>OX463227.1:111348373-112670873 GCA_949820135.1 Sylvilagus floridanus | reverse complement strand
CAAATGTGAGAGGATTTACAGCCAGGAAGTGAAGATGTTCTAAAGGAAGCAGAGACCGGTATCTATCCCCTCCTCAGGCCTCATGTTCCAAGACTCCCAGCTAACCAACAAGGAGCGTGAGACGCAAAGATCTGCTGCCCGTGACCTTCTGCAGAAGCTGTGCCAAGTTTAGGAGGCTCCAGGCCTGGAGCTGGAGTCCTGACATCTCCTCGGGCTTCTGCCAGCACTCACCTGCAAAGCAA
This sequence comes from Sylvilagus floridanus, assembly GCA_949820135.1. Classification (NCBI taxonomy): domain Eukaryota; kingdom Metazoa; phylum Chordata; class Mammalia; order Lagomorpha; family Leporidae; genus Sylvilagus; species Sylvilagus floridanus. Next base: position 112,670,631 of record OX463227.1, on the reverse strand, counting down.
GGTGTTGAAGTTCCCCTTCTCAGGGTCGAACGCCTGGTTTTCCATGCGAGCCAGTCCAAAGCCAATGGCTAGCACGGCGAGGGTGAGGATGAAGAGGCGGGTGACCCCAAACACAGCAGCCCAGGCGTTAAACCTGCTCAAGGAGGCAGAAAAGGGGCCCTTTTAGCAAGCTGTACCTGCTTCTCCAGGAGTAATCCCAAGTAGGAAGAGGATTCAAGAGGAGCCCAGGAAGGGGCTGCAGGGGTAAGATGGCTAATGATCAGATGCTCTGGAAAGAACATAATCTTAGGGGGCCGCCTGCAGCTACCTGGGCAGTTTGCACCCAGGGCGGGACCCACCACGGCCTCAGCAGGACAACCTCCCACAGCCCCACTTACAGCTTCTCGTTGTTTTCGTCTGCAAAGTAGAAGAGTCGAGCCATGTGGAAGAGGAACTCAGTCGAGTACTGCAGCAGCAGCAGGATCAGGCCCAGGCGGCTGAGGCTGGGGGGAGAGGACGAGGCTGACACTCTTCCCTGAGAAGCAGTACCTCAGCCTGCCCATCTCGGCTCAGGCTGCTCTGGGCCTGGGCTCTGCTTTCCACTCCCACATTCCCTGCAGGCCCTGGCTCTACCTTCAGGACTCAGTTTAGCAGTCACACTTCCAGGAACGTTTCCTAACTGACCCCCCACCCCCACCCCTGGCCTTTTACCTGTCCTGTCAGGGTCAAGAGTCCATCCCTCCCTGCTCCCACAGTGCACCGGGCTCAGACAGTTCACAGCGCTTAGCACCTTGCACGCATCATCATCTAGGCTGGCAACAAGCACCAGGAGGGTGCTCAGAACACGCCTGCCGAGCTCTGCAGGTGGAAATAGGGCAGGTTCCTGCTGTCCAACATTTCCTTGGCCAAGTCTTCCCAGCCAAGGGGAAGGTGAGAAGCAGGCAACACTCCTTCCACAAGGCGCTGCCCATACCTGCTTGCCTGCTCCTCCCTACACGCTGCTGGAGCGACAGCGCAGCAGGATTCCTTAGGCCCATTCTGCAGGTGACACAGGAGCTCCGACACCAGTGCAAGTGGTACCTGCAGTCTCTGTCCCTCAAAGACCCATCCAGGAATGGACCCTGCTGTGGGCCTCCAGAGATAGACGGTGGAGTCCGAGAGCCGCCTCCCTCCCTTGTCTCTGGTAATCCAAGTCAGTCATTGTCACAGCCAGCCTGCTCTGAGAACCCGGGTCAGGAGGAAGCGAAACTTTTTTTTGGCCAAGGGCCATTTGCATATTTACAACATCATTTGCAGGCCATACAAAACTATCCACTTAAAAATTAGCCTGTTGTGCATTTACTGAATTTCAAGCCTGCAGCTGCCCTGGCAGAGCTAAATCAGGCCTTATATGGCCCATGGGCCAGACGATCCCCACCCTGACCTAGGAGATGATGGTCCCCAGGATCTCCAGGCACCTCCACGAAAGGTTACCATAGCAAGCTCTCAAAACACCAACCCAGAGAAAAGTACAGGGGATTCTCCTGCATGTCAGGGAGGAAGCTCAAGAGACGCCAATGTATCAATGATATAGCTTAGTCGTCCATATGACTTTTCACAAAAGAGACTCTCAAGGCCAAACTCTGCAGCAACTCTTTAGACTCCATTTCTTCCAAAGGGAAAGGAATTCCTGGGACGCAGGCTTGGCAGCATCTGCCCCTGGACCCTGTGAGGCAGGGGCCCAGCTTCTTCAGGGCTGGAAGGCTGCCTTCAGCCTGCAAAAGCCATGGTCCAGAGGACCCGGGAAGCCTGCCCTGGTTCTCTCTCAGGTGGGAGCAGTCACCGTCCTGGGTCCCCCTAGCCGGGGATGTGGACTCTGTCACAGAACTTACACTCAAGGGCCCTGACCACATCTGTAACTGTCTCTCCCTCTACGCAGAGAACAAGCTATGGACGATAAAGACATCTCCCATTATCCACCTTTGTACTCCCAAGTCTGAGCATGACAATAGCACACAGAGGGCGCCTAATAAATGCCTGCTAACCGATCGACCACGTGGATAGAAGCACAGACACACCAAGGAGCAGGCAAATCTGGCCGAGCGCAGGCCGTCACTCACTTTAAGAGGTATGCTCCAGCTATGTGGACCAGGTACAGGCAAATGTACTGGAGCTGGCGGGGGACTTCCTCCTGGAAACGAGAGAAGTGACGATCAATCTGCTCATTCCCCAAGCGACGATGCTGGCGATGGGGGCAAGGGCAGAGTGGCGAGGGAGGGGCAGACCCTGGCCCGCTCTCCACCCCAGCACCAGGCTGCTCTAACACACAGTCCCACATCATGCTGGAGCCCCACACTCCGGGCCCCTGAGAAGTGCAAGGGTGAGGCAGTGGCTTTGGGGCTGGGGTCAGAGGGCAAGGTTTGGATTGAGAAAGAAGAGGCAGAGAGACTGGGGAAGAGGTCTTAGGGAAATTATACAAATGAATCCAAAATGTACAGACTGTGGGAAGGCCAAAAAGCCCTCTGGTCAATCTCTGATCGATTTCTCCCAAGGCCACATGTCTGGCAGAGGGGGCAGGCAAGAGGCTGGTGGCTTCCCTCTCCGGGATTGACCTGGCGCCTCTGTAGGTACTATCTCAGCACTGTACTCCTTCCCCAGGCTTCTGGGAGGGGCAAGGGAGGGTCCACTGGGAAGGGCTGACGGCAAGCGGAAAGAGTGGCCTCCAGGGTCGGGGCAGGGAGTACTCACCTTCCGTACCTTCTGGAAGTACAGCTCAGGGAGTGCGTGCAGCCAGTAGGCCAGCTGGCACAGGTAGAAAAACTTCACCTGGAAGCTGGAGACAGGGGAGCAGGTCACAGAGACGGGGGGAAAGAGAACATCCCCCAGGGGGCTTGCCAAGCGCAGCAGGCAAGGAGAGGCCAGGACTGGCTGTGAACGTCCCCAGCAAGAAATAACCACAGAAGTGCAGCGAAGCCGGGTTCTTTAGCCTAGATGGGAGGGGGCTGACTGCACAGCACTGGGGACGAGGTGGCGCCCACTGCACATGCTGCTCTTGAAAGTCTTAGGAGAGGCAAAGGGTGGCCGCCTGAGGAAGACGGGCTCAGGTGTTGCCCTCCTGGCCTCATCGTGGCACCGAGAACGGCAGAGGAAGCTGCCTGCGACACAGCATCAGCTGGGGGAAGTGAGCTGAGAACGTCTGTGGGTCGCCAACAAGGCACAAAGCCCAGAGACCTTCCTGGAGCTGCTCTGTCCCTGCGTCGGTCCCTGCAGTTTAGGTGCCTCTGCGGCTGGAGCTAGTGCAGGTGGCATTTCAGCGGGGGGAGGCTCTGGTCAAGAACACTGGGACTGAGTGGCTCTGAGGCAAGTCTCCGGTCCGCACTACCTGCCCTACCAGGATCAGGATACAATCTGGTCCTCGTGCCAGCTGGCCCCTTGGTGCTCTGGCCGCCTGTGGAAGGAGAAGCCAGCAGGCAGGACCGCGTCATGAGCATACTCACGGGAGGTACACGTGCGGGTAGTCTTCCCAGAGGCTTCTCGGGTTTGTTAGGTATCCTTCCTGCAGCGGGAAAGAAGAGAAAAGCATTGACAGACATGGACATGAGACTTCTTGGGACCCTGGGACCAGCGCAGCTGTCAGGGACACACCTCTAGCCCCACCTGCCAGGGAAAGAAAAAGCAGGAAACGTGAACACGAGGGGATCTGTCTGTGTGGGACCGGCTGGCCCTGGGCCAGTGTCTTCACAGTGAAGGAGCGGACACAGTAGGACGCACCATGCTCTGGGCTCAGAACACCTACGTCTGGCTGTGGTCTGACACTGGATGCATCCTCTGAGCGAGCTCATTCATCTCCCTGGCTCATCTAGGGACTCATCTGTAAAGTGAGGATTAAAACATCTGCCCCTACAGGTACCGCTGGAAATAGAGGTGACAGTCTATGTGACAGTGTCCAGCACTGTGCCTGCATGTGGAGGCACTCGGGAAAGGCTTATAGAATGAATAAGCAAATGAACTCCAGAATCACTCCCCCCCCTGGGAAAACAGAAAGCCCAGCCTGGCTTTTCACATCACCATGAGTAAGGAGAAGGGCTGGATCCCGTCAGCCTGCCCACGCATCTGGACTCTGACACCTGGCACACTGCGTGGTTTTCATTCTGCAGTCTCTGACTGCAAGCCCCTTCACACCAGGATCTGCTCTGGCCTTTCTCTGCATCTCTAGCTTCTACCCAGCACCTAGAACACAGTGAGGGAGTTAACCTGAAAACCTTCCCAACACAAAACATCCACAAATCCTGGATGGAATCCAACAAATAAGCTGAGCAGAAGGGGAGACCCCTGGGGGCTCCCAAAAACAAGGTGGTTAAAGCCAGAGCAGGAAGTGATGGTGCGGCAGCCCTGAAGGCACTGGTCTTGGGGTCAGGGCTTGCATGTCCAAGTGGGAACAGAAGACAGTATCTTGGAGGTGGAACCTGAGATCCTTGTATAAAATCAAGACCCTGGATGGGGTCTCAAAGAGAGTGTGTGCTGGGGTCAGCATTATGGCATAGCAGGTTAAGCCAGGGCACTGGTTCGAGTCCCAGCTACTCCACTTCCAATCCCACTCCCTGCTAATGAGTCTGGGAAAGCAGTGGAAGATGGTTCAATGCCTCACGCCCCTGCACCAACATGGGAGACCCAGATGGAGTTCCAGGCTCCTGGCTTTGGCCTGGCTCAGCCCTGGCCATTGCAACCATTTGGGGAATGAACCAGTGGATGGGAAACTCTCTCTCTCTCTCTCTAACTCTGCCTTTCAAATAAACAAATCTTTTTCTTAGAGAGAGAGACAGAGACAGAGACAGAGACAGAGACAGAGAGATTGTGTGCCGACAAACATAGGGAATTGAAACTGCCCAGCCTGGGCCCAGGATAAAAACGAAGACATTTACCCTAAAGACCTGAACCTCAGGTTTACCCTCATATTATCTAGAGTTCAAATATATCCCACCAAGGTGTTCCAGGAGCCACCAAGCTAAGAAATTGGTGTTAATGGTGTCGTGCCAGTGCTGCCCTGGGGACACGACCTTATTCCAGGGTGTACAGGTCTCTCACTGATAAAAACCTTGCTACAGATGTGTTTACAATTCAGCATTACAAAATACAGGAGGAGCAAGTCAGCTGACACTATGAGAGTCCAGTAAAAACCCACTGGTTGAATGAAAAAAAAAAAAAAAACGGTGAGTAGTTTCGGTTCTTACTTGCCATTGCGAGAGGGCAGAGGAGGTTAGGTCAGCATGACCTCTTTACAGAAACATGGAAATGAAGGACCAGAGAGGAACAATCAGCCAAAACGTGACAGTATTTACAGTACACAGCTGAAGTCTGGGCTGGGCCAGCAATCTCCTGCTGGATAACTTCAGGCCAGGGGTTCTGCCACGCTCAGGACGATGGAAGAATCAACATGGTGATGGTCTGGTGAGAAGAACTCACAGTTCTGTTCACTGAGTCTTCAGACATATTTCTAAGTGAGGGTGATCCGCCCAGCCTCCAGTTGCCAGATGCCCTGTGACCTGGCAGTAAGCATTTTCAGCAGTCTGTGGCCCAAACCCTCTATAGCCTTGGGCCTGTGTTAACACAACAACCTCCTATTAGCACAATCAGACTCACAGAACAGTACAGACACAGTAACTCAGAGAGAAAAGAAAATGTCTCACCCCAGACTCTTACAGCATCAATTCTAACCTCTTGTCACCACCCCTGTCCTCCTCCATAAACGCACAGAGATGGAGGGCTCTGGCCTCGTGGGTGGCGGTGAGCTCTTTCATCACCCACCATCATCTTCCTCTCCGACATTCACACATCTGCCTTCATCAGATCTTGGACCCAGGTACAGGGACACGTGATCTTCCATACTCTCATTCCAGAAAAACCAGAGAGGCGAGATCGCCCTTTGCTAGAGGAAGCGCAATGTATTTAACAAGACAGACGGTACTTCTGGGACAGGGGGTGATGGGGAGGAGAAGCAGTGTGAGAGGACTATGTCTGAAGCCCCACTGATCTCGTGATTTTAAACAGGAACCTCCTTGCCCTGGCCCTCTTTCCTTAGGAGACAAAGAGGTCAGGACATGGAAGCCAGCAAGCCAAGAAACTCCCCAGAAAAATGCTGCCTGCTTGTGAATGTCCAGTCCACTGGGACTAGAGGAGGGTGGGGTGGAGGGAGGAGAGCCAGGGCAGCCAGAGGAAAAATGACTCACTGCTCTGACAACAGCCTTTTCCAGACCTCTGTCCAGGCAGCTGTCTGAGGGGGGAACTGGGGCTGCGGCACCCTCCGAGCTTGGGCATGCCATTGCACCTGCACTCCCAGGGGCTGTGTGTGCAGCCAACAGGCCTCAAGCAGAAGGTCTGAAGGAGCTTTGTCCTCTTCTCATTCCACACATCAGCTCCATGAGCCGGAGCGATCCCGTCTGTTTCCCCAGAAGCCTTTCTTGGTGCTGTATGAACAGCAAGATCTACAGGAAGAGCAGGATCCAGATGTGACCCAGCCAGCTGCTGCCTTGATTCAGACGTGCCTCACGTCCTCTGACCACAAGAACACTATGCACTTGATCTGCTCTAGAGCCACGGATCTCTCAGCAGAAGCAAGTTCTGATACAACCACCAGCACGCGAGTTCTGGTTCTCATTGAATAGTGGACTTTAGGTTTAAATACGAAGGGAGACATCCAAAGGAAGTGAGAGCAGACCAAAGGCCCACTCACCCTGCTTTCTCTGCTGTAGCTTTTCTTCTTTTTCTGAATAAGGAATAGGAGATGAAAGGTAGATGAACAGTTGGAGGTACAGGGAAAGAGCTGTGGCGTAGCTGGAAAAGCTGCCCCTTGTGACACCTGTATCCCACATGGGCGTCAGTTCATGTCCCAGCTGCTCTACTTCCAATCCAGCTCCCTGCTAATGGCTTGGGAAAAGCAGTGGGAAATGGCCCAAGTGCTTGGGTCCCTGCATCCATGTGGGAGACCCAGATGAAGCTCCTGGCTCTGGCCTGGCCCAGTCCCGGCTATGAACCAGCAGATGGAAGATCTCTCTCTCTCAAAAAAATAATGCTGGAAGTTGATATTCTTATAAAATTATTGGTTGGTCTAGACTCGCTCCCATCATCTGTCTATGTATGCAGAGATGGATATAGGAATAAACTGATATTTTTAATAAGAGGGGTATGAGGTCCATTTTTGCTTTCTTTTTAAAATAGTCTGCTTTGTTCACTTAAAAAATGATCATCTATGATGTTTATAATAGCACTGCATTCATCAGTTAAAAGAAAAACTGTTGAAAGCTGAAGAAGGAGAACACATTTGCAATTTCTTCATTTATCCTCTCAGCTAGTATTCAGTGAGTACTTAGTACAAGCCAGGCACTGTACAGCGACCCAGCAACCCAAGAGTTTAGGAGGGGGCCTGGCACTGTGGCATAGTGTGTAAAGCCGACACCTGCAGTACCAGCATCCCACATGGGCACCAGTTCAAGATCCGGCTGCTCTACTTCCAATCCAGCTCTCTGCTATGGCCTGGGAAAAGCAGTAGAAGATGGCCTTGGGCCTTGGCCTCCCATGTGGGAGACCCAGAAGAAGCTCCTGGCTCCTGGCCTCAGATTAGCAAAGCTCCAGCAATTTCGGCCATCTGGGGAGTGAACCAGTGGATGGAAGACCTCTCTCTCTGCATCTGTAACTCTGTTCTAATAAAAGAAATAAAGAAAAAGGGGCTAGTGCTGTGGCACAGCAGGTTAATGCCCTGGCCTGAAGCACTGGCATCCCATATGGGTGCCGGTTGGAGACCTGGCTGCTCCACTTCCGATCCAGCTCTCTGCTATGGCCTGGGAAAGAAGTATAAGATGGCCCAAGTCCTTGGGTTCCTGCACCTGCATGGGAGACTTGGAAGAAGCTCCTGGCTCCTGGCTTCAGATTGGCTCAGCTCCAGCCATTGCGGCCAAGTGGGGAGTGAATCATTGGATGGAAGACCTCTCTCTCTTTCTCTCTCTGCCTCTCCTCTCTCTGTGCAACTCTGACTTTCAAATAAATAAATAAATCTTTAAAAAAAAATAAATCATTTAAAAAAAAAGAGTGACAAGAAAACACCAGTATTGGGCCAGGTGCAGAAAGGGCAAACTGACAGGGTTCTGCAGGGAGGCAACATGTAGGTGAAGACTTAAACAGCAGGAAGGAGCCAGCCACGGGATGTCAGGGGATGGGGCACCGAGCACAGGGACCACCCGTGCTAAGCCCAAGAGCAGGAAGGGCCAGGCAGAAACACCGATTCCACTGTAAGTGTGAGGGAGACTTTTAGGTGGCATGACATGTTTTAAAAGGTATGTCTGAAAGCATTCACAGTACTGTCTTCTAGTTGTTTTCTTTAAGAGAGAAACAGACACCACAGGGTCACTGTCTAGATTCACCGCATGGGGCAGCAGAACGCCAGGACCTCCTATTCCGATGTAACCGCAACTCAGCGCCAGGTCATCAACCTTTCCACACACACATACATACCCTGCCCTGCCCAGTCTCTGGTAACCACCACTGTCCTCCTCATTTCTACAAGATCAACTTTTTTTTAATTCTACACATCCACAAATACGTATAACTTTTATGTGTCTGTTACGCTCTTTAAATAAAAACATAAAGATGCAGCTGGTGCTGAAGAGAAAAGCAGCTGGGAACGGGGGGGAGGGGGGTACAAATGTCTACAAACACCTCCTCCTGGAAGGCAGGTGCTTCACGGTCCCAGCCAGAGATGATGGCGGCTCGGACGTCACATCAGGGCTTCCCTGCATCGGCACAGCTGACAGCTGGGGGCAGCTCATTCTTTGCTGTGGGGGCTATCCTGTGCTTTACAGGACGCTAAGCACCATCCCTGGCCTCCGCCACAAGATGCCACATTGCCAAACGTCCCTTCAGGGGCCAAGTGTCCCCCGCCCCTCCCTGGCTGAGAATCACTGGGCTGGGGTTAGAGACTGATGGACAGAAGCTCAGTGTATTCCGGAGGCAGAGGTGGTGGGATCTGCTGCTGCACTGACTGTGGAGAGTGAAAGACAGAGACTCATGGCAACAATGGCATCGTGAAGGTGGGACTTCAGAGGCGAACCGGTGCTGTTCCTCTTACAAATCTACCTCTTCTTCTTCAGCCAATTGCCTCCCACGTTCTAGATGGTCAGGCGGAGGAAGGGAAGGCAAGGAGTTAAATGGTATTAATAGGAGTTAGGGTCATTATGGCTTTCCTTGGTGCCCTGGTCATTCCTCCCTGCTGACCAGAGCGAGTAGAGGAACTGGCTCTCACCATAACAAAAGACTGCTATGTGTGTCCCCCAGAAAAATGCTGCACACCCCTAAACTTATCAGCAGCCGACTGCCAAGTCCCTGAAGGATGGAAGCAGCACGCTGCAGAGGGGAGCTAGGCAGCGTGGCTCTGGCTCCAATCTGGTCTCCATGGGTCACGGCTGGGGTGGAATGTCTGTCAGCGGTGGGAGGGCTGAAAGGGTAGGTGATTCAGAGAGCAGGCTGTGCTTCCCCTGAGGGACCACGTCCAGCTCTGCTATCCAGAGCCAGAGAGGTCAGCATGGACTCGCCGTCAATGGGCCTGGGAGCCGTAAGTGTAAGACTTCAGTGCACTGCACACAGCACAGTCTGAGTCTGCCCCCTGGACAGGGCAGCCCAATGGCCCTGCCTGAAGAGGACAGAAGTCTTAGGTCCCTCACTCAAGTTTCCTAGTGTGCTGCTTAGAAAAACCTCTCTGTGATGTCACGGTAAGAGGAACAAATGTGAGACACACGAGGGCATGTTGACCCCTGCTGGGAGAACGGGGAGACAGGGCGTTCCTGCTGAGAGCTCACACTGTCACCGCAGGCAGAGGACTGAGGACTGAGCCATCCTCAGGAAGGTCGGGGAGGAAACCTCAGAGGGGTCACAGGGTTGCTGAGTTTTCCAAGCCCCAGGCCTGGGTTTCTCCCTCCTGGGACCTGGTTACAGACAGGAGGTGCAGCAGGTGGGGTGGGGGCTAATGAAACATTTCATAGCACAACAGGCAAGGTCTTGTTCCATGGAACCCCAAAGGACTGTCTGCATTCCTTGCTTTGAAGGCATTTTGCTGTTCCGAACGCTGCTTGAAATAGGAGCCCTATTGTGTAGAAAGGGGAGGAAGATAAACTGTCTGGTGCTGCAGTCACGTATGTGATGGCACTGACCTTCAGAGGATCTGATGTGCATTCAGGGCGATGCCTTCCTGGCTTAAGGGAGGCCAAGGCAGTAAAACAGAAATTGCAGTGGACAGGGCTGGTGTTGTGGCTCAGCAGGTTTGGGAGCTGCCTGACACAGAGCATCCCATATCATAGTTCCCGTTCCAGTTTCGGCTGCTCCACTTCTGATCCAACTCCCTGCTAATGTGCCTGGGAAAGCAGTGGAAGATGGCCCAAGTGCTTGGGCCCCGGCATGCATGTGGGAGACTCAAATGCAGTTTCAGGATCTCAGCTTCAGCCTCGCTCAGCTCTGGTTACTATGGCCATTTGGGGAGTGAACCAGATGATGGAAGATTCTCATTCTCATTCTCTCATTCTCTCTCTCTCTCTCTCTCTCCCCTGCTTCCTATGTCACTATGCCTCTGAAGTCAATAAAAGAAGTCTTGAAAATCTGAAAAGACCTGTAGATCCAAGATGGCTGAATAGGGAAAAGACGGGCTGATTTTGACCATGGGGAAGATACCAGAAGGAACCACATTCCCAGGGTACAGCTGCAGAGAAGTTTGCAGTGGAAAATCTAGAGAAAGAAGACGGACACTGTGGAGCAGCAGGGATGATACAATCACACAGCAGTGAGACACCATCTCCTTGCAACAAAGTGAGAGGAACCTGTGGCAGCCCGTGCACAGGGAATAGTGTCTGAGGGAGAACTCCTAGGCCCACTGACTTTGAGTCTGACCTGGAGCATTAGTGGGGGACAGGGTGCCCACCTAACCCTGTGAAGGAAGAACACATTGCTTTTCTCCTCTCCCCCCCACCCCGGTGCCTGGCGACCAGCAGGGAGGAAGTCCCACCTCAATAAGGCAAGCAGAGGCGGCTGCAGCCTGTGCCTGACTGGAAGATTTCATCGGAGGAACAAATCTGCAGTCCCTGCTGACTCTGAGTCTGGCCTGGAAGGCTGCAGCAGGAGGGAGGTTAGGCCTGTGAAGCTCTCCCCTCCCCTCATTCTGTCAAGGTGCACTTGGGCTTGACTTGCATAGCAGAGCACCAACCAACCTCTATTGGGCAGGCAACTGGCTCTGGAACAGTGGGGCTCTCCCTGTGTATGGGGAGGCTGGCAGGGCTAAGATGGATCCTCTGCTCCCTGTGACTGTGCAGTAGGACGTGGGGTGTGGCTGGGTCTTTGGGCAATCACTGGGGTCTGGGTTCAGAGGGTCCCTGAGTGCTGGGGTGGGTCATCGCAGAGGGTTCTGCACTCACACTGAGAAGCACACAGATCCTTTGTATATTCATGCACCTACATGGGTAGAGTACATAGCCAGTGTGGGCTCACTCTGGGCAGCTGAACACCTTGGCACAGAGAGCCTGAGGCTGTGATCTTAACAGCAGGAGTGATCATACCCTCCCCTTCGCTGACGAGATCTGCCATGCCCAACTTGGATGTCACCCTGGATTCTTGCCCCATCCTCAATCACTGGCCGGAGCTCCCTGGCCTCACCCAGCACATGTCTCTGGGTATCTGCTAAAGGAGCAGACACTCCACTAAGCCACAGGACCACATTTCAAAGACAAAAGGCCTCAAAAGGGAAAACCAAGTATTTCCACAGATGCCTAAAAATAAACGCAGAAATACAAGAAACAAGAACAAGGAAGACAATATGACTCCCAAAAAGGAACTCAACACAACTTCAATATTAGAATGTGAAGACAAAGAGATTGATGAGATGCCTGAAAAGGAATTCAAAAGAATGATCAAAAGATTACTCAAAAACACAGAGAAGCAAATACACGAGATGAAGAAATCCACACAATATGGATGAGAAATTCTGCCAGAAGTAGATATATATCAGAAATAAAGAATTCAATATGTCAAATAAAAAATACAGGAGAAAGCCTTAACAACAGACTCGGTGAGGCAAAAGAAAGAATATCTGAGTTAGAAAACAAATCTTTGGAAATATCTCAGACAAAAAAACAAAGAAGTAGAAGAAGAAGAAATAATAATACTGAAAAAAAGAAAGAAACTGTGCTGGGCCTGCACTTAGACCTCCGAGACCAAGCTGTCCCTGCCACTTTAGGGATGAACACGGCTTGTAGACAGGCCTTGCAGAACAGTATAGAGCCACGTAGATGCATGGCATTGTGATGGCAGTATCACCCACAACTCCACAACCAACTGCTTTCAGACCAGATGGCTCTCTCCAGCTAGACAGCAGCCTCTGTATACCATTCTGCCTCTCCCTCCAATACCAGGAGGATATAAAGATCCTTTAAGAAAATAAGAAACTTGCTTCTTGCTCTCTCCCCAGTTGAGCCCTTGCAGAGCAAGGTTGCAACAGCAACCCAAGAGCCAGAGGCAGAGCCACAGCTGCCTGGGGGCCAGCCCTCACCCTTCGGCAGTCCCCAGGCCACTCACCGTCACCACCACATAGAAGCACCATATCACCGAGCTGAGATGAAAGACGACCAGCTGTCCAGATTCGTTGAACTTGCTGTGTTTGACCTTGGAGAGATGAAGCCGTTTGCTGATTTTCTAAAGAATAAAGAAAACCCGGTGTGTTAAATATCTGAGTGTATTCATCCTGGGTGGGTTTCAGGCTCCTGCTTTCTCCCCCACAGAAGGGCTGAACTTTGTCAAACGCTTGAAGTTGGACAGAATCTAAGTTATCTGCCGTGAGCTTACTGTGTACACACAGTGCTTAGTTCAGGGTGAGTATTTTGAGAAAGTGCTAAATGAATGCCTTCAGCCTACACCTAAAGAAAACATTTCCCAAACAAGGCGTATTTGACATACCCACAGGGACACTGTCTTGTCGTATCTCAGACAACTGTCTCCCATGTATCAGTACCACTGTCCCAGGAGCTGACTGAAGGCGGCTGTGACAGGGACAGAGCCCGGAGTGTGATGAGGCTAGTACAGTCAACAGGACCAACGAGTGGGTGAACGAATTCAGGGCTACAGTTTCCTCCCACAATGGAAGGGAATACTCCCCGCAGGGCACCTCCACAGTTCCTGACACGTCACTTACATCTAAAATGTACTCCTGAACCACAGCGTGCAAGATGATGGTGATGAAGATGTAGAACAAGATTGTGACCAGGTCCTTCGGGCCGTAGTGGTAGTGCACAGTCTCGCTGTCTGTGGAGGTAACAGAGAGTCCTGTCAGCATCCCTGGGATGAGGAAGCATTGTGGGACCCAAAACTGAAAAGAGACAGGAAGTAGGGTTTGCCATCAAATGATACCCATTTGCTGTACCTCTAGTCTCTGCCCCCAGAATCCTGTCCAGCCTCTGGACTTGGCCCCTGGGAAGTGCCAACAGGGAGGGCTAAAGAGAACCAAGTGTATCACAGATATGTGTAACTGTTTATTTCCTGAGTCTGGGTAGGAGGGTTTAGGGAGTGAACCAGCAGATGGAAGACCCTTCTCCCTCTCTCTTCCTCTGCCTCTCTGTAACTCTGTATTTCAAATAAAAAATAAATAAATCTGTTTTTAAAAAAAAGTTCAGGAAATTCTATTATGAAAGAACTCTGCATGGGTTTCAAAATTTCTTTGCACCAAAATTAACTTATCTTTTTAAAAAAATTTACTTATTTCAAAGACAGAGAGTTCCCATCCATTGGTTCACTCCCCAAATGCCTGCAACTTCCGGGACTGGGCAGAAAGCTGAGGACAGGAGCCAGGGACTCAAGTCATGTCTCCCGCACAGGCGGCAGAAACCTCGTCACTGCAGCCATCATCGGTTGTCCAGGGTCTGCATCATGAGGAAGCTAGAGTAAGGAGCTGCAGATGGGGACTGAACCTCAGAACTCTGTCTCAGATGGGATGTGGATTACTGAATCAGGATCTTAACACCTAGGCCAAATGCCTGCCCCAAACTTACCTTTTAAATCTACTTCCCATGAATTTTTGATGTATGGATTTGCTGTTATTCTTGTTGTTGGGGTACTGAGAGGATTAAATGATCATTTATGTGCCCAGTGCTTACCACAGTGCCTATAACGTAGAGTAAGCATGCAATGACTGGTGGCTTACTATTCAGTAGTGATGGATTAGACAGAATCCCAGGGCAGAGATATCGTAAAAGCGCTGCCACTGCAGCCTCCTTTCCTACGTACAGAGGAGACCTCATACCCTTGCTCTAGTTAGTAGGCTGCAGGGCTCTGGGAGCCTGGCAAATGCTGGCCTGGAGCTCGTGGCCCTGTAAACCATCCGCCAGCTCCACGCAGACACACTGGCGGCCTTTCCAGCTGTGCTGCATCGCCCTGAGTCACACACACATGAGTCATCGCTTTGCTGGGACACATTTACCAGAAGGTAAGCCCGGGCTGCCCTGTTCCAGGGTGTCCAGGGAGTGAAGGCAACCTGACTTGGTCAATCTGGGCATCAACACGAACCCTGCCACCCCGGCCTGCGAGACTGTGATGAGCAGGGAGAAAACATGCGCTTGGCAACCAGACACACTTTCCTTTCTGCTCTCTCTCCTCCTTGCCTAAAGACCTCTGTGAAAGGCACTGGGCTCAGTGGCACAGTGCAACATGCAGCAAGAAGATGGACAAACCAGCACTTACAGGCAGACAGGCCCAGTGCAGCCAAGGGTGCACAGAGAGAGCCAGCACAGATGTGGGCCCAACTTCGGCGAGGGTCGTCGGTCAAGGGGAACAACAGAACAGCACTCCAACTTGGGAGTAAGTGGAACAGCCAAGCCACGGTGGGAGGCAGCCTAGGTGGAGGAAGCAGCCTGTGCAAAGTAGGCTGGAAGGAGGCTGTGGTGCTGGGGGTGGCAGGGGAGGTGATTATGCGAGCCACACGGCTGCTGACAATGGCTGGGGTGTTGCTGACCGGGTGTGGACGTCACCCCGAAGGTAACGTGGGCACACCAAAGAATTCAATCTGCTCTGTGGTCTAACAGGCTGACTCTGGTAGCAGTGGACAGTGGAAACCCTGGAGGTAAGGACAACAGTCAGAAAGCTATCCCTGGACCAGGAAGGAACGGGGGGGGCCTGCATCAGGCAAGAGGAGAAAGAGGAATGAGGAGGAGGGCTAGCACTGGCAGAGAGTGGGTAAGACGCAGCGACTGACCCTCCGCAGGGGGCGCAGGCGCCTCGCAGCAGGTGAGGTACTCAGCCTCCCATCCCTGTTCCACCATCACGAAGCCGGGACTGCAGTCTCCTTTCCTCTCCACGAGTGAGGACCAAGGGAGACTCATTCAACGGCAGCAGATTTTGAAACTATAAACAGACACTAAGTTTCATCATCAAGACCAGTGTGATTAGGCAAAATGGAATGTATTTTATACACAACCAAATGAGAGCAGTCTAAAGCTAATTAGAGAAAATAATCCCCACCGGGACTTTGGACCATGCATTCTGAACCCTGATTTGCCTCCCAAATACTCCCGCGAGATGTGACCCCGTGAGCCTCTGCTTTTGACAGCCGCCTCCATGAGCGATCCCCAGCCAACAACCATCTCCAGGGCAGGAGCAGTGAGCAGCTGGGCACGAGCTCACCTGCCCCCTCGGAGCTAGGAGGTCCACATCATTCCCCCGTGGACTTCAAAGCCAGCGGCCAGTGAACCACACTCAACAAAAAGCAACTTGAATGAAAAACTGGCAAAGAGCTTGAAGAGACATTTCTCCAAAGATATACAAATAAATGGTCATTAAGAACATGAAAAGGCACTTAACATCACGAACCATTAGGGAAATGCAAATCGAAACCACACTGAGATACCATCTCACATCCATTTGTAGATTGTAATGACTACAATCAACAACAATAACAACAACAACAAAACTCAGAAAACACAGTGTTTCAAGAGGATGTGGAGCAACTGGAACCCTTGTGCATTATTTGTGGGAATGTAAAACGGTGAAGCAACTAAGGGACAGAGCATGCTGGTTCCCCTAAAATTAAAAATAGGATTATATAATCCAACCCTTCCACTTCCTAGCATGTAAAGAATTAAAAGCTGGGTATTTCTTTTTTTTTTTTTTAATGTATTTATCTGAAAGGCAGAGTTACACAGAGAAAGGGAGAGAGAAAGAAAGATCTTCCATCTATTGATTCACTGCTCAAATGGTTGCTAGAGCTAGACCAGATGGAAGGCAGGAACCCAGAGACCCATGTGGATCTCCCACATGGGTGGAAAGGTCCCAAGTACTTGGGTCACCTTTCGTTGCTTTCCTAGGCACATGAGCAGGGAGCTAGATAGGAAGTAAAGCAGCCAGGACTCGGACTGGTACTCATATGGGATGCTGGCATTGCAGGCAGTGGCATAACCCACTGTTCCACAATGCCAGCCCCAAAAGCAGGTTCTTGAAATAGTCATACATCCATGTTCCAGTATTCACAATAGCCAAAAGGTAGAAGTAACCTAAGTGACTATCAATGGATGAATGGATACACAAATGCGGCCCATACATGCTATTATTCAGCCTTGGAATGGAAGGAAGTTCGGACACATGCTACGATAGGGATGAACCTCACAACGCAAGGCTGAGTGAATTAAGTCAATCACAAAAGACAAACACTGTGAGACTTCCAAGATACAAGGTGCCTAAGGAAGTCACGCTCATAGAAACACAAAGAAGAATCATGAGTGTCGGGACTGCGAGAGCAGGAATGGGGAGTGGCTGTTCAGTGGGTACAGCAGCTGTAATAAAGCAAGACGGAAAGAGCTCTGGAAATGGGTGACGTAAATATACCTACCACTGGACTGTAACTTAAAAACGGTCACGACAGTGATACATTTTGTATCTATTTCAGCACAATTTAAATAGTAACAATAACAACGGCCAGGTGTGATAAGTGTTCTAAAGTGGACTGAAGGCTGGGGCTGGGGGACGCTGGGACCTAAAGAGATGGGGGGATCACAAAAGGTGCCTACAGGTCACAGAATATACGTGGAATATACCCTGCGGCAACAGAAAGCTCCGAAAGGCTTTAGTGACACATGGAGAAGGGGTTAGAGCAGCCAGGGAGGAGACCAGGGGAGCAGCAGGGAGGCGTCTGCAGACAGCACAAGGGGAGCCCTGCACAGAGATGACACCCCAGTGATGGAGAAAGACAACCTCACTGGACAGATCTGAAATCCAAGGAACAAGAGATGGACTACTGGCTGCAGATTCTTCTCTGTGGTTCTTCTGGAATCTCACCTGTACCCTGCAGCCCTCCTTCACAGGCTCAGAGTTTTCCAGCATGCATTACCTTTTTTGATCCTTGTAATAACTCACAAGACACCAAGTACAGTGGATGAGGAAACAGGGTTCAGAGACTTAAGGGACATGGTCCTCCAGCCCCGGCTGGTGCGGCCACTTGAGGAGTGAACCAGCAGATGGAAGATTTTTCTCTAAGTCACATTGGCTGCTCCTCTGGCTATGAGGTGCAGGCAGTACAACCGGCTTCCCGACATTTCAAAAGCAAAGAGAAACACCTTTATAAGAAATGGTCTGGTTTTCAAAGGTGGTGACTAATCCTAAAATGTGAAAAACAGTGTCTTTGCCAACATCAAATTGGCCAATGAAAACACATCTACAGGCCAATTCTAACTGTGGGTCTATGTGCAGTCTCTGGCCTGGGTGACCCCCGACCCCTTCCCAACACCACCACCTTTGGGGTCTTCTTCCTATATATCCCCATGGAGAATGTCAGTGTGCTCTAGTGTAGAAATTAGAAGACGCCTCAGTTGTGATCCTTCACTGCACCTGCAGATGGGCTACCCCATACCCAGCAAAAGTGGCACTTGATCTACGTATGTATCTAAGTATCTATTTACTCATTCATTCATTCAATTGAAAGACAGCAATATCTTCCATCCAGTTTCACTCTCTACATATCCACAACAGCCAGGACTGGGCCAGGCCAAAGCTAGGAGCTGGAAACTTACTTGAAGTTTCTTACATGGGTGGCACAGATTCAACTACTTGAATTATCACCACTGCCTCTAAGGGTGCATGTTAGCAGGAAGGTGGAACTGGGAACAGATCCAGGACTCAGCCCCAGGCAGTATGATATGGGACAGACATCTTAACTGCTAGGTCATATGCCCACTCCTGCTTTGCTTATCTTTGATCACAGTTTTAAAAGAGACCTGAAATTATAAGAGCCCTGGCTGGTTTATCTTTTTTAACATTTATTTATTTCAAAGGCAGAGTTAGAGAGAGAGGAGGAGGGATAAAGAGAGAGATTTTCCATCTGCTGGTTCACTCCCCAAATGGCTGCCATGGCTGGGGCTGAGCCAGGCCAAATCCAGGAGCCAGGAGCTTCTTCCAGGTCTCTCATGAGGGTGCTGGGACTCAAACACTTGGGCCATCTTCTGCTGCTTTCCGAGGTATATTAACAGAGAGCTGGATTGGAAGTGGAGCCGCCAGGTCTCGATCTGGCACCCATATGGGATGCCAGCATCCCAGGTGGAGGCTTAACCTGCTATGCTACAAGGCTGGCCCCAGCCCTGGCTGATTTGACAGCTTCTGTGAGCAGCTATCCCTGTGGGAAGTAACACCCTCTGTGACCTCTCTTGTTTGGCTTCTTCAGGCCAGCAGACAAGCTCCCGTTTCCTTCTGACATCACCTGCAAGTAGCCTCTCCTTCTCGCTGTTCTATGCACCAACCTGACCCTCCTCAGGCCCCGAGCTGGTTCCACTCCTGCGGTCATCCTACATGCACTGCAGAATGCTTAGAACCTGGGCACCGATTCTCCCTTTGTCTCTAACAGCGGTTGCTGAAAGCATCACCGAATTCCCTGGATCCTTCTTTCTCTCCCAGTGTCTTTCCTGATCCCTGCAGATCTGGATTGTAAATCTACTTCTGCTGCTGTCCGTACGGACACACAACTCTATTTTCACATTATTTTGAATACTTTACACAATATATAAATCCAGGACTTAGATTCGAAAAAGTCACCACACACAAGATCAAGAGGCGAATGATCACCTGGGGAAAATATTTATATATAGTTCAGATCCTAGACAAAGGGCTAATCTTGCTAATAGTTAACAAGCTCCTAGAACTTGAGGATAAGATCAGAAGTCCAGCAGAAAAATGGGCAAAGGATATGAACAGACAGTTCACAGAAACAAGAAACACAGATGGCTCCCATATAATTTAAAAAGATACTCAGTCTTATACAGAAGAGCATGCAAACTGAAACCGCCCTGAGATACCATTTCCTACCTATCAGATTGGCCCAGATCCAGAGTTTAACAATATCCTCTTCTGGGCCTGTGGGGAAACAGACTTTCACACACACTGCTCATGGGAAGGCAGAATGCCACCAGCTCTTTAGCGGGTAAGCTGGCAATTTCTGTTGACATCATAAATACAAATCAACACTTTGATGTAGCAAGCACATTTGTGGGAATTTATCCTCTTATTAGTACAATCAAAATGGCACACATATAAGGTTAGCTGCTATTTACTAGTAAATGAAATTAATGGAAACAACCTAACCTGATTTCATCTATAGGAAATGTAAGTAAGTGATAGATATGCAAGCTGAGCACGTCTAATCCAAAAAAATCCCAAATCCAAATATGCTCCAAAATCCAAAGCTCTCCAAGTTCTGACATGATGCTACAAGTGGAAAACCCCACACCTGACCTCATGCGATTGGCTGCAATCAAAACACAGGTGCACTAAAAATACCATATAAAATTACCTTCAGGCTATGTATAGAAGGTATATATAAAACATGAATGGATTTCATATTTAGACTTGGACCTCATTCCTAAGAAATCTCATCATGTATATGCAAATCTTCTAAAACCTGAACAAACCTAAAACACTTCTGGTCCCAAGCACTGTGTCTAAGGGATACTCAACCTGTCATACAGCAGAGCTCCTCCAAGTGTGGCCATGGCCCACATCACCTGTGAGCTCAAAAATGTATGTGCCCAGGCCCCACTCCAGGCTTCCAGATCAGGATCTAGGAGTGAGGGGCCCAGGAATCCACGTTTACAACACCTCCAGGTGAGTCCACCCAGCTACAATGAATAAAGAACTGAGGTTCACAGTGGAGCTCTTAAAAAATTCAAAGAGAAAAGGAACCAGAGGGGACACAAATGAGGGGACTCAGTGGCTATGTGGGGAGAGGTGCTGACTGGCAGGGGCACAGGAAACTAGGAATCTGGACCTCCATGCAGACCACGGATCCATGAGTATGTACACACGTGAACGTTTATCACACCGTCCTCTCTACTCCATGTCTTCTAACTCGAGACCTTTCTTGAAAAAAAACAAAAACAAAAATGATGTTCTCTGCATACTGACGTGAAATGACAGCCAGGATACATTCTTTACTGAAAGAAAAAAAGCAGTGTACACAGAGAACATACAGTATTCCACCTTTTAGGTAAGGAGGAAGAGAAAAGTAAAAACAAGTCCCTTTATTTGCTGCATAACGCAGCCTTGGAAGGCCAGATGAAAATTCTGGAAGAGCCCACAGGAAATGACAGTGATGGTCCCAGGGGGTGACAAAGAGAGACTGGGGAAGGAGCACGACTTCTACTCTGACTTCTGCTACAGATTTATATTGGAACCATGTGAGTATATCTGCTACTCAAAAATACTTTTTAAACAAGTAAATCTTTAAGGTCTTCCTGCTGTGTACAAATAACATTTTAAAGTGGCCTCTTTTCTTCCTTCTTTCTCTTTTTTTTTTCATGGAGACCAAGCCAAGGCATGAAAAGCCTGGAAGCTCATTTCTGGAGCTGCCACTTGGGTATCATGTGGTTCATGGCCTCTCTGTATCAGTTACCCCTTCGGAACAATGGGGACAAAACCATCTACCTTTTCTTTTTTTTTTTTTTTTTTGACAGGCAGAGTGGACAGTAAGAGAGAGAAAGAGTTTAGAAAGGTCTTCCTTTTTCCGTTGGTTCACCCTCCAATGGCTGCTGCAGCCAGCGCACTGTGCTGATCCAAAGCCAGGAGCCAGGTGCTTCTCCTGGTCTCCCATGGGGTGCAGGGCCCAAGCACTTGGGCCATCCTCCACTGCACTCCCGGGCTACAGCAGAGAGCTGGCCTGGAAGAGGAGCAACCGGGACAGAATCCGGCACCCCAACCGGGACTAGAACCCGGGGTGCCGGCACCACAGGCAGCGGATTAGCCTAGTGAGCCACGGTGCCAGCCAACCATCTACCTTTTCTTAGAAAACTCTAAGAACAAAGCAGCTAAAAGAATACAACAGTCACATTGTGACACCAAAACAACACTCTCACCAGAGCACTGTTTTACGGTAACAGCAATGACAGCTGTGAGCCATTTATCCAGCACTTGCTCTGTGCCATGCACAGTACTGAGCATGTGTCCTAAGTGATGTCACTTGCTGCTCATAGCAGTCCTGAGTAGTATCCCCATTCACTGGCAGCTGTGGCTCACAGGCAATCAGCTAGTCAGGGGTGAAGCCAGATTCAATCACAGAACCGATGCCCAGAACAAAGCCCAACATCTCCCTACCAGGGCCCTCTGCTCCCTGACTCCCCTTCAAATCATCCCACAGATGGGGCATGTGTTGAACTGTGAAGGCTTGATCCGTCCTGGAGGAGCAGGGAGGATGGGGGCTTAGCTCAGGCACGGGGTACACCGCCTCAAAAGGCAGCCTTCTGACTGACAGCCCTGACCCATCTCCCGGGGCTGCTGGACCAGTCCCTCTCGAATCTTGACCTGGCATTTTAGCTGAAAGCACCATCATGGTTCTCAGGCACACACATGCACATCTGTGTTCATTATCAAGGGCTGAACTGTGTCCCCACCCCCACCCCCCAAATGTCGTAGTCCCAACACCTTAGGTGTTAGGTGTGATCTTATTCAGATAGGATCTTTGCAGAGCTAATAAGTTAATTAGAGGTCACTTGGGTAGAACACGCTGCAATATGACTGGTGTCCTTACAAAAAGGGGGAGACTTGGACAGTGAGTCATACACACAGAGGAGGATGAGGTAAGAGGACATGGACAGAAGACAGCCAAATACAAGCCCAGGAGGGAGAGGCCTGGAGCAGATCTTTCCCTTACCACCCTCAGAAGGAACCAACCTGGTGATCCCTGAATTTGGGCTTCTGCTTCCAGATCTGTGAGACAGTTTCCGTGGTTGAAGTCACCCAATATGTGGTTCTTTATTATGGCAACCTAGGAAACTAAGATACACACATACACACACACAGGCAGCACCACAGATGAAAGATCTAGCTGATGGAGCTTCACAGGTACCATTTAACTCCATAGTGCATGCTTCCGAATATACTTTCTCAGGGCCAGCAGCATGTGGCGCAGTATGTTAAACCTCCTCCTGCAGAGTGGCATTCCATATGGGCGCCGGTTCCTGACCAGACTGCTCTTCTTCCAATCCAGCTCTCTGCTTATAGCCTAGGAAAGCAGTGAAGACAGCCCAAGAACCTGGGCCCCTGCACCTGTGTGGGATATCCGGAAGAAGCTCCTGGCTTCAGATCAGCTCAGCTATGGTCATTGTGCCAATTGGGAAGTGAACCAACAAATGGAAGACATTTCTCTCTGTCTCCCCCTCTCTCAGCTGGGGGGAAGCATTAATTTTTTTTTAGAAATAATTCATTGAGAGTCACATACCAAAAAAAAAAATCCAAAATTGGAGCTTTTTAAAAACTTGGATAAAATTAACAATTTAAACAAAGCTATTGTTAAGGACAAAAAAATTATTTCAGTCAGAACAACTGATTAGGAAAAAACTCTCCTACTTAGTTAGGAGAAGAAAAGATTGGTCAGGAGAAATGGGGAAATGAAACCAAGAAACACAAGGCTGGGTCTTTAGCTCACTAGTTAAGATAAATGCATCCCACACTGGAACCCTGGGTTCGATGCCTGGATCTGGCTCCTGACTCCAACTTCCTGCTGATACAGGCCCTAGGAATCAGTGGTGCTGGTTCAGGGGGTTTAGTCCCTGACACCACATGGGAGACCTAGACTGAGTTCCCAGCCTCAGCCCAGCCAAGCCCTAGCCCCAGCCCCAGCTGTTGCAGGCATCTGGGGCATAAACTAGCGGACAGGAGCTCTATTTATATAATAATGAAATAATAATCTGAAGTGGTCTCTAGGGCAAAGGGCATGTGGCAGAGAGCTGGAAGAGCAAAATGTTCAACAGGACAAGAGACTCAGAAGAAGCGCGAAGCAACAGTTCAAAGATGCTGTTGCTGCCACTGGTCTTGGGATTCAGGCTGGTCAACAATCAGCCATAGCGACCCAGTGATTCCGCTGATGTAAGCCTCTAGAAGCTGCATACTGAGTGGGGTAAATTCTGTGGGCAATGACTGGGAATTGCATAAAAGCAATCAGAGGTTGGAAGAGGACACTTCCATGCTGTGCGGATGCAACCCACAAAGCTGTGAAACCCCGTGAGATGCACACAGGATTTGTCCACCTCGCTGCACAACAGTTGTACTTGCTACGTTTCCTAAGTTGTAGCCATTGACACAAATATCAAGCCCAGGCTAGAAGTCCTGAATCAGAGGCTCCCCATTTTTATCCAGATGTATGCTAGATATGGCTGGGAACATAGAGGCTCTGTTTATTTTTCTCTTATTTCTACAATGGGAGCTTATTACGGCTGAAGGGGATCTTGGCAGCTGTTTGGCCAGGTCAGAGCCAGGTCCCTGCCTCCCAGGTTGGGTTCCTTCAATGCCCATTACTCCCAGACTTTCCAAAGCTTTCCTGGGTCCTGCACAGGGTGTGAGCAACCCAGTTCCTCCTCTGCCCTTACTGGTGCATCCTTGGGAATCAACTCTCTGCGCCTCGGTACCCTTGGTTGTAAAAGCATCCGGCCAAGCTTGATGAGTGTCAAGTTTCCTGCAGCCACAGGTCCAGGTTGGGCACCTGTAATCAAGCAGGGCCTTCCATCTTCAGAACCACCGTGGCCCACCTGCCTCTTCCCTTTCCTGTTCTCCACGAGCTCATCTTACAAACAGGGGCTCAGGTTGATACATGACACTCATCTTTCAAGGACGAGGATATGATACAAACAGGAGACAATCCTCATTCCTGCTGGCGGACGAAGGAAACAAGAGCCACCCGGAGCCTTGGACAAAGGTCTTTGGCTGTATGAGGCCAGTGTGAGGTGGCTTTTACAGCCACCAGTGTGAGGTGGCTTTTACAGGCAGTGTGTCTCAACCTAGAAGGGACTGGGAGAACAGTGGCCAAGCTATGGGGTAGGGACTTCCCGGGCTTTTCATTTCATAGCTGTAAAGTGCAGCACAGAAGATGGTAGTGATGAAGCCAGCCAAGGGTGACTGAGCCAGGGGATGGATCCTTGTCACCACTGACCACCACAAAACCAACCCTTCTCTTAAAGAGGTCCCTCAAACTCAGCCTTTTTGTTCTAGGTGTATGGAAACAGGTTGGATCGGGAATGTGAAAGCTTCCATGGCTCCCACCCATGTCATCTTACAGACATGCCCGTGACCTCTTAGGGAGCCACAGGTCCTGCTGATAGCAAAATCTACCAAATTATCACTCCCACTACCCTCTGCTGCTCCCCGCTGCACATATTTATAGAAAAAAAAAATAGACCAAATACTTATAGGGAAAACAACATTGAAAGAGAATACAGGAGCCAGCATTGCGGCACAGCAGGTTAAGCTGCTGCCTACAATGCCGGCACCCCATATGAGTGCCAATTCAAGTCCCAGCTGCTCCATTTATGATCCAACTTCCTGTTCGTGTGCCTGTGAAAGCAACAAGTGACGACCTATGTACTTGGCATCTACCACCCATGTGTGAGACCAGGATGGAATTCCAGGTTCCTGGCTTCAGCCTGGCCCAGGCTCAGCAGTTGTGGCCATTTGGGGAGTGAACCAGCATATGGAAGATCTATCTTTCTCTGCCTCTCCTACTCTCTCTGTAACTCAGACTTTCAAATAAATAAATAAACCTAAAAAAAAAAAAGATAGAAATATGCAAATGAGTAGGTTTCCCTACTTTATTTTGAGGTTAGAAGCACAGGATTATTCAAAAAGCTAACTGGAGCTTTTCACCCACATAGCTTAGAGCCTTGCCTCTCAAACTTCAGTGAGTTCAGGAATCACCTGTGGGTCTTGTTTAAAATATAGTTTCTGGGGGCCAATGCTGTGGTACAGTGGGTGCTGGCATCTCACATCAGAGCGCCAGAATGAGTCCCAGGTGCTCAACTTCCAGTGCAGCTCCTTGCTAATGCACCTGGGAGAGCAGCAGAAGATGGTACAAGTACTTGGGCCTGTCACTCCTGTGAAAGACCAGCATGGAGTTCCAGGCTCTTGGCTCCCCAGAAATTGCAGTCATTTGGGGAGCCAGTGGATGGAAGATCTCTTTCTCTGTCTCTCCCTCTTTCTCTATAACTACACCTTTCAAATACATAAATAAATCTTTTTTAAAAAGGAGGTTTTCATACAGAAGGTTTGCAGTATGGACTGGGTGTCTACATTCCCAACAAGCTCCCAGGTCAGGCCGGTGGTGCTGGTCCATGAAAAATCTGAGGAGCAAGCATTGGAAAAGACTCCCCAGGCTTTCTGCCTTCAGAAACCACTGGAATGAGACAGGAACCATCACTCTCCATTTTGCAGATGGGAGATGGAGACAATCCAGCAAAGCAGCAGCACCACCCAGAATAACCCTGCAGATAAATAAATGCTCAGTCCTATGGGCCCTCCTGCTCTACGCCAGAAGGGAAGCCAGCAGGCCTTGAGTCTGCCTGTGGGATGAATTAAACTGCTTACTTTCTGACCTTTTACAGCCTATATAGCTCTGACCAGAATACCAGCTGCTTTGTGGTATTTTAATCAGAGAGAAGACTCACAGAGTCTAAAGTCAAGACCAGAAACCTGACATTTTATTCTTTGCCACAGGTGGATAGACAAAATATGTACACGATGGCTAGTTAAATTTTATATTTCAGATAACAGTGAATAAGTTTTTAGTATAAATATGTCCCATGCACAGTCTGAGATATACTTACACTCAAAAATATATACACATTATTTGAAATTCAAATATTAATGATCAGGCCTGGATTTTTATTTGCTACACCTGTCAACTCTAAGAGGGTGGATGTAGAAATGAGAGCAGGGACTTGGTAAAAGGAATATTTCCTGCTTTGTCACTGCTTTTCTTAAAGAAAAGCACGAGGACACCAGTACAGCAGGTGCTCCCCAGATGCATGTACTTATCACTGCCAACTACTGTGTCCACCCCTCTGAATGTGGCTGAATTTTCTTAGGAAGCTGTTTAGAGGCCGGCACTGCGGCTCAATAGGCTAATCCTCTGCCTGCGGTGCCGGCACACCGGGTTCTAGTCCCGGTCGGGGCGCCGGATTCTGTCCCGGTTGCCCCTCTTCCCGTCCAGCTCTCTGCTGTGGCCCGCAGTGCAGTGGAGGATGGCTCAAGTGCTTGGGTCCTGCACCCGCATGGGAGATCAGGAGAAGCACCTGCCTCCTGGCTTCAGATCAGCGTGGTGCATCAGCCATTGGGGGGTGAACCAACGGCAAAGGAAGACCTTTCTCTCTGTCTCTCTCTCTCACTGCCCACTCTGCTTGTCAGAAAAACAAAACAAAACAAAACAAAAAAGAAGCTGTTTAGAATGCAACAAAATCATAAATTTATAGCTGGTGTTACAGGTTGAGTTGTACCTGCTCCTTTCTCCTCCCCTCCAAATTCATAGGTTGAAGTCTCGACCCCCAGCACCTGGGAGTGTGACCTTATTTGGAAAGAGGGTCTTTGCTGATGTAATCAGTGAAGAAGAGGTCCCTAATCCAATGACTGTGCCCTTATAAGAGAGGGAAATGGAGACACCAAAGTGGTGTGCTGCCCCTTGGAACAGAGGGAGCACGGCCCGTTTGACACCTCCCGACGATGAGATCATGACTCCTCCCGATCGTGCCTGTTTAAGCCACAATAGCCCCAGGAACCTCATACTGGAAGTTGGGAGGAACAGAGCAGGGAAGAGGGGGTTACAGCAAAGCAAAGCAGTCAGGAGAGGCCTCTGCAACATTCCCTACCGGCTGCCTTCCTCAGAACTCGAAAACCTCAGCTGAGGAAGACACAGAGATCTAGGAAGACCAACCCTTCTGGAGGAAAACAGCTACTGCTCTAAAATGCAATTTGAAACACTGACCTGAGCAAGCCACACACCACTTAAGGAAGAAAGCGTAGAAGTCAGAGTTGACCCTGGTTATACAAAAAAACCCAGCACTAAAACGATCTGGGGAATGGTTTTACGAATCACACCCTTGACAGACCTGTTACTGTAAACGGTTGTTTTTTTCCCCTCCGTGAGAGAATTGCCTTCCTCCAGACCAAACATTACCATATTGGGTTGGTGGTGATTAGGGAGCTCAGAACAAAATGAAGCAGGCTATCCCGATTTCACTGCTCTCTAAATTATTTGTCACATTTCCAGTAGCCTCCAAATGGCAAGATTTAAACAAAAGATAGGCTTTACCTTTTCTTTCTCAAGAAACTGAAACTGGATCCATTTAGCATGGATTTCTTTTTTTAAACTCACCTTGACCCAGGCTTTCCTGAGGCCGGCAGCTGGACTCTGGAAACAGAACTGAGTACCGCCACCTTGGAAAAATTCCGCACCTGCCAGGTTCCATCCCACAACCCTGCATTCAGGTGCTTTTGGTTTTTACCGGAGGGTCTTTGCACATGCTGATCTGCACGTCTGGAATGTTCTTCTTCTGCCCAGACCCCTCTCTGACACCAACAAAGTTAAATATCTCAAAACCAACTTCCATCAACCACCCTCGTACTGCCTCTCATACAACCTTGAGGATTTCCTTCACCGCCCTACCACAGCTATTACTGATGGCTTATTTATTATACATGCT
This sequence comes from Sylvilagus floridanus, assembly GCA_949820135.1. NCBI lineage: Eukaryota > Metazoa > Chordata > Mammalia > Lagomorpha > Leporidae > Sylvilagus > Sylvilagus floridanus. The sequence goes on along the minus strand of OX463227.1, from coordinate 112,642,666 downwards.
TAATCCATGGCAAGATTTGTGAAGCCAGAGACCCGATGAGTTTTTTACATTACTTTGTAACTAGTGCCTGGCCCACAACAGGCACACACATACAAAGATACTTCAAAAAGTTTAAGGAAAATGGAATCAAGAGATTTTATTCTGATGCGAAGTAATTTTTGAAATCCATACATACTGTTTTCATAATATGAATTCTTCATGAATTTTTTAATATTCTTTGTATGTATATATTTCAAAATTTATTTATACTGAAGGAAACATGGCTTCTAATTCCATTTTGCACAAACTTTTTGAAGTCTCCTTGTATTTGCCTGGACGGATTAATTAAACAAATGAATACATGATATGATTCACAGTGAAAGATAGACCCAGAAGAGATAGGTGGCTTCTACCTCCAGGGGACACAGGTTCGAAAATCTGTCCCCAAAGTCCTTCAATAAGTAATAGGTGAAGTCAGACAGAAAGAAATCTCACCTTTTAAGTCAAGACACTTCACTACTCTACAACAGAATGAAGACAGGACTAGATTCAGAAAACAAAAATCCATCATTTGTTCATCAAGAAGGTACTCAGTGCTTTGCAACTGAGAAAGGAGTGATTCCTGGTTCTGGTGGTGAGGTCTGAGAAGCCCAAGGCTGCAGACCTCTGGCCCCCAAGGCTGGGCTTGGCCTTCAGATATGCTGGTTTGACCCACACAGAGCTGGCCTACACCATGTCTATGAAATTTCCAAGTTGTTTTCCATTACATAAAAAAATCAAGATATTTCTACCTACAAAGAGATTTCTTCCGATTCTTTTGTGGAGGGAGGTGGGAAATGGAAGGTCTTAGCCACAGAGGGCCTACAGAGCAGCAGCCGCTCAGACGGACCCTGTCCCCAGTCTAGCCCACTTGTCACCTGCCCAGTCCTGCTGCTCCTCCTGCCCACCTGGACTGAGAAGTGCTTGTGAAGACGGAGCAACATCCGGCGTGAAGTGAGCTAGATTTCCTGTAAACACTGGGACTGCAGGCCGGCTTATGATGCAGCTGCTCTGGTCAGCGGCCTTATGACTGTCCTACGTCAAGACACGTGCGGGCCTGGCATGTACTCTTGTCCCCAACCCAGTCAGAATGCAGCACTCTGTCTCCCAGCCATATTTCCATACAGCACAAAAGTGCAAATCCTACATACTCTTCACACTGCAAAGTTTTAAAAGGAGGCTGCACTCTTCAGAATGGACCAGTGGCATTGCCTCATGCTCTGTGTCCAGCAGAAGTCAACATCAGATGCTTTAGAGAAAGGAGTCAGAGCCCCACAAGGCACCCCAGGGTGAAGCAGCTTCTTTTGATGGCTGCAGCTGAAAGAGGGAAGCTCCCAGCTGTTGAGCCTGCATCACAGTCATCTCAGTGGTGAGAGGACGCTGCTGCTGCAGTTAACAATCTAGATAGGTCAGACTTGCACAGAGGCTAAGGAAGTTTCCCAAGTCCCCAAGGGTTAGCAGGGCCAGGGGCAGACGGAGACCAGATCATTCTTACCTGCCGTAGGCACACTAACATTGTACTGAGGTAAAATAAATAGGAAGGCAGTCTTGGCTGTGACCTGTAAAACAAAGGGGAAAAGTTCCAGTTTAACTTTTTTGCCACATCAAAAGGGAGACATGGAGCCTGTCACCAGCTCCCAGAGCCCGCCTCTTTGTTTTCTATCTCAGACCCACAGACCCTCGGATGAATGGTTTTCCTTCGTGCACAGTTAGCTCTGGCTTTTGTTCCATTTTTCTTTAATGACATCCCTTCCAATACCTGCACTAAAATCAAAACACCCCTGGGCACCAGATGGTACGGAGACTTGGACTCAGTGTAGAAGGAATGAAACAAGCTGTGCTTGGCAAGCGGGGAGCTCGCAAGCGAAGGGCACAAATCTGTCTGCCATTCATTCATTCACTCAAGTATCTGTAAAGTTCATTCTGTGCACCCAGCTTCGTGGAAGATGGAAACTAACAGAAGGAAAGGTCGCAGCCTTCACAAAACTCGGGACCTAGCTGAGGTCTCCCTAGCACTCGGCTGCCTGCACGTTGGACAGCAGCCCTGAAAATCTAACCATGAGCATCAGAAACAGAGAATTTCAGCTGCTTATTTCACATCCCCCCTACCGTGGTGCGTGGGACAGGATATCACACCCACATTGCCAATTTACTCATTTCAAAAGCTGCCTTTAAGATCTCAGTTGTGGCGTAAAAGAAAAACTGTGGTTGTCACTGGCTATTAATGGCCAGGTCAGTACTGTGACAGCTTAGCCAGCAGGATAGAGATTACAAAACGTGGAGATTTGATGCCTGGACTCAAGGATCAAATGCTTGAGTTCAAATGTTAGCTCTGCTGTTTGCACGCCATGTAATCCCAAGCAAGTAACCTTACACCCTGAGCCTCAGTTTCTTTGTCCATAAAGTCAGGAGTACTTGCCGAACCTCAGCTCTGGGCTGGTGCTGGCATTGCTGTGAATGCTGTTGGAAGCTGTGCAGCTGGGACTGAGAACCACCATCCACACTGTCTTGGGCCATGCACGAGGCCAAGGGAGGAGCAAGCCCAAACCAGGCCTCTCCCAGGAATCCTCGAAGACTCATCAATTAAGGTTAATGGTTCTTCTCCAGACACAGAGGAGGTCTGAAGGATGGACACTGGGGGGCGGGGGAGGGGGGGCAGCAAATGCACTTGGCCATGACCAAAGGTGGTGTGGAAACCAGTGAATGACACTGCAGACTCCCCATGTCACTCAGATTCTTTGCTTTGTTTTAGATTGACTTAATTATTATTTGAAAGGCAGAGTGACATAGAGAGAGGGAGAGGCAGAGGCAGAGAGAGACAGTGCGAGCTACAGAAAGCAACTGTTTCCATCAGCTGGTTCACTGACCAAATGGCCACAATGGCTGGGGCTGGGCCAGATTGAAGCCAGGAGCCTCAAACTGCATCTGGATGTCCCACGTAGGTGGCAGGGGCCCAAGCACTTGGGGCTATCCTCCTCTGCTTTCCCAAGTGCATTAGCAAGGATCAAAAGCAGAGCAGGACACCTCCAGTCCATATTAGAGTACCTGCATTCAAGTCCCAACTCTGCTCCTAACGCTAACTTCCTGCTGTGCACACTCCAACATGCCTTACTTGGTCCCTGCCACCCCCAGGAGAAACGTAAATTGAGTTCCTGGTTCCTGGGAGTGAGTCAGTGGACGAGAGCTCTCTGCAAGTCTGACTGCTGCTCAAATAAGAAAAAGTCCTTTTTCTATATTCCCCACCCACCTGGCGATTCAATGATCTGTATTCCCTTTAGAATACATGTGTTTGATTTTAGCCAAGATGTTATACTTGCTATCTCCTTCGTCTCATTTTGTATCCTACTTCTCCGACACAACTGCATACACACGCACACACACAGAGTTCTGATGAGACTCTCAGCCATCCTCCACCACTCAGCTCCACTGTAACCCCGTACAAACCTTCCCTAACTGCCCCAGGCCCTGCTCTCTCTACCTCAGAGAGCCCTGCATGCTGCACCTGCTGTATTACCACCTCCACACACCTCTTCCAGTTCCCATCAGGTAGTGACCATCTCACAAACCCCTCTGTGATGCTCAAGTCACCCGGATGATACAGTGGGTGCTCCGTAACTGTTCACTGAACAAGATGAAGAACAAAACAGCCGAGTCTGCTTCACTCAGCCGTTTTGGTTCCCTCTCTGTATCAGGCGGGAGCTGCTTCTGGGGCCATCACTGGCATTGTCCTCTGTCACAGTCTTTTCCTTTAGACCTGACTGTCTGCTAAACCTGAACCCAGCTCTACTTAAGCCCCACGGACACCCCAGCCACAGGGGCTCTCCTGCTGAACCACCCTCACAATGCCCCAACCACCTGACCCTCTACAACAGGATCTGCCATGACACCATCAAGGGCAAACTCTGCCTTCTCAGAGTGAAATCCTGGAGAAGGAACATCAGAGGAGGAAGGCAGGCAGGGAGGAAAAACGTACCCAACCCTCTGTAAGCTTCGGCACACATCGCACACTCGGTTTCACTAGGAAAGGCACTGGTCTCTTAAGACCGTGGGGTGGAGTGGACCTGCATGGGGTTTGGCTGTCAGGAATCCCCTCGCCCCTTCCAAGAGCACGAGAGCCCCCGAGGTTAGTGCTTTCCTCCTGCGCACATGGCCGTAGGGAGGGGACAGCCTCTCCCCAGGACAGCAGCCCGGCCAGCTGGGCGCTCTCTGGGTTTGAGTGGAAGTGGAGGAGGTGCTGGTCAGTGCCACGTGTCCACCCACAGCCTTCTGCTGTGGTCCCTCCAGCCCTGGCCCTGGAGTACTAGCATTACCCAGTGTGTAATGAGGCTCCAAAGAGCCAGGGTCCATCTCCAGGCTACATCATCGTTCGCCGTGTAGAGTACCGTGTTCAGCTCTAGCTGCACGACAGATTCCTGGAGGAGCTTTGAAAATCTCTATGCTGGGGTCACACCCAAACTGATTAAACCAGGCCCCCGGAGCACTGACGTTTCAGCAACTTCCCCAGACCATTCCAAAGTGCAGTTAAGACTGAGATTCTCTACACTTCTTAAAAAAAAAAAAAGAAGAAGAAGAAGACTGACATTTGGCATGTGGTTATGTGGGCTCTACAAATATTCTTAGCCTAAGCTTACATACACAGTCAGTTCTCAGCATTCACAGCAGTTACAGTCCATGAAGTCACCGTGAATACCAAATTAGCCAATTTGGAAACACTGCTTCTAGGAGAAACACAGGGTCAGGTGCCTATCAGGCTCTGGTCACATTTGCAACAGATCAATATATGACCTTGCCTTTTCTGTTTAAAGACATCTTGTGTAATACTCTATGCCAGGGACTCACTGACACTAAACTCAAGGCCAACCACCCTACATGTAACTCAACGGAACAAGGCTGAAACAACACCTTCTTTCTCCACGAGGTACATCACAGCCTTCTTGTGCTGAGGAGCACGAGTCAGCACTTCCACCCTGTCAGACGGGTCATTTTAGCAGTGAAATCACCACCAACAGGCAGAAAACATGAGCACTAAGTGGAGGCGAAAAGGACACTTGTTCACAGTGTAAGGAGAGCTGGACAGGATGGAGAAGGCTTCCCATCACTGGGAACGTGCGTGTGGGGCGACTTAACATTTCCGCTGCTCTGCATATGCCTGCGAATAACCACAGAAGCCAAGGACTGATTCTGGGGTTACAGCTACATTTTAGAAAGTAAGTGAATTTGCAAAAACAAAATCCAGGAAAAAAAATAAGACAATGTATTAGAGCAAACCCAAATGTCAGCTCTAGGAGGGTCAAGTTGCTGTGTTGGGGGCTGCCATTGTGGTGTAGCAGATAAAGCCACCGTCCATGACACCAGCATTCCAAATGGGTACCTGTGCGAGTCCCAGTTGCTCCACTTCCTATCTAGCTCCCTGCTATTGTGCCTGGGAAAGCAGCAGAGGATGGCCCAAGTGCTTTGGGCCCCTGCACCCACATGGGAGATCCAGAGAAGCTCCTGACTCCTGGCTTGGACCTGGCCCAGCACCAGCCATTGTAGCCATTTGGGGTGTGAATCAGTGGATGGAAGATCTCTCTCTCTCTCTCTCTCTCTCTCTGTCTCTGTCTCTGTCTCTCTCTTCTGTCTCTTCCTCTCTGTGTAACTGTGACTTTCAAATAAATAAATAAATAAATCTTATTTAAAAAGTTGTGCTTTGGCCAGCACCACGGCTCAATAGGCTAATCCTCCACCAGCGCCGGGACACTGGGTTCTAGTCCCAGTCGGGGCACCGGATTCTGTCCTGGTTGCCCCTCTTCCAGTCCAGCTCTCTGCTCTGGCCTGGGAAAGCAGTGAAGGATGGCCCAAGTCCTTGGGCCCTGCACTTGCATGGGAGACAGGAGAAGCACCTGCCTCCTGGCTTCGGATCAGCGCAGTGCGCCAGCCGCAGCATGCCAGCCACAGTGGCCATTGGAGGGAGAACCAAAGGTAAAGGAAGACCTTTCTTTCTCTCTCTCTCTCTCTCTCTCTCTCTCTCTCTCTCTCACTGTCCACTCTGCCTGTAAAAAAAAATAAAAATAAAAAGTTGTGCTTTTAAATAGCTTTCATAAGATATAATGTACACACCCTAAAATTCACCCATCTTAATTGTAAGAGGTTTATTTTTCCGTTTCTTCCTTTGTAGGAATATTAAGTTCTAGGAAAGTGGGGATCTTGCCTGCCTTGACTCTCTTTCATTCATAGCCTTTAACAGAACTGAGAACAGAGCAACACTCAGAAAACATTAACATAAATATGGGTTAAGCAGAATAACCACTGATGTACTGTGCCATCAGCCCCACACCTGTCACCTGCCCACATTTATACTTCTGTGTGTGTCCTCTCTCTCCCTGGGACAGTCTCAGGGCTGGGCACACAGTATGTAGCCCATAAACACCTATTTGATGAACTCATATCCCAAGCAGCTGTGATATTTAGTAACCATGAGTGAATGTTTAACATATGTTTCTGAACATGATTCCAAGAGAACAGGGCCCAGGATCTTGAAATAAGGCAAAAATACTAGATTCCAGTATTTTTCCATTCCCATCTCCTATCTGGCAGCAGTAGTTAGTTCTAAAACTTACATATCTGGGGCTAGTGCTGTGGCATAGTTGATAAAGCCACTGCCTGTGGAGCCAACATCCCAAATGGGTGCTGGTTCAGGTCCCGGCTGCTCCACTTCCAATCCAGCTCTCTGCTATGGCCTGGGAAAGCAGTAGAAGATAGCTCAAGTCCTTGGGCCCCTTTACCTACGTGGGAGACCTGGAAGAAGCTCCTGGCTCCTGCTTCGGATTAGCCCAGCTCCAGCTGCTGCAGCCATTTAGGGAGTGAAACAGTGGATGGAAGACCTTTCTCTCTCCCTCTCTCTCTGTCTGAACTCTACCTCTCAAATAAATAAATAAAGTCTTTTTAAAAAATACACCTTTCTCTGAAGGCAGCCATGCTTGCTCTCACTTTACCTAACCTCAGCAGAATGGTGTGAGTTTCCCTTTCTTACAGAAGAGAAAGCTAAACTTGGTGCATGGAGAACTAAAGGGACCTCCGCAACCCTCTATGCAAGTGGAAAAGCCAACATTCAACTTGACTTTTTATTTTTCTATTTTTAAGTTATTTATTTATTTACTTGAGCGAGTCAACAGACAAAAGGTGCTTCCATTTGCTGGCTGATTCCCCAAATGCTGACAACTCCAGGGCTGGGCTGGCCAAAACTGGGATCCAAAAAACAATCCAGGTGTCCCAAATGGTTGGCAAGGACCCAACCACTTGGATCTGCATTAGCAGGAAGCTGGAGTCAGGAGCCGGAGCTGAGTATCAGACCCAGGCACTCTGACATGGGAGGCAGGCATCTTAACTGATATCTTAACCACTAGGCTACATGCCCACCCCAGCTTGATTTTTTGCTCCCCCCAAAATTCAGGATATACCAGCAGAGAACATAAATAGAATAGTGACATATACTGAAGGCACGAGAGAACCAAAAACAAACTATATAGAAAGCAAAAAGAAAGAGCAAAGAATGAGGTTGATCCACAAAAACTCATTCCAGGAAGTCCAACTCATTGGCCACAGGGGCCAGAAATGTGGCTCTACACCTGATCAGTGATCAAAAGGAGGAGAGAGTGATCTGCTCTGATGCACCCCAGCCACTAACTGACAGAATCAAAATGCACCAGGCAAAAAAGCAAGCTTCACTCTCCAGAGTAAAAGCCATTCTCTGTACTTTCAAGTGTCCTTTCGCACCCCAAATCTTTACCCCATAACCCTCGTCCAACCTCAGACGAGGGATGAAACAACTAAGAAGCCTCTCTCTGCAACTACCGCTCAAGTTCATGAAGCACAGAGGGCCACGAAACAGGAGCATTTTAAAAATGTCACTCCAATTATTTCTCATCCTTCTAAGGCCGTTTATAGGAAACATTATTGAGCTTAATAGCATTTTAAATGCCAACCTCAGCGGGTGAAAGGTTAAAAGTGACAACGTGCTAACACATTAATGCAAAGGGAGAACATAAAATCATGTAGGAAAGACTACATATTTTCCTCTTTTACATACACCACACACACACACACAAGCACATACACAGAGAGAGAGAAAGAGAGAGCGAGAGAAATGGGAATAAGTCATTAAATTGTTAACTAAAACAAAGCATCAAACACAAAGGTAAGGATGTTGAGTGTGCCTGTACAGCATAAACTGCTCCACATGCCGTATGTTCTGTTAGGGGCACATGACACTGAGCTCTCGGTTGCAACCAAACTGATGCTGATGAAATCACTGCTTCCAGCTCTGTGCAGCGGACGTGCATCCCAGTCCCAGGTCTACGTGGCCCAGCTGGGTGGCCCTAGGCAAGGTGCTCGAGCTCTGGACCCCAGTTACTACATCCTTTAACCACAGCAAATATGACAACAATGACTATTAAGCTCTTACTCAGGGTCTGGCATGGTTCGATTGGCTTTCCATGAATGATCACATATAATTCTCAAACGACACTACAAGGTAGGTACTGATCATGCCACCATTTTACAGATAAGCATAGGAAGGGTAAGGCCGCAGGAGGTGGTTTAGAATGACTATCCCTAAACATCTTCCCTATGCCCAGCCTCCTGGATCCGTGTATTGTTCAGTGCCAAAGAGACAGCTGCGCACTGACAACTTGCTGAGAGCTCTTTCCAAAAATTTAAGCTATACTGTTGCTTTTCCATCTGGGAAGACAAGGTGCAGGTATCATCTTACAGGTGGCAGAGCAAGGAAGTGAACCCACTGGCCCGCCAGCCACATGCACTGGGACCACCAAACCTTCCGAATGTCCCCAATCCATTTCACCGCAAGTTGACGGCTGGTCCAAGATAAAAGAGAAGAAAGGTGGTGAAATCATTCTCATTGCTTTCCTTTGCATACTAAATCCTTCGGCTGGGTTCACTGTTTTTCCCTTGACTGATACATCCATATATGACACTTGAACGGGGCCCTGTGGGGACAGCAGCCACTGAGGACAAGAAAGAGAACGAGAGCCTTCGACTTTGAAATAAACATCTTTGCAGGGAGTTCTTCAAACCTTCTCCCCCAGCTCAGCCCGTTCTCGGGAAGCCCAACCGGCTCCACCACACAGGCTTGCCTCAAATGGATTTTGCATCTTTCTGCTGAGGCAGTGGATAGGAAAATTTCTGTCAGACAGGAAAACATTGGAAAGTTACACCCAATCGGTGGGGAAGAGCCTTTTTTTTCCTTTTTTTTTTTTATAATAAAAGCCTCTTTTAGCTGTTTTTTTCCCTTGGAATGTTTGCATCCAGAGCTGCCTTCAGCCAGCAGAGTCCCCGATCACCTGTGGGTACAATGCACGTGGTGGGGACACGATGGACTTGGGTCTGCAGCTCCCCTGCCATACAATAAAAGGCAGACAGAGCTGAAACAAAGACGCTTTTCACCCTGGCTTTCCGAAAATCTCCGTTCTGGATGACCAGAGGCTGCTGGGAGGGCTGAGTGCCTGGAACACAGGAGGTAGAGCTGTGACAGTACCTTTCTGTGTGGCTTTTAGCTACGCCTCACCTGAAAAACTGCCTTGACGTGAGGCAACGCTGAGCACACATGCACACAGACTCCTGTAAAGCCGTGACAGCAAGGCAGAGAACAGACTCGCTGTTCACAGTCAAGATTGCAGCCTCACATCAGATTAAATATACAATACGTGTTCAAGACAAAAACTTGCAATCGGAATACCCATGATAAAACAGTATTACTTGCTTTATTATATTCAGACATTTTTATTGAAATAGAGACGAACTGAGAAGAGGTCTAATATAAAGAGTTTTTAAAATCTTAGAAGTCTGGCCTTTAAAAAATTTATTTTATTTATTTGAAAGGCAGAGTTACAGAGAAAGAGAGGGAGAGGGAGAGGGAGAGATGGGCGGGGGTCTTTCATCTGCTGGTTCACTCCCCAAATGGTTGAAACAGCTGGGGCTGGGCCAGGCCGAAGCCAGGAGCCAAGAGTTTCTTCCTGGTATCCCATGTGGGTGCAGGGACCCAAGCACTTGGGTCGACCTCCAATGCTTTCTCAAGCACACTAGCAGGGAGCTGGATCGGAAGTGGAGCAGCCAGGACACAAACTGGCGCCCATATGGGATACTGGCACTTCCGGTGGTGGCTTAACCTGCTATGCCACAGTGCCAGCCCAAGAAGTATGTTTTTTTATTTTTATTTTTTATTTTTATTTTTTTACAGGCAGAGTTAGACAGTGAGAGAGAGAGACAGAGAGAAAGGTCTCCCTTCGGTTGGTTCACCCCTCAAATGGCCGCTACAGCCGGAGCTATGCCAATCCGAAACCAGGAGCCAGGTGCTTCTTCCTGGTCTCCCACACCGGTGCAGGGGCCCAAGCACTTGGGCCATCCTCCACTGCCTTCCTGGGCCACAGCAGAGAGCTGGACTGGAAGAGGAACAACCAGGACTAGAACCCAGCGCCCATATGGGATGCTGGCACCGAAGGCAGAGGATTAACCAAGTGAGCCACGGCACCCGCCCCCAAGTCTGGCTTTTTAAAAAGATGCAAATGAGGCCAGCATTACAGTACAGTGGGTTAAGCTGCCACTTACGACACCAGTGTCCCATAGTGGAGCACTGGTTCAAGTCCCAGCTACTCTGCTTCTGAACCAGCTCCCTGTTAATACACCTGGGAAAGCAGTGGATGATGTCCTAAGTACTTGGGCCCCTCCCACCCATGTGGGAGACCAGCAGGGAGTTCTGGCACCTGGCTTTGGCCTGACTCAGACTGGGCTGTTGCAGCCACTTGGGAAAACCGGTGAATAGAAGATCTCTCTCTCTCTCTCTCTCTCTCTGTTGCATATGAAGCTTGAGCCTGTCATACTGGACACCGGCAGTCTGGGAAGTTAATCAAGCACCAACAAAAAAGAGATGGCCTCAGCATGGCCCTTCCTCACTCCCTTTGAATCTGCAACTCAATTACAGCTTTGAGACCTACTATGTGCCCTACGGATTGGCTTACATGAAAAAAATTTGCGTTTTTCATGAACTAAATACGTTCCGTCTCAGAAAGCCTTGATCTACATATGTTGATCCTTCCCCTAAAGGTGTCCTGGTTAGATATTCCTGACACTCATTACTCGATTACACACTTCGCCCCTTCCCCTCTAATGGTTTTTCCCTTCATTTGGATAGTACAGCACACTCACAAACCATCTCTCATAGAGACGCCGAACACTACAGATAAAGAAGTGCTCACACAGGGTAATTCGAAGCACATCAGTGTTCTTGAAACACTCCTCCTGCAGCACATGACAGAGTTTAGATTACTGGTTGCACATGGATATTAGTAAAACACACACATATTTTACTTCTGGCCAAAAATCACCTGATCAGATAGAATGTGTTTCAAATTAACTGAAAGGCAAACCAGAAAAAAGGGAGGGTTTGGAGGACAGAGCTTCAGGCTGCAAGTGACTTTGCAGTCAACATGAGGTAACACCTTAGAGCGCAGAAAAGGAACCACGTCTCCAAGCTGTCAGTGGTATTTTATCTGATGTTCTACAAGATGCTTTAGCTGCATAGGGCAGTCAGCACACAGTGGGTAATTCTGGGGTGACAGGTGTGTCTTCAACGGCCAGGCCAGGCCAGGCGCTGTCTGCAGGCCGTCAGAGTGGGTGCCAGGGACAATCATCCCCAAGGAACTTCGGGTATTTCCTTAAGTTCAAGGAAAAAAAGGATTATTCAGAGCCCCCCAGATCCAGGGTAGCTGGACCAGGCAGGGCCCAGAGGTATTTGTCCTCCTTGTCCATAAGGAAGCCAACATTGGCAGACAGTGATCTACTGTGACCACCTTTTTTAACTCAAAAATTACTTTTTTAAAAGACATGAGCTTTTCTTTTCTTGGAAAGATTTTTAAAATTTATTTATTGGAAGATGGTGGGCTGTGAGACACATCTTCTGTCTACTGGTTCATTCCCCCAAATGCCTGCAACAGCCAGTGATGGGCCTGAATTCCATTCAGGTCTCCCACGTGAACTGGTAGGAGCTCAAACACGTGGGCCATTATCAGGTGCCTCTTCAGTACGTTGGCAAGGAGCTGGATCAGAAGCAGAGTGGCCAGGACTTGAAGAAGCACTCTAATATGGTACCATTCCAGTAGTGGCTTAACTCACTGTGTTTACAATGTCCTCCTTGCCTTTTTTTTTTTAATTTGAGAGGCAGAGAAATAGATGACAGAGAGATGCTCCCCATCTATGGGTTTGCTTCCCAGATGCCCACAACAGCCAGGATCCAGGAATGTAACTGAGGTCTCCCATGTGAGTGGCAGGAACACCATTACTTGTGCTATCACTGCCGTCTCTCAGGCTCTGAATTAGAGGGAAGCAAGTCAGGAGCCAGAGCTGGAATTGAACCCAGGTAATCTGACTTGAGACATCGGCACCCGAGCTACTAAACACCTGCTTCTACTTTGACCATTTTCAACTGTTGCCTACCATCTAGACAGTTTCCTGTTCAAACATCAGCATGCCAAACCCTGCACTGTGAATGAAGAACCAGGCACATGGCAGCTTGCTAGGAAAATGAACCTTGAGTTCACAGGGACGAAATGAAGTGAAGCCATCCCCTGGGGCCATAAACCAGGCCCATCAGCAGGGCTGAGGATCAACTCTCCCCCACGGTTTTGGATTCCTGTAGGTATCTGTGCAGGGCACATAAAGTGAGGCCCTCACCCAGAGTGGCCACCTCCACCCGTGTTTAAAATGAGTGAACTGGGGGTGGAAGGCAAATGGATGAGTTTTTAAAATGTGTGATCTCTGCTGTCCCAGTTTCCACACAACCCTTCTCCATCAGGGAGTGTCAATGAAAAGAGACTGAGGTGCCCCCTGGAGCTGGCAATGCTACCATTCCAGCAGTTCTAAAGACGCTTAGGACGTCCGGGTGTTCTGCTGTGTGCATCCATCTCTCTCTCTCTCTCTCTCTCTCTCTCTCTCTCTCTCTCTCTCCAGGTGTCCTGTGTGCATCATCCTTACTTCTGTTTCTCTCTCTCCCTCCCTCCCTCCCTCCTTCCCTGATACATATAGATACACAGGAGTTATACTCCCTACCATGAAATCTTATTATACAAACTTAAAAGTGATATTTTAAGTCATATCTAAAAGACTCAGTAGCCCAACTAGGCCAGTTTCCACCACAGCCTCTCAGCATGCCCGGAGTCTGACTGTGACCTCACACCCAGAGAAGGCGGCTCAGGAAGGAAACCAAACACCAGGGAGACAGAGGAGATCCTGGTCTTCACTTACCTCTGGTGCTCAGAGCAGGTTTCAGGAACCCTGACCCCAAGCCCCAAGTGCAAAGCCCCTCTGCTGTGAATCGAGGCCTCAGAGTGAGGTTCACTCTGCGGGGCATCGCACCCCAGGTCCTTCGGCAGCTCTGTTTCTGGGGAATACAGAAGGGGCAGAAACTGCCTGGGACACCAATGACCTTAAACTCTGGCTAAGAAGCACTGATAATCTCTCTGCACAGAAATCACACAGTGAGAGTCTTAGGAGGGAAGGACTGACGCACACAAGGAGGGGGAGTGGGAAAGAGGAAGACACCTCCAGTTGCCAAGGCCTTTGTGGCAGCAGAGAACCAGAAGTGTGGTTCTCTTCCTTTGCCTCTTCCATGCAGTGCAGTGCAGTCCCCCCATTGCACACACATACCCTGGGACAGGAATGATACCCTGGGACAGGAACGAGGCCCATGGTCGTGTGCACACAGGCAAAACAACTACCCTCAGGTGATGGTCCCATCATCTCTCTCCAACCAGGTGCCAGAGGATGACAGATCCACCTTCTGAAACCCCACGGGCGCTGTTCCATAGTCCTACGTGGCTCCCTACTGCCCAAAGATAATCAGGACTCCTGCCTGGCATTCCAGGATTTCACACCTTGGAAAGTGCCTCTACCTTGCAAGATAAGTGGCTCTACTTTGCTTTTCTTTAAAAAAATGTATTTATTTTCATTTTATTTGATAGAGACATTTAGATAGAACCTCCATCTGCTGGTTCACTTCCCAAAAGCTTCCAACAGCCAGGGCTGGGCCAGGCTGAAGCCAAGGAACCAGGAACTCCATCCAGGTCTCCCACACAAACAGCAGGGGCCCAAACACTTGGGCCACCTGCTGCTGCCTCTCATGGTATGCATTGGCAGGAAGCTGGATGGAAAACAGAGCTGTAAGCTGAACCAGGTACACCAATGGGGGTGCATGCATTGCAAGTGGTGATTTAACTACTGTGGCCAAATGTCCACTCCTTCCACCACCTTTTCAAGGTTTGTGCCATCAACTTCCAGACAGGAATGTCACCCCTGCAATCCCAAAGAACATTAAAGGCAGAAAAGCCACCACTCAACTTTGTAGCTCAGTCAGACAAGTCAGCATACGAAAGACCATTCATCGCACAACAAAATCATCACCATCAGAGGGCACACACAGGTGGTTCAGGAGGCCAAGGTGAAGGACCCCCAACTGAGACAGGGTCTGAGGCTGCCTCACTATTGTGGAAAACTTCACCAAGGAGGTTCTGCCTGACCTAGATATCCAGAAAGGATGAACAGGCAAGGGGCTGGCGCTGTGGCGCAGTGGGTTAACACCCTGGCCTGAAGCACCAGCATCCCATGTGGCTGCTCCTCTTTCGATCTAGCTCTCTGCTGTGGCCTGAGAAAGCAGTGGAAGATGGCCCAAGTCCTTGGGCCCCTGCACCCGCGTGGGAGACCCGGAAGAAGCTCCTGGCTCCTGGCTTTGGCTCGGCACAGCTCCAGCCTTTGCAGCCAAATGGGGAGTGAACCATCGGATGGAAGACCTCTCTCTCTCTCTACCTCTCCCCTCTCTGTATAACTCTGACTTTCAAATAAATAAATAAATCTTAAAAAAAAAAAGGATGAACAGGCAAAAAGTAGACAGAAAGCGTGCTGTGGGTAGAAGGAACCATATGCATGAAGGTGCAGAGTGGGAGAAATAAGACTCTTAGGGAAAATGAGAGGTTTCTATGTGGACAGTGATGAGGCCACAAGGCTGGCAGGAACCAGGTCCTAGAAGGGCCCTTTGGGGCTGGTATAGAAATTATTCTTGATCTGCATGCAGGAGGGAGCCAATTAGTATTTTAAGCACTTACAACTTTTTTTTTTTTTTTTGGACAGGCAGAGTTAGTGAGAGAGACAGAGAGAAAGGTCTTCCTTTTTCCGTTGGTTCAACCCCAAGTGGCTGCTACGGCCGGCGCGCTGCGGCCAGCGAGCTGCGCCAATCCGAAGCCAGGAGCCAGGTGCTTCTCCTGGTCTCCCATGGGGTGCAGGGCCCAAGCACTTGGGCCATCCTCCACTGCACTCCCGGGCCACAGCAGAGAGCTGGACTGGAAGAGGAGCAACCAGGACAGAATCCAGCGCCTCAACGGGGACCAGAACCTGGGGTGCCAGCGCCGCAGGCAGAGGATTAGCCTAGTGAGCCGCGGCGCCGGCCAAGCACTTACAACTTTTAACACAATGCTCTGTATATCTCAGAAAGCTCACTCTGCTCACATGTACACACTGAGCTGGAGATGGGAAGGCAAGCCAGGCAGCGTGCAGACCAGCTGGGAGTCTCCCTACTGCAAGAAGGTGTCACACAGCCTGGACTAACCAAGGGAACTGCAACAGACACAGGACGGTGTCAGGCAGTTTTCAAAAGACCTTGTGCGTGCTAAATAGGTGAGGGAGTGGTCAACAAAGGTGCTCAAGTCTCATTCCGGGAAACAGACACACAAATGTGTAATTTAATAAAAAGTGCCAGGGGGGACGATGGTTATTCACAGGGAGTCGCGAGTGGCTAGAGGCCGTATGGGGAGGAAGAGATGGAGAAGGCACAGTCAGAGAAGCCAGAGGGGCCAGCAGCCCAGAGCAGAGCATGTCCAGGGAGTCCACCGCCTAGGACTGTAGTGGGAGCCACGCCTGGGCAGGGGAGTTTACCTTGTTTCCCGATGGGTCCCAAAAGCCGGGAGCAGGACTGGCCGCACAGTGGGTCTTCTCTAAGTATTTGTGGGATGACAGAATGCGGGAACTGTCAATCTGATTTGAGATGCAGAAGGACCTTGCTCAGCAAATGTTTGCAAGGAGAAGAGACAGAGTGGAAGGGGGAGATGGAGACCAGAGAAGAGTTAAAGGTCATAGAAGGGGTGGGCTGCCTCCCTGGAGACATGGTGAGAAAATGAATTGCATCAACCCCAGGGCATCTCTGCAGGAAATGAGACCCAGATTTGCAGGAGAGAGAAGCCCAGGGGGCACCGGCCCAGGGCAGCTCCATCAGCTCCCAGACCCCTTGCTCTCTATGCAGTTCTGACATTTATCCCAATGTACCAGTCACAAGGCAGATACTCCATAAGCACCACCCAAAGTCGAGGAAAACGAAGTTGAAGAGGAACAGGAGGCTCTGGGGGGAAGGGGGCCCCTTCATATTCCCAGAAGGGCCAGGAAATTTGCTGCCATCTATTGAATAAGTTCTCCTGAACCGCTATTACAAGTCCACTCTCAGCAGCCGTGGCTTTACTTTAATCCATCTCTCAAGAGGGAGAGGCAGGGCCATTGGGATAGGTTTACAAGGAATGACTGTTCCCCGTGTGTTCCCAAGGGGAGAACTGCTAGGTGCCAGACAGCCTTGAGAAGCGGCAGCCTCCTATCAGTCTATCAGCTTTACTGCCTCTGGCCAGACCCAAGGGGTTTGGAATCAGAACCCACAGACACATAGATAAGCACTGGCCCCAGGCCAGGGTCCACACTTTCAGGCCAGCTGGGCTGTAACACAGCCACAGGGCGATGCCAGAGCTGCTTCCCAGGTCTCACAGGGGCCACACCTGGCTTTCTAAATAGATGTGACGAGGGAAGCTTTACGTGTTACATGCGTGTGCACGTGTGTGTGCACGTGTGTGTGCATGTGCGTGTCGGGCACGTGTGCAAAGCTGGTGAGACATTTTTACACCCAGAACATGTCTCTGGGCAGCACTGTCTCCAGAGAAATGGATTTTAAGAAAAATTTTCAGCCATTCCTTCAATCAAAAAAAATATTGATGAAGAATACACTCTGGACAAGACGTAGTGCTACAGAAGATGCCAGAAACTACAAGACCCACTGGCCAAGGCTGAGACCAAAATCAGGAGCTAGGCTATCAAACCAGGCCAACTGCTTCATTCAAGAGACCGTAGAAGTAACCATTTCTTTTTGAATATTTACTGCAAGCCAGGCAAGGTTAGGGCACTTTACATAATTGTCTCCATTAAACCTCACCAACCTTGCGCCAACAATGACATCTAATGAGTGAGACCTCGTGAACTGGCAGGCCCTGTGCTAAACACTGAACAGGGCTTACCTCAATTAGCCTGCACCTCTATAGGAAACTGTGACTGAACTACTATTTCCTGAGCCTCTACCACCTGCCAGGAACTGCTCTGAACACTTAGAAAAACAATCTCATCTAATCCTCCCAGAGCCCCCCACCACCCTGTCCAAGAAAAGCAAGGGTCAGAGAGTGTAAGAAACTTGCCCAAAGACATGCAGCTATCAAGCCCCAGAAGTGGGCTGGGAACCCAAGACCCACCTGACAGTTCAGTTCAACTCACCCACTTTGCCACCTGTACCATGCCTCCAGAACCTAATGATCAACAAGGAACACCGACAACTGAAGAGTTTGTTTTTGGGGCTGGCGCTGTGGTACAGTGGGTAAAGCCGCTGCCTGCAGCACTGGCATCCCATACGGGCACTGCTTTGTGTCCTGCCTGCTCCACTTCCAATCCAGCTCCCTGCTAATAGCCTGGGTAAAGCAGCAGAGGATGGGCCAAGTGCCTGGGCCCCTGCTACCCACGTGGGAGACCTGGAAGAAGCTCTTGGTTCCTGTCTTTGGCCTGGCTCAGCCCTGGTCACTGCAGCCATTTGGGGAATGAAGCAGCAGATGGGGCTGACCACTCCCTGTCTCTCCCTCTAACTCTGACTTTCACATGAATAAATAAATCTTTTTTTAAAAAATTCATTTTAGGAAAAGGAAAGATGGCATAGATTAGGACAGTGTTAAGCAAGGGGCAAGCAGAGGCTCTCTACTTGCGCTTACACAAAGACCACTTCATTGACCAGTGGACCCCTGGAGTCCTTGGCATGAAGCAGAGACTCAATACCTGACAGTGCTCTGGGTTTGGAGGGGGTTTACAGATCGGCTCTGGGAAGACTTCTGGGAGGCCTTAAGCTGTGCCAGGAAGGTGCAGACAGAGTGGATACACAGAGTGAAGGTTAGAACAGAATCACCAGGGGGCTGACACAGTGTAGGAAGAGGCCTGGAGATGGCCAGCTTTGCTTAACATCCTCATGGCAGCTTTATGGGGAGGGGGGTGCATCTACTGTGTGGTCCAACTTGAGATGTCACCCGTCTCCACTGGCCTCATACAAGCGAGTATAAAATAGGAAGAGGAGCAGGAATCCAGCTCTCAGAGCCCTCGAAGGTTTGATTCAATCATTTCTTCCTCCTTCCCTTCTAAAGGCTGCTACGCCTTGCAGCGGACAGTCCCAGCCTCCTGAGTTCATCAACTGGGCCACCAGCTCCTCCAGCGTGGGGCACATTTCAAAGCCATGCTTCCCAAAATGACTGGAGACAAGATAAAGGCATGACCGCTTCCCTCACAGTAAAGCAGGGAACCCTGTAACTGAAAATCCCAAAGTCTCTCTTTCCAGCCACAGAATTCTAAAAACTGCTCCACATTCTATAATCTGCTAATTAAATTTGATCAGTTACTTAATGGACAAGTGAGTCAGGAGCTCCTCCCCACGAAACTGTCAGGGAAGCAATTTCCTGTTAGATACTGAGAGTCAAAGACTAATGGTAATTGGACGCTGATTAGAATCCCATTTATGCTAGCTGGAAACTTCTCTTGGTCCCCTGTGGGCTGAGAGTGCGAGGCCCTGGGGCAAGAGAAGGAAATGGGTTTAAGTGGTACTCAAGCATTATCTGAACCAACCGCAGAAGGGGGAAGCAGAGGCATTTTAGTGTGCCACCACTTTAAGAAGCAAGGGTGATTCTCGTCCCACCAGAAATCAGAGCAAGAAACGAGGAGCCTAGAGTAGATGGACTACACTGTTGGGTCTGCTTTAACCAGGAAATGTCTGTCCCGAAAGCCTGTGTGTGGTCAGGACCCTGGGTGTAGCTTTGCCACCTACAACTGCCTCTTGTCGTATATAATGCAGGATTCAAACAGCAGGTCAAATAGAACCTGTAAGTGTTACGGGGCTGGAGAACGCTCCACCTGCCCTGGGTCCCAGAGCACAGAGCTTAGCCTTTATGGAGTCTCCAGGAGATAAGAGGATGTGAGGAGAGAGTTCATTTCCTGGCTCCCTCCCTGCTGGGCAGCTCTGAGAGTGACAGAGGCCCAGCTCCTCTACTGCTGAAGTGTGCCCTCCACCCGGGCTCCGTATCTGCTCCATTGTCTGCACTTCTGGTTTAAGGGCATCTCTCCCTTTGTGCAAACCCTGTACCTCCAGCTGTTTCTCCTTCACCTTTCCTGCCCTTCGGTGACCATCTCTCAGTTCCCCCTCCTGTCTCCCACTGGGACCCTGCCCATACACTGCTCCTCAAAGGCTTAGTTCTAACACCACATCCTAATTAGCCTTTGTCACTATAGCCACTGACAGCCAGACACTCCAAGCCAGCAAATTCTCCTCCCTATACACAGGCTGGTACTATCCCTCATGAAACCAGTGGAGGCAGACAAACAGCCAGTCCCGCAGGGCCACCCAAGTTCCCAGACACCAAGAGGGGGTGAGAGCTAGCAGAGAAGGTTTTCTTTGTACAGAACTGGCTTCTGGCGATTTCTGTTCAAGACAAACCACCACTGTGGATCAGTGGATCAGTAACGTCCTGTGTGAGTGTTTACAGAGGAAGGAAGAGGTGAACCCAGGACCTTGGGGACCCACCGACCCCAGGCTGCGGTGAGGAGTCCCAGCCCCAGGCCTCAGGAACACTCACCGCACAGCTCTCCTGAAGGTCTTAGGAAAATCCCACCCACCAGGAAGAGGGGCTGGCTGGCCCTGGATGAATAAGCTGAGCTGTTACTGTCTGGGAGGCGAAGGATCTTTAACCCTTATGTCCTCAGAGGCTACAGAAAGGGTGGCTAGGGTGGAAGGGATTACCCAGGGAGTCCCACAGAGGGATCCTTTTCTCTTTTCTTTTTCCAGGAGAGAAGCAGTTGGAGTTGTGGGTGGGGGCGCAGGGGTGGGGGGAGGCTGTGATGAAGGAGGGAGGAGGAAGTCTGCAAACAGGCCCCTTCTCCCTGGGATGTCTTTCTACCTTTCCCTATAGCTGAGAAGCTGTCTGCCAAGCTTCCCACCCGCCCCGTGTAAACACTCGGGCACCAGCTGGGGTTTGGAATCTGCTGAGTCTCTGCCAGCTGGCGACCTGGAGATGGGTCAGATGAAAGGAATGCATAATGAGGGAGCTGGTGGGAGACAGAGGCTGTATTTACACAGAGGGGGTCCACAGAGGTCAGCAAGGCCCTGGCCAAGGCGGGCTCTGGGAGTGAAAAAACAAGAAGGGAGGAGGAAAGGGTCTCATGGTGCCCAAGCTCCAGGCCCCAGCCACATGGCCCAAAGCTGAGGCTGTTGTGTTCATTTCTTTTTTTTTTTCCTCTGACTTCTTTGTCCCTGTCACCACAGCATCTCCCAAACAATCACACACAGAGCTCTGCAAAGTTCTCAGCTGGCTGCTCACGGAGGCTCAGTGTGATCAGACGCCTCGGACACTTGATCCCCTGCGATCCCAATTTGGGAACGTTAACGCGGAAACCCAAGCCACGTGCTGACAAGCAGGCCCTGGGCCATGATCTGCCGGACAGAGGCCAGGAGCGAGGGGAGGGCAGAGGGAACCAGCAGCCCCGGGCAGCCAGCCTGGCTACCAGCCTTCCAGAGAGTGACTTTGGGTTCCCCCACACAGAGCGCAGCAGGCAAGGTTCAGAGGGGACAGCCCCTGGGATGAGCCCACAGGTCTAAGATCAGCTTAGCCCTTCTACAGCTCAGCAGGGCACATGTGGAACAAAAACAGGTGGAGATCACAAGACCTTTTGGGTATACAGTGGTCACACCGGCTGGAAAGCCACCTGCAGCCCCTCCCACTCCCAAGCACCTGCAAATATCGAAACCCCCAATGGCTATAAATATCTACATATACAAAGGTGGAAGCAGGCAGCTCCAAGGAGCAGAGGGAACAGAAGTGCCAGAGGAGGCAAGGGGTCTGTTCTCTGTTGCTCACCACAAACCAGACAGGTGGCCTCAGCGACTCCCAACCCCACACGAGGCCTCAGCGTCCTCATCTTTGAAAGGCTGAAGGCCCTTTGCTCCCACGGCTTCCTGCACCTGCTTCCAGGATGTGACTCACCTCCAGGCAGGGGGTTTCAGACCCTGACTCTTCTTGCTTCCTTGGAAGTCCCAGCCACCACAGCCAGTGACATGCAAATCCACGCTTTCTATTGCGATCAGGCATCTCTACCTGAGGAGTGCACCCCTGACCCACACTGAACGTGCCAGAGGTGTGGTCTGGAGACCTCCCTGTACCTGTCATGTCCCAGGCTGCAGTCAATGACTCCCGCCTTCCCTGACATCCCCCTGTTGGCTTTGTCCTTTACTGTCTTATGAAATTCACTGTCTCTTCTCCCAGTGCTACTTAAGAGCTTCCCATCCTCATCCAGACCAGCCTGCAGGAGCAGCTTCTAACCGGGTTCTCTACCTCATAGCTCAAGGCCAATTCCTCCCCACCCACCTTGGCAGCTGGAACGGCCAGTTTTGTATACATATGCACGAACATCTACCTGCCTACCTACAACAGCCCTTTCCATGGCTCCCCACTGCTTATAGGATAACGTCTAACTCTTCCATCTGGCATCCCTGAACCAGCTTCCCACCCAACAGTGATTATCATAACCCCCAAACAGATAACAGTATGACTGCCCTGGGTATCTAACAATAGGGCATTCTGAGAGCACGATTCCATGAATTACAGTGGAAGTCAACAAACACATTGGGAGCAGATATTCAATACATCGAATGCCCTGACAAGTCCTGCAATAAGGAAACATGCTTAACCTGGTACCTCTCAAGCCTCTGGCCCAGGACAAGGCCTGGTGACTGCTTTCTTTGATTCTCTGAATGCCTTCGCTTGCCTAGAACACCAGTCCTCCGTTCTGCCTTCCACCTGCTCCTTTGCCTTGACCGTCCTTTGAGGTACCACCTCCTCTAGAAGCCTTCCACCATCCCATCCCCAGCCCCCACAGCCGTTTCCTTCCTCACACCTGAAGCACTAAGCACTCAGCACTCACAGCCTGTACCTCCTTGTTGCAGGGTAGGAGAACACAACAGTTAAGAGCCTGGATTTGAATGCAGAAAGATCTGTGTTAAAAATCTCAAGCCTGGCCGGCGCCGTGGCTCAACAGGCTAATCCTCCGCCTTGCGGCGCCGGCACACTAGGTTCTAGTCCCGGTCGGGGTGCCGGATTCTGTCCCGGTTGCCCCTCTTCCAGGCCAGCCCTCTGCTGTGGCCAGGGAGTGCAGTGGAGGATGGCCCAAGTGCTTGGGCCCTGCACCCCATGGGAGACCAGGAAAAAGCACCTAGCACCTGGCTCCTGCCATCAGATGAGCGCGCGCCGGCCGCAGCGCGCTGTCCGCGGCAGCCATTGGAGGGTTAACCAATGCAAAGGAAGATCTTTCTCTCTGTCTCTCTCTCTCACTGTCCACTCTGCCTGTCAAAAAAAAAAAAAAAAATCTCAAGCCTGCCTCTACTAAGTTCTGAGACAGAACTATTTACCGGCTTGATGTTGGCAGAGAGAGAATTTATTGAAGAGGATTACTGAGGGGATCGGTGAGACCGAAGGTCCCACTGAGCACAAGGCACGGCACATCACGGGAACTCAGTAAGTGCTTACGTTCGTTCTTTGTAAAAAATCATTGCCAGGCCAGCATTGCAGCACAGTGGTTTAAGCTGCTCTCTGAGACAACAGCATCCCATACTGGGGCACCAGTTCAAGTCCTGGCTGCTCCACTTGTGATCTAACTCCCTGATAATGTGCCTGGGGAAAGCAGCAGAAGGGGGCCCAAGTACTTGGGCCCTTGCACCCATGGGAGACCTGGATGGAGTTCCTGGCTCCCTCTTTAGCCTGGATCACAGCTGGCTGTTTAGGCCATCTAAGGAGTGAACCAGCAGATGGAAGATCTCTCACTCTGTGTCACTCTGCCATTCAAATAAATAAGTACTTTGAAAAAACCAGTGCTGTGTCACAAATCATTTTCTTCCAGGGGGCAGCTGCTGGAAGGCCCAGGGCTAAGCACCATTCTCCTACCCTCCTCTACCTAAACCAGGATTGAAAAATGCCTGTTGATAGGCAACCACCCCAACAGCTCTGTCTCCCATTGGACATCAGCTAAATGTACACCTTACTGCCTGCAAGGTAAAAAGATGGGCAGAGGCGGGTGCCAGCAGTCCTAGTCTGTCAGTCCTGAGCAAGAGCCTGGCCATCAGATTCTTCAGGAAAATCAAATCCTGCAAATTCACAGGACCCCATGAACAGAACCATTGTGCCCTGCCACGGCCTTCTGGGTACTTACTACACTCCTGGAAGGGGGCAAGCGAAGGGAACAGGTCCCACCCAAAAGCAGACCAGTGGCCCACTTCCACAGCCCCACAAGCAGGCAGGTGTGTTGGGGTGTAAGCTTTGTAAATTTTCAGTTGTTATTTCCATAAGCTTAAAATGTCATGAGGGGCTGTCGCATTTGCGTGACCTGTGCGGTTTCACTTCCACAATCTGGACCTGAGTTTTTCTTGATGCTCTGTACAGGCTTCTCTGAATGACATAAAACGTCCCTGTTGTCACTCCCTGAGCCACTCTTCAAACGGCTTCTGAAAAGCACGACTGTATTCGGAGCAGGTGGCAATGGCTCGTCTAAGACAAGGTTCAGGCTCCTCTTTCCAGCACCCCTTAGCTGCTCTGCCGAGAGCGCTCCCTGCCTTACACCCACCCTCACGCTCACCCTCGCTCCAGCTCTCCCAGGCCATGCACCTCCCCTCCTCTCCAAGCAGCAGGCTCTGCCAGTCATCCACAGGTTTCTTCTTTCCACTGTCAAAATGAAACAGCTGTAATAGACTTCTTCTGAGCACCAATACAATAGAACCAAGGTGTATGTGAGAAAAGATAAAAGCATGGGGAAAACTGAGATTACTTAAACCCTACAACACAGAAAACCACTGATACTATTTTGAGTACCATCCTTATAGATGCATTTCTATACAGATAAAATGCAAGGTTTTACAGAAAAAGGACCACACTAATACATCATTTTGTAATTTGCTTTAAAAAACGTACAAAAGTATGTTGCGGATCTCGTTCCACAACATTGTGTGAAGATTTGTCACCATTTTAAACTGATCCAATCAGTCCCTTACTGGCAGGCAGTACCTTCATCTTTCTTTAAAAAAAAAAAAAAAAAAAGATTGATTGATTTGAAAGTCAGAGTTAGGGAGTTAGGGAGAGAAAGAAAGAGGGAGAGAGATCTTCCACCTACTGATTCATTCCTCAGATGGCTACAACGGCCAGGGCTGGGTGGGCCAGGTCAAAACCAGAGCCTGGAACTTAATCCAGGTCTCCCCCGTGGGTAACAGGGACTCAAGTACTTGGGACATCTTCTGCTGCTTTCCCAGGACATCAGCAGGGAGCTGGATTAGAACTGGAGCAGCCGGGACATGAACAGGCATCTATATGGGATGCCAGCATTGCAGGCAGAAGCTTAACCCACTGAGTCACAACACTGGCCCCAACCTCATTTTTAAAAACTACTGATATCTTAAAGTATTTGAGTAGCAAAAAATACTACTGAATGGGGAAATACTATTGAGTGGGAATAATATCAGATCTCGGTCTGTGCATTTTTGTCACAACCATGAAAAACCATAGTTGTCGGGGCATGAGAGCAGAGCAGAAATTGAGTTAAGTGGAAGAGTTTAAGGAAATGTTTATAAACATAGCAAAGACAGTCCTTTAAGAAAAATGTGCAAAATGCAAAAATACCCATTACTTGAAAGTATGCTATAATGTTTATATCACACCTGGTATAAAATATTTCAGACAGCTGATCTCCACTTTAACATCAGAGTTTTCTTCCCAGTGGGAAAGGGAGGCAGCAGTACTGAAGCCGTAAGATCTTTAAGAGAGGAAACAGGGGAGGGTGTTTCTGGGGCTCAGCCACTGCATTCACGGGCAGAATCATGGGCGGGGGCTCAAAGCCCACTGCACACTGACCCAACCCGTGTACGGCTTACCCATCTTAATGGCCCAGGCAGCAATATTTGAGTGTAAAAGAAGTGTCTGGTGAAGAATGGATACACCTGAATGTACAAACTGCACATAACCTGACATGAAAATCAGAGGTGCAGAAAATGGTTATGCAACGAAAGCTGCACTATCCATGGCATTAATTGACAAGTACTGTTAAGAGGCTAACATCGACTGAGTCCTTACTGCATATCAGCCTATGTAAAAATGATGAACACCCATCACTCGCTCCTTTGATCTGTCTAAAAACCCAGGGACGTAATAACAAGTACTGTCATCCCCATTTTACTGACAAGACAGCGGGAGCACACTTAAGGAACTCAAGCTGTCCAGCGAAGTGAAAGAGCTGCTAACAGACCAGGCAATCTGCAGTCACACTGCATACAGGTCACCGCATGGATAAGCCCCCACCACACTGCAACATGAAACAGAGCATCAGGGTGCGTGTGCAGAGGGCAAAGGTGACTGGGCTTCCCGCTCGCCATCTGCTTTTCTGGGGAAAGGGAGTAAACTCCCTTCCTCTATAAGGAGTGCTATGTTCAACTACGCCAGGACTATCTTTCACTTTCAAGGTCTCCACGGACACACACGAAAGCTAACGCGACCCGAAGCCAGCCCTCCCCAGT
This sequence comes from Sylvilagus floridanus, assembly GCA_949820135.1. Taxonomy (NCBI): domain Eukaryota; kingdom Metazoa; phylum Chordata; class Mammalia; order Lagomorpha; family Leporidae; genus Sylvilagus; species Sylvilagus floridanus. The sequence goes on along the minus strand of OX463227.1, from coordinate 112,616,676 downwards.
CTGTCCAGTATGGGAGTCCGGCCGCCTCACTACCGCGAGGACACGTCGCAGACGTAAATTAGGAGTAATCACAGAAGTCGTTCGCGGAGGAAGCTGAGCGTGCACACGGAGGGGCAGTATATTTAGCCTAGACAGGACGGGTGGAAGGCCCAGGCTACTATATTTGGGCAAACCGTTGATTTGGGGTTTGGTGAAGTTCTGGTTTTGGCAGCAACGCCTGTCTCCAGCCCTGCCCCCACCCAGGCCACGTGGGCCTGGCTCCAGAGCACTCTTTCTCGCAAGCAAAATCTTCCAACTTAGTCTCTCCAGAGCTCTGAGGGCAGAGATGGCCCAGTTCCTGCAGGGATGGAGGGGCTGAGAAATGCAATCCGCAAGTAGCCAAACAGGAAGGCAGAAGAGAAGCAGCCCTGAAGCACTGGCTGGGAGCACCCAGTGCTGTGAGGACCTCCTCACTCGGCCACACTGACCTCTGAGCACTGATTTTCCCATCAGACTGACTGGGGAGGGGATCTCAAGCATCTCAGAGGAGGTGCTTGTTGAGTGAATGTTAAACCACTTAACTGTACATTTTTAAATGGTTAAGATGATAGACTAATGTTGTATATAATTTAAATACAATCCAAAATATAATAATGAACTATCCATGCATTTGAGGGGTCTTCACAGAGTTCATGAAAATGTGTACTATAAAAAAAGTATACAGGGTTTCAAATATTTTTGCACCGAAATAAACTTACCTTTTCTTTCCATTTTTCCATGAACTCTTTGAAGGACCCTCATATTACAGCCAAAAAATCAACAAAAAAGTAATGGTACTCAGGTACTTCTAATAGTCACAGTAAAATTTTGGTAGATGGGGCCGACACTGTGGTGTGGTGGATTAAACCAAGGCCTGCTGTGCCAGCATCCCATATGGGTGCCGGTTCAAGTCCCAGCTGCTCCACTTCTGATCCAGCTCCCTTCTGGTGTGCCTGGGAGGGCAGCAAAAGATGGCCCAGACCCCTGGGGCCCTGCATCCATAAGGGAGACCAGGAAGAAGCTCCTGGCTTCAGCCTAGCATAGCCCTGGCCACTGTGGCCATTTGGGGTGTGAACTAGCAGATGGAAGATATCTCTCTCTCTTTTTTTGTTGTTGTTGTTTTTTGTTTTTTGTGGTTTTTTTTGACAGGCAGAGTGATCAGTGAGAGACAAAGAGAAAGGTCTTCCTTTGCCTTTGGTTCACCCTCCAATGGCCGCCACAGCCGGTGCACCGTGCTGATCCGATGGCAGGAGCCAGGTGCTTCTCCTGGTCTCCCATGGGGTGCAGGGCCCAGGCACCTGGGCCATCCTCCACTGCACTCCCGGGCCACAGCAGAGAGCTGGCCTGGAAGAGGGGCAACCGGGACAGAATCCGGTGCCCCGACTGGGACTAGAACCCGGTGTGCCGGCGCCGCAAGGCGGAGGATTAGCCTGTTGAGCCACGGCGCCGGCCAAGATATATTTCTGTCTCTCTTTCTCTCTCTGTAACTCTACCTTTCAAATGAATGAATAAATCTTTTTTAAAAAAACTGGTAGATTTTGTTTGAGTAATTTAATAAGTATGGGGAGGGATAATTAGGAAACTTATGAACTACGAATCATGATTTACTGAAACAAGAAAAAAAATCACAGAGAGATGGCATATATGACCCTCATATTAGGCTCATTTGTGTGTCCTAAAGCAGGAAATTCAATAAAATGAGGACATGGCATAGAGATGGGAGCCTAAACCCATCTAAGAAATTTCACTCCATGGATTCCAACAAAGGCACCCTCCTAACATCAGATCTGAGCGGTGGCATGCTCACTTATTAAAACAGAGTGACACAGAAGACTGTCCTTGAACCTGACCACTCCTCACAGGGAAGGTGGTGGTTTACAAAGTGAGATTCGTGGCACGTTCCTACACACCACTGGAAACGAGATGGTCACACAGGGCCAAGAAGTGCCTGGCGCGCCTTTAACAGGTTTACCGCAAACAGCATGTGCACCCTAGGAAGGCAGCATGGCAGGCAGAGTTTCACACACGTCTCTGACCTGAACCTCCCAGCCTTCCCAGGCCGGCCCCAGGGGTTTCAACAGAATGCATCCCAGATCAAGAAACATCGGCGTGACAGACAAGACAGATTACCAGGAAGACTGAGTCCTGACCTTGCCTACCACCCAGCTTACTGTAAGTCTGTGTGATCTCCGCCAAGTGTCTGACATTCTGCAGGCCTTCTGTTTACAATGGAGCAAAGGACTTGGGCTGTGACACAAGGGCTTGGAATTCTGGCTCTGGCACGTCCGCACCATGGGAGTCCGGTCAGGTTACACAGACTTCCTGAATCTCAGTTTACTCATCTGTCAAATGGGAGTCATCTACGGTATCTCCCTCCGGGGCTGACGCAGAGGACTGGCTGAGAGGACACAAGCACAGAGCTCCAGACAGTGGTCAGCAGGGAGGAAGCCCACCAAGCGCAATGCTCTGATTCTGTAAATGCTACACACGCGGCAAGGCCCGAGCAAGTCCCATAGTTCACTCATGAAGATGCCCTGGCTGCTAGAATCGGAAAGCTTTCTCACTTCCGGGCTTGGACGATTTGTTAAGACTGTGACATTCACCACACATGAACTGGTATTTATGCAGTCACGTGCCGACAGATGGTAATATATCTTGCATCGGTACCTACAGCTTCAGAACTACTTCTTAACCCAGGTTCCCTTCTATCCAAAACCACAACTGCCAAAATTCGATGAATTTAAAAGCTATATATAACTACTATCAATTTTTTTAAAAAAAAGAGGAATATATAAGGTTGGAAGTCTTCTCTAATCCACCTCCTAAGAAATGCAATCAATGTTGACAGTCTGCTATGATCTTTCGAAGTTTTGCCTGTGCATATGCAAACATAAGCTTTTTATTACCATGGGCTCATCCTATACATATCAATCCACTAACCTATCTTCCCTCTGCATGAGTCCATACCAATACATAAATTTTGACCTCATCCTCATTGAAACAGCTACAGTATGGCTATACCGTGCTTTATCTCACCAATTCCATATACATGGATGTTTAGGTTGTTTTAAATAAACTATGACGTTAGAGCAAGAGCTGTCCCTTGGCTTGCGGCGTCTTCAAAGAGGTAGAACAGTGCCTGTGGTAAGCATTCCATAAATTCTGTCCCATGAGCTCTGACGCTGGCTGAGTTACAAATGATTATTGGCTCACAGTCTATCAAATGTAACTCTCAATAACCAATACTGCTATGTGAAGCCAGGAAAAGAGCAATATTTTGTAATACCAACTCTGAGCAGTAATTCTCAGATCAAAAAGACACACTATTCAATACAGTTTCAATGCTGGCTCCTTGTCCACATTAAAATTATTTAAAAACTTGGGAATTCCACTCTCAGGTATATACCCAACAGAATTGACAACATGACAGCCACACGAAAACCTGAACTTGAATGTTGATGGCAACAGTATTCACAATTACCAAGAGGTAGAAACAACCCAAATGTCCATCGACTGAGGAAAGGATCAGCAAAATCGATTTCCATCTACTAGAATGCGATTGTCATAAAAAGGAATGACGTGTTGATACAGACTACAACAGGGACAAACCTCAAAAACACTGTACGTGAAAGAAGTCACACACAAACGTCCACATATTATGCAATTTTATCTACATACAAACATCTAGAAGAGCAAAATCCAGAGACAGAAAACTAAACCAGCAGTTGCTGAAGTGGGGATGGAGGCTGGAGAGGACAACAGAAAATGAATGTTAACAGGTCTCCTTGAGGGGTGATAGAAAGGTTCTCGAATGGGATAACAGTGATGCTGCAAGAAATGGCAAATATGTTAAACACCACTCACTGTACAGTCTAAATGGTGAATGAATTTGATAAGACATGAATTATATCTCAATTGAAAGTGCAGAAAAATTCTCTGAGAAGTGATTCATTGACAATTCTACTTTACCACTTATATACTGAAAAAATACTCCATGGGATGCATCCGAATGCCAAGTGTTATGCTGGTACCATCGCCATTCAGGGAAGCAAGTCCTGCTGCCCTCGGGGGTCTCACCACTCTGCTGTGGAGAGGACCAGGGGACAGTGCTAGGGGCTATCAGAACCATGCTGGGGGAGACATGGGAAACACAGTAAGGAAGGGCTTTCCAGAAAAGGTGGACTGTGGCCTAGGGGAGGAGCAGCTAGCCAAGTGACAAGGAGAGCATCGGGAGAGAAGACAAGAGGAACATTATACGGCCGGTACCACGGCTCAATAGGCTAATCCTCCACCTGTGGCACCAGCACACTGGGTTCTAGTCCCGGTTGGGGTGCCGGATTCTGTCCCGGTTGCCCCTCGTCCAGGCCAGCTCTCTGCTGTGGCCAGGGAGTGCAATGGAGGATGGCCCAAGTCCTTGGGCCCTGCACCCGCATGGGAGACCAGGAGAGGCACCTGGCTCCTGGCTTCAGATCAGCACAGTGCGCCGGCCGCAGTGGCCATTGGAGGGTGAACCAAAGGCAAAGGAAGACCTTTCTCTCTGTCTCTCTCTCACTGTCCACTCTGCCTGTCAAAAAAAAAAAAAAAAGGAACATTATAGAGGCACTGACAGATGATCAGCAGGAAGGGACCCAGTGGGAAAGAGCTGTATTATCCCAACAAGGCAAACAGTGTAATTTTAAAAAACCCAACAGGTTACCTGACTGCTGTTACAGACCAGGCATCATGGTAGATGCCAGGAACACAAAAGCGAACAAGATCACAGCAGGCCCTGGTAGAACTCTAACAGACAACATATACATAGATGTTCCTGTAAGTGGTAAATAATCTATGGCTAAGTGATTGATTCAAACATGGCGTTTTACAAAGGACAATTTGCCAATATCCATCAAAAATACAAAAGCTCTTATGCTTTGACACAATCATCTCACTTCTGAGAAAACATCCCACAAGAGATACCTGTAGGGGTACAATGTGACATAGTTACCTGGACATTCGTTGCAGCATTGTTTATACAAGCAAATGACTGGAAAATGGTTTGGGAAAACTCCATCACGAGGGGACTGGTTAAGTGAATTAAGGTGACCCTGCACAATGGAAAATTAGGCAACCTTACACACAAATGAGGAAACTCTCTGTGTATAGACATAGGAAGAGCTCTGAGATGTTTCTGTTAGCTGAAAAGCCAAGGTGCAAAAAAAGTGTAGATAATACAGTTTTGTTTTTCGTAAGAAAGGCCCTACTGCCCTGTGTCTTTCCTAGAAGAAACCTAATTGAATCCTCCCATGCTTGGAAATCAGCAATGGCTTCCAATTACCTGAGCTGAGGAGCAAATATAAATTGTTGAGCAAAAGTCTCCATGGCCTGAACTTCACCTGGTAATCCAGACTCATCTTCCTCCACTTCCTCCCCACCCCCCAACACTGGCAATAGGGAGCCACCTGCCACCACCCCAGTGCCCTCCATCTGGCCAGAACACACTCTCCCCCAGGACATGTGCCTGTCTAACGCCCCTCAGACCTCAAAGCCCAGACATCTTTTTATAATAACTTAGCCCTAACTCTCCCGGAGCAGGGTTATGCTCCCTTCCCGGACACACACGCTGTACCTTGTATACCCCAGAGCAGCCACAACACTGTCACCTCCTTAAGGACGCTCGGCTCTGTGACGGCTCAATCTTCACCTTTTCATCTTTTACCCCCAGGCCCAAGATCAGTATTTGGCAGAAAGCAAATAGTTGGGCCTGGGCTGGCTGAACAAATCAGTAAGAGAAACACAGCAGTAGGCAGAGAAGAGGAACTGACTCTACCGGGGCAGAGGGCAAGGGGACGGCTTTGAGCAAGTGGTGCTCTTGCAATGTCCAAGGCGGGCACTGAAGGAGAAATAGGGTTAGTGGGACAAAAAGGAGATTTGACAAGATTTGAGGTGCGGGGGTGCAGGAAGAAAAGCAGAGAAGTTCCAAAGAGAAGGGAATGTGCAGGCGGCACAGGTGGGCAGCTTCGGGTCAAGGCCTGAGAGGTGCAGAGGAGCCCAGGAGGAGGGCTTGAAGCCCTCAGGTGGGAGCCCTGAAGGGAGATCAAGAAGGGGAGAGCCAGGCTCAGCTCAGGGTTTGAGGACCATCTATAGCGGCTGCATGGAGCACAGACCAGGGGCAACAAGAGGCCGGGCCGAGTCAGGAACCTGCACAGACAACCAGGTGAGGGATGTCAAGCGTCGGAGCCACAGCCAAGGAGCACAAAGAGCGAGGGCAGAGTTCAGAGCAACACAGGAGGTGAGACTGATAGACTCAGTGATCAGACCCGGGGCCAAGGCAGGAGACGGTGACGGCTGAGGCTTTCCGGCTTGGCATGTGCACTTGTTACGTTCCCCAGCCTGCATACTACAGTCGTGCTTGCTGGTAGGGGTCCGGGTTCTGATAAAATCCTGAGTAAAACCACCAGGCTCTCCTAACAAGACCCTGAGATGCTCAACGAGGGTACTAGAAATCAGACCAAGGGAAACCTCACAGCATGTGTTCCTAGAGGTCTGCAAAGTCTGGCAGTGGACAGCACTTGACAGACCAGCAAGTCCCCCCTCATATTGTCGCCCACTTCCAGGAACTCTTGACAGACACCCCTTCAGGTACTCCCAAGTGTAAAACACAAGTAGCCCTTAGTGCATGGTAAGGCTCAACAACTCTCTGAAGGAGTGCTATGCCCAGGCCATCCTATGTCCCTCTGTCCGCCAAGCCCACCACGTGCCTTCCCAGCCCTCCTATCCCTAGAAAACCTCCACAAAGTTCCCACTCCCTCTGCCTCCACTGAACACTGGCGTGTCCCCTGTGAAGGCCCTGGCACTTCCAGCCCACCCTCTTCTGGCTTATGCAGCAACAAACCAAAAGGTGGAGGGAAAAGATATTCAAACGTAATGAGTCCCCACAATGTGAAGAATTACAAATCATCTTAATTGCAAACAAATACAGTTAAATGAGTCCGAAGGACATGTCAGTGATAGAGCCGTGCCAAGACAACACAAGGCAGTAAGCGGGACAACAGCCACGTTCAAGGGCAGCACTGGCACCGTTGCACACCTAGGGTCATGATAAGGTGCAGGGAAAAGCCGTATGTCTCTCCCAGATTTGACCACCCTTGAGCACCCGACTCACCTGCCTCACTGCCTGCCCCTAAAGAGAAGATGCACGGGAAGACATTGCGAGGGATCTTACAGTTTCTGAAGCCTCGGAGCCAACACGAGAGACTTGAGGTGTCTGAGTCCCACCCGCTTCTCGGAGCTCACTTCCTGATTGGGGAGGACTGAAGATGTCCCAGGTCAAAGTTCCCCTGTGATCCACAGCCACCTGACTGACTCCCTATCTAATCCCACTCTCCACACCATTCTCCACAGACTCTGCCGCAACCCCTTCGCATCTCTGTGCCCAGTCTCCTCAAAGGCTCCCCAGCATCTCCAGGACTGAGTCTCTACTCAGTGGCAGGACTTACAAGGCCATCTGTGATGTGAGCCCATCTCCCTTTCATCCCTCCTCTCCCTCACCTGGCCCACCTCCACAGCATCCTGTGACACCAGCCTACTGGATCTCGCTAAAGCATACAAGCCTATACCCTCTTCATCTCTGTCATCACAAGGATGCACTACTCCCTCTGTCTAGTGTCTTCCCACATCTCGCAGTTCCTGGCCTTACTTAGCATCCACCTACCCTCATTCTGAGCTAGACCCTCCTCCATGTCCCCAGAGCACCCCCTCTAGGAGACTACTACACACTGAACCCCGCCGTCTGCTACACATAGAAGAGCAGGGGGCAGCTCAGCTGCAGTGCTCCGTATTAAGTGGCTATACTCATCTCCTTTTATCTGTGTCCCTTACTTCACATTAAGGTGAGTTCGCATTACGAGGCAATGTGTCCTTTGCCTCCACGTCTGCAGCATCTATGGCAATGGATCACACAGAAGTACTATTTAAATGACATTTGCAGAATAAGGGGGCAAGTGCTGAGAACCAGCCAACCTCTCTTGAGCCAAGTGAAGAACAACCTAAGAGTGGGACACTGGTCACGTGGCTACACTACACCTGTAGGTTAAAGGTATGATAAGTGGTGACAACCTGGCAAAACCGCACTGGTCATGCATGGGGTCATCTGAGCCCAAGAAACCCAGGGAAGTGTGCATATACATTTGGAATGGGACACAACTCTAAACATGATATTCATCTACAGTTCATATAAACCTTACACACAGAGCCTGAAGGAAACTCTAGGCAATAACTATAACTAATAATTTTGTGCACAAAACAGAGTTGCACATTGCAGAACTTTTCACTTGTGGCATCATGGTGGCACTCAAGAAATTTCAGATTTGGGAGCATTTCAGATTTTGGATTTTTGGATTAGGGTGTTCAACCTGCACCATGTACCATTCACTTTTTCATGGAGTTACAGGATAATCACTACAATCAAGTACTGTGCTATACTATTTGATCATAATAACCTCAAAATCTACTGAAGCTGTCTGCTCATGTATTAAATGACACTAAGTATTCATGGCTCTTTAAAAGTTTTCTTGTACCTTCGAAGTATGTAATAGTGGATAACCTTCCCACCAGTCTACCTACCCCTGCCACCTGTGCCGTTCTCTCACTCTTGCTTCTCAGGAGCCTTATACAATCGTGTGCAGAGGCAGGGAAGGGGGCTCTGAAGATGGCTCTGAAGGGTTGGCTGCGTATAGCAACCAAGCACAGGCTTGGCCATCAGCAGGCTCCCTGACTTGTGCCCTGCTTCTCAGCTATGCTCCAAATGCATGAGGAAGTCACAGAGGGGAGGTGTGCATGGGTGAGGTACCGCTGTACCGCTGCAACCCCTTCTGAATGCTCCAGTAAGAGAAGGGAACACATACGGGGCTCTTAGGCTGTACTGAGCTCTCTCCTAAGGGCTGCATTTGAATTAATAGTTCCGATCCTCCCAACAACTCTATGACACATTAGCCTCATTTCACCAATTGGGAATCTGACGCACTGAGAGGTTAAACAATTTACCTATAGAGTGTGGAAAACCAGAATTCAAACTCGGGCTTCTGGCTCTGGAGCCATGATTTTAACATTGTGATCCATGGCCTCTAACACGTTCCTAATAGAACCACCACTTACTATTTATTGCCTACAAAAAGAAAAACAAAAAACAAACTCATAAGGGCAGGTGTTATGGTGCAGCAGGTTAAGCCAGCACTTACGATGCCACCATCCCACATCAGAGCACCGGTTCAAGTCCCAGCAGCTCTGCATCCAATCCAGCTCCCTGCTAATGTGCCTGAAAAGGCAGTGGAAGGTAACCCAAGAGCTTGGGCCCCTGCCACCCACGTGGGAGCTCTCCGTGGACAGAGTTCCAGGCTCCCAGCTCCACTATGGCATTTGGGTAGTAAACCAGCAGATGGAAGATCTCTTTCTCTGTCACTCTTCTGCCTTTCAAATAACTCTTTTAAAAAAATCCTCACAAAGCAATATGTCCAAGAGAATTTTCTGCAATAATCAAAATACTCCATATCAGGGCCTGCGCTAAGGTACAGTAGGTTAATCCTCTGTCTGCAGCACCAACATCCCATATGGACACTGGTTCTAGGCCTGGCTGCTCCTCTTCTGATCCAGTTCTCTGCTATGGCCTGGGAAAGCAGTAGAAGATGACCCAAGCACTTGGGCCCCTGAACCTGCGTGGGAGACCCAGAAGAAGCTCCTGGCTCCTGGCTTCAGATTGGCCCAGTTCTGGCCATTATAGCTGTTTGGGGAGTGAACCAATGGATAGAAGACCTTTTTCTCTGTCTCTCCCTCTCACTGCCTTTAACTCTACCTCTTAAATAAATAAATAAATAAAATCTTTTTTAAAATACTCCATATCTATGCTTTGGAATGTGGCTAGTCTGAGTGGGAAACTGAATCTTTCGATTTCATTTTATTTTAATGAACTTCCATTCCAATAGCCCAATGTGGCTAGCAGCTACCATACCAGATGGAACAGGTAAGGGCTACTTTCAGTGAGCCAAAATTGTGAAATGTCAAACATTTGTGGCCACAGATCACTCCTACTTGGTTTTAGGACAATGTGAGTGAACACTAATGCTCCTCTGTTTACCCATGCTGTCTTTCATTCAGTCCTGTTATTTTCAAGAAAGCAAGCAGTTGAAGGAGCCTGTGAGATGGCAAAGCAGCTGCAGAGGGAATGGTATTAACTGTTGGAGCAAGATCTCTGGAGTGCTGCTGGAGTGTGCAGCGGGGGCTGGCACATCACAGGTCAGATTCGGTCCCTACATTCACGCTACTCATCTGGAAGAAATAAGGCAGAGATGCGCGCGCACACACACACACACACACACACACACACACACGTGTGTGTGATGAACACATCACAGAATACAAAAGTACTCTCAGGTCCAGCAGAGGGCATGGACCATTCTGCTCAGGCAAGGACCCCCCAGATCTGCTGATGGAACTTGGAGAGGCCACAGGGCCTCTGGGAATGAAAGTCACAAGCCAAGCCCACCCCTCCCTTGCCTACATATATTCCTTTCTGAAGAATGAATTTTCCCCTTCCCTACCATATCCACCACTAAACTGTATTACACACCAAATCCAAATTCAGGCTACCTCTGATTTCAACTCAAATGAGAAATGACCACGATTAGAAAATGTGTCCCACAGCCTAACAGAAGCACAGCTATTCTCTGGTTACCACAGGTTGAGCATCCCTAATCTAAACTCCAAGATCTAAAACGCTCAAAAATCTGAAACTTTTTGAATGTTTCAGATTAGGTGTGGTCAGCCTGTAAGTTTATGCAAACATTCCAAAATCCAAAATATTTTGAAATGTAAAACACTTCTGTTCCCAAGCACTTCAGATAAGGATATTCAACCTGTTCTCCTAAACCTAAATGGATGGGAGAAAGTGTCACCTTCCCTCCCTCCCGATCACTGACCACTTGAGTTTTGCACACATTCAGCCCTATTTCACATGCCCATGTGTAAGAAGTGATGAACGACAGGGCTGGGTAATTGGTGCAGCAGTTAGGATGCTGCATGGGACACTCGCATCCCATCTCAGAGTGCCTGGGTTCAAGTCCCTGCTCCACTCTCCATTCCAGCTTCCTGCTAATATGCAGCCTGGGAAGCAGCAGAAGATGGCTCAAGTAGCAGGGTACCTGTCACCCACATGGGAAACGCAGACTGAGTTCTAGCTCCTAGTTTCAGCCTGGCCCAGTCCTGGCTGTTCCATGCATTTGGGGAGTAAATCAATACATGGAAGATCTCTCTGTGTGTCTCTGACTCTCTACATTTGAAGTAAGTTTTAAAATAAAAGAAAAGGGTACAGAGTCGACAGTCGACACTCCCATGAAGTAAGCAGAGTCAAGAGGGATACGGGGTCTGTGATGGGCCGCAGACTATTACTGGAGTGCTGGGAACAGAAGTGTTTTACATTTCAAAATATTTTGGATTTTGGAATGCTTGCATAAACTTACAGGTTGACACACCTAATTAGTGCCCTTATTCAGGCCCCAGTCCTTACCCCCTTCCACACACACCTCCCTGCTGCAGGCCCTCCAGGGCACTGGCCACTTCGCAGGCCTCCAGGACTGACTGCGAGACAGGAGCACACGCTCTTGCTCTTGTGCCCAAACCAGAGAGCAAACTTGAAAAAAAGAAACTATCACCCATTCTTTCCACCTCAACATTCCTCTTCCACACAGTCCCCAAATCCATACAAACAAGTTATTCCTTGCCCATCAAGGTCAAAAGTTGATCCAGACAAAGTCAGACAAAAAGGAAAAACACTCTGAACTCCAGAAGTAGAGGGTCTGAAAGGCTCAATTCTACTCCAAGGTCCAAGGAATTCCTCCCCGCGGGAAAGGAAACCGGGCATTGTGAAGCAGGCCCTGCGCCTTCCTGCAGGACTCCAGGAATTGCTGGAGGGAAGCTCCTCCAGCCCAGGAGCCCCCGACGCTCTTACCCTCCAGGAAAGGAGCCGATAAGAGGGTCCTGGCACCTCCGAGTCCAGCCACGCTCTCACTGACTGGCGATGCTATCTTTTCCTAGATCCTGGCACCGCACCAAGCATGCAGCCTGCACTCCCAAGCCTTCCTGACCTACTGGCTTGGTCCTGAGCCTTCCTCAGAGCAAGGGGGTGGCTGGCGGTGAATGAAGGAGGGAGCAGTAATTGTATAAATCCCATCTCTACTCTTAGTCTCAAGGTTGGCACATCCTTACCTCTCCCGAACAGCTACTGAAGCCTTCATGATGGTGGTGGATCACTTAGCAGTCTCTCTTTAAAATACTATATAGGGGTTGGCACTGTGGCATAGTGGGTACAGCTGCCACCTGCAGCACTGGCATCCTATATTGGCGCCAGTTCAAGACCTGGCTGCTCCACTTCTGATCCAGCCCTCTGCTATGGCCTGGGAAAGCTGAAGTCCTTGGGACCCTGCACCCACGTGGGAGACCCAGAAGAAGCTCCTGGCTCCTGGCTTCGGATCAGCCCAGCTCTGGCTGTTGTGGCCATTTAAGGAGTGAACCAGCAGATGGAAGACCTTTCTCACTCCACTTAAATACTCTATAGGGGCCAGTATTATGGCGTAACAGGTAAAGGTGCAGCCCGTGATGCCCACATCCCAGATGGGTGCCAAGCGTTTGGGCCTCTATACCCACATGGGAGACCAGGCTGAAGTTTTTGGCTCCTGCCTTCAGCCTGGCCCAACCCCAGCCATTGCAGTCATTTGGAGAGTGAACCACCCCATAACTCTGCCTTTAAATAAATAAATCTTTTTTAAAATTATCTACAAAAAAAAAGGAATTAAATACCCCCTAAGAGAGAATATCTGTACCATTATAAAACAGACGAAGGAATAAACTGATTAAACTAACAATACTCTGGCTCTGCAAATGCAGTAGCTTTATTAAGATGTCCTCTGCCCATCTCAAAGGAGGGCATCAGGGACTCAGAAGGTTACGTCCTTCCCACCCCAAGTGCAATCATCTCTTCTACCAACCCAGAAGGTACATTATAGACGATGGGGGTTTAGTATTCAAAGACTTAAGAAACTGCATGGAAGAGCTCTCTTAACTTCAGCCAAAGTTTCAATCAATAAAGCTCTCCCAGTAACAGAACTAGCACTTGTGTGCATTCATATACACACACTCCCTGTTAGGAACTGGATGTTTGAGTCCCACAAAATTCCTATGTTGAAATATCCTTGATGTGACAAAAGGAGGTAGAGGTTTTGGGAGGTGATTAGGTCACGTGAGTAGAGCCCTCATAAATGGGATTAGTGCCCTTATTAAAGACCAAAGAGACATTTCCCTTTCTCTCCCCCTCCCCTTTCTGCCACATGAGGATACAGAGAGGAGACAGCCGTCTGTGACCCTGGAAGTGGACCCTCCCCAGGAACCACATCGGCCAATGTCTTGATCTTGGACTTGGCTAGCCTTCAGAAATGTGAGACATAAATGACTGCTGTTTAAACTACCAAGTCTATGGTATTTTTGTGATAGCAGACTGAGTGCACCAACTTTATGCACTAAGAGTATCATTTGTGCCTCCAAAGACACCTAGGAGTGACCTGACCGCCACTCTTCTCTAAACACTGATGACCTTACCCCCAGGGTGTTAGGTCTCAATTTAATAAGCACCCCCTTACCACCAATAGCAATAGCTAAGGTTGAGGCCCAACAGCCTGAAGGCACACCTGCGACTCACATGTAGTTCAAGACCTGACCCCTACCCACAAATCGTGTTATCAGCTTTAACCTACTGTACTGTAACCTCTCAGAGGCCAAGGAGCCCACCTTAGTCATCTCTGCATTCCCAGAGCTCAACATGGGTACTCAGTCACTCAACAAACAGCTAACAAATGAAAGAACAGAGTCTTCGCATCCATTTGAATGCTGAGGGGTCTTCAAAAACGTTCATGGGAAATGTGTATTTATTTCAAAATTTTATGCATCCAAATAAACTTATCTTTCTGAAATCCTTCTGAAGCATTCAAAGGTGGGTTCTAGAATCCCAGCGAGCAGAGCACCAGCGATGAGCCTTACAACATAGGTTAAACAGGCCTGCTGAAGCCTGGACACACTGCCCATAAGGAACTCTCGTCATCTCAGGGGCTCCTATCTGTCATGGAAGGACAGACCGACATCCTCCCCAAACCCAGGCTGGACCAACCACTGTTTCCACAACTCATGTATTTTTAAAGGTGAATAAGAAATCATCTGAAGGCGCCAAAAAAAAAGGACAACAACGAAGGTGACATGAGTTCAAGCCCCAGTTTGGACCAAAATGTACTCTGTTGTCCTAAAAAAAAAAAATCAGCCAACCTACAAGGGTCTTATTCTCCTCATCTGTAAACACCGTAGATGACCACTTCAGTTTTCCTGTAAGATATTATTTTATTTATTTGAGAAAGGGAGAGACAGAGATACAGCGCTCCCACTCATTGGCTCATTTCCTAAATACCCGCAATGCACCAACAGGAAGCTGAAGTTTAGAACTGGAGTAGTGAATGGAACCCAAGTATTCTGACGTGGGATGCTGCCTTCTTAACCACGAGGCCGAATATGAACGCCGGCTGGCCCAGTGATGTCTTCTTCAACTTGTAAAATGCAAAGACCAGATAAGCCCCTGAGCTAGGGCCACAGTATTAAACTTCACAACAAGGGCAGTGAAAACACAACAGCCAAAGGCATCTTTCTGCACACGCATGCCAGCTAATAGTAGGCAGACACTTCAAAAGTAGGTAAAGCGTCTGTCCCGTCACCTATATTCGCATGTGGCATGCACACATATCTGGGTCATTCTCAGCCACGTCTTTCAGGGAGATGCAAATTGCGATGATTGTTTCTGGCAGAAAAGCCTCCAAGTGGAACAACAACCCACAGACATTACTTCCAGGTAATAAACAGATTCCACTCAGACAAAGAAAAATAAAGCCGCCTGTGGCTACATTCCATAGACGACCCGCTTGTGGAAGCACCAGGGTTGAGCTCCAAATGCAAGCCAGACATTGCTGACTTCTTATTTTGGCTCACTCTCACGCAGGGTGGATGATCCTCGGCCAAGTCTCTCCTCTAGAAGCTGAGCTCTGGATGGGTATGACAACCCCCATAAACCATCCCAATTACAGGGTGAGGCCAGTAAAGCGTTTCACAGATGTCAAGTGCAGCCAAGCCCTCCAGAAAAACCAGGGAAGATGTCAGGAGGCAACGTGGCTCAGGTGGACGGCCACAGATCTGCCTCTCTCCTAAGACTGGGCTCCCACAAACTCACTGGAGGGCTCTGGGGGCTTGAGAGCCCCCAGCTCACAACCTGGCTCCACTTCCTCTGCTGAAAAGCAAAGAAAGCCTGGGGAGCCTACACCACGCAGAAGCGATCCTGGGGAGCTCCTTAAACCCCAGTTCACTGGCGATGCTAATAGGCTGTGGCAAAGGCTCGGTTCTCCTCTACTGCAGGACATTTGAGACAGCGGAGGTAAATCAAGGCAAAGTAACAGAATGTGCAGAAGATAAAGGAATCCTGTTAGTGGTTTTACTGTTTTCCTTTCCCCTCACCCCTCCTCTCTTTAACCATTAGGTACCAAAGGATACCAGATACACAGCACTGGATAAAAAAGGTAGTAGCAAGATGGTATCAGCAGAGTTTCCCACCATGGCCTGCTAATAGTACTCTCACTGATTAGAAAGCACTTCTGTCGTTTGAGAACTCTAATCCACTCTTATCAACCCTCTGGCTTCGTCATTTATCAGGGTGGGAACCAGAGGTACATCAGCTAGGCCACAGAATGATTTCTGGGGCCCCCGCCCGTGAAGAAGCAGATCAAAAAGGAGTTCGTGCCTGCCAGAGAGCAGCTTGCACCATAGCAACACATGTGATTCTGCAAACAGCCAGGACTGAGGGGCCCCGTTGTGACCAGTCTGGACATTGCCTCCAAGAAATCAGCAACCGAGCGTTCAGACAACACAGCAAGCAAGAGAAAAGTGGCACCTAGTTAGCTTGCGGGGCAGTCTCCTCAGGGATTTCACTTTGCTACAAAGCTGACAGGGGCAGTGCTAAGACCCCCAGTATCCATGGCCTGTGTTCTAATAAGATGGATGGCAGAGAGAAAACAGATGTTCTGCACAGAACAGTCACACCATGAGGCTCCCTAGGAAGAAGAGGGACTCGGGTGGAGCGATCGTCCCGTTAAAAGTGCAGACAGATATCACTGTAGGACGTGGGGACAAGGTCTCTGTCTCAAAACATGTCAGCTCTGAAATGAAAAGTAGCCAGGGTACCTGATGAGCCATGGAAGGTAGACTCACGGACCCAGCAATGATGCTAACCCTGCCAGTCAGCAGTATGACTGTGGAGACCATTAGGACTACCATTAAGGACAGATTAGTCCTTAACTGGTAGTCAAGGTAAAACATTCACTCACTAGAGCCGATGCTGTGACTCAGTGGGTTAGGCTGCAGCCTGCAATGCCAGCATCCCACACTTGATGCAGGTTCAAGTCCCGGCTGTTCCATTTCCAATCCAGCTCCCTGCTAATGTGCCTGGGAAAGCACTAGCAGATGCCCCAGGTACTTGGGCCCCTGACATCCACATAGGAGACCGAGATGGAGTTCCTGGCCCCTCGCTTCATCCTGGCCCAGGCTCAGCCATTGCAGCTAACTGGGGAGTGAACCAGCAGATGGAAGATCTCTCTGTATGTCTCTCCATTTCTCTCTGTAACTCTGCCTTTCAAATAAATAAATAGATAAATATTTCATAAAAACATCACTAACCAATCAACACCATCTTTCTGGATTTCACATTTTTGCTAAGCGAAGGAGCAGAAATAACCAGCACACCCTGCCATCCTTTAGGATAGAATTACACCAAAGGCTTGACCAGGAGAAAATCCAGCTCCCAATTTCTTCTCTGTTGCTCAAATCACTGAGCCATGCACGCAGAAATCTAACCACTGAACAAGGCGCCCAGGAGAATCTGGGGCCCCTCTCGGTTTCCTCTAACTTCTCCAGAACACCACTGATAATTACTTCAGAGACTACAGGGGAGACGCACAAAGCCAAGCACTCTAACCGCTGGTGAAGCAACCTCTTCCAAGCGTGCTGTAAGCCACAGGCAAACAACCTACGTCCAGAGCCGTGTGCCTGGGCCGTTTGCTCATGTCCTCCTATTAAGACTGGGGTGTTAAGCAGGACTGTTTTACAACGCTAACACTGAGAGACAGGGCCAGCGGCCTCATTCCAGCCGTGACGCCTACAGGTATGTCTGGGAGGACGTGAGCTGGTGCCACAGACCCCGTGTACTAACAGGCTGTGACACAATGGGCCCTCACAGTACATGCTACAAACATTCCACCCTGACAAGTCCATCAGCGTGTCAGGAAGAGGAAAGGAGGCAGTTCCTGGAGAAAAGGTAGATCAGCCGTATGGGCCTCCAAAAGCATTAAAAAGCGAAAACCAGCCGCTACGCAAAAACTCCCCTGGGCCCTAAACCTTTAAGTCATGGCAGACCCAAGAGAAACCAAACCAACGAGTGACAGGCCCAGAATTTCAGAAACATCTCTTTGCAGCTGCAGAGCCTATAAATGAGCTTTGTAAAGAGAGAAAGAAAAGGAAAGGAAAAAAAAAAAGAATTTCTGTCTCAAAATGACATTTTAAAGGTGGTATATAAATCGCTTCCTCTCTCTGCCAGGCGCTCCTTTTCCTCCTGCTCCATTCGCTAATGAAAGAGTTTTCCTCTTCCTCTGCCTGTTTCAGTTTGAAACGTGGCACAGAATTGGAAGCTGGAAGGGAAGGCAGCGAGCGCGCGGGGAGGGGAAGGCTCCTTTGGAATCGGACACACCCTGCAGGAGGTCAGGCAGGAGCCCACCTACAAAAGGACCCAGGGACCAGACTGCGGGCATTACTGCCCCTTGCGCCACCTCTCCCAGACACAGAGCTAAGAAAGAGAAAGCTGGAAAGGAAGGAGGGGGAAAATAAAGTTCCACATTCCTGACATTTTTTAGCCAAGTGCTGTGGCTGCACAGAACAGCTCTATTCCAAACAGCCTGTAGGATCGGGAGAAAACCTGGGTTCAGGAGGAAAGAACTACCCTGGCCCTGGAAATGGGATGGCTCTAAACTAAAACCAGAAGGGGTGTGGGGGGTGGGGTTACTCTTCAAGGGGGTTCCCAAGAGGAAAGGATCCCACCGGAGGGGAGCTGGGGTCATCCGGTCCCTGGGGTCAAAGTGCTGAAGTTCCAGGGTCCCTGTGAGGGACATGACAGCCCCCTGAGCGCTGATGAGGTGAGCGGTGAGCTGGGGAAGGAAGGAGCAAGGTGGGGATGAGGAGATGCAAGGGTTACAGCTGCCTGGGGCGGGAAGTTGAGGAACAGCGACAGCTCACCGGCAGAGGCTGGGTGGGGGACCCCACAGGGAGAAGCCAGGAGAGCGGCTCCTGGTGGGAAGAACCATAACTGAGTTTTCTGGGCTCTGCTGCTGAATGGAGGAAGCCAAGTCTGGCCCGGGCCCGATTCCTCTCTCCCTTTCTAGCACTGCCCTTGTCCTCACTCCTAGGAACAACTGTCCGCTCTGGATTGCATCAGCATCCCCACCCCCATCACGTGTGTCCCTATGTACACACACATGCGCATCACACACCTCCAGGGAAGGACCCAGAAGACCTTCAGTAACATGCAGTGAGTCCTGTACTGGGATAAGGAGGGCTTCCTCTGTTCGCTTCACGCTGTGAGGATGCCCACCCTGGTCCCCTGAGGTCCCCAGAAGTATCAGAGGCGCCTCTGGTCTCCTTTGGCAGGGGCAGCAGAGTCCTAAAGGCCCTCCCCCAAACACCTATCTGTATAGACAGTCAGTGGGTATGAGTAGTGAAGACCTACTATGTGCCTCACACAGTAGCAATGAATCCTTCCCACTGGAAGTTCAGGGCAACACCCTCTTTCCCACAGAACAACTCCGATGGACAATGCCACAACGCAGCAGAGAGGAGATACAGGCCCTGTAAGTCCTATAGGGCCAGGATGCTACAGGGAGAGGCAGGGGGATGGTGGGAGAGGGCGCCTGCAGCACTTCGGGGCCCTCTCTACGCTCCAATTCTCAGGGCAGGTGGAAGTTTCCATACGTTTCTTTCTTCTCATCTTGTGCCTTTATCTTCTACCACATACTGGGGCTAAGACTATGCAGCAACTTTCAACTTCCACAGGTTGGCAGGTTTGAAACAAGACCAGAGGCAGACAGGGAAGGAGGTACCAAGTTCAAATGCTGGGTGGCTCCTTTTGAACAAAGATAAAGCAGGTAGAGCCGCAAACCTTAACAGATGCTACAAACACTACAGAAAGAGCCACAGGCTTTTGCAGGAGACTTGGACAGCTGCAGAGCGTGTGGCTCTGAGGTTTACAGTTGTGTCTCTCCAGCCACACCCTCCAAGACTAGGACACAGCAAGGGAGGCCTCTTAGAATGGAGCCCAGTACATAGCACAGGCCAGGTGAAACAAATTCTCCACCTTCCACTACGCCTTATGATGATGAATAACAACAGGGCACCGAGAGCAAGAAAGTGGTTTTCAGGCTGGCGGGATCTGTTACGGCGTGGGCTGCAGCTGTGACCTCTGTTAAACCTTACAATCACCCTGCGAGGATGACAGACTTTCCCAATTTTCTTTGAGAATGGAGAAACTGAGGCTGCAGTCTCTTCAGATTAGTGACACAGCAGGCACTGGGACCCGGAGTGTGGGTGGGTGGGGGGTGGGATGATCCTGCCTTGACAAAACCCTAATCCATACACCTTAGGAAGGTGGCGGGGTCAGAGGCAGGAACCTGCAAAGTAGAGCCCCATCTTGTCTCCGGTTGGTGTCCTGCAGCCCCTCAAGCCCAGCCAAGCACACACTCACACCTCCAGCCCTGGCTCCAGGCACCACAGGGAAGTCGCCAGCTCGAGGACTCCACCAGCCAAGCAGGACGCTTGTTCACCCATAGGCAGGGGGACACGGATGGAGTCACCCATCTCCAAGGCAGTGTATAAATGCTTACAGCTTCCCCACACACCCCTGGGAATAGATAGGCAACCGTGCCCAGAAGAGAGGACAAGCAGCCAATCAAAAGAACCAGAGGCCACCACGCCAAGGGAGAAGGCAGAGCCAGCAACGGATCTCACTTTGGAGACAAGACATGCCCAGCATACCCATACCCGGTGCCTCCATCCTTCCTTCCTTCCATCACTCTAATGCGGTCTACAGGAGTAAGGGGAACTTCCCATCAGCCCCCTTGGGCTCTGGCACCCTGCTGGCTTTACTCAAACTCCTGGTTCCCTGAGGCCTATGTAACCCATGGCTGTCCCGGCAGGACCCCATCCTCTGCCCACTCCCACCCCTACAACTACAGGAGAACCTCCTTTCCCCTACAAGTAGAGAGAGTCCCTGATCCTCTCTTTGCCCCGTACAGGGGTTGAGGTTCAGGTCCACCACGGATGGATCGGAAAGGACAGCCCACAAAGCTGCACAAAGCGATCAACGGTACAGGCCGGTGGAATAAGTGGCCCATTCGACCAGAGAGAAAAAAAGGGAGCAAGAAGACCGCAGAGGCTGGCGTTGGGATGGGGCCAGGCCCGCACGTGAACACGCAGAGCACGTTCCAGACTGGAAGATGCACAGCACCCACAAAATCAGACGGGAGGTAGTGAAGGGTTCGGGTTCCTAACCCTGGAAAAGCCCAGAAGAGCAGGCGGCGGCCACTTGTGGAGCTAGGGGGTAGCGGGTGGGTTGTGCAACGCCTGCGGGTCTGGGAGACTCCCAGCTTGGCTCCGGGACGCCAGAAAGGGAACCTCACGCGTGGGGCCAGGGTGGCAGCACTGCGGTTGGTTCGAGGCCAGGCTGGGGTTTCAGGGCTGCAGACTGAGCTGCAGGATACGGTGGGTGCCCAAGGGGGCGGCAGAGCATGGCACCGCAGCCACGGCGCCAGTAGGAGGTGCTTTCTGGGATGACCTGGGTTCAGGACGTGGTTGGGGGGGGGGGTGGCAACAGTGCAAACGGCGGGGGGAGGGGGTGCAGCGCACAAAGCCCGGGGTGCAGATAACGAACCGGGCAACAGGGCAATCCGGCTCCCACGAGGTCTCCGGGGACCCGCAGGGGTGTGCCGGGTGTCGCGCGAGACGCAGCAGCGCCGACCCCTCCGACACCCTTCTCCCCGTTCCCTCTCACCTCGAACATAAGCCCGATGAGGACGCAGAGCACCAGGCAGAAGCCGATGTCCGCATGGTTGTGGATGACGAACTCCTGGCTGAAGAACGGGTAACTTTTCGTCCTCCTGCGGAAAGCCATGGCAGCGGGCGCGCAGCGGCCGGCCGGGCCCGCACCCTGCGCTCACGAGCCGCAGCGCAAACTTCGCCAGCCCCGGCCCGGTCCGCCCGCCGACCCGCCGCCCGCTCGCCCAGCCGCCCGCCCGCCCAGCGCGGAACAACTTCTGGGCCCCGCCCCCTTCCTCCGCCTCGCCCCCGCCCGGAACCGCCCCCGGCCGCAGCCCCCTCCGCACCCGCGGCCCGCACTCGGCGCGCAGGGCTCGCTGCGGCCCCGCCTCCTGCGCGCTTAACCCTCGCGCCGCCGGCGACGCGCGGGAGGCCGCTGCGGCTTTGCGGGCGCTCCGGGGTTGCGAGCGCGGCCCCGCTCTTCCTCGCCCCGCGCCCGCCCCGCGCTCGACCGCATGCCCGGCGCTCCGGTCTCGGCCGCTTCCCGCGCGGAGGGAGCAGGCCGCGGAGGAGGCGGACGCCCGGGCCTGCCCGGACAGGAAGTGGGTCTGGGTTTCCCACTCCTCGAGCCCCGCTCCTTCCTCCGCGGGAAGGGAAGGGCTGGGCGGCCGCGGGGTGCGGGGTGCCCGGGCTCGTGCGCCGCGGTCCCGGGGACTGAGGCTGCGCTGGCCGAGAGGAGGCAGGGGAGCCTCGGGCCGGCGTTTTCGCTGACCACCTCGCTGGCCACAGCGTCCTGCACGGACGGGATAAGAACGGACGTTGTTGAATCGACTGTGTCTTGAGAGCGTGCGGAGGACTAGGCTCCGTTTGGGTGGCCTCGAAAGTGCAGCAAACAAAAGACCCTGGGGAGTTGCGTTTCAGAGGGGAGAGAGAGTCCGGGGCGCTGACTGCAGTGTTGTCCCTAGCTTCTGAGGCCCTCGTGCCACCGTAAATTAGTTTTACACTTCTCACGCAAGACTGCCTTCAGTCTCGATTGAGCTGAAGAAGCGAGAATAAATACTGCAAAAGAAAGAGGAACATTCTCATTGAATACTACATCTTAGGTTTAATATTGTCTTCAATGTACTTCTGAAAGGACAAAAGGCCTTTTTAATAAGTTAATTTACATTGGCAAATACTGGATTTAATCCTACCGGTAATGAAGGAGTCAACTAATCACTTTCTAGACGCACAGAAATATAAAATGAACAGAGAACTATTTAATTCCTATTCCTTTTTTTATATTAGCTCCGCGGTTCTTTCACTTCTAGGCAAATATGATTTCTTTAAAAACGGCACAGTTTCTGAAATGTGGTTGAGCGTGGATGGAAGTCCTAGAGAAATTTTACTCCTAAATTTGCATTCTTCGGTATTTAACATCTAGTCTTCAGTCTTTGACTCTTAAGGAAATGCAAAACTAGGATGCTAAATCGGACTAAATCCCATTTGACCTTTGTTTATGGAAAGAGCTATTTATTTGAGAGAGAGTTTGTCCTATCTGCTTGTTCACTCCCCCAAAAGTCTCCAACAGGGAGAGCATGACCAGGCTGAATCCAGGAGCAAGGAAATTAACCTGGGTCTCCCATGTGAGTGGCAGGGACTCAGTACTCCTCAGCTGTCATCTGCTGCCTCCCCAGCACATAAGCAGAAATCTGGATCAGAATTGGAGTAACGGGGACTTGAACCAGGGACTCGTGAATGAAATGCAGCCATCCCAAGAAGCAGTTTGACCTGCTGTGGCACAGCACTTACTGGTGAGCTTTCTTAAAGTTTGGCCTTAATCTTTTGTTTGTTTCAAGATTTGTTTATTTGGAAAGCAAAGTTACAGAGAGAGGAAGAGACAGAGAGAGGGAGAGACAGAGAGATCTTCCAGCCCCTGGTTCATGCCCTAAATGGCTTCAACAACTAGGCAAAAGCCAGGAGCCTGGAACTCCATCTGGGTCTCCCACACGGGAAGCAAGGGTGCACCGACTTGGGCCGTCTTCCACGGCTCTTCCCACGTACGTTAGCAGGGAGCTGGATCAGAAGTGGAGCAGCTGGGACTCAAACTGGCACTCATATGAGATGCTGGCATTACAGGCAGCGGCTTAACACATTGTGCCACACCACCAGTCCCAAGCTGGGCCTTAGTCTCATGATAAACTGTGGACCACCTCGATTTTCCATCTGTGAAGACAGGTTCAAATTTTCAGCCTATAGCCATGTCTAGCAGGCTGAACATTTTGAACTTGTCTCCCCTTGATGGGTCAACACTGTGAAGGGTGGACATTAAAAATGCTTTGGACACCAGCACTCCAGTAGCAGAGTGGGCAGGGAGAGTCATGGGCAGGTTGTGCTTGGGTTTGAGTGCTTGCTCAGCTTCTTACCCAGTTTCCTTGTAATGGACACTTTGGGAGGCAGCAAATGATGATGCAGGTACCTGGGTCTGGGCTAGCCACGTGGGAGAACCCAGTGGAGTTCCAGGCTCCTGCCTTCATCCTGGTCCAGTCCTAGCCTTTGGACCATCTTCCGCTGCTTTCCCAGGCACACTGACGGAGCTGGATCAGAAGTGGAACAGCCGGGCCTTGAACTGGTACCCCTATGGAATGACTGCACGGCAGGCGATAGCTTTACCTGCTAAGCCACAGCACCAGCCCTGTAACTCTTTCGAACAAACAAGTAAATCTTAAAAAATCAAAAAGTGGGATGTTGCCAAACTGGTTTTAACAAGACTTTAGGCTAAAAGTCCTGACAAATATGTTGTGTGTGTATTTATTTATTTGGAAGAGCAGCAGAGGGAGAGAGAGATGGAGATCTGCATCTTCTGGTTCAGCTGCAAATGCCCACAACAGCCCGGGCTGGGACAGGCTAAAGCCAGGAGTGTGGAACTCCATCTGTGTCTTCCCTGTGGGTGATAGGGACCTAAGTACTTGAGTCATCATCTGCTGGCTCCCAGGCTTCCACAG
Source organism: Sylvilagus floridanus (assembly GCA_949820135.1). Lineage (NCBI taxonomy): Eukaryota > Metazoa > Chordata > Mammalia > Lagomorpha > Leporidae > Sylvilagus > Sylvilagus floridanus. The sequence goes on along the minus strand of OX463227.1, from coordinate 112,592,494 downwards.
TCCTGTGAGTTCCCCGAGTGTCTCCCATCCACTCCCACCTCCACCATTCTACACCTGACCCACACTACTTACCCATGGGTTTTCCTGTCCAATATCTTGCCTTTTAATATTAATTCCAGTAGAAATGTTTGTGGAGCACCTACTAAGTGCCCCACACTGTGCTGCTTACCGGGAACTAAAACACAACACACCTCCCATGTGGTTTTAAAATGTGTCTTCAAATTCTTTGATACTCTGCCCTTCAAGAGGTGGCCATGACCAGATGGCGAGGTGGCAAGAAGAAGCCCCTGACACAGCCCAAGAAGCAAGCCAAGGAGATGGATGAGGCTTTCAAGCAAAAACAAAAAGAAGAAACTCAAAAGAGCTAAAAGCAACGGTCGCGAGGAAGGGCTCCTGGGCCACAGGTGGAATTAAGAAATCAACAAAAAGTGAGTTGTTCCTTGTGCCTGAAGTAAAGGTGCCCTTGATTCCAGTCCTATGTGAACAACTGGATTCCTGGCTGTAGCATCTTTTGCCACCCATAGTTAGAATGAAGTGCTATCTTGGAGCCTGCTGTACATTTACAAATAAACTTTTGTAAAAAAAAAAAAAGGGGGGGGTCACTATAGGTAGCTCACTGTCTCCTTAGTTGTTTTCATCCAGCCATTCTTTATTTTATTTTATTTTATTTATTTTTGACAGGCAGAGTGGACACAGAGAGAGAGAGACAGAGAGAAAGGTCTTCCTTTTTGCCGTTCGTTCACCCTCCAATGGCTGCTGCGGCCTGCTCACTGTGGCCAGTGCATCGCGCTGATCCGAAGCCAGGAACCAGGTGCTTCTCCTGGTCTCCCATGTGGGTGCAGGGCCCAAGGACTTGGGCCATCCTCCACTGCACTGGAAGAGGGGCAACCTGGACAGAATCCGGCACCCGGACCGGGACTACAACCCAGTGTGCCGAAGCCACAAGGCAGAGGATTAGCCTATTGAGCCGCAGCGCAGGCTGCATCCAGCCATTCTTAACTGAATTTAAAGTAAACCCAGCTGAGAATCCTTCCAGAGTTTGCTTTTTGGTCTTTGTTTTTCAAATTCTGTATCACCTGGAATTAAACCAGCTGATTGGAAAGGTTAAAAATAGAATAGAGCAGGGTGGCACATGGTGGTTATTCACACTCCTCCTCTTGATGGTGGGCTGGGCTTAGTGGCTCCCTGCTAACAGAATAAGGCATGAATGATGGTTGTTGCACTTCAGCACTGGGCTCTCCTTTCCCTCTCCTGGATCACCTACTCTGGGAGAAGCCAGCTGCCACCTTGTGAGGATGCTCATGGTGCTCTGGACAGGTCCACATGGCAAGGAGCTGAGACCTCCTGCCAGCTGCCCGCACTAACTTGCCAGGAAAGGGGGAGCAGATTGCCCAGCGCCATCAAGCCTTCAGATGAATGCAGCCCCAGGTGACCTCATGAGAGACCTGGAGCCAAAACACTCCAAGTAAGCCACTCCCAAATTCCTGAGTCCCAGCAACCCTGAGGTGGCTGTTTGCTGTCTTAAGCCACTAAATCTTGCAGTATTTGTTATGCAGCAAGAGGTAAGTCATGCACACTATTGGCATTTACAATATTTTAGAATAGACAAAGGCATCATCACACAATTCAGGGTAATGATTGTGATTCTAAAACCAATTTGAGGGCCGGGTGCTGTGGCACAGCGGGTTAACGTCCTGGCCTGAAGCACTGACATCCCATATGGGATGCTCCACTTCCAATCCAGCTCTCTGCTATGGCCTGGGAAAGCAGTAGAAGATGGCCCAACTCCTTGGGCCCCTGCACCCTTGTGGGAGACCCGGAAGAAGCTCCTGGCTCTTGGCTTGGGATCAGTATAGCTACAGCCGTTGAGGCCAATTGGGGAGTGAACCATTGGATGGAAGACCTCTCTCTCTCTCTCTCTCTCTCTCTCTCTCTCTCTCTCTCTGCCTCTCCTCTCTCTGTGTAACTCTGACTTACAAATAAATAAATCTTTAAAAAGAATAAAACCAATCTGATGTATGTTCACCATGAATATAAGTGAATATGAACAAAAGGTAACTTAATTCTGTCTGGAGTATAAGGAAGAGGACATTTGGGATAGGCCTTTATCTGAGAGATTTTACTTACAAAGAATGCAGAAGAGGGGTGGGTTCAGCTGAAGCCAGACTGCAACAGGTTTTGAATGCCACAATGAAAGGATGTGACTTTATTCTGCAAACAATAGGATGGATTGGAAGGCTTTTAAGCAGGATGGATCTGTCTTTAGAGGAATCCTATCAGGAGAATGGAAGATCATTCTGATTTAAGCAGTGTGCTGTCAGCAAGTCCACTTGGGAAATGTAACACTCCAGAAAGACATGAACACTGCTCAAAGAGTATTAGTGATAAGAAAACAGGGGAGATGAATTATTTCAGACACATTTCAAGGATTAATTAATCACATTTGATGACTGCTTAATATAAGTCATAAGGGAGTTAAACAAGTCAAAACTTCAGGCTGGGATGATATAAATAATGTTAGGATCATTAAGTATATATATATGGAACAATAGACAATGAGCAGGTTTAAGAGAAAAAGATGGGGTCAGTTTTGAACAAAATGGGGGAGACAGAACATTCAGACTGGCACCTGAACAGTTCAGCTGGAAACTGATGGGTTGGATTTGGGGAGGGAAAACCAGAACTAAAGGTTATCAGTGGTCCATTTTTTCTTTCTTTTTTTAAAATAATTTTATTTATTTATTTATTTATTTGAAAAGCAGAATTACAGAGAGAGAGACAGAGAGCAAGATCTCCATCCACTGGCTCTCTCCCCAAATAGCCACAACAACCAGGCCTGGGCCAGGCCAAAGCCAGGAGCCTAGAACTCCATCTAGGTCTCCTGCTTGTGTCCCGGGGCCCAAGTACTTGGGGCATCTTCTGCTGCTTTCCCAGGTGCATTAGCAGGGAGCTGGATTGGAAACGGAGCAGCCAGGACAAGAACTGGCACCCATGAGGGATGCCAGTGTCCAGGTGGCAGTTAAACCACTGTGCTACAATGCTGGCTCCATCAGTGATCCATTTTTAATAGGACTGATGAAGCCATAGGTGAAATAAGTGTCCCAGGAGAGCAAGAAAGAATATGAAGTCAGAAGATTCCCACTGAACTCAACACCCAGCAGGGAGATGGAGAAGGAAGAAGAGGAAAGGGTGAACGGGGTGGAAGAAGCCCTGACCTCGGGTTTCACAAAGGCAGGTTAGATCAGGTAGGACAGGAGTGAGATGAGGCCCTTGATCCAACTGCTTTTGAGAATCCACTTTTAGCTGAACATCAGAGTGGGCTTAACAGTAGATGAGAAGAAAATGGGAACGTAATTATTGTGTTTAAAAAGAGAGAAATAGATGGTGTCTTGAGAGATACAGAGGATCTAAGGAACGGTCTTTACATTTGATTTTTGAGACTGGTGCATGTTAGGAGACGGAGAAGAAAAATCCAAGAGAGTGGGGTGTAGAGGACTTGGGGCAGGCACTGAAGATCCTAAAAATACAGAAGTTCACTGATGAAACCAGGAAAGAGGATGGAGGGAGCTCCAGCAGGATCAGGAAGGCATATTCCTCTGAGATAGGGCCAGGAACCTAAGAATGGGGGACTATGTAATTGCATCCGTAGGTGGAGGAAATGATCCCATTACCTCTCATTTATATGGCAACTTTGCAGTTGCTCCGTGAGGAAGCAAGACAGTTTTACCAGCTTCTTCTTGTAGCTGTTCTGAGACACATGAATGACCAAGGGCCACATAATTAGTGGGTCGCGAAGCCTGGGTTCAGACCTGTGAGTCAGGCTGTCAACACAGGAGTCCAGTTTCTGGATCTTCCTTTAGGAAGTTCAGGCTTCCTACAGCACAGCCCCACCTGCCCCTCTCTACCTATCCAGTCAGGCTGCTGATTCTTGACTACATCAGCTCAGTTTTTAAATGTTTACTTATTTATTCTCACCTGCCTGAATGCTGGGGGTACGTGGGTGGTGTTATCTTCCATCTGCTGATTCATTCCCCAAATGCCTACAATCGCCAGGGCTGGGTCAGACTGAAACAAGGATCCTGGAACTTTAGCCGGGTCTCTCATGTGGGTGGCAGGGAACCCAAACACTTGAGCCATTATTTGCTGCCTCTCAGGATACATTAGCAGGAATGCTGGACTGGAAACAAATGAGGTAGGACTGCACAGCACTCCACTATGGGATGTAGACATCCCAAGGGGTGGCTTAACCCACTGCATCACAATGCCCACCATTGTATCAACTCTAAATTGGAATAATCTGTCCAAAACAGACCTTGTGGTTTCACATCTCGGTGTGTCTTTGTTCACCTTACAATGCCCTTGGTCCATGTTCCCTTTGCCTAAAAGACAACCATCTTTCAAAATAGTCTATATGTCTTTCTTCACCAAGCTTCAGACAACTAGTCTGGAGGCAGGACCTTGTACATGGCTCTCAGGTTGCACCAGATTCTCCTCCATCAGTGTGCTTGACGCTTTAAGTCAGGAGTTCTCCCATGGAATACTTTTGTATTCCAACTGCACCAACCACAAGAGTACCACAAGTGTGGGTTAAATGCACAACTGAATGAGAGACGCTGCTGTGTCCACCTTGTCTGCATGGAGCACAGCATGCTTTTGTGTTGATGAATTTTCCTGATCAGCTAACAGCAACAAGTGCCCCACCCCCACAGTAAGTGGAAAAATGTATTTTCTCACACAGGGAGAAGGCGGAAGTCAATTTATTCCCAAGGATAAGTCATACATCAAAGGCTTACTTTCCTCCCACTTTGGCACCCGGTCTCAATTCTTGTCTCAGGCTTGTCCCTCATGGTTATGAAGTGGCTGCAACAGCTCCAGGAATTCTGTCCTGCAACAAAGGACAAACCAAACAACAAGACCAAAAATTCAGACGAGAAGGGGAGGGGCATTTTGAAGAATGAAGAAAATTTGCCTAGAAATCTTTCGTACTTCATTGACTATAGTTGAATCCCATGCCCACTCCTAAACCAAGCACTGGCAAAGTGAGTGGAATTGACATGATTATGTTGACTTTTCCAAGAAGCAGAGAGGCTGAGACATCTAGTCTCCTTTGAAGATACTGGTTGCCTGTTACCTGGACAAAACAGCATGGCAAGAGGGGCCGGGGCTGTGGCATAGTGGGTAAAGTCACCGACTGCAGTGCTGGCATCCCATATTGGTGCTGGTTCGAGACCTGGCTGCTCTGTTTCTGATCCAGCTCTCTGCTGTGGACTGGGAAAGTAGTAGAAGATGGCCCAAGTCCTTGGGCCCCTGCACCAGCGTGGGAGACCCTGAGGAAGCTCCTGACTCCTGGCTTCAGATCAGTGCAGCCCTGGCCATTGTGGCCATTTGAAGAGTGAACCAGCGGATGGAAGACCTCTCTCTTTGCCTCTCCTCTCTCTGTGTAACTCTGACTTTCAAATAAATGAATAAATCTTAAAAGAAAAAAAAGGACATGGCAAGAAAAAAGGCATGGCAAGAAAAAGTAAAAATTGGTATGGAGCAGGCACCCAGAGTGAGTCTGTAATTTTTCAGTGTATTTCACCCATTTTTTTTTGCCATTTTGCCCCACAGAACATGTGGCACTTGGCCCAAAATAAGCCTTGCTTTCTGATTTCTCTGCACTCTGCACATAAGCCTTGCCAATGTCACTCACCTTGCAGTCACTGTCAGAGCATCTGGATGAAGAATCTCCTTTGACAAAGTAGTGCTTGTACTCTGGCAGATGAATGTTTTACATCAGACTCCAAAGCATCTTTCACCAAAGGATGAGACTTTACAGCATCAGATCTTCCTACCCCCCAGTACTGCAACAATTTAGTGCAATCAGTGTGTACCAAGGGGCAGGGATAGTTAGAATGAACTCCTTTGGGGCAGGCAATAAGGGGTTACACATCTCTAAAGGGAAAGACAGAGAAAGAGTGCAATCTTCCCTCTGCAGGTTCACTCCCCAAATGCCTACCAGAACAGGAGCTAGCCCAGGCCAAAGCTGGGAGCCTGGAACTCCATTCAGGACTTCCATGTGGATGACAGGGACTCACGTACTTGAGCCATCATCTGCTGCCTTCCCAGGCTGCATTAGCAGAACGCTGGAACAGAAGCAGAATTGCTGGAACTCACACCAAGCATTCTGATATGGAATGTGGGCATCCCAAGTAGCAGTGCCACTGTGCCACAATGCTCGCCCCTAAAGAATTTTAAAACAATGATAAATCCCTCATTGCAGTGTGTCATTCTGGATTTAACCCTGGAACAACAACAACAAAAGGATATTAGTGCAAACACTGGTGGAATCCAAATAATGTCTATTGTTTGGTTAATGGGACTATACCAACATTAATTTCTGTGTTTTGATAAAAGGACGATAGTTATGCAAACTGGGTGAAAGGTATGTGGGAACACTGTTACTTTTGCAACTCTCTTCATAAATCCAAAATTATTTCAAAGCAGCTTTCAAAATATCAAAATTGACTAAAAATTGGTCTGCTGTCTTATTATCATCATGTATTGGGGATCCTAAACAATGCTAGTGATAAAGTATTTCCTCTCCAAAGCTTTTTGGTCAAAGTTTTAAACAATTGTTGTAGATACTGTACAGCCTTTAAACACACACACACATATACACACAAGCTTTAACTTAGCATAATTCTATTATTTATCTTTTAATAAGCACTATATTCTATATTCAAGTAAATCTCCCCAAAACCCTTATATATACAGTTAGCTCCTGATATATGCAGTTCAAATACATACATTTGTTTGAATCCCATTGGAATCATCTGACTTTGTCTCCAACCCTATGGCTCTATGTGTTTGAATTACAAATTTGAAGCAAAAAATACTAGCATGGTAATTATAAAGATGAAGAAGACAGAACTTACGTTACTTTAATTCCATTACTCTGTGTGACCACTGGGACCTTTTATTTATGTTTAAAATTTGAAATAGTGAAATAGAATGCAATGAAAATGTAATTATTAGTAATTATTGTTTCATGGCATGATTTTTTATGGAATTTTTTTTCATAGAGAGGACCCAGGTATTAAAAATGGTCCATTCCAGGTTCTGAGAGTGAGTCCAATTAGGATTCTAAGTATTGGAGCCTCCCTAAAGTTCATATATCCATTCCGTCACTCTAGAGACAAAGACCCAGAAACTTGCTGCCATTAGTAATGATTTCTTGAGGTGGACCAAGAACAGGCCTCCTTGCTCCTGATCTGTTGCTCCCAACATTGTCTCTGAGCCCTATGCATACTCTCCTTTAATAAAAAGGCAGTAACTCAGAAAAACTAAGTCCTTGGTCCAATGTCAGCTGGTGACTCAGTGGCAGAGTATAGTGTGGGAACCAGAGCTCCAGGGCTCTAACCACTGCACCATATGTCTCCTTTCTTTTGCTCATGTGGCTAGAGACAGATTAATCCCAGACGACTAATGAATGTGCCACATGTGGAAAGGGGGTTGCGTTTTTAAAAAGAGACACAATTCCATATTGGAAATGAGTAAACTTGAGTCAGAATTCCCATCACCAGAAAATTACTAAAATACATTTGGGAAGCAAATTTCATGTGCTGTTTTCCACTGAGTTCTCCAATTTGGGGGTGGGGAGAGGATATCTGTGGATGGAAAGAGTGTTGGAAACTTAAACTGCCCACAAAAATACTAAACTTTAGTTTTCCTATGTATAAGGAGAAAGCAATGATTATCAGAGTGGCACTATTATGATAGAGCAAGTCATTATAATGAAGAAAAACTGAATAGAAAGAACTCTGTGGAAAGAATAGTTTCATGAGCCAAAACACAACTCATGAACCCCTGTGAATTGACTGCTGTGTCTGCGTTCTCTGAGCCGCTCTGTCCTAGACTGGGGAGAAACATAGACATTCATTAGGCACCTCCTTTTACATTTTTATTCCCAGTCCTTGAAATTCATCCCATCTCCATTTCTCAGTGGGAACCAGGACTCCAAACCAGTGTTTATAACTTATTCACCATGAATTATCAGATGTGGTCCCTGCATGCAACCACTAGGGTTCTGTCTTTGCATAGGTCCCTACTGTAGCAATTGGTTAGGTTTGCTCTCATCTCCACTGGACTAATAATTGACCTCTTACCACATACTTGTAAAGGATGATGGATGGATGGATGGATGGATGGATGGATGGATAGGTAGATGAATGCATGGATAGATGAATGGATGGATGGGTGGCTCAATGGATATGTGGATGAATGGGTGAATGGATAGTTGGAAAGCTGGATGGTTGGATATGTGGAGGGGTGGTTGGATAAATGGTCCAATGCACAGGAATCTAAAGCATTCCATCTTTATACTGATATCCAATGAAGTTGGACCGTGAAGGAGCCCCAGGGGAATTCTATCTACTTTTACACAAGAGATATGTCCAGAACCAAAGCTATGTTTATGTTTGGTGGGGGTGTTATTTATTTATTTTTAAAGGTTTATTTTTTATTTATTTGAAAGGAAGAATTAGAGAGAGAGAGAGAGAGAGAGAGATCTTCCATCCACTTGTTCATCCCCCAGATAGCTGCAACAGCCAGGGCTGTCAACAAATATTTACCTAGGACCTACTGTGTTACTAGGCACACAGCTAGAAAGCTAATTGCTTCTTTGTAGGGTCTTAAAGTCTACCCTGAGAAAAACTCTTACCAAGGGGCTAATGCTGTGACATAGCAGGTAAAGCCTCTGTCAGTGATTCTGGAATCCCCTGTGGGTGCTGGTTTGAGATCTGGCTGCTCCACTTCTGATCCAGCTTCCTATTAATGCACCTGGGAAAGCAGCAGAAGATAGTCCAAGTGCATAGGCTCCTGCTCCCACATGGGAGAACTGGAAGATCTCTGGGATCCTGGCTTTGGCCTGACCCAGCCCTGGTCTTTGCGGTCATATGGGGAGTGACCCAGCGGATGGACGATTTCTCTCTTTCTCTGTAATTCTGACTTTCAAATAAATAAATAAATATTTTAAAAAGTAGTAAATGAATGATTTGAAAAACACAAGAAAGTCTCCTCCATCCCTGAAATCCCATCCCAAGTCTGATGCTATGTGCCTTTACTCTAATATTAAAATTTCAATCCTTTATAAACAAATGTATCCAGAAGTATCATGCTTGCAAAATATTTCTGGATGTTAAAATCATGAAACCCTTTCCATCTGTTGTCCCTTTGGCAGGAACTAGCTGGGCACAATGCTGTTTCTGAACTGGCGAGGCTGCACATGGGGCAGATCCACAGTCTCTGGCTAGACTGAAAGACTTGCTGAAAAGTAGAAGTCCATTTGTGTAGAAATCATCAGGGCTGGGAGAAGGCCCCCAAGAGTCCCCTGTTATGATTTCAAGCAGTAAGTCTCTGGCTACAGTGCTTTCCCAACAGCCCCTGCTCCTGATTTGTGGGAATGCCTCACTTTGTCCCATGCATTTCTGCAAACTAAGCATGGTGCTGAGCTGAAGAAAGAATGAAGAAAAAACAGGAAAGGTAAAAGCAAGAAAGGAAACACAAGAAGGGAGATACACAACAGTAGAGAGAAGAGAGGAAATGAGGGAGTGAGGCTGGATACGGGCAGGGGATTGCCAGGAGTGGGAGACATAAAAACTAGATTATATTTGGAGCACAATGCCTCTAGTAATAATATTATCATTATCTTGCCTGAACAGATGTGCAAGGACTCCCTTCCACTCATTACACAACATGAAAATGGAACACGTTTCTATCACCCTCGTTGGAAATCTTGGCAGATGCTGTCAGAAAGTGCATGCTGTTTCTGAAATGTGATTTTTCAATAATGCTTGCTCTAGTTTTTGACTGGGATTGGGAAAAAGAGGAGATAGCAGTTGATTGTGCTTTTCTTTTGCTTTTAATTTTGAAATTCTTCTCTCCAAGAAGTCTTGCCTCAACTGACATTGAGCCTTCTGATAGCCATTTCAGCATGATTGGTGGTCTGGGGCCACCCAGCATTCTTAGGCCCATGCTAGAGCCCTATGCTCAGGGCCCATGCATTTGAAATAGCCTCCTTGTGGATTTCAACCCCTGTTACTCCAACCTTATTCATAGCTTTCATGCCCTCCATTCCAATTCAGCACTGACTTCAGTGTCCCTGTCTCGCATTACGATGGCTAAAATATGTGGTTCAAGGAAAGTCCATTGTTTGTTCCCAGCTGAACAAGGCTCAGGGAGACCAGCAGTGCCACAGATGGGAGTAGGCATCATTTCTCTCTGAACTGAATTCATGCAGTGTGCAAGCTCCCCATGCATGGCAAACACCACCTTTCCCTGGGAAGGTAGCCAAGGCCTGGAGCCTTGTGTAGGAAATCCCCTGTGAGAGGCCCTTCCTGAGCCCCACAGAAAATAGTTCTTTTCATAGGCTCTGAACCCCCCTCCTTTCTAGCTGTAAATGCCCACATCACATCCCCCTTCCCAGTCTTCTACACTCCGTTCATGTGCCATGTGCCCTCCGTCAGGAACCTCAGACTCGTGCACCCGTCTCCTTCCCCTCCACCATCAGCTGGCTTCTCTCCGTCTCAGAAAGCCTCTTCCTTTCCCAAGCTTGACTGTTGACTCTCCTTCAATCCAGTGCTCTGTGCTCTCACATGGAACGGTCCCAGGGGTGGACATTGGGCCTAGAGGCCAACATGACTGTGACCCACATCAGAATGCTTAAGTCCCAGCTCTGGCTGCTGACTTCCTGTCTCCAGCTTCCTGCTGATACAGAGCCTGGGAAGCATCAGGTGACATGGTTCTGCCACCATGTGGGAGACCAGGATTGAGTTCCCAGCTCCCAAATGTGGCCCAGCCCAGCCCCAGCAGTTTTAGGCATTTGGGGAGTGAACCAGTGAATGGGAGAGCTCTATGTGCGTCTGTCTCTCTGCCTCTCAAGTCAATAAATACAAATTTTAAAAAAGGAAAAGAAAAAAAAGAAACTATTCTGTGCCCTGACTTAATATCTCCAGAGGCTCCTCTGAGGCTTGAACAGAAATGATTGTTGACTTTGCCTGATTAGCAAGGGGAGCAAATTCCATGGATGCCTCTGCCCTGAAGTCTCAAAGTTCAGAACTCCAGCCCGATAGCAGCAGCGAGGTGATGGAGGCAGCCTGAGACAGCACAGAAAAAATAACAGTGACAACGGCTCTTTATGGAGCAGTTTCTGACTGCCAGGAGATGGGCTAAAGCCTTTCGGATGGACTTTTAAAATTAACTTTCACTACAGCACTCTGCCGCAGGTACTATTACTAGTCCCATTTTATAGTCAAGGAATCGGAAGCCCAGAGATGTGAAGTCATTTGTCCAAGGCCCAGATTGGTAAGAGGCAGACCCAGAGTATGCCTTGGGGGTGGGATTTCTGCACCCACTCAGCTGCCTTCGTTGGCATGGCCTGGAGACGGCAGGAAATCTGGATTCCAGCCCAGCCTGACGGCTCCTCAGGTGTGTCCTGCAGCCTGTCACACTGTTCCCAAGTCTCTGCTTCTACAGGATTTGAGGTGATTTCGTAGAGCCCTTTCCTATGGGGGTATTGCAATTTTTTCCCCTCTAAGTATAAAAGTACTCAGATCTCCATATTTACTGGACTCAAAGATAGCCCTGAACAGAGATGAGTTGATTTGGGTGACACCTACGGTCTCCATTAATGCTTCTTTTCTCTCTGCCCAGGTCAAGCTTCTGGGTGATCTCTGCTGTTCCTCGGGGTGCCAGGGCAGGGTCCCGGGAAGGATGCAGTGAAAGTTTATCCATCTGATGCCGAATGCACATCAGGATGAGCAACCTGAGCTCCTGATAGAAGAAAGCTTCTTTCTTTATGTGTATCCTCATTTGTAATGGTGAATGTACTGAAAACTACTAGTCAAAGACAGCTTCCTTGGTCACTCCATTCAAAGTGCCTGTGGAGAGGGATATGTCATATTTTGGAATGAGATGGAGTTATAAACAAGGTCATGTGATCAGAGACGCTGGCATCAAACCCCTTGCTGGGAAAACTTCAGTGAGTGTACACCGACACAGAGAGAAGTCCACATCCCTTAGCTTGGCCTCAAGGAGCTCCATAAGCACACCCTCACCTTCCCACCTTGACCTCCGCTTTTCCTGGAAACTGAGTCCCATCCGCCTCTCCCTCCCCCAGTTCTGAGTGAACAGGCAGACTCTCAGGTGGTAACTGTTACCACTTGCGAAAAATGTTTATCATCCGATTTGGTTGATTCTCAGGTGCACACTTGTTCTCACTTAACATCTTTTTTGACATGGATGTCACCATCCACGCATGCCATTGTTTGTTTGTTAGCACCTTTTCTTGGAGTCTGAATAATCTCCCTAGGTGCATCCATGTTTTTTTTTAACATATAAACTTTATTTCTCAACATAAGCTCCACTGAGATCAAGACACTTTTTTTTTTCAGATTTATTTTTTACTTATTTGAAAGGCAGAATTACAGAGAAAGGAGGAGAGACAGAGACATCTTCCATCTGCTGGTTCACTCCCCAGATGGCCACAATGGCTGCAGCTGGGCCAGGCTGAAGCCAGAAGCCTAGAGTTTCTTCCAGTTCTCCCATGTCTCTGCAGCAGTCCCAGGACTTGTGCCGTCTTCCACTGCTTTCCCAAGCACATTAGTGGGAGCTGGATCAAAAGTGGAGCAACTGGGTCTTGAACTGGTACCCATATGGGATGCTGGCATTGTAGGCGGAGGCTTAACCTGCTACACCATAATGCCAGCCCCCATGGCTGATATATGCAATGTTTAATGACCAAGCTTCAGAACAGAAAGTCACTGAAAACATCCGTTAAGTCTGTCCTGAGTTCACCTGCTGATTCCCATCCCTGGCTGTTGTATTCCTAACTCTTTGCCCTCATTCCCTGTTTTATGGATACTTGTCATCACATTCATGAAACTTGGCCTGTCACCCAATCCCAGGGGACAATTCCTAACCAATCTAAGCCAAGCATGGCTATCCCAGGCTTCTTTTCCATAACTGGCTGTAGGGATGTGTATGTATGTGTATATGATAACAAATTACTATAGTTTTAGTTTAGAAAAATATAAAGGCATTTGCTTACAGGTGTATAGGTCAGAAGGCTGGACAAGTCTCACTGGGCTAAAATCCAAGTGCTAATAGAGCTGTGTTCCTTTGTGAATGTTCTGGAGGAAATCAATTTCCTTGCTGTTTCAGATGCTGGTGAATTTTAGTTCCTTGCAGGTGAAGGGTGAAGGGCCCTGTTTCTTTGCTGAATGTTAGTTGGGGCCCTTTCATAACCCTACCGTTAGTGGCCTCTCTCTGATTTTTTTCCATGGCCCCCTGCATCTCACTCTGCTTTCTTCCTCATGCAACTGGACTGATGTGGTTAGAGTGGGCACATCTGATAATCGCAAATGGCCTTCCCATCTCAAGGTTCACACCCATAATCACACCTGCAAAGTTTCTTTTGCTGTGTGAGATAATATAGTTACAGATCCCAGAGGACCACAGTGTGAACATCTTTGAAGGCTTTCTTCTGCCCGTAATACTATGTGATCCATTCTGGTCAGGGAAATATAAAAGGAAGTCTTCTGGGGTTTAGGGGAAGGATTTTGCTCCCTGGTTGAAGAGAGAGACATGAAGGTTTGCCCTACCCCTGTCTACTTTGACTGAGCTGGTGTGACCCGTGGCAACTGTCTTATGACTATAAGGCGTCAACACCAAAAATAAGAGATTGGGGCCAGCATCGGTGCCTACAGCACTGGCATCTCACATGAGTGCTAGTTCAAGTCCTGGCTGCTCCACTTCCAAACCAGCTTCCTGCTAATGCACCTGGGAAGGCAGCAGAAGATGGCCCAATTACTGGGCCCCTACCACAAATGTGGGAGACCTGGATGAAGTTCCAGGGTCCTGGCTCCTGCCTGTCCCAGCCCTGGCTGTTGTGACCATCTGGGCAGTGAATTAGTCAATGAGAGGTCCCTTTCTCCTAATCATCATCATTATAGCTACACAAAGAATAGCTGTTAGTTCTAACAGTATCAGAGTGAACAGACAATTTGACCGTTTGGTAATAGGGTTTAGACATAGAAGCATCCCTAGAAGTACTTACTTCCAGATTTCTTGTGAGCTATGTAAATGCTTTATGGTTCAACCTGTTAGTCAAATGTTCTGTCACTTGCACTTGAGCTCATCCTACTGAAGTTCAACCCCTTCACTGCTGGCCCAATCCAATACTGCCTTGATTTACTACTTGATCGTTTGTTTACCTGTCCTACCTGGTATCTTGATCCTACTATAGTTATAATATCCATCTCCTTCCCTGACTTTGGCCCACTTAACTAAGGTCTCGACTCCTGCCGTGAGGCCCTTATATTTCTATTATAGCTGGAGATTAGTCTTGGATTAGCAGAGTTTGCATAGCCCATGACACTGCATGCAGTGTCTGATTCATGCCTGAACTTGCTACCTTTCAAATGTGGTTATTGAACTACCATCTGTCTTCACAAAGGATCGGTCCCTCACCCGCCCTGTCTTTCCCAGTCTCAGCTCTGCTCTTTTTGTTAATCATATGCTTCCAGAGTCATCTCATACCTACACTCTGCTCATCTTGATATTCCTGGTGTATCTTAATATTCAGTTATCCTAGACAGCTGGCCATTTCACTTATATGCTTTGACACCACTTTTCACACTGGTTGCTCAGTCAGAAACACCTTTTCAAATCTGCACTCATATCTTCACAGTTAAACCCTTGCCATTAAAACTTTGTGACAATCTTGTAAGTACAGGTGATAGATGTCACGTTTAGTGCGGTGACATGACCAGTGTCAGAGCAGGAATCTAATGCGAGGCTCTCTCTGCAAAGCCCTGTCCTGTGGCCTGTGTTGTGGCACAATAGATTAAGCCACTGCCTGCAATGTCAGCATCCTGGGTGCTGGTTCACATTCCAGCTGCTCCACTTCTGATCCAGCTCCCTGCTAATGTGCTTGGGGAAGCAGTGGAAGATGGCCCAAGTGTTTGAGCCCCCACATCTACCTGGAAGAAACTCCTGACTCCTGGGGACTGGCCTACACCTGGTCATTGCAGCCATTTGGGGAATAAACCAGTGGATGAAGATCTCTCTGTGTAATTCTGCTTTTCAAATAAATACATAATTTTTAAAAATCCTGCCCTTTCACTCCCTTCTTTAGAATTTTAGAGAAAGCTCTCAACCAAGGATTTGATGGACTTTTTTTTTTTTCCAATCCATTATAAGCACCTTGAGGGCAGGGATTTAACCTTATTCTTTTTTGTGTGTGTTCCTTTTCTTTAAAATCAGCTATTGAATTATAATTCTTCTTTTTATCAGACAATATGTGTTGATACAATAAAGTACATGCAATATCAATGATATCTGGTGTTCAATCAGATAATAATAATAAAAATAAATACTTAAAAGTGTATTTATTTTACTATCTGTTCTTATAGGCAGCATGACTATATTTCGAGAGAGAGAGAGAGAGGCCTTCCATCCAATGGTTCACTCCCCCAACTGACTGCAACAGCTGGAGCCGTGCTGATCTGAAGCGAGGAGCCAGGGGCTTCTTCCTGGTCTCCCACAAGGGTGCAGAGGCCCAAGGACTTGGGCCACCTTCCACTGCTTTCCCAGGCCACAGCAGAGAGCTGGATCAGAAGTGGAACAGCCAGGTCTCAAACCGGCGCCCATATAGGATGCTGGCGCTTCAGGCCAGGGCATTAACGCACTGTGCCATAGCGCCGGCCCCGTGTTTTTTTCTATTTTTAAAAATTTATTGGCGCGATCGCTGGGGCGCCCGTAGGCTAAGCCTCCTCATGCGGTGCCCACATTCCATATGGGCGCTAGTTCTAGTCCTGGCTGCTGCTCCTCTTCCAGTCCAATTCTCTGCTAGGGCCTGGGAAGGCAGTAGAAGATGGCCCAAGTCCTTGGGCCCCTACACCTGTGTGGGAGACCCAGAAGAAGCTCCTGGCTCCTGGCTTCAGATTGGTCTCACTCTGGTTGTTGCGGCCATCTGGGGAATGAACCAGCGGATGGAAGACTTTTCTGTCTGTCTGTCTGTCTCTCTCTGTAACTCTACTTCTCAAATAAATAAGTAAATTTTTAAAACATTTATTAACAATAATCATAAACCTTGATTCCTTATTAACCCCTAGGGTCAATGCTAGGCTTGTAAATGGTTAACAACTGACTCATGGAGTGGGGAGGAGACAGCCTTGCCTCCCACACAGCCCCCCACAGGCTTCCTTTGTTGAGTCCCACAGGGAATACTCCCACTTAGGGCTGATTCCATGCTGTGGAAGGCACTACCCATGGATTGGGTGGAGATACACTGTACACAGTACATGATTAGTTCGTTTTCCACCGCGCAGACATCATCGATGGAAGTAGCCTAAAGGACACAGATAACAATAAAATTTAGTGACTTAATCAGGAAAAGATGAGTTGGGGTATTTATTACATGTGTTTAAATCTAATTCATTCAATTGTGATTTGATGTAATTTAATCTTTAATGATTGTTAAGTTTAATTATTGACTTGCAAATTTCCTGAAGATCTGACAACTACACCAGTAAACTGGTTGGAGGCAGTGTCCACGCACCACTGCTGGAGTCTAGTAAAATGCTTTGCTTTTAACAGCCATGAAGTTGGCGATGAGGATGCTGCTAAAAAGACCATGGTTATCCATTTAGGACCTTTGACTGCAGCTACTAAGCGCAGATTTCAAATCTGTTGCTACCTCTGAAAATTCCTCAGTTCTCTCCTCCATATTTAACAAAAGACCAAACAAATTAAAAAAAAAAAAATAGTTAAGGGCGAGGATCCACGAATAGCCTAGGCTCCAGTCAAGGGCTGGGAATACTGAACTCTGCCCAGGGTCAGGGTGGGGCTATTTCATTACTTCCAGTCCAAAACTGTTCTCTGCAATTGAGCTTGAGCAAGTCTCTGAGCTAACTGTCTGCTCCTCAGCCGGCCTCTCCCTGGCCACGCCCACGAAAGACGTACTGAAGAAAAAGTGCCTGTCCTATTATCACTGCGCTGCATTCCAGAAGGGACAGCCTCCAGGAACCAGGGAAACTCGGAAAAAAAGGAAAGACTAAATTGCAGCCTCCCAGAGGCATGAAAAGTCCTGCTCTTCAGCTATCTTAACCTTTTGTTATGGGCAGTGCTGATCTCAATGTAAACTGGAGTGGGCTGGCACAGCTGAGAGAGAGAGAGGGAGAGAGAGAGAGAGAGAGAGAGAGAGAGAGAGAGAGAGAGAGAGAGGGAGAGAGAGAGAGAGAGAGAGAGAGAGAGAGAGAGCGAGCCAGCGAGCGCTGGTGAGTCAGCTGTGGTGCTTTAGAGTCAGCACTCTCCCTGCTGTGTTCAGGGATTGAACCATATATGGACTCAAGACAGGCGGTGCTGCTGATTTGCACCAGGGCTCCCCTAGAATTGCATTTTGTGATTAGGTCATTGCTGCCAGTAAAAAGGAGATCCTAGAAAAGTCAGAAGTTGTGGCCCAGCAAGGAAAAGACAAGAGAAGGAGGTTGCAGCCCCTCAGAATTCAGACCGTGCTGGGGATCCAAGGGCAGAGCCT
Organism: Sylvilagus floridanus; assembly: GCA_949820135.1. Classification (NCBI taxonomy): domain Eukaryota; kingdom Metazoa; phylum Chordata; class Mammalia; order Lagomorpha; family Leporidae; genus Sylvilagus; species Sylvilagus floridanus. Next base: position 112,574,916 of record OX463227.1, on the reverse strand, counting down.
GAGAAAGCTGTGGGAGTGAATCTCAGCAGTGGGTGCAAAGGAAGAGGACCAGCCCCTTTGGCAGCCTCCATGCTGCCTCCCGCTGGCCTGGGGCAGCCTCAGACAAGTGTCATATGGGTCAAGGGAAGTGGCTCCGGCGTTCAGCTGTGACAGCTTCTATGCCGTAGGTGAAGGTGGTGGCGATGCAGCTGAAGATGCAGGAATCCCACTGGCCAACTTGGAGCCATTCCAGGCTCTGAGTTACTCTCAGGCCAACGTGGCTGTACTCAAGTAGAACACAGCTGGTTAATCTCCAATACCCTCATGTGGGTGGAGGCTGGTCAGCCTCGTGTGACGCAGGCTGTGGGAATCCAGGAGAAAAGGCAGAGATGGTGGCTGGGGGAATGATCTGGGAAAGTGGCTTTTTTAAAGATTCCTAATAAATTTGATCTAATTTGTATATGAAGCACTTTCTTTTGATATTTCAGCAATTTGGTGCTTTAACTTCTGTTTTTCCTTAAGAACCAGCTCGAATTGACTGAAGACACCTCTCTCTGTGTATCTCTCTCATTTTTTTAAAAGATTTATTTTATTTATTGATAGATACAGTTACATAGAGAAGTAGAGCCAGAGAGAGAGAGAGGTCTTCCTCTCTCTCATTTGGGTTCGCTCCCCAAATGGCTGCAACAGCCAGAGCTGTGTTGGTCTGAAGCCAGGAGCCAGGAGCTTCTTCTGGGTCTCCCACATGGGTGCAGGGACCCAAGCATTTAGGCCATCTTCTACTGATTTTCCAGACCAAAGCAGAGAGCTGGATCAGAAGTGGAACAGCTGGGACGTGAACTGGAGCCCATGTGGGATGCCAGTGCTGTAGGCTGGGGCTTTAACCCACTGTGCCACAGTGCCACCCCTGAATATATCTCTTGACTTGGTTTGAAAGACCAAAACTATGGAATACTTTATCACACAGTGAGAATGGACTACTCGATATGTGAAACACAGACAAATCTCACAAGCATAATGTGGAGCAAAAGGAGGTAGACACAAAAGAGTACTGTGGAATCTCATTTGTATCAAGCTCCCAAACAGGCAAAGCCAACCTGTGGTGTTAGAAGTGGTTTGTTGGTGTCTGTGGCCAGGAGGGTCCCAGGGATGTGAGTAATGTACTAATTCTTTCTTTGGGTGCTGCTTACACACATGTGGATACATGGAGCTGTCCACTTATGATCTGTGCATGGACACTTCTGTATGTACTCATATGCCATATTTCAATCAAAAGTCCCAAGTCTTCTCCCCTAGCAAAAAAAAAAAAAGGAACCAAAATGCACTCTTGAATGTATTCTTGTGAAATTAGTGGTCACAGGAATAGTGAACCCCTGTATGCAAACCAAAATCAAGCCTTGGAGTCAGTGAGGCAGCGTGGCTAGGGGTTGGAAGACTGATTTCCAGTGCTACTTATTTTTTAAAAAATTTTAAGATTTATTTATTTATTATTTGACAGGCAGAGTTACAGAGAGGCAGAGGCAGAGACAGAGAGAGAGAGATCTTCATCTGCTGGTTCACTCCCCAAATGGCAGCAATGGCCAAAGCTGGACTGATTCGAAGCTGGGAGCCAGAAACATCTTCTGGGTCTCCCATGTGGGTGCTGGGACCCAAGCATTTGAGCCATCTTCTATTTTCCAGTGCTACTTCTGTTCCTCAAGGGTGAAAAGGTCTTGGAAACTTAGCTCTCCCATTGCTTACTTCCTTGGCTGCAATGCAACAAGTCAGATTTGATTAGAATTGGGGTGGGAAGCTTTTTTTGCCAGCAGCCATTTGGATATGTATAACAGCATTTACAGGCCATGCAAAATGATCAACTTAGAAATTAGCCTGCTATAGATTTATTGAGTTTCGAGGCCCAACTGTGTTAGTCTTGGCAGGGCCAGACCAAATAATTTTGCAGGCCTTATCAGACATTCTGCACCCCTGAAAGAGTGAAGGTTCCTCTTTCCTACCTGTCTCAATGGAGATGACTTAGTTTTCTTCTGTCCTCTTCTGTGATGTTTGTGTAGGAGAAAGCTCTCCAGACTTGGAGTGCTCATGCATGCACACACACACACACACACAAAGTATGTGACCTCCTAATCAGCCTTGACTTTCCCACTCATCCTCTCCTTCTTCACCCTCACCTCTACCTTCCTTGATATTTGTCAATGTATTCCTGTCCTAGGCCTCTCTAACTAAGTGTGACAAACTGTGTGGCTTAGAGCAAGAGAAACGTGCTATTTCACAGTTCTGGAGGGCACAAGTCCAAGGTCAAGACCATGCTCCCTCTTTCTTTCTTTCTTTTTTTTAAAGCTTTATTTGAAAGACAGAATTACAAGAGAGATGTAGAGCCAGAAAGAGAGAGGTCTTCCATCCGCTGGTTCACTCTCCAAATGGCTGCAATGGCTGGAGCTGAGCTAATCCGAAGCCAGGAACCAGGAGGTTCTTCTGGGTCTCCCATGTGAGTGCAGGGGCCCAAGCAGTTAGGCCATCTTTTCTACTGATTTTCCAGGCCATGACAGAGAGCTGGATCAGAAGTGGAGCAGCCAGGACTCGAACAGGTGTCCATAGGGGATTCCGGTGCTGCAGGCCAGGGCTTTAACCTACCACCACAGTGCCAACCCCCACTTCCCCACCCCCCACATACATCGTGCTCCCTCTTACAGGCGCTGGGAGGGATCTCTCTCCTAGCTTCTGGTAGCATCGGGTGTCCCTCAGCTTGGAGAAGATCACTATATTCCTCCATGTTCTCATGGGGTTCTCACTGTGTTTTCACTAGTCTTCCCCCTGTGCATGTCTGTGTCTCTTTCCGAGTTTTCCCTTTTTATAAGGACACAAGTCATATAGGATAAGAGCCCAGCTTGATGACCTCATTTTAACTTGATTACCTCTGCAAGCTTCTTATCTCCAAATAAGGTCACATTCTGATGTACTGTAGCTTAGGACTTCAATGTATATTTTAGGGGGATGCAATCAACTCTTAACAGCAAATGATGAAAAAGGCTTCAGAGAAGTCTAAAATAGTCCCTGGGGTGGACGACGGGGATAGCAGTTAACAGGCCAGTTGTGATGCCCACATCCCTTATGGGAGTGTCTGTGTTTGAGTCTTGGTTCTGCTCCCAGTTCTAGCTTCATCCTGGGTGGCAGCAGATGATGGCTCAACTGGTTGGGTCCTTGCCACCCACATGGGTGACCTGGATTGAGTTTAAAGCTCCTGACTTTGGCTCTCAGCCAGAGGTTGTTGCAGGCATTTGAGGAATGAACAACAGTTAGGAGCTCTGTCTGCCTCTCTGTCTTCCTGCCTCAGATGAATTTTAAAAAGTATCCCTCAACTCCACGCCTTGCCAGGAAATCTTAAGGATCTCAGTTGAAGACCAAACACCAAGAGACTTAGATAAATAGTAGTAATCTCTTATGTTTGTATAGTACTTCTCACTTTAATAATCTTTATGCAGGGAAAAGAGTAAGAAGCGAGACTCTGGGGCCAGACTGCCTGGGTTGGAATTTCGGCTCTGCCTGTTAATTCCTAGTTCACCCTGGACATGTAACCTGTGTACCTCAGTTTTTGCATCTGCTAAACAGAAATGTGGCGAGGATGAAACGAACTAATATGAAGGCACTTGCAGCAGTGTCTTCCATTTGACAGTTAACGTTTGATCCGTGATAGTTACACAAGAGCAGGAGGCCAGGTGGTGTTATCTGCATTTTACAGATTAAGAAACAGGCTCACAAGACAACTCCTGAGCCGAACCCAGTCCTTCTGGGCTGAAAGCTTGTTAGCATACCTGCAGTGACTTGCTATCCATTTCTGTGTAGTAATAATTACAAAGACACTACATTTTACCAAGCAATCACAATGTGCCACACACATACAGCATCTCATTTAATCCTCATAATAATTTATGAAAAAAATTATTTTTTTCAATTGACAGATAAAATTGTATTTATTTACTTGGAGGCAGATATCATTGCCCATTTTAGAGAAGGTCAAGTTGAGGACTAAAAATCCAGAAAGCAAGGCTGGATTACCCAGCGAGTGATAGGGAAGCTGGTACTGGAATGCAGGTTCTGCAACCCCAGGGTTTGAGTTTTTCAACCAGTTCTCTCCCATAGCAGCTGGAAGGAAAAGACCATGGACAGAGTTTACTTTACAAACAAGTGGGGGCTACCAGGACAAATTGGGCAATATTTATAAGTTCCCCAAGGTCTGGCAGAGGCACATTTTAAATCTTTCTTCACCCTTACCCTCTGTATCAGGGGATACAGTGCTCTCAGTGGGAGGATTTGCAGATCGGTTTCTGAGATCCTGAGAAGCTAGGTCCAGAAGGAGAGAGGCAATAGACAAGTGCTTGCTGGCCAGGGTCAGGGCTGGGCACCTGTAGCTTGTCTGAAGGTGTTGAAGACAGAGAAGAGAACCCAGGGGCCGCTGTCTATGGCGCCTGAGTGGGCAGGTTTTGTGGCATCTGTCAAGTTGGCAAGAAAATCAACAAAAGGAGAGAAGACTGGCACCTCCCATAGGCGCTCCTGGTCCTGGCAGGGCAAAGGCTGCTCTGTGTAGATGGCTGCCCAGGGCACCTTCCTGGTTAAGGAGCACAGTTGCCCTCTGGAGGGTGTTCCTTGGGCCAGTCTGACTCTGACACAGGTCCTGATGCACACACATGGTTGTGGCTAGCAGCCCACTCAGACACCACTGTTTTGGCTTCTGCCATTTCTTTTTCTCCCTCTATCGCCAGCATTGCACTCAAGGTCCTTGATCCTAGCTGTACTGATTAAAGAGTGATCACCAATCCTGCACTCTTGGCCTGTGTCCCCTGGGGCCCCCTGGTGGAGGAGCAAAGGACAAAGGATCTTTGTGGCAGGAAATATGCCCAAGGGGAGGAAGGTACTGGGGATCTTCCAGGTTTTAAAGAGCCCTGGCCACCCATTGGGTGAATGATTGACTACAACGGAAGGGGCTGCAAACACAAAGCTCTGACCCTGGAATGGACTTTGACGGGGAGGCCGCGCATCGAGTGGCCTCTTCCCTTGTCTTCCTTTTTGAGTTCCACAACTCTCAGGGGACTTGGAAGGTAACACATTTAGAGCTCTCCTACAACAATATGGGGCTGTGGCTTGAGCAAAAGGCGTTTACTCCCCCAGAGGTGGGGTTTTTATTGCTCACTTGGACATCAAGGAGGTGAGAAAGTTAAGGACAATGCTGACAATCTGTACCACCTGAGGAAAGCCAGAACGAGGCTTCCAGGCCCAGCGCTTCTCAGCCTCCAGGCTCCTGGTTTGGAAGGAGTTGGGGCCTTGCAAAGAGCAGATTCTTCCTCAGCAGGCCGCCAATCTGGAGATTAAGAAAAATTCCTGTATGGCTCCTCCCACCTTCCTTGCCCAACCCTCCTTTCATGGAAAACGCAGACTAAAACAAAGACGGAGAAATTGCTTTTCCTGGTGTGTCCTACCTAATCCCAAATAATTGGGAAGGCATCGTGACATATCTCCTCCTTGGATTTCTTTTCTTTTTCTTTTTTTTTTTTTTTAAGATTTATTTATTTATTTGAAAGGCAGAGTCACAGAGAGGCAGAAGCAGAGAGAGAGAGAGAGAGAGAGAGAGAGTCCTCTATCCTCTGGTTTATTCCCCAAGTGGCCACAACAGCTGGAGCTGGGCCGATCTGAATCCAGTGGCCAGGAGGTTCCTCTGGGTCTCCCACGTGGGTGCAGGGGCTCAAGGACTTGAGCCATCTTCCACTGCTTTCCCAGGCCACAGCAGAGAGCTGGATCAGAAGTGGAGCAGCCTGAACTCAAACCTGCAGCCATATGGGATGTCAACACTGAATGCGGCAACTTTACCCACGACTCCACAGCACCCCCCGCCTTAATAGTTTTATACCATTGAGTCAGAAGACAGAGACCAAGGATAAAGAAGAATCCAAAGTGTCTTGAGGAGTTTTACATAGTAAGCAGAAACAATAGTATGAAAACTATACTTTTTTTCTGGAAAATGCAATGATTTTTGAAAAAAATATATTTTAATTAACACATAGCAATTATTATGCATATTTATGCTATACAGTGTTTCATTCCGTTGCACATATCCTGGTACAATGTGCTATGATCTGATCAGGGTAATTGATATATCTATCACCCAGGGCATTTATCATTTCTTTGTATTGAGAAGATTAAAAATCCTCATCCTGTCTACAAGCTGTATTGAAATACTCAGTTGTCATCAACTAGACTTGTCCTGTGCTGTTGAACATTAGAAGTTATTCCTCTTATTTCAAATGGACCCCTGTAGAAAATACATTCTTTTTTTTAAAAAAAGATGTATGTATTTATTTATTTGAAAAGACAGTGTTACACAGAGAGAGAGGAGAGACAGAGAGAGAGAGAGAGAGAGAGAGAGAGAGAGAGAGAGATCTTCCACCTACTGGCTCACTCCTCCAGTGGCCACAGTGGCCAGGACTGGGTCAGACAGAAGCCAGGAGCTCCATCCAGGTCTCCCATGTGGGTAGCAAGGACTCATGCATTTAAGCCATCTTCTGCTGCTTTCCCAGGAGCATTAGCAGGGAGCTAGGTCAGAAATGGAGCAGCAGAGTCTCAAACTGGCGCCTATATGGGATGCCGGCATCAAAGGTGGTGACCTTACCCATTGTGCCACCATGCTGGCCCTCAGAAAATACACTGATATGTGCATAAAAATTACTAGACAACATGGTTAAAGGCAAATTTAAATTATTTTCTTGTGCTTTTCTGTATTTCCCAAAATTTCCACAAATGAACCTACTTTGCTTTTATTTTATGAGCGACTAAACATGAAACATCCTGCATTGTTCAAGTTCACAGGCCTTTGTTTTCCCAGACGCTAGAGGAACCAAAGTGGAATCTTACCATCTAAGGACTGAAACTGCTTGTGGGCACCCTCGGAAGATAGCTGAACCTTCCTGGAGAGGGTTTTGGGGGGAACCAGAATCTTCTGGTGTTGAGAAGACCGAGCAGGGCAGGACAAGGTTGAATCACTCACGCTGAAGGAAGGGTAGGGAAGGCATACGAGGGGCACCAGTCTCTGCCTCCTGAGGTCATGCTGACCGCTTGCCAGCCCAAGGTCTGATTTATTTTAGCTTCTATGTCTGTGAGCAAGGCCAATTTGCACGAATGATGTCTGGCGTCTTGATCCTTGTTTACAAATCAATGAGCGGGCTATCAAATCAATGAACTGTGGTCTTGTACACTTTATAGATGAGAAAAGGCATGTTTGGGGAGGAAGCCTGGAGAAGGAGGTACCAACCAATGAAATGGAACCTCCATAACTCAACTTTCCACCCATGGCTTTTCCTCTAGGCCGGGATTCCTCAGCTTCGGAAGTGCAGCATAACTTTGGGAACACACAGACCCTCTTGTCAGCTCAGCGCTTTTTATACAATAAGCACTCAATATTTGCAGTAGGGTTTTTCAATGTAATTTTTTTGGAAGGCAGAGAGAGAGAGAGAGAGAGAGAGAGAGAGAGAGAGAGAATCTCCCATCTGTTGGTTCATTACTCAATGCCCACAACAGCTGGGGCTAACCCACTTGGAAGTCAGGAAACTGGAACTCAGTCCAGATCTTCCACATGGGTCGCAGGAAGGTATGTACTTGAGCCATCGTCTTCTGCCTTCCAGGGTGTGAATTGGCAGGAAATTGGAATCGAAAACAGTGCTAGGCTTTGTGATACTGGATCAGGAGGCATCTTACTCCCATGCCAAATGCCTTCCTTTCTTTGCCTGTGATTCTTTGTTTCCAGTGTATACACTGCACATCATAACCATGCATATCTTTGCTCTGTGAGTGCCTCCTAGAGGTTCTCTTACGGCTCAGGGAGGGCCCCCTATCTGCAACCTTGCCTTAGCTACCACACCTCTCCCCCTTCACACCATCTATCAAAGCTTACCCAATCATGTCCCAGCCTTCAGTGACCCTTAATAGTGAAAAGCAAGGATAAGTGCACTTTTGCTGCAACAGATCTTCAAGTCATCCTGTGTAAGCTGCTCTGCTCTTTGGTCCAGGGGCCCAGTGAAAGTTGTTGAGCTGTGGCCTAGATGCTGTGGGTCTTCCCTCAGTTCCAAAGCACCTGTGGGCACTTGTGACATGCCAGCTGTTTTGGAGGGTCAAATTACTCCCTAGGCAGAAACACAGAAGATAAATCACAAGTTGATATTTGCCAGGGCAGACTGTTGCTGTTTGGGCACGTATGAATTGTCTACTTCTGATCTGGGGTCCCTGGCTGTGCAAACTGAGACTTGGCCAGCTAGATTTCCCCTGCTGTGGATTCAGCACGTGCTCAAAGCTGAAGTTGTGATGTGCATTTGCTGACCACCTCGCTAATGCTACGTGGGCTCTGCAACCTATGGGAGAACCAGAAGACTTTGGCGAGAACAGCACTGAGTTCCCCACATGTCTGCCGTGCCTTACCACTGTCCCGTATCCAACCTCTGTAATTAATTATGAAAAGCAGTCTGACGCAGGGAAAAGCAGCTGGGAAGCCTCTGGGACATCCTGACTTTTGGGGCGTGCTAGCATCAGCAGCTAATGAACACAGTGCTTCATTCACTTGCTGGCAGAGGCAGCATGAACTGGAGTTCTCAGACCCAGGTCAAGTTTGTATACACTTGAGAAAGGAAATTTGGGGAAATCTGGCATCTTTGCAATACGAGGCTGTGCTGGTATCTGAGCTAGAACTGCAAGACTCTTACTTTAGGAGATAAGTTGGGGGCCTGGTCAGGAGCCTGAGCTATGGTGGGCTACACAACCCCCCTGAGAACTCTCCCGGGGCTCTTCCTAATCAATAACCACCCTATTCTGACTCATTCGCAGTCCACTTAAGACTATTGGCACGAAAGAGCCTCTCAGTCTAGCTAAAGATATAGATATAATTAGAGAAATAAGTTCTTGGGATGTGTGTGTTTGGGGACAAAGTTGTACCACTTACATTCTTATCTGACAGCCGATGTGATTGAATCAAAAAAGACTCCAGGAAGTTGCATGCAAACAAAGATGTTAGTTTATCTGTCTTGACAGACCATATAACATAGTGGTGGAATCCACAGACTTTGATATCAGACAGGTATGAGTTGAAATTTCAGCTATATTTGCTGTGTGGTTTTGGGCAAATTGCTTAACTTCTCTGGGCCTCAGTTTCCCTATTTAAAAGATGGAGATAGTGATGGTAACAGTACTAAGATAACTCTAAATTGAGTAATTGTGAGGATTAAATGGGCTAATGCAATCAAAGCAGTTAGAATAATGCATTATTTCTTGAGTGCTCAGAGTCAGCTATAATCTATGTGAATACCTGTGGTTTTTAAAATTACAGTTGAGTTTATTGAGCTCTGATCAATATGCAATAACGTCCATCTCTTTTAGTGAGTTTTAACAAGCACAAATAGGTTGAGTATCCCTTATTTGAAATTCTCATGAACAGAAGTGTTTCAGATTTCATTGTTTCAGATTTTAGAATATTCACATAGAATTTACTGGTTAAGCATCCCTAGTCTGAACATCCAAAATGCTCTATCATGCTCAAAACTTTTAGATTTGGATCATTTCAGGCTTCAGATTTGGGATTAGAGATGCTTACATTGTACAGTTAGGTAACTACTACCATAATTAAAACGTGGACCAGTTCTGGGGGTGGACTGAAGCTTGTTAAGTCACTGCTTGCAATGCCTGTATCACATATTGGAGCTCTGGTTTGTGTCCTAGCTGCTTCTCGTCTGACCCAGCTCCATGCTAAAGCCCCTGAGAGGCAGCAGAGGATGGCCCAAGTTCGTGGATCCCTGCTACCCATGGGAGAGACCAGGATGGAATCTCAAACTTTGGTCTGGTCAACCCTGGCTGTGGTGCACATTTGGGGAGTGAATTAGCAGATGGAAGATCGATCTCTCTTACGTGGGTGCAGGGGCCCAAGCACTTGGGCCATCCTCCACTGCTTTCCCAGGCGCATTAGCAGGATCAGAAGTGGAGCAGCTGGGACACGAACTGTCACCCATGTGGGATGCTAGCACGGCACATGCTGGCTTTACCTGCTTCACCACAGCTTCAGCCCCTATTGGCACAATTTTTTAAGAAGATTTATTTACTTGAAAGGCAGAGTTACAGACAGAAAGAGGGAGAGACGGAGAGAAAAGTCTTCCATCTGCTGCTTCACTTCCCAAATGGCCGCAACGTCTGAAGCTGAGCCAATCTGGGTCTCTCCCACGGGTGGCGAGGCCCAAGCACTTGGGCCATGTTCCATTGCTTTCCCAGGCCACAGGCAGAGAGCTGGATCTGAAGAAGAGCAGCTGGGACATGAACCGGTGCCCATATGGGAGGCCAGCACTGCAGGCAGAGGCTTAGCCTACTATGCCACAGAAATGGCCACCATTGGCATCATCTTTTTTTTTTTACTTTTATTTAATAAATATAAATTTCCAAAGTACAGTTTATGGATTATAATGGATTCCCCCACCCATAACTTCCCTCCTACCCGCATCCCATCTCCCGCTCCCTCTCCCATCCCATTCACATAAAGATTCATTTTCAATTATCTTTATATACAGAAGATCAATTTAGTATATATTAAGTAAAGATTTCAACAGTTTGCACCCACACTGAAACACAAAGTGTAAAATACTGTTTGAGTACTAGTTATAGCATTTATTCACATTGTACAACATATTAAGGACAGAGATCCTACATGAGGAGTAAGTGCACAGTGACTCCTGTTGTTGACTTAACAATTTGACACTCTTGTTTATGATGTCAGTAATCTCCCTAGGTTCTAGTCATGAGTTGCCAAGGCTATGGAAGCCTTTTGAGTTCGCTGACTTTGATCTTACTCTGACAGGGTCATAGTCAAAGTGGAAGTTCTCTCCTCCCTTCAGAGAAAGGTACCTCCTTCTTTGATGGTCTGTTCTTTATGCTGGGATCTCACTCACAGAGATCTTTCATTTAGGTCTTTTTTTTCCCCCCAGAGTGTATTGGCTTTCCATGCCTACAATACTCTCATGGGCTCTTGAGCCAGATCCGAATGCCTTAAGGGCTGATTCTGAGGCCAGAGTGCTGTTTAGGACATCTGCCATTCTATGAGTCTGCTGTGTATCCCATTTCCCATGTTGGATCATTCTCTCCTTTTTAATTTTATCAGTTAGTATTAGCAGACACTAGTCTTGTTTATGTGATCTCTTTGACTCTTAGACCTATAAGTGTGATCGATTGTGAACAGACATTGATCACTTGGACTAGTGAGATGGCATTGGTACATGCCACCTTGATGGGATTGTATTGGAATCCCCTGGCATGTTTCTAACTCTACCGTATGGGCAAGTCCGATTGAGCATGTCCCAAATTGTACCTCTCTCCCCTCTCTTATTCCCACTCTTATATTTAACAGGGATCACTTTTCAGTTAAATTTAAACACGTAAGAATAATTGTGTGTTAATTATAGAGTTCAACCAATAGTATTAAGTAGAACAAAAAAATACTAAAAGGGATAAAGTATTAAGTTGTTCATCAACAGTCAGAGTAAGGGCTGATCAAGTCACCGTTTCTCATAGTGTCCATTTCACTTCAACAGGTTTCCTTTTTTGTGCTTGGTTAGTTGTCATTGATCAAGGAGAACATATGATATTTGTCCCTTTGGGACTGGCTTAGATCACTCAGCATGATGTGTTTCGGATTCCTCCATTTTGTTGCCAATGACCGGATTTCATTGTTTTTGACTGCTGTATAGTATTCTATAGAGTACATGTCCCATAATTTCTTTATCCAGTCTACTGTTGATGGGCATTTGGGTTGGTTCCAGGTCTTAGCTATTGTGAATTGAGCTGCAGTAAACATTAATGTGCAGACAGCTTCTTTGTTTCCCAATTTATTTTCCTTTGGGTAAACTCCAAGGAATGGGATGGCTGGGTTGTATGGTAGGGTTATATTCAGGTTTCTGAGGAATCTCCAGACTGACTTCCATAGTGGTTTAACCAGTTTGCATTCCCACCAACAGTGGATCAGTGTCCCTTTTTTCCCACATCCTCGCCAGCATCTGTTGGTAGATTTCTGTATGTGAGCCATTCTAACCAGGGTTAGGGGAAACCTCAGTGTGGTTTTGATTTGCATTTCCCTGATGGCTAGTGATCTTGAACATTTTTTCTTGTGTCTATTGGCCATTTGGATTTCCTCTTTGGAAAAATGTCTATTGAGGTCCTTGGCCCACCTCTTAAGTGGGTTGTTTGTTTTGTTGTTGTGGAGTTTCTTGATTTCTTTGTAGATTCTGGTTATTAATCCTTTATCTGTTGCATAGTTTGCAAATATTTTTTCCCATTCTGTCGGTTGCCTCTTCACTTTCCTGACTGTTTCTTTTGAAATACAGAAACTTTTCAATTTGATGCAATCCCAAATGTTAATTTTGACTTTGACTGCCTGTGCTTTTGGGGTATTTTCCGAGAAGTCTTTGCTGGCACCTATATCTTGCAGGGTTTCTACAGTGTTCTCTAATAATTTGATGGTGTCGGGTCATAGATTTGAGTCTTTTATTTTTATTTTATTTTATTTTATTTTTTTGACAGGCAGAGTGGACAGTGAGAGAGAGAGACAGAGAGAAAGGTCTTCCTTTGCCATTGGTTCACCCTCCAATGGCTGCTGCGGTCAAGGCGGCTGCGGCCGGTGCACCGCGCTCATCCGATGGCAGGAGCCAGGTGCTAGGTGCTTTTTCCTGGTCTCCCATGGGGTGCAGGGCCCAAGCACCTGGGCCATCCTCCACTGCACTCCTGGGCCACAGCAGAGGGCTGGCCTGGAAGAGGGGCAACCGGGACAGAATCCGGCGCCGCGACTGGGACTAGAACCCGGTGTGCCAGCGCCGCAAGGCAGAGGATTAGCCTGTTGAGCCACGGCGCCGACTAGATTTAAGTCTTTAATCCATGTTGAGTGGATTTTTGTGTGAGGTGAAAGGTAGGGATCTTACTTCATGATTCTGCACGTGGAAATACAATTTTCCCAGCACCATCTATTGAACACAGTGTCCTTTCTCCAGGGATTGGTTTTGGATCCTTGATCAAATATAAGTTGGCTGTAGATGTTTGGATTGATTTCTGGTGTTTCTATTCCGTTCCACTGTTTTATCCATCTGTTTCTGTACCAGTACCATGCTGTTTTGATTATAACTGCCCTGTAGAATGTCCTGAAATCTGGTATTGTGATTCCTCCGGCTTTGTTTTTGTTGTACAAGATTGCTTTAGCTATTCGAGGTCTCCTGTGTCTCCATATGAATTTCAGCATCATTTTTTCCAGATCTGAGAAGAATGTCTTTGGTATTTTGATTGGTATTGCATTGAATCCATAAATTGCTTTTGGGAGAATGGACATTTTGATGATATTGATTCTTCCAATTCATGAACATTGAAGATTTTTCCATATTTTGATATCTACTTCTATTTCTTTCTTTAAGAAATTGTAATTCCTATCGTAGAGTCTTTAATGTGCTTGGTTAAGTTTATTCCAAGGTATTTGGTTGTTTTTGTGACTATTGTGAATGGGATTGATCTTAGAAGTTCTTTCTCAGCTGTGGCATTGCCTGTGTATATGAAGGCTGTTGATTTTTGTGCATTGATTTTATATCCTGCTACTTTGCCAAACTCTTCTATGAGTTCCAATAGTCTCTTAGTAGAGTTCTTTGGATCCCCTAAATAAAGAATTATATCATCTGCAAAGAGGAATAGTTTGACTTCTTCCTTCCCAATTTGTATCCTTTAATTTGTTTTTCTTGCCTAATGGTTCTGGCTAAAACTTAGAGAATTATATTGAATAGCAGTGGTGAGAGTGGGCATCCCTGTCTGGTACCAGATCTCAGTGGAAATGCTTCCAACTTTTCCCCATTCAATAGGATGCTGGCCGTGGCTTTTTCATAAATTGCTTTGATTGTATTGAGGAATGTGCCTTCTATACCCAGTTTGCTTAGGGTTTTCATCATTAAAGGGTGTTATATTTTATCAAATGCTTTTTCTGCATCTATTGAGGCAATCATATGGTTTTTCTTCTGCAGTCTGTTAATGCGGTGTATCACATTGATTGATTTGCAAACATTGAACCATCCCTGCATACCATGGATAAATCCTACTTGGTCTGGGTGGATGATCGTTCTGATGTGTTGTTGCATTCTATGGGCCAGAATTTTATTGAGGATTTTTGTGTCTGTGTTCATCAGGGATATTGGTCTGTAATTTTCTTTCAATGCTGCATCTTTTTCAGGCTTAGGGATTAAGGTGATGCTGGATTCATGGAAAGAATTGGGAGGATTCCCTCTTTTTTGATTGTTCTGAATAGTTTGAGAAGAATTGGAGTTAGTTCTTCTTTAAATGTCTGGTAGAATTCAGCAGTGAATCCATCTGGTCCTGGGCTTTTCTTTGTTGGGAGGGCCTTTATTACTGTTTCAATTTCTGTCTCAGTTATGGGTCTGTTTAGGTTTTCTATGTCTTCCTGGTTCAATTTAGGTAGGTTGTATGTGTCCAAGAATCTTTCCATTTCTGATAGATTTCCCTGTTTGCTGGCATACAAGTCCTTGTAGTAATTACTGATGATTCTTTTTATTTCTGTGGTGTCTGTTGTTACATTTCCTTTTTCATCTCTGATTTTATTGATTTGGGTCTCTTCTATTCTTTTTTTAGTTAGTTGGGCCAATGGGGTGTCAATTTTGTTTTTATTTTCAAAAAACCAGCTCCTTGTTTGGCTGATTTTTTGTAATTTTTTTTGTATTCAATCCTGTTGATTTCTTCTCTGATTTTAATTATTTCTCTACTCCTACTAGATTTGGGTCTGGTTTGCTGCAGGTTTTCTAGATCCTTGAGCTGCATTGAATGCTCATTTATTTGATGCCTTTCCAATTTCTTGATGTAGGCACCTATTGCTATAAACTTTCCTCTTAACACTGCTTTTGCTGAATCCAATAAGTTTTGATACATTCTGTTGCTATCCTCATTTACTTCCAGAAATTTTTGATTTCTCTTTTGATTTCTTCCATGACCCTTTGTTCATTCAGGAGCATGTTGTTCAATTTCCATGTGTTTGCATATGCTCTAGGGATTCCTGAATTGCTAATTTCCAACTTCATTCCACTGTGGTCTGAGAAACTGCATCGTATAATTCTAATTCTTTTGAATTTGCTGAGACTTGCTTATGGCCTAGTATGTGGTCAATCCTAGAGAAGGTTCCATGCACTGCTGAGAAGAACGTTAATTCTTTAAGTGTAGGATTGAAAGTTCTATACACATCTGTTAGATCCATTTGGGCTGTAGTGTCGATTAAATCTACTGTTTCCTTGTTGATCTTCTGTCCAGTTGATCTGTCTATTTCTGAGAGTGAGAGTGGAGTATTGAAGTCCCCCAGTACTATTGTATTGGAGGCTAAGTCTCCCTTTAAGTCTCTTAACATATCTTTTAAATAAACTGGTGCCCTGTAATTAGGTGCATATACATTGATAATCGTTATATCTTCCTGTTGAATTGATCCCTTAATCATTATATAGTGCCCCTCTTTGTCTCTCTTAACAGTTTTTGTGTTAAAGTTTATTTTGTCTGATATTAACATGGCTACGGCAGCTTTTTTGTTTGTTTGTTTCTGTTGGCATGGAATGTCTTTTTACAACCTTTCACTTTCAGTCTGCATGCATCTTTGTTGGAAAGATGTGTTTCTTATAAGCAGCAAATAGATGGGATTTGTTCCTTAATCCATTCAGCCAGTCTGTGTCTTTTAACTGGAAAGTTGAGGCCATTAACGTTCAATGTGACTATTGATAAGTAGTAACTTTGCCCTGCCATTTTCCCAAAGATATTTTCGAATATATGTTTTGAACTTCCTCTGACCTTATACCAGAAGGTTTTCTTCCTTTACCTTCTTTCATATTGATGGCCATGTTGCTGTTTTTCTGCGTGTAACACATCTTTAAGCATCTTTTGCAGGACTGGATGAGTGGTGACAAATTCTTTCAATTTCTGTTTGCTATGAAAGGTCTTTATTTCACCTTTATTCACAAATGAGAGTTTTGCAGGATATAATACACAATTTTTTTTTGACAGGCAGAGTTAGACAGTGAGAGAGAGAGAGACAGAGAGAAAGGTCTTCCTTTTTCCATTGGTTCACCCCCCAAGTGGCAGCCATGGCTGGTGCATTGCAGCCAGTGTGCTGCTCCGATCCGAAGCCAGGAGCCATGTGCTTCCTCCTGGTCTCCCATGTGGGTGCAGGGCACAAGGACCTGGGCCATCCTCCATTGCCTTCCTGGGCCACAGCAGAGAGCTGGACTGGAAGAGGAGCAACCGGGACTGAATCCGGCACCCCAACTGAGACTAGAACCTGAGGTGCCATTGCTGAATTGGCATCATCTTTAAAAGCTGGCATTTATTTGGTATACAATAAATTTCTAAATAGATTTTGAGAATCAAGTTAGAATTTTATCCCAAATCATATAATGTATTTTCTGTTGGCTTATAGATGAGAGCTAATATTTTTGGAATGCCCCCTGATTTAATTTCTTCATGCTAATGGGCCTTTCTTATCTGTTGTAGCTATCTATCAGTCACGCACTCTCAACCCAGAGGCTAGAGCTGGCAACGAGGAGGATATCACATAGTGAAGACTTTAGGTATTCAAAATGGGGAAAGAAAAGTTCTTACCTGGATAGGCAGTAGGAAGGTGAGGTAGAATCATGCGACCCAGAAAGTGAATTCTATATTCCTCCATCTCTCCATTTTGGTGGACGCCAAGAGTCATGAAGAAGAATGCCAAGGGCAGGGCATTTTGTTTGTTGATTTTGTTTTTTCAATTTGTGGCTTGGACTGGGAAGAGATTGCTTACAGGCAGCCCTGTGCCAAACCTTGGACATGGCTATTCCTAAGTTGGTGGCAGACTGAGTGTCCTAGGTCCCACATGGGATGGAGGAACCCCAGAAATTTCTTCATAAGGTGGGAATAGAGAAGCTGGCTGAGTTGAGAGAGGTCCACCATGAAAAGGGGAGATGACTTAACTACAGAGAGCCTGGGTTAATAACCTGGACTAGGGGTAGGCAAAGAACCTAAACCAGAGGGATTTAATACCAGCAAGAGCCTGGGAAGACTCAGGCAGCCGAAATCCTTGCTGAACCTTGGCCAAGAGGTCAGAAGCTGAAGCACACTTGCAACTACCAAAGGTCAGCTGGAGGGCAGTGGCCAGGTTAGTTGTACAGTAAGAGGGGGACTGGAGCACAATGAGGCATTGCTGGGATCCAGAACCACTTTACTCTTGTCCCATTGTGATTTGGTCACGCACCCCTGTCTCCCAATACCATTGTGTGAAAACAGAAGAGAAGATGATGAAATTGCAAACCTAGGTCATTTTGCCTTAAGAACTTCTTGAATGATTTCAGCAAGTTAGGGTCATTCAGTGGGTGAGGGCTTGTGAGAAAGGCAAATTGGGCATACCAAAAAGAGAGGTGTGTTTTTAGCTCACTTGAGCAAAAATGTATGTAAACCTACAGCTGCTATTTGTTCCTATTACAGTTTCACAGTTCCTTATGATAAGATCTGATCTATTGCCTTTTGACAGTGTCACTAATGCTGCAGCTTCAAGAATCTGTGTCTTGTAACTTTCGTGGAAGCTGGATTTTTTAAGGAGCAGTATAGTACATGCACACCTCTTCAGATAACCATTTAGAAAAGTTTTATAAGTCAAGTAGGCACTTCATAACTCATCCTTCAGTTCAGGGCTTCATCCTTCATATTTCCTCAAATGAGTCACCACCCTTTCTTTTTGAATCCACATCAAGATACATTATGCCATTCAGTAGATGCATTTATGCATTTCCATTGGTAAACACAAGCAATCAGAATAAGATTGGATTGCCAGCAGATGATTAAGAAAATGATTATAAATAGCAGGAAGAACAAACACCCTTTATTTGGGAACAAATAAATGTCCGGGCAGGTTACAATATCACAGTGATAAAGTAATTAATAGCTCCAACTGAAACAGGCTTAACTCAAGAGAGACTCCATAAGCAATTATGTTTCCCACTTGTAAAACGTGAGACCTCAAAGGTCTCTGAAGTATGTGATTATTTTTCTGTACTCTGTTATTGCCACAAAGAAAGGAAAAAGCTAGGAAAAATGAGAGAATTGGCATAATCTTCAATTATGACTGCTATTGACAAAGCTGGTGTTTATAGCTCTGTCAAGGTTTTTATAATATTTACATCTGCATGCACACAATCAAAGTCCACTAACCCATTATTCCAATTTATTGATTTTTTTTTTCGTTCTCAAATTCACTATATGAAAGTAACATGGGAGTCTTCCTGCGACCAAATACATGTGAGACAGAGACCCACAGAGACTCACTTGGATCAAGATTTACAATACAGAACATTTAAAACATAGGTCACCGAAGCCAAATGCTGTATTTTTGACAAGTTATAAATCAGATCCCAATTGGCATCACTGAGAATGTAGCTTTGTTACTTAATTACAAGCACAAATTCTCATGAGGGAATTCAGATAGTGTCCACAAATGTAAAATGCCACTTGATCTGGTGAATTTCCGATTCCTGAAACTCTGGGAGACTGTCCCACCCTCAGATTCTTTTTTTTAAAATTTGACAGGTAGAGTTATAGACAGTGAGAGAGAGAGAAAGGTCTTCCTTCTGTTGGGTCACTCCCCAAATGACTGCTATAGATGGTGTTGCACTGATCCAAAGCCAGGAGCCAGGTGCTTCCTCCTGCTCTCCAATGGGGTGCAGGGCCCAAGTACCTGGGGCCATCCTCCACTGCCTTCCCAGGCCACAGCAGAGAGCTGGACTGGAAGAGGAGCAACCGGGCCTAGAACCCGGTGCCCATATGGATGCCGGCGCCTCAGGCAGAGGATTAACCAAGTGAGCCACGGAACCGGCTCCAACCTTCAGATTCTATAACTTGGGGGAAACATTAACAAATGTTTAAGGATTAACAAATGTGTGTATCTTATCACCTATCTTCCCTTCCTCCAAGCCTTAAGCCCCCCTTTCCACTGGTGAGGTTTTTACTTTCATTCATTCAAAGGGCACCTGGGAGCACATCACCACGGGGATCCCCAAGATACCTACTGGGATACTGCAAATTCTCATTTGAGAAACATGTCCTTATGCTGCCACTTTGTGAACTGTTTTTCCCACATTCACTCATTCAATAACTTGTATTGGATGCATACCTTGTGTTAGGCATGAGGCAGGCACTGAAAAAAACAAAGTAGTTAGGATAGTCTCCTCCCTTTCTGAGGAAGGAGTCACCAACGACTCACTGCATTACAATGCCATGTGCAATTTCAGACAGCTGGGCGCGGGACAGCCAGGAAGACTTCACAGGGGAAGGAGGCTTGAGTGAAAGGAGTTTGTGGGGTGAACTAGGGGCTCGGTGTTGTCCATCCTTGAGGATTTGTCCTTGCATATGAAATCACGCCCATCATCCAGTGCATTTCAGACCACACTGTCTAGATGGAATCCTAGACGCCCTTTTGTTCTATGCTAAAACAGCTGTCCTAGGCTTTAAGTAAAGAGATTCTGTAACAACCATGATGTTAGAAAGCTTGTGTTGGAATTTTACGCTCTTATGGTTAATGGATTGGAGAAGATGAGAAACTTTTACATGGTTCTCACCCCAAATTGTCTTTCCTCACTTACAGAAAGAACGTGCTCTGCACCCTACCTTAGTGTGTTTCCTCCCTACTAAAGGCAGTGTCAGACTTTTACCACTCCTCTAGTTCCAGTCTTAACACTAATCTCGCCCACTGGGTTCTCCATGATATACTTTGACAACCCAGAATTCTAAGGAGAAGTGACTTCCATTGGCTGATTAATTATCCAGGAATTTGACTAATCATTCATGATGACAGCTTAAAGTCCACACCAGTCCTAAAATGCTAAATTCAGTAAATTTAAAGCCCTAACACAATAAAGGATACACTCATAAATGAAATTATGCAATATCAGAACAACTGACGATTCAGAGGAAAAGGCTTCCAACAGGATGTTGGATTACAAGCCAGACAGTCTGTTTAATTGTTTTATGTCTTGGTGACTCATGCAGCATCTTTTTGCTTAGCCTAAGGGTGGGTTTGGATAACAAAAGCAAAAAGAGTCCAGCTCAGCCATCCCCTCCTCTGGCATAGCTTTGTTCCTGCAAAGAGTGATCTCTGTCTTTGACTTACAAATGCTGTTCATCTCTTCATTTCCCCACACATTGTAAAGTAGTAGTATGGTGTCTTGGAACCCTCTTATAATGTTTTAATAAAATTTTATGCTGTTTTCCTTCTCAGGTGATTCACATGATCTGCCAGCATCTGGCAATGCTTTATACAAATTGGCATTTCTTGTCCTCTCTCACCTCCAGAAGACTTAGCATAATGTCATTGATAGGATAAATATTTGTGAGTGAGTAAGTGTGGTCTACCAATCTAAATTACAGGAGAGTGACCTGGTAGGTGCATGTAGGGGGAAAGAGGTTCTGATAGGAAACCTGGGAAGAATGCATATGGCTCACAGCTGGCACAGTCTTCATTAACCCTAGGCTGAGTACCTGTGAAAGTCAACATTTTTATGCCTTGAAAAAACCCTGATTAAAATTGCATGGAAGGAAATGATCACTTACTGAATTCCAGCTTAGACTACACATATCACCAGGCTTCACTCGAACCCCTGCCTTTTGATACAAGATAATCTGTTTTCACTACATTTCACTTCTTTATACCAGAGAGTGTTTCTTGAAAACAACCTGCCTGAGGGTTTTGTTTCCTTTCATTATTGCTGTTTATCGAGATGGCACGAAGTTAGAGTTTCATCTCCTTGGGTGTAGATGAAGAGTAGCAGAGTGGGAAATGTGTCTAGATTGCTGTGTCATGATGCTCTTACTCAAAGACGGGACTTGCTTTTATTGTTCAAGTATGGAGACTGGGTGTTCTTGGCCCTGGAGAATCATATCAGAAGGGAGTTAGCCTTCTGTCATTAGGACAATCCCTCCTGGTTTTATGACTGGGTGATTTGGTGACTCATCTGGCAACTTGACTACAGCCATTAAAGGTGAGAAAGATGTGGGGTGTTATGAATTGCTTCTCAGGCTTAGGATATTGTGAGAATGAATTGCCTTTATTTTTTAAGATTTATTTATTTATTTATTTGAAAGGCAGAGTTAGAGAGAGAAAACGATAGAGAAAGCAAGTGGGGGCGGGGCAGGGAGAGATCTCCCATCTACTAATTCACTCCTCAATGGCTGCAGTGGCTGGAGTTGGGCTAGGCCAAAGCCAGGAGCCAGGAACTTCTAATGAGTTTCCAATGTGGCGTTTGGGCCATCTTCTATTGCTTTCCCAGGTGAAGTAGCAGAGAAAGGGATTGGAAGTGATGCAGCCAGGACTTGAATCCGCACCCATATGAGATGCTTGTGTCACAGGTAGCAGCTTAATCTACTATGCCATGACATCAGCCCCAAATGAATTTTTGTTGGTATAGCCCTTATTTTTCTTTTATTTGAAAGAGTTACAGAGAGAAGAAGAAGGGTAAGGGGAGGAGGAAAAGAAAGTGAGAAAGAGAGAGAGAGAAAGAGAGAGATTGCTCTTCCATCTGCTGGTTCACTCCCTAATGGCTACAATGGCCAGGGCTGGGCCAAGCAGAAGCCAGGATCCAGGGGCTTCTGTTGGGTCTCCCACATGGGTGTAGGAGCCCAAGGACTTGAGCCAGTCTCCACTGCTTTTCCAGGCGTATTAGCTGGAGCCGAAATGAAGCAGTTGGGGACACTAACTGGCACCCATATGGGATGATGGCATTGCAGACAGGTGTTTATGCCACCTGCCCTTGTAAATCCCTTCTGAGAAAAAAAGATACACTGGAGAATGTGGATTCCTGCCCTCATCTCTACATCCTGTCTCTTCTACTTCTAGCAATAGGATTGCTTTCTACCTAACACCTTTCCAGAGGCAATCAACTGAGTCTTATCAAAATTTCCTTTCCAAAGCCTGTGTACCTTGTCCTTTTGGCTTTACCGCATTCATTTACTGAGAGATTAATTCAGATCATCAGTGAAATGCAAGTCATTGGATTGGTTGCAATGGGTAGAAATAAAAGTAAGACTTGGTTCTCACCATTAAGAAGCTCACAAAACTTCTTAAGAGTTACAATTATTGAGTATGTCTCAGGCTTTTCTTTTTTTTTAACAAATGAGGAATTGAAGTTAGAAGTCTAATCTCCCATCTACAGTCTTGTACTCATTTTAGCTGTCAAAAACTCTACTGGAAAATTAATATTCCTAAGTAAAAATTTTAATCATTTCATTTCACAGAGTTAAAAGTTTCAAAGCTCATTGCTGTTCACAGGATCAAGGGCAATTTCTTAATGTGAATGTTCAAGAACTTCTAAAATCTGGAATGAATATATGTCCTGATTTTACTTCCTGCAGCTCCTCTTTATAAATTTTCTGTTTGGGCAAAGTGGTCAGATAACTTCCCTACAAGTCTCTCTCTCTCTTTCTAATCTCCCTCTCTCTCTCTTTATATCTCAACCCATTTATGCATAACTCTAACAATGTATTGGGGGACCCGTGCTGTGGTGTAGGGTAAACCCACCACCTGCAGTGCCAGCATCCCATATGGGCGCCCGTTCCAGTCCCGGCTGCTCCACTTCCAACCTGCTATGGCCTAGGAAAGCAGTAGAAAATGGCCAAGTCCTTGGGCCCCTGCACTCGTGTGGGAGACCTGGAAGAAGCTCCTGGCTCCTGGCTTCGGACTGGCACAGCGCCAGCCGCTGCAGTCATCTGGGGAGTGAACCAGTGGATGGAAGACCTCTCTGCCTCTCCTCCTCTCTCTGTGTAAACCTGACTTTCAAATAAATAAATCAATCTAGAAGAAGAGGAAGGAGGAGGGGAAGGGGAGGGGGAGGGGGAGGAGAATGTATTAGATGCCTTCGGACAGTGCTGTGAGGAGAGGTCGCCGGGACTCACTCCACAGGTTCACACCAGCGCCTTGGAGACAGGCTGACCGTGCTCCGAGGAGGCTGGCTTTGGACATGGGGACTCCTCAACGGGCTCCGAGCCCCCAGCTAGCAACCTGTCTTCAGAAAGTGCAGCTTGAGTCTCCCAGTCACCTCCCCTGAGCCCCCGTGTCTCCTCCGCACTGGACTTCCTTAGGAATTGCGCCTGTGGAGGAAGCGTGAGCAGCCAGAGCAGGAACAGGGCGGACAGATGTGGACGCTGCAGCTGCTTCACTGCCCCACGCCTTCTCAAGTCCCCTAGTCCCGCCCTAGTAACAGTTCTTGGGCCACGGGCTCGCTTTTTCCCACGCGGAGGGAAATTGTCTTAACCTCTCTCATTCCCCACTGGGATCCGGCCACGTTACACCACTGTGCACCCCATCTGTTGGCTCCTTAGTGCGCGGCTGAGCCGCTGGGAAGCAGGAGTGGAAATGTGGGTCCCCAAAGCAGCTGCTATTGGGAACCACATGGGCCCAATCAGCTGACTTTGGTGCTGGCCGGGGGCCTCCCATGCGCGTGGGGAGCCCGTGTTGGTCTCGGCTATGTCCTTCTGTGACTATGGGGACACTGGGGGTCGCCGCTGCAACCAGGAGTTTGGGTTGGCGACTGGCTGGAACAGCCTTGGGGGCGGGGTTTCCCCGGCGTTTCTTGCAGGCTGCTTGTCCCCCATCGCCAGCGAGGGCTTGCAGGGGCTCAGGCAGCCTCGATGATGGTCCTTGGAGGTCGAGTAGGGGGATCCAATGTTCCGAGTTGTGGCGGCCTGGGTGCCCGTAGCGCCTGTCCTTCCATAAGCTTAGCTTTAGGTCCCTAAACAGACGCCGGCAGGGCGCCGCCTCTAGGATGCCTGCGGATCTTACCACGATTTGTAATATGCATTTTATGACTGGAAACTTTTTGTATAACACTCCAATAAACGTTTTGAGAGAGAGAGAGAGAGAGAGAGAGAGAGAGAGAGAGAGAGAGAGAGATGATGCATGGTTGCTGTACCCAGAGTTTATTGTTTAGGCAAGAATACAGACAAATGAATTGGTTCTCCCAGTGACAGGAGCGCTGGTATGCAATTGCAACTTTGGATGCTATGGGAGCACACAAAATCACACCTAATCCAGTCTTGGATAAGTTAAAGAATGTTACTTAGACAAAATGAAGGCTCAAGTGAGACACAAAATTGAGTACACTTGAGGCAATAAGTTGGAGGAAATGTGTACCATAGAGAAAAACAGTGTATTCAGTGATGTGATGATGAGAACAGGATGGATCTGAGTAACTGAGATATTTGAATCCGACTGGAATATGGAGTACAAATGTACGTATGTGTGTGTGTGCAACCACTTGGGCATGGGCAAGAGGCTGAAGAGGAAAGCAAGCCCATATCATTCAAAGCTTCATAAATCAGGCTAAGGGGTGTCAGCTGGACAGGTTCACAGCAGCAAAATGTTATGACCAGATTTGACTGTCATCCAGAGAATGCTCCATTCTCAGCAATTATTACTCTGTCAATCTTTTTTTTTTATTTTCTTGCTATTTCTACAAATCTATTCCATTCTTTAAGCTCCAGCTCCAGTTCCACATTCCATATTGAGCTTCTTTTAACCATTTCAGTCAACATTCATCACTTTTTGTTTTCTCTGATACCATTTAATAACACATAGGCTGGAGTTGACACATGAGCATGTCTTTTATCTGTGACAAGATTGTACATGTTGTAAGGTAGAAGCCATGTTTACAGGTCCCCTTATAGAAGCCAGCAAACTTTTCTATAAAGGGCCAGATAGTAAATGTTTTAAGCTTTGCAGGGTACACATGATCTCTGTCACAGCTATAGACAAAACATAAACAAATGAGAATGTGCTGATAAACATTTGCAACAGCAGGCAGCAGGCTAGAATGGGCCCATAGGCTATCTTTTGATAATCCATGCCTCATAACATGCACACAATACCCAACACATGATGGTTGTTTAATAAACATGTGTCAAATAAGTGAAGGAAGAGAGAAGAAATGGATTGTTTGCAGAGTTAGTAAGGCTTTTCCTTCCAGGATTATTATTGTTAACAATCTTGATATATTGTTTGATCGACTTCACTTCATTAGTCCTGAAAGTATGAGAAATCCAGCCTTTGAGAATGGGAGATTTGCTAATCAATACAGATGGGCAAGCATATCATCTGATGGTATTTCATATCAAATTCCAGCATAAAGAGAAAAGCAACCACTGGTTGAGGGCTCACTGTATGCTCATATATGCATATGCTCATATATGCATGTCAACATAATATGCGAGATACATATTAGCATGCCCAACTGAAGATGGAGGCTTACACATTTGTATACCTTAAATAAAATAAAGAAAATGGAAGCTCAAATAGTAAAATAATTAGCTCAAGGTCTTATGGTTGTTTATATTTACTCATTTGGATCAATAAAACCTGAATTTGAACCCAGAATTGCATGACTCTGAAGTGCAGATAATTTGGGGGGTTTTCTTTCATTAAAATTAACACTATATCAATCGAAGGCATTTTAGGATCTTTCCTTTCTGTCATGGTTTCTCATTAGTGTGTAGGTTACCCATGGTTTGTCTACATTGGTAGTTGTGTTACAATACACATAACATTATGAATAAGGGAATAAGAAACAGGGAGGATACTCCAGGGAAAATAGTGAGTGTTCTTTTAGAAAGATCTGTAATGCTCAGATGTAGGACAGCAGAATTTAAACCACGCAACAGGAGTAGGATTAGTGTTTCTTTCCTAACTTCGACTCAGCCTTAAGTCTTACAATAATAACTAGTGGGCTGAACTGAAACTGCTTCTCTCCTATGGCCCATTTGAGAGGTGCAATGAATGGGTCCTCACATAAGGCTCCCTTGTCTGGTTTGACCAAATACACAGATCTGAGTTCTCCAAAAACAGGCCCTCATCCAGGCTCTAAAAGCCACCAAACAACCTGTACCCAGAAACAGCCATTCATTTAGATGTGCAGGAACTGAACGACTTCAGAAATGTTCCAAACCAAACGGCACAGGGTGAAAAACAAACAGCAGCAGCTTGCTTGCATGATGTTTCCAGGAATCACCCTGCCCACTAAAGAAAACAACGGCTCAAATCTGCATGGTAACTAATTCAAGTCTCGGAGTATGAACCTTGGTCTCAATAGTGTTTTATTAAAAACCTCAAAAAATAACGAAAATCTAAGATTCAAGACCTTGAAAATTGGAGCTCAATGGAAAACAGGATTTCTATTCCTCTACTTAGTATCTTCCCCAGGAAGCAAGTAAACATGTGTTTGCTGCAGTGTTGCATGTGGTCACGAATATCTCAGTAGGTCGTAGGTATCTCACATATTCCTCCCAGGGTAGTTATAGGTGGAAAACCACACAATAGGAAAGAGGAGGTACTAATGGCACTGAGAATGCAGATAGTTAGCTCTGTCTTCCATTGAGTTAAAATAACATAGACTGCATAATATTAGTTACAGTGTGACAGTGACAGTGTGTACCAGTTTTGCTGCAAATATAATGCTTTGTCACACCTTGTTTTAAATATTTGTCAAATATAGCAATGATTCTTTACCATCGTTTTAATGATTCTGTTTTAAAATGTACTTTATGCGAATGAAGTTGATAATTTTTCACTTTTCACTTGATAATTGTTTAAAATCCTTGCCTATTTTCATGCTGGACTATGGTCTTTTTCCTTTTTATTTGTTGAACTCTGTATTCAGTACAGCATTAAACCTTTGACTATTATGTGAATTAAAAATATGTTATCTCAAAAAAGAGATAAAAATATTGTTAAAAAATAGAAAGCAAAACAAAATTCAAGGAACTTTTTATCTCTTCAGAGAGTAAATGTACTGAAAAAGTTTGTGGAAAAATACATAGCAAGTTGATAAGAGTGGTTTCTCTGGAAGCACAGGCAGGATAGGGCTGAGGACAAAGTAGGGACTTTAGATTTACTTATAATATTTAATTTTTTAATATTTAATTTTAAGGGAGATATATTCATGCATTTGTTGTATATTGTAAGTTACTAATAATTATCAAATACACCATAATTTAACTGGGAAAAGGAGAGACTTTATGGTTACTACTATGAGAATTCCACCTTAATATCTTCCAAATTCATATAGAAAACATGTCTTTAAAAAAGAAATGTATACTTCTTAAAGAGGAACTTCCATTGTTAGTGTTTTGCAACTATGACATAGATAGCCAAAAAGAAACTGTCAAGACTTTTTTATAAAAACCTTTATCAAGAAACACTTACTAAACTTACTTAAGAGGTATAGTTACAGAGTAAATTAGGAACTTCCTCTGCTCCTACTAAATTAAGTGCAGTTAAGTAAATAATTATGTTTAGCTTGCAATGTATGAGCAATTATTGGTTAGAAGACACTAATGAAGACAATTATGTTTGTAATAGCAGCAGAAAAGCATACAACATGCTAGAATGCACAGATTTATATAACAAAAATTTAATTAAGAAATATAAAAGGAAATTAAAATTGGACAGATAATGTTCCCTGGTTAAAAACAATATTGTCTAAGGATGAAAATAATAATTCCTAAGTTAACTTACAAGATTAAGACAATCCCAATGAAAACTCACAAGAGAATTTTGATTTATTGTTAGAATTTGAGGACACCATTATCAGATTTACTTGGAAAAATAGACTGATGAGAAAAATAAAGATATTTCTTATCCTACTATATGTTAAAATATAGCACAGAGCTTTAGTCATTAAATCTTTTTATACTGATATAATAATCAAAAGAAGAATTAATGCACCAGAATAGAGCATTGCCTGAAATGTGTTACCTATCTATTTATCTATCTCTACCTGACAGAAATATCACAATCCAATAATGAAAGCAATATTCAACACGTGGTATTTTCAAAAATTGGTTCTGTGAAAACATCAGCAAAATCAAGCTTGATTCCAGAGTTTTGGCTTCAAAATTTCCTTAGGATCATAAGATACAGTTTGTATATTTTTATTTAAAATGTAGATTAAGATATGATTGATGTTTATCCAGAAAAACATTCTAGGTATAAACAAAGAGATCATAAAAAGTTGTGTTTTGAACATAGAAAAAAGTAAAACTCTTTCACAAGATTATTGGGTTGTACAATTGCAGGGAAAATGGGGGCTCCAGGAACCTGGGAAGGGAGACCCATGCAGAGAGTTGCTTCTGTGTGTCAAGAATCACCCCCACCCCAGGGAAATGGAAAAGCACCTCCTCACCATATATGACAGAGATTCAGACAAGTGATCCTTTTATCACATGGCAGATCACCTTCCTCCTCTGTTCCAAGAATTTCAGTGACTTCCATCTTATTGCGACTAGAAGCCAAAGTATTTGTAGGGCCTCAATGCCGTGAGGCCACGTCTGCAAGCTCATTTCCTTCTACTCTTCTTGATGACTCCACTCCAGCCACACTGGCCAGCTTGGACTCTATGTCACATTTGCAGTAGTGCTGCCTCTCTGCTTTGGTTTTCTTCACGGCATTCGATGTAGTTATTTGTTTCTCTGATTTCTGTTTCCCTGCCTCTTGAATATACGCTGCATGGGGGCAGGATTGCGTCTATTTTCATCACGCCTACATTTCCAGTATCTAGGGCAGTGCCTGCATATGATATTGAGTGGTTATTTGTTAAATGGCTGGATAAATCTACTTATGACAAGGTTTTTCAGCTCACAAGATTGATTAAAGGTGTGGAGGCAGCTGGACCTCAGTTAGCAGAATCAGGGACCAGAGCGATATAAGGAGCTGAGATGACTTTGCTGCATGCTTACCTCTTCCTACAGACTCCCATCTCTGTTTCCCAGAACACTTGGTGAGCAAATGGCCCGGGCAGTACCCAATTTTTACTGTAACTGATCGAGCTACTTGGAGAGAGGATGATATGTCTGTGTCGGATCTCATTTCAAATTCCTGCAGAAGGCTGCAAATTAACTCAAGAGTCTAGGTTGGTGTCCATCCCAGAAGCAACTGAGTGTGGCCACAGTGGAAGTGGGAGTCAGAAGTTCCCTGTGACACTGTAGCTGTCCTGCTGCAGCCATATGGACAGAGGATAGGGTGATTTCTAATAAGGGGTGTTAGGCAGAGAAGGCAATAGAGCTACTTACAACTTATAATGAACTCTTTCAGTTCAATTATATATTTACCAAAAAAAAAAAAAAAAGCCAATCGCAGGGGTCAGTGCACTGGTATAGTGGGTAAAGCTGCTGCCTGTGGCGCCAGCACCCCATGTAAGCTCAGGTTCCAGTCCTGGCTGCTCCACTTCCCATCCAGATCCTTGCTAATGTGGTTGGGAAAGCAGTGGAAGATGGCTCAACTCCCTACGCCCCTGTACTTGCATGAGAGACCTGGAAGAAGCTCCTGTCTCCTGGCTTTAGATCTGCCCAGTTCTGGCCATTGTGGCCATTTGGGGAATGAACCAGTGGATGGAAGATTTCTCTCTTTCTGTCTCTCCCTCTCTTTCCATAACTCTGCCTTTCAAATAATAAAATAAATCTTAAACAAAAAGCTAACCCCTAATGTGAAAATGGAGGAGATATAAATAGGTAATTTGTTATAAAGGAAATACAGTTGTCCAATATGTTAGGAAAACTATTTGTAGTTCAAAAATACTAAATGAAGTGATAGTGGTACTGGCATAAAGACAGATATATCAATCAATGGCACAGAACAGAGAGCTCAGAAATAAACCTCCAGATATGGTTTATGGTTTTTGACAAAGGAGCCAAATCCACACAAAGGGGAAAGGACAGTCTCTTCAACTAATGGTGTTGGCAAAACTGAACATCCACACGTAGCAGAGTGAAGATGACCTCTTCCCTTATACCATGCACAACAATTAACTACAAATGAAATTAAATGATCTAAACAAAAGATCTATAACTACAAACTCCTAGAAGAAAACAAAGAGGGAAAGCTTCATGACATGTATTTGGCAATGATTTCTTGGATATTACATTAAAAATGCAAAGAAGAGAAGCAAAAATAGACAAAAAGAATACATCAAATGTGAAAGCCAACATGTATCAAAGGAAATAACCCAGTGAAAAAGCAACCTATGAATGTGAGAAAATATTTGCTAATTATGTATTTAATAAGAAGTTAATATCCAGAATAAATGAAGAACTCCTATAACTCAACAACAGAAAATAAGTAACCCAATTAACAAATGGGAAAAAGACTTGAATAGATATTTCTTTAGAGAAGAATACAAACAGGCACAAACATAAGATGCTAACATCACTAATCCTTAGAGAAATGCAAATCAAAGCCACACTGAAATATCACCTTGTTGGCAATGGGCACTATCAAACAAAACCAAACCAAAAAATAAATAAATAGAAAGTAACGGTTGTTGGTAAGGATATGGAGACACTGTACCTTTATGCACTGTTAGTGGGAATGTGAAATGGGCAATTGGTCTGGAAAATAGTATGCAATTCCTAAAAATAATTCAAAGTAAAATGACCATATGATCCAGTGATCCCACTTCTGGTATATATCCCAGAGAATTAGAAGCAAATATCAATGAGATTTTTCATATCCATGTTCATTGCAGCATTATTCACAATAGCCAAGAGGTGAAAGTAATAAAAATGCCCACCAATGGATGAATATATAAACAAAATATGGTATATATATGCAAGGGAATATTGTTTAACTTTAAAAAAAGGGGTAATTGTGTTAGAGTTGTGGCACAGCGGGTTGAACTGCCACTTGCAAGGCCAGCATTTCAGTATCAGAGTGCTAGTTTCAGTCCCAGCTGCTCTACTTCTGATTCAGCTTCCTGTTAATGTACCTTGCAAGGAAGAGGATGATGACCCAATTACTTGGGCCCCTGCCACCCACAGGAGAGTCCCAGATGGAGTTCCAAGCTCCTGGCTTCAGCCTGGCTCAGCCCTGGTTGTTACAGCCATTTAGAGAGTGAACCAGCAGACGTACGATCTTTCTTTCTGTGTGTTTCCTTCTCTCTCTGTTGTTCTGCATTTCAAATAAGTAAATACATTTTAAAAAATAAAAAGGAGGAATGCGACATGTGATATGCTACAACATTTATGAACCTTAAGGACCTTACTCTAAGTAAAATAGGTTAATCATAAAAACACAAATCCTGCACAATTTCATTTATGTAGTATACCTGGAATACTCAAATTCATTGAAGCAGAAAGTAGTATGGTGGTTGCCAGGGACCGGAAGAGGTGGATGTGGAGAGTTGTTGCTCAGTGGGTCTAAGGATTCAGTTTTTCAAGAAAAAAAGTTTTAGGCACCAGCGCTGTGGCGTATTGGGCTAAGCCTCTGCCTGCAGCACCAGCATCCCATATGGGAACTGGTTCTAGTCCTGGCTGCTCCTTTTCTGATCCAGCTCTCTCCCATGACCTGGGAAAGAAGTAGAAGGTGAACCAAGTACTTGGGTCCCTGCACCTTCGTGGGAGACCAGCCCGACTTCTGAACAGCCCAGCTCTGGCCATTGTGGTCATTTGTGGAGTGAACCAGTGGATGGAAGATTTCTCTCTGTCTCTGTCTGTAACTCTACTTCTCAAATAAATACATAAAATTTTTTTGAAAAAGTTTGATACATCTGCTACACAGCAGTGTGAATGTACTTATCATTACTGAATTGTACACTTAAAATTGGTTAAATTGGTAAATTTTATGTTACGTGTTTTTTTACCACACAGACAAAACACAAAAGAGCCTCACAACTCCTCTTACTCGTAAGTTTCTATAAGTTTTAAGTTTGGACTGTACAGAAAGATTTGAGAAGGGTGATAGGCGGAGTAAAGTGCCTCGTGGTCCTATTCAATTAAGCTCCCTATTCTTAATTTACAACTAAATCTTTCTTTGTCCTTTAATTTCATAAGAGTTTTCATGAATGGAATTTTTTTTATTAGAAAATGTGGCCATTTTTTTCCCTAACCCATAAGCTATGCCTTGACCTTAGTAGATATCTGCTTACTTTAACAATTTCTTGGGGTTTTCTGATGATGATGGTGTATAGATGGAGAAATTTATGAAGGCTTATAAACTATAGAAAAGGTTCCCCAGTAGCATTCCATTTTGGCATGCATTTTTTAGACACTAATAAATGTGATATTGTACCTAGGACTTCAAAACATTGATTCGCCTAAAAATGATTTTATAGATGTTACTGAAGAATATAACAAACACTTTAAAGAAAGCAATGAAAAACATGAAAAGAGGTAAGTAACAACTTTCAAAAGTTACATCCACCAAAGAGATCTAATGTTGATGTACAGTACAATGCAAATAAGATTTTCAGTCATTGAACAGAATGGGAAATTCTGATAGTTAAAAAAATTACTAATAGTGAAATAAAAAAAGTTGATGATCCTTTCCTTCAGTATAATGACCCACTGGTAAGACAAAAGAAAAAGAATACACACTGTACTCATTTATTGAACTGACAAATATAAAACAAATAAAATTTTTAAATATTGAAAAATATATACACATAGTAAGGGAGAAAAATATAAATGTAATATTCAATGCATTTTCAGATTATTTTAAAGCTAATACTTAGTATTTATGATTATTTTGTATGACATTCACTTTCATACATCATTAATAGATGTGTAATTAGTAGAAGCTTTCAATATAGCAATTTCATGATATTGTCAAGATTATTAATAATGCTTAAATTCTTTACTAAATATTGACCTTCTTAGAATTTATCCTAAATAATCTCAGGTATAATAAAACATATACATATAAGGATGCTCATCACTGCAAAAATAGTAACAAAAAATTGAAAATAGCCTAAATATTCATCACCAAAGAATGCTGAAATTATGTCTGAGGAAATAATTCACAGTCATTAAAAATTAGCCTTCTGAAAAATTTATGACATGAAAAAATACTATGATTAGGCATTACTAATTAATAAGAATGAAAAAAATGGTAAATTCCGTATTATCTTGGTATTATCTCTAGTTAATGGGACTATGGGTAATTTGAATTTTGCTTTTTTGTAGTTTCAAAATTATTCATAATTTTTCACAATCAGAATAAACCACTATTTTTAAAAGGCAAGGACAGAAAGCAAATGCGTTTTGTTGGTTTGATTCAACTCCTTTGAGAATGAAGCAAAAGCCTCTCCATGGTTGATTGCAGTTTCTATACAATGGAAAATTGGAGACTAGAAGAATGAAAACAACAAAGTACAGAACAGATCAAAGATCCCCCTAAGAAGAATCTCATGACACACCTTTCCTTAAAGGCCATTCACGAAGCTCATCATTGTTATGTTTTGTCAAAGGAAAAAAGACCAGGAAGCCGCAAAGAATTCTGCGCTGTTTCTTCAATGGAAGGAGAGAGGAAGTAAAAGAAAAACCCTGAGCCCCTGTAAAGACTCAGTTTTATCTTCTCCCCAGAGTTCACAGGAGAGGTCAAAAGCAGTCCAATCTGGAATCCTGTAGAGGAAAACCCCAATCCTTCTAACACCCACATAACATAGACTACATGCATAAGCAAACATCTGATCTTTTTAAAATATCTTTAAGATTCTTTATCAAAGAGCAGAGTTTGAGACAAGAAATTTCTTATTCCATGGTGGATCCTTTAATAACTTCTTGCTTTATTTCTGCTGGAAATTAGAGGGGAAAAAGTAAGCTTACTGGTCTCTGTGCAACATGACCCACATGGACATAGCAAGAAGATATTAGAGTTTTAATTTACTCTTATTTTTATGTCAACCTTTAAACATTTATGCTCTCTCCATGTACAGAATATATTAGCATAGTAGTACATGTATAAATCTTAAACCTGCATGTACACTGGAGCGTGCATGCTCATATATACATATATTTTTAAAATAAGGATGCATGCAAAAAATCGCAGAGCATATGGATCAGAATTAACCTTTAATGACAAAGCACGTTGCAATTCATATTTTACTGTGAAAAGTGCAGCACTGTATCATTTGGGATTATAAAACATCAGAACAGATCCAAGATTATCCCTTTAATAAAATTGCTTTCTCTTCTTACGTAGATGGTGTGTTTTTTTAGTGGAAAAGGCAACCATCACCTAATCCCATTTTCTCCAAAGCCCCAAGTTAACCCTCAGTATTAAGATGCCATTACTAATTGAGACAATGGAAAATCATTGGAATGCATTATAGTTTCTCATTTTGTTTTATGTGAGAAACGTGAATAAATGTAGGAGTCAAAGGATAGATAAAATATGCATAAGTAGTTTATAAACAAGAGGGGTCCTATGAATATTAGTGATTACATAATAAATATTATCAAACAAAAACAACGGCATAGAATTTGCAGTAATGCTACTTTAATCCAATAGATGGTACATTGACATAATTTTTTAAAGATTTATTTATTTATTTAAAGGCAGAGTAACAGAGAGGCAGAGAGAGAGCGAGGTCTTCCATCCACTGGTATGTACCATATGTAAGATATGTGATACTATTTTCTTATATAAAACCTGTGTATATTTTTTTCAGTAAGTGGATAGATCATGAAAGAATGGCATGCTTGCAAATGTCATTCATCATTTGTTTTGTAGTAGGAAAAAGACAAAAAACTCAGGGTTACAGGACATCAGGACAGACTATGGCCACAGGTGGATTAGTATGTTAACTTTATTCCAAAGCTTCTTCAAACAGAAAGAAGCCAGTCATTTGTCAGGATAATATCCTGAGATCTCCAACTGCTTACTTAGCTATTGAGGAGATCACAAAACATAGTATTAAACTGAGAGGCCTTGTAAATATTATAAATCTAAATTTCATTCCCTTTAGGTCTTATAGGAGTTTTGTCAAGAGAGCAGTGTGTGCCAGAAAAACAAAATTCAAGAGCCAAAAGGAAAAACCAAACTAAACCAAACCAATCAAGCAAGCAAGCAATCAACCAACCAACAAAAGAAGCAAACAAGAACTTCCTAGTCTTTGTACTAGAAATGGTAAGCAGATGATCCTCAGATCCACTGAGAAATGACCTTAATTGTAATAATCAGAATGTAGACAGATCACAAATTTGGTATAGATGGGATAGAGAGCCCAGAGGGTTAAAAATATAGTAATAATCAGGAAAACAGAGGTAGTGAATTGAGGACGGTGGCTGAGGATATTTTCAGAGGCAAGTTACTTCCATGGGAATGAGTTATGCTGGAGGTTATTGAAGGAACATTTGCTCTCAGAAGACATTAAAATAAAGAAGAATCTCAAATCTCTGGTGTAGCATAATTCAATTTCCAAGCTTTTCAAGATTTTGCAATTTTAGGATGTGCTGTGGAGAATATAACTGGATTTTAGTATTGAGTCTGTCCTGTGAAATGTCATGAAATGGAATCTCTCAGGAGCTGGTCATCCTGGTAAAGGGAAATCCCAGTTCCTGACCCTAGCAGAGCCACTCATGGACAGATTGCCCACAAGCTGTGGTTTGGTAGACAATGAAGATGACTCCTTATCTTTAGGGTACTAAGTGATGTTCCTCAACACTGGCTGGTCACTATAATCATCTGAAGATCTTTACAATAAGAACTGATGCTGCAAGATATGCGCTGACAACTATAATACATCACTGAAAGAAGATCTAAATAAATGGAAACATATCATGTTACTGGATTGGAAGGCTAATGTGGTTAAAATGGCAGTGCTCCCCAAACGGACATACAGATTCAACACACTTCCTGAAAACAATCCACGTATTCTTTATTTATCTATTCATTAATGTTTGTAGAAATTGACAAGCTGATCTCAAAATTCATATGGAAATACAAGAGACCTAGAATAGTTAAAGCAGTCTTAATAAAGAATAGCAAAATTGTAAGACTTATACTTCTCAATTTTAAATTTACTATAAAGCTACAGTATCAAGACTGTTTGGTACTAACATAAGGATAAATATACAGACCCATGGACTATAATTGACAGTATAGAAATAAACCCATGTGTTAATTGTCTGCTGATTTTTGATGAAGTTTCCAAGAAAATTCAAAGGGAGAAAGAACAGTATTTTTAAATATTACACTTGTGGCTAGAAGAAACTCAGAGGCAAAAAGTCGTTAGATACCTACTTCTTAACATGTACTCCAAAACACACAAAAGACATAAATATAAGAAGTAAAGCTGTAAAACTATTAGAAGAAGCATCCTGGGACAGACGCTTGCTGTAGTGATTGGGACGCTTCTTTAGATGCCTGCATCCTATGTTGGAGAACCTGCGTTTGAGTCCCAGCTTCGCTTCCAATTCTGGATTCCTATTGGTACACACTGTGGGAGACAAAGAGCCTAGGTCCCATGTGAAAGCTTGGATTGAATTCCAGGTTCTTTGGTTTGGCCTGGTTTAGCCCTAGCAGTTGTGAGCCTTTGGGGAAGAAATCATTGGATGGAATATTCCTGTATTCCTCTCTGTCTATCTTTCTACCTTATAGGCAAATAAAATACATTTTAGAAATTAAAAAAGAGGGGCTGGCGCTGTGGTGCAGTGGGTTAAAGCCCCAGCCTGCAGCACTGGCATCCCATATGGGCACCAGTTCTAGTCCTGTCTGCTCCATTTCCGATCCAGCTCTCTGCTATGGCTTGGGATGGCAGTGAAGGATGGCCCAGGTCCTTGGGCCCCTGAATCCACGTGGGAGACCTGGAGGAGGCTCCTGGCTCCTAGCTTCGGATTGGCACAGCTGCTGCCATTGTGGCCATCTAGAAAGTGAACCAGCAGATGGAAGACCTCTCTCTCTGACTCTAACTCTCTCTGTAACTCTGTCTTTCAAATAAATAAAATAAATCTTTTAATAAAAGAAATTTAAAAAGAAAGCACAATAGAATTCTATCAAATTTTAAAAATCCTATAAAAAATATTGATGCCTGGTTTCTATTCAGATCAATTGCATCCAAATATCAAGGAATGAAATTTGGAATTTGGATTTTTAAAGGTATCCCAGTGATTTTGAAGTACTATGGGCTTGCAATCCACAGCATTAAATAAACCAGACCTTTTATGATTGAATTTTTTGACAGAGATTAATAAGATTTTTGACTCTCATGGTACCAATTAATTGTTTCATTACCTTCTAATGTGTTTTTTAAAAAAGTTTCCCCACTGCTAGCTATTCAGTTATGTTCTCCACACTGTATTATTACTTAAAATTTTTCTTAAGAGATGTGACATTATCCTTAATAACAGTGTCAATATAGTAATCTGTAATGCCCTCCTATTTTTTCATTTACTCCTCCTTCAGATTTCACACTGGTATATCATGGTATCCCTAGCTCTGGGTTTTCTCTCTTTACATTAAAAGAATAGGGTGAAGTCTTGAGACCTTAGGTGGACCAAAAGATAGGATAAAGGATGCTTTCAGTGAGCAGAAGCCAAACTGTTTTACTTACCGAAGATGGGAACAAGAACCCAAACTGCCCAGTGGTTTTAAATATTACTTTATCATTTGTTTAATATTCCCACTTAATTTCCAAAGAGGAAGTTGAAGCAATCTATTTGATTGTTTGTCCAATTAAGTAGATTAAGGTCTACAGTAGGCCTGATAAGCAAAGTATTAGGATTAAGCCTGATTCCTTATGAGCAGAGACATGAGCCTAATAATCTCCCCACATAAGCTGGATATTATGTGCCATTTTGTAAAATGACTGCTTTCTACATAGTGTAAACTCATGACAAGAAATAGCAGGGATAAAACCATGCAGAAAATACATATATAATCGCAAAGTTCTTGTACATTCTACTGAGAAACACCTGCTGACATACCAGAATCATACACACATTTATTTTTGTTAGAAAATTTTGTATATTTAAACAATAACCTTTCTGAAACATTTAAGATTTGAAACAACCTTTCTGAAACATTAAGGACTCTCAAATTGTTATTCTGCTCTTAATAAGCATAATCAAGAAAATGCAAAACCATGCCTGGAGCATATTAGAGTTATACAAAATAGCTGTAGCTATAGCTCTACTACTTATTCTTGTATTCCATACAAGAAAGCATATGCCATAGCGGGCATTTGACTTAGAAGATAAGATATTGATAAGGCTGTCCATGTCGCTTATCAGAGTACCTGGATTCAAGTCCGACCTCTGCTCCTGATTCTAGCTTCCTGCTGATGAAGATCCTGGGAGGCAGTAGTGATGGCTCAAGTGATTGGGTCCCTGCCACCCATGGAGGAAACTTGGATTGAATCCCAGCTCTTAGCTTTGACCCAGCCAAGCCTCGGTTATTGCAGGCATTTGGAGAGTTAACCAACAGATGGGAACTCTGTCTCTGACCACTGAAGTAAATAAGAGTAATATAAGAAACCTTTTATTAATTAACTAATGAATTAATTTTGAAAAGATTTATTTATTTGAAAGTCAGAGTTACATAGAGAAAGAGAGAGAGAAGTCTTTCATCCTCTGATTCACTCTCCAATTTGCCGAAATGGCTAGAGCTGTGCTGATCTGAAGCCAGGAACCAGGAGCTTCTTTCTGGTCTCCCACATGGGTGCAGGGGCACAAGGACTTGGGTCATCTTCTACTGCTTTTCCAGGACATAGTAGAGAGCTGGATGGGAAGTGGAGCAGCTGGGACTTGAACTGGTGCTCATGTGGTATGCCAGCACTGCAGGCAGTGGCTTTATCCACTACGCCACAGCACCGGCCCCTGAAATCTTTTATTTAATAAGTACAAATTTCATAATATAAAGAAATAATATTTCATTTAGGAATATAGTGATTCTTCCCACCATACCTGTCCTCCCACCTCCACTCCCACCCCACCTCCTCCTCCCTCTCCAATTCCCAGCCCCATTCTCCATTAAGAAAAAAAAAACTCTTCCTCGACAGTCAAGACAAGGGCTGTTCAAGTCATTGCTTCACAAAATGTCAATTTCACTTCTACAGATTTCCTTTTAGGTGCTCTATTAGTTATCACAGATCAGGGAGAACATATGGAATTTGTCCCTTTGGGAATGGCTTATTTCACTAATGATGTTTTCCAGATTAATCCATTTTGTTGCAAATGACCTCTTCCTACTTTATTCTTGCTTTTCTGTAACCGCATCAGCTATGCTTGCCCGCATCCTTTAGGGCCAGCATGTTTCGTATATTGCATCTCCTCAGTGATGCTTTCAAGTTTCAGTAACTTTATTGAGCTAGAATTTGCCTGCAATATGCAGCCCCTTAAAATAAACAGTTTGTTCCAATGTCTCGCTATAAAAATAACAGAGAAGTGAGATGCTGGATATGCCAGCTTGATTTAATCACCTCACATTGCATACATACATCAAAGCATCACATTGCATTTCATAAATGTACACAGTTATGATTTTATACTCCCTTCCTATAAATTTAAAATGTGTTTTATTTATTTATATAGTTTTTGAGAGAGCAAGAGAGAGAGAGAGAGATCTAGAGATCTTCAATCTGCTGGTTTACTCTCCACATTCCAGCAACAGCTAGGACTGGGCCAGGCCAAAATCGGGAGCCAGGAACTCAATTTGGGTCGTCCATGTGGGTGAGAGGAACTCAGGTACTTGAACCATCACCTGGTGCGTTGCAGCATGTGCATTAACAGGAAGTTGGAATCAGAAGCAGAGCTGGAATTTGAACCCAGGAACTCCAACATGGGATGGATGATGATATCCAAAGCAGCATCATAACTGCTATGCCACCAGCGCCGCGGCTCACTAGGCTAATCCTCCGCCTTGCGGCGCCGGCACATCGGGTTCTAGTCCCAGTCGGGGTGCCAGATTCTGTCCCGGTTGCCCCTCTTCCAGGCCAGCTCTCTGCTGCGGCCAGGGAGTGCAGTGGAGGATGGCCCAAGTGCTTGGGCCCTGCACCCCATGGGAGACCAGGAGAAGCACCTGGCTCCTGCCTTGGGGTCAGCGCAGTGCTCCTGCCGCGGCGGCCATTGGAGGGTGAACCAAGGGCAAAAGGAAGACCTTTCTCTCTGTCTCTCTCTCTCACTGTCCACTCTGCCTGTCAAAATAAATAAATAAATAAATAAATAACTGCTATGCCAAATGACAGCCCCTACATTAATGATTTGTCAATCAAAAGCTGTATTAATAAACTTTAAAATAAAACAAATCAAGACATGAAAACAACTACAAGCTCTAAAATCCAGTGACTTCTAAGGCAGACATACAATGAAAGTAAAGGTACAAGTAGTATTACAGAACCTTTTCATTGCCCTCAAAAGTTTCAGGTTACCTCCATTTTCCACCATCACTCCCTAGCTCTTTTGTATTTTTGTATTTTTGTATTTTCACTGTAGGCTCTGTTTACATTTTTGTGTCTGGCTTCTTTCATTCAGCAGAGTGCATATTGTGCTTACACCAGCGGTTCGTTCCTTTCTTATGCTGAGTAGTATTCCATAGACACCACATTTTATTTGTCCACTCATGAGATGAAAAAATTTGGGTTGTTTTCCATTTAGGTTATTGGAATAAAGCTGCAATAAACATTCATCTTAAATAAAATGATGACATAGAAGATTTACTAACAAAAAAAGATGTTTGTGACCAACTGCTAAGTAAAGAAAGTTCCGGGGCTGGCATTGTGGTACAGCAGGTTGAGCCACTGCCTGCGACGCCAGACTCCTGTGAGAGCAGCAGTTTGAGTCCCGGCTGCTCCTCTTCCAAGCCAGTTCTCTGCTATGGCCTGGGAAAGCACTGCAAGATGGCCCAGCATGCTTGGGCCCCTGCAGCCACGTGGGAGACCTAGAAGAAATTCTGGCTTCTGCCTGGCCCGGCCTTAGCTGTTACGGCCGTTTGGGAGATCTCTTTGTCTCTGTTTGTCCCTTTCGCTGTTAACTCTGCCTTTCAAATAAATAAGTAAATCTCTTTTTAAATGTTTTTATAATATGAACCAATTTTGTCAAAAATACATTTGTCTGAATAAGTAAATGCACAGAAAATAATCCAAAACATTGGTAAGGATCGCCTCTGGTTCTTGCTTTATTATACAATTTTTCATTTTTTATTTTTCAGTCTTCACAAGAATTGAACAGCCAGTTCACAAAGGAAGAGATGTCAATAACTGCATGGAAAAAGTGCTCAATATCACTAGTAATTAAAGAAATGAAAACTGAAACCACGGAGAGACATTATTGATAGCACCAAATGTTGACAAGGACATGGAGCAAGAACTGTCACACATTACGGAAGAGGATATGAAATCATGCAGTCAGCTTGAAAATTGGCCTGGCAGGTTCTCATAAAGTTAAACATGTACCTACTTTATGACTTAGCAAATACGCTTCTAGATATTTACCCAGGAGAAATGGGCACAGAAAATACTTATATGTGAACATTCATAGCTGCTTCATTCTTAACACTTTATACTCCAGGAAGAAATCAGATTTTGTCTCATTTATTCTAATTTTCTCTTTTCCCAGCCTTGACCTCAACAACTAGAATAGCAGCAAACTAAAAACAACCCAAGTGACAGCAGCAGAATGGGTCAACAAAATGGGTGTGTCCACACCATGAAAAACTACTCAACAATAACAAAAAATACAACTCCTGAGAAGCAAAATTCATAAATGGGCTTCTGTATCATGATATTGTGTGAAAGAAGTTAAATAAAAAATGGTCCATGCTGTATGATTTCACTTACAGGAAGTTCTGAAATAAGCAAAACCAAGCCATGGCTAAAGAAATCATGACAGTGGTTATCAGTAGCTTAGGAAGTGGGCAGGATATTTTCGGAGTTAGGGCAAATTCTTTTTTTTTTTTTTTATTTGTCAGATAGAGTTAGACAGTGAGAGAGAGAGAGAGAGTCAGAGAGAAAGGTCTTCCTTCCGTTGGTTCACCCTCTAAATGGCCGCTAGGAGCCAGGTGCTTCCTCCTGGTCTTCCATGCAGGTGCAGGGGCCCCAACCACTCGGGCCATCCTTCACTGCCTTCCCAGGCCACAGCAGAGAGCTGGACTGGAAGAGGAGCAACCGGGACTAGAACCTGGTGACCATATGGGATGCTGGCACCACAGGCAGAGGACTAACCAAGTGAGCCATGATGCCGGCCCCAGGACAAATTCTATATCTTAATGGGGTGTGGGTTGCACAGATGTATATGTGATTGTTAAAACTTATCTGTACTTATATTTCCTCATTTCACTTTATATGAATTATATTTCAATAAAAATGGGGAAAGAAAACAAAAGCCTTTTTATTATGTAAATTGTCAATCATATAAAAAACTAGGAAGTATATGAAAATGAGCACTCCATCACATTTGAGTCATCATTTACTAACTTCAATTATTCGCAATACATTGCTTAAGACATATGTCACAACTAGTCCCATGTTCATGAGTAGAGAGTGAATGCATTTTTTATTTTTTTAAAGATTTATTTTTTATTTGTTTGAAAGGCAGAGTTACAGAGAGAGAGAGAGAGAGATCTTCCATTCCTCTGGTTCAGTTTCCAAATACCTGCAATGGCAGTGGCTGGGTCAGGCTGAAGCTAGGAGCCTGTAACTTCTTCCCAGTCTCTTACATGGGTGCAGGGGTCCAAGCACTTGGGCCATCTTCTGCTGCTTTCCCAGGCTCTATTAGCAGGGAGCTGGATTGGAAGTGGAGCAGCTGGGTCTCAAACTGGCATCCACATGACTCCCTCTGGCCCTCAACAGATCTCATGGTTTGAGAAATGAAAGTATTCCCTTGTCTTCCCAGGGATTTCAATGGAGTGTCAGAATCTGACCCACTGAGACCTTTTGAAAAAACCTGGTCATTTTCAAATACCAGCCAGGCTTAAGCTTAGGGGAATTGTCATCAGTCAACCTTTACTTTTAAGAGAAAACACCCAAGGTTGATTTATTTATTTTAAAATAAGCTCAGTGTTTTTGCTTTTTTACCATGTGGGGAACTACAGTGATCATTTATGCCACACTTCTCTCTGTTCATGTTTTGAAAAGTGAATTAATGGAAGAAATGGGGCAT
Source organism: Sylvilagus floridanus (assembly GCA_949820135.1). Classification (NCBI taxonomy): domain Eukaryota; kingdom Metazoa; phylum Chordata; class Mammalia; order Lagomorpha; family Leporidae; genus Sylvilagus; species Sylvilagus floridanus. The sequence continues at coordinate 112,531,980 of OX463227.1, read as the reverse complement.
AATTGGGTTAGAATTCTGTTTCTACTAATTGAGAGTATTTGCTATGTGACACTTTCCACACCAATAGGCATAAGACTATCCATCACAAATGACCTTGACTTAAGCCCAGAGTTCAGTAAATATTGCTAACTTCCCTTAACCTTTCAATAGAGGACAATAATGAGGAACAATGCTCCCTCCATATTTCAGGGGCAGCTACCACCTGCAAATTTGGATATTTTGGGGGGAAATTTATACAAGTCCAATTTGAACTCTTTTACAGATGGGGTGCAGTTAGGTGGCTCAAGATAGAGGACTGAGAGATCCTCACCTTTCATCTCTCTAGAACATCATGAGTGTTTTATTACAACTGACGAGGAAAATATTGTTTGGGCTCTCTTTTTTCTCTGTGCAATAGTATTTGGAAAGTCAGTTCTACTTGTTGCTATGTTGGTTTTTTACTGCTCTCTAAGAAGCATTGATCTGGGCCTCACTGCTGTGTGGGAGACCAGCTTCCCATTAGCTGGTAGTGGACTCATGTCAGCCCCAGCTGCAGCGATGACCCTTACCCTCTGGGAACAGTGCCACCCAGTATGTGCACAGGAGGGCTGGTGTGTGGAGGTCGTTCCTGGAGCCACAGCGGGCTCTCTGCCCTTTCTTCAGTCCTACTCAAAGACCAGATCTGTTTTGCCTTTGTCACCCCCTGCAGGACAACTAGATTTGGTTCATTGGGAAGCCCAGTCAGATCACTATAATAAAGTGACCTTGGAGCGAGAGGCAAAAAGGAGAGAGAAGAACAAAAGTAATGTGTCTTGAAATCTGAATTTCTTCCTGCAGTATTCAATGTTACCTGTTTGAAGAGGCAAAGTTGCCAGAGATGTATGCTGGGAAATAGGCTAAAGTTTATAGAGAAATTTAGGTTGGATCATTTCAGTTATCATTTACAAATTTTCATATTAAGGGTGAAATGCTACCAAACTTTTAAAAAATAAAAGCAGAGGTGGATGTTTACTGTAACAGTTAAGATATTGTTTGGGACATCCTTATCTTGTATTGGAGCGCCTGGGTTGAGCCCCAGCTCCAAACCCAATTCCAGTTTCCAGTTGATGTGCACTCTGGGGAGGAAGCAGGTGATGGCTCAACTACTTGGGTCCCTGCCACCCATGTGGGAGACTTAAACAGAATTCCCAGCTCTTGACTTCAACCTACCCCAGCCCTGTTGCAAGCATTTAGGGAGTGAACCAGTTCATGGGAGATCTCGCTCTGCTTACCCTTGTCTGTGTCTTTGCTTTTCCAATAATAATAAAACAAAACAAAAACAAAAACACTGTGTTCCGGAGGCAGAGTAGAATACTGATTGCCAGGGCCAGAGGGAAGTGGATGATGTTGGACAAATGGTACAAGTTTTAATTACACAGGATGAAAAAGCTCTAGAGAGCTGTTGTAGAGCATGATGACTACAGCTAATAACTCAGTATTAGATTCAAGCTCTTGAAACTTGCTAGAGGAGTAGATTTTAAACGTTCTTCACCAAAGAAAATCATTAACTACGTGAGCTGATGGCCACGTAATTAGCTTGATTGTAGTAATCATCTCACAATGTGTATATCAAAACACCTTAAATACTGTACACCTTAACTATCTATAATTTCATGTCAATTACACCTCTGTGAAAGTTGGAAAAATATTTTCAACTCTATGAAATAGATTGAAAAATTACATGGCAACGTCATGCTATGAATTTAACAAAACATTTAGATATTTATATCTGACTTCCCACAAGAATACCTCTGTGCATTTGAAGTTACATTCTTCAATGGAGAGCAAACAAAACAATGTATCCCATGGAGCACAAAGTTAGTTTGATTTTTTTTCAGTCCCATATACTTTTGTTAGTAATGTTGACCACTGAAATTATTTCCTTAGCTGAGAGTTTTTCAGTATACTTTCCACACTTCCTGTTTCCCACTGCTGTTCCTCTTCTCAGGCTCCTCATTACAGGCAGCAGGAGACCTGATAATCAGCGGAAAATTAACTTGGCAGAGTGTGTGTCTAGAGGCATCAGCTTCCAAGGGAAGGGAGTTTTTATTTTTCTTTGTTTTGTTTTACAAAGCATTGCTTCTCATTGTGGTACGTCTTTTGAAGTTAGGGATTAGGTTTTGAAGGTAGACACTTTTGGTTTAGTCCAGTTCTCAGTAGAGGTTGAGCATCCCTCGTCTGAAAATCTGAAATGTGAAATGTTCCAAAGTTCAAAATTTTTTGAGCTCTGACATAATGTTACAAGTGGAAAATTCTACCCCAGAACTCATGTGAAGGTCACAATCATTGTACAGGTGCACCAAAATTATTGCATAAAATTGTCTTCAGGCTCCGTGTGTAGGTGTACATGAAACACAAATGAATTTTGTGTTAAATTTGGGGTCCGGAGAGCGGCAAGATGGCGGAATAGGAAGGGAGCACACCGATAGTCTGGGGAGAGACAGTTTAATAAAAGTGGAGATACTGCAGGTTCAAGGAAGAGTAGGGGAAGAAACAGCAGAGAAAACCCTTCCGGAACTGGAGATTCACAGTGGACCTGTGTGGAGAGCGTGGGAGCCCGCAGTTTGGGACACCAGCAGCAGATTCAACACACCAGCGCTGGAACACAAGGTGAGCCGAACCTCAATAGCCCGAAATACCAGCAGGGAAGCGGAAAAGGGAGCCTACAGCAAACAAGGCTTGAAACCCTGCGGGGAGAAGTTCACCAGGCTAACTAGAAGAGAGAGAGAGAGAGAGGGAAAAAAAAAAAAAGTGACCCATACGGACACGAGCTTCTCTCTCTCTGCTCACCTCTCAAAGGTGAGCAAGACAAAGAGCAGGCGCCATTTTGGAATACGTCATAAGCAGGGCGACCTCGGGTCGGCACCGGCCCCAAGCCTAGCAGAAAAACCTGACTCTGGGTGGGAGGGGTGAAATAACAGGCGATTAGAACCTAACGAATGTGTGGTGCTAATGAACTGAGACTGTGAAAAAAGAGACTGTGGGGGAGAGAACTCACGGAAATCACGAATTCATGTGAGTACTCTCCAGAGACGCTACAGTTCAGTAGCCTGGCAGCCCAGTGGGAGACTACAGGAGAATCTCAGCCCACACAAAGGGCTGCAAAGATTCCTTCTCTGGTCCTTGGGAAAGAGCTTCTGATCTCTGGCTCCTGTGGGTATATCATTCGCCTGCTAACCACCCCCAATTCCATTCAGCTGTGTGGAATTACTTCCCTTTTGAACCAAAAAAAAAAAAAAAAAAGTAACAGAGAGAGATTTACCACGCCTAACCTGGGAGTGTCTCCTTTGACACACCCTCAACCCTGAGGAACCAAACAGAGCTCTCAGGCCACACCCATCTCAAGCCTCTAAGGCTCCATCAAAAGCAGACAGTCCACTTAATCTAGAGTCATAGTATAACAAGAAAAAAACACCACAGTGAAGAAACCAATATGCCAAACAACAAACGCAAAAACCGAGGTAATAAGAACAAGGAAGACACTATGGCATCCCCAAATGAAAAAGACACCCCAATTCAAGTCTACGAAGATGATGAGATAGAAGAGATGCAAGAAGCAGATCTCAAAAAATTGATAAGAACACTAAAAAGTACTCAAAAACAAATTCTTGAACTACAGAAATCCTTAATGGACAGGGTAGAAAATCTCTCTCGTGAAAATGAAATATTAAGGAGAAATCAAGCTGAAATGAAACAACTAGTAGAACATGAAACTGTGATAGTGACGAGAAATCATAATGAAGTGAAGAATTCAATAGATCAAATGAAAAACACATTAGAGAGCCTTACAAACAGAATGGGTGAGGCAGAAGAGAGAATATCGGACTTAGAAGACAGAGCACAGGAAACTATACAGTCAAACCAAAGAAAAGAAGAGGAAATTAGAAATCTAAAAAATATTGTTGGGAATCTACAGGATACTATTAAAAAACCCAACATTCGAGTTCTAGGAGTTCCTGAAGGCATGGAGAGGGAGAAAGGATTAGAAGGCCTTTTTAGTGAGATAATAGCAGAAAATTTCCCAGTTTTGGAGAAGGACAGAGACATCCTAGTACAGGAAGCTCATAGAACCCCTAGTAAACATGACCAAAAGAGGTCCTCACCATGACATGTTGTAATTAAACTCACCACAGTGAAACAGAAAGAAAAGATCCTAAAATGCGCAAGAGAGAAACGTCAAATTACACTCAGAGGATCTCCAATTAGAATCACGGCAGACTTCTCATCAGAAACCCTACAAGCTAGAAGGGAATGGCGAGACATAGCCCAGGTACTTAGAAAAACTGCCAGCCCAGAATATTATATCCTGCCAAGCTCTCATTTGTGAATGAAGGTGAAATAAAGACCTTTCATAACAAACAAAAATTGAAAGAATTTGTTGCCACTCGTCCAGCCCTGCAAAAGATACTTAAAGATGTGTTACACACAGAAACACAGAAACACGGCCATCAACATGAAAGAAGAACGGCAAAAGGAAGACCTTTCTGTCTGTCTCTCTCTCTCTCACTGTCCACTCTGCCTGTCAAAAAAATAAATAAATAAATTTAAAAAAAAAAAAGAAGATAAACGAAGGGAACCTCACAGCAAAAGATCACAGGGAATTCAAAGCATACATTTGGATAAAGAAATTATGGGACATGTACTCTATAGAATACTATACAGCAGTCAAAAACAATGAAATCCGGTCATTTGCAACAAGATGGAGGAATCTGGAAAACATCATTCTGAGTGAATTAAGCCAGTCCCAAAGGGACAAATATCATATGTTCTCCCTGATGGGTGACAACTAATTGAGCACCAAAGGTGAAACCTATTGAAGTGAAATGGACACTATGAGAAACAGTAACTTGATCAGCTCTTGTGCTGACTGTTGTTGTACAATGTAATACTTTATCCATTTTAGTATTTTTTTATTCTAGTACTATTGGTTGAACTCTGTAATTAACAAACAATTATTCTTAGGTGTTTCAATTTTAACTGAAAAGTGATCCCTGTGAAATATAAGAGTGGGAATAAGAGAGGGAGGAGATGTAAAACTTGGGACATGCTCAATCGGAACTGCCCCAAATGATGGAGTTAGAATTGTGCCAGGGAATTCCAATACAATCCCATCAAGGTGGCATGTACCAAGGCCATCTCATTAGTCCAAGTGATCAATTTCAGTTCACAATTGATCACACTGATAGGTCTAAGAGTCAAAGGGATGACACAAACAAGACTAGTGTCTGTTAATACTAACTGATAGAATCAAAAAGGGAGAGAATGATCCAACATGGGAAGCAAGATACACAGCAGACTTATAGAATGGCAGATGTCCTAAATAGCACTCTGGCCTCAGAATCAGCCCTTAAGGCATTCGGATATGGCTCAAGAGCCCATGAGAATATTCTAGGCATGGAAAGCCAAGACACTCTGGAAAAAAAAGAAGACCTAAATGAAAGATCTCTGTGAGTGAGATCCCAGTGGAATGAATGGGGCCATCAAAGAAGAAGGTACCTTTCTCTGAAGGGAGGAGAGAACTTCCACTTTGACTATGACCCTGTCGGAATAAGATTGAAGTCAGCGAACCCTAAACGCTTCCATAGCCTTGGCAACTCATGACTAGAGCCTAGGGAGATTACTGATGCCATAAACAAGAGTGTCAAATTGTTAAATCAACAACAGGAGTCACTGTGTACTTACGTCTCATGTGGGATCTGTCCTTAATGTGTTGTCCAATGTGAAGTAATGCTATAACTAGCACTGAAAAGTATTTTACACTTTGTGTTTCTGTGTGGGTGCAAACTGATGAAATCTTTACTTAGTATATACTGAATCAATCTTCTGTATATAAAGATAATTAAAAATGAAAAAAAAATCTTGGTGTTAAATTGGAAATTGCCTAGAAACTTAATCAATTTTTAAAAAAAATATATCATGTAGGATCTCTGTCCTTAATGTGCTGTACATTGTGAATTAATACTATAACTAGTACTCCAACAGTATTTTTCACTTTGTGTTGCTATGTGAGGGCAAACTGTTGAAATCTTTACTTAATATATAGTAAACTGATTATCTGTATATAAAGAGAATTGAAAATGAATCTTGATGTGAAGCAAGGGGAGAGGGAGTGGGAAAGGGGAGGGTTGCGGGTGGGGGGGAAGTTATGGGGGGGGAAGCCATTGTAATCTATAAGCTGTACTTTGGAAATTTATATTCTTTAAATAAAAGCGTTATAAAAAAAATTTGGGGTCCAAGATATCTCATTATGCATATGCAAATATTCCAAAATAGCCAAAATTCAAAACACTTCTGGTATCAAGTATTTCAGATAGGGAATATTCCACCTGTAATGGGAAAATATTCAATACATACAGTCGAAGGGAATGTTTAACACATGCTTCTCCTTGATCAAATAGTGAACATTTTATGGGCTTTTTTCATTTTAGATGAGTTTGTAGAGCAGGTGATCTTTGGAAATGGGGGGATTAATTCTTTTTTTTAAAGATTTATTTATTTATTTGAAAGTCAGAGCTACACAGAGAGAAGGAGAGACACAGAAGAGAAAGAGGTCTTCCATCTGCTTGTTCACTCCCCAGATGGCCGCAATGGCTGGAGCTGCGCTGACCCAAAACCAGGAGCCAGGAGGCTTCTTTGGGTCTCCTACGTGGGTGCAGGGTCCCAAGGACTTGGGCCATCTTGTACTGCTTTCCCAGGTCATAGCAGAGAGACGGGTTGGAAATACAGCAGCCGGGACTTGAACCAGTGCCCATATGGGATGCCGACACTGCGGGCGGCAGCTTTACCCAATATACCACAGCACCGGCCCCAGGGGAATTAATTCTTGATGACTGTGGTCCAGGTTTAAACTCTGGGTCCTTGAGCATACTTTTAAAACAATGGCTTCTGATCCTTGATTGAGTAAAAAATAAGCACATAACTAATTTATTAAATATTTGTTTATTTATTTGAGCGGCAGAATTACAGAGGGAGATAGGGATACGTCTTCCATCATGCTGGTTCATCCCCCAAATGGCTGCAATGGCCAGACCTGGGCCCCTCCAACTCTAGGAGCCAGGAGCGTCTTTTGGGTCTCTCATGCAGGTGCAGGGGCCCAAGGACTTGGGCCATCTTCTACTGCTTTCCCAGGCCATAGCAGAGAGCTGGATTGGAAGTAGAGCAGCTGGGACTCAAACTGGTGTCCCTATGGAATTCTGGCACTGCAAGCGGAGGCTTTACCTGCTATGACACAGCATTGGCTCCAAGTGTTAAAATTAAAAAGCAAAAAAAAAAGGCCCCATGACTCCATACTTTTTTGCCATTTACAAAAGATATGCTAGCTATTGCAGAAACCAATATTTAGACCTTTGAAAACGAAGGGGCATTTAAAACTAAGACTAAATCTATTGAAGATTAAAAATATAGGAGATGATATGTGAAATCAGTTTTAAAATCTATGTGAAAATCAAATCTATTGCGAAGTCTTGGATGCATCTCCTTCTACCGCCACATTCTGTATGGGCAAACCCAGAAATGTGTATGGCCTGGAAGCTGAGGTTAAGAAGGGCTTCATGTTGGTCTTCAATAAGTTGGGCACCAGAGGTGTGGTTAGCTATGGAGAAGCAAGGACCTGGATGATGACCACAAGAAAGCAGGGACTCAGTTGTCCACAGGGAGGGTCTCACAAAGGTGCACTGTGGCGAAGTCAGTCCACTCAATGGGCCTGTTGTGAGCTGGATGGTTGCAGCACTGAGATTGTGTATCTGTTCCAGAATCCAAACTACTTAGAAATCCATGGAGCAGTTATTGGGTTCATGAAAAAAAAAAAAAAAAAACCTAAGAAAAACAAAACTTCAACCAGGCTCAACTATGCTTGTGATGGGGAAGCTCAGTGCCTGTTGAAGATGGTTTGTGACTTTCATATGTTTGTGTGTTGCACCCGTTTTGGCTTGAACACCCCTGTGGCCTGTCAGTGTCTCCTTTTCCTCTTTAAGTTCTCCTCCCTTTAGGGATCACTCCTTCATCTTCATAAGCTGGTGGTCCAACTGCTGATAAGCATGTGGAAAAAGAATAACTTGAGAATGTTTTTAGAGCCCGGCCTGAAGCACTGAGAATTGTTTATTTCAGAAAGAAAAAAAATGTAGACAAAGGCAGATGGTGAAAGGGGGGCAGACCCAAAGAGTGACATTGGCAGCTCGAGACAGTGCCCAGCAAGCACTTAGAGAAGAGCAAACAGCACAAAACAGAGAAAGGGAGAAACCCAGAAAGAAAGAGCATGGAGAGAAACAGACAGAAATTCAGAGAGCTAGGCAGCCGTAGAGGGAGCCAGTCACGGAACGAGAGGCAAATGGAGAGAAGCAGCGGAGGAAGTCAGACAGCAGACAGAGTCCAAGTGAGAGGGAGACACGCTGGGTACCAAGGACAGACAATGGAACAGGGAGCTGAAGGGAACAGAGAGGTATTGCCAGGCAGCAGGCGGGGAGCTTGTGTGCATTTCTCACAGGGAAATGAACAACTGGACTGGATGGCTGGGATGGACAGCCTTTCGGATGAGGGCTACTGAAGGCTGGGCAGGCAGGCACCCTAAACAGAGGATTCCTCCCTCCCCATGGTCCCGCTCCCTCTGCAGGGCAGTCTGGGGAGTGCAGCTTTCTATGCCCTCACTGTGGACGCCAGGAGGACCTCACGGACCTGCAGCACATGGGAACTGAGATCCTCACCGTGGACTTGTGCGCTTTCCTGGCCAGCCCCTATCCGCTCATCCTGTTTCCAGTAACAGCCTCTGATGTTCTTGGGTAGCCACCCTTCCGCATTTCAGGCCTGCGGCTTTGTGGTGTTGACAGCACTTCCTCAGCCTCATTCCAGGGATAGCTTGTGACCCAGGCTTGGCGTACCATGACGAACACCGACTTCTCCTGCCATCAGCGACTGCTTCGGGCATGCGTACAAAACTCAAGGGAGGCCAATAGAGCCAGTCAGTCTGGGTTGGGCCTCCGGGGTTTGTCCTCAAACCCACGCTTTAGCCGTTGAGACGTGTTGGTTGCAGCGGAGGGTGCCATCTTGATATGTTGCCTAGGCTGAAAATGAAATCACACGTAAAGCGGCTGGGAGCAAAACAGATCACAACGGGGTTTTTGTGGCCTCTGTTGAACACTGATCAAATGGTTTCTGAAGTCAGAACTATCTCAAAAATTTTTATTTTCAAAAGCCAATAGATTACCTTTATTGCTTATCAGTTAAACTAGTTTGGGTTAGATTTTCTGTTACATGCAACTAAATTCTAATTGACGAATATCCTGGATACCAGGAACCATCAAATTCTATGGAAATTGGAAATTGAATTTTATTTTTATTTATTTGAGAGGTAGAATTACAGACAGTGAGAAGGAGAGACAGACAGGACTTCTGTCCATTGGTTCACTCCCCAGTGGACTTAGGCCATCCTCTGCTGCTTTCCCAGGCCATAGCAGAGAGCTGGACTGGAAGAGGAGCAGCTGGGACTAGAACCTGCTTAGGATGGCAGCTAGTTAGTGGCAGTGTATGAAATACAATTTCATCTACTGTGAACCCCTTTCTCCACTAAATCCACTCTTTCCTTCCATCCCCCTTATTTTATTTTTAATTTAAAATAGAGGCTCCCTCTCCAATATACATTTTTACTCTAGTGACTTTCTATGCTCTAGAAATACCAGCCCTTTGCAACATTCTATCTCCCCATGACCGCAGCCCATGGCAATACCTGTCTTTGCTCAGCTGCATCCCCTTGCTAGGTGTCTTCTTGGCCTTCCTAGGCCATGGTAGGCAGAATATGGCAGACGTCACTGCTGCTTTTATTTGGCTTACCAAATAGAGCATTTGCCTTTTCAAAGAGGACAGCACAAAGATTGCAAAGTAATACGTTTCTGAGGCATGAATCCCACACACTATAGCAGAGGTTTAGAGGACATATCTCGAAACTGCCTGACCTTCTGAGATTTCTCTGGGTGTCAGCTGTGAGCACTAGTTCCAATATTTATCTTCTAAGAGTTACAAATGAAAACTTGCTGAGTGGGCCAGCTCCACGGCTCACTAGGCAAATCCTCCGCCTAGCGGCGCCAGCACACCAGGTTCTAGTCCCGGTTGGGGCACCGGATTCTGTCCCGGTTGCCCCTCTTCCAGGCCAGCTCTCTCCTGTGGCCCGGGAGTGCAGTGGAGGATGGTCCAAGTGCTTGGGCCCTGCACCCCATGGGAGACCAGGAGAAGCACCTTGCTCCTGCCATCAGATCAGCGCGGTGTGCCAGCTGCAGCGGGCCGGCCACAGCGGCCATTGGAGGGTGAACCAACAGCAAAGGAAGACCTTTCTCTCTGTCTCTCTCTCTCACTGTCCACTCTGCCTGTCAAAAAATAAATAAATAAAGTAAATAAAATAAAAAAAATAAAAAGAGGTGGTGTGACAGAATAGTTATTAAAAAAAAAAAAAACTTGGAAAGATGGCGGAATAGTGAGGACGCGCACTAGCAGTCCGCAAAAAGATAGTTTAATAAAAACAAGAGTTACTGTAGCCTCAGGAAAAATCTCACGGAAAAAAATGCAGTGGAAATTCTTCCGGACCCAGTGAATGAGACGCAGAGGACCTAGGGGAAAGTAAGTTTGCGAACGGCAAATCGTGCCTTAGTGGCACGGGAGCTGCCGGGAGGGACGGGAACCGGACGGAACACAGTCGCCATTGGAATCGAGCGCTTAAACGGGAGCCGATACAGGGATCCCGAGACACTGGCGGGGGGAAGCAGACGCCAGGGGGGAAACAGCACAATTGAGGCGAGCCCACACGGACACTAGCCTCTTTCGTTGCTCACCCTGCTCACTCGAGCTAGACTGAACACAGTGGGACGGCGCGCGCCCGCCGGCTGAACCGGAAGCCGGGCGGAACACAGTCGCCATTGGAACTGAGCTCTTGAACGGGGGCCGATACAGGGATCCCGAGACAGTGGCGGGGGGAAGAAGACCCCCCACGGGGGAAACAGCACAATTGAGGCGAGCCTGCACGGACACTAGCCTCTCTCGTCACCCACCCTGCTAATTCGAGCTAGATTAAACGCAGTGGGACAAGGCGCGCCCGCCCGCCCGCCCGCCCATCACTGAGGCAGACGGAACCAAAAACCCGAGGCTGTAGAAACCTGAAGGGGATCCAAAAACTGGGAACACACCGCGCACACAAACTCCGTTACCTTGACAACCCAGAGAAAGAGTGTGGGGAAAAAAAATGCCAAATAAAAACAGATTCCGAGGGAGCAAGGTCAAGGAAGACGCTATGATGACCCCAAATGGAAAAGACACCCCAAGTCAGGATTATGAAGATAATGAGATAGAAGAAATGCAAGAAGCAGATCTCAAAGAATTGATAAGAACATTAAGAAGTTCTCAAAAACAAATTCTTGAACTACAGAAATCCTTAATGGATAAGATAGAAAATCTCTCTCGCGAGAATGAAGTACTACGGAGAAATCAAAACGAAATGAAACAACTAGTAGAACAAGAAGCTACGATAGTGACAAAAAATCTTAATGAATTGAAGAATTCAATAGATCAAGTGACAAGCAATCTTGAGGCCCTTAAAACCAGAATGGGTGAAGCAGAAGAGAGAATATCGGACCTAGAAGACAGAGAACAGGAGAGGAAACAGTCAAACCAAAGACAAGAAGAGGAAATTAGAAAACTAAAAGATATCGTCGGGAATTTACAGGATACTATTAAAAAACCCAACATTCGGGTTCTAGGTGTTCCTGAAGGTATGGAGAGGGAGAAAGGATTAGAAGGCCTTTTTAGGGAGATAATAGCAGAAAACTTTCCAGGCTTGGAGAAAGAGAGAAATCCTAATCCAGGAAGCTCATAGAACCCCTAATAAACATGACCAAAAGAGATCCTCTGCACGACATATTGTAATTAAACTCACCACAGTGAAGCAAAAAGAAAAGATCCTAAAATGTGCAAGAGAGAAACGTCAGATTACTCTCAGAGGATCTCCAATTAGACTTACAGCTGACTTCTCAACAGAAACCCTACAAGCTAGAAGGGAATGGCGAGACATAGCCCAGGTACTTAGAGAGAAAAACTGCCAGCCCAGAATATTATACCCTGCAAAGCTCTCATTTGTGAATGAAGGTGAAATAAAGACCTTTCATAACAAACAAAAATTGAAAGAATTTGTTGCCACTCGTCCAGCCCTGCAAAAGATACTTAAAGACGTGTTACACACAGAAACACAGAAACATGACCATCAACATGAAAGAAGGTAAACGAAGGGAACCTCACGGCAACAGATCACAGGGAATTCAAAGCATACATTAGAAAATATCTGGCAAATGGCAGGGCAAACTTACCACTTATCAATAGTCACATTGAACGTTAAAGGTCTAAACTGTCCTGTTAAAAGACAGAGATTGGCTGATTGGGTTAAGAAACAAAAACCATCTATTTGCTGCCTACAAGAAACACATCTTTCCAATGAAGATCCATACAGACTGAAAATAAAAGGATGGAACAAGATATACCACGCCAACAGAAATGAAAAAAGAGCGGGTGTAACCATCTTAATATCGGACTACATAAACTTTAACACAAAAACTGTTAAGAGAGACAAAGAGGGGCACTATATAATGATTAAGGGATCAATACTACAGGAAGATATAACAATTCTCAATGTATATGCACCTAATTACAGGCCACAGGTTTATTTAAAAAATTTGTTAAGAAACTTAAAGGGAGACTTAGACCCCAACACAATAGTACTGGGGGACTTCAATACTTCACTCACAGATATTGACAGATCGACAGGACAGAAGATCAACAAGGAGACAGTAGATTTAAACAACACTATAGCCCAAATGGATCTAACAGATATCTACAGAACTTTTCATCCTCACGTAAAGCATTCACATTCTTCTCAGCAGTACATGGAACCTACTCTAGGATTGATCACATATTAGGCCATAAAGCAAGTCTCAGCAAATTCAAAAGAATTAGAATCATACCATGTAACTTCTCAGACCATGAGGGAGTGAAGTTGGAAATTAGCAACTCAGGAATCTCTAGAGCATATGCAAACACATGGAGATTGAACAACATGCTCCTGAATGAACAATGGGTCACTGAAGAAATCAAAAGAGAAATCAAAAATTTTCTGGAAGTAAATGAGGATAACAGCACAACATACCAAAACTTATGGGATACAGCAAAAGCAGTGTTAAGAGGAAAGTTTATATCAATAGGTGCCTACATCAAGAAATTGGAAAGGCACCAAATAGATGAGCTTTCAATGCATCTCAAGGATCTAGAAAATTTGCAGCAAACTAGACCCAAATCTAGTAGAAAAAGAGAAATAATCAAAATCAGAGAAGAAATCAACAGGATTGAATACAAAAAAACATTACAAAAAATCAGCCAAACGAGGAGCTGGTTTTTTGAAAAAATAAACAAGATTGACACCCCACTGGCCCAACTAACTAAAAAAAGAAGAGAAAAGACCCAAATCAGTAAAATCAGAGATGAAAAAGGAAATATAACAACAGACACCACAGAAATCAAAAGAATCATCAGAAATTACTACAAGGACTTGTATGCCAGCAAACAGGGAAACCTATCAGAAATGGATAGATTCCTGGACACATGCAACCTTCCTAAATTGAACCAGGAAGACATAGAAAACCTAAACAGACCCATAAGTGAGTCAGAAATTGAAACAGTAATAAAGGCCCTCCCAACAAAGAAAAGCCCAGGACCAGATGGATTCACTGCTGAATTTTACCAGACATTTAAAGAAGAACTAACCCCAATTCTTCTCAAACTATTCAGAACAATCGAAAAAGAGGGAATTCTCCCAAATTCCTTCTATGAAGCCAGCATCACCTTAATTCCTAAGCCAGAAAAAGATGCAGCATTGAAAGAGAATTACAGACCAATATCCCTCATGAACATAGATGCAAAAATCCTCAACAAAATTCTGGCCAATAGACTGCAACAACACATCAGAAAGATCATCCACCCAGACCAAGTGGGATTCATCCCTGGTATGCAGGGATGGTTCAATATTCGCAAAACAATCAACGTGATACACCACATTAACAGACTGCAGAAGAAAAACCATATGATTATCTCACTAGACGCAGAGAAAGCATTCGATAAAATTCAACACCCTTTCATGATGAAAACCCTAAGCAAACTGGGTATAAAAGGCACATTCCTCAATACAATCAAAGCAATTTATGAAAAACCCACGGCCAATATCCTATTGAATGGGGAAAAGTTGGAAGCATTTCCACTGAGATCTGGTACCAGACAGGGATGCCCACTCTCACCACTGCTATTCAATATAGTGCTGGAAGTCTTAGCCAGAGCTATTAGGCAAGAAAAAGAAATTAAAGGGATACAAGTTGGGAAGGAAGAACTCAAACTATCCCTCTTTGCAGACGACATGATTCTTTATTTAGGGGACCCAAAGAACTCTACTAAGAGACTATTGGAACTCATAGAAGAGTTTGGCAAAGTAGCAGGATATAAAATCAATGCACAAAAATCAACAGCCTTTGTATACACAGACAATGCCACGGCTGAGGAAGAACTGCTAAGATCCATCCCATTCACAATAGCTACAAAAACAATCAAATACCTTGGAATAAATTTAACTAAGGACATTAAAGATCTCTACAATGAAAATTACAAAACCTTAAAGAAAGAAATAGAAGAGGATACCAAAAAATGGAGAAATCTCCCATGCTCATGGATTGGAAGAATCAATATCATCAAAATGTCCATTCTCCCAAAAGCAATTTACAGATTCAACGCAATACCAATCAAAATGCCAAAGACATTCTGAGAACTGAAAAAATGATGCTGAAATTCATATGGAGACACAGGAGACCTCGAATAGCTAAAGCAATCTTGTACAACAAAAACAAAGCCGGAGGCATCACAATACCAGATTTCAGGACATACTACAGGGCAGTTGTTATCAAAACAGCATGGTACTGGTACAGAAACAGATGGATAGACCAATGGAACAGAATAGAAACTCCAGAAATCAATCCAAACACCTACAGCCAACTTATATTTGATCAACAACCAGTCCCTGGAGTAAGGTCAGTCTGTTTAATAAATGGTGCTGGGAAAACTGGATTTCCACATGCAGAACCATGAAGCAAGACCCCTACCTTTCATCTTACACAAAAATCCATTCAACATGGATTAAAAATTTAAACCTACGACCCGACACCATCAAATTACTAGAGAGCATAGGAGAAACCCTGCAAGACATAGGTACTGGCAAAGACTTCTTGGAAAAGACCCCAGAAGCACAGGCACTGAAAACCAAAATTAACTACTGGGATTGCATCAAATTGAAAAGTTTCTGTACTGCAAAAGAAACAGTCAGGAAAGTGAATAGGAAACCGACAGAATGGGAAAATATATTTGCAAACTATGCAACAGATAAAGGGTTGATAACCAGAATCTACAAAGAAATTAAGAAACTCCACAACATCAAAACAAACAACCCACTTAAGAGGTGGGCCAAGGACCTCAATAGACATTTTTCAAAAGAGGAAATCCAAATGGCCAACAGACACATGAAAAAATGTTCAAGATCCCTAGCAATCAGGGAAATGCAAATCAAAACCACAATGAGGTTTCACCTCACCCCGGTGAGAATGGCTCACATTCAGAAATCCACCAACAATAGATGCTGGAGAGGATGTGGGGAAAAAGGGACACTAATCCACTGTTGGTGGGAATGCAAACTGGTGAAGCCACTATGGAAGTCAGTCTGGAGATTCCTCAGAAACATGAATATAACCCTACCATTCAACCCAGCCATCCCACTCCTTGGAATTTACCCAAAGGAAATTAAATTGGCAAACAAAAAAGCCGTCTGCACAGCAATGTTTATTGCGGCTCAATTCACAATAGCTAAGACTTGGAACCAACCCAAATGCCCATCAACAGTAGACTGGATTAGGAAATTATGGGACATGTACTCTACAGAATACTATACAGCAGTCAAAAACAATGAAATCCGGTCATTGGCAACAAAATGGAGGAATCTGGAAAACATCATGCTGAGTGAATTAAGTCAGTCCCAAAGAGACAAATATCATTTGTTTCCCTTGATTGGCGATGACTAACTGAGCACCAAAGGGGAAACCTGTAGAAGTGAAATGGACACTATGAGAAACAGTGACTCGATCAGCTCTTGTGCTGACTGTTGTTGTACAATGTAATACTTTATCCATGGTAGTATTTTTTCTTTTCTTTATCCTAGTACTAGTGGTTGAACTCTGTAATTAACACACAATTATTCTTAGGTGTTTAAATTTTAACTGAAAAGTGATCTCTGTGAAATATAAGAGTGGGAATAAGAGAGGGAGGAGATGTAAAACTTGGGACATGCTCAATCGGAACGGCCCCAAATGATGGAGTTAGAATTGTGCCAGGGGTTTCCAATACAATCCCATCAAGGTGGCATGTACCAAGGCCATCTCATTAGTCCAAGTGATCAATTTCAGCTCACAATTGATCACACTGATAGGTCTAAGAGTCAAAGGGATCACACAAACAAGACTAGTGTCTGTTAATACTAACTGATAGAATGAAAAAGGGAGAGAATGATCCAACATGGGAAGCAGGATACACAGCAGACTCATAGAATGGCAGATGTCCTAAATAGCACTCTGGCCTCAGAATCAGCCCTTAAGGCATTCGGATCTGGCTCAAGAGCCCATGAGAATATTTTAGGCATGGAAAGCTAAGACACTCTGGAAAAAACAGAAGACCTAAATGAAAGATCTCTGCGAGTGAGACCCCAGTGGAAAGAACGGGGCCATCAAAGAAGGAGGTACCTTTCTCTGAAGGGAGGAGAGAACTTCCACTTTGACTATGGCCCTGTGGGAATAAGATCGAAGTCGGCTAACCCTAAAGGCTTCCATAGCCTCGGCAACTCATGACCAGAGCCTAGGGAGATTACTGACGCCATAAACAAGAGTGTCAAATTGTTAAATCAACATCAGGAGTCACTGTGTACTTACGTCTCATGAGGGATCTGTCCTTAATGTGTTATCCAATGTGAAGTGATGCTATTACTAATACTGAAACAGTATTTTTACACTTTGTGTTTCTGAGTGGGTGCAAACTGATGAAATCCTTACATAGTATATATTGAATCGATCTTCTTTATATAAAGATAATTGCAAATGATTAAAAAATCTTGGTGTTAAACTGGAAATTGCATAGACAATTAATCAATTTTTTTAAAAAAAAATCATGTAGGATCTCTGTCCTTAATGTGCTGTACATTGTGAATTAATACTATAACTAGTACTCCAACAGTATTATCATTTTGTGTCTCTATGCGAGGGCAAACCGTTGAAATCTTTACGTAATATGTACTAAATTGATCTTCTGTGTATAAAGAGAATTGAAAATGAATCTTGATGTGAACAGAAGGGGAGAGGGAGCGGGAAAGGGGAGGGTGGGGGGAGGGAGGGAAGTTGTGGGGGGGGGGGAGCCATTGTGGTCCATGAGCTGTTCTTTGGAAATTTATATTCTTTAAATAAAAGCTTTATATAAAAAAAAAAAAAACTTGCTGAAGAGTCCTGAAATACATCGCCTTTGTAACGCAGAGTTTAGATCAGTGGATATCAGACTTCATTGTGCATCAGACTTACTGGAGAGCTTGCAAAACACAGATTGCTGGGCCCTACACCAGAGACTCTGATTCAGCAGGGCTGGAGAATGTCTAACAAGTTCCCAAGTGATGTTGACGCTGGTGCTCTGGACATCATGCTTTGAAGAGCATTGATTGTATTTAAGAATAAAGCTTTGAGAGTCTGGATTGGTGACATAAAACCTCGGGCTTTCTTTGACCCCAGTCTTGGAAATCAAGCCCCACCCAGCAGATACAAAGGCTAGTGCCTGGGCAATGGTGGGTGAGGGGTATGGTCCTGGTGTCCCACAGATGAGTCCACTGGTGAGTCAGATGCTGCCAGGAGCCAGGAACTCTAGCCAGGCCTCCAATGTGGGTGGCAGGTACCCGGCACCTGCTGCCACCCAGGGTGCACGTGAGCAGGAAGTCACATCAGAATTGCAACAGCTGAGACTTAATTGCTGTACCACATGCCTGCCCCAAAATTCTTACTTATCTCCCCATTGAGTCTGTGTCTTGTGAAGTCTGAAGTGTGCTCCATGCAGTAGGCTTCAGGGGCCTGAAGCCTTGGCCTTCATGCAGTCCTTGCCTCCTGACGGCTCCTAAGAGGGGTTCTCTGCGACTTGCTTTCCTGTTCCCTGGTGCTACAGACCCTTTCCATTTGCTCCCCTCCCTCGGTCCTGTTCTGCTCTCTCCTTCCATATTGGTAGGGACCAAGGTTTGAGAGGGGATAGTGAGTCTAGGCAGTGGCCTTCGGGCCCCAGCCACTTGGTGGACAGCCATGTGGAGTTCCTTATCTACGCTCAATTCAGGGACTATGTGTATACCAGCAGGAGATTTACAGTCCCTTTGTGTTGCTTGTATGCTGTGGATTGGCACTGTAGACTCATGGGAAAGGGAATCGACTCTCCAACCCTCAGTCCTAAATTTAAAAAAAGTAAATTATGGGCAGGTGCCCCGGCTTACTAGGCTAATCTTCCGCCTGCAGCGCCAGCACACTGGGTTCTAGTCCCGGTTGGGGCACCGGGTTCTGTCCGGGTTGCTCCTCTTCCAGTCCAGCTCTCTGCTGTGGCCCAGGAGTGCAGTGGAGGATGGCCCAAGTGCTTGGGCCTTGCACCGCATGGGAGACCAGGAGAAGCACCTGGCTCCTGCCTTCGGATCAGCATGGTGTGAAGGCCACAGTGCGCCGGCCGCAGCGGCCATTGGAGGGTGAACCAACGGCAAAGGAAGACCTTTCTCTCTGTCTCTCTCTCTCTCACTGTCCACTCTTCCTGTCAAAAAAAAAAAAGGTAAATTATTTATTTGAAAGGCAGAAGGAGAGAGAGAGAGAGAGCAAGCGAGCGAGCCAGAGTGAGTACTTCCATCCACTATTTCAGTTCGCAAATGTCCACAGCAGCCAGGGCTGGGCTAGAGCTGCAGCTGAGATATAGGAACACAATCCAGGACTCCCATGTGGCTGGCAGAAGCCTAGTTCCTTAAGCCGTCACTACTGACTCCTAGAGTTAGCATTGGCAGAAAGCTGGAGCCAGGAGTTGAAGCCGGGACTTGAACCTAGGCTCTCTGATATGAGATGTAGGTGTCTTCACTGCTAAACACCGACTCCCCCATGCCCTGAATTTTCAGTTTGCACCAGGCCCTGCACACAGGCATGAAACAGCTCCCCAGATCTCTACAGCCCAGAGTAGTAGAGATGTAATGAATGACATTGATAGCTCCACTGAGGTTTTCACAATTCTTTGCTCCTCAAAGAAGTAAAAAAATTGACCTGAGAGAGAACTGGACCTGGGGGAAACTTGGGTCAGAGATGATTTAGCAGCAACTCGGGCAGTCCAAGGCGAAAGGCCAGACAGGAGCAGGGATGCCCACATGGATAGATAGTTAGGCGGTCTGCTAGGCGAACCTGAGTGAGCGCGTAAATCTTGCATCAACGGCTCCATCTCCTGCCATCAGATAAAATGGATGTTTGAAGTGGAAAATAAATTGGGCTATAGAAAAATAAGGAAGATGAAATTTCTTGCTGCACTTGCTCCATAAAATGGGAAGAGAAGTGTGTAGAGGTTAAGAACATGCAAACAAAAGACATTTCTTACAGGGGTGAGAGCTGGGAGAGACTGATCAGGTGCTACAAGGAACCACTATTCGGGGGTCCAAGAAGAGGGCTCTGAAAGTCATCCACAAAAGGAAAATCACCTGAAGGGGTCATGAAATGTAAGGATGAATGCAGGTCAAAGAAGTTCACCAAGCAAACAGCAAGGGAGTAAAGAGGCATAGCTTTTCTCACAAAGTTGTTTCAGTTGCGCTTTAACATATTTTTTCTATTGTGGATAGTGTTCCTTTTGCGCCTTATTTGGGAGATAACTTTCCTTAAAGCAACCTAGCTCAGAGCCTTTTGAAATAATGCTGGCGGCAGGTGCCAGAGCTCAATAGGCTAATCCTCCGCCTGCGGCGCTGGCACACCGGGTTCTAGTCCCATTTGGGGCGCCAGGTTCTGTTCTAGTCGCTCCTCTTCCTGTCCAGCTCTTTGCTGTGGCCCGAGAGTGTAGTGGAGGATGGCCCAAGTGCTTGGGCCCTGCACCTGCATGGGAGACCAGGAGAAGCACCTGGCTCCTGGCTTTGGATTAGCACGGTGCGCCAGCCGCAGCGGCCACTGGGGGGGGGTGTGAACCAACGGAAAAGGAAGACCTTTCTCTCTCTGTCTCTCTCTCTCACTGTCCACTCTGCCTGTCAAAAAAAATAAATAAATACTGCTGGCAGCTAAGGACAGTGTCAGGATGTTGGGAAAGATGCTTGAGGAGAGCCAGCAGGAACCCAGTCTTAGAAAGTCTGAAAAAAGGGAAGCCTGATTTTTATTGGGTAACATTTTTGGGGTTGTTTCCTTTTTCCTTTTGTCTATTTTTTTAAAGTTTTCTATAATGAACCTGCTTTACTTGCGCAATGTTTACAAGGCGGCAGCGGGTGGGGGGAACCTCTTCAATGAAATGGCAAGAACAATGCTTGGACAGTACAGCTCAGTTTATGATTCTGTTTGCCCTTTCTCTGCATTTGGCAGGACATGAAAAATAAGGGGAGAAAATAAAGAACAAACCACAGCCATTTTCATGTGCTTCCCCATTAGATGAATCCATAAATGAAAGAACAAGGATTCCCAGTGAGTAACCAGAAAGAAACAGAGGCAGGTAGGTCCCAGAGCGGAGCAGGTCATCAGAGGACCAAAGCCCACCCTCAGGAGCTCAACTTAGAGAAAAATAGCAGCTGATCCACCGGATGAGCCCTGCAGGTCACGGTGCTTTTGGGATGATGCTGGTAGGGACAGGGTGTGGATTCTGTGATCAGACTAATCCCATGTCACAAAAAATTGTTGTGCAATCAAATACATGGTACATTCTAGATCGCAGTAAATGCTGCAAAGCTCAGATAAAATCAAAAGTGCTGCATCAAAAGTGCGTGAACACTTTCCTGCTGCTCCTGGCACTGGATTTGACATAGGGGAAGTTTTGACTTCTGTGTTTGATGTCTAGTGTGCCATCAGAGAGAAATCTTGATCTAAATGCAACTTATCTGTGATAAACCAAGACCGAATACATTACTCAAAAAGCTAAAGCCTCCAGGGTGAGAAAGAAGGGTGCAGGGAAAGTCAAACTGAGCAGGAAAAAAAAAAAAAAAAAACCCAGACATTTGATGACTCAGAGCAGATAACCAATTTGTTCTTATAGAATTAGAGTGAACAAAAGGGGGTGAAATCCCTGAGACATTTAAAAGAGTGTGCCCCTGCTTGGCTCGGTGCCCTTCTCTGTGGATGAGAACTAGACCCTGGTTCTCAGATGCTCATGTTTCTTTTCTGTCAGGGATCCTTTTGAGTTCATGATGGGAATTTTGTCCTCAGCAGCATCAGTTTTCAAAATTCCTCACACTAATACAAAATCAAAAGGGAAGAAGAGCCCCTTTGGGATGTTTTATCATGAATCATCCGTCCCTTCCTGACTCTCCCGGGACCCCAATCCATACACAGAGGTCCCATTGATTCTTGAGGTCCCTGTCAAAGCCAAATTCAATGATGGAAAAGATGAGCTGGGGTCTGTTTCATGTTGAACTCACCAGTTAAGTTCTGTTGCAGTCCCAGGTCAGAGCAGCTTGGCATTGAAGAGGCAGAAATAAAAGAGCCTGCTGTTCAAATACTTGGGAGTTCCTAGCATTCTGATTGTAAATGGAGCCAATCATTTATATGCAGACCATTGAGAAGGAGATGAATGAACAAGGGAGCTCCCCAGTGTCCTTCTGAAACATGCAGTGCAGCCTGTTTCGCTGCTAACTATAAACATGTGCAACCAAAGCAAGTGCTGGTGTCAAAATGCTTTGTCAATTTTGCTTTATTTTATTTTAACCCTGGAGAAGCCAAGGGAGGGACAGAATTTAAGAAAGTTATTTAAATCTGTGCAACCCAAACATTTTCTGGAGACACAGCAGCATTAGGGTTTTGACACACTTATCTGATTTTCAACAAGAAAAATTATGGATTTTTAAAAATTAACTTGTTAAAGCCTAAAATTTTACTATTCCTCACTCTCCAAAGAAGCAAAGGAAGGAAATCAGAGATTTGTTTGTTTGGAATTAAGAGTATCTTTGTGTTATCTGTAAATAAACCATAAGACTTTTTTCCACTCATTCACTACTCTATTAATTTTGTTCACTCAATGAACATCTGTTAAGTCCTTCCCATGTTTCAGGCACTGTGGCAGGAACTGAATATATGACATTAAATAAGTTCCAGTTCTGTGTTAAGATGAGTAACATAGAGTAAGTAACCTTGTGTCTCTCATTTAATGCAGCTATAAAACCTGGACAGGATATGTGGAGCAGGTGTTTAAACATCATGGAACATAATTAGTGGCAGGTAAACTAGGAGAGTGACCAGAATCTGAACTACTACTAAACTGGAGATAAACTTATCACCTTTTCTACCTCTAGTATCACCTGGCCAATACTCAAGGTGACCCCAGACTTACAAGTGGACATTGTCAAGGACAGAGAGAGCTCCAGAAGTCCTTCTGTCCTGATATGAGGAGTAGGAAAATGGTTTTCTAAATGTTTTATTTTTCTTTTTCCTTATTTTTCTTCTCTAAGGTCTCACACAATCCAGCCTGTGATGGTCTATAGGCTCCTGAAACTCAGAAGTGGAGGAGCCACCTCTCTGGCTGGAAGACCTGTGGTTTCCAAAGGGTGACCCTAAGGCCTGGTATGATCTGTCTTGTTCTCTCTGCTCTTCTCTTCTCTGTGATTTCCAAAGGGTGACATCAAGGCCTGGGCCCCTCCCCTCCCCTCCCCTCCTCTCTCTTCCCTTCCCCTCCCCTCCCCTCCGCTCCCCTCCCTTTCCCATTCTAACTTTCAAGCCTCCCTATTCCCCCTACTCTTTTTAGAACCACATTTGGGCAAAAGGATGTGAAAGCTCAGATACTCCTTTGCCACCAGAGGGAAGTTCAAACCATTCAAGCTGCAGCTCATGTGGAGGAACTCTTGTCCCAGCCTCACTCTTAGCCATCTTAAAAACCAAGCCATGGAGCTGGTGCTGTGGTGCAAAGTGTTAGGCTGCAGTATGCAGTGCTGGCATCCCACAGAGGTGTAGGTTCAAGACCTGGCTGTTCCACTTCTAATCCAGCTCTCTGCTAATGGCATGGGAATAGTAGTAGAAGATGGTCCAAGTGCTTGGGCCCCTGCATATGCAAGGCAGACCCAGAAGAAGATCCTGGCTCCTGGCTTTGGACTGGCCCAGCCCCAGCCATTGCAGCCATTTGGGGGAATGAACCAGTGGATGGAAGATATATCTCTCTATATCTCACCCTCTCTCTGTCATCCTGATTTTCAAATAATCAAATAAATAAGTCTTTAAAAACAAAATAAACAAACAAAAAACCAAGCTGGTTTTCTTTCTTGGCTCTCTCAAGCCATTTTCATATCAGCTTGGGCGTCCCCCCCCTCTCTCAGAACACATCACATGAATAATAAACCTTTCTGTACCCTCTTACTGAATTTATAACACCGTCATATCAATCTCCACAGAGCATTTGGAGTGAATGGCCCATCTTGTTTCTGCTGATTGATCTCGACAGCCCTAGACATGGTTCCAGTTATGGAAACTGCGGAACAGGTGAGAATCAAAAAGGAGAGCTTCAGGGAACCAGAGAATACAAGGGAGATCTCAGAGAGAAGGGAGCAGGAATGGTACCCCACCAAGCTGCTCAAAACCCTGGGTTGTTCCTAAACTGGGCAAGGATAGAGCTGACCATAAGGAGTCTTTTTCAGATCTTATCTCTGGGAAACCACAGTCCACCTGCCAGACTGGCCACAAGGCGGCATATCCATCAGCTGGATCCGAATAGCACTGCAAAGACTTCGGAAATGGAACTGACGTAGGAATGATAACACACAGAGGATTGTTCAGAACTATATGCTTGAAACCAACTAGGTTGATTCTTTGCTAAAGCAAAATAGTCAGCATTCCCTAAGATTGAAATAAGACCCAGAATCTCTTAAGATAATGTTCAAAATGTCTAGGATATAATCCATAATTATTTAGCATACAAAGAACCAAGAAAATACCAACTCTAGTAAGTATATACCTGTGTCAAAATTCACAAACTAGGGGCTGACGCTGTGGAATAGCAGGTTAAAAGAGTATGGATAGTCTTCCCCCAAAGTCTTTTCCAGTTCTGTAAACCTAACTTAATCTAAAGAAAATTTCCCCCAGTCATTTGGTTTCTTTCTGGTGTTTTGCTCACATTGTTGGGAGGACCAGTCTTGCCTATGTATTTCCTCTCCAGGATACTTCTGTATCTTACCTTGGAGGGGGTCATAATACCTTAGACACTCAGGATTGGATAGGCTATAACAGCTAGCCTAATCTATCTTACTTTCTAGTGCCCATCTCACTTTTACAAGTCTTACTAAATGGCAGTCCAGGGTCTGGTTGAAAATCTCTACTAACTAGATGCTCATTTCTCTGACAATACAAAAGTTCTCCCTTCCCTATATTCTAAACAAAATCACCACCCTGCCCACAATTCCTAATTCACAAGAACTGAGCCTAGTGTCTCTCTATTTTATTTTTCAAATGAATAAGTAACAATACCTTTTAAATGAATGAATAGTAAATCCATTTGGTACATCAGAGCCTTTTCCTGACCTGTTTCATCATGGCAAGAATTTTTTGTTTCTTTACAGAGAGAATTGTTTGTTTAATGAGGTTGTATGGCTTGGGTGTGACGGTCCAGAAATTACCCTTTTATCCATAAACTCCATGTGCCCATTGGTACAGCTCTCTTTCTTCGAAAGTATTTTTCTTTAATGTCAAGGTCAAGGTGTGGTAATAAGCACAAATCTTTGGGGGTTTTGTCTATCTATATGTCTGTGAGGAATCTGTGAAAGCACTAACATCTTCAATATAAATAGGCACAGAAGAAAACAGAAGTGAACATCTTTATCTGGCTGGAGAGTTTTAACATGAGAACTTCTTGCATGAGGAACTCTGACTTAGAGACAATGTTGTTCAGTTTATCATGCTGGAATGGTTTAGCACAACCTATAAAAGGGAAAACGGATAAAATTGGACTGCATCAACATCAAAAATTTTTGCTCTGAAACAGACGCTGCTGAGAGCATGAAAAGACAAATTCCAGACCAGGGAAAACATTGGCATACCACTTATGTCCCAAAGAACTAGTATGCAGAATGTATAAGAGACTCTCAAAATTCAGTGGTTAGAAGACAAATAACCCAATTAAAAAATGGGCAAAAGACACAAAGAGACATTTTACTTAATGATGGCAATATGCCCAGGAAAAGATATTCAATGTCAGTAGTCATTAGGAAAATGCAAATTAAAACCATGATGTGATATCACTACACACCTATCAGGGGGTTAAAATATAGAATGGCTACATCACCAAATGCTGACTAGGTAGAAACTGAATCGCTCATACATTGTTGATAAGAATGTAAAGTGGTATAGCCACTCTGGAAAGCAGATGGGCAGTTTGTTGGGATACTAATCATGCATTTATCCTACTGCTCAACAAGTCTACTCCTGGGCAGTTATCACAAAGAGCTAAAACCACATATTCACACAACAATGTATACATGAACATTTGTAGCAAGTATTTTCCTAATGACCAAAGCGTAGTTAAACAAATGGTGTGTATTCATGCCACTGCATATTGTTCAGCAGCGCAAAGGAACTAACCACTAATACGAGCAACAACCTGGATGAATCTCCAGAAGATTCTGCTGAGTGAAAAACAGCTAGTCCTCAAGCGCTACATACTGTATGATAACTCCTACACAGCATTCTTCAAATGACAAAATTATGGAAATGGAGACCA
Source organism: Sylvilagus floridanus (assembly GCA_949820135.1). NCBI lineage: Eukaryota > Metazoa > Chordata > Mammalia > Lagomorpha > Leporidae > Sylvilagus > Sylvilagus floridanus. Next base: position 112,505,940 of record OX463227.1, on the reverse strand, counting down.
GATTAGTGGTTGCCAGAGCTTGAGAGGATGTTGGATTGGGTGGGGAAGTGGTTGTGGTTCTATGATCCCGACAGGATGGAGGGATTCTTGTGGTGATGGAAATATTTTGTATCTTGGCTGGATCAGCATCAGTATCCTACATTGCAGTCCTATGTATTACAGTTTTGGAAGATGTTATCACTGGGAGAAACTGAATAAAGAATACAAGGACTCTCCCTGTATTATTTCTTACAACGAGATGCACATCTATAACTATCTCAATATAAAAAGATTAATTTAAAGAACACTTTTGCACAGCTGTTCAGTTTTGCAGGCAAGACACTGCTTGAGACACCAACATTTCATCTCAGAATGTCTGGATTCAAGCCGTGGATCTGTTTCTGATTCCAGCTTTCTTCTACTGAGCACCCTAGGAAGCAGCAGGTGATGTCAATCACGGGTCCCTGCCATCCACACAGGAGACCCGGATTTAGATTAGGGCTCCTGGTTTCATCCAGGCCCAGCCTCAATTGTAGCCATTTGTGGAATAAACCAGTAAATGGAAGATATCTCTGTCTCTCTCTTTTAAATAATATGCAAATTAATAATTCTTTTAAAAAACAGAAACAATATTCTTATGCCTGCATTGCAGCCCATACCTATTCAATTACAATGCCTATGAGTGAAGTCAGGCACTGGCATTTTTTTTTTCGACAGGCAGAATTACACAGTGAGGGGGAGAGACAGAGTGAAAGGTCTTCCTTCCGTTGGTTCACCCCCCAAAATGGCTGCTATGGCTGGCGCGCTGCACCAATCCGAAGCCAGGAGCCAGGTGCTTATCCTGGTCTCCCACGTGGGTGCAGGGCCCAAGCACTTGGGCCATCCTCCACTGCCTTCCTTGGCCACAGCAGAGAGCTGGACTGGAAGAGGAGCAACCAGGACAGAATCCGGCACCCCAATCTGAACTAGAACCCAGGGTGCCGGCGCCGCAGGCAGAGGATTAGCCTAGTGAGCCACGGCGCTGGCCAGGCACTGGTATTTTTAAAAGATGCTGGGTGATTCCACATTTGAGAATCACTAAATTCAGAATCTCAGAAGGCTCTGAGGAGATCTGTAAGAAGAAGAAGGAGAAACAAGCTTTCCTAAAGTCCCGTCTATTAGAGACATCTTTGTCTCGGTAGGGAATGACATGGAAGCATCCTATTACATTTTGGCCACAGACCCAATCAAGGGAGGGAGGAGCCTTGGATGCCTCTTATCCATCTGGCATGCTCCTAGCCTTAAAGCTTCACTGATTGGAAACTTAAGTCCCAAAGTCAACATTATAAACTGCTCCATTACTGGAATAACTTACCAAAAATATTTTAGAAATTACTCCATAAATAATGCAACTTCTTCCTCTCCATCTTCATTCTAATAACCTTTATTAAGCATAGCTTGAGAAGGTGGGTTATGCAAAGGTTTCTAGATCATCTAGAGCCGCCTGGATTATTACAGGTGTATTGTTCTGTTTCAAAAGTAACGCCCCCCCTACACCTAGCTGGCATTTCAATTTTTTTTTTATATTCACTCCCTTTTTTTCTGAGAAATCTCTTAGAGAGATTTTACTTACACTTGGTATAATAAGCAGCTTCTTAGCCAAACTGTAAAATGAAAGGAAAGGAACTGCATCTTTCCTCTCATTAAACTTGAACCCAATTTGACCTTTACAGTAAGCCTGGCTGCATTGTGAGAGGATTTTTAGAATGTCTCTCAATTGCAAGTTTTCGAATGTTATTCTGTTCAATATTTTGGCCTAAGCTTTCTCTTGGGACATTTTCTTTTAAATTAAAAACATTGTTTAAAATGCATTATCAGAGTAACATTAAGGTAATGAGAAGAGGCAGCCTATCAGACAAGATAATCTACTTCTTCTTAATGATGTCATTTTTATTACATTAAAGGTTGTTTGTTCAAAGAGACCTGAAGAAGACAAGGATTAACCCTGCACATCAAATCTTGTTTCTCATCAAGCCAATTTCCTATTTGGTTTTTATACTACAAGAATCAGATCCACAGTAGCAGTTCTGTTGGGGAATAACAATGGGGAAATTTGAGCTATCTTTGATATTTATCTTTGCTTTTTAATTTCAGAGGAATCTCTTTTGGGAAAGATGAATTTGTGCTATTTATGTATGTTACTGAATGTACAGAATCCATGGAGAGGGCCATAATTCTTTCACTATTAAACAAAAATAAAAGAGGAAGAGTGAGGACTCATTACATTTGAGACACTGGCTATTCTGGAGCTAAGTGCACACAGACACGTAGCATTAAACTCAGTAAAGAATAGCCAATGAACAGTAAGCTACATGCAAAGATTACCTCTCATCCATGATGTAAAGTTTCCACTAGGCAACATCTGGAGACCGCACAATCCAGATGAGTGAAGCAGAAGAGCAGAGGCAGGAAACCGTACTCAGGCCTGGCTCTTTACAAACACAGCTTTTGCTGCATCAATTCACTCTGCTTCACAGCCCCAAGTAGGGTCATTGGGGTCACACAAGTCACAGAGTCCCTTGCCTATCTAGGGCCTTTGCTCAGACTCTTTCTGTTGCTGCAGTGTGGTGCTTCTGGCTTCTCGCCTGCTGGCTCCCTCTCAGACTTCAGATTTTAATTAAAATAATGTCCCTTCCCATCCCCCTTACTCTAGAGTTAGTCTCCGACTTGGCATTCGATTTATTTCTGAGTCCTCTTCTGGGACTTGACATCTAATAAATAAATATTTGTGAAATTAATAAAGCACTTCCTCCAAAAGTTAATAAATCCATAAATGCTCCTTTCAGCTAAAAAAGCAGATATCATATCAGTCCTCAGCTGAATTTTAGCGACAAATATCAACTATAGTTTTGGTCACACACATGCATTTGATAATGCATCAAAGAATCTAATGATTAGTTCAAGTCATTCAGGATCAGGTGTTGCCTTCTACTAGTGACGTGGGGTGACATACAGAATTTTAAGCAGCTGACATACTGAGCGACTTGTGAGCCAGACCTGAACATTCCATTTCACAGAAACGTTACCGTCTCCAAATGTCCCATTCATCTATTCAGTAGGCACCTCTCCTGCTTTGTGAATCTTAACAACCTCTTCAATTAGATTTTAAGCTGTTAAAGAACAGGGGCCACTCTTTTACTAATAATAACAAACATTACTATTTACTATGTTGTTGTCATTGTGCTATGAGAGTGGGCATTTGCTCTAGTGGTTAAGATGCCCATGTCACATATTAGAGTACCTGCTCTGGCTCCTAATGGCAGCTCCATTCTAATGCAGACCCTGAGAGGCAACAGTGGTGGCTCAAGTAATTGGGTCCCTCCCCCTCTCTCACCCTCTCCGTCTCCCTCTCTCTCTCTTTCTCTCTCTCTCCCCCTGTCTCTCAAATAAATACTTAAGTAATTTTAAACATATGCACTGGAACCATAGTTTGAACCCAGGCAGAATGACTAGACAGCCTGTATAAACTCTTTCCTGAAACCCGGGTCTGACACTTCACAAGGCCTTTGGCAAGTTGCCTCATTTTCTTCCTCTGAAGCGTGGGTGAGGTAGCAGCATGTACACCTCCTTCCCCCCACCTCCCGTTGTAGTGAGGATTAACAGCCTTTGCCCCTAAATTGCCTAGCACAGTGCCTGAAACACATAGATATCCTAAATGTCAGATGTTATTGTTGCTTGTAGGAAAGTTCATTTTATCGCGGAAAGTCCCCCGTCCTTGGCAAAAAGTTCAAAATGGGATCAAGTGGCAGGCCTAGGACAAGGAGTCAGCCTGGGTCCTGGGCAGTCACTCTCTATCGCCCTGTGTCTCTTTCAGAGCCCACCTCAAAAATGTCCCCTTCTGTTTTGCAATTGCCTCCCCTATCCCACCCCCCACTACATTCCAGGAAATCACTCTCCTTAGTTATGAGATGTGGTGCAGAAAAAACCACATATGTCTTTACTTGTTGCACATTTTTCTGCGTTGGCCAGTGCCCTGTGTTCCCTATTTGTTATGAAGTTTTATAACCATCTCTGTTTTTTTAGAGCTAATATTTGATGTTTGAGGATAACTTTGGCATGGCTAGAACATCTGCCTCGCGGAATGAAACCCTATCATTCAGCGCCCCCTGCTGTCTTTCACAGGAAAGCGCATCGACTGAGAAGGTTTGATTCGCTGATCCTGAATGTTGATTATCGAGGTCTAAATAGAAATGGGTGTAAATGTCCTCAACTTGAAATTAGACTCACGTCTTAGCTGTCCTTGAACTCAGCTTCTTGAATTTTAGTTTGTGCGCTGCCTTTGTAAATTCATTTTTGCTTATAGTTTTCTCACATTTGCTTTCCTTAGATTTGCTTTAGGGCGTCTTGTTTTGGGGGTTCGAACTTGTTTTTGTTTTACTCTTGGGTCTGTATCACTTTGGCGAAGAACGGAGAGGAAGAGGGCAAGCGATCCTCGCGTTGGATTCAGACCCTCGGAGGAGGACCACCGCTGTGAGCCTCCAGCTCTTGCGGCCAATGGGATCTCGGTGCATGGGTGAGTGTCAGGCGGAACTAGCCAATGAACGTGCGCTTTCGGCAGCGCGGGCCAGTTTCTCCAACTGGGTCATATAAAGTGGCCCGAGGTGTCCCAGAACTGGACTGGCCCTGGCTGGGGCGATTGCGGCGGTTGCTGGGGTTCAGGGGAGCGTCGCTCCGGCCCCGCAGCCCAGGCAGCAGTGCGGCAGCGGCCAGGTGTGCACGGAGTCGCAGAAGCAGATGACAGCGAGCAGCCCGGAGACCACGGGCGCCTCCAGGAACTAACGTGACCTGCTCCTGAAAGCGGGTTGCCTGCGGAGCCCTGGACGCCCCCGACGGCGCTGACCGCCACCCGATGAACGCGGTGGCAATGGCGGGGACGCGGGGTCGGTGCTGCGGAGTGGTGAGGGTTGGCTGCTTGGCTTTGTCGCCGTCCGGGAGCAGGGGTTGCGCTCAAAGTCCTGGCCCCTGTTTTCACTAATCTCTAATTGATAGTTAGCATTTCTTTCCGTTAGGCGAATAGGCAACAAAACAGCAGTATCGGTATCTGCATCTGTCATTTATGGGAGTCAGATACCTTAGAAACGGGTACGTGGAACACTAATTTGAAATTATGGTAATAATTAGACCTGCCCCTAGATTTGATAATCTTTAATATGTTAATAAAGAACATTTATTATATCTAGGTTTAAATGTTTAATAATTTGACAACTGTATTTCAAGAAAATTGGCATCCTGTGCAATCTTATTTTGTTCATTTTCCCAGAATGCCAAAGGAATCCATGTGACATTGGAAGAGTGCCTGTCTTGGATCATGAGTGGACAGTTCTACAAATAGGTGGAGTTGGGGCCCCGTGCTGTGGCATAATGGGCTAAGCTTCCGCCTGCGGTGCTGCCTCCCATATGGATGCAAGCCTCCCGTAGGGATGCCAGTTCTTGTTCTGGCTGCTCCTTTGCTGATCCAGCTCTCTGCTATGGCCTGGGAAAGCAGTAGAAGATGGCCCAAGTCCTTGGGTCCCTGCACCCACGTGGGAGACCCGGAGGAACCTCCTGGCTCTTGGCTTCTGATTGGCCATTGGCCATTTGGGGAGTGAACCAGTGGATGGAAGACCTTTCTCTCTGTCTCTCCCTCTCTCTGTCTGTAACTTTACCTCTCAAAGAAATAAGTAAAATCTTAAAAAGAGAGAAAGAAAGAAAGAAAGAAAGAAGAAAGAAAGAAAGAAAGAAAGAAAGAAAAAGAAAACAAGTAGAGGTGAACAGGCTTGGCTGCAAACCTACCTGGTGCTCCGGCCTTACCATTAGCTGGAGTAAGCAGCACCTGGTGGCCTTTGAGTTAAGAGGACAGTGGCCCCCTTTGCCCAAGAACAACCCGATTCCCACATGGACAAGAGTATATACAAGAGTATGGAATTCCCATAATATGCGAAGAGTTTTTCTTCTAGGTTTGGGTGAAATGCCTTGAGTAGTAGAATCCCAAAGCTTTTTCCAGCTTTTAACACTCCAGTGGCAGGATGAGCTGTATCTTAAGTCCAGATACTGAGGTCCAGGGGGAAATCATTTAATAGTTCACATCATTTTAAGATAATGAGGCGCCCCACGGGGGTGTTAGTTTTGTTCTGAATAGGGAAATTTTGCTGGGATCTGCAGAGGAGGAGGCTGGAGCAGGGAAGAGCCCAGAAGGGGTGGAAAGGAAACAGGGAGAACTCTGAGCCAAACCCCCGGCTGCTGCTTCCTCTCCCCCACATTACTGTCATGCCATCTACTCTCCCGTGAATCTTGTGGGACCTTATTAACTTCTTAGGATCAGTTTAGCCTTTTCCTAAGAAACATACTTTCCTGAAACATTTGCATGTGCAAGGGATAGATTCGGCAAACAAATGTCATGAGACAATGCATGTTCTTAATTTTATTTTATTATGAGGAAGTCTATAATTCCCAGTCACACAGAATCCCCAGAGCTAGACGACAGCTTTCTTAAAATCTCTAAAGGGCTGTTGTGTAAGGATGAGGGTGGGAGTTACTTGTAATTAGACAGGAAAGCAAACCTGGAGTGACATGTGAAATTACTTGGAGGCACAATTTCAACTCAACTTAAGGTTCATTCCCGAGAACTGATTATCTTGGACTACATAAGATTTAAAGTGCTTTCCAACTCTGGGATTCTGTACCATTCCCTAGCTAGACATTCTGCAACTGATCCTCCCCTGGGCACGGCTCTATTGCTAAGAAAAGGGCAGTCCCCTAATGTCTTCAGGGAACTGAGTGCTGTAAGGAGGTAAAATAAATCTAAGTTTTATTCTAACAAGGGAACACAAGCCAGCAAGTCCTGGACCTGAAGCATAAAACCAAGATCCTGATCTGATCACATCTATGTAGCCCCCTCAATAGGGTAATGAAAGGTGCTTGCGGTTTGAAGTCAACAAACTCGGGTTTCGGGTGTTTTACTGGTCGTGGAGGGGAGGGCGGTTGCTGGAGCGAGTCTTGTAGGTTCTTTCCCTCAGCTTAGTAGAGAGATAAAAAGCTGGGAAACAATTTGCAAAGAGGCAGAAACTTTTATTCTATTGGCAATCGACAGAGAAAGTGTCTGGTGAGAGAGGAGACCAGGCAGAGTGCCCGAGGCGGACACTGGCTATAAGGAAGCATCCCGGGTATTTAAGGCGTTACTATTTTTTTCACTGGGTCATTCTGTAGGGATACCCATTGGACAGGGGTTTCACATATGTATGTTGATTGGTTTGGGGCTCATGGTGATAGCTGGGGTCTCCTGGAGACTGTCTCTTTAGGGGTTCAACCCCCTCCTCTGCTAGCTCTGGGTGGAAGACTGCAATTAACTTGAAGGCATGGTTTAAAACCGCAAGGTCACACAAGATAGCCAGGGTCTCCTGGAGCCGGTCCAACTCTCCCCAGGTGCTCAGCTCCTTCCCCTGCCAGCTGTGGGTGAAAGCTTGCACCCACCCTGAAGGTGTGATTTAAAGCTACAAGGTCACATATGCAGCACAAGGAGCTATGAGTAGGGGGGATGCCAGTTGGCCTGGAGACAAGCTTTCCAGCCACAGCTGACACCCTGCTTGTGAAGGACATTTTACCTATGTCTGAGGGGCCCACAGACTCCCAGACCCACTGGCCGGCCTCACATCCCACCTTCTTCAATCCACACCCTACTACTGTGAGGACTTGGGCATCGATGTCACTCTGGCTACTTCCTGTTGACAGGGGGTTGTCGTAGGGCCCTTAGGGTGGTGTGTGGAAAGTCTGGGGTGGTGGCGGCCATCCAGGTTGCTGTGGTAGAATGCAGTCTCCACGCGGGGTTCCATCTGAAGGACCATTTGCATCTTGATGGATTCTAACCTTTGAGAGACAAATTTGACAAGGCAGTTAGAGATACATGGGCCAAACATTAGAGAAAGAAGCAGCAGACAGAATGGGCCCAGCAGAGAAAGTACCCATGCTGGAATTTAGTTGTTCCTAAACCTGACCTGTCGGGTGGATTTTAGCTGACAGGCTTTTTAAGCACACTGCCTTTTGGAGGATGTGAGCTGTGCGTGTGTCTATAGCTCCTGAGGTGTGGATATAGAAGCAACAAGAGACGTTTGCTATGGCACATACTCCTCCCTGTTGGGCTAGCATATCGCCCAAAGCAAGTCTGAGCATCCTCTAAGATAGAAGAACAACTGGACATAGGAATTTCTCCCCACTTGCTTTTGTGCCTACAGAAAAGATCTAGTTGGAGTACGGTGTTGTAATTGAGACTCCCCTGTGGAGGCCAGGTCTCCCCGTCATTAAGGGGGCGTTTGGACCGGCCTTGGTGCAGATGAAAGTCAGGACCTTCTTCCTGAGGATCTGGGGATCAAAGTGACCCCAGCTCTTGAGGATGCATCTGAGAGGTGTCATAAAGGAGAGAGAATGGGTTGTCTAGAGAGGTTGCCTCCTCTCTCTGTACAACCCTAACATGAGGACTGAGCCTGGCAGGCACTGGGAGGTGAACCCAGTCTGGCCCCTGGGGCACAGCCCTCCCTTAGTGGTCATTACAAGGGTGGCCTTGCTGTCCACCAGGACAGGATTTCCACTCCTATTCCTGTCTCGGTTTATCCGGCCCCTGGTTTCCACTCCTTTGCCTCTTAGGATGAGGGTCTTGATGAAACGGTCTATTCCCACCGTAATGTTGCTGCCTCCAACTCTCAAAGCAGCCTAACTCTCATACCAAACCATTAGAAGGTTGAGCCAGTCGTGACTGGTGACGTCTGGAAGACCTTCAGAATCCATGCCTGCTGGACTCTGTTCTGTCAGGACTTAGGCAAGTGAAAAAAAGTTACTATGTCCCAAGAACAGCCTCACGTTTTTCTTCCAGGCTCTTTACAAGCATCTGTCTCAGGACCCCTTGTGGGGACACAGGGTGCACGTACAGTGACCTGACAGAGAGGGGTAAAAATCTTTGGGGACTTATCTGGGCATTTTACACATAGAGTCCTTTTACTGTTATGGAAACCTGGTGTGTGTGTGGGGGGGACTCTCTTTGTTCAGACAGGCACCCGAAACAGTGGAGGATGGGGCAGTTTATTAAACCCAGCGGGCTCAGGGGGAAATATTTTTTGACAGTTGAACCCTGAGCCCAGGTGTCTTATGTATAGGTTCATTAGCATCATACCTTAACCCTTACAGCACCATGTCTAAATTGCAGCTTATGTGACTTACCACCACACTTCCAAAGGTCAGTGGGTCTGGCATGTTTACAGAGGGGGTACCTGGGTCAGATTTATAGGACAGATTTATGACTGGAGAGCAGAGCTTAGGACATCTTCCCTCCCTAGACAAGATAACTGCATACAACTGCTTTACCAGATAATTGGGAGCAGCCACTTTTTCAAAGTGACAGGGGTTTGTTTTCTTTCCTTTAGCTCTGGTTGTGGTCTTATTATTGCAAAAACCTCATTACTTTAACAGAAGGTCAGATTCTAATTCTATGTCAAAGAAAAACAGACTAATAGCTTTTATATCCAAAAATTTCTTCCTTTCATAACCTTCTGTGACTTCCTCAAACCTTTCTTTTCCATTCCAGTCTAAGCTAGTCATTAGGATAAAACAGTTCTTACACACCATGTCCTTTTTCTATTTAAAAAATCTCTTTTCTTTTTTTAACCTTCTTTATCAAGTACACACTTTATACTTGTGACCTTTTCCCATCTGATTGCCTTGATCTACATTTCAGCTTTAAACAGTTTTAAATTATTTTTCATAAGAAACCCCAACAGTCTCCTTGCAATGATGGATAAGCTTCACCGCTAAAAATCCTTTTGCCAGCTGAGATACTTGGCAAACCCAAACACACTCCTTTGGAAAGTACGCCAGTCCCGCAGGTGGCAGCCGATCGCACCCAACCCCGGTTTCCCGCACAGGCGGAAGTCAGTATAGACGGTCCGGCCGCCTTCTGGGATGGGGTTCCTCTGGCGCTCCTGGGCGGGGCTGAGCCTGGAGGGGCTGGGCCTGGGCGGGGCTGGGCCTGGAGGGGCTGGGCCTGGGCGGGGCTGGGCCTGGGCGGGACTGAGCCTGGAGGGGCTGGGCCTGGGCGGGGCTGGGCCTGGGCGGGGCTGGGCCTGGAGGGGCTGGGCCTGGGCGGGGCTGGGCCTGGGCGGGACTGAGCCTGGAGGGGCTGGGCCTCACCGAAGCATGCGCGCAGCGGGGAAGGCGTTGCAGGCAGGGGCCCCAGCTCAAAGGCAGGCCGCTGCGGAGGACCGCCCTGGCTCAGAGACCGCTTCCGGGGTCCCGGTAAGACGCTTGCCTCCTGCTGGTTCCCACCTTCTTTCTTCAGTTATGGGGAGGGCCCAGGGCTGCAGGTGCGCTGTGCATCCTGCAGGCGCGACCTTCCTGCCTGGGGTTTTCCTACTGAGGCACAGAAGTAAAAGAGCTCTCACTGACAGCCCCTACTCCCGAAATCCCTACTTCACACAAAGGGGCAAGGAGAGATTTTTGCGGGGGCTGGGCACCTCTCCTCCTGGGAATTCCCAACTTTCTGCTTTCTCGTGGCCCTAAATCTCCCAGCCATCCTGTTTCCTACCTTCCCGGTGGTGTGGGGTCGGGGAGTGAGCTCAAGCACCATTGCAAAAATGCCTGATGCTTTTGATGTCCAAAGCACCATGCAGACTTCACTGGAAAATGCCTTTCATGGCCCAGGAGCTCAAGGGGTGGGAGGGAGGGAATTGTCAGGCTCAGCATGTGAAGGTGCTTTTTTACACACTGTGATAGTTCAAAGCAAATATCTTAATGAGTTCTCCTCATTTTGGAGGACTTGTTCCCTGGATTTGTGTTTAGTGCACTCATTTTGCTGCATTGCACCCAAGATGCTTTGTGGCCTTGTACAAGTCTTTGAGCAGGGGTTGGCCTCCAGGCCTGTGATGGGCTGCTACCTCCCAACCCCTATCCCTCTGTGTGCTTCCTTTTCCCTGCCATGTGCAGGTCAGTGTGCTTGGTGCAGTGAGGAGGAGAAACGTGAACTAAACCTGGGCTTGCCCCAGGGAGCTTGAGTTGACTGAGAGCAGAGCGAATCCCAACATAAGTGACTGTATAGCAGAAGGAAGGGGAGTGTCCCCCCAAAGAAGGATGGGGGAGGGATGGCGGAATCTGTCTTTGACACCAGCTGCTTGACCTCAGGAGAAATCAGGTTCTTAAACTACTTGATAATGACCAGTCTCTCATGAACTCCAGACACACATGGGAGTGTTTTCCTGTGTGTTAGGGATCTCTGGCGGAGTATACTCCATGTGGGGCCCATCATTCCTGACCACCTCTCTCCTCCCCCCTCCACACACCTTGCTGCTGCTCCAGTAGATAATCTGCCTTCGTGGAGTAGCATCAAGGCCCCCTCACCCCAACCTCTTCTAATGGTTCAAGCCAGACACCTAGGGGTTACTCATATGTGACTCATCTGCTCCTCCCTCTCCACACCAGGGCCTTCTACTTTGTAAACCTCTTCCAAATCCCTGCATGTCCCTCCACCCTCATTGCCATTTCTTTAGGCCAGGCTAGCAGCATCAGCTAAGCTTTTGCCTAGTTTACGGCAGCAGCCGCCCTATTTTTCTCACTGTAGTTCATCTTCTGCTACTGCAGCCAGGAAGCACTCGCCAGAATTCAGTTACGATTGTGGGGCTCCCTTCTTTGATCCCTCGTTGCTTTTTATGAGAGAAGCAGACTCTTTACGGGGCGTGCATGGGTGTTCAGGTCCTATCCTGCTCACCAGTCCCCCTTCTCTTTACAACCTCCTTGCACTTTGTGTTTTGAGAGCGTACCCGTGCTTTCTCAGGCTCTTAGGCCTTTGCAGGTGTTCTCCCTTTCACCTGGATCTTCCTTCCTTGCCACTTGGCTTCCTCTGCGCTCCCCAAGATCCCAGCTGGATGGACTCTGCATCCTTCCTTAGGCTCCCAAGCTGCTGCTTCCTGTGTTTGTTTTTCTAAGTGTTTCTTTATTTGAAAGGCAGAGTTGAGCAAGTGAGCAGGCGAGAGAGAAGTCTTCTGTCTGCTGCTGGTTCACTCCCCAAATGGCTGTAAGAGCCAGGGCTGGGCCAGGCCAAAGCCAGGAACCAGGAACTCCATCTGGGTCTCTCAGGTGCGTGGCAGGAGCCTAGTTATTTGGGCCATCTTCCTCTGCCTTCCCAGGTGCATTAGCAGGGAGCTGGATTGGAAATGGGTCAGCCAGACTCAAACCAGTGCTCATATAGGCTGCGGCTTAACCTGCTGTGTCACAAAGCTGGCCCCAAGGTGCCTCTCTGCTTAGGGCTCTTTCACAAATTTGTCTTCTCTACCAGTCTGTACCATACAGTCCTGGAAGAACAAGGCCATGCTATTGCCTAGCACGAAGACAGTGCTCAATAAATGGTTGTTAAATGGAAATCACTATAAATTATAGGTTGTAATATTATGGTATGATTCATTGAATACCTGAATCATAAATTTACCCTACTATTTTCTCCATATTCTGAAAATACTAATGTCTTTACACCTGTCAAGCTTAAAAATAGGTATAAGGGTGAAAGAGAAGACTAATCATTATTATTAAAGCAGCTAATATTTCTAGAGTGCTTCGTATGTGTCAGGGACGGTTCTAAGTGCTTTACAGTATTAACTCAATCACTTCTTACAACGCTGTGAGTTGGGTATGTTTATTATGCCTCACTGAGAGGCAGAGAAACTGACAGGTTAAGGAATGCCCTAACTAGTAAGTAGTGGCATCAGGTTTGAACCTGGACGTACACTGTGGAGTATGATAAGCTCTTTGGGAGGGAGAGTAAGGAGGACTGATCATGAGAGGCATGTAGGGCTGAAGAAGGTAAGTCAGCAGAAGCAAGGCCATGAGCTCTGAAAACTGAAGAACTTGAGTCACATTTGCATCTTTACTTTTTTCATCAAGTTAACTCTGTGTCAGAGGTGACTACGCAGTGGTTAGAAGTGAGAATCCCCTGGTTATTAACCCTTTACCTGTAGCATAGTTTGCAAATATTTTTTCCCATTCTGTCGGTTGCCTCTTCACTTCCCTGTTTTTTTTTTTTTTTTTTTTTTTTATATAGGCAGAGTGGACAGTGAGAGAGACAGACAGAGAGAAAGGTCTTCCTTTGCTGTTGGTTCACCCTCCAATGGCCGCTGTGGCCAGCATGCTGCAGCCGGCGCACCCTGCTGACCTGAAGGCAGGAGCCAGGTGCTTCTCCTGGTCTCCCATGGGGTGCAGGGCCCAAGCACTTGGGCCATCCTCCACTGCACTCCCTGGCCACAGCAGAGAACTGGCCTGGAAGGGGGGCAACCGGACAGAATCTGGCGCCCCGACCGGGACTAGAACCCGGTGTGCCAGCGCCGCAAGCGGAGGATTAGCCAATTGGGCCGCGGCGCCGGCCCTATTTCTTTTGCAGTACAGAAACTTCTCAATTTGATGCAATCCCAAATTAATTTTGGCTTTGACTGCCTGTGCTTCCTGGGTCTTTTCCAAGAAATCTTTGCCACTGCCCATATCTTGCAGGGTTTCTCCAATGTTCTCTAATAATTTGATGGTGTTGGGTCATAGATTTAGGTCTTTAATCCATGTTGAGTGGATTTTTGTGTGAGGTGAAAGGTAGGGGTCTTGCTTCATGCTTCTGTACGTGGAAATACAATTTTCCCAGCACCATTTATTGAATAGACTGTCCTTTCTCCAGGGATTGGTTTTGGATCGTTGATCAAATATAAGTTGGCTGTAGATGTTTGGATTGATTTCTGGTGTTTCTATTCTGTTCCATTGGTCTATCCGTCTGTTTCTGTACCAGTACCATGCTGTTTTGATAACAACTGCCCTGTAGTATGTCCTGAAATCTGGTATCGTGATGCCTCCGGCTTTGTTTTTGTTGTACAAGATTGCTTTAGCTATTCAAGGTCTCCTGTGTCTCCATATGAATTTCAGGATTGTTTTTTCCAGATCTGAGAAGAATGTCTTTGGTATTTTGGTTGGTATCACATTGAATCCATAAATTGCTTTTGGGATAATGGACATTTTGATGATATTGATTCTTCCAATCCATGAGCATGAAAGATTTTTCCATTTTTTGGTAACCTATTTCTTTCTTTAAGAAATTGTAATTTCTATCGTAGAGTTCTTTAATTTCCTTGGTTAAGTTTATTCCATGGTATTTGATTGTTTTTGTAGCTATTGTGAATGGGATTGGTCTTAGAAGTTCTTTCTCAGCCATGGCATTGTCTGTGTATACAAAGGCTGTTGATTTTTGTGCATTGATTTTATATCCTGCTACTTTGCCAAACTCTTCTATGAGTTCCAATAGTCTCTTAGTAGAGTTCTTTGGATCCCCTAAATAAAGAATCATATCATCTGCAAAGAGGGATAGTTTGAGTTCTTCCTCCCCAATTTGTATCCCTTTAATTTCTTTTTCTTGCCTAATAGCTCTGGCTAAAACTTCCAGAACTTGTTGAATAGCAGTGGTGAGAGTGGGCATCCCTGTCTGGTACCTGATCTCAGTGGAAATGCTTCCAACTTTTCCCCATTCAAGAGGATGCTGGCCTTGGGTTTTTCATAAATTGCTTTGATTGTATTGAGGAATGTTCCTTCTATACCCAGTTTGCTTAGGGTTTTCATCATGAAAGGGTGTTGTATTTTATCAAATGCTTTCTCTGCGTCCATTGAGATAATCATATGGTTTTTCTTCTGCAGTCTTTTAATGTGGTGTATCACGTTGATTGTTTTGCGAACATTGAACCATCTCTGCATACCAGGGATAAATCCCACTTAGTCTGGGTGGATGATTGTTCTGATGTGTTGTTGCAATCTATTGGCCAGAATTTTATTGAGGATTTTTGCATCTATGTTCATCAAGGATATTGGTCTGTAATTCTCTTTCAATGCTGCATCTTTTTCTGGCTTAGGAATTAAGGTGATGCTGGCTTCATAGAAAGAATTTGGGAGGATTCCCTCTTTTTGATTGTTCTGAATAGTTTGAGAAGAATTGGAGTTAGTTCTTCTTTAAATGTCTGGTAGAATTCAGCAGTGAATCCATCTGGTCCTGGGCTTTTCCCCTGAGTCTGTGTGACCTGAGGCATTGCATGCCTTTGCCATACCTCTGTTTCCTCAACTGGAAAGTAGAAGTAATGATAGTACTTCCTTGGTAGGGTTGTGGTCATGATTGAATGAATGATATATGTGATGCCTTAGAAGGGTGCCCAGCACAAAATTGTCATTCTTTTCATTATTGTTGCTATTATTTGTCTATCATTCAGTCCACAAGTGGTTTTTAAATGCAGGTCCTTCCTACATGTCGCATCCCCCAGTACTGTTCTCGGGCACAGGTGAGCTCTCCTGTTGTAATTCTTCGGATAGAAGTGACTGTTTTCAGTGTTGCCTCCTTTTAGTGCCCCAGTTTCCCTCCCTCCAGACCCTTCCTCACAGCAGTTCTTTGAGATAAGTGCCAAACTGTTTTTTTGTCCTTCTGTGTCAATTTGTTACTATTTTACTACTAGGAATAAAAGAGCTGTTAACATTAATGATGAGTAGTGAGAAGGCTGTAAAACAATACGAGAACTCTAACATACTCTTCTTCATGTTTAGAAAGATATTTCTCATAGAGGAAATGCAGATGCAAAAAATATGTAAAAGCACCACCAGGAGTCTTGGGACTTAAAAAGCTGCAAGGAACTTTAGAACTCATCTCGTCTATTGCTATTTCTTTTGAGAAGAGTGGACAGAGGGAGGGTGTGGGTCCAGAACAAACAGCCTCTGCCACCACAGAGTATCTGTCTCACCATGAAGCTAGTGACAAAACAAATGTTTACAAGCAGATATTTGGTTCAATCACCAAATATCTCTGTTACCTCTTTGCTGTTGTGCAGTGTGGAGAGGATCGGAGGAAACTGCACAAATGTAAAAGAATTAGAAGTTGGGAGCTGTGATAGGCACGGAAATTAGAGGAGGAAGAAGCTATGTGCTCCAGATCGGTTGGTTGGTGCAGGCTTGGGATTAGGAGATTGGGAGGTAATGAATGGAGCAAAAGCCAGGGGATGAAGCTCCAAGGGAGGAGTGGAGGGTGGGGTGTTGTGGGTAGAGGAGAAGGAGGACATTCTAAGTGTGGAGGAGACAAGTGAAGAGCAAAGTGTTGTGGTCCAGGGAGGAGACTCAGCTGAGCAGAACAAAGTGTTCTTTTGGAAAACAGAAAGAATTAAACTGCTGGAGCTATGGCAGCCCATGCAGACAGGCAAAGGAGAATCATCCCGAGGTGTCCCTAATTGTTTCTGAGAGTGATGGAATTGGGGGGACGGTGGCTGAGTGTTGGGAGAGGTGAAGAGCAAGCCTTCCTTTCTTTAGTAGACTAAATTAATGTTTGTAATTTTAAAAAAGATTTATTTATTTATTTGAAAGTTAGAGTTACACAAAGAGAGGAGAGGCACAGAGAGAGAGAGAGAGAGGTCTTCCATCCGATGGTTCACTCCTCAATTGGTCGCAACAGCCAGAGCTGTGCCAATCTGAAGCCAGGAGCCAGGAGCTTCTTTCAGGTCTCCCACTTGGGTGTAGGGGCCCAAGGACCTAGGCCATCTTCTACTGCTTTCCCAGGCCATAGCAGAGAGCTGGATCGGAAGTGGAGCAGCCAGTTCTCAAATCAACACCCATATGGGATGCTGGTGCTTCAGACCAGGGCGTTAACCCACTGTGCCACAGCACCGGTCCCAATGTTTGTAATTTTATGGGATGTATTTTACTTTTGCATGCAACAGTCTTCTGATTTTTTAAAAAATTTATATACATATATATATTTATTTATTTTTGTCCCTTCCCCCTTACTTTAGAATTGCAGTCTCACCAATGGACCTGATTGGTTTTGGTTATGCAGCCCTTGTGACCTTTGGAAGCATTTTGGGATATAAACGGAGAGGTACGCCTAAAGCAAATTTTTCATCAGAGGGGTTTGGTGGGGAGTTGGTGGTTGTGCTGGGATCATCCGATGGTCTATAAGACAAGAAGTAAAAGATGCTCTTGAGCACCAGCGTGTCATGGGAGCAATTCCTGGAGGGGAGGAGGTTATGTAGGGCCAGGCATGGCAGAGCCTCTGGACCTCTCTCCATCACGGGACTCTCTAATTTCATCTGTTGTATCAATTGCATAATTGACATTTAATTTCACTTAAGGCCTCTCACTTACTATTAAATAAGGATTCTTTTTGATTACCTCATCATATGAAAAAACAGAATAATGTTAATATTGTGTGTTGCATAGGAAAAATTTGTTAAATACTTAAGATGGTACATCCCAAGTTGTCTCTTGATCACTGTTCCAAAGGGGAAAACCTGGATGGTCAGTTAAAGAATTTTTATGGAGAAAAATGAAAGATCAAGGTTTATATTTTACTTTTTTTTAAGGTGGAAGCATTTATGTTCATGGTGTCTCATGATTCCATTCCATATATTTTAATGAAATTTATAAAAATACAGTTGTTTTGCAAAGTGTTTTTGGCATATCTGATGCACTTGAGTTGGCCTGAAAATGTCCAATCTTCATTACTCCTAGTTAATTCTTTCCCTTGAGATGGCTAAGAAGTCAAAAGCATAGTTCTCTGGTGGCTGAGGGCTAAAATAGATGACTTCTAAGATTCGTCACAGCCTGTAATTCTCATTAGATATTTATTGTTCTATCTCAATGGGTATGTATAAGGGGTGTTCAAAAAGTTCATTGAAATGCACATTATGAAACAATTAAGCATGGATTTTAAATTTTTTGGCATCAAAATAAACTTGTCTTTTAATTCTGTCTTCCATGAATTTTTTGAGGTAGTCTCATACCTCAAGGAAAAAAAAAGCACCAAAGTAAGACTTGTAAGTAATCATTCAGAAGTTGAAGTTTCATTGCTACTTTATTTTTTAAAGATTTCTTTATCTATTTGAAAGACAGAGTAATATATAGAAAGAGGAGAGACAGAGAAAGAGAGGGAGAGAGAGAGAGGTATCTTCCATTCAATGGGTCACTCCCTAGATGGCTGCAGCAACTGGGGCTGTGCCAGGCTGAAGCTAGGAACCTGGAACTCCATCTGGGTCTCCCACGTGGGTGTATGGACCCAAGCACTTGGGCCATCTTCTGCTATTTTTCCAGGCACATTAGCAGGGAGTTAGGTCAGAAGTGGAGCAGCTGAGACTCAAACTGGTGCTCATTGGATCCCAGTGTCACAGGCAGGAGCTTAATCTACTGGGCCACAATGCTGTCCCCTACATTGACTACTTTATAAAGGACTTAGTTTAAATCCTGGTAGAATTGTTATTGAAAACAAATGTTTTCATTGTTAAAGCTGTGTCAAAATAACTTTTGTTGCTGAACAGAAAAGAAAATCTGGACATTTTTGCCTGCTCTTTTGAGAGGTGGGAAGAAAGGATGAGACGAGGGGGGTGTGAGCGTGTGCATAAATGCATGAATGTGTGTGTGTTCGAGTTGGGGTGGGAGTTATGATTATTTTAACCCAAATCTCTTCAGGTTTTACCAGCTAGTGGGAACAAATAAAATCACATTAGCTGTAAGATCTCTGATTTCAGGGGCATCTGGTTCAGCTGCACAGTATGGCTCCCTATTGGCCAGCAAGAACCCTTGCTCAGTGATTCTGGCAACCCTTGGGGTTAATATGTCTTCACCAGGCAGCCTACTCAGGTAGTGTAACGTGGGTGAAGAGCATCAGCCACAGAAGCAAGCATTCCTAAATTCTAACCTTGCCCCTGCTAAGTTTTAATTTATGGGCCTCAGTTCCTCAGCTGTTAGAGTTAAATAAGAAAATGCATGTAACACATTGCGCATAGTGCTAGCCAGAGTCGTGCGGTTCCTCCCACTGCTGCCATGGCAGTGGGGAGGTCTGTGGGCTGGTGGAGCACTGTTCCCTTTGCTGGTTTTTTACTTTGTGTTATATTCTAATTGCCTACAATGGAGATGTCTTAAAACATTTGTGTAAAGTGAGTCACTACTCTCTGTTGTCACTCAGAGCTGCTGTAGGTGTGAGTCCCGTGCAGCTGGGGCAGGAGACCCTACTAAGGGCCAGTTATGGGGAGTAGTGTTGGGTGGGGGAAAGCTGTGATGCCAACATGGTGTTTGGTGAGAGGACACAGGTATTTCTGAATCCTCAAGGTTTTTTAATTAGGGGAATGGCTTTTCTAGTTGTGTTTATTTTATTTGAAAGGCAGAGAGGGAGAAAGGAGGGGAAAGAGAGGGAGAGAGGGAGAGAGATCATTTGCTAGTTTACTCTTTAACAGCTGGGGGTATGCCAGGCTGAAACCAGGAGCCAGGAACTCCATCTGGATCTTCCACCTGGGTGGCAGGAGCTCAAGTACTTGGATCATCATCTGCAACTTCCTTGGTGTGTTAGTAAGGACCTTCATAGGAAACAGGGTAGCCAGAGTAGAACCAGTGCTGTGATACGGGGTGTGGGTGTTGCAAGCAGTGGCTCAACCCACTGTACCGTAAGGCCTGCCTCTGGCTGTACATGTATAAAACATCATCTTGTTGGATTTGAATAGATTTGGGAGGAAACAATGAAGAATTTAATATTATCTCCTCCTATAACGCTCTAAACCTTTTTATGTATTTTACATGGGTGATATTAACCCTATTTTGCAACTGAGAAAACTCAGAAAGGCTAAGTGATTTAGCCAAAGTCTTCAGCCAGTGAGTCAAAGAATTAGGACTAGAACTTAGTGTGTTTAACTTCTCTTTCAGGATGCTACTGCTGCTATGGTGTGTGTGTGTGTGTTTATGATTGCATGTGCCACAATGATTAACCCTGGCTGTATGTCAGAATTTCCTATCGATATTTAAAAGTACAGGTACCTCGGCCGACCTTACCCCCCAGGATTCTAATGCAGTGTGTTCTAAGTAAGTCCCATGAAGCAAGAATTATGTTTGCCCTGCTCATGCTGTCACCAGCATATGGCCCGCTGTCCAGTGCATAGGAAGTGCTTGGTGTTTGTCACAGTGCCGTGAAGCGGATGGATGGGTTGGGGGTTGGCTGGCTGGATCAGTGTCCTGGTTCTTGTCTCAATGCAGTGCTCATCAGCACTTGAGTACTGAAGATTTGTTAATTATTCAGGACAGAACCATTGCTTGGTTTTCACAGTACTTCTCTGTTTACTTCTGTGAGTTACAGTTACCTTTATATCTTATTTTCCATGACCACAACCTCACAGTAAAAAGATCAAGCCAAGGAGAATGAGAAAAACAACAGCAGCAAAAAAAGGAAAATAAAAGAGGAGCATAGAAAAGCCAACTGATTGCCCAAGGTCATGCTATCTGTGTCAAATCCGCCACCACAAGGGGTTTTCTTTGTCCCCCCAAGTGATGTCTTGAACTCCTCATTGCTGTGCATTTAGGGCTCCTGTGCCTGAGCAGCCATGAGCAGACAGTGTCCTTGACCAGGTCTGCTACCTAATTTAGCTCTGACCAACTGGGAATACATTTGACTATTAACTGTGTACTCGAAGCTTTGGAATAGGTTCCTTTCATTGGGGGAGTGAGTACCTTTGTGAGCCCGTATTTATATTTGTTCCACCCAGGTGGAGTTCCGTCTTTGATTGCTGGCCTTTTCATTGGATTTTTGGCTGGCTATGGCGCTTACCGTGTCTCCAATGACAAACGGGATGTAAAACTGTCACTATGTAAGTAAGACATTTTTCTCAGTTACACAGGATTGAATCCTGGGGGTGGCTTTTTTGAACACCCTATACTAGGTTTTCTAGAAAACATGCTGTGAGTGACAAAGTGGCCTTGTGAGTGTGTTAAGATTGAACACAACTCTTGCACCTTTCTGGACAGACTTGATCAAAAATATTTGTACTGATGGCAGGTCTTCCAATTCTGTTAAACTTGTTACTGGAAAATTTAAGTTACGCTAAATTGGAAAGAGCAAGGAGTTAGTTCCAGATTTTCAGCTAATTTTCTTGAATGCCTACTTAGCAGTTTTTATGTTGCTGTAAAAATGCCTAAGAAGAGATAGCCTTGTGCTACTTTATTTAGTTCACAAATGGCTTTGGATTCTTTTCTGCCTTAAGATCTAATCCAGAAAAGCAAGGCTGATTTTTAATTTCTCCCTTTGTTGGCCTTAGTAGAACAGCCACAGAAAAAGTGGAATCTTATGTGATTAAAGCCTCTTGAACATTTGGCTGCTGTTATGTGACTTGAAAGAGAAAAACATACCATTATGTTCTTAAAACTGTATGTATGAAATACATGAAATCTGTTCCCATTAGATAAATAAATAAAACAAAAAATAAACAACAACAAAAAGAAATCCAGTGAAGGTTTGGGAAAACACACCAAGAAAACTGTCATTATTTGATTTACTTATGATTTGAAGTTCCATGGTAGCATATGGAGGAAAATACAAAGACAAAATTGTACCAGTTTTGCATTTAAGGGAGAGAAAGAGATGTGGTATTTCTTTTTTTTTTCTTTCTTGTTTTAAATAGGGGCTAAGGCTATTTTTTAAAATGATAATTGGATTGTGTTAGAAGATGCAGCTATATCAGCAGATTGAAGTTTTTCTTCATATGCACTTAAGTATCCACATATGTTTATTGCCAGCCATTTTATTTTTCTTATAAATATTTTTCCTTTAAAATCTGTTTTTAAGTTGTGACATCAGTGCTCTAATGTCTTACACAGGACCACCTCTGCCTTCCTACTGGGGCATCCTGTAAAATGCTGACATGATGCTCTGAATATAATATGATTGCTCAGGCTGTTATTTGTCTTCCAGGCTTCACATTCCCCAGAAGGGAATGCTATACAGAAAAAAAAACAGCCTTCTTCCTGGTATTGACATATTAATTAGTTCTTTTAAATACTGGTTATTTTCCTTACATTCAGTTAAAACTAAAATTTACTGTCTCCCATGGGTCCAAGTACATGCCCTAATCTTTCTTTTTTTAAAATAATTTTTTGTCATTTTAACTTTAGTTTTTAAAAGATTTATTTGAAAGACTTGTAGAGAGACAGATAGACAGATCTTCCATCCGCTGGTTCACTCCCCAGATGGCCACAATGGCCGGAGCTGGGCCAATCCAAAGCCAGGAGCCAGGGCTTCTTTCAGATCTCCCCAGTGGGTGCTGGGGCCATCTTCCACTGCTTTCCCAGGCATATTAGCAGGGAGCTGGATCAGAAGTGGAGCGGCTGAGACTCAAACCAGTGCCCATTCGGGATGTTGCCACTGCAGGTGGTGGCTTTACCTGCTATGCCACAGTGCTGGCCCCCGCTAATATTTCTTGGGGAAGCTGAATAAGATGTAGTAATAACCTTCAGATAGTGTTCTATGAACAGAAATTTAGCTTAGCAAAGAATTTTATCTTGAAAATATTTCAGGAATATATTTTAATATGTTTGTTTACTCAAACTTTCTGATGAACTAGTTCATAAAGCATTTCAGAGAACATTCTATTTTTTTCTAGGAAAGAGCAACTCAGTACATAGCCATAATATTATAATGTTATATTGAACACTTTGTAAAGATATTTATATTTTCCATATGCAAGTGTTTGATAAAGTTTTTGAACTCTGTTCCATGGATTGGTTTGGTTTCCAGTTACAGCTTTCTTCCTGGCCACCATAATGGGTGTGAGATTTAAGAGATCCAAGAAAATAATGCCTGCTGGGCTGGTTGCATGTTTGAGGTAAGAAAAACTATTTTGATCTATATTTTCCTTTGCCATCATTTCAAAGTGATGAATTTTTGGCAGAAGTCAATTTTCATTTGAGAGTCAAATGCTACTTTTTTTTTTAAGATTTATTTATTTATTTGAAAGGCAGAGTTACAGAGAAAGAGAGAGAGAGAGAGAGAGAGAGAGAGAGGTCTTCCATCTGATGGTTCATTCTCCAGCTGGCCGCAACAGCCGAAGCTGCGCTGATCCGGAGCCAGGAGCTTCCTCTGGGTCCTCGCATGTGGGTGCAGGGACCCAAGGACTTGAGCCATCTTCCACTGCTTTCCCAGGCCATGGCAGAGAGCTGGAATGGAAGTAGGGCAGTCAGGACTCGAACCAGCAGCCATATGGGATGCCAGCACTGAAGGTGGCGGCTTTACCTGCTACGCCACAGCGCTGGCCCCGCAACTTTATTTCTAATGGAAAACATGAAAAGCTGAAAAGTTAGGAACAACCTAAAAGTTTACCAGTAAGGAAATGTTTCAAATAAATGTGTGGTTCATTTTATGAGAGCATTAGTTCATGCTTTCAAAAACTAGTTAGTGGCATTGGAAAATCTGACTGACATAGCAAGGTAGAAAAACGGGATCAAAGACAATGAAATATAATGTGATCCCAGTTTTTTAAAAATTATTTCTTTATAAAAATAGGAAGGGAATACCTTAAACTGTTAGCAGTGTTTCTCCATGGGTGGTAGCATGAGTGATTGTTAATATTCTGTCTACTTTTCTGCAGAAGTTTCTATGTGTTGCATTTCTGGGTGTGTGTGTGTGGGAGGGTGTGCTCACCAAGGGTTGCTTCCCAGGTATAGCCCTGTGCCATACATGGTCCTTGGTGGTGGAAGGAGCCAGGATGAAGTTTAGAGAAGTAGCTGAGAATGTCGTAACTGCCCCCTAAATTGCTCTGTGATTATTTTGTTTGCTTTGCTAGCTTTTGAAAGTTGGCATTTCTTTCCAAACCTTTTCCTCATAAAACCTCACTGCAGGTTTTCAGAGAGCAGGTTCGGATTTTTCGTATTGATTCAATGACATTTTACAATGGCTAATTCAGCAGTGTCTGAGAAGTTAGAATACAAAGATGAGGAGTCTTCCGCCACCTGCCTTTTCAAGCAGAGCTAGGAGAGAGCCCAGGAAGTCGGGGCTGGGAGCGCTCCAGGTGAGCTGGGCCTTTGACCCCTTCTCGTCTTGGCCAGGTGAGGGTGACCCTCCCACTGTCTTTTTCTTTTGATCCAGCCTCATGATGATCCTGAGACTTGTCTTGTCCCTGCTCTGAGCATCCTGAGGAGCTGAAAACAAACTTCCTGCCATCCTACCGTAAGGACAGAGCACATTCTCTGTACATATGTGAATATGCCAGCAACAGAAGTAATGCCATATAAACACTAGGTAGAGGCTTTTTTTTTTAAATAAATTGTTTTGTAATTGCCAAGCACTATTTTCATTAAAGGCATTTAATGCATTATTTCCTTTCCTGTGTCTATTTTATATAGGTGTTTTTTTTTCTTGTACAATATCAAATACTCATGATTCAAGTAAATTTACATTAAACCATGACTTAGCAGATAAAGGAATTTCTTAAGGGTGTTTTATATAAAGTAAATGTATCCAGCATTTGTCATGTTTTAGAAATTGTTAGAATTTATATTTTTTGATTTTAATTATTGTTTCCTTTAAGACAATTCCATTCTCGGTTCATTCTGTGTCCTCTGAGAACATATTCAGTATTCAAATAAAAGACATTTTTTAAAAAACCTGTTTCTTAAATTTTGGTGTCCTCTCTCTATGCTCACATCATCTTTGACATTCAGATGAGCAGTTCCTGATAAAAGGGGTTGGGAAGGGGGGTTATTTTTTTTAAGGATTTATTTTATTTATTTGAAAGACAGAGTTACAGAGAGAGAGGGAGAGAGAGAGAGAGAGGTCTTCCATCCACTGGTTCACTCCCCAGATAGCTGCAACAGCCAGAGCTGTGCTTATCTAAAGTCAGGAGATTCTTCTGGGTCCCCCTGTGGGTGCAGGGACCCAAAGACTTGGGCCGTCTTCTGCTGCTTTCCCAGTCCATAGCAAAGAGCTGGATTGGAAGAGGAGCAGCCGGGACTCGCACCAGCGCCCGTATGGGATGCCTGCGCTTCAGGCCGGGGCTTTAACCCTCTGCGCCATAGTGCCAAAGGAGGGTTATTTTAAGCCAACAGGAGGAGAACTTCTCTTTCTGTGAAACGGTAAGAATTCTGAAACAAATTATTTTGCCTCAAATTACTTAATTTTTGGCCATGATTGTAACTGAATGTCCGAGGCACTGTTCGGGCTCTTATTGACTATCAGGGGACTTGATCCCTGCCCAGCCCTTGCGCTGGTTGGTGTGACCTTTGGAAGGTCAGTTCCTTTCTGTGGGACTGAGTTTCTCATGATTAAGGAGGGCTTGAACTTAGAGCTGCAGTTACCTGCAGTTTGGGTCCTTTTGGCCCGGCACAGTGCCATCAGAGTTTCCAGCCTCCTTTGAAATGGTGTGTGGAGCCCTCAACTGGTGACAACTGGTAACAGCGGGGCTGCAATGGTTGTGTTCTGTTGGTGCTTTTCCCAGCTGACTCTCAGAAGGTTAAACTGGTGAAAAGCAATTTGATTAACACAGGGAAAACAAACCCCACTAGTGGGACCCAATGGTAAGCCAAGACAAAATTTCTGCAATATTCTTAAAATATCCTGTTTTTAAGAAAGAGAAAAACACTGATCCTAAGGTAGCAAGGAGGTTTTGTCGCCATAAGCAAGGCTGGAAATCTATCCTCATGGGGTTGCCTGCTGTCAGAAGTGACTGAGAACAGCCTTCAGGTTCAGATTGAGAACAGTTTCTACTCAAACTGCTAAATGTGAAACTGAGAATAGAGATATATAACTGTACCTGAAACTAGTTTGAAGTTATTCAGTAGGGTTCTGGACTTTTCTCAAAAGGTGGTAGAAGTGGATGTTGGTGATGTATATGATTTTTTTTTTAAAGAAATTCTTGCCATCTATTTGCTTACTATTATTTTACTCTTTTGCACTGTGTTGAATGCGGAAGAATTCTTATTTGGGTGGTTCTAATTAATTGATGTTATATTGTCTTATGAAAAACAGCAGTAGTTCTCTGACTTATAGGCAGGTATGAGATGGTTCATTTCCTCATCACTTTGTTTTCATAGCCTTATTAACGTGGCCAGAGGATAGTTGTCTGAGCCTTGTTACACATGTAGAGTTCCTTAGACCTCTTCGTTTGTTAATATTCAGCTCCTATGGTGCTCATGTTTTTAAGAAATATGCCATGTTCAGATCTGAATATGCTCTTCACAGTCTGAACAGATTCTTCATCCAGTGGGAGTGTACTCTGGCTTCCAGGCTGGAGAAATTTTTTAACTGTGGGGATGTGGCTGACTCTGACCTTGAATTCTTAAAATGCAAAAGGACAGTATCCATAAGAGGAGAACATTGCAAAATAAAGTAAGATTCAGGTGAGGACTTGTCTTGCCTATGAGGAAAAGTAATTTAAATTTACATTCCCCACTGCTGGTAGAGATAGGAGATAAGTGGGATTTTCATATGTTGTATGGCACATTGCAAAGTGATATTACAAGTTAACAATACTCAGCAATACAAGTTAGTAATCCACAAAAAGTTTATAGGCTATAGCCAAGTGATCCCATTTAAAATATCATATAGGGGCTGGTGCACTTTGGTGTAGTAAGTTAAGCGTCCACCTGTGGCACTGGCATCCTGTATGGGCACTGTTTGAATCCCAGCTGTTCCTCTTTTCATCCAGCTCTCAGAGTACGGCCTGGGAAAGCAGTGGAAGATGGCCTAAGTGCTTGGCCTCTCTACCCATGTGGGAGGCCCGAAGAAACTCCTGGCTCCTGGCTTCAGATAGGCTCAGCTCCAGCCATTGCTACCATTTGGGGAGTGAAAGGAAGACCTTTCTCTGTGTCTCCCTGTTTCTGTTTGTAATTTTGCCTCTCAAATAAATAAATACATCTTCAGAAAAATACATAATAACAATGTAATATTAAAGTGGCACAAGTCATATCCATAAAGATTTTCTCACAACCTTATGAAAACAAACATTCCAGAGCATCTTGATATACAATAATGATAAGCCTTCATTTTTTAAGCCATAATAACTTGCATATTGTTATATAGTCCTTAAATATAACTTTAAATGGCTACATAAAATCGTATCCAATGAATGCTCATGTATGTAGATATTTCTCAGTTTTTTATACATGTAGGACATGTATATTGTGATTTTTTCAGTAAGGTTGTTTAGAGTATAATAAATGGAATATTATATAGTTATGAAAAATTTTAAAATATGTATGTATTTTAGGGGCCAGAGCCATGGTACAGTAGGTTAATCCTCCACCTGCAGCGCCACCATCCCATATGGGTGCCGGTACTAGTCCCAGTTGCTCCACTTCCAATCCAGCTCTCTGCTATGGCCTGGGAAAGCAGTGGAAGATGACCCAAGTCCTTGGGCCCCTGCACCCGCGTGGGAGACCAGGAAGAAGCTCCTGGCTCCTGGCTTTGGATCGGTGCAGTTCTGTGGCCATTTGGGGAGTGAACCAACGGAAGGAAGACCTTTCTCTCTGTCTCTCCCTCTCACTATCTGTAACTCTACCTCTTAAATAAAATAAATAAAATCTTTAAAAATATGTATTTTAAATATATACATATTTTATTTCTTTTTTCTTTTTTTAACTTTTATTTAATAAATATAAATTTCCAAAGTACAGCTTTTGGATTACAGTGGATTCCCCACCCCCCAGAACTTCCCTCCCACCCGCACCCTTCCTGTCTCCCGCTCGCTCTCCCATCCCATTCACATAGATTCATTTTCAATTATCTTTATATACAGAAGATCAATTTAGTATATGTTAAGTAAAGATTTCAACAGTTTTCACCCACACAGAGACAAAGTGTAAAGTACTGTTTGAGTACTAGTTAGCATTAATTCACATTGTACAACACATTAAGGACAGAGATCCTACATGGGGAGTAAGTGCACAGTGACTCCTCTTGTTGATCTAACAATTGACAACTCTTAAATGTATACATATTTTAAATGTGTAAATTTTATTTTCTTTTTTATTTAATAAATGAATTTTTGTTTTTTTATAAAGCTTTTATTTAAATAATATAAATTTCCAAAGTACAGCTTATGGATTACAATGGCTCCCCCCCATAACTTCCCTCCCACCCACAACCCTCCCCTTTCCTGCTCCCTCTCCCCTTCCATTCACATCAAGATTCATTTTCAATTCTCTTCATATACAGAAGATCAGTTTAGTACATATTACGTAAAGATTTCAACAGTTTGCCCTCACATAGCAACACAAAGTGAAAAATACTGTTGGAGTACTAGTTATGGTATTAATTCGCAATGTACAGCACAGTAAGGACAGAGATCCTACATGATATTTTTTAAAAAAAATTAATTATGCAATTTCCAATTTAACTCCAAGTTTTTAAAATCATTTTTAATTATCTTTATATACAGAAGATAGATTCAGTATATACTAAGTAAAGATTTCATCAGTTTGCATCCACACAGAAACACAAAGTGTAAAAATACTGTTTCAGTACTAGTTATAGCATTACTTTACATTGGACAACACATTAAGGACAGATCCCTCATGAGACGTAAGTACACAGTGACTCCTGATGTTGACTTAACAATTTGACACTCTTGTTTATGGCGTCAGTAATCTCCCTAGGTTCTAGTCATGAGTTGCTGAGGCTATGGAAGCCGACTTCGATCTTATTCCGACAGGGTCATAGTCAAAGTGGAAGTTCTCTCCTCCCTTCAGAGAAAGGTACTTCCTTCTTTGATGGCCCCGTTCTTTCCACTGGGATCTCACTCGCAGAGATCTTTCATTTAGGTCTTCTTTTTTTTTCCAGAGTGTCTTGGCTTTCCATGCCTACAATACTCTCATGGGCTCTTCAGCCAGATCTGAATGCCTTAAGGGCTGATTCTGAGGCCAGAGTGCTATTTAGGACATCTGCCATTCTATGAGTCTGCTGTGTATCTCGCTTCCCATGTTGGATCATTCTCTCCCTTTTTGATTCTATCAGTATTAGCAGACACTAGTCTTGTTTGATCCCTTTGACTCTTAGACCTATCAGTGTGATCAATTGTGAACTGAAATTGATCACTTGGACTAGTGAGATGGCCTTGGTACATACCACCTTGATGGGATTGTATTGGAATCCCCTGGCATGATTCTAACTCCATCATTTGGGGCACGTCTGATTGAGCATGTCCCAAATTGTACATCTCCTCCCTCTCTTATTCCCACTTAATAAATGTGAATTTACAAAGTGCAACTTATTTGTTGTTGTGGCGCCCCCCCCACCTCTCTCCCTCCCACGGCCCTCCCCTCTCCCACTCCCTCTCCCATCCTGCCCTTCATCGAGTTTCATTTTCAATTACCTTCATATACAGAAGATCAAATTAGTATATACTAAGCAAGGATTTCAACAGGCTGCACTCACACAACTGCACAAGGTATAGGGTATTGTTCGATTAGTAGTGTTATTTTTAAGTTTCATAATAAAACAAAAATGTGTAAATTTTAAAAATATGTATATAGACTTTATATAAAAATGAGGCAGCCTGAATAACAATATGAAAACATGTTTGTAATATAATAGGAAATGGAAAACTGAAGCTGTGGCATTGTCATAACTCAGATTCCAAATGTTTTACGTGAGTATATTTTTACAAGATTGTAAAGGAATCTACGAACATAGCAAAGTGTTTTAAGGCTATGGAATCAGACACTAAGGTTTGAGTCCTGTCACCTGTAAACAATGTGACTTAGAGTTATTTTACCTCTGAGTCTCATTTCCTATTTCCTTTGAGGATAGGATAAAATAAAGGAGCATTTGCTGCTTAGTGTGATACGTGGCATGCAATAGCTTTCTCAGTGGTTACAAGTATCATTAAAATGATATCTGTTAAAATGATATCATCTTGTGATTCTCCCCATTTAACTTAGAGGAAGGAAGCAACTTTTATTGAGAGTCTACTACATGCCTGTCAAAGCCTTTGAGAGTAGAGTTCTGCAGAGACCCTGCCTCAGATCCCTGTGCTGGTCCAGGTGACTGTCCTGCTTTAGATATTATTTTGTCTCCCACTCTGTATGTTTCTTAATATATTTCTAACTCACTTCTTGGCATAAGAAAGTCAGTAGGTTCTTAACTGGTGGTGAATGATTTAATGAAAGAATACGTGAATGAAATCTATTTTCCCTACTGTCCTTGGGAACCATTTGGATGGTGTTACCTGTAGCAGAGGGAAGCCTGAGAGGATACTGGGTTTGCATTCTTCAGCCATTAAGATGACTTCAAGAAGCTGTACATCAGCCCAGCTCAGCCTGTTGCCCACAAGGATCTTGCCCATGTTCTCTCAGTGCCTGCACAGTTGAGGTGGAGAAGGTAGAAGAGTCACAACATACCTAACATACATTTCAGTTAAGTTCATTGACTTTGCAGAAAGTTCTAGAAGCTATAGTTATAGTTAGCACCATAACCTTTGCTGATCGCTCCTCCAGGTCTTGATGATGTTCCCTCCTTGTGCCATCTCATGGGCAGATTCCTTAGGTATGCTGTTCTTTGGGAGGTACTTTGCAGGGAGAACATTGGTTGCACAGAGACCTACACCTCATTTTTATAACCACGTTTTCTTCTCATAAGACTGTCATTTATGGGTCACTTCAGGTCAAAATTGATTGAATACAAAATGAAAGATTAGGGTAGGTGGTTACTAAGAACTCTGGTGGCCCTAAAACCCTATAATGTTATGAAATGTAGGCATGGGCTCAGGAGTTAGATTTGGATGTAGGTGCCAGTGTTCTTGGTCGTGTGACACTGGTTAAGTTACTTTGCTTAAATTTTATTCTGATTATAATTGAATGTTATCTTTTTAATACTTCTGAGTAAAATGACATGAAGAATGCCTTCAATGTAGAATTTTCACAGTGTGATCTAGTTTGGGTCAAGGGGACTGAAAACTCACTGCATGTCATTAGGGGAAGTTCAACCAGGGACATAAGGTATCTGTAATTCATGGCAAATATATCAGTATCAATAAAATAATCTGCATCAAATGATTAGGCACAAAGATTGTCAATCATGATAAATATAATTAAATATATATAGTAAGTCATTCAGTTAGAACTGTTGCTATTCAACCTAGAATGAATGGATTAAAACAGCATTGGAAATGGGTTTGGAAAAGTCATCTGGCTCAATTTTTTTCAAATTCTAGCATTTCATTATTTCCTTCCTCTATCAATATAATGAATATACTAACGAAGTACATTGAGGGCTGCAGAGGCATCCAACTCTTGTGTTAGGGATGTCAGTCTAAGTATTTGCTCAAAAGCCCCCTTCAGATAATCTTTTTCAAATAAAGACAGGAAAAATAAAGTGTTTTTTAAAATCAATTTCCTCAATTTTTGAAATATTAAATAGAATTCGATAACCTTTTAACCTGTTTTGAGACTTTACTATCCAATGTATTTTAGAAATAATATGAATTTTCCTTCCTACCCACTTCTCTAGTGAGTGTGCATTTCTTCCCTTCCCCCTGAATCTTGTCAGAAAGGCTCTGTTTTATTCCAAAATTATATCGGCACCAGAAGCGCGCACACACACACACACACACACAAAAGTCCCGGGCTGGTGTTGTGGCATAGCAGGTAAAGCCGCCACCTGTGACACTGATATCACATATGGGTACTTGTTTGTGTCCTGGCGGCGCCACTTCTGATCCAGTTGTCTGCTAATGGCCTGGGAGAAACAACATAGGATGGCCCAAGTAGTTGGACCGCTGCACCGCCTTGGGAGACCTGGATGAAATTCCTCACTCCTGGCTTCAGCCCTGAGTCTGAGTGGACCTTGGGGACATACTTACATAGAATGTGGAAAGAAATGTTCTTGGAGTTTCTGACCCACCCTGACTTGTTGCAGCCATCTAGGGAGTGAACCAGCAGATGGAAGCTCTCTCTCTCTGGCTGTCTGTCCCTCTCTCTCTCTGTCACTCTTTTCAAATAAATATTTTTTTTTAAAAAACAAAGCTTTTACAAAAAAATCATAATAAGATCCAAAAGACCCAAGAGGAAAGAGGGAGAGTGGGTTTGTTTTATAAATGTTAAGTGAGGGAAGAAGTTTGAGCTTTCACAGAGTCCTTGGGGGCATCTTTCACCCACCAGTAGCATTCTTTATCTATTTTTAGTTCAGTTTGTTTTTCTTCCCCTTGACCCAAGTCAGGAAGTGGGGCAGACGCCTGTTGCTTACCTTCTGGTAGACAGGGAAGAATCATGTAGTGGCTCTTTGGAGGATGTATTCAAGATTCCTCTCCTTCTCTTCAGGCAGAGAGTGGAAGGTACATAATCATGTCACTCAGGTCCTTCAA
The DNA here is from genome assembly GCA_949820135.1 of Sylvilagus floridanus. Classification (NCBI taxonomy): domain Eukaryota; kingdom Metazoa; phylum Chordata; class Mammalia; order Lagomorpha; family Leporidae; genus Sylvilagus; species Sylvilagus floridanus. Next base: position 112,473,817 of record OX463227.1, on the reverse strand, counting down.
GCCTTCCACGTACATGTCAATCCTAGAGCAAAGGTGATGAGAGAGCTTCACATAAAGGGAAGCTCACCTTATAGGCCAGAGAAATGTGTTAAGTGATGTTTCAGCTCTACCCGCCTGGTCATCAGGCCTCTCATTGAGGTTTTCGAGTGTTGTCATGGAACGTGGCACATGACAACATGTGCTAAAGCCAAGCATTTCTGTCAGTCTCCTGTTACCTTTGGGTGGTAATAAAGCTCAATTTGGGAGGTAGGAAAGTTCTCAAAGTTTGTAAGCAGTTATCAATATGTGTATGTCAGTTATTTAATACTAATGCTAATAAAACAGATGTACACAAAGTATTAAAATAATTTCAAAATAGTAAATTGGGCAAGGATCATATTGAAATGTGGAAACAACAGTGAGATCATCTATGTGTGCTGACGCATGGAAGGAAAAGGTACCAAAACGTCCGCATCTGGATTGAAGGTTCTGACTCACTCTACAAGTTCTCCCTCTACTTGTGTGGAAAGGTGAGTACGGTGTCTAACCATTTCATAGTGAAAAGACTGCTGGTGTGGGCACTGGAGACCTCTGACCTGGTAAATGGTGAGTCGCTGAATTTTTTTTGAACCATAGTTCCTTTAGATTCGACCTTGGATAGCAATGTGTCTTTAAGATTGTCTCAAATTCTTTGCTACTCCTTGCATAAGGAGTTGTTTTCATTCTGCCCTTGAGTCTGAGTGGACCTTGGGGATGTATTTGACATAGAACATGGAAAGAAATGTTATTGGAGTTCCACGGCTAGGTCACAAGAAGCCTTGCAGTTTCTGCCTGGTCTTGGAATTCTTGCTCTAAGGGCAGCCAGGCATGATGTAGGAATCCACCCATACAGCAAAGCTCATGCTGTGTGGAAACCCAAGCTAGCCACAGGTTCCAGCCCTCCCAACCCAAGTGCCAGACACACAAGCAAAGCACTGCCTGAGATACCCAGAGAGAACCCCTCTGGAGTCCTGTCAACTCACAGAACTGTGGGGGAGAATATTGAGTAGCAAGAGATAACCAGAAGTGTGCCATTCTGAGCATTCTTATGGGATTATGAAGTCCAAAGAATTTTAAAATGCAAAGTGTCTAACACATACAAGGTTTTGTTGTAGCATACCGATGAAAACACTATAAGTAAATTATTAATTCACTTTTAATGTATAAACATTAGCTCTGTGAAAGGTCTGCTTAAGAACCACTTGGCATTAACTCAGCTCTAAGGAACTCAGCTCCTTAGAGACATGGCTGAGTTCAGGGTTGGAGCAAGAGATGCAGAGGACTGATCTGGATCATCATGTTACTTTAGATAATCAGGAAGGGATGAGGCCACTAGGGTAATATAAAAAATTCCTGGGAGCCACTTGACTGCCACAGGCCAAAGCAGGATAATTTTAGCACAAATAAGAACAGTTAAGTGAACAGAAACACACCAAAGATGTTTAAATTGTGACTTCATAGTAATATTAAAACAATAACAAGAACTAGTCAGTCACTGTTGAAGGATACAAGTGAATCAGCTCATTACTTGGAAAACAAAGAGAAAGAACCAAGCAGCAATCCTACCTTTCCTATAGGAAACTGTATTTTCAACTAAGCAGTGGTGGATGAAGTCTTATAGATACAGTGTTTTTGATGATAAACGCTGAAGGAGTGATAGTACTGAACACCGAAGGCCATCAATACCACAAAGCATAGACAGGCGGGCATTTTGTGCTTCCTGATAGAGGAATCCACCAACACCCATGAAGTGGTCTTGCAAAACCACCAGCACCTCTGACTCCAACTACAAATTTACAAAATAGAGACAGAACACGTTGCGCTATATACTGCAGGGTTGCAATCAATAGGAAGTTGGCAGAAGCTACTAGAAAACATGAGAAAACTTACAGTTGAGACTTGAAAATACAAGATCAATTAAAAATTTATAACTGCATTAAATTTGTAAAAAGTTTTTAAATATAAATGCATTTTGAATAAAACAATGCATAATCAATGAGAATTTTATTTAAAACATTTAATAAAAATGAACTATTTGTTGTTTACCAACTCACAGTTTTCTACTTTTGTGCACTAATTTACAATTTACAGTTGCTGTTTTAAACTCTAGGTGACCTAAGACGATTTTGGCAGTTGGTAGACTGGTCTGCTTATTGCAGAAGCACTGGTGTGTGCATGTGAGAATTAGCTGATGTCTGAGAGGCTGGGAGTTACATCAGGTGTGACCAGAGACTAATGAGGTGGTTTGCAGTAGCCACTTCCAGAATCAGTTTCCCAGGGAGAGACTACCCTCCCACAACTTTGAGTCCGAGTTGTGATTTATTCCTGGGTGCTATGCTACTGTTTCCTAGTGGAGGCAAGCACAGGTTCATGAGAAAGTGGCTGGTTTTTTTTTTTAATGACAGCAAAATACAAAAAATTTACAGAAAATTAAGGAAACTGTGATTGGTCACAAATTCATACTTATTGAAGGCAAACATGTACCTTGGGATTATTATATTATTCCCTCCCTTTTGATATGTGTTCATTATTTTAATAATAAAAACTTAAACAAGAAATGAATTTTCTGTGACTCTATCAAGAACTCCACTGCATATGGCTGCTAACGAGCCTAAAGGTCTCAGTTCTCTTCTGCATAAGAAGCACTCTTTGTACCAGGCTTGCTCCTGCAGGTTCCTGCCATACAAGTCGTGTTTTGCTGCTATGTGTCTCAGGATGGCTCTGGTTTCCGCCATATGCATTCCATCAGTTTCAACCATGGGCACTTGCTCGTACATCAGATTTCCACCTTAAAATCACAAACAAAAGTTGGATTATTTGTTGTCTTTGATAGTAGTAACAGTTTTATTTAACTCTAAAGGTTCTACAAAATCGGGTTATGTAATAAAATAACATTTATCAAAATGCTTTTAGAGACTAAGAAAAATAAATTTTTATGTATTCACTTGTACAAAGAAGGTGTGGTATGTAAGACACAATGTTAGTGCTCTGGAAGATAAAAAAAATACAGATATAGAAGCTTCTCTGGGGCTGGCGTGGTGGCGCACTAGGTTAATCCTCCGCCTGTGGCGCCACCATCCCATATGGGTGCTGAGTTCTAGTCCCTGTTGATCCTCTTCCAGTCCAGCTCTCTGCTGTGGCCCAGGAAGACAGTGGAGGATGGCCCAAGTCCTTGGACCCCTGCACCCACATGGAAGACCGGGAAGAAGCTCCTGGCTCCTGGCTTTGGATCCGCGTAGCTCCGGCGTAGCGGCCATCTGGAGCTGAACCAACGGAAGGAAGACCTTTCTCTCTGTCTCTCTCTCTCACTGTTTGTAACTCTACATCTCAAATAAATAAATAAAAATGTTTTTTTAAAAAAAGAAGCTTCTCTTCTTCTGCTCCCTTTCTTATTCCTTACTGTGATTTTCTACGGTCACCTGTTAGTTTAGACTCCTTTTACCCCTGAACTACCAAGTAAGATCCTAAGTGGTTAACTTGGCCTCCAGATAGGCCTTTCTTATCTATCCCATATGCTCAGCCTGTTTGTCTTCTTGAAGTCTTAAGTCTCAGTTTAAATCTTTTCCATTACTCCTGTTGTAAGATAATAAGCATAAATATTTATCACAGTCTGGAATTGAAAGCACTCCTTGAAATTTTCCTCTACATACTTTCTACACATTATTCCTCACCACTATTGCACATGAACCTGCCATGTCCTTTGTCTTCTCTTGCTGAATCCCAGTGATCTCCTATCTCAGTGATAATTCTTTTCTTTAGGCTTACTTTTTCAGTCTTTTAAGGAATCCTTACATTCACACTAACCAACCAACAAACCATTACTAACAATAGCAATGGTTTAATTAAAAAGACTGGATGGTCTGTCTCCCCCTGTGTCAGTCTGTCTTTATCTGGGCCTCAGAAAGGTAAAAGCAAGGCTGGCCTTGCCGTTAACACCTGAAGTTGAGCCAATTCTCTCCATTGTCTCAGTATCTAACTGGAAGACTGAACTACATCAGTTATTTTAGCACAGAAAATTGAATATGAAGAAGTTAGCCAGGCCTGAAAGGCAACAAAGGGACAGTGTGGTATCATGAAGGTAGCAACTCTGGGAAGTAGATATCATCCCCAGGGCTGGGGAAACTAAAGGAAGGGGCTGGAATTGTTATACCCTAGAATCTTGGTGGTGGGGCTCTTGCTAGGGAGACTTAAGTGCTGTCTTCCTTACGTGTTGTCTGTATAGTTTCCACTGCTTTTACTTAAAATACGCGTGTGGGATGGGCATTTGATGTAGCAGTTAACATGACAATTGGGACACCTGTATCCCATATTGGAGCTCCTGGGTTTGAGTCCTGGCTGTGTTCTCAACTTCAGCTTCCTTCTAATGTGCACCTTGAGAGGCAGCAGGTGATGGCTCAGGTAATTGCGTCCCTGTCACCCTTGTGGGAGGTGTGGATTGAGTTTCTGCCCTAGCTTTGGCCTGTTTCATCCATTGGCTATTGCAGGCATTTAGGGATTGAACCAGCAGATGGGAGCTCCCTTTCTGTCTGTCTCTGCCTCTCAATACATAGAGAGTGTGTGTGTGTGTGTGTGTGTGTGTGTGTGTGTGCAGGGGAGAGAGAGAGAGAGAGAGAGAGAGAGAGAGAGAGAGAGAGAGGAGAGAGAGAGAAAGAGAGAGAGAGTGAGAGCGAGCCATAATAATAGAGCATTTCATTCTTTGGTCTAATGCAACATCATGAGTAACAAGACTTGCATCTCACCTTGGACTAACTCCTCAAATTCTTCACGTGTTTCAAAAAGTTGTTCTTCAAATTAAAAAATGAAAGAAACACACACCTAACATCAGTGTGTGTTGCTATTAACCTTTTTTTTTTTAATAATTATTACTATTGATTTCATGGAAAAGAAATATAAGTAAAAGAACTAACCACCAATTAAACCACTGTTTCACATATGAAGTTTACTAGTCAATATACTAGTCAATTATTTTTAAAGGCTTATTTATTTGGATGGCAGAGTTACAGAGAGGCAGAGGCAGAGGCAGAGAGAGTCTTCCATCCTCTCTTTCACTCCCCAGATGGCCGCAATGGCTGAAGCTGTGCGGATCCGAAGCCAGGAGCTGCTCTGGGTCTCCCACAATGGGTGCAGGGACCCAGGTACTTGGGTCTGCTTTCCCAGGCCATGCCAGAGAGCTGGATTGGAAGTGCAACAGCCGGGACTCGAACTGGTACCCATATGGGACGCTGGCACTGCAGGCAGTGGCTTTACCTGCTATGACACAGTGCCGGCCCCAACTAGTCAGTTTTTTTGTCACTATAATTAAATACCCAAATGAGCTACCTAGGAAGGAAGGAGGTTTATTTTGACTGTGATTTGGAGGTTCGCAGTCCAGCAGGCCCATTGGTTAGGCCGTTGGTGAAGCTGGAAGATGACCATGACAGGACATCCAGGGAGGAAGGACCTCATGGTGGGAGAGGAAGCAGAGAGAGTGTAGTGGGCCTGACCCAGACCTTGATCACCAAGCCTCTTGCAGAAGCTACCCCAAAAGACCATAGGACTATCTATGAGGCTTCCTTCTAAACACCACAGCTGGATTCAGTTTCCACCCACCCTGCACCATCAACATGAGACTGTGGTATTTGTGCTTCTAACATCTGCCTGAGTTGGGAGCCATATCCTAAGCATACTCCCAAAAGTTTGTGGAAAATGTGCATTAAAAAAACTGTAAATGCTGCCAATTTTATAAAACAAAGAAGACAAGTGAAAACATGTCTTTCTTTTATTCACTTAAAATATTTTTTTTATTTGACAGATAGAGTTAGACAATGAGAGAGAAAGGTCTTCCTTCCATTGGTTCACTCCCCAAATGGCCGCTACGGCTGGTGTGCTGAGCTGATCTGAAGCCAGGAGCCAGGTGCTTCCTCCTGGTCTCCTGTGCTGATGCAGGGCCCAAGGACTTGAGCCATCCTCCACTGCCTTCCTGGGTCACAGAAGAGAGCCGGACTAGAAGAGAAGCAACCGGAACTAGAACCCAGAGCCCATATGGGATGCCGGTGACACAGGCAGAGGATTATCCAGGTGAGCCATGGTGCCGGCCCCAATTAAAATATTTTCAATATTCTTGCAGAAGTTACAGAACTCATTGTAGAAAAAATAGAAAATATGAATACATTAAAAAAATCTCACTCGTCAGGCCTTTTCGCTAAGAACAAGCAAGTGTTTAGCAGTCATGGTTCCTTTTCTTATGGCTAGGTCTTAGCAGAAACATGGCATTCAGAGGATAGGAACTGGACACTTACTATATTTAAAAATCTTTATGTTGGGGTAGACTGGTGGTGTGTATGTGTGTGTGGTGGGGATGTTCTCTTGTTTCTTCCCCTTGCTCTTTTTTTTTACAAGGTGGTTCTCCCTGGGTCTGTGTAATCATCTGTAATATGAAGTGCTATCTCTCCATTATCTTCCATTCTTCATAAAATGTTCTTGGTTTAGATAGAGTTGATAGAGGTGTCTCTCTGTCCCCCACCCCTTTCCCTCATTTTCATCAGAAAAAAGCAAAGAAAGGCCAGCAAACTGGCATAATATTGGAATTCTTTTTTCCAAACTTTCGGCTGATGCTTAGGAAGCACAGTGAGGTTAAGTGACTTGCCTCAAGTCCCTCAGCTGGATGCTGGGAGCGCCAGGGCTGGGTGCCCACGACATTTCGGGTGTTATCACCTTGGCTCCTGTGTAAGTTTTGTTTACATGACTATTACAGGAAGAGCCTTATCCCAAAGCTGGAACCAAATATGAGAATATCGAGGAGGTCACACCGGGTATAACAGAGCTTTCACAGAAGCACTCCCCCACCCCCAAATTAAATGTTATTTCTGAGTTTTATGAGGTGTGATGAAGAAAGCGGTGTGTTAATGATTTCAGTTTCTCACGTCAGGAACTCCAGAGTAACTTTTACTGTCTGATCTGGCCAGGCTCCAAAAGCCTCAAGCGTGAAGCCCAACTCCAAATTCCAAGTGGGGCATTAGCAGGCTGAGACTTGAGGGGAGTGTGGGAAGGGAACGTGGAGGAATGGGGAGCCCCCAGGGCTGGGGAATGGGGAGTGGGGAATGGGGTGTGCAGGGGGTGAGCCGGTTCAGTGGCCCAGTTCTGGGTGTGGATACCAGCATGCCATCTATCCGGGCTCAATACTACCTGAGGAATTTCCCCAAGTTTTAGACAGACTTTCACCACAGCACACAGAAAAGGTTTCCTATCTGAACTTTCAGAAAAGGAAAATGGTGTGTTTTCTTCAATTTTATCTTTTGCTTAGAGGCTCACCGTGTGAGTGGCTGTGGTAGAAGCTGCAGAGGCACCAGAGATAAGCAAAGCAAAACCACTGTGGCGAAGTTGCATTTCCTACACAGCAGGGATGTTGAACTTGTGAAAATTCACGTGGCTCACATCTCAAGGGAAATGCAGGCACAGAAGGCAGGAACTGACGACAGGGTCTCCTCCTGACCCTGGCAGCTATGGCAGTACTGACTTACCTGAGTCTAGAAACTGAGGAATCAGGAGTTCTGAGAAGGGGCTTCGTGTGGCTCAGAGAAGAGAATTTACCTTTTCTCATTTTGTAAAAATTAAGTCGTTGGTGGGAGAAGTCAGTTCAAGCTTTTCTTTTTTTTTAAATTATACTAAAATATATGCAATGAAATGCCCCCAAGAAATCTTTCCTTTCTCTCTTGTTCTCTGTCATTCTTTCATCATTTATCCACTTGTCATCTATCCATCTTAACACGGATAGACCTCAGAAACACAATATTGAGTGCAAAGAGGAAACATGTAATGATACACAAAAGGAGACATTAATCTAAATTATTTCCAAAGGCACCGGAGTCCAAGATGGTGAATACAGATGTGAATGCAAAATTACAGATGTTAGACCGACTAGTTACAGTTTGCTAAAGCAGAGATGTATGTGATGGTCCAATTGAATTTTAACTTTATCTGTTAATGTTTATATTTAACAGAAACATATATTACCTGTGTTTTTTTTTTTTTTAAAAAAGACTGAAGGCAATTGTAAACTACTAAAAATTGCTCATTCCATGTCATAGCATCATATTATTATAATATTCTTTGTATTTTACATGTCTTCAAAATTTTAATTTAAGAAATGAAAAATAAAGGATTTGTAGAGAGACTGGTAAACTTTTTATAAACATCTTCCTTTACAATAACACTACCTGATCATATAAAATGTATGTATTTCACAAAGCACTTAAATCTAAACCATATTCCAAGCTACATTCACATAAGGTGTCTCCATTTCTACAGAACAAAGGAGCTGATTCCTTCTGACAGGGTTTCAATAGAACATAGAACATACCAATGAGCATTGAGTGACCAGGGTTACTTGCCACTTTTATGTAAACTGCAATAGAGCTAGTCATAGGCTAGCAGAAACTCCCTGTTCCTTCATCTTTGGATTTAAGAGACCATTTTAAGAGTGACTAAGAAAATATTTCTGTATGGGTTACAAAAGAGGCTAATTTTTTATATCCACAATTAATGCTCAGGCCAACTCAAAGATTTTTTGAAGGCTGTTTATATATTTTAATAACTTACCTTTTAAAGGTTTTGAGAATGTAATTTTTGATGATTTAAAAATTCATTGATGTGCAAGACAGTTATATTTTTAGTAGTAAATGATAAACACTATTTGAGGGTACTTCAAAAATTCATGGAGATGAATTAAGAGATAATTTTATTTTGGTGCAAAATCTTTTGAAATTTGCACAAAGATAGGCCGGTGCAGTGGCTCAACAGACTAATCCTCCCCCTTGCGGCGCCGGCACACCGGGTTCTAGTCCCGGTCGGGGCACCGGGTTCTGTCCCGATTGCTCCTCTTCCAGTCCAGCTCTCTGCTGTGGCCCGGGAGTGCAGTGGAGGATGGCCCAAGTGCTTGGGCCCTGCACCCCATGGGAGACCAGGAGAAGCTCCTGGCTCCTGCTATTGGATCAGCGCGGTGCACTGGCCACAGCGCGCCAGCTCAGTGGCCATTGGAGGGTGAACCAACGGCAAAGGAAGACTTTTCTCTCTGTCTCTCTCTCTCACTGTCCACTCTGCCTGTCAAAAATTAAAAAAAAAAAAAGAAATTTGCACAAAGGGTCTTCAAAAAGCACATGAAAAAACTGTGCATGGATTTAAAATTTAATTTTTGAAAATTTTTTTTACATTTTCCAGGAACTTTTGCAGTACTTTTTCAGTATTTGCATCACCTTGGTTGAGTGTAGTATCAGCAAACAGATACCTGTTCACTAATCCACTCCCAGCCCACATTTAATGTGTATATGGCAAAACTTTTTTTTTTTGTTTGTGAATCATATAAAGAGTTTTTTGCAGCATTACCCTAAGTAAGCGCTCAATGATTTACAGACAAAAATAATATGAGCAAATCCAGCATTTTACCTCTACTCCAGCTGCAGCCAAGAGCCAACGGACGGCTTCCATTCTCCCTCTTCCATTGAAGTAGTGAAGCTTGGGCTTCCCTGACATGCTTAAGGATCCCTGAAAATCAACAAGAGAGACTGACTGAGACTCATGCACAGAGGAAGAGCAATGTCAGCTTACAGAGCAGCACAGGTTGATCAGAAAGCTGTGGACACACAACTTGGGCTCCAAGTCCAAACAGCTTCTCAGCTCCAAGACCACCTGCTTTGTGTTCTGTCTCACAAATCTCACAAATGGAGTTTATCCTTACAAACTTGTACATTACATTTCAGGCAAAAAAATCTAATAACAGATACATTTTTTTTAAGATAGAAAGAGGACGAGAGTGAGGAAGCCAGCCACGCAGAAGGAACTCTGGAGTCAGACCTAACCAGCTTTACTTCTGGGGCAGATGCAAGGTTTGGGCATTCCAATCTTTTTTGGGTGTTTTTCTAGACTGACCTTCCCCCTCCTCCTGCTGGAACAAGACCAGACTGGAGGAACTTGGCAAGATAAGAGGAGGTTGATGTTTTTCTCTATTCTGGTTAATCTTGTTGATCTGACATCTTCTGATACTAGAGATAGCGTTTCAAGAATCTTCTCAAGGACTTATTGGGATTTAAAACAAAAGTGCAAAAGTAGGCCAAGGCTGCCTTTTCACAATTTTATTGAAATGGAAAATTTTTATTTATAAACATAACACATGCTCATTTTGAAGACATTAAAATAGGACAGAATATATAAATTAAAGCTCATCCCATCCCCACCCCTCCACCCCAAAGTAGCCTCTGATGCTTGTGGGATATGAAGATAGGCTTGGTGGGTCCCAGGATCTGGATATTCAAAAGTAGCTGGAGTTCCTGGATAAGAGGTTCCAGAAAGGAAGAGGGGGCTGTGGGAGGGGAGGGTGGTTTTAGGAGTAGGAGTACCTTCACATGTAAATGGGAGCTGATCGATTTTGCAGCCCATCAGTCGGCTCACTGCCAGAACCAGCGCTTGGACCACGAAGAGCTCAGCAAAGTACATAGAGGACAGATTGAGAATACCACTATTTTGAAAACCAGGATGAAAACAAAGTGATCTAAGCCTTGGGAGAACATGTGCTGTGTCATAACATGGTAGGAATGTGGAAGGACAAGCAGAAGAGAAGAGAAGCAGCATCAGTCAAGGATAACTTGTTCTCTTAGAGTGAACAAATTCCATCAAGAAAGGCATGAACCCCTCTTAATGACCTAATTACCTCTTAAAGGTAATTGCCTCAATGGAAATCAACTTTCAACATGACTTTTGGGGGAGACAAATCTTCAAATTATAGCAGATAATAACACAAATCTTGCAGGTTGAGGATTTTTAAAAATTAATTAATTAATTAATTAGAAAGTCTTTTCTAACATGTTATGAGACAGTTAGAGATAGGGAGAAATAGAGAGAAAGAAAGAGATCTTCCAACCACTGGTTCACTCCCCGGATGGCTGTAATAACCAGGCTGGGCCAGGTCAAAGCCGGGGGCAGGAGTTTCTTCTTGGTCTTCCACATGGGTGCAGGAACCCAAGCACTTGAGCCATCCTCCATTGCTTTCCCAGGCACATTATCAGTGGACTGGATTGGAAGAGGAACATCTGGGACTCCAACTGGTGCCATATGGGATGTCAGCTTTGCAGGTGGTGGCTTTACCTGCTACGCCACAATGCTGGACCCACTTGAGGATTTCAATTGAGGTGAAATGTGCAATATGTTTAGGCTTCAGTGAATGATGGATGATGGGAAATAGTGCTTGTCCATGGGAAGAGGTATGGGAAGCAGATCTTGGAAGAGGAAATTGAAAAGAGCTGGAACCACCATCTTTGCAGTGGGATAACTGGAGAGACAGTAGTGGGGGCAGGAGGGAGATTGGGAGGAAGTCAAGATCTCAAGCCTCTCCTAGGATCCAAGGAACAAGTAGGTGGGGAGGCTGCCAAGCTCTGAGCAGCAAGAGAGATATATCCTTGGACAGAAAAGCTATCTCTGCTTACTAGGGCCAAGTCGAACAGCCAAGTTCTCATACCTACTTTTATGTATCCAGTTGACTGAGCCAAGGGGTACACAGAAAATTGGTAATACATTTCCAGGTGTGTCTGTGAGAGCGTCTTTGGAGGGGATTCGTATTTGCATCAGCAGATTGAGCAAGGAGAATAATCCTCCCCATGTGGGCTCATATCTCCCAATGTATTGAGTGCCCAAGTAGAACAAAAAGGTGAAGGAAGTACATATTAACTGTCTCTGCTTGAGCTGAAACATCTGTCTTCTCCGGACCTTGGACATTGGTGCTCCTAGTTTGGGCCTTTTGGCTTTGGGCTTGGATTTATGTGATAATCCATGCTGATTCAAAAGCCTTAATACTTTGCATTGCACCACCAACTTTCCTGGTTCTCTATCCTGAAGGTGGCAGGTCGTGGGTTTTATCAACCTCCATAACCATGTGAGCTAATTCCTATAACCAAACTCCTGATACATCTGCCTATACATAACCTGTTGGTTCTCATTTCCTAGAGAACTCAGACTAATCCATAAGCCATCTGATAGAGTACAAGTATGGGAGCTGTCCTGTGAAAGAAGTCCATACAACTGTGGGCAACTATAGCCGGACCAGAATGGGAGCTTTTGTGGAGCCTCAGAAAAGGAGCTAAAATCCATGAGATGTGGCTACAACTAGAGAAATAGCTAGTGTTGCCAACCAACTGTGCCCTAGGCAGGATGACCTGGAAAATAACAATTATGTTTTAGAGGCCTGTACCTCCACCCAAGCTGGAAGTTCCTTGGTGACTGTAAAGCAGGAGCTCAGCTCTTGGGAGATTACATCCAGATTTCGAGAGGCCAAAGAACAGCTTTGGGGCCTTGTTCATGTTCATACCTCTTTATGCTCATACCTCTTTATGCTCATACCTCTTTATGCTCACAGTGGGAAGCAAATAGATACAGGAAATACCACTTGTTCAGTGTGGCTGCCAAGCTATACAAGAAGATCTGTGCCCAACCATGCCCCCAGCTTCTTTTATGAGCTTACATGCAATAGTTACACAGCGCCAAGCAGTTACATCATGGGACTATGACAGTTCTGGGTCTTCCAGTTACCATGACATTGGTTGTCATAGAAGCAGAGACGCAGGAGAGTGTAAAGATATGGGACCATAAAAAACATGAGAACTTGATAAGCCTCACTTTCCCAAAAGGGATCATATTCTTTTAACTTCAGTTCCTGAAAGTACTTGGCTCATTGGAGAATCTCTGTTGTTGGTGGGCTAGTTCGTGGATGGATGGTTACATGGGTGGATCATGAACAATCAAGAGTGTTTGAGTAATAGAGTTTACTAAATTTCCTGAGCCAAAGGTCTTCCTATGTAATAAAAGGAGGGAAGAAAAAAATGGATGTGTGAATAGAACTTTTCATGCACTCATTCAATAGCTGTTATATGCTACTATTACCAGGCACCATGCTTGGCACTACAGATACAGTAGTGAGGAGAACCCTGCTCTTACCAGCATGACAGTGTAGTTGCCTACTACATCTTGGTTTTCAGTCACATAACTGATTATGAAAATAAGGACAGAGGCTGGCATCCTACAGAACTCTACCCATCTTTGTTCTTCATCTCTGCTCCTTTCTGGTCTTCCTTCCACATGGCAATCATGATCAGTGGCAGCTCCTAAGGGTAATATACTAGAGCTACAGCAACTGGAGGGAGGCTTGGCTGAATCCATTGACTCCAAATTCAAAACTACAGGCCAAGTAGCCAACTACCTCTGCTGGGGTCTAGAGCCTACTCCTTAGGGACCAGTCATCTCTGAAGAGAGGGAGGAATGCCGTTAGGGTAGAACATTGAAGTTTCTTTGGGAGTCATTGGGATGGTAAGGAGAGAGAAGGAGAGGAGAGAGGCATGGCTTTTTTTTTTTTGGTGAGGGAGGTATGGGGAAAGGGATAACTAGACAAACAAAATAATAAGTGCCCTCTCCAGAGATGGAGTAAAAAACATGGTGGAGTAGACTGAAGTGGCACATGGGGTCAACTGGAGAAGAAAGGCTGTGAGGAATTGTGCTTTGAAGCTGCCAGAGAGCCATGGTCAGGCAGTACTATGTGCTTCCACAAAGAATGTTAAGAAGTTCAACTGACAGCTCTGGATTTGAATCCCAGCCTGGCTGTTTATTCATTAAGAGGTTACTTAAGCCTTGAATTTAATTTTCGCCATATTGGGGATGGGAATGATCACATTTAGCCCCATAGCACTATTGTGAATATTAAATGGAATAAAATTCTCAATGGACTTTCAAGTGACAGGGAGTGAGTAAATATCTAATAACCAGCAGTTGTTGTTATGGATTAGGACAAAGCCTTCTCCCTGTGGAGGTGTTTATGCTGGTAGGTAATTGCTTTTTTTTGTTGTTGTTGTTTATGACTCTGCTGGCCCACTTGATTGTGTTCCATGAGTGTTATTGGGTCAGTTTTGATGGTGATGTTTTCAGTATAGACCCCAACATGAAATGAGATCATGTGGTCAGTCAGTCTGGGACACTGGCAAAAAGGTTCCTTTGTCACATGAATGTCTTTGAGGTACTCCAGACCAAATGCAGACTTTTCTGGTAATTGATCTAAGAACCTTAATAAACATTTTTCTTGTAATAGCTATGGTTTATCGAGCGTTTGTTATTTTGGAGACATTTTACCAAGTAGACAACTTTGGAGCACATTCCCTTTCCACAGTGATTCTCCTTCTCTGAGAACTGCTCCATCTCCCCCCACCTCCTGCACAAGAAGTGATGGGCTCCTGTTGATCATGATTGAACTGCATAGCCCCACCTTCTAGCCCTGACTGGTTGATGACTCAAGTCTGTTGAATCACTGGAAGAATTCAAGTCAGTCTTCATTTTAGCACTGAGACTATGAGGCAGCTCTGTGTGATTGGAACTGAAACAAATACTCAAGGATCATGCATCAGCCATATTTCTTCATGTGAAGGGAGAAACTGAGGAAGAAATTGATAAAAAGAGCAAAACACAGGTGGCCAAAAAATACTGTTTTGGTATGACATGGTGAAGTGACACCTTAACAGTAGGGACTCCATTTTTGAGCACGCGAGGCTCCGTCCTGAGAAAGTACCCACCACTGTGAGACTACGGTCTAGAACTAACTTTGGTCTAAAACTTGGACACTACAGTACACTGCATCCCACTTGGCAGAACACAGAAATGCCCTAGCATGATTACTCAAGCTTAAAATATCTGGATTGATGTTACGATTGTAATTTGTCTATTGTCAAGATTGTAATTGACACTGGTTTCACATAGGCCTTAGGTCAGCTTGACCCTAGTAACCATGTATTTCCCTCAATTCTAGCAACCATGTATTCTCTCTCCCCTTCTTGTGGTTTTTGCCTTTATTAACCCTGTTGCTTTGAGCTTTGGGGTCTAGAGTTCTTTAGGGCATGAGCCTGCTCTCCACCACTGGCAATAAAGGACTGTCAAATTTTATCAATGTGTGGTACTCCTCTGTTTGCACTCACTCAGGCACAACAATGGTGTTGCACTAGCAAAATATTGATGATTCAATTCTTCCTTGGATCTGGAAAGCAGGTTGTTTATAATGGCATCTACCAGTGTCTGCACATGAGAAATAGATTCCACTCATTCATCAGTTGGGTTTTCTCTATACTTTCTCCAAGGTTTCCCTTTATGCCTATCTCTTTCCTAAACATTGTTTGAAGAAAGTGAGTGTGCACACCACTTGTTTGCTTCCCTGGTCATCCTCCTGCCACTCCTGTATTACTATGGTCCTGGCATACTTCAACCCCTAATCTACCTAGAGTAGGGTAGGACAATGATATTATTTTTTAAATCAGTCCTTTAAGTATCTTTCTTCTCTTTCAAGAATCAAAAACCTACTCCTCTTTAAAAGAGACACAAGCAACATTTAACTCACATATAGCATGTCAAACCTTTGGGATGGAATAATATTTAGAGACAACCAAGGAATCCGTATGTTGTATTTCCTCATCATATTTGCCTATACCTGGTGCTTTCCCAGTTAATTCTAAACTCACTGAGTATCAAAACAGACAGAACTTTGGCATTGCAATGGCCTGGATTTTGAGGTTAGATATGCCTAACATATGTTGCATATTCTGGTTATCTATTACTGCATAACAAATAACACTAAAAACAATTATTTAATTTGCTCATACTTTTGTGGCTTGGGAATTGGGAAGGGTTCAGCTGAGTGGTTCTTGCCTTGGGTCTTTCTTGAAATGCTAGTCAGATTTTTACTAGGACAGGAGTCAACTGAAGACTCAAGTGGGCTGGGTGTTCCAGAGGTTTCCTCCCATGATTAACATAGTCAAGTGCTGGGCTCTTGACTAAGGTGCCTACCCATAGCCTTTATTACTTGTATTTCTAAGTAACATTATGACTGGGTCCGTGAGACAGTGCATGAAGAGAGTGTTTTGTGACCAAAGCAGGAGCTGCCAGGCTTATTCTGTGCTAGCTTCAAAAGTCACATAATGTTGATGTCATAATATTCTGTTGGTTTAAAGTGAGTCACTAAGTCCAGCCCCATTTCTCTTTAGGAGAAAGGGCAAAGAATTTGCTTCTATCTTTAATACAATACATGCTATAAAAAATGATTCCAAAGAATTGGTGAAGAACCTGGCCATCCAGAATTAGAAATAGGAACTGGAGGGTCCTCATTGTGGCATAATGGGTTAATCTACTGCCTACTGTACTGGCATCCCATATGAGTGCTGGTTCATGTCTCAGCTGCTCCACTTCTGATTCAGCTTCCTGCTAATGCACCTGGGAAATTGGCAGAAGATGACCCAAGTCCTTGGGCACTGGAACCCATGTAGGAGACCTGGATGAAGCTCCTGGCTCCTGGCTTTGGCCTGGCACAGCTCTGGCTGTTGTAGCACTTAGTGAACCAGTGGATGGAAGACTCTCTCTCTCTCTCTCTCTCTCTCTCTCTCTCTCTCTCTCTCTCCCTCTCCCTCTCCCTCTGTGTGTGTGTGTCTGTATGTGTGTATCTCCCTCTCTCTCTATAACTCTGCCTTCCAAATAAATAGAAATAAAATATTAAAAAAGAAATAGGAATTGGAGAGGGAAGGAAGGCCATCTAGACACTCAAGTTGTGAGGATAATATTCTATTCCCTCCTATTACTTCCATCAGATTTTAGAAGAAGCAGATTAAGAAGTGCCAGAATTCTGCTATGTATTACAGTATCTGAGAGTACAAGAAACCTTTGCATTGCTATTCACAAACACACAATGATGCATAAGCAATGAATATAAAAGGCCGGGTACAGGGCCTTGGCCAGGGTTTGAGACATCCCCAGAATGCTACCCATTCTCCCAATCTACAGTTCCGTGTTTCAAAGACCTGTGGCATTAATGAAGGGGATGAAGTAGTCACCTGCAAAGACTGTCACCTGGAGATTAGATGGGAATGAGGGTGTCTTGGTAGTATCCAGTGTGGGCAGGTGTCTGGTGCAAAAAGATGCTACTCTTTTGGGTGCTTTTGGACTCCATAAACTTAAGGAAGTTAGATGCGTATTGGCGGAAGGCTGGTATTGTCAGATATGGTTTATGCTCTTCTGGATTGGGCCTCAGAATAAAAATTGAACTCAGTTTAGAACTTTAGAGATTCTTGCGCACTTGGATTTGTAAACTGATTCATCTTACCTCCACATATTATAAGAAGTTCCCTGTCAGAGTTGCTTAGAATCAACTTTTTAAAAAAAGTTAAAATTTATTCAAAGGGTAGAGTTACATGCACACACACACATATGCACACACACAAACACACACACACAGAGGGAGAGAGGGAGAGATCTTCCATCCACTTGTTCACTCTCCAATAGTCGCAACAGTCAGTAATGAGCCAGGCCAAAGCCAGAAGCCAGAAACTCAATGTGAATCTCCAGCATGGGTGGCAGGGGCCCAAGCTCGTGGCCGTCAGCTGCTTCTTTCCCGGTGCATTAGCAGGGAACTGGATCCAAACAGAGAAGCTGGAGCTCAAACAGGTGCTCCAATATGGGATGCCAGTGTTGGAGGTGGTGGATTAACTCTCTTCATCACGATGCAAGTCCCTAGAATCAATTTTTAATTATCAGAAAAAATTAATCACCATAAGAAACTAAATCATACAACAAATGCATCTATTTCACAGGAAGTTGAGGAAAATTATTTTGTTTTGCACTCAAAACCTGTGTTTCACATAATTTCTGAGACACTGGTGGATCATAGAAACTCAGAAAAGATGTTTTAGATAGAATTTATTCTGAAAAGCAAGACCAGTGATGTTTTAATATTTCCTGAAAGCAAATATGTATTCTGATTCTTGTGTATGGTAAATATCCACTGCATATTAGTATTTGTCCATAATGTTATTTGTGCATTTTATTATTTACATATTATTAATTTGTGATGAGACAGGAAAAAGAGGATTTGATGAGTATAACAGAGTCAATTCATTTGAAACTGAATTGTAATTTTGGCTCTCAGTAGAGCTGTCACTTTGTTATCAACTTAGAAATAATTAGGAGTGGCCGGCGCCGTGGCTCAACAGGCTAATCCTCCACCTTGCGGCGCCGGCACACCGGGTTCTAGTCCCGGTCGGGGCGCCGGATTCTGTCCCGGTTGCCCCTCTTCCAGGCCAGCCCTCTGCTGTGGCCCAGGAGTGCAGTGGAGGATGGCCCAAGTGCTTGGGCCCTGCACCCCATGGGAGACCAGGATAAGCACCTAGCACCTGGCTCCTGCCATCGGATAAGCGCGGTGCGCCGGCCGCAGCACGCTGTCTGTGGCAGCCATTGGAGGGTGAACCAACAGCAAAGGAAGACCTTTCTCTCTGTCTCTCTCTCTCACTGTCCACTCTGCCTGTCAAAAAAAAAAAAAAAAGAAATAATTAGGAGTATTTTCAGTATCCATGACTTCTATGCTAGACACAGGAAATACATCTTAGAATAATTGCTGTTTTGAAGGGTGACTATAAAGTAAAAAAAAAAAAAATCAAAAGAACTAATCCACTTTTTAAAAGGTGTGTAAGAATAAAAGGAATTAAGTGGGCCAGTAACCGCATGCCTTTGTAAATTATTTTATCCTCAGACTTGGAGTCTGGAATTTTATCTCTAATCATCTTGGCATTCCGCCTCCATTCTGTTTTGTCTACTGAAACTGGGCTCTAGTAACATGGATTCTTAGGCAATTTCAGAGACAGAATAAATATTTTCCCCTCTATGAAAAAAATCAAGCCAGGAATCCAGCACACAGTACATTTTCATGTGTTCTTAAGAATTGAATACATATTCTTCTGGCTTATTGAAAACGTTTATGTCCTGTTTGTGATATAAAGAGAGATTTGCTTTGTTTTCATAAAGATCCTGTCCTGAGGGGTGGGCATCTGGTGTGGTGGTTAAGATGCTGGTTGGGATATGCATATCCCATGGTGGAGTGCTTAATTCCACCCTCAATTACAGCTTTTTGCTAATGCGCACCCTGGGAGGCAGCAGGTGGTGGCTCAAATAGTTGGGTCCCTAAAGCTTATGTGGAAGACCCAGATTCAGTTCCTGGCTCCTGCTTTCAGTTTGGTTCAACCTGGACCACTGCAGGCATTTGGGAAGTGAACCAACAGATGGGAGATCTCTGTCTCTCTGCCTTTCAAATAAATAAAATGCAATGAAAAGAAATTAATAAAAATGCTGTCTTGGCGTGTTCTGTACTGATTTGGAGAGGCTGATGCTTCAGTCTCATTGCAAGAGGATAACTTAACACAAGAACCAGGTTTCCAAGAAAGAAGTTCCTGAATCAATGGATAAAAGATTTCCCTTTGGAAAAAGGGAAAATGCTTTGGCCTGTCCTTGAGGAGGCCTGGGCTAGGCTGATTTTACCACTGATCAGCTATGTGACCCCAGACACATCTCAGCCTCTCTGTATTCCATGGCATCCATGTGTAAAACAGAGGCATACCCAGATGTATTGAGGTTGAGATGACTGTGAAGCTATGATGCTAGAGTTTTCCTTGTTTATCTCCTCATAACAGTACTGGGACAATTAATACTTAGGGCAACTCTAGAGGAAAGGATGGGTGGATGTTGAGGTAGAACCATCAGGCCAGGACGGTGTAATTACAGGATTTTCATCACTTTCAGTGCATCCACATCTCAGATGTGTGGGGCCTGGCTGTCACTCACAAAGCCTAATCCCACCTTCCCACAGTTTGTGGACTACACTCCCTCTCTGTCCACATCTTACCCCGGGTTAGTTTGACAACACTATCACCTGAGAACACAGGTACAGCACAGAAAGGATTGCTTTATGTCAAGGGGCCTCTTCCTGAATGTCCAGTGTTTGTTGAGCTACTCAGTAAGGTGTCACAGTGGAGAAGACACTGATACAGACTGGCAGAGTGGTGGGGAGCACATTTCGCCGTGAGAGGGGAAGGAGAGTGGTGATGCAGAAGTGCATTTGTGCTGTTTCTGAGGTTCATGCAAGTTACTCTGCCGAGTTCTACACTTGCCACTCAGTGTCAGACTCTGGGAGCTTTTCATAGCATTCTTCAAAAGGCTGTGCTCTGACAACTTACATATTTTTGTGAAAACACTGCCCTTTGGAACTCACAGGATTGGATGGGACGACATAAGGACAAGGAAGGAATATAAGTCATTAAACTAAGAAAGAGTGGGCCATGGGAAAACATGGACACTGGTGTTTGGTGGAGGGTGAGGGCTTCTGCTAGAACATTGCTGATAGAAAAGGAAGTGGGATTTGCAGTTAGGAGGTCAAAGCAGGTAGATTGATCAAAGGACGTTGGACTTATAGAACTAATGTAGCTTTGCAGGAAAGAGGTCCAAGGAGTCAGACAAGAAAAGAACTTTGAACTAACAGAGTAACATGACAGTTGGTTCATTGATAAATAAACAAAAGTTCAAGACTCTGGAGAGAAGAAGTAAAGATAGAGTGTAGATGACTGGAGTTTTGGAAGTGGAAGGAAAGGGAGAAGGAAATAGCAAAAAAGAAAATGAGTCAGATATGAGGAAAGATGTGTTGATTTGTTTTGGAATGTTTTCTAGTTTGTCTTAAAAAAAAACTCTAAAAAGATGTATTTATTTGAGAGGCAGCGTTAACAGACAGAGAAAGGGAGTAACAGAGAAGAGAGAGAGAGAGAAAGAGAGAGAGAGAGAGAGGTCTTCCATCACTGGTTCACTTGCCAAATGGCTGTGATGGCCAGGGCTAGGTCTATCTGAGGTCAAGAGTCAGGAGCTTCTTCCAGGTCTCCTATGTGGGTGCAGGGCCCCAAGGACTTGGGCCATCTTCCACTGCTTTCCCAGGCCATCAGCAGGGAGCTGGATCAGAAGTGAAGCAGCCAGGACGTGAACCAGTGCCTATATGGGATGCTGGCGCTGCAAACGGATGCTTAACCTACAATGCTGCAGTGCTAGTCCCTCAAGTTTGTCTTGATGAGTGGGGATGTAGGTGGCTAAGAGGGCTAGATTCATGAGCCTATACAGAAACATGTCAGAGGAACAAGAGGCAGCCGAGTGGAATGAAGAGCAGAGAAGTTCTAAAAATGACTATCTTTATGACAGAATTATGGTTTTCTATTTGCTCCTGTTAATTTTATTACCATATATGGAGGTAAAATTGACATATAATAATAAAGTGCACATAATTTAAGTGTACAATAGGATTATGTGACACGTGTGTATACTTAACAAACTATCTCTACAATCAAGACAGTGAACGTATTCATATCCTCATGTCTTTTTGGAATTCCCACCTCCATACCACTGATCTGCTTTTTGTCACAATAGGATATTTTGCATTTTCTAGGATTTTATAGAGGTAGAAGCATACAGACGGTGTTCTTTGTTATGTAGGATTTCTGTCACTCAGCATTATCTTTTTGAGATTTATGGAAATTGGGAAGATATTAATTCCTTTTCATTGCTAAGGAGTTGTGTATGTTTCCTGGGATCAATGTAACGAATTACCCAAACCAGATGGCTTAGACAACAGAAGTGTGTTCTCACACAGGCTGGAGGCCGGAGGTTGAATATCCAGGGGTCAGCAATGTTGGGTCACTTTGGAGGCTCTGTGGGAGGCTGCTCCACATCTCTGTCCCAGCAGGTGACTGCCTGCATCTTTGCAGCTGCCTAATTGCCTTCTGATTACAAAAATGGACACTGGAAAGCTAACACAGAGGGCAATGGCTGAAGGTTAAGAGGACTAGGCAGAAGTGAGAGGCAGTGGAATAGCCTGGAAAGGTGTTAGGGGGAGGCTGGAGAACATTCCATCTTAGCTTTCCTTCAGAAAAAGTCATGGTTCTGATTGGGAGAACGACCCAGCCTACTCTGAGGAGTGTGACTGTGACTCCGGGACTGACCACCAGGTGGCGAGTGTTTCAGGGCAATTTGACTGCTGGTGGCAGGAGCAAGCGCAGTCAGTGCTTTAGCATACAGCCTCAGCCTCTTTAGGGGACTTACAATTGCCGGTGAAACCAGGCCCAATCTCCTTAACTATCTCTTCCTTTTCTGGATCTCAGATGGAGTCTGCTGCCCCATACACCTGCCCATTTTGGAGCATTCCTGAGCCCTTCAAGCTGCTGTCTCTGCTTCTTCACTCTGGGGCGGCTTCTGCTCCCTCTGCTTCACTGCAGCCGCACTCATCAGCCCACAGCGGCCTCCTGTTGCCCAGTCCATTGTTCACCCTTCAGGCCTCATGCTCATCTGTTAGCGTCATGATGCTCACGTTCCTTCTTCATTGCTCCTTTTCTCTGAGATTCTTGGCTGCCTTCACTCAGCCTTCATACTCCTCAGTCCAGGTGACCTTGTAAATCTACTATTTTTTAAAGATTTATTTATTGTTTGAAAGTTAGATTGAGAGAGAGAGAGAGAGAGAGAGAGAGAGAGAGTGCTTCCATCCACTGGTTCACTTCCTAAATGGCCACAATGGCCAGGGCTGGACCAGGCCAAAGCCAGGAGCTTCTTCCAGGTCTCCTACATGGTTAGCCAGGGCCCAAGCACTTGAGACATCACCTGGTGCCTCACTGGGTGCATATCAGCAGGAAGGTGGATTAGAAGTGGTATAGGTGGGGCTTGAACCAGGCACTCTGATATGGAGTGCAGACATCCCAATCCATGTGTTAACAGCTCCACCAAATGCCTGCTCCAGTAAAATGGCTATTGAAACAAAGTTTTATGTTGCTTGTCAGAATGGTAGGAAAACACAAGAGAAAAAGACTATTTTCATGTAAGTAGGAGTGTCAAATAAAAATTTCTACTCAAGGTATTTAAGAGCTGTTATATGACATTTCAAAATATATGAGAATTTATTTTCTCCTGTTATTTAAATCTGTAGAGAAATCCTAGCAGGTGAGCATAACTTTGTACTTGTTCGATAACAAATAGAGCACATTGCAAACTATATTTGCAGAGTTGGTTTCTAATTAAATTGGCACATAGACTTGAGAAATTTTATTAGCCTCACAGGAGAGAATCAGCATTTGCTTCCAGAGCTTCATTGTTACATTACTTCAGGAGATTGGTCTTGCATGTTCTTGGCACCCATGCCTGCTTTATTTAGCCGAAAATCTCCTCTGCTTCTTTTACACATTTCTCATCCACAGGAGGCTTTCGCTGGCTGCTAGGCTGCAGAAACTTCTTCACGGTGGGGAGGCTGCTGATCCTGGTTTGCAGGGCCTGTAGTGCACAAATCACAGCCCCAAAGAGTCAAACACCATCGTATCATTATCATAACCCAGGATATCTGAGACCCTTCCAGACAAAGACCAACTGAGTCCCCTCCATCAACACCAGTGTAGAGGTTGGGAGACAGATCCCAGGGAGCATGCAGACGAGAGGAAGGAAACATAACTCAAGAGCATTTTCCCTAAAGACGTCTGTAAGACTTTATCCAGTCAACAGAACTCCCTCTTCTTCCTTACACATGAATCTTGTAGATCCATGGCTCTTGCAAAATATAAGGAAGAACAATGTATCTTAGATTCAGACAGAAAGACGTCTCGCAACACGGGAAATGGAGATAAAGGAAAACGTATCTAGAACTAAAGACACAGAATAGTAAAGGCTAACCAGGGGCTGATTACAACCAGTTTCCATACTGAGAGAAGATGTGGGAGGATGTGGGAGGAGAGGGTGGAGAGCAGTGCAGAGAGGAACACCAGGTCTGACAGTTGGAGGTGGAGCTGAGAAATGGAAACCACATGGGAACGAGACCTACTCAGAAGGACTCCATATGCAAAGACAAGGATGCACCTGGGATAAAGGACATCACCGAGAAATCAGAAACAGAGATGACGATGCAAAGCGCCTATAAGCTCATTTGGGAGATTTGGGGAGAGGGGTGAGGACGTGAGGTCTGCAGAAGGCTGGGAGTCAGAAGACCACCAGCCCTAGCATCCAAAAATTAGATGCCAAATAGGGAGATTTCTGAGGGCCATGAGGTAGATCACCTGCAGCAGAGGGAAGCTGGTGATGAAGCCGGGATCAAGCTCTTCCATGTAGTATATAAGTTCAACCAGGAGAATGTCAGCCTTGCTCAGCCTGTTGCCAACAAGATAGTCTTGTCCATGGCTCTTTAACACCTATGAATTTGAGAAATCAGCCCATGATCATAGGCACAGTCAGGCTGGGGCCCTGCTCCTCCCTGAGCCTCTCAAGCCCGACTCTCCCAGCTCTGCTGTTTGGCTGGGGTCTTTCTTCAAAGCCCCTGTCTCATGGGAGAGAGAGAGAGGGAGAGAGAGAGAGAGCGCACGCGCGAGCTAGAAGTGGGCTCTGCTTATCCCTCAGTTAAAGCCCAAGCTCTCTGAAGTCTGACACCATTGTTTCCAAATTCCCTAGTTTATTTTTGAACATCTTTTCATATGTCTCTTCCTCTGTATCCCTTTGCCACAATCTCTGCTTATATACACACCCTCCATTCCTGGAAGACTACCAGATCTTCCTGATGGGCAGATGCCCTTGTGTCTCCCCTACATGGTGCCAAGATACTTTGTAATGTATGCATTCATCATGCTGTACTTGATTTAGAAGATTATGGTGTCTACAGGATCTAGTCCAACCTCTAGGGATTTGCACAGCCATCCATATCCTAATTAAGACATCCACAGTTCTAATTGAGACTATGACGTCCTTTCAAATCCAGAATTTTACAGATTGTATCCTGGTAAGTTTTTAGCAAAAGTTCTCTGGTTTAACTAGTATATAATTCTCCTTGACATTCCATTTTTACACAATGCCTTGAGTGTCAGGGTGCTCAATTAATCTTAAGGAAGACCCTGTGGGAGTAAAATTCAATGCTCCATGAAGACCCATACACTGTTACCTTCTATTTGTGTCCCTCAAAACTGGTATGTGGAAATTGTAGCCATAATGTACTGTTATTGGTATTTATTGCCTTCAAAAGTAATTAGTCCTGAGGGCAGAGCTCCTGTGAACGGCACTACCCCAGAGAACTCCCCTTAGCCTGTCCACCATGTGAGACAGAGTGAGAAATCGACCGTCTAGGAGCCAAGAAGCACACCCTCTCTGGATACTGAATCTGCCAGTGCCTTCCTTGACCTGTACTTTCTAAGCTCCAAGACTGTGATAAATGTCTGCTTTTGAAGTGCTGAGTCTATGGTGTTTTTGTTATAACAGTCTAACTTTCTATGGTTCCCTTTTGACACCGTGAGCTTTCTGAACTCTTCACGCCCTTACAGGTGAATCAGCTTCCTCTTACCTTTTCAAAGGCAGGAAAATAGCGGTTTCTTGCTTTATCTTTGATCTGAGCAAGGCTTGCCTGCTGTTCCCCAAGTGGAAGGTATGGGTGATGAAGAACCAATTCACCCAGATCTGCCATGCCTTCTGTATACATATCGATGCTGAGAGACAAAAACAGCCAAACTGTGAAATGCTTTCTGCTTTAGGGTTTATAGTTAAAATATGACATTAGAGCATCCTGGGAGGCAAAATTATTCACCTCCAAATGGGGCCTTTGATTATACTATTTTATTTTTGTATGGGCACTTATTTCTGAGAACAATCTAAGAGGTGCAGATATGTCTAGCAATTTTGGTAGACTCACGACCAACTACAGACCAACTACAGACCAACTACAGACCAACTACACAAAGAGCATCAGTGACCTGTCTGGAGTTAGTCACGAGATAATATGGATGTATCCCTGTGTGTGATCTCTGATGTGACAAACAACTGAGCTGTGTCCTGTGTGCAAATATAGCGTGGTTTCTATGGCTGATGACCTGCTGCCTATGTCATCTTAGGAGAGAGTCCCTGGTAT
Source organism: Sylvilagus floridanus (assembly GCA_949820135.1). Lineage (NCBI taxonomy): Eukaryota > Metazoa > Chordata > Mammalia > Lagomorpha > Leporidae > Sylvilagus > Sylvilagus floridanus. The sequence goes on along the minus strand of OX463227.1, from coordinate 112,448,040 downwards.
GGCCACCTTACACATGTCCCTCTCCCTCTCTCATCCATTACACACATCAGGCTCATTTTTATGCCCAATATTAGAAAATGTTTTCAATTATTTACCCTAAGATATGGTCCATAGTCTTTTCTATGTACTATTGCCCAGATCTCATAGTGTTTGCGTTCCTTGGGTTTCCAGGTTTCCCCTTATGTGTGTACTTCTGTACATAGTTACAACCAGTGCATAGGAAATACATCCAAACTTTTGTCATAATACTCATTTTCTATGAATTTTATAGACCCCCCCAACTATAGGAAGACTTTTTATATTTTGTTTCAAACTAAGATTCTTAAAAGTTTTAAAAATAGCACTTTTTACAAACATATATTCACATACCATAATTGTCACTCTATTAATGAATACCATTCAGTGGATTTAAGTACATTCATGAATGCTGCAAATATCAATACTAACTTCAGATGATTTTTATCATCCAGAGAGGGAAAATAAAATCTGTATGTAAGCAGTGAGTTCCAAACCACCTCCACCTCCCAGTCCCTAGAAACTACTAACCTACCTTCTGTGTCTATGAAAAGCAATGTTCTGGGTAATTCATAGAAATAACTCATAGTTGGGGGGGTCTATAAAATTCATAGAAAATGAGTATTATGACAAAAGTTTGGATGTATTTCAAAGATTTTTCCCCAGCATCATAAGCTAACAATTTTTTCATACTATTTTTCCTCAATCTTTTAGGCATACCCTCTTAGCACATTTAGCTCACCTCTTTATGCTTTGATGGAGACTTAGTTTACTTCTAGTTTTTGAATGTGACCAATAATGATGCTGTAAACATTTCTAAACAATATTAGTGAGGATATATTTTCATTTTTCTTGTTTCCATACCCAGTACTTGGATCGCTGAGTCACTAGTAATTCTACAAGTATATTTAATGTTCTGAGGAATTCTGAATGGTTGCATACAATATTTGATTTTCAGTCAAGCAGCTCCAGTGCAAGGGAGAGACCACCAGCTTTGGTTGTACTGACTCAGTTTGACTCCTTATGTCCTGTGTGAAGTGTTTTAAGTGACCCCAGTAACTTGGGCACCAAGATTTACTAACCCCTTTCCAAACACCAGTCCAAACAATAGGCTCATATCATAGATTCCTGATTGTCATTCTTACAGTTTCTGGAAATTGAGACTCAGCTCCTTAGGATCATGCCCTTCCTGAACTTCATCTCCAGATACACAAACCCTTGTCCCTTGTCTTGAGTTGTTGGTTCCCATCCAGCATCTAAAATATGAATATTTGGAATCATGGTTCCCTACCATGCTGACTTCATGGCTTATCAGGGATTGGAAACTTCTGTCACTGATCTACATGCATGAACTACGTGGTCTTCTATGGCCATAGTTACCTGAATCTACCCCAAAATACTCTTTCTTCATCTCCCTAGGCGTCTGATATAATGGACTCTCAGTGCATGCCCAAAGCCTAGCCTGAGGCTGATCTTGGACCCACTGCCATGGTCCTGTTCACACAAGTTAGGATCCACATCATTCCTGTGCTAACTGCTATTGTAAGAACAGAAAATATACCGTACAGGGCTCTCTCTTTTATGTCTTTTCCATAGAGGTCATGTTTGTTGGCAATGTAGTTGAGAATGGCTCTGGACTGCACCAGCTTCATCCCATCAATCTCAACCATGGGCACTTGCTGGAACATCAATATTCCATCTTTGAAAAGAAGAAAAGGAGAGAGTGAAATGTCCATGGATCCCACTCTTTGAACATGAATTTTTTTGTTGAATTTATGGAAGGTTTAAAATGAAGCTAAAATTCTAACTTCATACTCTTTCAAGTAAAATAACATTTTGCTTTTGGCATTCCATAGTCCTTTTTCTTCTTATTAATCCTCCTTTTAATTTTATATTGTTATTTCATTGATGTTTTTATTTCCCACCTAGATACATTTTGTAGGTTTCTGCATATTTTTCATGTGATTTATTTCATGCAGATTTTAAAGGGAGTTTAGAGAGGCTGTAATGGGGGAGCCATCTGATACTTTGGTGTTATGACATCAAGGGTATCTCTGAGAGAAATAATTTCTACTTGGAGCCCTCTGTGTGCTCTTCAAATAACACCACTGGACTGTGTGTGAAAGGGGGCCTGTGTCTTTGAGCCCATGACTTCTGGCCCTTGCTGTTTCTCTCCTTTTCATTCTCTCACCTGAACCAACAAAGAATTCAGTGCTATCTTGTTATTAAGCCTACAGTATTGCTAGAGTATCATTTTATCTCAACCAGTGAAAGAAAGGAACCAACGATGACTGCTACAGCTGTTTCTCATCCTTTCATCTAATGAATGTCCTTGCATGGGTAAGGCCATGTGAGATCCTAAGGAGGCTGCATCTCCTTCAGGTGCAGAAAGCATGAGAAACCAAGGAGAGGATGTTCACAGGACACTGGGCATGGTTCCTTTAGCAGATACTCCAAGAGGTCCATTTTAGCTTAGAGAAAATAATCAGTCCTGCTCAGTGAACCCCATCCCTTACATTTTTAACCACTTTTTCTATCTCTAACATCTCTAAGACCATCCTGAAAAACAAGAATTTCCTTTCTTTAAATTTCTACAAGAAACCTTCATAAAAAGAATAAAAATTTGGCCTTACCATTTCTTAATTTGTCCAGTTCTGCACGAGTTTTGACAAATTTCTCTTCAAACTGGAAGCAGAAACAATCTTATTAGTTCATTTGCATTACAGACTAAGCTTCAATGGTCCCTGTCTGGTGTATAATGTGGAAGAGATAAGATTTCTGAATTTGGTAGGTGCAGAGAGGAGTCTGGTCATGATTATTTGGAAATTCAATTTAGGTCTGCCAAGAAAGGGGCATGGGTCAGTTCACCTGGACCTTGGCCAGATCATGGTTAGGTCAGGATTTGAGAGACAATGCCATTGGAGGGACAGGACTGATGAGTTATAGTAAGCTGGTAAATAGAAGAACTGAACTTCTAAGTTCTTCTAGTTATGACCTTCCAGTAGCTCAGGAAAGACTGAATGTCTCATGAGATCAGAGCAGCAACTACTGTGTCCTCAGCAATGGACACTTCATGACCAGTGGCAATCTAAGTTTCTTTCACCAAGGGATCTCTGTTGTAATTTCTATATTTGTACATGGGCATACCACTTTTTTGGGATTCTTTTTATTTATTTATTTATTTTATTTAGTAAATATAAATTTCCAAAGTACACTTTATGGATTACAATGGCTTCCCCCAACCCATAATTTCCCTCCCACTCACACCCCTCCCATCTCCCGCTCCCTCTCCCATTCCATTCACATCAAGATTCATTTTCAATTATCTTTATATACAGAAGATCGATTTAGTATATATTAAGTAAAGATTTCATCAGTTTGTACCCACACAGAAATACAAAGTATAAAATACTGTTTCAGTACTAGCTATAGCATTACTTCACATTGGACAACACATTAAGGACAGATCCCATATGAGAAGTAAGTACACAGTGACTCCTGTTGTTGACTTAACAATTTGACACTCTTGTTTATGGTGTCAGTAATCTCCCTAGGCTCTAGTCATGAGTTGCCAAGGCTATGGAAGCCTTTTAAGTTAGCTGACTTCGACCTTATTCAGACAGGGTCATAGTCAAAGTGGAAGTTCTCTCCTCTCTTCAGAGAAAGGTACCTCCTTCTTTGATGACCTGTTCTTTCCACTGGGATCTCACTTACAGAGAGCTTTCATTTAGGTCTTCTTTTTTTCTTTTTCTTTTTCTTTTTTTTTTTTTGCCAGAGTGTCTTGGCTTTCCATGCCTACAATACTCTCATGGGCTCTTCAGCCATATCCAAATGCCTTAAGTGCTGATTCTGGGGCCAGAGTGCTATTTAGGACATCTGCCATTCTATGAGTCTGCTGTGTATCCCGCTTCCCATGATGGATCATTCTCTCCCTTTTTGATTCTATCAGTTAGTATTAGCAGATACTAGTCTTGTTTGTGTGATCCCTTTGACTCTTAGACCTATTAGTGTGATCAATTGTGAACTGAAGTTGATCACTTGGACTAGTGAAATGGCATTGGTACATGCCACCTTGATGGGATTGTATTGGAATCCCCTGGTATGATTCTAACTCACTTTTTTTTAACTTTTTAAAACTTTTTAAATTTTATTTTATTTTATTTTTAATTTATTTTTTTATTTAGTAAATATAAATTTCCAAAGTACACTTTACGGATTACAATGGCTTCCCCCCCATAATTTCCCTCCCACTCGCACTCCTCCCATCTCCCGCTCCCTCTCCCATTCCATTCACATCAAGATTCATTTTCAATTATCTTTATATACAGAAGATTGATTTAGTATATATTAAGTAAAGATTTCATCAGTTTGCACCCACACAGAAACACAAAGTGTAGACTACTGTTTCAGTACTAGTTATAGCATTACTTCACATTGGACATACCACTTCTGAAAAAGAAGATTGTAGTGTTTACAAGACACATAGTTCAGGGGCCAGCACTGTGGCTCATCATGTTAAAGCCCCAGCATGCAGTGCCAGCATCCTATATGGGAACTGGTATGAGTCCTGGCTGCTTCACTTCTGACCCAGCTCTCCACTAATGTGCCTGGGAAAGCAGTGCAAGATGAGCCAAGTGCTTGGGCCCCAGTGCCCCTGTTGAAGACCCTGAAAAAATTCCCGGCTTCCGGCTTCGGCCTGGCCCAGTCCTGGCTGTTGTGGCTGTTTGGGAAGTGAACCAGTGGATGGAGGACCTCTCTCTCTGTCTCTCCTTCTCACTTTCTGTAACTCTGCCTTTCAAGTAAATAAATAAATCTTAAAAAAAGATACATAGTACAAAGAGGTACCCACATAAACCAAATCATAAATAATAATGATGTTTCCAGTGGGTATTACAACTTAATGCAGTACTTCATGTTGAGAAGCTCAGGAAATTTAAGTTTCTGCCTTGCTCTATGGGAAAGAATTTATTGTCAGTCTACATGAGCACACCAATCAGGCTGCAGAGACAGGAAGCTGGTGTGTGCCAGCAATTTCAAAACATCCAGTTCAGTAAAAACATAGAGGTGGTGGATGGCCAGTGCAGGAGAGTGGCCAAAGTGAGATGGGGTTGGTGAGTCTAGTGTTACCTATGAGACTGATGATGATGGATGGGATGGTGGTGATCAGCCTTGGGACCAGAGAATCCACAGGCTCTGAGCAGGGGGTGTGGTCAGCCCTTGACCACCACCCACTTCCCTCAGGCAAGGTGGAAAAACAGAAGCCTTGGGCTGTGGGCATCTCCCTTACCTCTCCTTCCTGCACTGAGCTCATCCTGGACTCTGAACTCATACCTGGACCCTGAACTCATACCTGGATCAGGATGCTGAAGTTGGGATGAAAGTGAAACCGAATTACGCAGTTGTAGAAAGAAAACCATCTAGAATGGCACTGGAGTAGTTGGATTATTTGTGTATGTGTGTATGTGTGCGTGTGTGTGTGTGTGTGATTGTTTCTTCATAAAACTGAGAAATTAGTAGGCTAAAGCCCCATGCATCATGACACAATTGAAAAAGGTTAAACCCAGGCTTAGGTAAATGCTTTCCGGTGAGGTGGAATGGAACACCCTAGACATTGCCTTCACAGGACGCCATCTATATGAAACCCTCCTTATATGATCTCACCTGAAAGACCTAAGATTATCCGTGACTGGCAGCTCAGGAAAGTCCTCACCTCCTGCTGGATGCTTCTGGTCTGGACTGAGAAGTGTTTTTCTCATTGACACCCCTAGAGGTCAGCACTCAATAGTGCCAGGGGGAACCCTGTTAACATTACTTGTTCAAGTGCCAGGATATTATTAGAGTAATTCTTTAATATCCTCAAATATTCAATCAATGTTTATGTTTATAGTTGTCTAAATGCCATAATTATTCTTTAATAGTTTGTTTAAATCTAAATCCATATATGGGCCATCTATTATGATTAGCTTCTTCAATTTATCTTTCTGTTTATGCTCTTTCAGGAGATGAAATATTAAGGAATTATTAGGTCAAATTGGTTAAGCAATTTTTATTTAAGGCACCACTCCTTACAGTCATTCAGTAAGAAATACGGTCAATTTTATTTATTTTGAAAAAGATTTACTTATTTCAAAGTAGAGGAACAGAGAGAGAGGGAGACCTTCCATCCCCCAAAGATTGCAACACCCAGGTCTGTGGCAGGCTGAAGACAGCAGCAAGGAAATCTATCCTGGGGCCCAAGTATGTGGGCCATCCTCTGCTTCCTTTGCAGGTGTATTGGCAGGAATCTGGATCAGAAGAGGAGTGGCCAGGACTCCAACCAGCACTCCAATATGGTATGCCAGCATTTGAAGGAGTGACTTATCCCACTGTACCACAACACGGGTTCCTAATACTGTCAATTTCAGATCCAATTTGAGATGACCTAACTGAGGACTTACCTCTACTCCAACTGTAGCCAAGAGCCACCGAATGGACTCCATTCTGCCCCGGGCATTGTAGTAGTGAAGTATGGGCTTTCTTGACATGACAGCTGAATCCTGATTTCTGTAAACATGAATGGATGGGTGAATGAACTGTGGAATCTGAAGTGTACACTTTATGCTGTACAATTGAACACAATCAGCAATCCTGAGGAAAGTGAGCCTGATTTATGGCAGGACAGGAGGAGTTGCAGAAATGTCTTCTTGGCCAACGTTGTTATCCAGCCATAGTCACCCTCTGATTGCACCAATCCAGTCTCGTGTTTCCATTGGCTGACAGGTCATTATTCTTAACAGGCTGATAGGTGAGAGTCTGTGGTAATGCATGTCTGGGAGTTAGTGGCAAGATGAGCTAGAGAACTGATATTTACTGAAAATCTCTTTAACAATCCCCCTAATGCTAGATGCTTTTGATGTGTTATCTTTAGTACTCGTAACAGTCCAGTGAAGTATAGGCATGCATTGCTCAACGATGGGCATGTGCCATTCAAGCAATTGTATCCTTAGATTATTTTGGCATTGTGTGAACATCATATGGTGTATTTACACAAACTCAGCTGGCAAAGATCAGTCACTTCACTAAACTGTTGATATAATCAAGAGATATGGCAAACATAGATATGTGAGGCTGCTGATGGCATAACAGGACATTCTGTTTTTTTTTTTTAATATTTATTTATTTATTTGAAAAAGTAACAGTGAGGGAGGGAGAGACAGAGAGAGAGAGAGAGAGAGGAGAGAGACCTTTCACTCGCTGGTTCACTGCCCTAATGGCTGCAATTACCAGGGCTGGGTCAGGCCAAAGCCAGCTGTGGCCTGGGAAAGTAGTGGAGGATGGCCCAAGTCCTTGGGCTCTTGTACCCATGTGGGAGACCCAGAAGAGGCTCTGGCTCCTGGCTTCGGATTGGCACAGCTCCGGCTGTTGTGGCCATCTGGGAAGTGAACCATCGGATGGAAGACCTCTCTCTCTCTGTCTCTACCTCTCTCTGTAACTCTGTCTTTCAAATAAATAAAATAAAACTTTTTTTAAAAAAAGTGCTATGCTATGCAAATAGTAACATACTTGCTTGTTATCCCCATCAATAATGATGAGCTATATATAATTGTGTATACTATACTTTTAAATAACTGGAAGTGCAGTAGGTTCATTTATACCAGCATCACCAGAAACACATGCCTAATTCATTGCACTCTGACATTAGCATGGCGTGAACATCACTAGTTAACAGGAAGTTTTCAGCTCTATTATAATCACAAGATCACCATTGCATGGGTCATCTGCTATTGATTGAAACCTTTTTATTCAGTACATGACTATCGTTATTTTCTCAGTTTTTTTAGTTAATGAAACCAGAGAGGTCAAATGCAATGATCACACTCTATCAATGACGGACATAGGAATCCAGACCAGGATTAAGAAGAGGGCAGGTCTGGAACCACACTGGGCCACTGGAACCTAGGGAACTCGGAACCAGAGGACAACACTAATGAGTAGGAACAGGAGGGAGCCAAGTTTCTTTGCAGCTATTTGGCTGTAAGACAGAATTTGATGAAAAGCAGAAATTAGGCTTCAGGCTTAGTTAATGGTATCTCAAAAAGATTCAACATTTCTTTCTCTAGACATATGGTGAGACTTCTGTAATTCTTATTTTGTTCTGTAATCTAGAAAAAGAGATGCTGCTGTACTGACCTCCCAGTGTATGGAATGGAGTTCACATTTGTTCATCATCTGTCACACGCTGGGCAATCTCATAAATGAATCTCCATTTCATTCAACCAAAGTCAACCAAAGGTGAATTTTGTTTTAATTATTATTTTTGCAGCTGGGGTAATGAGTTTTCTAGAGTAGCTTACTGAAAGTAAGAGTTAGGCCAGGGATTCAACACCCCTCTATTCAAGCCAAAGTCTAGACTTTAACTTCAATATTAGTGTTTTTCAAAAATGTGCCTGACAATCCCTCAGTGGAATGTGGAATCCACTAGTTTGAAAAATAAAGCAGAAAAGAATAGAAATTGTCATGCAGAAAGGGTGATATCTGAGTTTTAAATTGAATTGCTTATCCTCAAGGTTTCTCGGTATATAGTGAACTGCAACCTAATTTTATGTGTAGACAGACCGTCACTTACTCTTGGGACGAGTAGCTGAGACTTCCTAAAGCAGGTGGCCAAGTCTTCAACTCTTATTCAAATAAAGTGGAGGAGAGATGTAACCAGTGGGGCTGTCTCTGTACCTTTCACTCCTTTCTCTCTGATTATAAATATTGTATGTCCCTGTTGTGGTCTCTTTTTTATCTGAAACACTGTGCAATTCTAGAATCACAAAGCTGATTAAGAGTTGTAAAAGTATTTTTGTTGTAATTTGCTTTTTTCACATGAGTTTTTGGTTCAGCTGTGTGTATGTTGTCTATAGATAAATGTGTGCACCTGTGCTTGCTCATTTGATCATGGTAAATAGAAAGAGAGACATTGATTGGGTTCCATCGAGGGAATTTGAGGCTCTTGCTCCTGCTCAGGCTGGTTGGGAGGCAGAACAGAGCAGAGAATCAGGGAGTGTAACCCAGCGGCTTCAGGGGTGGATGTAACTAAAGAATCACGAGTGTGATAACAAACCCACAGGACACATGAAAAACAGGAGTCCCAGCGCCAGAACTTGGGTAGGAACAGTTACATTTTTTCCCCAAGTCCCAAGGTCTGTTATGAAACAGTGAGATTATTCTTGCAAAGTTTTTGGTTTGATTTGGAACAAAAATGTACTTATCTTTCCCAATGGTTGTATTTCTGAAACAGTATGTGTGACTTCAATTTTAGACATTAAAATGCTTTAAGTGTTTATATGTTATATCGTGAAACTCGGTTAATTTAACCTTTAGAAAGTAAAAAAAAATTAGGAACATACTTAAGTCATCTGTCTTAGAACTGGAGACTGCGTATTGTGCTTTCTTGGCAGGAAAAGGGAGGTGGTAGGAGCCAGCAGAATGAAAGGGAGAGGGAGACTCACGCTAGTGTGTGAGCTGTGTGCAGCTGTGAGAAATTGAAGTGGCTGGCACCAAGTGAGTCCAGTCCCCACTCAGCTCCCTTAGCCATTGACTGAGGATCACTCTACAAAGGGAGCTGAATGGTGATCTTACAAAGTATTTATCAAAACTCTCTTCCTGATAAGTAGCTTTCTCCCCCTTCCAAATTCCAAACACCAGGCCAAGACTGGGCAAAGTGGCCACAAAGCCTGAGTGGGTCAGTGGAATCTGAGAAGGAAGACGGGTCTTGCTCCTGACCTTCACAGTCAGCAGCTAGGGAGGGAGCCTGCCCTCACTGCCGCCCTGGGAAACAGCCCCCAGTGTCCTCCTTACAGAGGAGCCCTGAAGGTCAGAGAGAGCCAGCTACCCACACTGCACTCTGTGTGATGCCGACTCAGCAGGGACTCCTCCTGATTTCTGCTCCACATGGAACCTCACCCCTTCTCTCTGCTCCCCTCTGAGGACCTTTGTTTATTTTGCGTTCAGAGTCCGTTAGTTAACTGAAGGAAGGAATGGAAGCGAGATAGCAGGATATCTAATCCGCGTGTTCCTTCCTGTCCGCAGCTTTTAGAAGCTGGATTCAGAGAGAAGAACTGATAAGCCTGTGCCTTGCTCTACCTTGACAGCCTCAAAAGCTGAGGACTAGCAAAACTTTCTGAGGGATCTTCAAATATGTCGTGAAAAAAATGGGATTGAAAGAGACATTTTGGTGCAAAACATTTTGAAATCTACACATACTTTTTCATACTTTTTTTCTGAAGATTTCTTCTAATCATCTCTATAAGAAAATGGTCTTGTTTTAAAGGAATATCACCTGTGATAATTCTGGGAGTAAATTAAAGAAGTGATATTTCTGGAATGGTCCTATTAACACGGTTTCTTAAAAGGGAGACTTAGACATCCCAAAGCTTTCACAAGGGGCAGGTAAACTTGTCAGATGGCTTAATCTGCACCTCAGTGTTCTGTTGTGAAAACAGAGATGGTCCTATCCACTTTTTATATACCAGTTACAAGATGGAACTCCTGGTTTTAGCCCCTGTGCAAAAGTTAATGTCTTTTGTTAATCAACTAACATAGATTAACAAAACAGCTAGTTTTTGGTGAGGCCTGGAATGTATTAATGCAGTCTTGCTTACTTAGCACCCGGGCTGCACCAGATCCCGGGTCCAACCCCGTCCTGTGCACCCCCTGGACAGTCTTCTCAGGCCAGGCCTGCTGCCAATCACTCTCTGCCCTGGCACGCAGAACCTTTCTTGTTTCGGGTCTCTCCTTGTGTGGATTACAGGGGTGTGATTGGGAAAAACAATCCCTCTGGCTGTTCGTGGCTCTAGCACAGGGTTTCACAGTTAATACTTGATGAAAGGGATACCTTCTCTAACATCCTGTTCATTTCCTGGAAATATGTATGTCTCTGGATCTTTCTACACTTGTTTGTTTCTGTCGTAAGTACAAATGTACTTCCTTCCTTCCAAATCTCATCCTAGTTTCCCAGCCAAGCAGTTTCTGTGTACCAAGCAATAACAATAGTGGGTAGGAAATAAGATAACAATGATTTGGTCCCTCCCTTAAAGAGGTTTAACTCTGATCAGAACCACGGTGCTGGAGACACCTGACACAGCAGAGTGTGCCCAGCCCTGGCTTCACTTATTGGTTCCTGGAAATCCGAACCAAAAAATCTTGATTTTTCTTAACCAAGTAAATCAGAGCTAGGTGAGAAGTCTAGATGAAGAGAAGTGACAACCCTGCCCCTTAGCCCAGGTGGCTTCTTCCTGCTGGGGCACTATCTCAGTATCCCCCATATGTCTCCCTTCCTCCCATTCCCATTAGGAACACATCTCATGCTGGTCCAGACATTGCTCTCTGAGGTATCTTGCAACATGCTTAGCTTCATGGTCATTTCACTATTTCTCCCACGAGTGTTGTATTTTTTTTTTCCTGTGATTGTTGATAGTCAGTGGTTTCTTTGACACTTGGATTTTCAGAGAATTTCATGGAAATTCAAAACCTCTCATTTATAAGAACTTTTTTTCTCCAATAAAAGAGGGAGTATTTTAGATTCTTATGTTCTAATCCTATTGATTTCCACAATGCAGCTGGCTGTTTGTATGTTTTTTTTTTTTTTTAAAGTACTTATGTCCTCCAGTGGTCACCTACTTCTCCCGTCAGTGTGAGATGTGCTGCAGCCCAGTGATTCTCAATCGGGGTGGACTTGTTCACACAGCCCAGAGAACATTCAGCAATGTCTGGGGACGTTTTAGGATGTCACATCCTTGGGGCTAAGGGTGGTGCCACAGCAACACGTGGGAGCTGCTGGGGACACCTCTAAATTCCTGCCATAAATAGGACATCTCTACACACAGTTATACTGTGCTCAGGGTTAGCAGTGCTGAGCGTGCGAAGCCTGCCTTAGCTATTATCTAGACTTGCCATGAGTTGGTTGAACCTGGTGGGGTATAGGAGAGGGAGAGGAAGAGGGAGAGGGAGAGGGACAGATTGGGACTTGTCATTTAGCTAATTACAGGCAAAGACTGAATTAGAATCTACTTCTCACATTCAGACTAATTTGTTCCTATGACAATAAATCTGAATATGCACAGCCTAGTTAGTATTAGTGTATCACAATTCACAATTGTGTATTGGCTATTCATATAGAGAAGGGAACTTTCACAAAAACTCCAACTTTTCTTTTGCTTTGATCATAGTCTCAGTTGGTCTAAAATGTTACAACGTCTTTTTTCCTCCTAAACCATTTATTTTTGTCATACTATTAAAGTCTCCTGCGCCAGCGCCGTGGCTTACTAGGCTAATCCTCTGCCTTGTGGCGCTGGCACACCGGGTTCTAGTCCTGGTCGGGGCGCCAGATTCTGTCCCAGTTGCCCCTCTTCCAGGCCAGCTCTCTGCTGTGGCCCAGGAGTGCAGTGGAGGATGGCCCAAGTGCTTGGGCCCTGCACCCCATGGGAGACCAGGAGAAGCACCTGGCTCCTGGCTCCTGGCACCGGCCGCAGCGCGCTGGCCGTAGAGGCCATTGGAGGGTGAACCAATGGCAAAGGAAGATCTTTCTCTCTGTCTCTCTCTCTCTCACTGTCCACTCTGCCTGTCAAAAAAAAAAGTCTCCTGCCATGGTTTAAAATTCCACCTTTTTGCATTTCTATAAAGATATATCCAATAGAAATTGAAAAACAATGCTTGGCCTATTATCTAAGTACAGCAAAAAGATACAAAGTGAGATAAACACATTTTTTCCTTATGCTGAGAACACATTTCAAATGATTTTTCTAAATATCCAATGGGGAAGATGTGAAAGAAATGTAGGAAGATTTATAAGATTAGTACTTACCTTGCTCAGGGTGGCCACTCTCTTCACTGTGCAACTGACCTATGTATATTTGAATGACTCCTTCCCATTGAAGGGGGTAGAGTCCAGTTAGGGAAAAAGCCACTCCCACAGTGTTCAGGGACCATCTGGTTTTACACTAGATTAGAAGAAAAATGCTAAAGTCAGCCTCCTGTAGGAAAACCACTGGTTAATATGTTCCTTTTCAAGGTCGATGATAAAAATTCAAGGGAAATCCTTTGGATAGAATTTACTATCAGCAACTCAGTGGGGACTGGTTTTTGAAGAGCTTGACTGTGAGGTTTAAATGGATTAAAGGTAATGCAAACCTGCACTGTGTCCACAAGGAGTGGGCTGCTGGCTCCCTGGAATTGCATTGCCAGATAAAACACAAAACCTCAACAGGAATAACCAATAGAATTTCAGTGTCATTAAATCCCAAACACTGTGCAGCACATATGTCCATATTTTCTACTATATTGGAAAAGCTACTGATTATTTATCTGAAATTCACATTTACCTGTGAGTCCTGTGTTTCATTTGCTAATCCAGAAACTCTATTTACTTACTCTTCTCTTTCTGCCTCATTCAGGACTGCTTTCCAATCCCAGGGAGCTTTGTACATGTTTTGTGCTGATTGAAATATTTAGCCTGTGGCCACTTCTCTGTTTTCTCTATTACATCGATTACATCTTTTCTTCCATTATTTTATTTTTTATTTTAAAGATTTATTTATTTATTTGAAAGTCAGAGTTACACAGAGAGAGGAGAAGCAGAGAGAGAGAGAGAGAGAGAGAGAGAGAGAGAGAGGTCTTCCATCCAGTGGTTCACTCCCCAATTGGCTGCAATGGCCGGAGCTGTGTTGATCCGAAGCCAGGAGCCAGGAGCTTCTTCCAGGTCTCCTATGCGGGTTCAGGGGCCCAACCACTTGGGCCATTTTCCTAGGCCATAGCAGAGAGGTGGATCTGAAGTGGAGCAGCTGGGATTTGAACTGGAGCCCATACTGGATCACACCACTGCAGCTAGGGCACAGCGCTGGCCCCAGCGTAGCATTCTTAATCATTGGTTTGACAGAGCTATAAAACAAATGTCACAAAACTATATTTGCAGCAAAACTGATGCACACAGACATTTCTTCCTTTTCTTTCTTTTTTTTCTCTGTTTTTGTTCTGTTTTTAATTTTTAGCTCTCACATATAATGGAGAACATATGGTATTTCTCTTTGTGGGTCAGGCTGACTTCACTCAACATGCTGTCCTCCAGTTGCATCCATTTTACTGCAAATGGTAAAATTTCATTGTTTTTTTTTCACTTCTTTTTTATTTAGTAAATATAAACTTCCAAAGTACTGTTTATGGATTACAATGGCTTCCCTCCCCCCCATAATTTCCCTCCCACTCGCACTCCTCCCATCTTCTGCTCCCTGTCAAATCCCATTCACATCAAGATTCATTTTCAATTCTCTTTATATACAGAAGATCGATTTAGTATATATTAAGTGAAGATTTCATCAGTTTGTACCCACACAGAAATACAAAGTGTAAAATACTGTTTCAGTACTAGCTATAGCATTACTTCACATTGGACAACACATTAAGGACAGATCCCAAATGAGAAGTAAGTACACAGTGACTCATGTTGTTGACTTAACAATTTGACACTCTTGTTTATGGTGTCAGTAATCTCCCTAGGCTCTAGTCATGAGTTGCCAAGGCTATGGAAGCCTTTTGAGTTCGCCGATTTTGATCTTATTCCAACAGGGTCATAGTCAAAGTGGAAGTTCTCTCCTCCCTTCTTTGATGGCCCCATGCTTTCCACTGGTATCTCACTTGCAGAGATCTTTCATTTAGGTCTTCTTTTTTTCTTTTTCTTTTTCTTTTTCTTTCTTTCTTTTTTTTTTTTTTTTTTGCCAGAGTGTCTTGGCTTTCTATGCCTGAATACTCTCATGGGCTCTTGAGCCAGATCTGAATGCCTTAAGGGCTGATTCTGGGGCCAGAGTGCTATTTAGGACATCTGCCATTCTATGAGTGTGTTGTGTATCCCGCTTCCCATGTTGGATCGTTTTCTCCCTTCTGATTCTATTCGTTAGTATTAGCAGATACTAGTCTTGTTTGTGTGATCCCTTTGACTCTTAGACCTATCAGTGTGATCGATTGTGAACAGAAATTGATCACTTGGGCTAGAGAGATGGCATTGGTACATGCCACCTTGATGGTATTGTATTGGAATCCCCTGGCACGTTTCTAACTCCACCATTTGGGGCAAGTCTGATTGAGCATGTCCCAAATTGTACATCTCTCTCTCTTATTCCCATTCATATATTTAATAGGGATCACTTTTCAGTTAAAATTTAAACACCTAAGAATAATTGTGTGTTAATGGCAGAGTTCAACCAATAGTACTAGAAAAAAATACTAAAAAGGATAAAGTATTACCTTGTACATCAACAGTCAGGACAAGAGCTGATCAAGTCACTGTTTCTCATAGTGTCCATTTCACTTCAACAGGTTTCTCCTTTGGTGCTCAATTAGTTGTCCCCGATCAGGGAGAACATATATTTGTCCCTTTGGGACTGACTTAATTCACTAAGCATAATGTTTTCCAGATTCCTCCATCTTGTTGTAAATGACCAGATTTCATTGTTTTTGACTGCTGTATAGAATTCTATAGAGTACATGTCCCATAATTTCTTTATCCAATCTACTGTTGATGGGCATTTGGGTTGGTTCCACGTCTTAGCTATTGTGAACTGAGCTGAAATAAACATTAAGGTGCAGACATCTTTTTTGTTTGCCAATTTAATTACCTTTGGGTAACTTCCAAGGAGTGGGGTGGCTGGGTTGTATGGTAGGGTTATATTCAGGTTTCTGAGGAATCTCTAGACTGCTTCCATAGAGGCTTCACCAGTTTGCATTCCCACCAACAGTGGGTTAGTGTCCCTTTTTCCCCACATCCTCTCCAGCATCTATTGTTGGTATATTTCTGAATGTGAGCCATTCTACCCGGGGTGAGGGGAAACCTCATTGTGGTTTTGATTTACATTTCCCTGATTGCTAGTGATCTTGAACATTTTTTCATGTGTCTGTTGGCCATTTGGATTTCCTCTTTGGAAAAATGTCTATTGAGGTCCTTGGCCCATCTCTTAAGTGGGTTGTTTGTTTTGATGTTGTGGAGTTTCTTAATTTCTTTGTAGATTCTGGTTATCAACCCTTATATGTTGCATAGTTTGCAAATATTTTTCCCATTCTGTCAGTTGCCTCTTCACTTTCCTGACTGTTTATTTTGAAGTACAGAAACTTCTGAATTTTATGCAATCCCAAATGTTAATTTTGGCTTTGACTGCCTGTGCTTCCGCAGTCTTTTCCAAGAAGTTTTTGCTGGTACCTATATCTTGCAGGGTTTCTCCAGTGTTCTCTAATAATTTGATGGTGTCGGGTCATAGATTTAAGTCTGTAATCCATGTTGAGTGAATTTTTGTGTAAGGTGAAAGGTAGGGGTCTTACTTCATGATTCTGCACATGGAAATCTAATTTTCCCAGCACCATTTATTGAATAGACTGTCCTTACTCCAGGTATTGGTTTTGGATCCTTGATCAAATATAAGTTGGCTGTAGATGTTTGGATTGATTTCTGGTGTTTCTATTCTGTTCCACTGGTCTATCCATCTGTACCGGTACCATGCTGCTTTGATAACAACTGCCCTGTAGTATGTCCTGAAACTGATATTGTGATGCCTCCGGCTTTGTTTTTGTTGTACAAGATTGCTTTAGCTATTCAAGGTCTCCTGTGTCTCCATATGAATTTCAGCATCATTTTTTCCAGATCTGAGAAGAATGTCTTTGGTATTTTGATTGGTATCACATTGAATCTATAAATTGCTTTTGGGAGAATGGACATTTTGATGATATTGATTCTTCCAATCCATGAGCATGGAAGATTTTTCCATATTTTGATATCCTCTTCTACTTCTTTCTTTAAGATTTTGTAATTTTTATTGTAAAGATCTTTAACGTCCTTGGTTAAGTTTATTCCAAGGTATTTGATTGTTTTTGTAGCTATTGTGAATGGGATTGATCTTAGAAGTTCTTCCACAGCCGTGGCATTGCCTGTGTATACAAAGGCTGTTGATTTTTGTGCATTGATTTTATATCCTGCTACTTTGCCAAACTCTTCTATGAGTTCCATTAGTCTCTTAGTAGAGTTCTTTGGATCCCCTAAATAAAGAATCATATCATCTGCAAGGAGGGATAGTTTGACTTCTTCCTCCCCAATTTGTATCCCTTTAATTTCTTTTTCTTGCCTAATAGCTCTGGCTAAAACTTCCAGAACTTGTTGAATAGCAGTGGTGAGAGTGGGCATCCCTGTCTGGTACCAGATCTCAGTGGAAATGCTTCCAACTTTTCCCCATTCAATAGGATGCTGGCCTTGGGTTTTTCATAAATTGCTTTGATTGTATTGAGGAATGTGCCTTCTATACCCAGTTTGCTTAGAGTTTTCATCATGAAAGGGTGTTGTATTTTATCAAATGCTTTCTCTGCGTTCATTGAGATAATCATATGGTTTTTCTTCTGCAGTCTGTTAATGTGGTGTATCACATTGATTGTTTTGTGAACATTGAACCATCCCTGCATACCAGGGATAAATCCCACTTAGTCTGGGTGGATGATCGTTCTGATGTGTTGTTGCATTCTATTGGCCAGAATTTTATTGAGGATTTTTGCATCTATGTTCATGAGGGATATTGGTCTGTAATTCTCTTTCAATGCTGCATCTTTTTCTGGCTTAGGAATTAAGGTGATGCTGGCTTCATAGAAAGAATTTGGGAGGATTCCCTCTTTTTCGATTGTTCTGAACAGTTTTAGAAGAATTGGAGTTAGTTCTTCTTTAAATGTTTGGTAGAATTCAGCAGTGAATCCATCTGGTCCTGGGCTTTTCTTTGTTGGGAGGTCCTTTATTACTGTTTCAATTTCTGTCTCAGTTATGGATTTGTTTAGGTTTTCTATGTCTTCCTGGTTCAATTTAGGTAGGTTGCATGTGTCCAGGAATCTATCCATTACTGATAGATTTCCCTGTTTGCTGGCATACAAGTCCTTGTAGTAATTTCTGATGATTCTTTTGATTTCTGTGATGTCTGTTGTTGCATTTCCTTTTTCATCTCTGATTTTATTTATTTGGGTCTTTTCTCTTCTTTTTTTAGTTAGTTGGGCCAATGAGGTGTCAATTTTGTTTATTTTTTCAAACAACCAGCTTCTTGTTTGAGTGATTTTTTGTAATTTTTTTGGATTCAATCCTGTTTTTTTTTCTAATTTTAATTATTTCTCTTCTCCTACTAGATTTCTTTCTTTTTTTTATAGCTGAATAATAACCCACTGTGTATGTATGCATATTTCTGATGTATTGTTGGATTTGATTGACCAGAATTTTGTTGAGGATTTTTGCATCTATATTCATCAGGGAAATTGGTCTGTAATTCTCTTTCTCTATTGCATTTTTTCAGGTTTGGCAATTAAGGTTATCCTGGCTTCATAGAAAGAATTTGGGAGGATTCCCTCTCTTTCAATTATTTTGAATAACTTGAGAAGAATTGGAGTTAGTTCTTCTTTAAATGTCTGGTAGAATTCAGCAGTGAATCTCTCTAGCCCTGGGCTTTTCTTTGTTGGAAAGGTCTTTATTACTGATTCAATTTCTGTCTGTTTAGTTTTTTTTTTTTTTTAATGTTTTCATGTTTCATTTTAGGGAGGTTGTATGTGTCCAGGAATCTATCCATTTCTGATAGATTTCCCAGTTTGCTAGCATACAACTCTTTGTAGTATTTTCTGATGGCTCTTTTTATTTCTGTGGTGTCTGTTGTTGCATTCTCTTTTTCATCTGATTTTATTGATTTGGGTCTTCTCTCTCCTTTTTTTAGTTAATTGGGCCAATGGTGTATCACTTTTGTTTATATTTTCAAAAAAAAACAGCTCTTCATTTTGCTGATCTTTTGTAATTTTTTTGATTAAATTCTGTTGGTTTCTTCTCTGATTTTAATTATTTCTCTTCTCCTACTAGATTTGGGTCTGATTTGCTGCTGTTTTTCTAGATCCTTGAGATGCGTTGAAAGCTCAGTTATTTGGTGCCTTTCCAATTTCTTGATGTAGGCACCTATTGCTATATAACCTTTCCTCTTAACACTGCTCTTTCTGTATCCCATAAGTTTTGATATGTTGTGTTATCCTCATTTACTTCCAGAAAGTTTTTGATTTCTCTTTTGATTTCTTCTATGGCCCGCTGTTCATTCAGGACCATGTTGTTCAGTCTCCATGTGTTTGCATATGCTCTAGGTTTTCCTGAGTTGCTAATTTCCAGCTTCATTCCATTGTGGTCTGAGAAGATGCATGGTATGATTTCGATTCTTTTGAATTTGCTGAGACTTGCTTTATGGCCTAGTATGTGGTCCATCCTAGAGAAAGTTCCATGCACTGGTGAATTCAGGGGTAGATGAAGCCTTACCTCATAGGAGACCAAGAACCATAATATCAATATTAAATAACCTTAAATCTATGGGTTAAATCTTCTTTTGGAAATTATAACCATAAGAATTCCAGTATTGGAGGGCTTATTCTTGTTCTAAATCCCCATTTGAAATTCTGAGATCTCCCTGTTATTTTATATAGAAGTTGGAGAACTTTTCCTAAATGTGTTATATGTTGCTTTCAACATGTCTAGGATAGGCACAGGAATAATCTTTTTTCAATTGTTACATATATTACTGGTTAGAAAAGCTTTGAATTTTATTATTATTTATTGTCCATTTGTGTCTCTTCAAATTTTGACAAAGTTCAGTAGATAATTAGAGTTGTTTCCTGGGAGTAATATTGTCCATATATGAATTGATTTTATAATCTGGAAATTTAGGCTCAAATTTCTAAGATGTAAGGTTAAATGCTCATGGCTGGCACAGGGGAGTTAAAATTACTTTGTGGTAGCCAAATAAATTGATATTGTTTATTTTTCCCAAGAAAACACTGTTGAGTGTTTAGAATTAATATCTAAGGGTTAAAAAAGTTATATAAATCAATAATGATGTAATATATTACCTCTCTCTTTTATTGAATTCATTAAAGCATCAATATCCAGCAGAGCTCTTTGCACAGTTGGGGATTGCTTGTTTTACAGTTTATTTATTTATTTATTTATTTTTTTTTTACAGGCAGAGTGGACAGTGAGAGAGAGAGAGACAGAGAGAAAGGTCTTCCTTTTGCCGTTGGTTCACCCTCCAATGGCCGCCGCGGTCGGCGCACCGCGCTCGTCCGATGGCAGGAGCCAGGAGCCAGGTGCTTTTCCTGGTCTCCCCATGGGGTGCAGGGCCCAAGCACCTGGGCCATCCTCCACTGCACTCCTGGGCCACAGCAGAGGGCTGGCCTGGAAGAGGGGCAACCGGGACAGAATCGGTGCCCCGACCGGGACTAGAACCCGGTGTGCCGGCGCCGCAAGGCGGAGGATTAGCCTGTTGAGCCACGGCGCCGGCCTGTTTTACAGTTTATAATCAATTCCATATTGTATGTGATCCATCTGGTCTCCTAATAGTCTGTACTGGACTATTAAATTAGTATGTAGTATTTTGAATTATGCTTTGTATTTTAATTCCCGTATTTTTCTGTGACTATTTTACATCCTCCCTTTAGTGTGTATTTGTGGGATAAAATTTATTTTCTTATGCTGAGATAGAAAATTAAGCCACATTTTTATAATGGCAAGCTTTACTTGTTGTCAAATATGGTTGACTTTATCCAATATGAAGTGCTTAAGACATATTGCATGTTATCCATTCCTAAATTTTTATCTATTCGTACTTGTATGGGTATTCTATTATTTTTAAATATAAAATACAAACATGCCCTCAGTTGCCCTAATTTCCCCTTGAATGGTTTTTAATTGATTTCTCATTTGAAGGGGGGAATTCCTTCCAAAAGAATCATTATTACTAGAGAATTTAGAAATCCTCACTTATCCTTCCTATTATAGTCCTTAAGTTGTTTTTTATGAGCTTGCAATTTAGTTTTGAATCCTCTTTGTTTCTTTTGGTTATACTTTGTAGAATTATCTCTGGGTTTCTGAAAGATGTTAGATAAATTTGGCCAATAGTTTTTGTTGTTCTGAACTTTTACATTAAAGGAAATGTAAATCAAGCCAAACTCAGGTGGTGGCAGTTAAGTTATCAGTGGGGGCTGCAATCGCCTGAAGAGTTGGCTGGGACCGGGGTGCCCACGTCCAGGCTGGTCCACTCCTGTGTCTGTTGGCAGAGCCTTGCTTCCTCTCTGGCAGTTAGTGTCTGTCTCATTTCCTTGACATGTCTGCTTCTCTATGGGGCCCCTGGGGTGTCCTCATGACATAGCAGTTGACCTCCCCCAGAGAAAGTAACCCAAGAGGGATCAAGAGGGAATCCCAATGTCTTTATGACCTAGCACTGGAGGAGTGATAGATTGATGAGGTCACTCGGGCTGAGAGAGCAGGTGCAGAGGAATATGGAGGCTGAGAGAAGAAGCCAGGAGACTCAGAGGATGGGTCAGAGAAGGAGGGGAGTTCCAGGAACGTCAGCAGATGAGTGAGGACTGAGGGGCGAACACCGGATTTGGCAACAGGAGGCCACTGTGGGCTGATGAGAGTCGCTGCGGTGAAGTAGGGAGGCAGAAACCATACCAGAGTGAGACGAGGAGAAAAGGGAATGAGGAAGAAGAGAAGGCAACCGGAAGATTCAGAAGCTTCACTCCAAAAAGGGCAGAAGCACAGGGCAGCAGGCTGAGATCGAGAAAAGAAAGGAGGGTTAAAAAAAGAAAGGAGCCCGTTCAGTTTCACCGGCAACTGTGGGAACTCCTCTGTGTGCTAAGGCACTGCGTGTTCTTCAGCCACCAAGGGTCACTTTGGCCTGGAACGGGCGCCACCTGGTGGTCAGTCTGGAGTCAGTCACAATCAGAAGGCTGGGCAATCGGCTGCTGGACCAGAGGAATGGCCTTTTCTCATCAGTTATAATGCACACTGGGTACACCACAAGACAGCACCAGAAAATACTGAAGGGAAGGCGCTGAAGTGGGACATTCTCCAGCCCCCCCACCCCAACACTTTCCAGTTTATTCCACTGCCTCTGGCTTCCCCTTCATCCTCTTCACCTTCACCCACTGTGCCCTTGGTGCTTTCTTTCCAGGTCCATTTTTGTAGCCAGAGGGTGGTGAGGCAGCTGCAAGGAGCAGCAAGAATGCCAGCAGCCACCAGAATCCAGAGAGAGGCACGGAGCAGTCTCCCTTTAGAGCCCTCAGTGGGAGCCAACATGGCCGACCTCTGGTCACCAGGTGTTGAAGAGCCATGGACAAGACTACCTTGTTGGCAATAGGCTGAGCAAGGCTGACATTCTCCCGGTTGAACTTCTCTACAGTGTGGAAGAACTTGACCCCAGCGTGATTGTCAGCCTCAGCCTTCCCCATGCTGATTCTAATAGTGGACGCTTGGGCTCATGACCTGTGACCTCCAGCCTTCCTCAAGTGTTCACCCTCTGCTCCTCCTTCCCTGAGTTTCCAGAATGAGTAAGTAGACTCTGGTTGTGAGGCATGAAAAGCAGCTTACTGTGAGACTTCAGGTGATTTGCTATCCAAGATGAATATCTTGTCCTTCTTTCTGAGAAAGACCCAGAAGCTTAATAAAACTCTATGGGTGGGGCTGGTGCTGTGGAGTAGTGGGTAAAGCCACCGCCTGTGACACCAGCATCCCATATGGACACCGGTTCAAGTCCCAGTTGTTCCACTTCCTATTCAGCTCTCTGCTGTGGCCTGGGAAGGCAGTGGAGGATGGCTCAAGTCCTTGGGCCCCTACACCCGTGTGGGAGACCAGAGGAGGCCCCTGGCTCTTGGCTTCTGAATGGCACAGCTCTGGCAGTTTCAACCAATTGAGAAGTGAACCAGTGGATGGAAGACCTCTCTCTCTCTGCCTCTCCTCTCTCATTATGTAACTCTGACTTTCAAATAAATAAATCTTTAAAAAAAACTCTATGGGCAGATTTTTCTACTATTTATTCATTTTTGTTACATCAAAAATGGAGATTTCCATAGTTTTTCTTAGAATTAGGAATTCGATAAAAAGGAAAATATACATTATTTTGTCTGTTTTATCTTTTCTAAGAATTTTCTTTTAATGTCTGTGACACAGGATGTCAAAGAGCCAGGTTTGACTGACAGTTTCAGGCATCCACAGGAAAACTGCTTCTTGTTTGTTTTTGCACTTTCTGATTAATAGCATAACAAAATAATTTTCAGTTTTGGGAGAGCTACTTTATTTCTAATAATAATAAAATTTCTTCTTGTGCATTGCTTAAAGCTGTTGTACCTGTTATGGATTCTGGCATGTTCTAGGAGGTAAAGAAATACTGAAGAATAAGGCAGAAAAACCTATGCTTTCAGGGGGGCCCAGCTGTGCATGTGTCTGTGCACCCGTCTCATCCTCACTCTGCTCCTTATCACTCTCAGGGGCACAGATGTGAGTCTCATTCTCCCAGGGTCACCCAGGCCTGGGCTTCTGATACAGAGACTCTAAATGAGAATCGCATGGAATGAATGTGGATGTTGACTCATTTTCCCAGGGCTGTTACTGGGCCAGTGTGTAAGACTGAGGAATGATTTCCCACCTCACCAACAAACTGGGCCCTTCATGTGCATCTCCCCAGAAATCTGGGCTTTGTTATATAGAGTTCTCCTTGTCTAGAGACAGCTTCTCTGCAGTGGGAGTGGAGGCGAGAGAGCAGACAGGCACACAGTGTGCTGTGACTGCAGCTTCACTCCCTCCCAGTTTCTTCTATACTTGGACCCAGAGTGCTTTTTCTAGAATGTAACTCTGAACAGCACTGAGTTTCTTTCCATCCTCTGCTGGGTCCGCATTGCCTTCACAGCATGCCTTCTTGCTCCCTGATCTCCAACTCATTCTACTCCCTGAGCCCGGTGGAGCCTCTTCCCTTCCAGTGTGGACCCAAGTTCTCACCCGGCCATCTCTCTGCATCTGCACTCTCTGCCCCTCATTGCTTTCTAGGGAGTCTTGAGGTCTCTGCTATGGCTTCACACAGCCCTGGGAAACACTGTGCCTCCTCCATTGTCCTGTGAAGTGTATGGTGTGGGGGATGACTGCTGAGTCCCCGTGCTTCATCACAAGTTGGTAATGATTTTGTGCCCCAGTCTATACACACCTCAAGGACCTCGGGGTGTGGATCTTGGCTTGGAGAACTCTTCACACAATCCACACACTGCCTGACTCTGTAGTTATTCATCCATTCCCATGAAGGGTAGTGATTCTTGTGCCTCAGATACCATGAACCTTGTCTGGATAGATGCAAATAATCCAGTTGCAAAGAATTAGTCACCACACAACTGTGGAAATGACGCTGTTGAACATTTGATGAAATGAAGGAAGTATAAAGCGTCGACACAGTAGGAGATCGGTGTGAATGTGTTAGAAAAAGAGTCCTTGATGTTTAGAGGTTAGCACCATTGTTTATAGACAAAGTGCTATTGTATCTGTTGCTGGCTTCAACACCACCCTGTGGTGGCTGAGGGGGAATAGCCTGGAATGGGTAGGAGGTTCTGCCACAGATTGCTACAGACTGGGGGCGGAGACAACTGAGCTGGGATCGGTCACCCTGTGAAGGTCAGAAGACAGAGGGGAAGGACTCCACGGGGCCTTGCTCTTCTGAAAGCTCCAGGCAGGGATCCTCTGAGCCTCTCCAGCTTCTCGTGGCCTTGGCATTCTGTGGCTTCTGAGGCCGTGGCCAAATCACGGTAAGCTCTGCCTCTGTCTTCCACCTCCTCAACGCTCTGCCTGTCTTGTCTTCCCTTCTTCCTGATGTGAGGACGTTCTCCTTAGATTCACGGTCTCCCTGGATAATCCAGATGATCTCACTTGACATTCCTTAAGGCAATTACCTCTCCCAGGACTCATTTCCCAGAAGAGGTCACATTCACAGGATCCAAGGATTTGGACGTGAGAGCAGACATGAATTTTGATCCCTCCGTGGTATAGATGGAAAAATATTGATTGACTGCTGAACTAGGGTCATGCATAGTTTGGGTTTTGTTGTAAATTCTCTTGTGTTAGTTAAAAGTTTTCCTTAAAAATTTTAAAAGCCCTTAAGATGCCCCCAAAATTACGGGAAATGTGTATCATAAAAAAGGATCTCTTTTTTAAAAAATATTTTTATAATCTACATTTTCTTTATCTGTTTTTATTTGAAAAGGGAGAAGGAGAGGGGGTAGGGGTAGGGGGAGGAGGGGGAGAGGGAGACGGGGGGGGGGGGGGAGAGAATGAGAATGAATCTCCCATCAGCTGGTTCACTCCACAAATGCCCCCAATGGCTATGGATGAAGTCAATAGTCTGCAGCTCAAGCCAAGTCTCCCGCCTGCGTGGCAGGACCCAGTTACTTGAGCCATAAGCTGCTGCCTCCCAGGATGTGCCTTGGCAGGAAGCTGGAATCAGGAATGGAGCTGGCACTCCAGCACATATCATTTGCAGGCATCCAGGGTGGCGTCTTAATCACTAGGGAAATGCCTGTCCCTAAACTTATCCTTTAGTTCTATTTTTTCACAATCTTTTTGAGTACCCACGTATCTTGTGTATTGAACTGCTAAATAGCCAATCTTTGTGTGGAACTATGGGAAGTAGAATAAAACAAGATGAAAGTGCTCAGTCTTTGGGAGAAACTGATGTTAAATACATAATGTTAAATATCTGATAGATATTTATGTGATACAAGCATTGCTTATGAATACAGGAATGTTTCAAAACATTGTGTGGAATTCCATAAATATGTAGATTTTATGTATTAATTGAAAAAGATGTGATTTCAAAGTAATATAAGGGAAGTTAAAATACAGCAAGTATAGCGGTAGCCCCAGGAAGAATGTTCCAGTCAGCACAAACAGCAGGTGCAAAGGCCACAGATTAGGAGGGTAAATCTGAGTGTGACAGAGAGGGAAGAGTGTGTAAGTAGAGCATCTTGATTAGCAGATGAAATATAGGACTCACAGGTATATATGAATTATAGGTAAACCATCAATAATTTTCATTATAAATATATTCCACATTCTTACCCTAAAAAATTGTGGATTATTTGCCTGAAGTTCACATTCTCAAGGGTATCCCATGTTTCCTGAAGCGACTCGGTATGTGAAGTGTTCCAGAGAGCCATCAGCCACTCCTCACAGACATTACTTCCAGGCTAACCCACAGGGGAGGTTTTCATCTGCCTTAGTCCTTGCTTGGAAACCTCACAATCAGGCTTTTCAAAAAGTGGTCCCCACTTTGTCATAGAGTAAATTCTTTTTTTTTTTTTTTTTTTGACAGGCAGAGTGGACAGTGAGAGAGAGAGACAGAGAGAAAGGTCTTCCTTTTGCCGTTGGTTCACCCTCCAATGGCTGCCGCGGCTGGCGCGCTGCGCTCATCCGATGGCAGATGGCAGGAACCAGGTGCTAGGTGCTTTTCCTGGTCTCCCATGGGGTGCAGGGCCCAAGCACCTGGGCCATCCTCCACTGCACTCCCGGGCCACAGCAGAGAGCTGGCCTGGAAGAGGGGCAACCGGGACAGAATCCAGCGCCCCAACCGGGACTAGAACCCGGTGTGCTGGTGCCGCAAGGCGGAGGATTAGCCTGTTGAGCCACGGCGCCGGCCTTCATAGAGTAAATTCTATCTTAAGGGATTTGTTTGAACTCATCACCATATTTCAAATGGAATCTATCAACAAGTTGTTTTCTATTAGGGATGACTTTAGCTTTTTCATTCTAATTTATTAAGAAAATTTTGGGGCCCTTAACATTGTGGGAGTGGCTTTTCCCTAACTGGACTCTGCTTCCTTCAATAAGAAGGAGTCATTCAAATAAATAGTTGATAAACACATCCGTAACTGAGTTGTTGAACAAAGAGGGTGACAGCCTTTAGCAAGGTAAGCACTGATCTTATAAATCTTTCTATCTACTTCACATCCTTCTCTCCGGTACTGAGAAAAATAATTTAAAATATATCCTTTGACAAGGAAAGTCATTTTATGCTCACATTATACCTTCTCGATGTGTCTAGATGATAGTTTAAGAATGCTTCCTTGGTCTCTGCTGGATACAGCTTTACAAAAATGTAAAAATGAAGAATTTAGAAAACCATGAGATGTGACTATGTAATACTATATATGCTATGAGCATTAAAATAAAGATGCATGGTAATAGATATAAATTAGTCTGATAGAACTATATGGTCATTTAATCTTTGCTGCTCACCAGAGAGATGACAAGTCCAACTCTCTCCCTGGACTTTATTTTTATTTATTTTTAAAGATTTATTTATTTAATTGAAAGGCAAAGTTACAGAGAGGCAGATACAGAGTGAGAGAGAGGTCGTCCATCTGCTAGTTTACTTCCTAGATGGCTGCAGTGGCCGGAGCTGTGCCAATCCAAAGCCAGGAGCCAGGAGCTTCTTCGAGTCTCCCACGTGGGTACATGGGCCCAAGGACTTTGACCATATTCCACTGCTTTCTCAGTCCACAGTAGAGAGCTGGATCAGAAGTAGAGCAGCCGGGACTCGAACTGGCAGCCATTTAGGATGCCAGCACTGCAGGCTGTGGCTACTCCATAGTGCCAGCCCCTCTCCCTGGGTTTTAACTAGCTTATGGCAAACCTAACTAGCTCAAGCCAAGTCTCTCTGCTTCAGCACTGATAACCCTTAGCACAGTGGGGAGGGGGGAGCTGTCCTGCCCATTGTAGGAAATTTAGAGACATCCTTTCACCCAGAAACCTGCAGCTGTAGCATTACACCCCAGACCCACATTGTGACATCCAAAAGTATCTTGACACATTGCTGAACACCTGCTGTGGCAGGGAAGCAGAATTACTTCCAGCAGAGAATCACTGGACCACAGGATGCTGCATGTACTCACACTCAGAACTAGATAATCACTGGAATATAAACCAGCTGTTAGAAAGCACTGGAAGTCATAGAGCCAGAGTATGCAGCATTATTAGAATTAGAGTAAGAGTCAACAGCGTCCAGGAATGAATGATAATATTTGTGAGTGTCCTGAGTGTGTCAGCCATTGAACAAATATATTCACTCCAATTCATATACTGTAAAGCGAATGCAGCAGCATCTCCTTTTCTAGACTATAAGATACAATGCACCTAGTAGTAGTAGAATATAGGATTCCAGAAGAGGCAAGGAATTAGCATCTTCTGTCTGGAAAGAATTTGAATCTTTGAGCTATAGTTAACAATGTCAGTAGGCAAAGTTCTGCTTTTAGTCAAATGCAGTCAAACAGCCAAAGAGCTGAAGGGAGAGCTTGCACCCTCCTAGACCTCTCTGTCAGTGATGCCTTCTGGTTTCAGGGCCTCCAAAAGGATTCCCAGGGACTTCAATGTGTTCATTCCAGGCTTCCTTCATTTTTAGTCTTGGTATGAATATTCAAGTTCACTCTTAGCCGGAGTGTGACTGTGCATATTGCAATTAATCCCTTTGATATTAAGTTTCATTAACCTAAAAATGCAGAAACTAATGACTAATTCGCGGAGCTATTGTGAAGATTACAAATACTGGAATGACATACCAAAGGCATTAGGACAAGATCTTCAGGAGGTTTCCTAAGCCAGTCCCAAAGGGACAAATATCATATGTTCTCCCTGATCGGTGACAACTAACCGAGCACCAAAAAGGAAACCTGGTGAAGTGAAATGGACACTTTGAGAAACAGTGATTAGATCAGCCCTTGCCCTGACTGTTGATGAACAACTTAATACTTTATCCCTTTTAGTATTTTTTTGTTCTACTTAATACTATTGGTTGAACTCTGTAATTAATACATAATTATTCTTAAGTGTTGAAACTTAACTGAAAAGTGATCCCTGTTAAATATAAGAGTGGGAATAAGAGAGGGAGGAGAGGTACAATTTGGGACATGCTCAAGTTGACTTGCCCCAAACGGTAGAGTTAGAAACGTGCCAGGGGATTCCAATTCAATCCCATCAAGGTGACATGTACCAATGCCATCTTACTAGTCCAAGCGATCAATTTCTGTTCACAGTTGATCATAATGATAGGACTAAGAGTCAAAGGCATCACATAAACAAGACTAGTGTCTGCAAATACTAATTGATAGAATCAAAAAGGGAGAGAACGATCCAACATGGGAAGCAGGATACACAGCAGACTCATAGAAGGGCAGATGTCCTAAATAACACTCTGGCCTCAGAATCAGCCCTTAAGGCATTCGGATCTAGTTCAAGAGCCCATGAGAGTATTTTAGGCATGGAAAGCCAAAACACTCTGGCAAAAAACATACACACATAAAAACCTATATGAAAGATCTCTGCGAGTGAAATCCCAGTGGAAAGAACAGGCCATCAAAGAAGGAGGTACCTTTCTCTGAAGGGAGGAGAGAACTTCCACTTTGACTATGACCTTGTCTAAATATGATC
The DNA here is from genome assembly GCA_949820135.1 of Sylvilagus floridanus. Lineage (NCBI taxonomy): Eukaryota > Metazoa > Chordata > Mammalia > Lagomorpha > Leporidae > Sylvilagus > Sylvilagus floridanus. The sequence continues at coordinate 112,418,735 of OX463227.1, read as the reverse complement.
AGAGTGGGCAAATTCAAAAGGCCTCCATAGCCTTGGCAACTCATGACAAGAGCCTAGGGTGATTACTGACACTGTAAACAAGAGTGTCAATTTGTTAAGTCAACAACAGGAGTCAGTGTGCACTTACTTCTCATGTATGATCTCTGTCCTGAATGTGCTGTACATTGTGAATTAATGCTATAACTAGTACTCAAACAGTATTTTACACTTTGTGTTTCTGTGTGGGTGCAAACTGTTGAAATCTTTACTTAATATATGCTAAACTGATCTTCTGTATATAAAGATAATTGAAAATGAACTATGTGAATGAGATGGGAGAGGGAGCAGGAGATAGGAGGGTGCGGGTGGGAGGGAAGTTATGAGGGGGAAAGCCATTGTAATCCATAAGCTGTACTTTGGGAATTTATATTCATTAAATATAAGTTAAAAAATTGATCTTCATGAGGTTTCCAACAAATATTAGTTCTCTAGTTCTTCCTATCAAATACACTCATACACACATACATAACAACAGACTCTCACTTTCAACTAGCCAAAAATGATCCCATGTTAGCCAATGGGGACATGAGACTGGTTTGATGCCATCTGATGGTGAATTCTGCTGTATAACAATTTGAGCCACAGGAGACCTTGCAGGAACTTCTAAAATCCTGCCATAAACAAGGGAGATGCTTGCAGAACTTCTGGTACTATTCAGCGTACAACACATTTTTATTTTATGATTCCATTCATTCATTCCCATTTAGGACCAGGAGGTTATTGTCATGGCAGGGAAACCCATGCTTCACTACTACAATGCACGGGGCAAGATGGAGTCCATCCGGTGGCTGTTGGCTGCAGCTGGAGAAGAGGTGAGTCTGCAGTTAGGTCATTCATGTTGAATCTAGAGTTGACTGCATTGGATACTTTTTCATGACAGTGAGGGGATATGCATGATTAAAAAATTAAAATTGCCAGTTATAAACAAAGGAGTTAGTATATTTGACCTAATAAATTGATAACACTTCTTCTCTTCAAAGACCATAGACATTAAAATAAATTTAAGACTGTAATCACAGAGGTGAGTGTAGTGGCGCAGCAGTTAGGATGCGGCTTGGGATGCCTACATCCTAAACTTGACTGCCTGGGCTCCTGTCCCAGATCCACTTCTGATCCAGCTTCTGCTAATGTGCATCCCGAGAAGCAGCAGGTGATAAATCAAGTAATTAGGTCCCTGCCATCCATATGGTGTTATATTCGGGACAGCGAGTTACAGAAGACGCCAAAGTCTCATGGCTGAATTACAGAGTCTTTATTCTAGAAAGCCAGCGGCAGCATGGGGGCTTGTACTCTCCAAATCCTGCAACCTCGATTGAGCTCAGGGGTAAGCTTATACAGGCAAAAATCACATCTGGTTGGAAGTAAATTACAAAGCCAAGCGTTCATTACAGAAGCTAGGACAAGTGAGGTTACACTTATCTCGGGGGTCATCGAACACATTTTCCCAGCACTTAATATAAACAATCCTTATAAATAACATTCTTACAAGAGTAGTTTTTGAGTAGATAGAAGCTATGTGACTGGTTAGAAAAAATACAGGCCAGAAGCTGTGTGACTGGTTAGAAAAAAATAGAGGCCACTCAGTGACAAATGGAGTGATGAGAGGTCATCCAGAGACAAATTGGAGTGACTCTGGTCAGGCCGTAGCTCACTTGCACTGCAGTGGAAGACCTGACTGAGTTCTGGGCTCCTGGCTTCAGTCTGCCTCAGCCCAGGTTGCTATGGGCGTTTGAGGAGTCAACAAGTGGGTGCAAGATCTCTTTCTCTCTGTTGCTCTGCCTTTCGAACAGATAAAAATATATAAATAAAACTTCAAAAGCTACAAAAATAGCCTTTTAAGAAAAAAGTGAGAAGAAAGAAATCCCAGTAGTTGAAATGTATGAACGTTATATAGTGTCTTAAATTACAAAAAATGGTTCATGGCATTTATACAACAATTAGAAACATGAATATTGGTTGAGTATCTATGATATTAAAAACTTAAGTGTTGTAGATGTGATAATATATTCTGATTATTTTAAAAGAGCTCTGACATTGTATAGAAACAGGCTGAAGAATTTAAGGATGAAATATATTATATCTTGAGGTCCTTCAAATTATTATAAGAGGGCCTGGTGGGCAGACAGAAAAGTAGACAAAAGGAAGTTGTCTTGAGTTGTTTGTTCTTGAAGCTCAGTGAGGAATAAAAGGAACAACACTACACTTTTCTGTTTATTTTTATACATGTTAGGAGTTTCCATAATAAAGTATTCAGATAAATGATATTAGAAACTCAACGTAATTAAGGTGTAAATACAAATCACAAAGAGGTACCAGCAGATGTGGTTAGTGACCAACTGCCTGTTCACAATGAAACATACTCATTGACCAGTTAATTCATTGGCTACCTAATTAACATGAATCAAGGTCAATGCTAGCTCCTTGGCTTTATGGAAAAAAAGACAGGGAGATTTCTTAAAAAACTAAAAACAGAGTTTCCATTTTATCTAGCAATCCCAGTATCGTGCATATACTCAAAGTACGTTAACACATCGTATCAAAGAGATACCAGTACCTCATAGCAGTACTGTGTAATCAATCAAGTGGATAAGGAAAATGTGGTAAACACACACACAGTGGAATATTATTCAGCTATTAAAAGAATGAAATTCTACCATTTGCATCAAAATAGATGCAATTGAAGAATATCATGTTGAAAGAAATAAGCTGGACACAGGAAGACATATACCACATGTTCTCCCTTATATGTGGGAGCTAAAATTTAATAAGAAAAAAATCAAAACACAAAAACAAAAAAGTACGAAATGCCTGCGTGAATCAATATTGCTTCAAATACAATTTTGTCAAACTTTGCTTTATATCTTTCTCAAACCAATGGTTAGAAATGATATGCTACTATAGTTTCAATGAAATGTGATTATTTTAAAATTTATTATCTATGAATGAATTGAACATCTTTTCATTTGATTATTGTTTATAGTCCTTGATTACATTCCTGCTGAACTATGGTATTGTGACTAGTTGAACTCCTTATTTAGTGAAGCATTAAGCCTTTGTTATCTCAAACATTAAAAAAGCAAGCAAGAAAGAAAGTGGGGGGAAGATATTATTATACTAAAATTGTACCTATGAACTATATGAACTACATTAACTTTGTTCTTCTTGTGCTAATATCACATTAATATGATAATTGGTGAGACTTGTGTTATAGTAATTATCATGTACTTACTGTGACCCTAAGAATTTAATGTATTAATAAATTCATTAGAATAAAGAAAAGGCGAACAAGGTATCTTCCCTCAGGCAACCCACACAACTTTGAGGATGGAGACAAATGAATAAGTGAATAAGTGAGGTAAGGAGCAGTATTGTACAGTGTTAGAAGGCCGTTCTTGAAGTCTGAACAAAAAATCTTGGCAGGTGTCTGTGTGCCTTTGTTGAGCGCTGCCTCCTAGAGGCGACATTGAGAAAAACAGTTTTCAATCATGACCAGATGGACCCAACAACTGTGTGTTTTTCTGGTGGACAAATCATAGACAATCTCCACAGATCTTGTTCCTCAGGTGGGACCAGAAGAGGAGTGTTTCAAGGTGAAAGTGGTGTCTTGTGGAGGGAACTTCTAGAGCTCTCCTTTCAGCCTCACAGGAAAATGTATTACCTAAGCCTGGGATTTCATCTTCTCTGTTGCTTCATGATGGATGGGACTTTAACCTGGTCCTTTTTTTTTTTTTTCTTTTGAAGAAGCAAGACACACACAAAATACAAATGTTGCAATGCCTTTTTGGATAGTTTTCTTTTTTAGAAATGCATCAGCTGGTTTCACCATCATCCAGACCTCAGTTCTATGATCAGGAACATGTTTGGAGTCCTAGCAGGAGAGCTCAGCACAGGGGGAGGAGGTAGTGGTGATGACCACAGCCTATCAGTGCCTTTTATCTACCCCAGCCTGGTGGAAGAGGGTGGTGGATAAGGGCTGACTGTACCTCTTGCTTAGAATTCATGGATTCTCTGTACCCCAAGGCTGATCCCTACCATCCCACTCATCACCATCAGCCTTATAGGCAACTCTACACTTACGAACCCCATCCCACCTCAGCCACCCTCCTGTGGTGATCATCCCTCCCCTCACATCACTTATGGTTTTCCTAAATGGGGCGTTTTGAAATTGCTGGCACTTATCACCTTCCTCTCTCTACAGCCTTATCCTCTGTGAGTGTGTAGATCCACAACAAGCTGTTCCATGAGTATGTTAGAAACCAAAATATCCAGACCTATTCATCATGTGGAGCTGTATTAAATTACAATAGTCAGTGTTTATTACTTGGTCTCTGTGGGCCAGGCAGGACCTGTACTATACAAGGTACTTCAAAAGCTCCTGGACAAATACATTGAAAATATAATACACGTTTTCCACAGTTTTTTTCAAGTTCTCACATATATTTTGAAAAGACCACAATATTCTTTTAAAGACAATGTTCTACAGCATTTTAAAGATGAGGAAACTGAGACATGGGAAGCTGAAGTGATTATGCACAGATCATGGTTACTGTGAGGCAGAGCTATGATTAGAACCAAATCATGTCAGTACTAAAATCCAGAAAAATCTCTCATTTTAAATTGGGATTGCTTACAAAATAATTAATACACATTCAACTCATTAATGATTGGAAATAAGGTTATTAGTATTATTTTTTAAACTACAAGGAGCAAATTAGAGTCTTTGTAGAAAATCAAAAACCTTTTAGTGACTGTATCATTAACAAATCAATGACCAAACTAGTGAAGTCAAATAAATTTCAGTCAACCTCAGTGTTCAATGTTGTCAACTTATATTTCTCCTTAAAAGCAAGAAAAGAAGTAAACCTCATAATTCAATAATTACCATGCTTCTTCATATCTGTTCTCAAATGCCATAGAAGGGTGTCTCCTGGCAGGAAGCAGGGCACCTAGTTTCAGCAGGCTGTTCTTGACTCACAGCCTTGTTATAAATATGTAGACTCCTGTTTGATAGGTATCTTTATTCATACAAGCAGGAACACTCACAATACTCTTGCTGTGCACTACCTCAGTTTGCCACATCTACATATGAAGCTCCTCTGTATTGGCTGGACTGAAACCTTATATAAGTACTAATAACAGTCTCTTCCAAGAAACTAAGATCTTCATCTCAATGTGAATTTTGGTGACCATGATGTCACAGTACTTAAAGAAGCTTTGTTTTCTAATGGCATGTTGAAAAAATTATCAATAATAAGTGAATTTCATAACACTTGTAGAAATAAATCATTCTGTTATAGCACCACCCATTATGCTGTCCTCAATAACTTTAAGTATAAAATGTAACTGTATAAAGACAACATTTCTTGCCTAATTTAACTTTGTGTTCCAAACAGTATAAGTGCTAAAAATGAGAAATACTTTAAAGAAACCTCAGATTAGGTACCTTGACTATCACTTAGAATAAAAGTGATAGAGACAGCCGGCGCCACGGCTCAATAGGCTAATTCTCCACCTTGCGGTGCCGGCACAACGGGTTGGGGCACCGGATTCTGTCCCGGTTGCCCCTCTTCCAGGCCAGCTCTCTGCTGCGGCCATCGAGTGCAGTGGAGTGTGGCCCAAGTGCTTGGGCCCTGCACCCCATGGGAGACCAGGAGAAGCACCTGGCTCCTGCCATCGGATCAGCGCGGTGCAGCGGCCATTGGAGGGTGAACCGATGGCAAAAGGAAGACCTTTCTCTCTGTCTCTCTCTCTCTCACTGTCCACTCTACCTGTCAAAAAAAGAAAAAAAAAGTGATAGATACATAGAAGCGGTAGAAGGAAAAGCAAAAGAAAGGAGAAAAAAATTTCTCAGGATTTTCAAAGGGAAGAATAGACGTCAAAGAAAATTCTTTTGGGCTCTTTGGCTTTTAATAAATTATGGACCTTTAAATGCTTCAATATGATGCCAAAAATTTGCTAAAGTATACAGGAGAGGAATCAAACATTTATAACACAAATTTATTATTTTTCTGACTAAAGAGCAATGGTAACTATGAAACAAGTATTCAAGAAAATAAAATATAAATGGGAAATTTAATCATTAAATTGTTTCTCTCAATTTATCCTGACCCTATATTTAGACAAGAAAGCAAACAAAAAAATTTGAAGGTGATACTGAATCACTGTAGAATAGATCTAACACATGACTTTCAAGTTTCCACTGCTGGAAATCATGTTAAACATTACAGCACAGAGCAAAAGGAACTCACAGCATCAGGTGTAATCCTCCTCCTCTACCCCCAGAAGATGTTAGAAAAATCTGACAGTTCTTCCAGGTTCTGAACCTCTAGTGCCCCCAACCCTAACTGTGGAAGCAAAGACTATGTCCTATCATGCAACTTTGTACAAGTTGTAATAAAATGAAGCCGACCTTTCCTTACCTTATTGTAGGAAATAGTTAGTTATTTGAGAAATACCAAAATATTGCCAGGAATCCATTTCATTAATTTGCATTCGCTGTTCAAAACTGACCGCATAGAAGTACCTTTGTCATTTACACCACAAATTCCCTTAACAGATTGAGCATCTAAAACCTGTCAGATAAAGAGGATGTGGGCTCCCTATCCCTAGCATGTTATAGATACTAAAGGTATATGGAGGTGCACTAAAAAGCTTTGCTCACAGAAGGCAGAACTATAAAAGAGATTGCTTTTGAATAAAAACAAAGAGCAAACTGATACCCTTCTTTTGTTTCATGAACACCATAAGATAACATTGAACCTGAATTCATTCTCTACTCCTGTGGCCAGAAAAAACACCATAAAATTTAATTTGTAATATGATATACTTTCCAGTCATTAGTTGATATAAACTGTAAAAATATTAATTAATTAATTAAATTTATTTGAGTGGTAGAAAGACACATACACATAAAGAAGGAGGGGGGGAGGGCAGGAGAGAGAGAGAGAGAGAGAAAGGGTGAGAGAGAAAAAGAAAGAGAAAGCAAGAGAGAGAGAGAAAGAGAGGAGAGAGAAGGAGAGAGAATATCTCCTACTGATTCACTTTTCAAATGCTGGCACCAGTAAAGCTATTCCAGGAGAATACAGGAGCCTGAATCTCTGACATGGGTGGCAGGGACCCACGGACTTGATCCATCACCTGCTGCCTCCTAAGGTGTGCATTGGCAAGAAGTTAGAATCCAAGCAGAGCCAGGTTCAAACTCTAGTACTCCAATATGGGGTGTGGACATTCCAAGAGATGTCTCAACCAGTGCACCAAATGCCATCCTGGAGATGCTGTTTTGAACCAGTGAAAATATTCTTTTAAAAAAAGATTGACTTATTTTATTTGAAAGGCAGAGTTACACAGAGTGAGGAAGAGACAGAGAGGGTGGAAAGGGAGGAAGGGAGAGGTTTTCCATCTGCAGGTTCACTCCCCAGTGGGTGTGACAGCAGGAAATGGGCCAGACTAAAGCCAGGATCCAGGAGGTTCTTCTGGGTCTCCCTCGTGGGCGCAGGGGAGCAAGAAGTTGGGCCATCTTCTGCTGCTTTCCCAGGTGCATTAGCAGGGAGGTGGATCAGAAATGGAGCAACCAGGATTCCAACTGGTGCCAATATGGGATGCAGGTGGCATCTTAACCTAGTATGCAATAGCACCAGCCCCAGATGAAAAATATTCTAAAGAGGGTTTGTGATAGCAGCCATCAAAGCAATATTCAAACACTGTTTCAAGGATGTTTTCAGGTTTAGAGTTAGCCTTCTTCACAACCTCATCAAAATGCTCAAGGAATTTTCTTGACCTTCTGCATTTCTGTGGGCAGAAGGTAAATCTGAATTCTTTTTTCCATGGTCCAATCTGTTCTCATTATTCCAGACCCTCATCTTTCCCCTCAAGACATTGCTCAGTACAGATCTCCCTAGGGTGGTCAAAACCCATAGAAAGATTGCCTCTCTTGTCCGGTGGTGGCCTCCCTACAACCTTGGGGTGCCTTGATTTCTTGAAAACCATCCTCCTAGCCTCATTGGCCTGAGTATGGACAGCCATTGTCCTGTCACTTCCCTCTTTAATATACTGATAATGTCTCCAAAGGCACGATATTTCTTTCTTTAGTGTACATTCCAATGTATTTACCATCCTGTGCATCTGGGTTCTGCCCTTTACCACCAAGTTCTCCTTGACAGGTGTGTGGAGCTAGATTACTCCATGATGTGAGTGCACAGAGTGGATGAACACAACTAATGGCTTCTCTAGGTGAGGTGCACACAGGAGAAGTGGCTGCTGGCTCATCAGTAGGAAGCTCAGGCCCCAGAAGGCAGTGTCTCAGCCTATGCAACCAGACCCTGGGTCTGTGGGACAGGGGGAGGTGGGAGGAAGGGGCTGCAGAGCCAGACCTCCAGAAAATCTTGCTGTTTGTCCCCATGGGCTTTTGGTTTGTCAGCCTGCTTAGAATGTAAGTTGCATCATTATATGAAAACTGATGTTCCTATTTATATTAAATCCTGGGAGCCACACAGAGCCTCTGATGAGATTGAGGCTACCACCTCAACTAGAGTCACTGGTCTGAGGACAAGGTGTGATTTATGCCAAGGTTTGTAGATCAAGAAAAATGTACATTTTTCACTAATATTTGACAGCTTTAATGTGAAAAAGATTAAAGAATAGTATGATAAAATAGCAACATCCATTAAAATGCTAACAAAAATTTTGCATTTATGGAACAATTAATATAGACTTGATGCTTTAGAAAAGGTGCTCTATATAACTCAGTGATTGAATACTCACACCCACCTATAATGTAGATAGCATAACTGTGTTCATTTTATAGTTTTAGGGTATTGACACAGAAAGAATTGGAGTAACATGTTCAACAAGTACATGAAAAAGATGACTATATCCATGTAGACAGATCAGACACCAAGGTTTTTTTTCTATTAAAAGCTGTGTGGGAACTCACATGCTCACAAAAATCAAGTTTGGTTAAACTTTCCTGTGGAGACTAATTTCTTCTCTAAATTGGGAATTCTATCCTGGTGTGTATTAGGAATTCTAGTTGCAAGAGTGAAAGCTGAGCAGCAGCCAGGACCATGTCACCTATGGCAAGTTTCCTGCTGAATGGGGTGAGGCAATTTGCAGCAGAGGCCCCTCAGTGGAAGAATGGTCCACGTTCATGGTCCAATGGCATATGCCATGCTCTTGACATACCGAGTTCTGTCCTGATCTCAGGTAGAGATGCAGGGTTTCTGAAGATACTTAGAATCATTCTTAGAATCGTATATACAGTCCCTCTCCTCCAGTGATGTCCTCTCCTGAATTCTGACTGAACTGTGTACATTTGTTGGGTCAGGGTGAAGGTGAATTGAATCTGAAAAAATGAACACCTATGTGCTATGACTTATGCCCTTTTATTCATATATCTAATCTGTATTTCCAAATGACCAGTCTCCTCTCTGTACCTGCCAAACTTAGAACACTCACCCTTTCCATGTTATGTACCTAACAGACACCATTCAAGTTTCAAAGCCTATAATACTATAGAATAAGAGCTCTTTTCCTGTTTCTGCTTCCAGTTTGAGGAGAAATTTATGAAAACTCGAGAAGATTTGGAGAAGTTAAGAAATGGTAAGAACAACTGTCCACTCGGCTCACGTGAGTGTATCAACTAAACATACAAGCACCAAAGGTTTAAGCACGAGTAGATGGCTTAAATACCAAGTGAGAGCTGCATGTTTGTAATGTGGTGATTGGAATGTGGACAGGAATAAAATGATTAAAATAGGATTGGGCTCCTTGAGCAGATCTGACAACAATCTCAGAGCTCAAAGGGCCAGAACCCTGTTTGCCAAATGTATCCTCCTCAGAGTCCTGCAGTTGCCCAGTCCTTGCTTTGTGTTGCTTGCAAAACAAAAAAAAGCCAGAAATGGCTGCAGTCAGCATAGGATTCCAGATGGCTCTCCCCTTCCAGGGACGTGCCTTAGATGAAAGGGCAAGAAATAAAGCCAACAGTTATCTTGAGTTGTTTTCTATTGCACATTTGGCAAAGTACTATCATGGGACTGACCATGAGATGGTGCTGAATTGGCTGAAAGTCCAGGTTAGAATGTGAGAAGGGAGAGGAAGAGCAAGGGCCAGCAGCCATGGGGTCAAGGACACAGGACTAGAGTACAGAGAGGGCCCCACGTAGAAATCTCTCTTAGGTCTGTCATTAAAGTCTTGGACATAAGACTTTGGGAACTTCTTATTCTAAGCGGTATGTGACTTCCCTATTACAACCTCTCCCAACTGCCACCCAAAGTATTCATGAAGATAAACAACAAAAAAGTAGCACTCTTTACCTTATGTAAATGGAAAATAAAAACATCAATTAAATAATAGGCAGAAAGTGAAAGGAGGATAAAGGAAAGGACTATAGTGGGCTAAAAACAAAATGATATTTTACTTGAAAGAGAATTTCTCATGTTATATCTTCAGTCTTTGCAGTAAACCCTTTTTTTTCTTGAAAAACTAGGATCCAGAGATAGCTCATTATCCTCTTTCTTTGCTTTTTCCAAAAGATGGGGTATTGATGTTCCAGCAAGCACCCATGGTTGAGATTGATGGGATGGAGCTGGTGCAGTCTAGAGCTATTCTCAACTACATTGCCAACAAACACCACCTCTATGGGAAAGACATAAAGGAGAGAGCCCTGTACGGTATATTTTCTGTTCTTACAATAGCAGATTACACGGGGATGATGTGGGGTCTGCCTTGTATGAACAGGACCATGGCAGAGGGATCAGGACCAGCAGAAGTGGGATTGTGGGCATGTCCCGAGGTCTAGTAGGGCAGAATTGCACCGACATGAGGGAAGGTGATTAGGGTAGATTTCAGTTAGTGGGATCATAGGAGAGTATGCAGTTCATGCCTATAGACCAATGACAGAGGTTTACAAACCCTGAGTAATTAAGAAGTCAGAGGGTAGAGGAATCACAATTGCAGGGGCTCAGGCCTTTAGAGCCTGGACTCCAGTCAACAACACAGAACAGTGTCAGAAAGTTTGAGCATCCTGAGATGAAGGCCTGGGAAGGAAAGGATGCAAGAAGATGTTTCTAAATTCTAGACATTATAAAAATGATAATCATAAACTTAAGTTACCAGTTGATTATATGGATGGGTCAACTTGACAAGGATTATCAGAGGTTAGTGCCCAAGATCATGAAGTTAACTGATACATGCCATAGAGAACTAGAGCAGCCATGTTAATTCAATATCAGCAAAGTTTTGGGGGTCTCCTTCCTATTGTGATGGAATTGTAGAGTTGAAAATAGTATCTTGTATGGAAGTATGGGAAGTGCTTCAAAAATTAGGTATAAAGTGACCAATGATGCACAAATTCAACTACTAGATATCCAAGAGAAATGAAGACAGAGCTCCACTAATACTTGCACAGAAATAGTTATAGCAACATTGCTCACAATATTCAAAAAAATAAAAAGTCACCAAATGACCATTATCACTTAAATGGAGAGCAAAAAAGAGATAAAGGTCTCCTGTCATATGCACTGGTTCTAACTGCATACAGACTTGCACCACTTAAGGGGAAAATTTAGGTGTGGTCTCAAGAAGTGCATATAGGAATAATTTTAAATATTAGCATGTATACCCATGATTTATGGGAACTAATTGAGAGAATTTCCAAATTTGGCATAACACTGAGCCTAGGATGTATACCAGATGAAAGGGGGAGAGGGACATGAGTGAGCTGACTGTGCCAAGGACTCTCTCCGAGCTGATGTACGTGGTGGGTCTTCAATTGTATGGATCATGCTACATTTGTGCACAGGACACAGCAAAGCTAAGATGAAATCCCTATTTGTAGCATCACTGGTCGCATGCCTTGTCCTACCATGTTTTCTCATCACTGTGGCTTTGAGCAGATCATTGATGCTCCTTATACCTGTCTGCTGATTCAATCTCCAAATGCAGGCAACAGCACTCAGCTGGGGCTGAAGCTGGGAGCCAGGAATTCAATTCAGGTTTCCTACATGAGTAGCAGGAACTCAATTACTTGACCCATCATCTGCTACCTCCTAGGCAGCTGGAATCAAGGGTGGAGTAAAAAATCAAATCCAGGCACAGCAATGTGGGATATGGCATCTTAAACAGTCTTAACCGCTAGACCAGATGCCTGCCCCAACAAACATTTTAGACAAATATCTTCCCTGGGAATATAAGATACTAATATAAAGGAAAAATCATAGCATGCTGACTGACATGTGAAAGGTACCCACTGGAGATGAAATTCTTAGCCACCACTGTTCTCCTTGTTTTTGAACTATGAATCTGAGGTGCAGGCACTTGATTGGTTGTTCTGTCTCTCAGGATTGACATGTATGCAGAAGGTGTGGCTGATTTGAATGAAATGATTATTATTTATCCATTTGGTCCACCTGAGGGAAAAGATGCAAGCCTTGCCCAGATCAAGGACAAGGCAAAAACCCGCTACTTTCCTGCTTTTGAAAAGGTGAGTGGAGGCTGCCTCACCTTGATGTTACTGAAAGCGTAGAGGATGTGTCAGTCCAAAGAGGGTATCTTGATGGATTGGGCTGTCACAACAAAATGATCATAGACTGAGTGGTTTATTTCTCATATTCTGGAGATTGGGAAGCACACTGTGAAAGTGCTGGAGGATTCAGTATCTGGTAAAGCCCTGTGTCTCAGCTGATACTTGGTTATGCCCTTGCATGGTAGATGGGACAGGGGAGCTCTCTGGGGCCATTCAGAAGAGCTCCGCCCTCAAGACCCAATCAACTCCCAAAGGGCCCCGGCCACTAGCAGCTTCACACACACTGGGGGTGAGGATCTCAGCATATAAATTTGATAAGGGGACATGTGAGAAGACAACAGAAAAACTGTGACAGCTTCATGAAGTAATAGCCTTCACTTCCACAGGCCTTTTTTTTTTGACAGGCAGAGTGGACAGTGAGAGAGAGAGAGAAAGGTCTTTCTTTTGCCGTTGGTTCACCCTCCAATGGCCGCCGCCGGCGCACCGCGCTGATCCAAAGGCAGGAGCCAGGTGCTTCTCCTGGTCTCCCATGGGGTTCAGGGCCCAAGGACTTGGACCATCCTCCACTGCACTCCCGGGCCACAGCAGAGAGCTGGCCTGGAAGAGGGGCAACCAGGACAGAATCCGGCGCCCCGACCGGGACTAGAACCCAGTGTGCTGGCGCCGCAAGGCGGAGGATTAGCCTGTTGAGCCGTGGCGACAGCTCATAGGCCTTTCTTAAAATGAATTTATAATAACTCCTATAACCCTATGTCAAGAGTGAAGAATTTAAGAGTGATCAGAGCCTCAATATACTGCCTCATCTTTGCAGTGCTGACAGTTTTGGGCACACACCATGGCCAGCTCTCCAGTCATTATAGATTCAGTACTTCCCTTCTATGAAATAAAAAATCCTTATCGTAACATAATTCATCAATGTGTATAGCAACACAGCATTTGATGTTGTGTTTTGCTTTGTACCAAATAATTATCCATAACTATGTACACATAAATATGAGGAAATTTTAAAAAGTTTCTGGAAAATGGAGCTAAAACATAAATGTTCTTGGAATTTATGCATGCAAAAGATCCTCAAAAAGATCATGAAAAATGAGTACTACGATAAAATTATATACGGATTTGAAACTGTTTTTCACCAAATTTAACTTATCTTTTAATTCCATTTTCCAGAAACTTCTAAAAGTACTTTTGTAGAGTAATAGATATTACCGAAATATTTTTTAAAATATATTTTCCCCACAGGCAGAGTTAGACGGTGAGAGAGAGACACACACACAGAGAAATAGGTCTTCCTTTTTCTGTTGGTTTACCCCCCAAGTGGCCGCTATGGCCAGCATGCTGCGGCTAGCGTGCTGCACCGATCGGAAGCCAGGAGCCTCCTGGTCTCCCATGCGGGTGCAGGGCCCAAGCACTTGGGCCCTCCTCCACTGCCTTCCCGGGCTACAACAGAGAGCTGGACTGGAAGAGGGGCAACTGGGACAGAATCCGGCTCCCCAAACGGGACTAGAACCTGGGATGCCAGTGCCGCAGGCAGAGGATTAGCCTAGTGAGCCGCGGCGCCGGCCATAAAATATTATCTCTAATTGCTGGAGCTATATGTGTTTTTTTCTTTTTTCTTCATAATTTCAATTTTACTAAAAATATTTTAATAAATATCAAATATTACACTGAAATTTTACTATGAAAAATTTCATACATCCAGAAAAGGTGAAATAAATATTTAATGAGCACAGGGATCCTATCAACCTCTAGCAAAATTAACATATTATCTTTGCTTTGTCTTATGTGCCCCTCTCTCCAGCTCTCTCTCCACCAGTCAATCACGTTATTTTTTCACACAGTCCACAGTAGGTTGGGGACATCAGTGCAGTTTCCCCCTAACATTTTAGCTGCAGATTTGACACAGTATAAATTAGGAGTCAGAGCCAATGCTGCCAAGGAGATGATGAGTTTAAGTTCACTCAGGATTACTACAAATCCCAAAGACAAAGTTAGGTAAAGAGGAGACCTGTAGAGTCTGAAATGGTCTTCCCATGGGGAAGAGAGCTGTGATGAAGGGGAAGCCACTGCCCAAGGGATGCTGGAGAGGGAGCAGAATGGAGAGACAGGTCCTGAAATGTGAGGACTGCACCCTTCAAGGCATGGGGCAGACAGCAACAGGGGGCAGCAGGGGCTGAGCCCTTGGCACACAGAGAAGATGCAAGTGAGGGTGGGTGGTGTGGACACCACGGGGATGTGGGGGTGAGAGTGAAAGGGTAGCTGGGCTTCACTGAGGAGTGAGCAGAGCCCACTTCTCCCTCTCCCTCATGAGACAGGGTCCTGGAGAAAGGTCTGCATCTCCACACCCACCCAGGGAGGCAGTCAGGCTGGAGAGACTCAGGAGGAGCAGAGGCCCAGCCTGACTGTGCCTGTGACCATGATCTGATTCCTCAACTTCACCAGGTGTTGAAGAGCCATGGACAAGACTACCTTGTTGGCAACAAGCTGAGCAAGGCTGACATTCTCCTGGTTGAACTTCTCTACAACGTGGAAGAGATCGACCCCACCATCATCACCAGCTTCCCTCTGCTGCAGGTGACCCACCTCCCAGCCTTGCATGGCAAGACTCACATCTCTCTTCTTGGCATCTAATACTTGACCCTTTGAGTGGATGACATTATGGTCCCCAGCCTTATCTAGGCTTGCACCTTTCACTCAGTCCCCCACATCCTCAATCTGAGTTTACAGGAACTGGTTCTAGGTACAGAAAGAAACTTGATATACCAAGGAAACATAGGTGGAAGCCACCCTTCGAAGACTATTTTCCTTTCATTATGAACAGGACTCAGGGTTGGTACAAACTCCTCTCCCCAGCCCCTTCTTCCACTGTGCTCTCTCTTCCTGATTTCTTTATGATTCTCTTCATCCCAGGTGTGTCCTTGTCTTTCCACACTGAGTCCATCTGAGCAGGTCTCAGCCAAGTGATTTCATTCCCTTAGCTCTGGTTCCAACTGTCAGACCTGTGTTTCTGTCTGCACAGCTCTTGTCCCTCCCTCCCCTCCCACAATCCCTGCCTCTGTCTCTCAGTGTGGAAATTGGTTGTGACCAAACAGGTGCTTTTTATCTTTATTTTCAACTCCGTTTTCCCATGTCTTCATTTATCTTATTTGGGGGTTTCCTAGTTTCCTAGGTTAACATTTGACAGATGCATTGTTCTCATCATGCAAGAGCCAGGGATGTGCAGGGTTAAAGTTTAAGGAAGAAGGCAGAGATGCTTACAACTGAACAAAGTCTCAATACCATAACAGGGGAAATGTTCCTGACCTGCACTTTCCTCCTCCAATCCGCATTCTCATTGGGGTCCGTTTCCCAGCATCCACACTGGTGCTGATGGAGGGGATTCAGTTGGTCATTGTTTAGGAGGGGTCAGGCTTCCTGGGCTGTGCTAATGATGGGGTGGTCTTTGCTTCTCTCTGAGGCTGTGATTTGTGCTTTTCAGGCCCTAAAAACCAGAATCAGCAACCTCCCCACCGTGAAGAAGTTCCTGCAGCCTGGCAGCCAGAGGAAGCCTCCTGTGAGTGAGAAAAGTGTTGCGGAAGGAAAGAGGATTTTCTTTTAAATAAAGCAGACATGGACACCAAGGGCGTGTAAACCAATCTTCTGAATTCTTGGCAAAAGTAAATTCTGATTCCAGCCATGTGAAGCTAATAATCTTTTCCCAATTTGCATATATTAATGAAGCAGTAAAACTCCTTTGAGCAGACTTATTAAATATATATTCAATTTTATTATTGCTTGACAAGAAATCAGATTTCCAATCTCCTTCTAGGCAATTTTTTTGAAATTAAAACATGAAAAATAAAAGAAAATGTTAGGTGGGTTTTTTTTACTTAGAAGAATTGTCTGATAACATCTATCATATGGCCTATGAAAAAGTAAAAAAAAAATGAATTTACATTAGCCATTCTCAGATATTCACAGGAAAATAGCTAACATTCTAGAATTGGCATAATTAAATGTCCATCTTCTTATTTCTGCTAATAAAAGTGTTCCTTCTTGTGCATTTTTGGAAGTTGTTGTGTGTTCCAAGAACTCTTCAGTGTTCTAGGAGTCTAGGAAATAATGAGGAGCAAGTTAGGCCAACCTGTGCCTTTAGGGCACCCTGCTGTCCCTTACGTGGTGTGTGCTCACCCTCACTCTGCTCCTTCATGCTCTATGGGGCACAGCCAGGAGTCTCACTCTCAGTTCTCCCAGTGTCACCCAGTCCTGGGCTTCCCCGACACAGATTCTATGAGAATTGAATATAGTGAATGTGGGTATAAACTGATTCCCCTGTGCATGTCACTGGGACTGCATGCAGGGGTGAGGAACGGTTTCTCACTTCAACAAGCCAAGCCCCTCATGTTCATCTCCTCCAGGAAATCAGGGCTTTGGCCTATGGAGTTCTCCTTCTCTAGAGCGAGAGTCTCCACTGTGGGAGAGGGGGCAAGGGTCCAGACAGATACTCAGTGTGCTCTGAGTGCAGCCTCACTTCCTTCTAGTCTCTTCTGTACTTAGAAGAGCGTGATTGTCCCCAATCTGAATCTCACCACCTTTCTTTACATCATTCAATGAGTCTCTGTTCCCAGCATAATGAAACCTCAAACCCCCTCATTCCCACATATCCAACCCATTCTGACCCCTGAGCATGGTGGGGCCTCTTGCCGCTGACCTTGGCACATTGGCTCACCTGACCTGACCACTCCTTCCCACCTGGCCACTCTTAACTCCCCACCTTGTAGTTCCCCATGGAGTCTTGAGGTCTCCCGTGTGCCCTCCACAGACTCATGCCAGGAAAAGTGAAGGCCACTGTGTCTTCTCCACTGTGAATGCATGGTGTGGGTCATGGCTGCTGAGTCCCCCATGCTTCATCACAAGTGGATAGCAATGCTTTGCTTCTGTATTTGCTGTAATTTTGCCATTTAAAAATATTGAAGCTATCTTATTTATTGAGCTGCTCCTCTGCTCAGATTGGATATGAAACTATTGGGACTAGTCTCAAATGAGAGGAAAACTCTAACCTCAGGAGCTCAAAGTATTTGGGGGAAACTAGTAATAAATCCCTACTATTACTGTGGCACAGATGTTATGTCTCTGCCAGCAGCACTGGCATCCCATATAGGTGGTTCAAGTCCTGGCTGCTCCACTTCCCATCCAGCTTCCTGCTATTGCACCTGGGAAAGCAACAGAAGATGGCCCAGCTTCTTAGGCCCCTGTACCCACATGGGAGACCCAGATGAAGCTTCTGGCTCCTGGGTTCAGCCTGGCCCAGTCCCAGCTATTGGGGCCATTTGGGGAGTATTCTAGTCAGCATGACTGCATGAGCAAAGGCCCATAGACTTGGAAACCAAATCTGAGAGTGGCAGAGAGGGAAGGGTAGGCAGAGTTTCTACATTAGCAGGTGAAACACGGATTTCAGAGAAACCATTAATAGCTTTTTAAAATAAGATAACATATTCAAAATATAATTTGTGTGGTATATTGATACTTAAATATTATTGGTTACTCATCTGAAATTCATGTTAACTGAGAGCTTTGTGTTTTATCTGGCAACCCATTCCAGAGAGCTATCGAGTTTCTCATTACAGACATCACCTCTGGGCCAAGCTTACAGTGCAGTGTACATTTACCTTAGTCCTTGCAGCAAATCCGATAAAACTTCACAGTCAACTTAAAAATAACAAAATCCCCACTGAGTTGCAGAGGTAGTCAATTCTATCTGAAGGTTTTGCTTACACTTTTATCACCAACCTTGAAAAGTAACATATTAACTAGCTGTTTTCTAACAGAAGGCTGACTTAACATTTTCCTTCTAATTCAGTATGAAACCCTATGGTCCTGAACACTGTGGGAGTGGTGTTCCCCAAACTAGACTATTCTCTGTAGTAGGGAAGGGTGGTTCAAATAGATAGCTGATTCACACACAGGGACTCTATTGAGTTGTTGATTAAAGAGGATGCCATTCTTCTGCAGGTTTAAGTGCTGATATTGTACATCTTTCTTCAATTCTTCTCATGCTTTCTATCAGATACATAGAAAAATAACTTAAAATGTCTCACTAGCTCAATAAAAAAGCCTGATTTTTACTCACATCCTGTCTTCTTCTGTGCTTAGATCACAGTTCAAGCCTTGTTTTTCTCAGTCTCTGTTGGATACATCTTTACAGAAATGTAAAAATAAAGAATTTAGAAAACTAGAGCCTGAGATTTTAATGGGATGAGCAAAATTAATGACACAGGAGTAAAGAAAAAACAGCATTTTAGATTATTACCAGAGCTAAAGGAAGGTTGGACATTTTGCTAACGTTGCTTTTTTCTATTCTTTATTGACCCATCAAGGCTTTGTGGTGACCTTTGCCATGATCTTGGCCTGAGCTTCGGGGACCTTGTATTTAGAAGAGGGAGAAGGTTACTGATCAGGCAGACCATTATGATAAATATTATGTGAGGTCAAAATTCACCTCCTTTTGTAATGTGACCCTCAGTCAATAGCTAAGGAAGCTGAACATGAGGACTTGAATCATTTAACTGTGGACCCTCACAATTATACACACCTTGATCACTGATGCATGCTTCACTCTCTTTCATTCTGCTGATCCATGCCACCTCATTTCCTGACAAGAAACTGCAACACACAAATACTTCAATCACAATGCACAGAGGTTGGTTAAGTATGTTTCTAAAGGTTAATCTTAACATTGTATGTGTTTAAAACATTTTGATGTCTATAAACTTCAAGTCACACACGGTTTTTCAGAAATAGATCAGTGGGAAGCACAAGTACATTTTTGTTCCAAATCAAACCAAAAACTTTGCAAGAATAATCTCACTGTTTCATAACAGACCTTGGGATTTGGGGAGGAAATGTAACTGTTCCTTCTCAAGTTCTGATGCTGGGACGCCTGTGTTCAGTGTGCCCTGAGTTTCTTATCACACTTGTGATACTTCAGTTTCGTCCAGCCCTGGAGCCACTGTGTTACATTCTCTGATTCTCTGCTCTGTTCTGCCTCCCAAGTAGCTTAGGATAGAGCAAGGATCTCAAATTCCCTTGGCTAGACCCAGTCAGTGTCTGTTACCATTTACTATAACCAAATGAGCAAGCACAGGTGCCCACATCAATACACATAACTGGAACTAAAAACTCGTGTGAAAAGAGAAAATTGCAGCAAACACAGTGCTGCAGGTTGTGATTAGTTTTAATTGTGATTCTAGGATCAGGCAGTAGTCCAGATCAAAAATGGGCTAGGGTGCCACTCTCCACTCTACAGGTCTGCTGTTGTAAGTACTATAGGTAATAAATTGAAAGGGGCTAGCACTGGGGCAAGCAGGATCATTAAGTGACTTTCAATAAGTATCAGTTCTCTCATTCTTTCTCTTACATTAACTCCCATACATGAATTATTATCACTGATTCTCACCTTTTGTTGGCCAATAATAGTTACCTATTAGCGAATGGGGACACTAGATGGGTTTTGTGCCAATGGGCTTTGTGCCATTGATGGGTAACAATTTGGGCCAATAAGACATTTCAGTAGCTCCTCCAGGTTTGCCATTAAACAGGCACACATTTCTTCAAGATTGTTGATGCTGTTTCACCACACATAAAGTACATTTCTGATTCCATGGTTTCATTCATTCATTTATTCATTCATGATTGGAGTAATAGGAATCTGCTGTGGTAGGGAAGTCCATACTTCACCACTACAATGCTCAGGACAGGATGGAGTCCATTCAATGGCTCTTGGCTGCAGCTGGAGTAGAGATAAGTCCTCAGGCCAGAGAAACACATTTAAAGATGGAATATATGGCATCTAGTATTTTCTTGAAATTATTACAAGATGGGGAGAGTGCGTGGGAAGGTGGATGAAAGGACATTGTCTTGAGTTGATAACTGTTGAAGCTGGGTTACAGCCACAGCTTTTCTATTTGTTTTAGCATATTTTTAATTTTTCAAAATGAAAAGATCTTAGTGTACAACACTAGAAAATGAATGCATTTAAAATAAAAAAACAATCTACAAATAAAGACATCAGGGAGTGGACAATAATAAAATGCCTGATCACCACAGCATATATAATTAAGTGGTTAATTTGTTGAGTACCTGTTGAGTTCTGTGCTGGGACCTGGGATACATAGTGAATAAGACAGACAAGGGCCTTGCCCTCTGGCAATTTACATATCTCTGAGGGAGCAGATGAGTTCATGGCTAATTAAAATGAGGGATATGAGGAAGGACTGTCTAGAGTTAAAAGGTCTGCTTAAAAGCTGAACAGGAAATGCTAGCAAGTGTCTGTGTCACTTTTAAGTGTTTCCCTCTAGAAATGTCTCTGAGAAAAACACTTCTCAGTCCAGAAGAGAGAGATCCTGCAATGGTTTGAGGGTTTCCCTGGGCCACCAGTCATGGACAATCTCAGGAGACCTTGTCCCTTCGGTGGGACCAGGGAAAGAGGCTGTAAAGCTTTAAGAATGAGATGACGTCTTGTGCAGGGAACTTCCAGTGTGTTCCCTTCAGCCTCACAGGAGAGTGCTTCCCTAACACTGGGATTGCACTTTCTCGATTGCTTCTCAATTTAGCCTAATTTTTTCTCAGATTTATGAAGAAACAGAAGACAAAATATCCAAATACTATGGTGCCATTCTAGATAATTTTCTCCCCAGACCTTCATAACATGGTTTTACTGTCATCCATAACTCAGATTTGCTGAACAGATACATACATGTTCAGAACCCCTGGGCAGGATGAGCTCAGCACAAGAGGTGGTGATGTCCACTGCCCTAGGCTTCCTCTTCTTCACCCCAGATTGGTGGAAGAAGGTGATGGGCAAAGGCCAACTGCACCCCTCACTCAGAGCTTGTGAGTTCTCTGTGTCCCAAGGCTGATCTCTACCATCCCATCCATCACCATCACAGGCAACTCGGCACTCACCAACCCCATCCCATCTAAGTCACCCTCCTGCACTGACCACCCACTACCTCGTATGTTTTTCCTGTATTGGACA
This sequence comes from Sylvilagus floridanus, assembly GCA_949820135.1. Taxonomy (NCBI): domain Eukaryota; kingdom Metazoa; phylum Chordata; class Mammalia; order Lagomorpha; family Leporidae; genus Sylvilagus; species Sylvilagus floridanus. The sequence continues at coordinate 112,397,160 of OX463227.1, read as the reverse complement.
TTTTGAAATTGCTGGCACACACTGCTTTTCTCTCTATATAGCCTGATCCAGTGTGCTTATGTAGATTCCCTACAGGGGCTGGAGCTGTGGCACAGTAGATTAATCCTTCACTTGTGGTGCTGGCATCCCATATGGATGCCAATTCCAGTCCCAGCTTCTCCACTTCCAATCCAGCTCTCTGCGATGGCCTGGGAAAGCAGTGGAAAATAGCCCAAATGTTTCGGCCCCTGCACCCATGTGGGAGACCTGGAAGAAGCTCCTGGCTCCTGGCTTTGGATCAGCACAGCTTTGGCCATTGTGGCCATTTGGAGGGTGAATCAGTGGAAGGAAGACCTTTCTCTCTGTCTCTCCTTCTCACTGTCTATAACTCTACCTTTCAAATAAATAAATAAATAACAATCTTTAAAAGAAAAAAATCCCTACAAATTCCTTCTATCCCATGGAGTAACTTAGAAATTCAAAATTTCCTGAGATTTTTCACCATAAAGAATTCCATTAAGTTATAATAACTCTGTAAACTCCACTATTATTTTCTGCTAGATTTATGTGAGGTAGCCCTATTCAATGTATCTTGTAAACATCACAATATATTCTGTCTGAGGAAGTGTTCCACCCTCATTTTATGAATTATGGGACTAGGGCACGATGAGGTTTGGTGATAATGCCCAGATCACAGAGTTGTTATGAAGAAGAGCCAAAATTGGAACCAATTCATATCAATATCAAGATTAAGAAAATCTTGGTGGCTGACTCCTTAGACTTTTGGCTTGATTCTGTTAGGTAAATTTCATCATCTTGTTAAAAGTAGTGTCCTATTTGTATTAAATACTGGTGATTACTCAGATCATCTGATCATATTTGGAGAGTGTTGCTACAGGCTACCACTTTGCTAAAGTGACTTGAGTTAGGACAAGGTTTAATTCTTGGATACAAATAAAGGACAAAGTGTGTTATCAGTATTAGATTGACTTAAAACTTGAAAAACGCAAGAATGGAATGTGGAAACAACACCTATATTTCAAAATCATAACAACAACTTATATTTATTGAGGACTTAATATACACTTGATACTTGGCTAAGCTCAATGAATACCTTAGTCATTTAATATTCATACCTACCTATAACAATTTCATAAATATCCCCATTATATATATTAGGATATTAAGACACAATGTAATTCAGTAACATGTCCAAGGTCATAAAGGCAGTCATGAAAAAGGGGATATTTAATTCATTCAGTTGGAACAGAAACCAAAAATTTTTGGTGCAAAAGAGGTTAATGTGAGGTCTCTAATTCCTTCTTTAATTTGTGAAGTCTATTCCAGTGTGTTCCATAACTTCCAGGAGAAGATATTACAGTTGCAAGAGGTAAAGCTGGGCAACAACCAGGTCCCATTTCACCCATAGGAGGGCTCTAGGTAACAGTGATGCAAATTACAACAGAGGCTGCTCGGTGGTTGAACAGTGGATGGTCGTTGTTCCTCCGCAATCCCCATGCTGGAAACCTGCCAGGATCCACTCTGATCTCACTTGGAGACTCAGGCTTTCCTAAGACATTGCAGCTTCCTAATTAGAATAATCTCCTAGACTCTTCCCTCTAGCAAGATCCGCTCCCAAATTATGACCATCCATGGACTTTGATGGAATTAGTGCGCAAATAAAGTGAAGTACAAGAACGAGCAGATATGTGCTATGGGCTGGCACCATAGCTCACTAGGCTAATCCTCTGCCTATGGCGCCGGCACCCCGGGTTCTAGTCCCGGTTGAGGCGCTGGTTCTGTCCCGGTCGCTCCTCTTCCAGTCCAGCTCTCTGCTGTGGCCCAGGAAGGCAGTGGAGGATGGCCCAAGTGCTTGGGCCCTGTACCCGCATGGAAGACCAGGAGGAAGCACCTGGCTCCTGGCTTCTGATGGGCCCCAGCGCGCCAGTCGTAGTGACCATTTGGGGGGTGAACCAACGGAAGGAAGACCTTTGTCTCTGTCTCTCTCTCATTCTCTCTAACTCTGCCTGTCAAAAAAAAAAAAAAAGATATGTGCTATGACATATGCCACTTTATTGATGAACATACCTTAAATTTCCAAACAACCTTCAGTGTATGCTGTGGAACTTACAAATCTTACTTTCTCCGTATATGTACCAGTCAGGGGCCATTCATGTTTAGAAGCCAAAAATGCTGTGGAATGAAGTAATAAGAATTCATAGATAATTTCTGCTTCCAGTTTGATGAGAAATTTGTCAAAATTCCTGTAGAACTTCAAGTTAAGCAATGGTAATTGCAAATATTTAAATGCATCTTATGAGGGTATCTAGTAGAAGTTTTAGTTCCAGACAAGGCCTGTGTGCTTGTAGGCTGGTAGTTGGGGATAGTGTTGAGGGATATAGTAGTTGAAATGTAATAAATGGGACTTCTTCAGTAGATCTGACAACTTTCTTTGGTGTATTAATGGCTAGACCCCTGTGAGTATTTGCTAAAGGAACAATGCCCAGTACTCTGTGAATACCTTCTCCTCGGTTTCTCATGCATTCTGCACTATGAATATTGTGCATTCAGCCAAGAATCCCACCCTAGCTCCTCAGCCAAGGCACACACTGGCATTAGATGAAAGGATGAAAAATAAGCCCAAAAGGTATCTTGAATTCCTTTGTATCATGCAGCTAGCAAGGTGATATCTTTGCAATATTGTGACTTCATAATAGAATGGTGCTGAATTATTTGAAGTCCAAATGAGAGTGTGAGGAGGGAGAGGAAAGGCAAAGACCAGCAACCATTGGGTCAAGGGCATAGGCCTGCCTTGCACACATTGTCCACTGGTATTTGAATCCTATACAGTGGGTTTAACATAGTAATTTCTGATGGCCCTGGTATCGAGGACACCCTAGACTTTGGGGACTTTCTATTCCAAATGATGTTGGATGGTTCCTAGTTACAGTCTCTCCAGCATCCCCCAAATATCTGTATGAAGATAAATTATACACAAATAAGACGGAGACCTACAACATATCTAAAAGGGAATAATAATATCAAGTAAATAACAGGTTAAAAGTAAAAGGAGAGTTGACAAGAAAAAGAAGCACTGCAAAATGCTTAAAAGAAAAGGCTATTTTACTTGAATGGTTATCAGGATGTAATTTCAGTTTTATTTTATCCCCTTATTCATTTCAACAAATATTTGATCATATTCAGTGAGTGAGGCCCATAGATGTTTAACTGTCCATCTTTTCTTCTTCCAATAGACAATAGTTTGCTCTTCTAGGAAACATCTATGGTTGAGATGGAGGGGATGAAGCTGGTGCAGTCCAGAGACATTCTCAACTTCATGGCCAACAAACACAGCCTTTATGGGAAAGACATAAAGGAGAGAGCCCTGTATGGCTTATTTTCTGTTCTCACATCAGCAGATGATACAGGGGGTGATGTGGGTCCTTCCTTGAGTGAGGAAGATGGTGGCCTGGGCCATGTCCAGCATGGTGGAGCCATATGGAGATTAAGGATGAGTACTTTGAGATAGATTCAGGAGAGTGTGATCATAGAAGGGAATGTAGTTCATGGAAATAGGCCACTGACAGAGATTTCCATACATTGGTAATCAACTATGGATTCAGGGGTTAAAGGAATCATAATTCTAGGAGCTTAGCTCTTTAGAGTCTGGACTCCAGCCAACAGCTTGAAACAAGACACAAAATGAGTGTATAAAGATAAAGGCCTGGGAAGGGAGGATACAAAAGAGTTGATTCTCAATTTCCAGAAATCACAAGAATGATGATCAAGAATCTGATGCCAGCTTATCATGTGAAGTGGTGGCTAGACAAAATTTAAAGGTGCCTGGGGCCTAAGACATTGGTGTTCTTGAAGCATTTCATACAGGACTAAAGTGCCAGGCTTATTCAATGCCACTTAAGATGGAGGTGGGGAGAGGTATCCTTCCTTTTGCAATGAATTGTTTGATTAAAAATAAAATCTTATGTGGAACCACTGACAGTATCTCAAAATATTATATGAATTTGTAGAGTTAACAGTGATTCAGAAATTCAAATGAAAATATACTTCTGGGGCCAGCTCTGTGGTGTAGTGGGCTAACGCCCTTGTCTGAGGTGCCGGCATCCCATATGGGCACTGATTCTAGTCCCAGCTGGTCCTCTTCTGATCCAGCTCTCTGCTGTGGCCGGGGAAGCAGTAAAAGATGGCCCAAGTCCTTGGGCCCCTGCACACATGTGGGAGTCCTGGAGGAGGCTCCTGGCTTCAGATTGGCTCAGCTCTGGCTGTGGTGACCAATTGGGGAGTGAACCAGCGGATGGAAGACCTCTCTCTCTCTCTCTACCTCTCCTCTCTCTGTGTAATTCTGAATTTCAAATAAATAAATAGATCTTAAAAAAAGAAAATATACCCTTATGAATAGTGTCCAGAATTGTTTATAGCAGGATGATTGCTAAAATTAAAAATTGGAAATAAACTAAATGTTCATCATCACATGAAGGGATGAACCAAATGTGCTACTAGAGTACCTCAAAAAGTTTGCAGACCAAATGGAATTAAAAGTATAAATTTTTTTAGTGGAAAATAAACTTTGAAATTCATGTATAGTTTTCTAATGATACATATTTCTATGACTTTCTTGAAGAACCCTCATGTGATTTGTTTCTATGAAATGTCCAGCAAATTTCTGTCCATTGACACAGAGGACAGATTAGTGGCTTCTTAGGTCAACAGGAAGAGAGCTTGAAGAGTTGCTGCCAATGCATACAGGTGTTTTTCCCCCTCAGAGTGATACAAAAAGTCTGTGATTAGAAAGTGTTAATATTTTCAAAATTCTATGACTGTACTGGAATCTATGGAATGATTTGTTTCAGTGTGGTGACAATTTTGGTATGTGAATATCTGTCAATGAAAGTGCTGTTTAGAAAGTATTTTAGCAACCACAGTTTGAAACAAGCAAAAAAAAAATAAAGTCCTGTACAATAGACACTGCTTGTAACTGCATCTAGAATTGCACCTCAGGGCTGGCACTGTAGTACAGTAGGTTAATCTTTTGCCTGCGGTGCTGGCACCCTATATGGACACTGGTTCTAGTCCTGGCTACTCCTCTTTGGATCCAGCTCTCTGCTATGGCCTGGGAAAGCAGTAGAAGATGGCCCAAGAGCTTGGGCCCCTGCACCTGTGTGGGAGACCTGGAAGAAGCTCCTAGCTTCTGGCTTCAGATCTGCCCAGCTCTGGCTGTTGCAGACATTTGGGGAGTGAACCAATGGATGGTAGACCTTTCTCTCTGTCTCTTCCTCTCATTGTCTGTAGCGCTGTCAAATAATTAAATAAAATCTTATAAAAAAAACTGTAGCTCATAAGGCATAGTTTAGGAAGGGTCTCAAGAAATACCAATGTGGGCTAAATGTTCTTGTTCAGTGAGTTAAGCCATGGCCTGCAACATTGGCAACCCATATGAGCTCTGGTTTGAGTTCTGGCTGCTCCACTTCTGATCACGTTGCCTGCCAATGTGCCTGGGAAGGCAGTGGAGGACAGTCTTTGGGCCCCTGTCACCCATATAGGAGACCAGGATGGAGTTCGAGGTTCCTGGCTTCATCCAGGCAGAGTGATTGCATCCATCTGGAGAATGAACCAATGGATGGAGGATGTAACTGTCTATTATTCTCTCTTTGTAACTCTGCTTTTACATAAAAAAAAAAAATGCCAGCCTGATTAGATTTGGATAAGAGTCATAGAGAAGGTTGTGGAACTATTATGATGAGAAATGATTTGGAGAACTTATGATTCTGCACATAAAAATGAGCTGAGTTGTACAACAGGATAAACGAGGAGGAGGAACATATGCCAGGGACTGTCTCCTGAGATGACATAAATGGTAGGTCTTCAGCCACATGAACCATGTACATTTGTGTATAGGATACACAGGGGCAGAAATGCAAACCCATTTGCAGCTTCATTGATTACAGGTAGTGATTCTGCCATGTTCTGTCCTGTGAGTTTGGACAGATCTTCAGGGCTCTTTGAAGTTATGGGCATCACAAAAAAGGTTTAGACATTTAATGAACACTTAAGTTGTTCTCAGAAATGGACATTTGTAGAAACATAAAATCCACAGCATAATGATGGTTTTTCAAAAGACCCCCACTCGAGGGGGACTATTTTGCCACCCCTGGACACTCTATTTTCTTCTATTTTTGAATTATAAACTAAGGCACTAGATATTTCACTGTTTGGTTGTTTCTGTCTCTCAGGATGGATTTGTGTACAGAAGGCATGTAAGACTTGAATGAATTGGTTCTTTGTCACCCATACCTTCCAGTTGGGGAGCAAGATGTAAGCATTGTTCCCATCAAAGAGAAAGTGAGAAACCATGTTTTTTAATTTTAATTTTAATCACATATTACAGAAAATCTTAATATGAAAAATGTTATGTATCTTCAAGAGTTGAAATAAATGTTTAATGGGCCGGTGCCATGGCTCAACAGGCTAATCCTCCGCCTTGCGGTGCTGGCACACCGGGTTCTAGTCCCGGTTGGGGCGCCGGATTCTGTCCCGGTTGCCCCTCTTCCAGGCCAGCTCTCTGCTGTGGCCCGGGAGTGCAGTGGAGGATGGCCCAAGTGCTTGGGCCCTGCCCCCCATGGGAGACCAGGAGAAGCACCTGGCACCTGGCTCCTGCCATCGGATGAGCAAGGTGCGCCGGTCGCAGCGCGCCGGCCATGGCGGCCATTGGAGGGTGAACCAACGGCAAAGGAAGACCTTTCTCTCTGTCTCTCTCTCTCACTGTCCACTCTGCCTGTCAAAAAAAAAAAAAAGTCTAATGGACACACAGATATCAACCATCTGTATAATAAAATTAACATCTTTTAGTGTTTGTCTTCCCATGCATTCACCTCTATCTCTATTATTCAAACATTATTTTTACGCATTTCAGAGTGAGCTGCAGACTTCAGTGCAGTTTCCCCCTAGACACTTCAGCAGCAGACTATAACAGTGTAAGTTTGGATGAATTTGGTGAACTCAAATTTATCCAGATTTCCTTCTGATCCTGAAGATGTAGACTAGGAAAAGGGGAGAAATGTGCAGCCTGAAATAATCTAATAGAGGAAGAAAGTTGTGCTGAAAGGGGAACTACCGCCCAAGAGGGACTAGAGAGGACACGGGGTGAAGAAGTGGGTCCTGAAATGTCAGGGCTGCACCCTTTAGGGCATGGGACAGATGGAAACAGGAGGCAGCTGGAGCTAAGCCCTTGCTACATGGGGAAGATGCAAGAGCTTGAGTGATGTAGATGTCACAGGGATGTAGGAATGGGAGTGAAAGGAGGGCGTGGGCTTTAACTCAAAAACGAGTAGAACCCCACTTCTTACTCTCCATCACGAGACAGTGACCCTGGAGAAAGTTCTGGATCTCCTCACCCTCCAGTGAGACATCAGAGGTGGGATGTGGGTGATCCTGTGCCTGGCTGGGAGACTGCCTGCCTAGCCCATGCAGGAGGTTAGGAGGGCGTGGCACACCATACCTCTCAGGATGGCCTGACTGCTGGCAGGTAGCAGGAGCCCCAGGCACATTTCCCCCACCCCTGCTCCCTGTTGAAGGGCCTTGTAATTGCCAATCAGGTAAACAGCTCCCAGGTGTGGCCCAGATCCATAAGGACCACCTGGAAAGCTACTTAGGCTACGTGATCTTCAAGCTGATTGGAGAAGCCTAGCGGTGCCAATATCAGCTTGATCCTAAAGAATTAGTGTTGCCCTCAATCAGCTATGCCCCCTCTGCCTGCCCTTTAAAAGATGTGCTTGGTTGTTAATAAAGAGACACGTTCACAAGTTCATAAACTTGTCTCTGGTGCTTCTTGTTGAAGAACACCGTCGCCCCACCATCCCAGCAGTGTGGACCCTGCAGGTGGAGTCTGCAGTGGGAGTCAGGCTGAGGAGGCCCAGGGAGGAGCAGGGGCCTCAGTCTGACTGAGCCTGTGACCATGATCTGATTCCTTGAATTTACTGGGTGTTAAAGAGACATAGGTTAGACTACCTCGTTGGCCACAGGCTGAGCAAGGCTGACATTCTCCTGGTTGGACTTCTCTATAATGTAGAAGAGCTTGACGCTCGTGTCATTGCCAGCTTCTTCTGCTGAAGGTGATCTACCTCATCTTCAGAGGAAAGCTCATCCCTCCTTGTCATTAATACTTGGCCTCTTGGGCGGGTGACATTCTGGCTCTCCCCAAACCCGACAAATCTCCAAAATGTCCTTCCAGACACTGAGACATAAGAAAACTTATTAGAGTGGATGCCAGTCTATGGAGAATATTTGCCTGTTTTGATGGGATGGGTCCGGAGTCCATCCCCTTTCCCAGACCCCTCACCCAGTGTGGTCTATGCTCCTGATTTCTCTGTAATTCCCTTTATTGCAGGTGTGTTCTTGTCTCTCCACATTGAGTCTGTTTTCCCATGTGATTTCCTTCAGTTCCAGCTCCAATCGTCCAACCTTGGGTTCCTCTGCAACCCTCCCTTCTCACAACCTTGTTTCATCTCCCAGTGTGAAAGTTGTGATTTCCCCAAGTTGCCTTTAGTATTTTCTGTCTTCAGTACTAAACATGTTTTTCCATAGATTCATTTCCTCTATTAATAGACTTCTCTGTGTCTCCATGTGACAGATACATTGCTCTTCCTTGTACTTTGCAAGAGCCGTGGATCTATAGGGTTCATTTGTGTGGCAGAGGGGTAGAGGACTGTGAACTCAAGAAAGGCTTAGAGACATTTTCAGGGGCATGCTTCTGAGCTATGGTTTCTTCCTTTCTTATACATCTGTGTTGGGGTCTCTTTCTCAGCCTCCATGCTGGTGCTGATGGAGGGCAACCTGTTGGTCTTTGTCCAGAGGGGCTCAGATTTTATGGGCTGTGCTAATGAGGGGTGGTTTGGGGGATCCCCTCTGAAGCTGTGATTAATGCACGGCAGGCCCTGAAAACCAGAATCATCAAGAAGTCTCGGCAGCCTGGCAGAGGAGTCTCTTCAGGATGAGAGAAGTATAAAAAAAGCAGAGGAGATTTTCAGTTAAATGAAGCAGACAAGGATGCTAAGCATATGCAAGACAAATCTCCTAAAGTGTTGCAACAATGAAGTGCTTGCTTGAAATAAATTTTGACTCTCCTACTGTGAGGCTAATAAAGTTTTCCAAAGCATGGATGCTAATCTAAATAATAATGAACTATGAATAAGTATTTGCAATGCAGATTATTTGGTTTCAACAAATATGAAATAATGATCACTTCCTAGAACATCTTTTTGGATTTAAATAAAAATTATTAGACTCTGATGTCTACAAAAATTTCATGTAACATCTCATGTATCTTGTCAAAGAAAGTCAGGTATAATATTTCATCTGGGGACTGGTGCTGTGGCATAGCTGGTAAAGCCACTGCCTGCAGCACTGGCATCCCATATGGGTGCCAGTTTGAGTCCCAGTTGCTCTACTTCTGATCTAGCTCTCTGCCTGGGAAAGCTGTAAAGGATGACCCAAGTCCTTGGGCCTCTGCCCCTGTGTGGGAGACCCAGAGGAAGCTCCTGGCTCCTGGCTTCTGATTGGCACAGCTCCGGCCATTGTGGCCATCTGGGTAGTGAACCAGTGGATGGGAGACCTCTCTCTCTGCCTCTGCCTCTCTGTAACTCTGCCTTTCAAATAAATATACAAATCTTTAAAAAAAATTTCATCTGACATTCCCGCTTACACAAAAATTGTCTTTTCTTTTTGTGTTTTCTCACCTTTCTGACCAATGATATGAAAACTTTTTTTTTAAGGAAATACTTTCCTTCAGGTAATCAACCTTCTTTTCCTATTTAATTATGCAACCAATATGTTAATATCTAATGTGGAATATTCGTTGCTGCAAGAGTTGGGTCAATTATGATGAAAAAGCCCGGGAGTGCAGTGGAGGATGGCCCAGGTGCTTGGGGCCCTGCCCCCCATGGGAGACCAGGAAAAGCACCTGGCACCTGGCTCCTGCCATCGGATGAGCGCGGTGCGCCGGCCGCAGCGCGCCGGCCACGGCGGCCAATGGAGGGTGAACCAACGGCAAAGGAAGACCTTTCTCTCTGTCTCTCTCTCTCACTGTCCACTCTGCCTGTCAAAAAAAAAAAAAAAAAAGCCAAAAGTAATATCTGCCCACAGAGGGTTTACTCCAGTGAACAAAACCAGAAAAATAGGTAACTCTAAACCAAATCATTCATACTGTGAGTATCACATTTTTAGGCTGCCATGAAAAAATCATCACAAACTTGTTGAAATCAGATAATATAAATATATTCTCTTACAGATGTGGAGGCTGTAAGTTTGCAAGTGATACATGAGCAGGGAGTGTTATCTCTGAAGGCTGTAGGCAAGCATCTTTCCTTACTCCTTCCTAGTGTCTGATGGTAAATAGCCATCCTTGACATTCTTGGGTTGTTGATGAGTCATTCTCTATTGTCAAAAGACATTCTCCCTATATGTATTGGACGAGGCATCTTCCTAACCCAGTATGATCTCATATTAACTTGCTTATGTCTGCAATGATCCTATTTAAGACAAGGGCATGATGGCAGGTATCTGGTTTTAGGGCTTGACATGAAGAAGTTTTGGAACTAAAGACAGAAAATATTAAAGGCAAATGCTTTTATCCTATACAACTATGCTAGTGGATGAGATCCTGCTGGGAATGCACTTTATCAGGAAGCCTCTGCTGTATTTCTTTTCTTTTCTTTTCCTTTTTTTTTTTTTTTTTGACAGGCAGAGTGGACAGTGAGAGAGAGAGAGACAGAGAGAAAGGTCTTCCTTTGCCGTTGGTTCACCCTCCAATGGCCGCTGTGGCCGGTGTGCTGTGGCAGGAGCATCGTGCTGATCCGAAGGCAGGAGCCAGGTGCTTCTCCTGGTCTCCCATGGGGTGCAGGGCCCAAGCACTTGGGCCATCCTCCACTGAACTCCTGGGCCACAGCAGAGAGCTGACCTGGAAGAGGAGCAACCGGGACAGAATCCGGCGCCCTGACCGGGACTAGAACCCAGTGTGCTGGCGACGCAAGGCAGAGGATTAGCCTATTGAGCCACGGCGCCGGCCTGTATTTGTTTTCATACATCATGGTTACTTGACAAGGATATCTGACTTGAAATTTGCAGGACAAACAAGTTGTGGTTGGGGAGGCAGGGAGGTGGGAAGATAGATGGAAGCATGGTTGTACAGCAGGAATGGAATCCAGATGGTGAACAACACATCAATGGCCAGAACAAGGAGGCTGAGCAGGGACAGTTTGAGGAAAGGAAAGACATTTGGTCTGAGGGGAGCATTAAAGCACAGGTAAGGAGAGGGTGATGATGGGGTGAGATCTGGGAACAAGGCCCAGAGTACTAAGGACTTCAGAGTCTATGGAAGTTTGTGTATTTTCTCCTGAGGTGAATGAAATTGCTATACTCCCACATCTTTATCATCCTGACATATGTGAAACAAAATCACATGTTTTAAATATTCTTTTAAATCACTCAAGTGTCCACCTCAGAACAGCAAGAAATATTTTTAATCCCGGAAGTCTCTTTCCCATGTTAAAATTTAAATGGACACACATTAAAATGTTAGATCCTATTTGAGCAGACATCCATTAATGAATCCTGCAGTGCCAAACCACAAGTGACTTTGTTCCACTGAGAGAGTGTGAGGGGAAAACTTTTATAAAGAGATCACAGAGAGTGTTTGATTAATCATTAGGGGTTATTGGTGGTGTCTGATTACCAGAATGTCTAGTTAGAGCTTAGTTGGAAGTTTCTGATTTGTTAAGCTGGTGTTTTATACACAACAGAGTAATAAGTTTTCTCTTATTTAAATCCAAAGAGACGGGCTAGGAAGTTATTGTGATTTCATACTCATTAAAACCAAATAGAGAACATTGCTGCATAGTTGATTTGTAATGAAATTAATACATTGGCTTTGGAAAACTTTAATAGCCTCAAAGTAGTGAGGGTCAATATTCAAGCACTTCATTGCTGCATCTATAGGAGATCAATCTTGCATGCGCTTGGTATCCACACCTGCTCTATTTAATTGAAAATCTCTGCTGCTTCTGCACATTTCTCACCTCATCTGACTGCCAGGCTGCAGAAACTTCTTCATGGTGAGGAGACTGCTGATTCCAGTTTTCAGAAACTACATTGCACAAATCACAGTCTCAGAGATGAGTGCAAAGTTCAGATCAAGCATTAGGTCAACATAGGAAATCTGACCCCTCCTAGATAAAGACCAATGGGGTTTTCTTCATCAGCACCAGTGTGGAGGCTGAGAAATGGATCCCGTTGAAAATGTAGATGAGAGAGAGAAAACAGCTCAGTAGCATTTTCCCCAAAGACATTAGACTTTATCTAATTCACAGTACTTCTCCTTCTTTCTTACACATAAATCCTGTAGATCCATGTTAAAGATAAAAAAGAGAAATCTGCAAAAAAGAATGAACATAGGGGAAAACAGATTGGGGACTGGAGACAGAAAATATTAAGGGTTACCCAAGGGACAATAACAAACAATATCTCCACTGAAAAATGAAACTGTGGGATGTAGAAGGGGAAAGATTGGAGAAGGAGGTGGGGGGGAGCAGTAAAGAGAGGCACACAAAGTTGGACAGAGAGAGACAGAGCTGAGAGAAGGAAATCACATGGGAAGAAATCTTCTTAGATGGACTCAAGGTGGAAAGGCAAGGACACACCAAGAATAAAGAGAATCACAGAGAAATCTAAGAAGAGACCACAGTAGAAGAGGGAGTGAGGAAGAAAGACACTGGGTTCTGGGTCATTCTTTTAAAAGGCAAGTATTCTTCATGGGGAAACATCCAACTATGATTCCCTGTCACAACCACATTCTGTTCATGTCTCAGAATCAGAGCCTGAATAATCTATCTGGAAACCTGGGGGGAACGTGGAGGCCTAGAGAAGGCTGGGGGCCAGAATATCATCAGCCCAGAGTCCAAATATCAGATTCCTAGATGGGAGATGTGGTGCTGTCCTCCAAGGGCAGTGGGGTAGGTCACCTGTAGCAGAGAGAAGCTGGTGATTGTGCCGGGGTTGAGCTCTTCCACGTTGTAGAGAAGTTCAACCAGAAGAATGTCAGCCTTGCTCAGCCTGTTGCCAACAAGGCTGTCTTGTCCATGGCTCTTCAACACCTGGTGAAGTTGAGGAATCAGATCATGGTCACAGGCACAGTCAGGCTGGGCCCCTGCTCCTCCCTGAGCCTCTCCAGCCTGACTGTCCCAGCTCTGCTGCCTCCCTGGGTGGGTGTGGAGATGCAGACCTTTCTCCAGGGCCCTGTCTCATGAGGGAGAGGGAGAAGTGGGCTCTGCTCACTCCTCAGTGAAAGCCCAGGCTCCATTTTCACTCTCACTCCCAATCCCCTGTGGTGTTCACACCATCCACCCTCATATGCATCTTCCTCATCTGTCAAGGGCTTAGTGCCTGCTGCCCCATGTTCCTGTCTACCTCATCCCTGAAGGGTCCAGCCCTGACATGTCATGATCTGCCTCCACTCTGTTCCCTCTCCAGTCCCCTCTGGGCTGCAGTTCCGCCTTTGTCATAGCTCTCTTCCCACACAAGGAAACCATTTTTATAGGTCTCCTTATGTTTGTTCTTATACAGCAGAAATTTGTTCTCACACAGTGCTAGAGGTCAGAGGTTGGCTATTCAGGGATCAGCCATGTTGGTTCGCTCTGGGGAGTTTGGGGGAGGCTGCTCCACACATCTATCCTGGCTTCTGGTGGCTGCTAGCATCCTTGGTGTTCCTTGCAGCTACCTCATTGCCCTTTGATTTCAAAAATCAACACTGGTAAGGAAACACAGAAGGAGCCATGAGTGAAAGTAATGAATAAGAGGAAGCCAGAGGCAGTGGAATAAACTGAAAGTTGTTAGGGGAGGCTGAAGATGGTCTTATCTCATCCTTCCCTTGGGCATTTTCATCTGCCTTCTTGCTGTTTAACTGGAATGCACCACACTTGATGAGGAAAGGTCATTCCTCTGGTCCAGCAACTGATTGTTCAGCCTTCTCTACGTGGACTTGACTGTGACTCTATGATTGGGCACTAGATGGGGGATGTTCTAGGCAAAGTCCTGCCTGGTGGCTGGAACAAGGTCAGTGCCTTAGTACACAGCCTCATCCACCTTAGGGGACCATCCACAATTGCCAGTGAAGCTGATCCCAGCCTCCTTAACCCTCCTTTTCTTCTCTGAATCTTAGATAGAGTCTCCTGCCCCACATCTGCCTTTTTTTGAGTCCAGTTTCTGAACCTGTCAACTGCCTTCTTGTTGCCAAGTCCAGTGTTCACCCCTCAGTCTTCAGACTCATCTGTTGGCTTCAGGGGCATCATGATGCCTCATATTCCTTGGTTTCCCCTCTGTCCCTAACCCCATCAACTAGGACTCCTGGTTGCCCCCACTCAGCTTCTCTTTTATCTGCACCTGCTGTCTAAGCCCAGGTTACCCTATCTATCACTATATGCAGAAGCAAGACTTACAGTGCTAGGTAACAAAGACTGAGATTTTCTGCTTTCTCCCTCTTGGGTTACTTTCTGCAGGGGAGTTTAGCTGCTATGTCATGAGGACACCCCAGCAGCCCTACAGAGAAGCAGACATGTCAAGGAAATGGGATCTTCTGCCAAATTCCAGAGAGGAAGTGAGTCTCTGCCAACAGTTGTGTGAGTGGGCCATCCTGCACATCGATTCTCCTGCTCCAGCCAAGCCTTCAGGTGTTGCAGACCTGTTGATGACTTGAATGCCACCTTCTGTGGCATTCGAGTCCAGAACCTCCAGCTAAGTTGCTCTAAGAGTCCTGACTTTCAGAAATTATGTAAGATAATAAATGTTACTCTCAGTCACTAAACTTTGAGACAGTTTGTTATGCAGCAATAAATAAATAATATACTCATGGTTGCATCTTGGACCTCATCTTTGAATTCTTCCTCACCATAGTCCCACCACAGTGGCTTCCCTCTTGTACTTGAGATGCACCTGATTTGATCTTGAACAAAGGCCCTTGCCCTCATTGTTCTTGCTGGTTAAGAGTCTATCAGCTGGCTATTCTCATGAGGCTTCTTTTCACTCAGGACTTAGTCTTTCATGGTATCCTGTGTTTCTATAAACATCCAAAGGACAAATGAGTTTTCTGTAAATGTGTATTTAATAAAGCAGTAAATAATACTTCTTTAAATATTAATTGTGAATATAGCCTTTGAAGATATTTCAACAACTTCTGAGTTTGAAGGGTAAATATTGTTTTTACTAGATGTGCTTGATAGACTTGTTGATTTAGGATGTTGCAAACGAATTGAACATATCAAAGGACAGGTGGAGTCAAACAAAGCTATTGAGCGCAGTGGGAAGGTGATCAAAGATTGTGGCACACAGTTGGGGGCAAGATGGGTTATAGTTAACACAGATTAAAGTTGTGCTGACTCAACTGCATCATCCAAGCAGTTCTGTATTGATACAATGTTGCTAACACATGCTTATATTTGTTCTTTATGAGCATTTTGGAAAAATGCCAAGTTATCATGCATAATGGCTCAAATCTTGATCTAAGTTTTCAGTATAGTCGGAGAAATAAATATATATTTTAACTTCAAATATATAGGATAACATAAAAATAAATATAGAAGGATATATAAATAAAACAAGATATCTGTATGAATATATAAGGATTAAATGTCAAATCTTATTTCTTAACAAGAATCTTTATATGCCAAATACTACCCAATAGTGCTATTCAAAATATTTAACATATTGTTTGATAAGTATTATATATGTAAATTGATATATATTAAACTTTAATGATGCAACTTCTAAGTAAAGAATGTATAGAGATTCAAGATGGCTATATAGAGAAGTCAAGCGTTCACTTCTTCCACCAAGAAAACCCAAAGTAGCAACATGTAGAGGTGAGTGCCTGAGGAGGAATACTTGAAGGAGTACAAGAACAGTGGGAACACAGTGGGACACTGATAACAGGCATAGCATCAATAGAGAGAGGCCAAAGAGGAAGAATGCCAAACAAGCAGTGTCTGAAGTCCCAGCTTCAATGGCTAGGTGACTCCCTGTTGCAGAGGAAAGGGAGAGCAGAAGAGCATAGGCAGAGCCCATCTGCCCAAACCCTTCATCCTATCCTACCCATAACGGAAGCCACCAACCACAGACCAGTAGCTCATTAATGAGTGCTCCCTGGAAACTTTGGGTTCCCTGATTTCAGAGAAGTAACTTGCACAGTTCCCTCCCCAATTCCTCAGAGTAGGGACTCTGAGGCAGGGAGGCACCATCTTGAGAGGGGCGCTGCTATTATAATTTATGCCACACTAGTAGATAGAATACTTTGCCTGTATTCTTCTTGGGGGCCCTGGAAGAATTCCTGCATTCTAGTAAGGCAGACTGAGCTCCATGAGTCCAGCTGAGCTGAACAAGACACTGGCAATCCCAGACCATGGGACCACACATCACTCTGCACTGCAGTGAACAGTGGGAGTAGGGGAGCTGGGATGGAGCACCCCTATGACTCTGGAAGAAAGAGGGCCTGACCAATTAGAATTAGAGATCATCCTCTTCCCTGCTGTCTCTATTACCTTAGTCATTTGAAAAACTGCAGGCTGCAGCTGGTTCCTTGTGCACCTGTCCAGTATGCTTACAGAGTCTCAGATCTTGCAGTAAGGTCACAGAGCACAATAGAGTGTGTTGGTGCTCTGGACAGTACCTGCAACTGGGTGGGTGAGATGTGTTAGCATGGTTCATTCTCTGAATAGTGAATCATCAGGTCCACTTCGTCACCGTGAAGGGCAAGTAGATCAAAACTACAAGTGGGCTCTAGCGTTTCCCCTCGCCCCACTGACAGTAGCTAGAGATGCTGCACCATGTCCATCTTGGGTGTCGCTCTGGACAAACAGTGGCTGGAGCTGTCTGGCCCCATCCAGCACATACTGCTAAAACACTGATGTATGACTTACATACTCTACCTCATACAGTAACACCTTGCTTACTGGGGCTCACAACTGGGATTGTTGTGCTGTGTATAACACAGTTCTATGCTATAGCATGCTGGGATCACTGGCTCAGAGTTTTTCTGCTCTTTTCAGGGCTACTGTGGGCTTCAGGGTTCTGGACTCCAGCCCCTCTCATGAAAGCTGGCAGTTTGGGTGTTGCTGCTTACTCTTGCTCAGGACTGAAGAAGCTGCACCCAACCCAAATCTGCAAGATGCACATGAAGAGTCGCCCAAGACAGCTTGTCCTGCTGTTACAAAGTCACTATCACAGATCCAACCACCCTCTCAGACAGCATCTTTGGGACCCATCCTCTCCATGAGCATTAGTGGAACTCTTGGCATGAGCAGTGGCTAAGAATCTATAGGCTCACCCAACTCAGATCCAGCACTGATCTTGCAACTCCAATGCCTTGCTTGGATATTGGCTGGAATCTATGTGTCAGGTAGCACACCCAGAACACCAGAAAGTTCTGTTCTCCACACCTAAGAATCTGATTATATCAGTCCCCCCTCAGAAGATGGCAGTACACTTGCACTACAGAAATCTCAGTGACCACACTGAGCCACAGGAAAAGCTCAAATCCCTATCATGGCTATGTTACCATCAACTATAACAAATAAAAGCATAGGGAGACTACTACAAAATCTAACCAGGACTAAAGCACTCTACTAACAAATCCCCAGAAGCACATTTCCAGATAAAAAGGTTTCAATCAACAAGAACCATCCTCTAAAAGTGATTCCCCAAATGTGCAACATCAACATAGAAGCAAAAAATATGAAGATATTTCATTGAATGCATATGGTTTATAAACAGACATTTCATTAAACATTTTAGTGTTCATTTTCTTCATACAGGGATCCTCCCTGGTACAATTTTGCATACTGATTTGTAATTCCTTATATGGAATAATTTTCTTCAGTTGGTTGATGATACTTGTTCATCTTGTATACCTAACACCAAAGACAAGGAGATGTATTGTAGGGAGTTCACTTGAGTATAATAAAGAGAAACTACAAAATGGTACTGGGGAAATCCATAACCTCTTATTGAAGGCCTCTTCTCATAAGGAATCTTGAGCTGAAGAGAAGGCAGGTAAACGTGCAAAGGAAACTTGAAACCTGATGGGAAAAGGTCTTAGCACATCTTGGTTGTGCTGAATGGACCTAATACTTAGTAAACATAAGGGATATAAGCCATGAGCCCCATTTCTTTGTCTGCCACACCACACCCAGCTTGAACTGTGAAAAGGGGCATCAAGTACTAGTGTCCCAGGTTCAACTCCTCAATCCTTATTTCTGGAGAATTCCCAAGGTATTAGATGGGTACATGACTGAAGCTGGAAATTGCTCCATCCTAGTCTCCATGAACAGTGGCACAAGAGATGAGAGTGACTCTGTATTTCATTGTGTACTTAGAGATTCCAGACCCAAGAGATGCCAGGTAGGGAGACTTTCTTTCCCTTTCCTGTAAGCTATAAATGATGATGATGCTGTCCCTCAAGTGGACAAATGGTAGCCAATATTATGACCAAATCCCCTCTGATGAGGGAGCTGTCAGAACAACAGGAGTTCCATGTGGCAGACAGTAGGAAACGACTGACTGGATTTTCTATTTGTCTCTGGGCTACTTAATCCTTGATGGAGTTAACTCCTAGGCTGATCTATTGTGGCTGTTGATTAACCAGGAAGACAATAAGCTGAGGTGTCAGGAGGGCCTTGCGTTTTATGTAAGAAAACTAAATCCCATGAAGCTTATATCCTAGGACAATAAAATACTCATTTTTACCAATTAGAAACCACCAACACCTAGTGAGTGATTTATGCTATAACCAAGTGAATATTGTCTTTGTTTCTCTTCCAATACCACTGTATAAAAGTTGGTCTCCCATACCTCCTTTGGTGGAACACAGTTCACTGGTGATCTGGCCCTATGGGAATCATTAATGAGCTGTTTGCTCAAATCAACTCTGACATTTTAATGTGTGTACAGTTATGTTTTAATGCAGGAAAGGCAGTCTCTGGAGGAAAAATGTTCTTGTTATTCGGACATGGCTCTTAAATTACTTAAAAAGAAGATTTGAAAGATGTGATTTTACATATTTTAGGCTGGTAAATGAAGGGTACGGCTCTAGTGATCCCAAGAGCTCCCCACTGTCCTCAGAACAGACATTCAAGCTTCTTGCCATGGCCTCCAAAGTCCTTAGGTCTCTGGGCCTTGTCTCCTGACCTCATCTCCTCATCATCCCACCTTACCTGTGCTTTAATGTTCCTCTCAGACCAAATGTCTTCCCTTTCCTCAAACTCCCCAGGTGTAGCCTCCATACTCTAACCATTGATGTGCTGACCTACAACTGGTTTCTACCCTTGCTGACCAACCATGGTTCCAATGATTGCATCAACCTTATCTTGTCTTTTCTGCAAATCTTACATCAGATCTAACTCTGCTCCTTGAGAAAGCACATCTAACATGGATTCTGGTAGCGATTTCCTGATGAGGTTTACTTCTAGCATTATCTTGTTCCCTAGAGTGAGGCTGTGGGTTAAACTGTATCCCCCAAAGGGATATGTTTAAGAACCTGGCAATGTGTCTTTCTCTGGAAATAGTGTCTTTGCAGCTATAATCAAGTTAGGATGTGGTCATACTCGGTTAAGGAGACCCCTAATCTTGGAAAAGGGCTGTTATTAGAAGAAAGATTGGATGAAGATAACACACAAGGGAGTGATAAGAAAAAGGGTTCTGAGGTGTTCTAAATTAAATTATAAACCTGATGATAGAGCAAAATGAGAGATAAGAGTTTATAGAAGCTGATAGCTTCGATTTAAACCAGCACAGGAAATACAAAAATAAACTGTTCCACATTCCCTTCCTGCATGTTGAAGACTGGCTATCGAGGAAACATTCAACATTGCTGAGGCTGCCATTGTGGTGCAGTGGGTTGGGCTGCTGCCTGTGACACTGGGGTCTCATATGGTTGCCAGTTGGTGTTGCAGCTGGTCCACTTCCAATCCAGCTCCCTGCTAATGTGTCTGGGAAGGCAGCAGAGGATGGGCCAAGTAATTGGGATACTGAACCCATATGGGAGGCCTGAATGGGGTTCAGGGCTTCTGGCTTTGGCCTGGTCCAGCACCAGTTGATGGAGTTATTTAGGGAGTAAACCAGAGGATAGATGATCTTTCTCTATCTTTCCTCTCTCTGTAACTCTGCATTTCAAATCTGTAAGTAAATACATATTTTTAAAAAGGGAAACCCTGGCTCTTCATCAGAATCAACCAATCAAGAAGGAGCAAACACTTTCTTTAGTGAACTGTCATCCTATCTCAGAATGTTACTGGCTGTGTGTTTCCCTGCCTCCTTCATTTATCAGCTAATGTAGATTCCTTGTAAACCATTGATGTTTCCTCCTCCTACAAGTTTCACTATAAAATACTCTGGCTTTTTAGAGTCCATGAATACTTTTCCAAATGATGTCAGCTGTGCTACTGGTGGCTTAGGTCATCTGTCCTAGGACTGGTACATTATTTTGCTTCCTATCCAAAAGCTGTCAATAAACACTTTATCTTCAGAGAATTCTTGGCATCTAAATTTTTGTTTAAACAAAAGAATGCACTCTGCAGATGGAGACAGAGATTAGAGCAACACCTCAACAAACCTAGGAAGGTCCTGGCCATCAGACACCAGGAAGAGGCAAAGAAGGATCCTTCCTAAAACTTTCAAAGAATATGGTCCTGCTCATAACTCACTTCTACAAATAAATTTCTACTACCTTTAGCCACATAAGGTGTGATAATTTGTAACGGCAACACCAAGAATAGGATACATCAGGCATGCAGGATTTTAGATTAAAATTGCCTATGCTAGTGTTTTTCCCCCATGAGAGCAAGACTGAATTTGGCTTACTCATCATTCTTTCCCCAGCTCCTAGAACACCGAGTTTTCCATTAGACATAAATGCATTGATTGCATAATTGAACAGGAGAAAATTGATTATCTGAAGGAAAAAAATTTTTTAAATGAAGTTTTTATATTGTAGGAAGGAAATACAGCAAAACACAAAAGGGAAAGCCTATTTTTTGTGTAAACCAGAGTGCCAGATAAATATTTCTATTTACATCTTTTGAAGAGGTACATGACAGCTGCTATATGAACTAATTTTTCACTTCTCCACTGAAAATGTCTGCCAGTCAGTCCCCTGGCAATATGGGCCTTCCTTTCTTTTTTTTTGTTTGCTAGAGCTGCTGAAATCAGTGTGTCTCCTCCATATACAGACATTCTTGGGTCCCCCAAAATAATAGCTCAGAGTCCAAGTAACTATTTTCTTTTATTTAAGTTCAAAGGGACATCCTAGGAGATGCTTATAATTTTTATTTGATCAAAACCAAGTACCATGTATTGCAACTAAATCTACATAGTTGGTTTTTAATTAAATTTACACAATACTTAGAAAACGTAATATGCCTGTGACAATCAGGATCACTATCTAAAGTACTTCATTGTTGCAGGGGGTTAGAGGCTGGTCTTGCCTGGGCTTCGTATCTTTGCTTCTTTACTTAATAGAAAATGTTTTTTGCTTCTTCTCTGCATTTGTCATCCACAGGCGGCTTCCTCTGGCTGCCAGGCTGCAGGAACTTCTTCACGGTGGGGAGGCTGCTGATTCTGGTTTTCAGGGCCTGCAGTGCACAAATCACAGCCTCAGAGAGGATCAAAAACCACCCCATCATTAGCACAGCCTAGGAAGTCTGAGCCTTCCAACAAATACCAACCAAGTCCTCTCCATCAGCTCCAGTGCAGAGCCTGGGAAATGGTCCCCAGTGAGAATGCAGATGAGGGGAGGAATGTGCAGCTCAGTGGCATTTCCCTAAAGACGTCGCTAAGACTTTCTTGAGTTCATAATCTTCTGTCTTCTAATGATACATTAATCTAGAAGATTCATGGCTCTTGTACAATATAATGGGGCTTCACAAAGTTCATGGAACACTGCAATTAGAAGTTCAATTTAGTGGAAAACAACTTTGAAATGCAAGCATAGTTTTTTGTACTATGTATTTTTCACGAACTCTTTGAAGAACTCTCATACAAGGAAGAAAATGTGTCTGTCAGATATGAAGAACCAGAAGGATCCAAACAGGAGAACTGACGATATGGGAATATTGAGTTGGAAATGAAGAGAGAAAGTGTTGAGGACTAACCAGGAGTTGATCCCAACCAGCTTCCATACAGAGAGACAAAGGTGAGGGTTGTGAGAATGAAGGGGTGGGAACAAAACTATAGAGAGCAGAACCAAAAATCTGACAGAGCTTGAGCTGAGGGAAAGAAATCACACAGGAAGATGCCTGCCTCAGAGGGACTTGATGTGTGAAAAACAAGGACACACAGAGAAATCGGGGACAGACAGCATGGTGGGAGAGGTGCCTAGGGAGAGAGGTACTGGGCCCTGGATAAAAGGCAGAATGTTCTTCCTGGGATGGCAGCCAGCAGAATTTTTCTTGGCAAGTGGATTCTTATCTCCTTAGAACAGGTGCCTAGAAGCTAATTTTGGAGACCTGGGGCAGTAGTAGTGAAGGCTGGAGAAGGCGAGGGGTCACATCCTCATCAACCCCAGCAGTTAAATGTTAGATGATAGATGGGTCTGCCCCACAAAGGGCTGGGAGGTAGGTCACCTGCAGCAGAGGGAAGCTGGTGATTATGCTGGGGTCAAGCTCTTCCACGTTGTAGAGAAGTTCAACCAGAAGAATGTCAGCCTTGCTCAGCTTGTTGCCAACAAGGTAGTCTTGTCCGTGGCTCTTCAACACCTGGTGAATTCAAGGAAGCAGGTCATGGTCACAGGCAGTCAGGCTGGGCCTCTGCTCCTCCTGAGCATCTCCAGCCTGACTCTCCCAGCTCTGCTGACTCCCTGGGTGGGTATGGAGAAGCAGACCTTTCTCCAGGGCCCTGTCTCATGAGGGAGAGGGAGAAGTGGGCTCTGCTCACTCCTCAGCGAAAGCCCAGGCTCCATTTTCACTCTCACTCCCAATCCCCTGTGGTGTCCACACCACCCACCCTCACCTGCATATTCCCCATGTGCCACAGGACGTAGCTTCTGGCCCCCATGTTTCTGTCTGCTGCACACTTTTTCTTAGTGTACAGGGTTGCAGCAGACAGAAACATGGCCCTGAATTCAGGAGCATATCCATGCAGACTTTGAATTGTTAAAAGTGATGACACTAGGGTTTTTGAAAATAATTTCTCTAATAAACATCAATTTTTCATTTCCAAAAAAAGAAAAATACTAATATACAACGATGATATTTTGTTTCCTTGTTTTATTCACATTTAAGAACTGTGTCTCCAGATTATGTAGATTACTATTTTCTTTTTTTAAAAAAGATTTATTTTATTCATTTGAAAGACAGAGTTACAGAGAGAGGTAGGGCCAGAGAGAGAGAAAGAGAGAGAGGTCTTCCATCCACTGGTTCACTCCCCAAATGACTGCAACGGCCAGAGCTGAGCTGATCCGAAGCCAGGAGCCAGGAGTTTCCTCCAGGTCTCCCACCCACGTGCAGGGGCCCAAAGATGTGTGCCATCTTCTACTGCTTTCCCAGGCCAAAGTGGAGAGCCGGATTGGATGTGGAGCAGCCAGGACTCAAACTGGTGCCCACATGGGATGCCAGTGCTGAAGGCTGCGGCTTTAACCTGCCACACCACAGTGCCCGCCCCAGATTGTTGTTTTCTTAACATCACTTTTTTCCTGTCCTCCTCTGCCTCCCTCTTCCGCTACTGTCACTGGATCCACACCATCTGCCCCTGAAACACAATAGGGTCCTCCTGCTGGGCAGCTGCTCTCCTGTATCTGTGCTTGTGGTACCAGATAGTTTTGTGATGTTGCTGTCATCAGGTTGCTCTTGAGTCAAAAGGTGGGGTTTCTGTGTGGTCTACTACAGCCTCTAGTAGGATTCAATGACTTCCATGGATCACATTCTAGAAATGCCCTTGAAATTCCAATTGAGCATTCTAGTTTGGGTTCTAGTAAATTAACATTTTCTGAAAAAAATGTAACTTTAGTTTAGCTGATGTAGTTCTTTTTCACGTGTATTTTCACACACTTCCTTGTGCATCTGTGTGCTCAGTTTATATTAAGGAAGGGCCTTTGGAAGCAAAGGTGAAAGCCTCTGGAGAGCAAGCCACTCTTTCCCTGTTGTCTTTTGTGATTGATTGAATGTCTGTCTCAATAAAACCGTATATGAGATCCTAACCCCCAAAGTGATGCTGTTGGTAGGTGTAACCGTTGGAAGGTGATTAGGTTTTGAGGGTGGAGCCCTCGGGAATGGCATCAGTGCGCTTATGAAAGGGACCCCACAGAGCTCTCTCGGCCTCTCCGTCATGTTAGAGCACAGCCAGAAGCTGGCCACCTGTGAACCAAGAACAGGCCCTCGCCAGGTGCTGACTCCTGCACTGCCTTAACCTTGTACATATCTCATACCCAGAACTGGGGACGCAAACACCCATGCTTGAAGCCGTTTGGTGTATGGCATTTTTACTGTAGCAGCCCACACTGCGATGACATGTTCTTATGACCAAGACAGCCTCTAAACTCTTAGTGCCCTTAAAAACGAAGTAGCTTCCACTTACCTTTTCAAAGGCAGGAAAATAACGGTTTTTTGCTTTATCTTTGATCTGAGCAAGGCTTGCCTCTCGTTCTCCCGGTGGAAGGAATGGATGAATAAGAACCAATTCATTCAAATCTACTATGCCTTCTGTATACATATCAATCCTGAGAGACAAAAACAACCAAACTATCAAGTGCCTCCTGTATTAGAGTTTATACTTTAAAAACTTAACATAAGGGAGTGTAGAGGATGGCAAAGTAATTCATCTCCTGTGGGGGGCCTTTGATATCCCGGCCATTATACTATGACTTTTATTTACCTATTTACACTTATTTCTGAGAATAGCTTAAGGGAAAACACAAATGCCTTAATTTTTGTTATACTGATGACCAAATACATTTCCAACGAGTGCTGATGACCTGTTTAGAGTGAAACTCCTGAGAGCACATGGTGCACCCCTGAATGTAACCACTGCTGCTACAAGTTTATTTTCTATCTCTGCTGTGCTGTGTTGTGTCTGGTGCACAACCATAGCATGGTTCATTTGGCAAATGACTTGCCAGCTAATTTATCTCACAACGGAGTGTGGCCATCTCACACATGTCTCTCTCCCTCTCTCATTGGGTTACGTGTCCCAGGTCATTTTTATACCCAATATTAGAAATTCTCCTAATTATTTCTCATAAAACATGACTTCACGGCCCTCTCTATATGCTGTTTTCCAGCTCCAGTTATGCTTGCTTTTCTTGGGCTCTCACCTAAAATATTCCCTTATGCAGTGCATTTCTCTGTACAGGTACAACAAAATCATGATAGGATACCTTTTTTCCTTTGTTTGAAACAACTATTAAAATATCTTTTTAAAATAGTAGATTAATTAAAGTAGTCCCAAACCATAATTGTTTCCCCCTTTAAGGTATACTATTCAGTGGTTTCAGTACAGTCGCAGGATTCTGCAACTACCCTCATCCTGTAATTCCTGAACATGTTTATTACTATCTCCAAAAAAACATACATATCTGGGAGGCAACCACTTTTCAATTCCCCTTGCCACAGCCCAAGAAACTACTTTTTAATTCATTTTTTGGAGCATAATAATTTCAAACTACCTCCATATTGTAGCATGAGTCAGTACTTCACTCCTTCTCATAGGCAAACACTATTCCATTGTGTGCATAGAACCCACTTTGTACTTTGTACATTCATCTGTTGATGGATATTTGGTTTCTTTCCACTTTATGAATAATGCTACTATGAAATTTCTGTATTAGATATGATGTATTTTCTTTTGATATAAACCTAATAAAATTGCTAGATCATTAATAATTCTATGTTTAATTTTTTGAGAACTGCCAATGGCTGCAGACATGACTTTTTCAGTCAAGTAGTACCACTGTAACAAGGAAGAGGTCCCAATATTTGTAGATACTGACTCTGGCTTCTTTAGTTCCATGTGAAATGCTTCAAATAATGCAACTATCTTCAGCATCAGCCTTTACTAATCTTTACCTGGGAATATATATATTCATCATTGCATTATATTTACATTTATTTCTGAGAACAATCTAAAGGGTAAATAAATGTGTAAAATTTTTGTTCTATAAATGACCACAGTTACAACTAATGTCAGTGACCTGTTCAGGGTCAAGATCATAAGAGAATGTGGTGGATCCCTCTGTGTGACCAATGATGCAACAATTAGTGTTTGCATCTCAGCTATATTGTGTCCTGTGCACAAATGTAGCATGGTTAATGACTTGCTACTATACTATACTATACTATACTATACTATACTATACTATACTATATTATACTGTAACTGGTATCGTAAGTCCAAGAAGCACTGTTCTTTTAGTTTCTGGAAATTAAGAATTACATCCTTTAGATTCTACCTTTCCTAGGTCTTCATCCTTATAAACTCACTTTAGTGCCCTGTCTTGAGTTGCTGGTTGAAGTCTAGCCTCTAAAAGCACTTGGAAAGAAGATTCCTTCATCTTCTAAATGGTTCCATCAGTGTTTGGAAACCTCTGATAGTGAGCTGTATCTGTCAACTGCCTTCTCTTCTATGACCAGAGTTACCTGAATCCATCCAAAATTACTCTTACTCATCTCCACAGGACTCTGCCATACTAGACCTCAGTGCATGCCCAAGCCCCAGCCTGCAGCTGGCTCTGCTCCTCCTGCCACAGTCCTGTTCAGTAATGGCAAGACCCACATCATCCCTGTGTCATCTGCAGATATAAGAACAGAAAATATACCGTACAGTGCTCTCTCCTTTATGTCTTTCCCATAGAGGTTGTGCTTGTCTGCAATGTAGTTGAGAATGGCTCTGGTCTGCACCAGCTTCATCCCATCAATCTCAACCATGGGCACTTGCTGGAACATCAATACCCCATCTTTTGGAATAGAAAAAGGAAAAAGAAAAGTGAAATGACTGTAGCTCTCATTGTTTCAACAAGAAAGCAAATTTGTTGAAAATGGCTGAACTGATAAGATGAAAAAGGGATTTCCTGGTTACCTTTCAAGTAAAACAGCCTTTTATCTTCTGATAGTTCCTCTCTCTCTTATCAATCTTCCTTTTACTTTTTCATGCTATTATTTCATTAGTATCTTTATTTTCTATCTAAATACATGGTAGGTCCCTGTATTTTTGTATTTAATTTATCTTCTTGGAGATTTTAGGGGGAAGTTTGAAGACATTATAACTGGGAACCATTTGGATGCCACTTAGGAGGTTCCCCAAAACTCACGGTGTTCATGACATCAGCATCAGCTCAGAGAGAGATTTCTATGTGGGACACTCTGTGTGCTTTTCAAATAACACCACTGGACAGTATGTGCAAGGTGGGCCTGTGCTGCTGGCCATTGTTCTTTCTCTCTTTCCTAACACTCTCATCTGGACTTCCAGCTAATTCAGCAGCATCTTATCAAGTCTAAACTGTTGCAAGGTCATTACCTTATAAAAAATGTGAAATGTGAAGAAGGAACTCAAATTTATTACTAGACTAATTTATGCTCTTTTTATCTAATGCATGCCCCTGTGTCTCTTTGGGTGTAGAGGGCAGTGTGTGAGCCTGAGTTGACTGTAACTCATTCATGGTGCAGAAGCCTCACAAAGCAGAGGGCATTTCCAGGACACTGAGGGAGTATGGAGGGTTACTTTAACAAATATTCAGAGAGATCTAGATCTTTTCCTCCTTATAGCATATTGCTATACCAGCTCAAGTTCCACCCCTTTCACATTACAGTCTCATTTCTCCATCCCCAAATAGCACCCTATAAACACCTAAGCCTCATCAGAGGCATTTAGATGGTTATTCTTACCTTTTCTCAACTTTTCCAGGTCTTCTCGAGTTTTCATATATTTTTCTTCAAACTGGACAGAAACAGTTAAAGAGCTCCTTTTAGTTCATTTCATAGAATTATGAATTTTTAACTTCAATGGTCGCTGTCTGGCACATAATGTTGAGAAGGTAAGATTTCTGAGTTTGGCAGGTACACAGAGAAGTCTGGTCATGACTACTTGCAAATTCAGATCAGATACATAAAAAAGGAGCATAAACCATAGCCCATTGCTGCCCATTTTTGTAGCAGCACCTCTATGATGAGCACTGTCCAAAAATTAGGCCTGTGTTTTGGGTATGTCACTGGAGGG
This sequence comes from Sylvilagus floridanus, assembly GCA_949820135.1. Lineage (NCBI taxonomy): Eukaryota > Metazoa > Chordata > Mammalia > Lagomorpha > Leporidae > Sylvilagus > Sylvilagus floridanus. The sequence continues at coordinate 112,368,930 of OX463227.1, read as the reverse complement.
AAGGGACTGCAGGTTCTTCTACATATGGACTTTGTACCTCAGAAAAGTCCGTGTTTTCATATGAGATCAGAGCAAAACCAGCATGGGGTATGCCATGGGTCAACAGCCACCTAATTTTTCAACCAAAACATCTCAGCTGTAATTTCCAACACTCCATTACCCAGAAAGTCAATCAAAAGTGAAATGGGACCTTGTTGTTGCATATCTTTGAATCATGCACCCAAAACGTCTTCTCATGGAAAGCAAACTAAGATGGAATTCCCAGTTTAATGAAGCAATTGGAATCCTCACAGCATTTTATTTTCATCAAAGCTTTGGTTTCTATATGACCAAATAGATTTAATATGACTTTCTTCATGTAATGACTTCTTGACCTTGGACTCATTACTGCATAAATTTGAATTTCGGAATACTAATCTATAATCCAAGAATAGTTATAACACAAACGTTATAGTCTGGTATGGGGATTGAAGCACTAAGGTATGCAAAGCACTTGGAAAATACCAGATGCATCTTAAGTGCTTGATAAATATGTTAGCAGTAGGACTTGGACAGATGCTGAGTTTTTCATCACCTCTTGTATTTTTAGGAAATGTAAGCCAATCTTCTGTTGATGAAAATGTACATTTTTCTTTATCTATATCCAGTCCTTTAAACTGTGGTGTAAAATGTGCCTCAACCTGAGACAAGTCGTTTCGGTTGAAGTGGTATTCAGTTGCAAGGGTATCTCAATATAATCACAAACTTTAAGTGGTTGCTAGTATTTAATACAAATATGAAAATGGGTTTTACATATTAATGAAGAAGTAAGCAGGATCTATGCAAACTAAATCTAAGGAGATAGTCAGTCATTAAGATTTTCTGTGTTTCAATATCAGTATGATTTATTTCCCATCTTAGTTCTGCCTCAAGTAGCAATGTGATCTAGACATAATCACTTAACATCTTCAAGTCTTAATTTCCTCATCTGTAAAATGGAAGGAGGACATTTTGGTAAACAGAATACTGTAGTGTTTTTAAGATACACAGTGCATGTCATGGCCCGTCCAAATTAAGTAGCTAATTGTAGTGGTATTTTGCAGTAGCTATTGTAGCTTTAGGGAGTTCTTTATGATGAAAAAGTTGAATTTGTGTTTCTAATTTCTTGTATGAAAAACAGGGTTTTCTGTGGATTTACACAATCAAATCATCAAGATATAGAGATTTAAAGTATTATATTCCAGAAATCTATAAAGTTTCTGGTTCAGAAAAAAACATAAGGGGTGGTGCATGTTCACTGCAAAACGCTGGTCAAGGTGGGGTGTGGCTGGCCTGTGTGGTGATGCTCATGAAGCTGATGGCAATGATGGGATGGTAGGGATCAATCTTGGGGCACAGTGAACCCACAAGCTCTGGGTGAGGAGTGCAGTCAGCCCTTGCCCAGCACCCTCTTCTATCAGGTTGAGGTGGAGAAGGGGAAGCCGTGGCTATTGGCATCATGCCTGTTTTAAGCTAAATGTTATTTCAAAAGAGTGAAAATGTTTAAAAGTTTAAAAAATTGAGCTTGTAGAGTAAAAAAGTTACAGTACACTGAGGTTAATTTACTATTGGAGAAAGAAAAATTTTATGAAATTAGTGTAGCCCAAGTGTACAGTGTTTACAAAGTTCATAGTAGTGTACAGCAATGTCTCAGGAGTTCATACTACTCACTCACTCACTACTCACTCACCTAGAGCAACTTCCTGTCTTGGAAGTGCCCTATACAGATATACCATGGTTTATCTTCTACATCATATTTTCACTGTACCTTTTCTGTTTAGATATATTTAGAAATAAATGATTACAACTGTGTTCCAGCTGCCTATGTCATTCAACACAGCAGCATTTTTACAGGTGTGTAGCCCAGGTGCAACAGGTTATACTGTCTGGCCTAGGTGTGTAGTGGCTAAGCCATTTAAGTTTGTGTGGCCAAACACATCAATGTTCAAAGTACCACAATGAAATCATCAAATAACACATTTCTTATAATGTATCTGTTGCTAACAGACACATGACTTCCTTATATCCTTAAATATTCATTGTATTTCTTTATACCATAAGAACTATTAAATGTATTATCACATCTGAAATATTATTAATAATTTTTCAATGCTATCAAATATCTAATGGATATTTCAATTGTTAAATAACATACAATTTTTCATAGTTTTAAAAAATCTGACTTTGTATAATCTAATGCACACATAATAGTGTGTTAAACTTAACATGATTATTATCTTTTTTTAAAAAAAAGATTTATTTATTTATTTGAAAGGCAGAGTTACACACAGAGAGAAGGAGAGACAGAGAGAGAGAGAGGGCTTCCATCCATTGGTCCACTTCCCGATTGGCCACAACGGCCAGAGCTGAGTTGATCTAAAGCCAGAAGCCAGGAGTGAGGAGCTTCCTCCAGTCTTTCCATGCAGGTGCAGAGGCCCAAGGACTTGTACCATCCTCCACTACATTCGCAGGCCACAGCAGAGAGCTGAATCAGAAGTGGAGCAACCAGGACCTGGGCTGGCACACATATGGGATGTCGGCACCACAGGTGGCAGCTTTACCCACTATGCCACAGCACCGGCCCTATTATCTTTTTTTAAAAGATTTATTTATTGATTTGAGAAGCAGAGATAGAGAGAAGAAAATAGAGATCTTCCATCCATTGGCTCATTCCCCAAATAGCCACAATGGCTGGGGCTGGACCAGGCTGAAGCCATGAACCAGGAGCTCCATCTGGGTTTCCCAAGCACTTGGGCTATCTGCTGCTGCTTTCTCAGGTGAGTTGGCAAGGAGTTGGATCGGAAGTGGAGCAACCGGAACTCGAACCAGCGCCTGTAAGGGATGCCAACACTGCAGGCAGAGGCTTAGCCTTCTATGCCACAATTCCAGCCCTGCTTATTGTCTTTAATGAGAAAAAATATTAACAGTTAATAAAATCAATCTGTTAATTTCTGTCTTCATCTTTGGCAATTTTTATTTAAGACGTCACCTTTTTCTGATCTGTAGGTCACATCTCTTAGCTTATGTGAGAAAAGTAATACAGTCAGTTTTAGATCACCTTAAGATGACTTTGCTCAGAACATACCTCTACCCCAGATGCAGCCAGGAGCCACCGGATAGACTCCATCCTGCCCCGTGCATTGAAGTAGTGAAGCTTGGGCTTCCCTGCCATAGTAGTGGTTTCCTGGTTTCCCTAAGTATGGATAAATGAATGAATGAATGAATGAATGAAACCATGAAATAAAATGTATTTTATGATATATCCTAATAACACTAAATGAGTATCTGCCTTTTCATATTTTTAAAATTTTAAATATTATTTATTTGAAAGAGTGAAACAGAAAGAGAGAGAGAGAGATACTTTCCATTCGCTAGTCCCCACAATAGCAGGGACTGGGCTAGGTTGAAGCCAAGAGCCAGGATCTTAATCTGGATCTCCCTTAGTGAGTGACAGGAACCCAGCTGTTTGAGTCATCAACTGCTTCCCCCAGGGTGAGCAACAATGGGAAGCTGGAATCAGGAATGGAGCTAGGACTTGAGCCAAGCACTCCAATATGGGACACAGGCATCCCAAGTGACATATTAACCACTATGCCAAACTCCCACCCCAGTATCTGCCTTCTTTATAGCATGAATGGAGAAGTTTGATTAAGGTTTTCTTTAACCCAAATTGTTACCTATCATTGGCTATCCCCATAATGCACCAAACCAGTTCCATATCCCTATTGAATTCCAACAATTTGAATATTTACTCTCTTCATGCTATCCTATATTTTATGTAAGCTTTCTTCATTCCTCTTGACTCTTTCCTCTTCCAACTATGTCTTTTCAGATAGTCTGTCAATGAGCCCATCAATTCTTTCCTCTATTTGATCTATTCTGCTATTGATGCCTTCTATTTACAGTTCTTTTTAAAATTTATTTGACAGATAGATTTAGATAGTGAGAGAGAGAGACAGAGAGAAAGGTCTTCCTTCCATTGGTTCACTCCCCAAATGGCCACAATGGCCTGCACGCTGCGCCAATCCAAAGCCAGGAGCCAGATGCTTCCTCCTGGTCTCTCATGTGGGTGCAGGGACCCAAGCACTTGGGCCACCCTCCACTGCCTTCCCAGGCCACTGCAGAGAGCTGGACTGGAAGAGGAGCAACCGGGAATAGAACCCAGTGCCCATATGGAATGCCAGCGCTGCAGGCGGAGAATAAACCAAGTGAGCCACGGCGCCAGTCCCCTATTTACAGTTTTAATGTCACTTAGTATATTTTTTAGTCAAAAGATTTCTGCTTGATTTTAATTACTTCCATCTCTATCAAATCTCTGTGAGATCATTTAATTGTTTCTCTATATTGTCTTGAATTTTCTTAACACAATTACTTTGGAATTTTCACCCAATAATTTGGAAATTTCATTTGTTTCTGGCACCTCATTTTGATCTTTAGCTGAGCTCATGGCTCCTTGGAAATTCTTGATGCTTGTTGCCTCTGTGTTGAAGGATTAGTTATAATAACCTAGCTTTGTTTTTGGCCGTCCTTTTAGACATTTTAAACAGTCTGTTTATTTTCTTTGTCTGGATAATTCTCCCATTTCAGCACTAGATAGGACCCTAATTCAAAATTTGCCTCAATTCTGCAGTTGGTATGATTTTATTGATTCAGTCTTACTATACTCTCTCAAATTAAATTTGCCCCAAACCTGCAATTGATATGTTTTTCAGTATGAGCAGGATCTCGGTGGGGTAGACCTGACTGTGAGCTCGAAGGTGCCATCCTAAGCTCCCTTTCATGGCCTCTCTGCCCACTGGATTTTCACTTTCTGCAGGTGGTTGAGGGAGGGATGGCAAAGTCTACCTGGCTGCAGAAGTTCCCAATCACTACACAAGGAATGAAGGCTGGGTCAAGGCAGGGGTCAACTAACAGAAGTTTTGCAGAGTGGGCCTGGCACTCCTGAAAAGGAGAGTTCCATCTCCTTTTCCAAGCAGGAGGCGTTGCTATGTGCTAAAGTCCTTTGGTTATGACCCTGAACTCCCCCTGCCCTGCCACCCTCCAGTAGGGTTATTCTAGGTCATTGCTGACTTCTGTATTCTGATCCTGTAAACTTGTACCTTTCAGCCAGCTGTTTGTATGGTTTGCAAAAACTTGTTTTGTGCTCCAGTATTTATCTGTTTCTTTCATCAATGGGATTTAGTGCTAGAAGGTTCTCAATAATAATGATTTTGCCTTTGTTTGCAGAAGACATTAAATAATGTGGACACATTTCTGGTTGCTCTAACATGGGGAGGGGGATGAGTGTAGTGTTCCTGAATCAGGTAGGTAGAGATTAGCAATGCCTCTAAACATTCTACATTGGATAGGTCAGCCCCCTACAACAAAGAATTTCCCAGTGGAAAAAAATGGCAACAGTGCCAAGCTTGAGCAACCTTAGCCATTGTCTAGGTTTTACTGTGAGTTGATTGAACTCCAAAGAGAGAATGAGACTTGTCATCTAACTAATTAGAGGCAAAGATCGAATCAGAATTCAATTCTCCTGACGTTCAGACTAACTTATTCCTAACACAATAAATCTTACTTTTGAGTGTTCATAGCCTTCATAGTATTTAAGTATCAAAATTCACAATTAATCTGCCAACTACTCCTACAAAGATTGCAATATTAGCTTAAATTCCCACATTCTTCTGGCTCTGGTCATATTCTCAGCTGGTCTAAAATGCTACCCTCTCTTTTTCTCCTCATGACACAAGCTATTTTCATTCTACTACTGTGTCATGCTCAAGTTTTTTTTTTTTTCTAAATTCTTCATTTTTACATATCTGTTAAGATGTATTCAACAGAGATAGGATAAAGAACTGTTGAACTATTATCTAACACAGCTAGAAGGTACAAGGTGAGTATAAAAATGACTTTTTCTTGTGCTAAGGACATATTTTAAAGTATTTTTCTAGGTAGCTAGAGGGAAACGTAGGAAGATATATCAGATCAGTACTCACCTAGTAAAAGTGATCCTCTTGTCCCAAAAACTCAATAGAGTTCCTGATGTGTTGTGTAGCTATTTATTAATTTCAAGAAGTCTTTCCCCTAGAAAGACTGGAGAGTCCAGTTAGCAAAAAACCACACCCATCAGTTAGGGGAAAACCACACCCATGGGGTGTTCAGGGACAGTTAAATTCCACAATTGATTAAAAGGAAACAGCTAAGTCACACTCCTCTCAGGGTACATCTGGTTAATATGTTACTTTTCAAGTTTGGCCAGAAAGGTTTAAGCAGAAACTTCGGATAGATTTCCCTCTGTTTTGCAGTTAAAGGGGAATGGTGCTTTGAAGAAACTCACTTTGGGGTTTTCAGCAGATGAATAAACAACAAAGAATGAGAAGTTGCCACTGTGAGCTTAGCAGTAGGTGATGGTCTGTAGAGTGAGCTGTTCCCATTTTGGAAATCATCATGCTGGTTTGGGAAGTAAATCATGGACACTGTTACAGGAGAATTTCAGCCAAAGAATAAGTAGCTTTTAAGTGTAACATTGTCCCTTACATTGCATGGTAACTGACAGTGCTAAAAACTATTAAGTGTTTACTTGAAATTAAAATCAAAGTAAATGCCAGGCATCATAATATTTTGTCTACAAGTTATTATTATTAATCTCTACAAAGGAAGCACTGGTTTTCTAAGCAAAAGCAAACTATTCTTGTATCACACGGTAACAATTTTTTAATGTCCTCAACTATTCAATATCCTGATTTCTTCAGTTATGTCTAGATTTACAGCTGGATTACTTGCGTTGATGTCCAGACAGGGTTCATGCATAGTATTTGAAGTGTATGAACAAACACCATTTGTAGAATAGATGAATGACTAGAGTCACAAGAGTGCATGGGCTGTATGAGAGGTTCTCAATATCTATGCATAGGTCCCTACACCCTCCAGGTGTGCATGGACTTGTGCATACTGTCATTATCCACTTAGGATGAGGTAGTATGGACACAGCATCTCCTTCTGGGGCAAAACTTCGGAGACTTTCAGTTGCCATCTCTGTTTCCTCAATTCCATTTTCTCCTCACTTCCTCTGGTCAACTTCTGTGTCCCCTGCTCCACTGCATCTGCTCTGGTCAGGTCCTGTTACCAGATCCAGAGTTCACCCTTCAGTCTTCACTCTCCTCTGTTAGTATCATGACACCCCTGTTCCTCTGTCTCTTCTCCTTCACTCAGACCCCTGGCTGCCTCCATTCAGCTTCCCTTAGCCTCCGCACCTGCGCTCTCAGCCCAGGGGCTCTCTCCTAAGGATCACTGCCTTCAGTAGCATGACTTCCAGTGCTAGTCATAAAGACAATGTGGTTTTCTTCTTGCTCCCTCTTGGAGATGTTAGCTGCCATGTCATGAGAACACTGCAGTCACCCCACAGAGAAGCAGAGATGTCAAAGGAAATGGGGTCTTCTGCCAACTTCCAGAGAGGAAGTGAGACTCTGCCAACAGCAGTGGGAGTGCATCACCCTGGACGTGGGTCCTATCCCAGCTAAGCCTCCAGATGACTGTAGCCTGCTGATGACTTGACTGCTGCCTCCTGAGACATCCTGATCCAGAACCAGCTGCTAAGTTGCTCCCAAGAGTCCTGATCTTCATACATTGTGTGAGAGAACAAATGCTTGTTTCTCTCAGGCCTTGAACTTTTGGCAGTTTGATATGTAGCAGCAGATAATTAATACGCCCATGCCTGCCTTCTGACCTCATCTCTCAGCACGTCCTCACCATGCTCCCACCACACTGGCCTCTCTCTTGCACCTGAGATGCTCTCAACTTGTTCCTGACCAAGGCCCATGCCCTCCTGGGGCTTCTGGTTAAGACTCTCTCAGTCGGCTCTTCTCATAATGGCTTCTTCCTGTCATTCAGAACTTAGTCTTCCACGGTGTCCTCTGAAACAATCCAGGGGACAAAGTAAGTGATTAATAAATATGTATTGAACATAATAAAATTCTTTAAGTATTACTAACTGGGACCATAGTTTTTGAGAAGATTTTGCCGATTTGTGAGATTAAAGACTAATTTTTTCTACTAGATGTCCCTGGTTGCCCTGATGATGTAGGATGTTGCAAATGAATTAAAAATTTCAAAAGGAAAGTATATGCAGACAAAGCTATTGAATGCATAAGGATGGATGAAAGATTGTGGAAGAAAGCTCAGAGCAAGATGGAGTAAAGTCAACACAGAGCAAAGTCGTGCTATCTTAGGGCTGCCTTATCACAGCAGCTGTCAGCAGAATATTGCTAATATACACTCATATTTGTTCTTCAAGAATATTTTAGAAAATTCACAAGTCATACAGAATGGCTCAAATCTTGACCCAGTGGCATCAGGTCAGTCAGAGAAATAATATCTGATGACATTTCAAATATATACTCTCTCCATGAACATTGGGGATGGTGCAAAAATTAATATTAAATTTATTTTTTAAACAAAAATTTTCTATGTGTTTCTATATTTCTATCACTGACTGCTCAGGAATGATAGTCAGAACATTTACCATCTGGTATGGAAAATATGTAAGTCAGTATATATACCAAAACTTAAATATTTTTAGTTTATCTTCTGCAAAAGTTATGGATAGCATAAATATGTAGAAATCTGAAGAGAGAATTAGTTAGAAATCATTGTCACAATTTCTAGTCACTTTTGATTTTATAAACAGTTCATATGTTGGAAGCTGTTGATGTAGATATTGGATACTTACTCTCTGGTAGGTATCAGGTCCTGCTGGTTGGTCCTTCCCTGCAACTGTGACTCTCAGTGTGATCCTAGGACCCTTTACTGCTTTTTGCTCTGTTCCCACTGTTGCTGACCCAGTGTTGCTACCCCAGAGGGCTTTACCACTCCATGAGGTGCCTTGACTTATCCCAGCTTTGTAAATAGACATTCCAATAAATTTTCTTCAACTATTGTTTCCCAGTGGTCTTTTTTTTTTTTAAGATTTATTTTATTTATTTGAAAGACAGAGTTACAGAGAGAGGTAGAGACAGAGAGAGAGGTCTTCCATCCACTGGTTCACTCCCCCAGATGGCCACAACAGCTGGAGCTGCACCAATCTGAAGCCAGGAGCCAGGAGCCTCCTCCAGGTCTCCCATGTGGGTGCAGGGTCCCAAGCACTTGGGCCATCCTCCACTGCTATCCCAGGCCACAGTAGAGAGCTGGATCAGAAGAGGGGCAGCCGGGACTCGAACCGGTGCCCATATGGGATGCCAGTGCTTCAGGCCAGGGCCTTAACCTGCTGTGCCACAGTGCCGGCTCCTCGAGTGGTCTTTTTACTTCATGCAAGGACCCTCCCTGATACAACTTTAATCTTCATTTGTAATTCCTTATATGCAAATCTTGCACCCCTCAAGCGCTGGGGTGATTTTTGTACATCTGGTACTCCTGGCACCAAGTGCAGTGAGGTGTCTTAGGGAGTCCTTTCCATGATACTAAAGAAATTATAAAGCATGTTATAAACTGAGGAGGGTGGGGTCTGATGAGATTAGAAACTTTTGCTCCAGAGAATGAGAATGAGTATGAGAACATGTTGTTGGAGGGCTTTTATCAGAAGGCTTCCCTCATAAATCCCTTGGGGTGTCTCAGGCAGAAGAGAGAGCAGATAAATATGCAGAGAAATGAGAACGCGTTGGTTAGATCTCCTGGAACATCCTGGGGAGGCTGGATTGACCTCACATTGTGTAACTACAAAGGAGTTGAACTATGAGTCCCATGTATCAGAGTGTCCTCCACACCCTGTGTGAAAGTTCATGGTTGTGATGTGTGTTTTGTTGTGTTAAGACTCTCGTGAATCTTATTAATGTTGTGGTTAATTATGGTTATGATAACTATACTTTGGCAGTACCAATTCCATTTTGAGCTTTTTCTGGCAAAACAACCTCTAACTGAGCCCTGTCTGTGGCTGGCTATTAGCATGGAGGTCCCCTACTTCACTCTACGTGATTGACAGTTACATTGACCACTGGGTGCCCATATGAGAACGAGATAGTTTGACTCCATTACTTTTCCCTGCAGATTTCACAGCTAGAAGCTAAGATAACATACTTCTGGGGGCAATAAATTCTAATGTCTTACATCTCATGGAGACTCCATCACCTGCTAGATGCATCTTCCCTTGCACCAGCCGTTGAAGGCTCTGCTGGAGTAACAAGCCTTTCACTTCTTGCTGACAGCTTGTAGGCATCAAGAGCCATCCACCGACACCTTGGAGGGGACAGTTTCCCCAGACCATTTGGACAATTTCTTGTGTGGATGCATGGTTCTTGGGGTCTTACCAGCATTCTGGGCTCAATTAATTTTCTGTTACCTGATTTCTTTATATATCCCTTTTGCTTATTTTCGCCTATTTAGCTCTTGTGTGAAGTGCAATAAACTGATTAATTTGGAAACTATATTTGCCTCACTTAGCTTTTCATTTGATTAAAGGATAAAAGGACCTGCACTCTTGGAAAAATCATAATTCTAGAGGTAGAAATTGTCACCAGGTATCGGGGCAGTCGGGTCACCTTGCATGGCTTGGTGTGACAAATCAACTCAGTGAACACAGTTCCTCTTAGTTAAATTTTATTTGGAATAAATAGAATACTTTGCTCTAAGATTCCTTCATTTTTTGACTTTCCTCATGTAAATTAGCTGGCAGCATCAATTGGTCCAAGACTCAAGTGGGTAAAATACTTGGTCACTTGTCTGTGTTATTCTTCATGGACACAGGAAGCAGCACCCCCTTGAAGGGATTATACTGAGGTAGCTCCCAGACGTCAGCAGTTGCCTCGAGATCTAAGGGAAAGGAGGTGGAAGCCATTCCTAGGTGTGGCCTTTCTTCTGTTCTCTCCCTGAAAAACCTCTCCTACCAACTGTTGCCCTCCTTGGTGACAGGGAACAACACCCCACTGAAGGAATCACACGGGGGTGGGGGGGGAAGCAAGGAAGTTGATCAGACAAGAAACAAATGTAACTGCAAGAGGCAGATGAGACTTTCTGACAGATGTCAGGAATTTTAACAGAAATTATCCATAGAATCGGGCTCTGGCACAGCGGGTAAAGCGGGTAAAGCTCCCGGCATCCTGTATGGGTGCTGGTTCGAGTGCCAGCTGCTCCACTTCCAATCCAGCTCTCTGCTATGGCCTGGAAAAGCAGTAGAAAATGGCCCAAGTCCTTGGACCCCTGCACCCACGTGGGAGACCCAGAAGAAGCTCCTGGCTCCTGGCTTTGGATCGGTACAGCTCCAGCCATTGCTGCCAACTGGGGAGTGAACCAGTGGATGAAAGACCCCCCCCCCCGCCGCCCTCCCTCTCTCTCTGTGTAACTCTGACTTGCAAATAAATAATTCTTTAAAAGCAAAAAAAGTAGTTATCCAGGGCAGGTCAATATGTAAACAGTCGTGGTTACATGAAAGTTTTTCGATTTTCCTATTTTAATTCTATCTCATTTCTTTCCTAAATCATCAGTGGTATCTTCATTTGTGCTTGCTGAAGTTAGATTAAACTTTTATCTATTTAAGTATGCCTCAGTTACTGAAACATACTCTCCAGAATTTTACTTTCAGAGAACCCTTTAAGACCTCTGAAGGAAACACTGCAAAAGAAACTTAAAGTTATGGGCATTCCAGAAGTAGGATCATTAATTCATCCTAGTGACTAACAGGATTTTAAAAAAAGATTTATTTATTTATTTGAAAGTCAGAACTACAGAAGGAGACAGAAGAAGAGAGATTTACATCTGCTGGTTCACTCCCCAGATGGCTGCAACAGCCAGGGCTAGGCCATGCCAAAGCCTGAGCCAGGAACTTCATCGGTTTTCCTACATGGACGATAGGGGCTAAAATACTTAGACCATCTTCTGTTGCTTTTCCCAGGCCATTAGAGGGAGCTGGATGGGAAGTAGAACAGCCAGGAATGAACCAGTGCCCATATGGGATGCCTGTGTCACAGGCGGCAGCTTTACCTATTATGACAAAATGCTGGCCCTGGTGTTTTATTACCTTTTGAAGCTATTGTGAATGGGAGTGCATTTGCAATTTCTTTCTCAATGAGTTTGTTATTGGTGTACAAAAACATTACTGATTTGTGCTATTTGATTTTGTAACCTGCAATTTTACTGAATTCATTTATTAGTTCTATTAATATCTTGGTGAGATCTTTTAGTTTTTGTCTATATGGAATCCTGTCATCTTTAAAAAGAAATAGTTTGACTTGTTCCTTTTCTATATATGTACCTCTTTTTTCTCTTGTCCAATTGCTCTGGTTAACACATTCAGTATTATGCTGAATAAACGAAGTGAGAATGGATTTCTTTGTTTAGTTCAAGATCTTAGAGGAAATGCTTTCAGCTTCTCCCCATTCAAAACAATATTATCTGTGAGTATGTAACGTATAGCCTTTACAATATTTCTTCTATACCACATTTTTTCAAGGTTATTCTTCACGAAAGGGTATTGGATTTTTTTCATTCTTCTTCTGTGTCTATCTGATTTTTGTTCTTAATTCTTTTCATGCAATGCATTACTTTCATTCATTTGCATATATCAAGCCATCCTTGCACTCTGGGATAATTCTCACTTGATGTGTTATTAGATTCAATTTGCTAGTTTTTGTAGAGAACTTTTGTATAATGTTTATCTAGGATATTGGTATATAGTTTCTTTTTAAAATTGTGTCCTTGTCTTATTTTGGAATCAAGGTGAGGCTGGCCTCATAGAATGACTTTGGAATAATTTAATTCCTTTAAGTTTTTAGAGTAGTTTGAGAAAAATTGGTGTTGGTTATCCCTTGAAAGTTTGATAAAATTCAGGTGTAAAGCCATTTGGTTCTGGGTTTCTCTTTATTTGGAAGGCCTTTTACTATTCATTTTTTATCACTACTTTATTTATTTAGGTTTATTCAGGTTTTCTATGTCTGCATGATTCAATTTTATTATGTTTGTATGTATCTACAAATTTATCCAATTTGTTGATATACAGTTGTTCATATTGAAATATAGTTGTACAATGATATTTTGTATTTCTAAGCTATCAGTCATAATGTCTCCTTTTAAAGATTTCTTTATTTATATAAGGTGAACAAATTTCAAGTATTCCATATACACATATTTAGCAGCATAGTGATGTTTTCCTCCCTCTAGTCCATGCTTTTAATTTTTCAATGACATACTTTCAGTTTATTTTATAATCACAAGCTTAACCTTCCACTAAATGAACAATTCAACTAGTAGTAAGTAGAAAAAAAAGTACTGTTCCTCACGAGTATAGAGAAAGACTACACACAATAATCAAATCTCAAAATGCCAATTTTGTTCATATACATTACATTTTTTGTATTCTGTATATTACTACAGATCAGGGAAAACAGTCTTTTTGAGACTGGCTTATTTTTCTAAGCATAATGATTCCCAGTTGCTTCCATTTTGCTGCAAAAGACAAGAATTCATTCTTTTTTATGGCTGAGTAATATTCCATAGTATCCCATAGTATTCCATGTATATATGTATACATTTTCTTTATCCAGTCAACAGGTGATGGACGTTTGGGTTGATTCCATATCTTAGCTATTGTGAACTGAGTTGTAATAAACATGTGGGCACAGTTAACTCTTTCATATGAGAATTTCATTTCCTTTTGGTAAATTTCCAGGAGTGGGAAGGCTGGGTCATATGGTATATCTATTTTCAGATTAATATCTCCTTTTTCATGTCTGACTTTTTTATTTTTAAAGATTTATTTTATTGTTTTGAAAGACAGAATTACAGAGAGAAAGGAGAGGCAGAGAGAGAGGTCTTCCATCCACTGGTTCACTCCCCAGATGGCCGCAATGTCTGGAGCTGTGCCGATCTGAAGCCAGGAGCAAGGAGCTTCCTCTGTGACTCCACGTGAATGCAGGGGCCCAAAGACTTGGGCCATGCTATACTGCTTTCCCAGGCCACAGAAGAGAGTTGGATGGGAAGTGGTGCAGCTGGGACTTGAACCGGTGCCCATATGGGATGCCAGCACTTCAGGCCAGGGCTTTAACCCACTGCGCCACAGCACTGGCCCCATTGTCTGATATTTTTTTTAATTTTAGTCTTCTCCCTTGTTTATTAATGCAGCCAAAGGTATAATCAACTTTCTTTATCTTTTAAAAAAACTAACTCTTCACTTCATTAATCATTTCATTGTGTTCTCTCTTATGTGTGGCAGTTAAGTATACATGTGTTCAATCTGAATTTAAAATAGTGATTTGATTTTTAAAGACGGGGGTGGGGGGTTGCGTGCAGGAGACAGGTGGTAGGAAATTGCATTGTGAGTACCAAAACACAGCAAAGTTGAACATAACAGGTTTTGGTGTTTTGCCGTATAGTGGGTTGACTGTGGCTAACAATGATGTATAATATTCTGTAGAAAGAATTGGAATATAGGAGCTGATAGACTCCAAACATAAAGAAAAAATAAGCAAACAGAAAGGCTAATGGCCTAGTATGGTTGTTTTAAATGCTGAATATGGCTTTAAATATTGTATTGTATTGGTTTAAAATGTGTAAGCATTACATGTTCATCTAAAACTTAATAATAAAATTTAAAAATCAACATAAAAATTAGAATTTGGTCCAGTCTGTTAAAACAAAAATATTTTCATGGAATATTGGTTTCTCTGCTCTTAAGAGGAAGTTATGAATATACTTTATTTACTTTTAGATAATAAGATCATTTCCTGCATTTCATGTTGTCTTTATTAAGATCTTTGATTGCTTGGAAAAACTGAGTCATTTATTTTAAGCAGGGCTAAGATTTTTTTTCCTTAAACTATTTAACTTTCTGTATCTTTCTTTAAAATTTTTGGTCATATCACTTAAGTGGATCACTAAGTATTGGTTCACTGTGACCTGCTTGTTTAAAATTTACTGACTTTTTAAAAAAACCAATTGGCCCAATCACATTCTAAATTGTGTCATTTTTTCTAGAATTGACTTCAGAATTTTTCCCATGTAACCCCAGGAGAACTTCACAAGATGTCTCTCTCTTTCTCTGTGTGTGACTCTCTCTCACATCTCCCTCCCTCAATCTTTTTTTTTTTTTTTTACTAATGGGCTTTAAACATTTTTTTATTAATATAAGGAGAACAGATGTAATGTATTTCATAGGTACAATTCTACGAAGGTAACTATATTCTATCCCTCTCCTTTCTCTCCCTCCCTCAAACTCTCTCCTTCCTTTCTTTATTTTTTTGTTTTTAAATTTTGCACAATCCACCCTGTAATCACAGGCTTAATGCACCCCTTTTCATAATATTCAACAAGCAAAAAGTAGGAAGACTACAGTTTCATAGGAATATCAAAAGAGCCAAAAACAATAAGCAAATCAGAAGTTGTCTATTTCATTCCTATACATTAAAAAAAAAGTTTATTTAAAATATACAAATTTCATGTATTTCCTATATACAGATTCAGGAACATAGTGATATTTCTCACCCTACCTTCCATCTTGCCAATACTCCTACCCTTCTTCCTCCTCTCTCTCCTATTCTCATTCTTATTTTTCACAAAGATCTATTTTCAGGTTACTTTAAACTCGTAAGGTTAGCCCTACACTAAATAAAAAGTTCAACAAATACTATGAAGAAACGATCATTATTCCTCAACAGTAGAGACAAGGGCTGTAAGTGATCATTGAATCTTGAAATGTTAATTTCACTCCTATAGATTACCTTTTAGGAACTCTTAGTTACCACAGATCAGGAAAAACACATGGTATTTGCCATTTTGGGACTGGCTTATTTCACTATGTAAAATGGTTTCCAGTTGCATCCATTTTGTTACAAAAGACAGGTCTTTCTTTCTTTCTTTCTTTCTTTCTTTCTTTCTTTCTTTCTTTCTTTCTTTCTTTCTTTCTTTCTTTCTTTCCTGCTGTGTAGTATTTCATAGTGCATATATGCCATCATTTCCTTATCCAATCTTTCGTTGATGAACACCTACAATGATTCCATATCTTAGCAATTATGAATTGAGCTGCAATGAATAGAGAATGTAGACAACTCTTTCGTATGCTGATTTCACTTCACTTCACTTAGTTAAATTCCCGAGTGGGATAGCTGGGTCATATGGCAGGTTTGTATTTGGTTTTCTGGAGTATCTCTATATGTTCTTTCACAATGGTTGCACCAGTTTACATTCCCACCAACAGTGGATTAGGATACCTTTCCGCCCACATCCTCTTCATCATTTGTTTTTTGTTGATTTCTATATGAGAGCCATTCTAACTGGAGTGAAGTGAATCCTCACGATGGTTTTGATTTGCATTTCCCTAATGGCTAGCAATCCTGAGTATTTTCTCACGTGTCTGTTGGTCATTTGAATTTCCTCTCTTGAAAAATGCCTGTTCCTGTCCTTTGTCCATTTCTTAACTGGATTGTTTATTTTGTTTTTGTTGAATTTCTTGAGCTCTTTATAGTTTCTGGATATTAATCCTTTATCAGTTTTATAGTTTGCAAATAATTTCTCCCACTCTGTCAGTTGCTTGTTCATTTTGCTGAGTGTTTCTTTGCAATGAAGAGAACTCTCAGTTTTATGTAATCCCATTTGTCAATTTGGCTTTGATTGCCTGTGTTTCTGGGGTCTTTTCCAAGAACTCTTCCTATGTCAATATCTTGCAGGGTTTCCCCAGTGTTCTGTAATAATTTGATCATATTGGGTTGTAGATGTAGGTCCTTGATCCATTTTGTGTAAAGTGTAAGGTAGGGGTCTTGCTTCATACTTCTACTTATGAAGATCCAGTTTTCCCTCTACCTTTTGTTGAAGAGACTGTCCTTATTCCAGGGATTAATTTTAGCTCCCTTGTCAAAGATAAATTGATTATAGATTCATGGACTGATTTCTGGAGTTTCTATTCTGTTCCATTGGTTTACACGTAGATTTTTTTTTTTGCTGTTGTTAGTCTTGAAATCTGGTGTTGTGATGCCTCTGGCTTTTTTTTGTTGTATAATATTGCTTTAGCTGTTTGAGATCTCTTGTATTTTTTTTTTTTTTTTTGGTGACAGGCAGAGTGGACAGTGAGAGAGAGAGACAGAGAGAAAGGTCTTCCTTTGCCATTGGTTCACCCTCCAATGGCTGCCGCGGATGGCGCGCTGTGGCCGGCGCACCGCGCTCATCCGATGGCAGGAGCCAGGTGCTAGGTGCTTTTCCCTGGTCTCCCATGGGGTGCAGGGCCCAAGCACTTGGGCTATCCTCCACTGCACTCCGGGGCCACAGCAGAGGGCTGGCCTGGAAGAGGGGCAACCGGGACAGAATCCGGCGCCCCGACCGGGACTAGAACCCGGTGTACCGGCGCCGCAAGGCGGAGGATTAGCCTGTTGAGCCACGGCGCCGGCCGAGATCTCTTGTATTTCAAATATGAATTTTAGCATCATGTTTTTTAGATCTGAGAACAATGTTATTCATATTTTGACTGGGATCACATATAACCTGTAAATTGTTTTTGGTAGTATGGACGTTTTGATGATATTGATGCTTCTAATCCATGAACATAGGAGAGTTTTTCCATTTTCCTGTGTCTTTTTCTATTTATTTATTAATGCTTGGTTATTTTCATCATAGAGATATTTGACATCCTTGGTTAAATTTATTCCAAGATATTCATTTTTTTTAGCTATTGTGAATGGGATTGATCTTGGAAGTTATTTCTCAGTGCTGTGGCTCACTAGGCTAATCCTCTACCTGTGGCACTGGCACCCCAGGTTCTAGTCCCAGTTGGGGTGCCGAGTCTGTCCCGGTTGCTCCTCTTCCAGTCCAGCTCTCTGCAGTGGCCCAGGAAGGCAGTGGAGGATGGCTCAAGTGCTTGGGCCCTGCACCCGCATGGGAGACCAGGAGGAAGCACCTGGCTCCTGGCTTCGGATCGGTGCAGCACGCCGGCCGTAGTGGCCATTTGGGTCTCTCTCTTTCACTGTCTAACTCTGCCTGTCAAAAAAAAAAAAAAAGAAGAAGTTATTTCTCAGCTATAGTATTGTTTGTGTATACAAAAGCTATTATGTGTTAATTTTATAGCTTGCCACTTCACCACTCTTTTAATGTATTCTATTTTCACTACTACGTATCAGAGAAAACAGTTTATTTGTCTTTGAGACTGGCTTATTTCACTAAGTGTAATATTTTTCAGTATCTTGTAGTAATGTTAAACCAGTTAGCCTTGTTTGATACATTGAATAATATAGTAAACATTGTCTAAAAGTAAAGTGAGTCTGAATTTTCAGTAAGTTGAAGACTATTAGCTCTATAGATGAGTATAGAATGAAACAAAACATCCTAGCTACAAATCAGTTCAAAAGAGATTCCTTGAGACTTTATCACACCAACCAAGTGAGTCCTTTGATGTCCTGCATGAAGAAACCAGGTTATACAGGATGTGGTCTAGACCAGTATACTGAAGATGATTTATTAAGTATAACCAAATGCAACAAGGACAATTCCAAAATAGATCTCAAATTTAGGCTAAACAACATGAGGACTACATTTCGAGGTCTCAGCAAAGACATTCCCAGTACTCTGCTGATAACTATTTGGAAAGAATGATCCCTTTGAAATAATAAATCAATGAAAAAACTAGTCAAAATAAAATGAAGTCCAACCATAAATAGCAACCCCTTCAACTATCTCCAGTATTAAATAAGAAAGCAATTTGGTGATTGGGTAATAAAAATATAGAATAATAAAAGTTTATTCAAGACACTAGATAATTCTTTTCTAATCAAATTACAACCTAAGAGAATAATGGGAATTTCATTAACTTTGGGGGCAAATAGGTTGACAGCCTTACGTTAACCCAGTCCTGTATATACATAATGTAAATGATATCTTTATGGTTACTCTAAGTATTTGTTATTGATCTAAGACACAGGTTACTATCATAAAAGTGAAACTATAAAATGATATCAGTAAAGCTATTCTGAAGGATTAGGGGGAAATACTGAAAGAAAAGTCTGTACTTTACATTTACTTAGAAATGATGCAACACTGTTACCTATACAACAATGATGAAGGAAAATATAGAAGACATTTTGCAAATGGATAATACGCAGTATGTCTTAAGCACTATAAAACTGGACAAATTTACATATATTGGACTTAAAAGTTTGCTATTATTAAAGTGTAGCCCATTTCTTTACCTCAACTTGAGAAAATAACTTTTCTCACAATACTCACTAAAGGGAGCACATAAAATAGTTACAGAAAAAACCACGGGAATTAAAGCATAAAGGTATAATTGAAGATACTACAACACCATATAGCAGTGGATTATGGTCATTAGGAAACCAGATGGATCATATATGATATAGAATTCATTATAAATAATCAAACAATCAATCTTTAACTATATAAGGCATTCTACCGGATACTGATGCTCTAATGAATTCAGTTAATGGTGGAGGTGGGAGGAGAGCTGGTATATTATGTTATTTTTGATTTATCTAAGATATTCTTTTATTTATCCTTAGATATTAATTTTAAATAATCTACAGCCTTTCTTGGGAAGGTAAACAATATCAGTTTACTAGAATATCACAAGGATATCTCAACTTCACTGTAATAGCCCTTAATCCTTTAACTTGCATCATTTACAATTTGAACCTAAAACTCCAAATTATAAGGTGTATTCATATATAGACAATACATATGACACAATTCTGAGTATCTAACCAAGATTAAGAATGTCAGTATTTGAAGAAACAAGGATGGACTATAATTACTGGTAAGATTTATGGTCTCATTAACTCAGTAAAATGTCTATGAGTCATAAGCTCTGCTATGGGAAGATTACTCCTGACGCTGTTCTTGACAATGTGCAGAGTAGTCAACCACTGAGTAGTAAAGAATAGGCCCAATACTTACAGGTCTAACTGGTTTTTGGATGCGACATATCCCATGTTTAGGGATAGCTCTCAAACTCCTACACAAAGTAATAAGGAGATGTAAGGATTTAAAATGGAATTTAGGACAAGAGGAAGCCCTCCACACTTCCTATTTCTTCCATGAAGATAAACAAACAAATTAGCAATTTTCCCACAATCATTAATTTGCTCTAAAACTATCTTTCTGCAATGTATTGCCTTTGTTTCTTTACATCCCATCTCTACTCTGTCTCCCAAACAAGATGAATATGAGTTCAAAACATTCTACGGTACCTAGAGAGCTTCAGGCTCCTCAATTTCTGCTTTAAACTTTTAAGGAACTATCCCCAAATTAAGGAGACAATTTACTTTAAAAGGAAGGTAAATATGCTTTCTAAAAACCCATTTTTCAAAACAATGAGGTAATGTAAAATGTATAGTCAAGTCTTATATTATCAAATACATCCAAGTAGTTATATTTTAAGAAAGAAAGCCTCTTCCGAGAAGCAAGAAATATACCTAACTATCCAAAGGTACCTCTGCAGTCAGGCATCATCCCATTTGTATTCTCCGTATGCCAACTGTTTGCACACAGCACAGAGATTAAAGGTAGATGGTCAGCTAAGACAATTGATGAAGGACTTGTCCTCAGGGTTCTTGGTCTGTTTATTGGAAAGTCTAAGGGTGAAGCAAATCCAAGGTCATAAAATTGGTAAAGGAGGTCCATCCTAATTGCACTAAATAAACAATGCCCAGTTTAGAGATTAATCAGCCTCTGTGACCTCTGGACTACTGTCTTGATAATCAGTTGCTTTTTGCATCTTGGCTAATTGTACCCTAGTGGAGTACAGTAGGTTTAAAAGTGCTCAACAGGCAGCTGGCACTGTGGCTCAGGTGGTTAATCCTCTGCCTAGGGTGCCAGCATCCCATATGGGCACTGGGTTCTATTCCTGGTTGCTCCTCTTCCAGTCCAGCTCTCTGTGGTGGCCTGGGAGGGCAGTGGAGGATGGCCCAAGTGTTTGGGCCCCTGCACCTGCATGGGAGACCAGGAAGAAGCAACTGGCTCCTGGCTTCAGATTGGCACAGCGCCGGCCGTAGCGGCCATTTTGGGAGTGAACCAATGGAAGGAAGACCTTTCTCTCTGTCTCTCCCTCTCACTGTCTATAACTCTACCTGTCAAATAAAAAAAAAAAAGTGCCCAACACGCTTAGTTATATACTACTTTGTTGGCCATGAGGCATTCTTTGCAAGAAGATCAAAGTCAAATTCATATATTTTCTGGAATTTTTGACAATTAATCAATGACATAAGCCCTTGGTAAATGGTCACAAAATAACTAGAAGGTTAATGGAAAGAACTTGGAATCCAGAAACTTCAGGAATAATTATTTGAGGCATCCAAATGTCTCCACTCAACAAAAATTTAATAATTATATGTGTGTTTTTAATAATACCATAGTTGAACTTACCAGACAAGCTCAAGTTCCTAAGATACAAATACTGAATAATAGTTTACAAACAATTATTGGAAGGAATGTTTTATTTGAAAGATCTATAATAAGACACAGAGGCATATATCATATATATAATTGGTTCATACAGAGAAATAGATTACAGGAAATTAAATAGGTGATAAGCCATTGTGAAAGCTGCCTGAGGGTTATATACTTATATGAACAGAAAGGGTGAATTGATTAAGAATGTTCCCAGGAACCAAATATAATTTACATAGGCCCTTTACTGTTAATAACAGTGTTCCATTTTGCTGCACTATATTTGATACCTATTCGGGTTTGGGCATCACATTTTTTTGCAAGCAAACTAAGGTATCTAACACTGTTGAAAACTGGAGAGTCTTGGGGATCTCGTTTTGGCAGTAATTCAAATATGCTAAGTTGACTCAAACTTTTTTCCTGTCAAACCATGTGGAAATATACTTTACTCCAAAATCCATAAATGAAGTAGTAACTCTACAACAAGAAGCAATTTTAATCAAGTTTTAGAGAATATTCATTGGTCTACCACAGGAGAAGGAAAATTGGAAATGATTAAGGTCTCTGATACTATTTATCATTAGAAGGAAGGTGATCTGTTTTAGGTTTATATCATATGTAACAACTGCTATTTTGACTTCAATCTGTGTGTCCCTCCCAGTGATGTGTATGTCCTTCCCATCAGTAATAGATTCACTTCTGCTTATCTTGGCTCCACTATATTTACATTTTGCTACTTGTTTGTGATTTTATTTATATTTATTCACTTCTTTTATTATGTACTTTTGCAATGTTGCCTTATGTTATTTTTTAAGATTTATTTATTTATTTGAAAGGCAGAGTTACAAAATAAACAGAGGCAGAGGCAGAAAGAGAGAGAGAGAGAGAATCTTCCATCCATTGGTTCACTCCCTAGATGGCTGCAATGGCCGGAACTACACCGATCTGAAGCCAGGAGCCAGGAGTTTCTTCCAGATCTCCCACGTGCAGGGGCCCAAGCACGTGGGCCATCCTGTACTGCTTCTCCAGGCCATAGCAAGAGAGCTCAATGGGAAGTGGAGCAGCTGGGACTCAAACCAGTGCCCATATGGGATGCCAGCACTGGAGGCAGTTGCTTTACCTGCTATGCTATAGTGCCAGCCTCTGCTCTATGTTATGAAGTCTATTTTTTTTAGCTTCCATAAAATACCTGGTTGAATGGAATCAGAAGAGTTTATGTAAATTTGCTTTTTGTTCATAGTATATATAATTATTTTATTTTCTACTTATGTTACTAATGTTTTGTCACATCTAACAGTGGAACCCCTATTCCACAATTACTCTTGCTCTTGACAAGGAAGCTTCAATAAATAATGATCCAGGAGTGCGTGAGTCTTCAACAGCACCATCTGCTGCACCATCTCCACTACTTCCATAACTGGTGCTGGCATTACCATCTTCATCCCTGTCATATCCATCATTGTCATCTCTCGCAGGTACTTATGATAAACGTAGGGATGATATAACACCCCCTTGGATCTCCTATCACTTACTGTTGGATTGAATACCTGACCACTCAGGAACACATGAAGAACAGAGAGGACGCCCTAGAAAATTTACCAATTACCTCCTCAGAAGAAAAGTTTCTTCTATGAGCATGAAATTTTAGAAGAAGTCCTCTCTGAATCCACAACTCTCACAAACATTCCAGTTGGCATTGTGCCTCCTACTTCCAGATCATGGTCAATCCCTTTTACTAGAAATTTGCTCTCAAGTCTTAAACCTATTGAAAGTCTTTCTCCTAATATTTCACTTTCTGATTCATTAAAATTTAGTCCTGATTGTCTCTATCACTAGGAATGATTGGGATTCTTCCATTTCTGCAAATTCTTGTAAACTCACACTAGACCCCACCAGGCAGCATGGTAACTCCATCACTAGCACCTGTGGTTTTTATGTTCTTGCCATAAAATCATACGTATGTTTTTTGCTTACTCCCCTGGACCACCTCCTCAGTTCATTTCTGGAAAACTTGACATTTCCCTTTTTCAATAGCTCCTTAGGGTTTGCTGGCTTTCTTGTTGCTTGGATTTATCTTTTTCCTTAGGCTCCTAGCTATCTTCTTGAATTTAACTGGTATACTGGTCCTTCTAGGAAGATCCCTACTATATGTGTACTGATTCCTAAAACCAGATTTTTATAATATGGGTAATTGTATCTTTGTTTTTGGTGTAAAAAATAACATTATGCTCCATTACTTTTCATAAGCCTTTAGTTATAATCTTTTATGTTTTGGCTGTAAAAAATTTCATTCAGTTATTAGTATTTAAGTGGTCTGCAGTGCCACTCACTGGATTTCTTGCTTTTATTTATCTATTGATGAATGGCCAGTTGAGTGATTCTCTACCTGTTATATTCTTTCTTTTGATATTGATAAGATTCCTTAATAAACATCATCCATTTGAAAGGGAAACAAAATTTGTCTTTGTCTTTTGAACATCAGGAAACTTTATTCCCCTTAGCTTGGCCATTCTCAGACAGTGTTCCCTTGCTGTGGTGGCTAAACTAAATTGAGATGTGTTGACTGTTGCTGAATCTGATTACCAATTATACTTTTTTTTGAGACAAGCTCTGTTAAAAATATTGCTTTTAAGGGGGGGAGCCATTGTAATCCATAAGCTGTTCTTTGGAAATTTATATTCTTTAAATAAAAGCTTTATATAAAAAATATTGCTTTTAAGTGCTCAGGTACAATGAAGACCTATATGGAAAATATAAAATTATAGAGATTTCTTAATCCTTACTTCAAGTTTCAGTATGGCAGAATTAACATTAGATGTGCTTTGCTGAGTGGTTATTATTTGTTTTGCTTTTTTTCCTATCAAGTTATTCTTGAAATAGTTCTTTGTAGGAGAGTCCAGACTTTGATATGCTAATTTTATAAATGTTTAATTTTAATTTTATCTTAGAGGTATTTTTCTTTTTCTTTTTTTTATTTCTTTTTCAATAAAATTTTATTTAAGTTATACAAGTTTCATGTATTTCATATACAAAGATTTAGGGCTATAAACAATCATGGAATATCAAAATGTCTATTTCACTCCAATAGATTACATTTCAGGTACTGTATTGTCTACCTTGGATCAGGTAAACCATGATATCTATCTTTTTGGAATTGTTTATTTCACTAAGTATAATGGTTTCCAGTTGTATCAGTCTTGTTGTAAAAGACAGGATTTCATTTTTTACAGCTGTGTAGTACTCCATAGTGTATATATACCATACTTTGTTCATCTAGTCAATAGTTGATAGACATTTGGGCTGATTCCATATCTTAGCTATTGTGAATTGTGCTGTAATGTGCATGGGGGTGGTTACAGAAAACTGTTTCATATACTGACTTCTTTTAGCTTGGGTAAATTCCTAAGAGTGGGATGGCTGGATCATATAGTAGGTCTATATTCAGATTTCTGAAGTATCTCTATACTGTCTTCCACAGTGGCTGCATCAGATTACATTCCTACCAACAGTGGACCAGGATACCTTTTCCCCACATCCTCACCAGCATTTGTTGTTTGTTGATTTCTAAATGAAAGTCATTCTAACTGGAGTGAGGTGAAACATCACCATAGTTTTGATTTGCATTTCCCTGATGGCTAGTGATTCTGAGCATTTTTGCAAGTGTCTGTTGGCTATTTGAATTTCCTCTCCTGAAAAATTCTTGTTCAAGTGTTTTGCTCATTTCATAACTGGATTGTTTGTTTTCTTGTTGAATTACTTGAGCTCTTTATAGATTCTGGATGTTAACTCTTTATCATTTATATAATTCACAAATATATTCTCCTATTTTGTTGATTGCCTCTTCACTTTGCTAAGTGTTTCTTTTGCAGTGCAGAAACCTCTCATCTTTACTTGATCCCATTTGTCAATTTTGGCTTTGATTGCCAGTGCTTCTGGAGTCTTTTCCAAGAATTCTTTGGCTCTGGCAATGTCTTTCAGAGTTTCCCCAATGTTCTCTGGTAATTCGATGCTATTGGGTTGTAGATTAAGTCTTTGATCCATTTCACATGGATTTTTGTGTAAGGTGTGGGTCTAATTTCTTACTTCTGTGTGTAGAAATTCAGTTTTCCCAGCACCATTTGTTGAAGAGACTATCCTTGCTCTATGGATTTACATTACCTCCTTTGTCAAAGATCAGTTGGTTCTAGATGCATGGATTGATCTCAGAAGTTTCTATTCTCTTCTGTTTGTCGACAAGTCTGCTTTTGTGCCAGTACCAGGCTGTTTTGATTATAACTGCCCTGTAGCATGTCTTGAAATTTGCTTTTGTTGATGCCTTTGGCTTTGTTTTTGTTGTATACTATTACTTTAACTATTCGGGGTCTCTTGTGTTTCCATATTTTAGCATTATTTTTTTCTGGATCTGAGAAGAACGACATTGGTATTTTCATTGGATTGTATTGAATCTGTAAATTGCTTTTGGTAGTATGGACATTTTGATGTATTGATTCTTCTAATCCATGAACATCAAAGATTTTTCCATTTTTAAAGGTCTTCTTTTATTTCTTTCTTTAGTGTTTTGTAATTTTCAGTGTAGAGGACTTTAACATCCTATGTTAAATTTATTTCAAGTTATTTAATTCTTTTTGGAGCAAGTTTGAATGGGACTGATTCTCAATATTTGTGTGTGCAAAGGCTATTGATATTTCCATGTTGGTTTTATATCCTGCCACTTGACCAAACTTTTGTATGAGTTCCAATAGTCTCTGAATAGAGTCTTTTGGGTCCCCTATATATAGAATCATGTCATCTGCAAATAGGGATAGTTTTACTTCCTCCTTTACAATTTGTATCCCTTTGATTTCTTTTTCTTGCCTAATGGCTCTGGCTAAAACTTCCAGAACTACATTAAATAGCAATGATGAGAGTGCACATCCTTGTCTGGTTCTGTATCTTAGAGGGAATGCTTCCAGCTTTTCCTCACTCAGTAGGATGTTGGCCATGTGTTTGTCATAAATTGCTTGATTATGTTGAGGAATGTTCCTTCTTTACCCATTTTGCTTAAGGTTTTCATCACAAAAGAGTGTTGTATTTCATTAACTGCTTTCTCTGCATCTATTGAGATAATCATTTGTTTTTTGTTCTTCAGTTTGTTATTGTGATGTATCACATTTATTGATTTGCAAATGTTGAACCACTTCTGTATACTAGGGGTAAATCCCACTTGGTCTGGGAGAATTTATTTTTGATGTGCTGTTGGATTTGATTAGCTAATATTTTGTTTAGGACTTTTGTATCTATGTTCATCTGGGATATTTGTCTACAGTTCTCTTTCTCTGTTGCATCTTTTTCTGGCTTTGGAATTAAGGTGACTAAAGCTTCATAAATGAAGTTTGAGGGTATCCCCTCCCTTTCAATTGTTTTGAGTAGCTTGAGAAGAATTGGAATTAGTTCTTCTTTAAATGTCTGGTAAAATTCAGCAGTGAATCCATCTTGTCCTGGGCTTCTCGTTTTTTGGAGGGTCTTTATTACTGACTCAATTTCATCTTGGTCCTTGGCCTGTTCAAGTTTACTATGTCTTCATGACTCAGTTTTGCTAGATTGTGCATCTAGGAATCTATCCATTTCTTTTAGGTTTCTCATTTGTTGACATACAGCTCCTTGTAGTAATTCCTTATGACACTTTTTATTTCTATGTTATATGTTCCTTTTTTATTTATTTTTTTATTTTTTTGACAGGCAGAGTGGACAGTGAGAGATAGAGAGACAGAAAGAAAGGTCTTCTTTGCCGTTGGTTCACCCTCCAATGGCCGCCGTGGACAGCATGCTGTGGCTGACACACCGCGCTCATCCGAAGGTAGGAGACAGGTGCTTCTCCTGGTCTTCCATGGGGTGCAGGGCCAAAGGACTTGGGCCATCCTCCTCTGCACTCCCGGGCCACAGCAGAGAGCTGGTCTGGAAGAGGGGCAACTGGGACAGAATCCGGTGCCCCAACCGGAACTAGAACCCAGTGCGCTGGTGCTGCAGGAGGAGGATTAGCCTATTGAGCCATGGTGCCGTCCTGTTATATGTTCTTACATTTTTTTTTCACCTCTGATTTTATTTATTTTGGTCCAATTGTTTATAAATTTTGTCTTTTTTTTCAAAATATCAGCTCTTTATTTCACTGACCTTCTGTATTTTTTGTTTCAGTTTTGTTTATTTTTTCTCTAATTTTAGTTAAGTGTTTCCTCCTACTAATCTTGAGTTTGCTGTTATTTTCCCAGTTCTTTGAGATGCATTAATAGCTGCTTTTTGGGGGTATCTTTCCAACTTCTTCCTGTAGGCACTGATTGCTATAAACTTTCCTTAACGACACTGCTTTTGCTATATCTTGTAATTATTAATATGATGTATTGTCATCTTCACTTGTTTCTAGAAATTTTTTGATTTCTCTTCCTCTGATCAGTGAAGTCACACACAGTGATTGCCCAGAGACCCAGATACACACTGCACCTTCTCATGTAACCACTGAGTCTCCATGGTCTCAGCACACAAGGCTCCCACAGTCACTTGGTGTAGAGGTTTCTCTTTGCCCTGCCAGCCTTTCTGGTCAACAGAGAGGCAGATGTAACCCAAGACAGTTTTTCCTAGGAGTTTTAATCCTGAGAGGATGCAGGTGCCACACCATCTTAGGTGGCTACCCATCCACCTCCCGCAAGGCTGATAATCAGTGGGGACTTTTGATTGTTCCCTTGCTAGAATCTCTGGACCACATGTGTACACAAGAGCCACTGGCAGAATGTTGCCCTCTTCCTACCACTGCACCAGTACTGCTGAGAAGATGGTATCCTGTCTCAGCCAGTTGGTGCATGTGCACAAAGTTTTCTGCAGCTCTCACCCAAACCCATAATGGCACCCGCCTTGTCTCAGCCAGGCAGAGGGCACTGTTGTGGGAAAATCAGGGTAAGATAAACATATCCCCTCTATTTCTACTAGATCTGCAGGCAAATGCTCGCAAATGCTAGCTCTCAGTACTCCGATGTGGACTCATGCCATGCTCTGCCTCCAGCTATATCACCAGGGGTTGCTGCAGTGCGATCTCACCTCCGACTCCAAGGTGCCACTTGCTCCAGTTCTTGGCTGCTGCAGTTGTGCTTGTGTTCATGTTTGTGCTGTGCATCCACACCCTCCACACATGTACTCAGAATTCCTCTTCCTCTTGTAGGATTTCCAGTGTGGTTTTCTCTCCCATTCATATAATCCAGAGTTTAATCCATAAAAGACATCACTCTAAATTTAGTTATCTCCATAATTAACAGTATTTTTTCATTTACTTAAAACTTCTATTCCCACCTTTATTTGGGGAAAAAAGAAAGAAGGCTTGTTTCTTCAATACCTAGCACTTTAAAGAAAAACTCAGAGTGATGCTTTCTGTCTGTGTTATGTTCTTTCTGGTATTCCTTTAACCAATGATGGATTTAACTCCAAGAATCAGTATCTGGAATATGATTTCCTCTCACAGTATTTAGCTGTCAATGATGTTTCTCAAGCAGATTTCTCATAGTTAACCTTTTGCATGTACAATAACATGCTCCAATACCTCCTATACTCACCCAATTAATTCTCCTCCAGATTATATTGACTTTTATATTTTTGTCTTTTCTAATTTTGTTTCTTTTATCAATGCATTTTTGTTTATATCCATGTTGGATATTTTATTGCCTAATGTCCCTTGTCATTATTTATCCATGATGGACGACTCCAGTTATTTTTGTGCTTACCATTTCCACTTACATGAAATCCAATCACATCTTCACTTTTTGAATGAAGATTTGAGTAATTGTGTTTTAATATTATTTCTTTAAGATCCAAATCCAAAGCTTACATCAAAAAAAACTTTTCACATCATGTTCTTTAGACTCTTTTTATCTTCACTATATATTTAATTTTGTTCCTAACAAATGTCTTCCTAAAATATTATTTGTTTTTCTTGTCTTTTACTACTTTTTATCTTTGCGCCAACAGAAATATGTAAGTGCATATACTTATTATCTTTTAAATACTGAAATCCAATTATATTTGCTTTTTATATTTTTTAGCTTTTAATTTTTGAAGTTATTTTTCATGGTATTGGAAGGTGAACATACCGAGAGAGAGAGAGAGAGAGAAAGAAACAGACTAACAGCACTCTTCCACCTGTTGGATTACTCTCCTGATATCCTCAACAGTCAGGGCTGGGCCAGGCCATAGTCTGGAATTCCACCCAGGTCTATGATATGGGTGGGTGGCTAGGACCCAACTACTTGAACCATCATCCCAGAGTACATATTAGCAGGAGGCTGGGTCAGAAACAGAGGAGCCAAGTCTCAAATCAATCACTTGTAAATAGGCAGCAATTTAACCACTATGTCAAACAACCATTCCTACTTTTTTTGCTGACCAAATAGAAAGGGCATGATGATTTGGAAATTGTCATTTACAAGAATCAGTGGTGGATTGCTATGATGTGCTATGTTATGATTTTGCGAATCTGATTTGTATCTTAAGATTAGCATGACTTGTACATTGTGATTTAATGCTACAACTAGTACTCAAACAGTATTTTTCACTTTGTGTTTCTATGTGTGTTCAAACTTGAAATCTTTACTTAATATATACTAAACTTATCTGTATATAAAGAGAATTGAAAATGAATCTTGATGTGAATGGAAGGGGAGAGGGAACGGGAAAGGGGAGGGTTGCAGGTGGGAGGGAAGTTATGGGGGGGAAGCCATTGTAATCTATAAGCTGTACTTTGGAAATTTATATTCATTAAATAAAGTTAAAAAAATTAGCATGACTGTGCTTTGACAGTACTAATTCCATTGTAAACTTTTTGTTGTAACACAAACTGAAACTGAGCAAAGTAGCCGGCTGATAGAAGAAAGCCCATCACTTCTCTCTGGCTGACTGACAGCCACATTGACAACTGCACACCCCTCTGCAAATAGGATAGTTTGGGTGCAGGACCTTCCAGATTGCCATATGGAAGCTAAAATAAATTCTGAGGCAATAAATTATGGTGCCTTCACATTGCCACTTGAGACACATCTCACTGTGACTCCATTTTTGCTGTGTGGAGAATTCACTCTGAGAAAGAATCAGCCATCAGAGGCTCTGCTGGATTGAGAACACTTACTCCACTGTTGACTGTGTGACAGCACCCAGAGCCATTAAGACTCACCTTGAAGAAGTGTATTCGCTGGGACCGTTTGGAAAAACCACCCAGTGGATGCCTGGTGCTTGGATCATAGCTTGCACTCTGTGCTTGAGTAACTGTCCTTTACCTAAGTGTCCCATATTTTCCTTTGCTATTTTATTTTTGAGTGTCTTGCAATATACCAATTAATTCAAGAACAATCTCTGCCTCTCTTGGCTTATCATTTTATTAAAGGGTAAAAAGACACCCTATTTGGAAAATTATAATCCTTGGAGTTGAAATTGTCAGCCAGCATTCGGGAAAATGGGTCTGGCTGGCCCAGACTAATGCTCTCATAAAGGAAGTCACCCATGATCACATAAACAGCCCAGATTACACAGGCAGTCTATAAAAAATGACTGGATTATGATAAAGATTTAGGACAGATACTATCTATAGATTTATTTTTATGGTACACATACTTTTGTTAGAAAATGAAAATATTTTTAGGTTATGGTATATATACTGATTTATTATATTTTAAACAAGTTAAATGTTTCAAATATCACTCGGAATTCTGCAATAAAACATATGAAGCCTTCTATTAAGAAATATCATTTGATATTAAACCCTTACACCATCCATAATATTCATGGAAGGATTATAAATTTGAAGTGATAATGGGTATTAATGCCCTGGTGGGTTGGCCAAGATTTTGGGACTATAGAGGGTACCTTGGGAGTTGTCCAGTATATTCTCAAAGAATAACTATGAGTAAGGATTGGCAACATTCTGCTAATGGAGTTGCTTTGATAAAGCAGTCATGAGTCAGCACAACTCTAATCTTTGTTGACTTTCTGTGCTGACTTCTACTTTTCTCCCACAATCTTTATCCACCTTCCTTCTGTTTGAATAGCTTTGTTTGAATAAGTTTCTCTTTGGAAACTTTCAATTCAGTTGCAACATCCTAAGTCAACAAACTAGTCAGCATATTATTATTTAAAAAGTATTTCACCATTAAACTCAGAAACTAACAAAATTTTCTCAAGCATTATAGTCTCAATGAATAGCATATAAAGGATTTTTATTCACTGCTTTTCTCACTACACATCTTTTGAGCACCTGTTTTGTTCCCTGAGTTGTTTTAGGCATGAGAATGCCCTGGAACACTAATTCTTGAATGCCAGGAAGAAGCTCACTGTGAGAACATTCAGGTAAGAGTGTAAACCAGAAGGACCAATGAGGGCAAGAGCATTGGTCAGTGCTATGGTTTGAGTATAAGTTGGTCCCAAACTCATGTTTAACTTTAAACCCCAAGGACATAGGTTAATGGTACCCTGACTATGGAAACTTAATGCAGTTGTGCTGGTTAGGAGGCATGGCTGAGTCGGAGTTAGATCACTGGCAGTGTCCTTCATGAGTGGGTTATCATTAAAGCTGCAGCCTAGCTCCTATCTGTTCCCTGGGTTACCATGTGATCTTTCACCTATAAGCGCTCAACCATCCATAATGGGTCACTTGGCAGGAGCAAAGCATGTGCTATTCTATTTGGACTTTCACTCTCCAAAACTGTGAGCTAAATCAACTTCTCTTTCCTCAGAAGCAGAGTCGCAGGTAAACCTGCATTTCAGACATGATAGTCAAGTTAATGTGGTGGGAGCATGATGAGGAAATACTGAAAGGTGAGGTCAGGGGGCTGTGGGGAACCACAGGCTGGCCACCTGTGGGGACCTTCTCATTGCACTGCCTCATCCTACGGAGCAGAGCAAGGTCAGGGTAATAGGATGGGATACGCCTTGATCTAATGAGATGAGACACACCTTGACCTGGAAGGACTTGCAGACAATCTGATGAGATGAGATGCACCTTGACCTGGAAGGACTTGCAGACAACCTGGCGAGATGAGATGCACCTGGACCTGAGACTGCGCATGCCCTTTGATGGACTGCTGGGGGGGATGTGGGATGGATAAAAGACCGTGTTAAGGGCCAAGAACGGGGGCAGCCACTTCAGTCTTTCTCTGTCTTTCTCCCGGCTGCTCCCCCCTCCCTCCTTTCCTTCAATCCCTAAGAGTAAAAGTTCCTCGAGAACCGATCAACAGCGGTCGTGTTGTGATTCTGCGGGTTGGACCTTTGCTGACAAGACTTGGGTTGGCGAGGGATCCGACAAGTGGTGCCGTGACTCGGATCTTCAGGCCGATGACCGCTGGAAGCAGGTAAGAAAAGGATAAACGTACATATACGGGAATCTAGGCCGGTAAAGGGAAAGGTCTAGGATTGTAACCGCGGGTAAATCATAAAAGTAAAAAAGTATAAAATGGGAAATGTTCCGTCGACAACCAAATTACTGTTAAGCCGCTTATTAAGTGCAACGGGGACGCCCGTGATAGCGGCCATTCTTTAGCTACTCAAAGCGGTTGCTAGCGTGACATCCTGGCTAGCGGACGCTGGTGAGGGGGAAGAACCAAAGTGGAAAAGGGTAGGCAGAAGGATAGGAACAGTAGGAAAATCGCCAGAGGTTTTTAGGCTGCGGCCAGAAGTGGTATTGGAGGAGACTCAGAGTGAGTCCCAATGTGGAAGGACCTGCAGGATAACCAATGGAAAGGCCCGTTTCCCTTACTGTGAAGGGCGCAGGGAGCTGTTTGTTTTTTTCCACAGGGAGCCTCTCAACCTATCTGGACGCCGGAAAGAAGAGTTCGGCTTCTTGCGCAGAGTCCTGACGAGCGGAGTCCCGCAGAGACCACAGTAGACTCGCCCACAACAGAAAGCGAATGAGACATCTCTGAGTGATGAAAAGACTGTCTTTTTACTAGCCGGTGTTGGGAGAAATTTTAGGAGTAGTAGTTAGTTGCTTGTTAATAATGTACCCTCTGTGTGAAGTATTTTGTGATTGTCGGTGTTGGGGAAATTTTAGGAGTAATAGTTAGTTGCTTGTCAATAATGTACCTTCTGTGTGAAGTATTTTGTGATTGTCGGTGTTGGGGAAATTTTAGGAGTAATAGTTAGTTGTTTGTCAATAAGGTACCTTTTGTGTGAAGTATCTTGTATTATTGTAACCCTTGCTAAGTGTATATTGCCAAGATGAAGGATTGTATTGGGGCCTGCTTAGGGCCCTGCCTTGGTCTATGCCACTGTCTCGGTCAGATCATCTCGAGCATTATCGGAGGGCAACAGCGCACCAACCTGACTGCTCTGCAGGAACCTGACTGCTCTGCAGGCTGTGCATGCTATGTTTTGCTCCGACCCTCAATGGCTTAGCTTGATGGAACGGTAGTCAATGACGGGTAATCACTGGCGAGTGCACCTAGCAACCTAAGACAGAGCATGGGACATGCTTCCCAGTGACTCGATGATGGGTAAGCAGGTGGCAGGTCGCTGGGAACCTAAGACAGGCACGATTCCATGCCATACAAAAGGGGGCCAGTGTTGTAGTAGAGCAGGTTAAGCTGCCACCTCAGACTCTAGCATCCCACATGAGCATTGGTTCAATTCCTGGCTGTTCTACTTCTGACCCAGGTCCCTGCTAGTGCTAGTGCACCTGAGAAAGTGGTGGAAGATGGCCCAGGTGTTTGGGCTCATGATTCCCATGTGGGAGACCTGGATAGTTCCAGGCTCCTGACTTCAGCCTGGCCTAGTCCCAGCCATTGTGGCCATTTGGGGAGTGAACCAGTGGATAGAAGATCTCTCTCTCTCTCTCTCTCTCTCTCTTTCTGTTTCTCCTCATTTCTCTATAACTCTGCCTTTCAATTTAATTAATTAATTAATCAATCTAGAAAGAAAGAATGAAATAGAGTAATAGGTACCATAATTTATCATTTAGCTATGCTAAGAAGCAAAATTATGTGGCTTACGTGGCTAGGTTTCCAGAACCAAGCAGGAATCTGAGGATCTATGCACAAGTGGGATTCAACAAGTGCATGAAAAGTATGCATTGTCTTTCCATTCCATTTTCCCATGAAAGTTTTGAAGCTCCTTCATATATGATGATTAAGAAGTAAGCATAAAATTTGAAAAACCTACCTAAGCAAAGCATAAATATTTTGAAAGAGGTCAGAGAGGGGCTGGCGCCATGGCGCACTAGGTTAATCCTCCGCCAACAGCACCGCATCCCGTATGGGCACAGGTTCTAGTCCCAGTTGCTCCTCTTCCAGTCCAGCTCTCTGCTATGACCTGGGATAGCGATGGAAGGTGGCCCAAGTGCTTGGGCCCCTGCACCAACATGGGAGTCCGGGAAGAAGCTCCTGACTCCTGGCTTTGGATTGGAGCAGCTCTGGCTGTTGCGGCCACTGGGGAGTGAACCAACGGAAGGAAGACCTCTCTCTCTCTCTCTCTCTCTCTCTCTCTCTCTCTCTCTCTCTCTCTCTCTCTTCTCTCTCTCTCTCTCTCTCTCTTTCTCTCTCTCTCTCTTTCTCTCTCTCTCTCTCTTCCTCTCTCTCTCTCTTTCTCTCTCTCTCTCTCTTCTCTCTCTCTCTCTCTTTCTCTCTCTCTTTCTCTCTCTCTCTCTCTTTCCTCTCTCTCTCTCTCTTTTTCTCTCTCTCTCTCTTTCTCTCTCTCTCTCTTTCTCTCTCTCACTGTCTGTAACTCTACCTGTCAAATAAATAAATAAAATCTAAAATCTTAAAAGAAGAAGAAAGATGTCAGAGAGTCAGGCATGGGTGTATTAGTTATCTACTACTGCTGCATGTCTATTGCAAACTAGTCCAAAATTTAGAGACATAAAGTAACAAGCATTTATTGTATCACAAGGTCTTTGAAGAAGGCCTGGAGAGAGAACCTTGGATCAGTCCCTGGATGAGGGGGCAGGGGTGAGGAGTGATTTATGAAAGCATCAACAAACTGGACTCCTCACATGCACCTTGCCTAGAGTGAGCTTCCTTGTAGTGGAAAAGGGCGCAAGGGAGCAGATAGGCACACACCATGCTCTGATTGTGACTTCACTTCATTTCAATCCATTCTACACTTACAATCACAGTTGTTTCTCTAAAATGTAAACGTGACTATCACATTCCTTACATCATTCAGTGAGTCCCTGTTCCCTGCAGAATGCAATCTCACAGTATCCCAAACCCTCATCTCCAGCCCAACTTACCCCAACCCTGAGCATGGTGGGACCTCTTCCTTCCCAGTGTGGGCCTCTCAGCCAGTGGCTTCTGATGCTGTGGCCCCATCATGGTAGTCTCTGCCTCTGTCTTCCACCTCCTCACCCTTTGCCTGTCTGTGACTTTTCTTCTCTGTGTTATGGGGACACTTGTCATTGGATTCAGGGCCTTTCTTGATAATTCAGATGGTGTCACCTGAAGGTCCTTATGATAATTACACCTGTGAATTTAGTTTTTCCAAACAAGATCACATATAAAGGACCCAGGATTTGGACATGGGCCTATTTTAAGGAGATCACCCCCCAGACCGTGGTGTAGATGAAAAAAGATATTTGGCAATTGCTCAATCAGGATCATGGGTTATTTGGGGTTTGTCACACTATCCTCTTGCATTAGCTAAAACTCATTAAAAAATTTAAAAGCTACTATGTTATTCTAAAAATCATGAAAAAACAATGCATAGATATAAAAAATCTTTTGCACCAATATAAACTTACACTTTAATTCTATTTAATACTCTGGTTTCTCTTCATATCGTATAAATCTTTCGCCTTTTACATTTTAATTCTATTTTCCATGACCTCTTTTAACACCTGCATACCTTACCTATTGAACTGATACTATAGTCAGGGTTTTTGTGAAGCTCTGGACATTAGACTCAAACAAGATAAAAGTTATACCCCAGGAGCTCAAAGTGTGTAGGAGAATCTAACACTAAATACATAATGTTGGCCGGCGCCGTGGCTCAACAGGCTAATCCTCCGCTTTGCGGCGCCGGCACACCGGGTTCTAGTCCCGGTCGGGGCACCAGATTCTGTCCCGGTTGCCCCTCTTCCAGGCCAGCCCTCTGCTGTGGCCCAGGAGTGCAGTGGAGGAAGGCCCAGGTGCTTGGGCCCTGCACCCCATGGGAGACCAGGAAAAGCACCTGGCTCCTGGCTCCTGCCATCGGACGAGCGCGGTGCACCGGCCGCAGCGCGCCGACCGCGGCGGCCATTGGAGGGTGAACCAACGGCAAAGGAAGACCTTTCTCTCTGTCTCTCTCTCTCACTGTCCACTCTGCCTGTAAAAAAAAAAAAAAAAAAAAAAAAAAAGAATTTAAATACATAATGTCAAATATCTGGAGAGATCATCCCTGATTGGAAACCTCCACAATGTACACATGTACCAAAGTATCATATGCTATACCACAAATATAGATGCACAGAAATTCTTGTGTCAATTAAAAATGTGATCCCAGTATGCTGTAACCAAAGACAATAGAGAATGTATAGTGGTAGCCTTGGGTAGAGCATTTCAATTGGTACAAAAAAGGTCCACAGCCTTCGAAAGTGGATTTAGGTGAGGCAGGGAGGGAAAGTATGGAAATAGAGTTGCTATTTCAATAGATAAAAATACAGACACTCAGGTAAGTGTGAAGTTCAGATAAACAATAAGTTTCATTATGGCACAATGTTTTAGATACACTTCTGCTGAAGAATTATTTTTTGCCTATGTTTTATTGGACAACCCAATGAGGAAAGTCCTTCAGAGTGACACTCACTGTGTTCCTACAGACACCATGCCAGGTGAACCTCATGGTGCAGAATTCTTATCTGCCTCAGTCCTTTCAGCTATTCCACAAAGCCACCACTGGACCTCAGTGCGTGCCCACTGTTCTCCCTGCTGCTGAGCCTGCTCCCCCTGCCATGGTGCTGCTCAATCTGAGTAGGCCTCACATCACTCCTGTGTTATCTGCTGATGTAAGAACAGAAAATATAGTGTACAGGGCTCTCTCTTCTATGTCTTTTCCGTAGAAGTTGTATTTGCTAGCAATGTAGTTGAGAATGGCTCTGGTGTGCACCAACTTCATCCCATCAATTTCAACCATAGGCCCTTTCTGTAATATCAATGCCTCATCTTTTGGAAGAAGAATGGAAATAGGGTGGTAAAATGTCTATGCATCACTCTCTTTAAGATATTAATGTGTTTCTTGAAATGACCAAAAATACGAAATGAAAAAATGCATTCTCTTTCAAGTGAAATAATATTCTGATCTCAGTGCTCTGTGTTCCTTCTTTTTCCTATCACTCCTACCCTTTTTTGCCCATTATTTCATTGGTATTTTTATTTCCCATCTAGATACACTGTAGGTCCCTGTATTTTTGGTGTTTAGTTTATCTTCTTGGAGATTTTAGGGGAAAACTTGGAGATGCTACAACCAGGGACCATCTGGATACCATTTTGGACAGGAAGTTTGTAAAGTCTCATGGCATTCATCACATCATCACCAGTTCTAGAGAAATTCCTATGTAGGGCCTATGAGTGCTCTTCAAATAATGTCACTGAACATTGTGTGCAAGGAAGGCCTGTGTCCTTGGCCCCATGCTGCTGGCCCTTGCTCTTCATCTCCATCCTCTTACTCTGACCAGGACTTTCAGCCAATTCAACAATCTCATTATGAAGCCTAAAAAATTGCAAGGACATTGCCTTCTAAAATATGAAAGAAGAAAATCAAAAAAGCTATTAAATTTCTCCTCCTTTCATCCTCATTCATGTTCTTGGGGGCTTGGAAGCCTGGCAGTGTGTGAACGTGAGCAGACAGTAGCTCAGTCGTGGAGAGTAAAGCGTCACAAAGCAAGGAGGAGGCTTCGACAGGCACATGGAAGGTTCCTTTAGCAGACACTCAGAGAGGCTTGGCCCTTTCAGCTCTCAGTTGTCAGGCCTGTTCACATATGAGCCAGTCTTTCTCTCTGCACCATCCTGATTACAACCCTACCAACACACAGGCATCATCTGGTGTTTAAATATTTTACTCAGTACACCCACCAAAGATATTTAGATAGTTATTTTTAACCACTTCTTAACTTTTCCAAATCTTCTCAAGTTTTTATCAATTTCTCTTCAAACTGGAAGCAGAAACAGTAAAAGGGCTCTTATTTGTTCATTCTATAGCATTATAGATTCTAAACTTAAATGGCCCCTCTTGGGCACATAACATGGAGAAGGTAAGATTTATTAGTTTGACAGCTAGAGAGAGGAGTGTGGTCTCTAGGAAATGTATTTAGATCCATCAAGAAAAGGGCATGAGTCACAGAAACAGCTGCTTATTCTTGCAGGTTCACTTCGCCTCCACGCTGACCCCTCTGACGTACATAACTAGGTCTTGATTTAGTAGGAAATGTCACTGGAGGGAAAGGAGTGTGTGTTCTTTCAGCTATGGAAGACAGCCTGTGCCCTCAAGCAAGAACAGAACAGAACCTGGGGTGCCCTCAGCGTGTGGTGTGCTGTGGGCCAATGACTATCTAAGGTCCTGCCATCAAAGGGCCTCTGCTGTGCTTTCCATCACCACACTCCCCAGGAGCCCTTGTCATGGGTGAAATGGGCTCTTATTGCTGCACAGCTTTAACTCTTGTAACCAGAACTTCTTCCCCTGGAAAATGTGATACACACTGGGTAGAATGCTTACTTTAGGAAAGGAACTAGAGTAACCACACTGAAGTTTAGTCAAAGTTAACTTTTGGGAGCATATGAGTTCCCATATAAATAATGTTTATTAGGGAATAATAAACACAATGTTTATTAGGGAAACTCTGGTGTCTGATCTCTCTGTATTTCTTTTTAAATATCACCTCATATTTAAATATAAATACATCAGTAACAGTGTACGAACACAGAATTGAATTCAATAGATTAAGTAAAAAACAAGATGGAAAGCCTAACACCAGACTTGGTGAGGAAGAAGAAAGAACATCAAGTTAGAAGACAAATCTCTGGAGGTTTTACAGTCAGACCAAAAAAAAAAAAAAAAAAAGAAATTAGAAAACTAAAAATCAGTGTTGGAAATTTATGGGATACTGTCAAACAACCCAACATACGAGTTTTAGGAGTTCCTTAAGGTGTGGAAAGAGTCCCAGCACACAAGATTCCCACAGTCACAGGGTGCCAAGTGTCCTCTCTACCCTGCTAGTCTGTCCCAGCCACAGAGAGGTGGAGATGCTCCTAAATCCTGGGGGCACCTCTCAGTCCTGTGTGGGTGCCCAGACCCTGTCAATCCTCGCAGTCAGACTCAGGCGTTTCCTCTCAGCTGGTTGCTGGGTGCACAACACAAGCTGGTGCAGCTGTTATGATGGCCAAAATGTCACCTGCCCACTCTCAGCTAGTTGTAGGGCACCACTTTTGGGAGGTTGGGGAGAGAAAAACATTCCCGCTTTTTCCCTCTAGGTTGGCAGGTACACTGTCCCCCACGGAGCTTCAGGCCAGACTCATGCCAGGCTCTCCCTGCAGCTTTATTACCAGTGGGTCGGGCTGCTGCATTCTGGTCTCACTTCACTCTCCAAAGTTGATGCTGAGGTTCTTGGTTGCTGGGGTCCTGAGCTGTGCACTTCTACAGCCTCCACACAGCCTGCAGCATTCCTCTTTCTTCCCTGGAGTTTCCACTGCAGCTTTCTCCCTAACTCTTCCCTGAAATTGCACTCTCTCCACTTCTTCTTCTTCTTCTTCTTTTTTTTTTTTTTTTTTTTTTTTTTTTTTTTTTAAGTATCTTCACCTAGACTAGAACAGTAAGCTCATTCCCTATTCTGCCTTCTTGGAATCTCCAAGATTTTATTTTCAACCAAGCAATTCCATTGGAACAGTGAGGAGACTCTCCAGGTTTCCTTCCTATGGTCCTGTATGAAACACTTCTGGTCCAGATTTCTTTGGTACAGTCTTTCCAACCCTTATCTACATAATAGGTTCACATCGAGGCTGGCATTGTGGCTCAGCGGGTTAAGTTGCTAGCATCCTATATGGGAATGCCAGTTTGAGTCTGCTACTATCCAGTGGAAGAGCTCTTTCTCTCTGCCTTTCCTTCTCTTTGTGTCACCTGGCCTTACAAATAAATAAAATAAACCATTAAAAAATAAGTTCACACCATTGGGTGCTGGTTATCATTCTTATAATTTCTGGAAATTTCCTTCAGATTCTTCCCTTCCCAGATCTTTATCTCTTAACACTCAAAGAATTTCTACATTGTATTACAATGCCAGTTGCAGTTCAGCCTCTCAACAGCCTGAGTACTTGAAATCATGATTATATTACCCTTTGGTTTCAGGGTTCATCAGTGTTTGCCTGCAAACTGCATCTTATTCTGTGATCACAGTCACCTGAATCCACTCCAATTCCCACCAACAGGGTACCTTTTTTTCTCTACATCCTCACCTGCATTTGCTATTTTTCAATTTTTTGATGATAGACATTCTAAAAAGGATGAGGTGATACTTCATTATGGTTTTTACTTGCATATCACTGATTGTTAGTTATACTGAACAATTTTTATATGTCTGTTCGCCATTTGTATTTTCTCCTTTGTAAAATTCCGGTTCATGATCTTTTCCCATTTCTCAACTAGTTTGTTTTGTTGCTGTTGCATTTCTTGATCTCCTTATATATTCTGGAAATTAATCTAGCAGGTGATGGCTCAAGAAGTCCCCTCCATCCATACAGGGGTTCCAGATTAACTTTTGGGCTCGTGGTTTCAACCTGGTCCAGTCTCAACTCTTGCTGGCATTTGGGGTGTGAAAAAACAAATGAAGGATCTCTCTCTCTCTCTCTCTCTCTCTCTCTCTCTCTCTCTTTCTTCTTTACAAATTAAAAGAAGTTTTAATCTTTTTTAAAATGTGAAACTCAATAATCTAAAGGTTAGATAGTTAAAATATTTTAGAAACATATGTACCCAATTCATCCATCTTACAATGGGGATGGTGTATACTGTGCTTCCCTGCCAGGGAAATGGAGGTGGCACGGACCAGCAGAATAAGAGGGAGAGTGAGGCTTCCCCTAGTATAGGGAGTGTTTAATTGTGAGGTC
Source organism: Sylvilagus floridanus (assembly GCA_949820135.1). Lineage (NCBI taxonomy): Eukaryota > Metazoa > Chordata > Mammalia > Lagomorpha > Leporidae > Sylvilagus > Sylvilagus floridanus. Next base: position 112,327,501 of record OX463227.1, on the reverse strand, counting down.
CAGAGTTCAGAATTAACTGATTCTGCTCCTCATACTAAATTGGCCTAGCTGTTGACAGAGGATCACACTACAAAGGGAAATGAAATTTGATCTTCCACAGTATTTACAGCTCTCTTCCTGATGAGAAACCTTCTAGCTCTTTCAAATATGTGGTCACAATGATGTGGCCAAGAGTGGGGCAAAGGTTACCACAAAATCTTTCTGGGTCAACAGAGAATGAGAAGCCTTGATGATTTCCTCTGGGCCACACACCTGTATTCCTCCTTCACAGTCAGCATCTCGGGAGTGAGACTGTCCTCTCCAGCTACCCTAGGAAATAGCTCCTAATATCCTCTCTTTTTTTTAAGATTTATTTATTTTACTTGAAAGTCACAGTTACACAGAGAGAGGAGAGGCAGAGAGAAAGCAAGAGAGAGAGAGAAAGGTCTTCCATCCTCTGGAGCTGCGCAGATCGGAAGCCAGGAGCCAAGAGCTTCCTCGGGGTCTCCCACATGGATGCAGGGGTCCAAGGACTTGGGCCATCTTCTACTGCTTTCCCAGGCCATAGCAGAGAGCTGGATCAGAAGTGGAGCAGCTGGGTCTCAAACTGGCACCCATATGGATGCTGGCATCGCAAGCGGCGGCTTTATCCATGATGCCACAGTGCCGGCCCCCTAATATCCTCTTTACAGAGGAGGCCTGAACTTCAGAGAGAGAGCAGCTGCCCATGCCATACTCTCTGTGATGCTGGATCAGTGGAAATTCCTCCATCTGGTATCAGGTCCAGGGCTTTTCTGCTCCACCATGGAAACTTACCCATCTCTGCTTCTCTTTGAGGGTATGCTTTACATTTTCCCATCCAGAGTCCATTAGTCAACTTAAAGCTAATAGAGGAGAGAAATACAGGACCGTATATTTCATGAGTTCCTCTTTGTTAAAAGCTCTTTAGAAGCTTAACTGAAGGGAAAATATGCCTTTATTTTCCTTGACACCCTAAAAAACTGTGCAAACTGAGGACTAACTAGCAGAACTGTATATCTCCTAACTTGAAAATGGGCTTATTTTGAAAGGTATATAGTCTATGATAATTGCACTGATAACTTAAGGAAGTTATGTTGCCAGGTTGGTGCACTACCCCTTCTGCCCAGGTGATTCCTGCCTGCCAGTATCACACCTCAATCAACAGCTGTAATACCTCCTAAATCTTTGCCTTCCTCCTCTTCAAATTAGGATATCAACTCATCTGCATCCAAACACTGCTCTCTGAAACTTCTTACAACAGCTTTTCCTCGTTGTCATTTCAATGTCTTTCTCCATGGTTTCTATCCTCTTTCCTGTGAATTATTAGACTCTTATTGCTTTGACAACTGGATTTTCAGAGAATTTCAATGTTAATCACAGTATTTACTTTATAAGATCTTTTTTTGGTGCCAAATATTACCAGTTATTTCATAACATTGTCACCTCAACCATTCTAATCCTGTTAGCTTGTGCATTCCAGTTGGTTGTTTGTATGGTTTTTTTAAATGCAGTTGAATTCATGGTTCAGTGAATCTCATCAAAGGGTTATTTTGCTCCTGACACCACAGAACTTTTGGCAATGTCTGGAGACATTTTTGTTTTCATAACAAGGGCATGGGCATGGGTGTAGCACTGCAGAGTCGGGTTGAGAGAGGCCAAGGAAGCCTCTAAACATCCTGCAAAGGACAAGTCAGCCCAACACACAAAGAATTGCCCAATAAAAAAATACTAGTGCCAAGCTTGAGATTCTCTGCCTTAGCCATTTTCTAGGTTTGTCCTGAGTTGTTTGAACCTGAGGGAGAGAATGAAACTTTTCATTTAACTAATTACTGGCTAAGATTGAATTAGAATCTAGTTTACCTGACATTTGGACTAATTTATTCCTATTATTATTAATTTTTAACTTTCAGTCTTCCAACCTAGGTAGTACTACAGTATCACAATTCATAACAATTCTATGTTGACTACTGCTATAGAGAAAGCAATTTCAGCATAAATTCCCACAGTTCCTCCTGCTTAGTCTATTCTCATTGCTTCTCTGCCTTTTGGCTAAGATCATATTCTCAGTTGCATGAAGTACTACCATCTCTTTTTCTACTCATGATGTTAACATTCTCATACTATTACTGCTCATGCTCTAGTTCTCAAAATGTTTCATTTTTTAAATTTTTGTGAGGACAAAGGAAAACCAATGCTTGAAATATTATTTAACCATAGCCAGAAGGTACAAAATGAATATAAAACTACCTTTTCTCATTACAAGCACACATTTTAAAGTATTTTTCTAGGTACCTATAGAGGTAAATGTTAGAAAATATGAAAAGATTTATAAGATCAGTATTTACTTTGTAAAAGGCTGTCTCACTTTTGGCTCAAATACTCAGTACTAGTTCCTAATGCGTTGATCAGCTATTTATTTAGTTCAATTACTCACTTCCTCTGAAAGCAATGGGTCTAGTTAAATAAAAGCCACTCCTATGTAATTCTTAGGCCACAGAGTTCCTCACTTGACTAGGAAGAAAATGCTAAGTCATGCTCCTATCAGGATACAAGTGATCAGTATTTTACCTTTCAGGGTTGGCAAAAAAAGAAAAAAGATTAAACAAAAATTTTGAAAGATTCCATTCCGCTTGCCAGTTAGAGGGGAATGGCTTTTTGAAGAATCTTTGGTGCTTTCATGAGATGGATACAGGACTAAGATGAAAAGTCACCCCTCTGTACTAGGCTGGCAGGTGATGATCTGTAAAGAGCAAGCTGACTCCATGCTGGAAACTATCACACTGGTTTGCCAAATAAAACAATGGACATTCAGTTACAGGTGAATTCCAGTCAAATATTAAGTAGCTTTAGGATAACTATGTCCCTAACATTGCATGGTGAATGGTTTATACTAAAACTATTGACTGGTTATTTCAAATTCAATTTTGCCTGAGTTTCCTCTATTTTATCTATTAAATCTAGCAATATTATTTGCATAGTTTGTCTCCCTGACAAGCTCACAAATCACAAGAACCTCTTACACATTCCCACGGGATTATTTTGAAAGAACACCAGGTATCATAGACCTTTGTCTTAAATGATAAGCTTTATCTTAAAAAGTAACCACTCATTTTCTTTTATATTTATATTTTCTTTAGTAGAAACATAGCATATTTAATGTAATTCATAGATGTAATTCTAATATGATTCCTTCCCCCACTTTCTCTGTCTTCTGTCTCTGTCTCTGTCTCTCTCTCTCTCAGTTTCTTTTGTTTTTTTTTTCTTATTTTTGGAATAACATTTTTAATCTTCTTTATAGTCAAAGGCTTAGTGCTCTGCTAAATAGTTTAACAAAAAGTAGAAACAGCACTGTTCAGCAGGAATATTGACAAGAGTTGTAAACAATAAGTAAATCCAAATATATCAATTTCATTCATATACTTCAATTTTTATACTTTCTCTGTATATTAACTATCTCAAATCAGAGAAATCACATGATATTTGACCTTTTGGGTCTGATTTATTTCACTAATAATAATAGTCTCCAGTTGTATTCACTTTGTTGCAAACAGCAGGATTTCATTCTCATGTATGGCTGAGTAGTATTACATGGTGTGTATATATACTATATTTCCTTTATCCAGTCATTAGCTGGTGAATACCTAGGTTGCTTTAATATCTTAGCTCTTATGAATTGATGTACTATAAACACAGGAATATAGATAACTCTTTTGTATGCTGCTTTCATTTCTTTTAAGTAAATTCATAGGAGTGAGATAGCTGGGTCAAATGAAAGATTGATATTTTGGTTTTCTGAGGAATCTTCGTACTCTCTTCCATAATGGTTGTAAGGGTTTTCATTCACACCAACAGTGTATTTGGGTAAATTTTCTCCACATTTTCACCTGCATTTGCTACTTTTTGATTTTTGAATGATAACCATTCTAACTGGAGTTAGGTAAGATTTCTCTGTGGTTTTAATTTTCATTTCCCTGATGGTTAGTGATCCTGAGTATTTTCTCATGTATCTGTTGGCCTTTTGTATGTCCTCTTTTGAAAACTGTCTGCTCATGTCTTTTGCCCATTTCTTAACTAGGTTGCTTGTTTTGTTTTTGCTGTTTCTTGAGCCCCTTATACATTTTGGATATTAATCCTTTATCAGATGTGTAGTTTGAAAATGTTTACTCCCATTCTGTCCATTGCCTCTTCACTTTTTAGAGTGCTTTCCTTGTTGTGCAGAAGTTCTCAGCTTGGCATGATCTCATGTGTCTATTTTTGCTTTTATTGCCTGTCCTTCAGGAGTTTCATTCAAGAAGCCTTTGCCTATGCCAATCTGTTGCAGCATTTCTCCTATATTTTTCTCTAGAGATTTGATGGTTTTGGATCTTAGGTGTAGATCCTGGATCTACTGTGAGTTGATTTTTGTATAGGGTGCAAGGTAAAGGTCTTATTTCATACTTCTGTCCGTAGATATCCAATTTTCCCAACACCATTTGTTGAAGATACTGTCCTTTCTCCAGGGAGTGATTTTAGTTCATTTCTCAAAGATTAGTTGGTTGTAGGTATGTGAATTAACTTTTGGGGTTTCAATTCTGTTGCATTGATCCACCAGTCTATTTTTTGTGCCACTAGCTGGCGATTTTGATTTTAATAGTCCTATAGTATATCTTGAAACTTGTTATTGTGATGCTTCTGGCGTTGTTTTTATTAAGATTGCTTTGGCTATTCAGAATCTCTTGTGTTTCCATATGTATTTTAGGATGGTTTTTTTCTAAATCTGAATAGAACATCTTTGGTATTTTGAGTTTGGAATCACATTGAATCTGTAAATTGCTTTAGGCAGTATGGATTTTATTGATATTAATTCTTCCAATCCATGAGCATGGAATATTTTTCCATGTTTTTGTGTCTTCAATTTATTTCATTAAATTTTTTGAGATTTATTTATTTATTTGAAAGGCAGAGTTACAGAGAGACAGAGGCAGAGAAAGAAAGAGAGATCTTCTATTCACTGGTTCACTCCCCAGATGGCCACAATGGCTGGAGCTGCACCAATCAAAAGCCAGGAGCCAAGAGCCAGGAGCTTCCTCTAGGCCCACAACATGGGTTCGGGGGCATAAGGACTTGGGCCATCTTCCAATGCTTTCCCAACCCATAATAGAGAGCTGAATCAGAAGTGGAGAAGAAAATGCTTTGAGAGGTTCCAAGAAGGGCGGAATGGATGGTCCAACTTATGCGAGGTGAAATTAATGTTTAAAAAGGGGAGTACATTCTGTAGGGTACATTCTTGTTCTGGGGAACCCCAGAACAAGACCCAGTGCGAGCAATAGAAACACTCCAGGTCTGCATGGAGGGAAATAAACAGCAGAAAACAATGGAAGCATGGATCCTGGGAGGAAGACATCTGCCCAGGTAAAGCAGGTAAGAGGGGATTCCACAGGTCCCAGGGCTGCTGATACAGCTGGAGTGAGAGCTTGGTGAACTACTTTTTTTAAAAAAGATTTATTTATTTATTTGAAACTCAGAGTTACACAGAGAGAGGAGAGGCATATGGGGGGGGGGGGCGTGGGTCTTCCATCTGATGGTTCACTCCCCAATTGGCCACAATGGCTGGAGCTGCACCAATCCAAAGCTAGGAGCCAGGAGCTTCTTCTGGGTCTCCCACATGGTTGTAGAGGCCCAAGGACTTGGGGACCATCCTCTACTGCTTTCCCAGGCCATAACAGAGAGCTGGATTGGAAGTGGAGCAGCTGGGTCTTGAACAAGCGCCCATATGGGATGCCCGTGCTCTAGGCCAGATTGTTAACCTGCTGTGCCACAGCACCAGCTCCACTACTTTTTTTTTTTTTTTTGACAGGCAGAGTTAGACAGTGAGAGAGAGAGAGACAGAGAAAGGTCTTACTTCCATTGGTTCACCCCCAAACGGCCACTACAGCTGGCGCTGTGCAGATCCGAAGCCAGGAGCCAGGTGCTTTTTCCTGGTCTTACATGCGGGTGCAGGGCCCAAGCACCTGGGCCGTCCTCCACTGCCTTCCCGGGCCACAGCAGAGAGCTGGACTGGAAGAGGAGCAACCAGGACAGAATCCAGCGCCCCGACTGGGACTAGAACCTGGGGTGCCAGAGCTGCAGGGGGAAGATTAGCCTAGTGAGCCACAGCGCCGGCCAAGCTCCACTACTTTTTTTTTTTTCAGTGATTTCTGTGAGTTACATTTTTATTGAGGTGTAATATAATCCAAAAATAAGTATGAATCATTTGTATACAGGTACATGAATTCTCACACTCATGGACACACCCCAGGTCATGAAATAAGACATAGCCATCACCCAAAAGCCACTCTTTGGCCCTTCCCAGGTACTCCCTATCCAAGGTTATCACTACCTTAATTCTAACACCATCCACTAACATCATTTGTTTTTCCTAACATCTCCATTTTAAAGTTAATTACAAGCTCCACTACTTTCAACGTTCCATGTGAACCCCCAGCACTGGCCCCTTAGAGGCGAATTTTTATTATTGATTCTTTCATAGGCCATAAAACAGACATTGTCAGACTGTAGTTGGAAAAGTTAAAACAACTTGTTTGCATTGTTTTCTTCTTCAATATTTAATGTCAAGAAAGCCACTACAAGGACATCGGAAATCAGATTTCACATCAGATCATAGTTAAAAGGAGTAAATTCTCATTAGTTCTGCTCAGAAGTATTTATTTCATAATCAGTGTTATTTGAAACAGTTTATTGGCTTCACAATAGCCAGAATCAAAACATAGGGGATGTATTTCCACGGTGCAAAACCCAAGAAAACTGGTTTACATGGGCTTGTCTTCCACACCTGCTTTATTTACATGAAAATCTTCAATATTTCTTCTTTACTTTTCTCATTCAAAGGAGGTTTCCTCTGGCTGCCAGGCTGCAGAAACTTCTTCACAGTGGGGAGGTTGCTGATTCTGGTTTTCAGGGCCTGCAGTGCACAAATCACAGCCTCAGAGAGAAGACAGAGATCACCCAACCCAAAGCACAGCCCAGGAAGACTGACCCCTCCTAGACAAAAACCAACTGATTCCCCTTTGTCAGTACCAGTGTCGAGGCTCAGGAACAGAACCCAGTAGGTATAAAGGAAGAAAAATGTGGTTCAATAACATATTCCCCAAGACATCACTAAGACTTTATATTCCAATTGTCCATGCATTCCTCCTTACACAGTAACGCTGAACCTTGATGGTTCTTTTAGAATATAGTGAGGATTAATATGTCAAACACCAAAGCTTAGAAGTCTCCAACATGACAAATTAAAATTTGCGTAAAATTGATCTGGAATGGGAAATATAAAACAATAACGTCTAATCAATGGTTAATCACAGCCAATTTCCACACTTACAGAGAAAGGTAGTTGTAGAAGACAAGTGAGGAGAGCCCTACAGAGAGGAATACAAGCACTGAGAGTTGGAGGTAGAGCTGAGCAAGAAAAATCACATGGAAAGAGATCTGCTCAGATGGACTCAATGCAGAAAGACAATGACACACCTGAGATGAAGGGAATCACAGAGAAATCAGGCACAGATAGCACAGTGGAAGATGGGGCTCTGGAGAGATGTGATGAGCCCTCTGTCCTCTTAAAAAGCTAATATTCTGCATTGGCATCCACAGAATATTTCCTTATTAAGCAAGATTTCTTCTTGCACCAGAAGAGGTCTCAAAGTTCATTTTGGAAACCCAGGAAGGAAGATGAATAAAAAGATGAGGGCTCAAAACGTCTTTACCCTGGGTTATGGATATTATGTTCTAAGATGGGAAATGTGAATCCTGTCCTCAAAGGGGGGGGGGGGGGGAGTTAGATCACCTGCAGCAGAGGGAAGCCTGCGAGCACACTGGGGTCCAGTTCTTCCATACTATAGATAAGTTCAACCAGGTGAATGTCTGCCTTGCTCAGCCTGTTGCCAACAAGGTAGTCTTGTCCATGGCTCTTCAAAACCTAGTGAATTGGAAGAATCATATCATGGTCACAAGCAGTCAGGTTGGGGCCTCTGCTCCCCTCTGAGACTTTCCAACCTGAGTTTTATAGTTTCACTATCTCATTGAGAGGTGTGGAGATCCAGATCTTTCTCTAGGGCGACTATCTGATGATGGAAATTGGGAAGTGGATTCTGTCTACAATTTAGTGAAAGCCCAGGTTCTCAGTTTATTCTTACTCCCAGATCCCTGTGACAACCATACTGCCCACCCTCATTTGTATCTTCTCCATTTGCCAAGGGTTATCTACTGAAGAATACATTAACGTGTTCAATGACTGACAAAATAATGATATCATGTTGTATCAGATAGGAATTAAGCTGTTAGTCAATTATTCATAAATCTCTTTTATCTCTTGCAAATATTTCTGGTTCTTCATTTTTACCCTATATGATTTTAGGCAGGTATGATCCTGATGGATTCTTCTACATTCAAGAGAAATATCAACAAAGAAAGATGCTATATATCTACTTAAAGAAGAGCTGATGAAATGATGGAATTTTGTTTCCTTATTTTTGCAAAACTTTCTTTAAACGCTGAGAGCCATGTCCCAGATTCTGTAGATTATTGTTTTCTTAACACCACTTCATTTATCTCCTCTCCTTCCTTTTACCACATCGTCCGCTCTTGAAAAACTATCTTGTTATAACAGGCAGCTGCTCTCCCGACTCCCTACACATGGCACCAGGATGTTTTGTGATGTTGCTTAAATCAGGCTGCTCTTGACTTAAATGGTTGGTTTTCTACACCATCTACCCCAACCTGGGATTTGACTTATTCACTTCCACTGGTCAAGCTCTAGAAAGCCCTTGAAATTTTTTCTAATTGAGAATTCTAAGGTGGGTTTTAGTAAATTAAATTTTACTGATGAAACTTTAGTTTAACTCATATTCTTTTTCAAGTATATTTTTATTCAATGTCTTAAGCCCCAGTGTGCTAAATTAATATTAAGGAAGGCTCTTTGGAAGTGAAGGTCAGTGCTCCAGGAAAGCCGTTCTTATGATCTACTGAATATCTGAGTCAGAGTAAAACCATATATTGAGATCCTAACCACCAAAGTGATGCTGCTCGTAGGTGTAGCCTTTGGAAGGTGATTTGATTTTGAGGGTGGAGCCCTCAGGAATGGCATTAGCACCTTATGAAAAGGCCCCCAAAGAGCTCTCTTGGCCTCTCCACCACGGTAGGGCACAGCTAGAAGTCAGCCATCTGTGAGCCAAGAACAGGCCCTGACCAGTTGTCAAATCTGCCAGCAGTTTGACCTTGCACATCTCATCGGCAGAACTGGAGATGTAAACGTTTGGCATTGAAGCTACTCAGTCTACAACATTTTCACTATAGCGACCCACACTGCAAAGACACATTCTTGGGACCAAAGCATACTCTAAATCCACAGTGTCCTCAAAGGTGAATCAGCTTCCACATACCTTTTCAAAGGCAGAAAAATAGCGGTTTCTTGCTTTTTCTTTTATCTGAGAAAGGTTTGCCTCTTGTTCCCCAGGTGGAATGAATGGGATTTTAAGAACCAGTTGATTCAAATCTGCTATGCCTTCTGTATACATATCAATCCTGGTAGACAAAAACAACCTAATTGTCAAATGCATCCCATGTTAGAGTTTATAGTAAAAACTTAATAGAATGGTATATAAACAGGTCCAAAGTAATTCACTATCTGTGGGGGCCTTTCATATGCTACTCATTATGCTATGATTTTTACTTATATATTCATATTTATTTTTGAGACAAACTAAGGATTAGATAAGTGTCTCAAATATTTTCTATACCCACAACCAAATGCAATTCCAAATATGTCAGTGATCTGTTAATATTCATGGTAATGAGAGCATGTGGTGGATCCCTGCGTGATGTAAACATTGTTGTTACATATAGGATTTGAGCTCTGCTGTGCTGTGTCCTGTGCGCAAACACGGCATGACTGAAGAGTCATATGTTGTCATCTCAGAAGACTTTCCATGGCACAGCCACCTAATACATGTCCCTCCTTCTCCCATGTGTGACCCATCCCAGGCTACTTTTTTTGTCCAATATTAGAAATTCTCTCAATTATTTCATTTATTTTTATTTGAAAGGCAGAGATCTTCCATTCACTGGTTCACTACCCAAATTTGGCAACATCCTGAGTCCTGTTATACCAAATCCAGAAGCTCAAAACTCAATTCGAGTCAGTCATGTGAGTGACAGGGCCACAGCTAATAGAGTCATCACACAGGGGCCCTCTGGAGTGTGCTTCATCAGGAAGCAGGAATCAAAATCAAAGTCTGAACTCAAACCCAGACACTCTGGTATGGAGTGTGGGCAACTCTAGTGGCTTTTTAAGTGCTACACAATTTTGTGGGCATTTCATACAACAAAGGTCATTCATGACTCACATGGAGCATTTTTCTGTTTTCTTTTATGCAGTGTAAAGTCCTCAAGATCCACCTGTTTTGTCATATCCTTCAGATCTTCATCTCTTTTTGGCGAACAAACTCTATTACATGGCATGGGTAAAGCATATTGTATGCTTTACTTATCCATTCACCTGTCCATGGACATTTGATTTATGACCATTGTTGGGATATGATGAATACTACTACCAAGAACATTTCTATCCAAGTATTAGATGGGAGATATTTTCATTTTTCTTGAATATAAACCTAGAAGTAGAATTCTGTGTCACTGGTGATACTATGCTTAATTTGTTGAGGAACTGCCAATGGTTCTACATAAGATTTTATTTCAGTTAAGTAGTACCAGTGATTCCTCAAGCTTTGAGGTACTGACCCAGTCTGACTACTTCAGTCCTGTATTAAATGCTTCAAGAACCCCCAGTGCCTTGGACTATCAGCCTCTGCTAACTGTTATCTACCCAGTCACCCATAGAATACACTGACATCATGGGTTCCTGAAGATCCCTCTAGAAAATAAAAATAAGCTCCTTTGGATTCTTCCCTCACCAGGCCTACACTCTAGATGCTCAGACAATTGGTCCCTTCTCACAAATTCTCCACCTCTGTAACTCTGTGCATCTGGAATCGTGTTTCCTCCATCCTCCTTACTTCATGGTCCAGCAGCAGTGTCTGGAAACCTCTGTCTCTGGGCTCTGTCCATGAACTGCATTCCCTTCTATGATCACAGTCACCTGAATGCATCCCATAAAGACCCCCTCATGCTCACAGAACCCTGCTACAATGGACCTCAGTGCATGCCCACAGCCCCACTGCTGCTGGTCCTGATCTCCCTGCCACGGTCCTGCTCACTCAAGCCAGCCCCACATCATCCCAGGGTCATCTGCTGATGTGAGAACAGAAAATATACCGTACAGGGCTCTCTCCTTTATGTCTTTCCCATAGAGGTTGTGCTTGTCTGCAATGTAGTTGAGAATGGCTCTGGTCTGCACCAGCTTCATCCCATCAATCTCAACCATGGGCACTTGCTGGAACATACAACTTTCATCTTTTGAAGAAAGAAAAGAAAAAGTAAAGTAAATTGTCTATGAGTTCCACTCTTTGAAGAACAACAACAATGGAAAGTTTGTTGACATGACTGGATAAAGTGAAAGGATAATGATTGCCCAGTTCCTTTCATGTTACATCATCTTTTGTTTTTCTCTTCCTGAGTCCTCCTTGTACTTATGAATACTCTTTTCACTCCTGTTCTGCTATTTCATTAATGTTCTAATTTCCCATTTCGTTTCCCAATTTAATTTCATTTCCCAATTTCCATTTTTTCATTGTAGGCCCCCTTTTTCGTGTTTACTTTATCTTCAAGGAGATGTTAGGTGGAGTTGGGAAATGCTATTTCTGGAAGCTAGTCAAATACCATTTATAATAGGATATTCCCAAAGTCTCAGGGTGTTTGTGACATCAAAGCCAGCTCTGAGAGACATTTCTATGTAGTACCCCATGTGTGCTCCTCAATAACAGCACTGGAAATCTGTGCAAGGCTGGCCTGCTTCCTTAACCCCATGGCAACCAGCCCTTCTTCTTTTCCCTCCTCACACTCTGACCTGGACTTACAGTTAATTCAGCACAGTATTATAATCAAACCTAAAATATTTCAAGGAGTTTGTATTGACACACATGTAATAGAAAAGAATTCAGGATAACTGCTGGACTTATTTCTCCTCCTTTCTTCTAATTCAAGTAGTAGGATGCACATCTACTTGAGTATTTGCATGGAGAGGCCAGTGTGGTATCCTGCACTTATTGTACATTATTCACAGGACAGATAGCAGTAGAAAACAAAGGGCACTCCCAGCACACTGGGAACATTCATGTCTTTGATTCTCTGAGAGATTTAGCTGTTTTTTTCCTTAGAGGATTTCTATAGGTTCAAGAGCCCCACTCCTCACTTGAATCAGTGTCTGGCTCTCTGTTCATCCCCAAATGTACTTTATGAGCACAAAGGCATTGCATGGCATTTAAACTTCTTTAAAGTTTCCTCATCAAGGGTATTTAGATGATTATCCTTACCATTTTTAATTTTCTGCATGTCTTCTCGAGATGTGATAAATTTCTCTTCAAACTAGAAGTATAAAGAATAAGTAGGTTTTTGTTAGTTCATTCTATAGCGTCACAGACCATTAAAATTAATGGCCCCTGTCTGGCCCCTAGTATGGAAAAGGTAAGAGACTTCTCATGGCCGTTGAGAATTTTAGATTAGATCAAGGAAAGGGCATGGACCATCACCCACTGCTGTTCATTAGGTAGCGCCCTTCGCCTCCACTCTGACCCCACTGCTGTCTGTGGTAAGGTCTAGATTTGGGAGTGGGTACCACTGGAAGGAAGGGGCAGTGTGTGTTTCTATTCATGGGGTTTCAGTACTTTGGGAAAGCCTTGCTTTCATGTGAGATAAAAACAGAACCTTGAGTGCTGCCAGCATGGGATACACCATGGGACGATGACCACAGAAATTCCTGACACAAAAGTCTTCCGCTCTGATTTCTGTCACCTCATTCCCAGGAGCACAGCTGTGGATGAAATGCGTCCTAGTTGTTGCATACCTTTAACCCTCCTAACTGAAACTTCTTCAACTACAAAATATGGGGCTCTCTAGCATGGGATTCCCAGGTTAAGGAGGGGCCTGGAGTCCTCACATTCATTTGTTACAGTAAACACTTTTGATTTTAATATGATAAATTGGCTTAATATTACTGTGTTCATGTACTGAAATCGTGACCTCTGTCACCTTACAAAATAATCTGTTTTGGTATCCTGTCTAGAAAGTGAGTATACTTATGTAAAGATACTATAGCTTGTTATAGGGGTTAAATCACTAAGCAATGAAAGGTAGGAGTGTATTATATGTTCAACCAGTATCAGCCACAAGATTTTGACCGATGGTGATTGATTTATCATATCCTTTTTGTGTTTTTGAAAGATTTAAGTCAATAGTATTGTAATAAAAATGTACATTCTGCATGGTCTAGCTCCAGTAATTTTTTAAAGATTTATTTATTTATTTGAAAGTCAGAGTTACAAAGAGGCAGAGACAGAGAGAGGGAGTGAGAGAGGTCTTCTATCTGCTGTTTCATTCCCCAACTGGCCACAACGGCTGGAGCTGCACCAATCCGAAGCCAAGAGCCAGGAGCCAGGTGCTTCCTCCGGTCTTCCCACAAGACTGCAGGGGCCCAAGGACTTAGGTCATCTTCCACTGCTTTCCCAGGCCATAGCAGAAAGCTGGATCGGAAGTGGGACACGAATTGCACCCATATGGGAAGCTAGAACTGCAGGCTGCGGCTTTACCTACTACACAACAGCGCTGGCCCCTCCAGTAATTTAAATAGTGGTGTAAATTACTCCACATCCTGTGACAAGTCATTTAGGATTAGTGTCATTCAGTTTCAAGGCTGCTCCAATCTGATAAAAATTTTTGAATGATTCCTAGTAGTTAATACAAATATGAAAATCAATTTTTGTTTAATAATAATAATGTGGTTTACTTAAGATGCAGAATCTATGAAGCCTAAAATAAGGAGACAGTTATTAAGATGTTCTGTATTTCAATGTCAATATGATTTGATTCTCATCTTGTCTCTGCCTTATAGTAGCATATAAGTTGGATATAATTATTTTATGTCTCTAAGCTTTAATTTATTCATCTACAAAATGGAAGTAGAACATTTTCTTAAGAAGAATATTTTAGTGTATTTAACATTTACAATGCAGGGCATAATCCACCTAACTCAAGTGGTTGATAATATTGGTGTTTGAAATGGTTTAAAGGAGTTCTTTAGGAGAAAAAAATCAGGAATTTCTGAGTTTATAACATCCTGAATGACAGATTTTGCTGTTAAATCACAGGATTGCACAGCATCATGATACAGAGATTTAATATAGCATGTTCAAAAAATTTACCATGTCTAGTTTTAGGGCAAATGTGATTGGTGGTGGGTGGTCATTGCAGGACTTGGGTTGGTGAGAGGTTGCTTGTGAGGATAAAGTGATGGGTGGGGTTGCAGGAATCAGCGGTGGAGCAGAGAGAAACCACAAGCCCAGGGCACAGTTCCAGTCAGCCTCTGCCTGTTAGGCTGGGCATCGCGAGAGGTGAAGATTTGAGCCACGAGCATCACCCCCTCACCCTCCTGTGCTGAGCTCATTCTGCCATTAGCTCCGAACCTACCCGAGACCACAAAGCTGAGTTACGGATGATGGTGAAATTTCATTATGTATTTATAGCGATAAAGCAACCCGGAATGGAACTGCAGTGTTTACGATAACTTATGTGTTGTTTCTTCATAAAATTGAGAAAGGATGAGGCTGAAGTCTCATGCAACATGAACTCCAGCCTGGCTCTGGCTGTGGTGGGCATTTGGGGAATGAACCAGCTGATGAAGGATCTCGCTTTCTCTCTCTTTCTCTCGTTCTGCCTTTCAAATGGGTAAAAATAAATAAATACACATTTTAAAAATCACCTCACATGAAAGCCTTCTTTTCTACTCCCATCTGAGGGACAAAAGCTCCAGAGATGATCTATGAATGGCTGTCCAGGAAAACCCTCACCAAGTTTCTGGGTTCCCCTCATTTGCACTAGGCAGTTTTTTCTTACTGGCACCACTAGAGGGCAGCACTCAGCAGAGTCACTCAGACACTTGCCAGCATTACCTGTTCAAACATAGGAAGAATGGTCTTTTTTTTTTTTTTTTCTTTCCGCTTTTTAGATTTGTTGTATTTATTTATTTGAAAGACAGAATTAGAGGCAAGAAATAGAGCGAGAGATCTTCCATCTTCTGGTTCACTCCCCAAATGGTCGTAACAGCCGCCGCTGGACCAGAATGAAGTCAGGAGCCAGGAGCTTCATCAAGGTCTACCACAGGGGTGCAGGGGCCCAATCACTTTGGCCATCTTTTGCTGTTTTCCCAGGTGCATTAACAGGGAGCAGGATCAGAAGTGGAGCAGCCAGGACTCCAACTGGGTCCCATATGGGATACTGATGCTGGAGACTATGGCTTAACCTGCTAAGCCACAATGCTGACCTCCTCTTTTAATATGTGGGTTTCTAGATATTCCTATTTCTCATTTGAGTCACAGATTTACTTGTCTCCATACTCATAGATGTACAGGCAGGGTAGGAACAGGGATCCTGTCTGTCTTCTTCCCTGTGGATCCTGACAATCTAGCACAGAAACTGGCACTAACTAGGTGCTCAACAAAATGATCACAGAATGAATGGATAGTTTGTTATAATCCATTCCCTCTCACCTCCTATTCATTGTTTTATGTTAGCTTTAATGACATGCATTGCCTAATATACCTTTTGGAAGTTTCTAACATGTACAGACAGGAAAGTGTAATATTGCTCCTTGTACCCCTCACCTAGCTTCAACAATTATCACCAAACCAATGTCCTTTCATCTTTCTGCTGTGAGACCTGAGCCTGGATCAAGGTGTAACTATTTTAATTAGGCCTCCATCTCGTAACTTGGGCCTGACCAGGCCCTGAACTCTGAGCCAGAAGCTCCTAAAAGTAAATACATAAACTCCCCTTGCGATAAACTCTCCTAGCAACAGCCAATTAGCAGATAATAGAGAAATACCTAGAGTTTCTGGTGTCTTCTCAGGGCAGATAAGGTGATTGATAGCTACCTGAGACCCTGCAGTTCGGCACGTACACCCCAGCAGCTCGGACCCTATGTTTCGGCCAATCAATTCAAAAGGCATCAACCCCAAAGCCATCCAACCACCTTCAGTAGGTCTGTTCCCGCCACTGGATGCACTAATCAACTCTAGGAGATGTCCTTTAAATTTCCCGCGGGATGAGATGATTTGCTAAATGGCACCATGATGTATAGAATGTCTCTGAAAACCCTATAAAAACCCTGTTAACTGAAGGGTCGGGGCTCTCAATTCAGACCTTCTGCGTCAGTGTTGATTGAGAGACCAGGCCTGGACCTGCAATAAAACTCTCATGTGCTTTACAGCGGTATCAGCTCCTTGGTGGTCTTTGGGGATGACTGAACCGGGCATAACACTGCAAACCATTCTTTCCTTTGTAATAACTTGAAGGGCACCCTAGACATTCTATTTAGTCATCAAAATGACCCTTTCATCACTTCCACTTTGACTATGACCTTGTCTAAAAAAGATCGGAGTTGGCGAACTCAAAAGGCTTCCGTAGCCTTGGCAACTCATGTCAAGAGCCTAGGGTGATTACTGACGCCATAAACAAGAGTGTCAATTTGTTAAGCCAACAACAGGAGTCACTGTGCACTTACTCCTCATGTAGGATCTCTGTCCTTAATGTGTTGTCCAATGTGAGGTAATGCTATAACTAGTACTGAAATAGTATTTTACACTTTATGTTCTGTGTGGGTGCAAACTGATGAAATCTTTACTTAATATATACTAAATTGATCTTCTGTATAAAAGATAATTGAAAATGAATCTTGATGAGAATGGAATGGGAGAGGGAGTGGGAAATGGGAGGGTTCCGGGTGGGAGGGAAGTTGTGGAGGGGGGAAAGCCACTTAATTCATAAGTTGTATTTTGGAAATTTATATTTATTAAATAAGTTTTAAAAATGACCCTTTCATCAACCACAGTTTTTAAAATGAAAATCTAGGCCGGCGCCGTGGCTCAACAGGCTAATCCTCCGCCTTGCGGCGCCGGCACACCGGGTTCTAGTCCCGGTCGGGGCGCCGGATTCTGTCCTGGTTGCCCCTCTTCCAGGCCAGCCCTCTGCTGTGGCCCAGGAGTGCAGTGGAGGATGGCCCAGGTGCTTGGGCCCTGCACCCCATGGGGAGACCAGGAAAAGCACCTGGCTCCTGGCTCCTGCCATCGGAGGAGCGCGGTGCGCCGGCCGCGGCGGCCATTGGAGGGTGAACCAACGGCAAAGGAAGACCTTTCTCTCTGTCTCTCTCTCTCTCACTGTCCACTCTGCCTGTAAAAAAAAAAAAAAAAAAAAAGAAAATCTACAATTAAGAGTACTATCTTAAATTTATTTTAATGAATATGTTCCTTGATGAGAGGAATTAGTAACAGTTTATTGGATCAAAGATATAAATCTCTTTCTTTGTAATTGGCAATTTATATTTAAGGCACCAATTCCAATTTTTTCAAGTCATTCAGTAAGAAATATCTCCTAGTTTATGTGTTGAACATATCTGACACAGTCAATTTTAGATGTAACAGATGATGACCTAAGGCAGAACCTACCTCTACTCCAGCTGCAGCCAGAAGCCACCGGATGGGCTCCATCCTGCCCCGCGCATCCATGTAGTGAAGTTTGGGCTTCCCAGCCATGATAGTAGTCTCCTGATTTTCCTAGCATAAATAAATGAAACCATGGAATAAAAGTATATTTTATGATGTATAACTAAATAAAACTAGAGTGCTAAAGAAGTATTGCCCTTTCTTTTTCACTTTTAAAATTTTATTTATTTAAAAGACAAACATGCAAAGAAACACACACACACACAGACCTTCCATTTGCCAATTCATTCTTCAAATGTCTGCAACATCCAGGGATGGGCTGGCCAAAGCCAGAAACTGGGAATTCAGTCTTATTCTCCCGTGAGTGTTGCAAGGACCCAACTCACTGCACTGTCACCTGCTGACAGTGAGCACCAGCATGAAGATAAAAATGGCAATGGTAGGCCGGCGCCGTGGCTCAACAGGCTAATCCTACGCCTTGCAGCGCCGGCACACCAGGTTCTAGTCCCGGTCGGGGCGCCGGATTCTGTCCCGGTTGCCCCTCTTCCAGGCCAGCCCTCTGCTGTGGCCCAGGAGTGCAGTGGAGGATGGCCCAAGTGCTTGGGCCCTGCCCCCCATGGGAGACCAAGAGAAGCACCTGGCACCTGCCATCGGAGGAGCGTGGTGCGCCGGCCGCAGCGCGCCGACCGCAGCAGCCATTGGAGGGTGAACCAACGGCAAAGGAAGACCTTTCTCTTTGTCTCTCTCTCACTGTCCACTCTGCCTGTCAAAAAAAAATGGCAATGGTAATGGTGATGGTAATGGGAGCCCCATTACTCCAAACTCCTGTTACAGTGACTGTTTTCTTCATGCCAGGATGAGAGAAGCTCCTGGAAGATCTTCCTTGCTTCACATGTTACCTATTAACAGTTATCCTCACATGGACCAGACCAGTCTCAAGTCCCCATTGGCTACAATGGGACTATTCTTGCAGGCTAATACATGAGCATCTGTGGTAATAGTGTCACATGGGAGTTAGTGGGAGGAGGAACTAGAGGACTGAGATTTACTGCAAATCTCCTAATGATCCTGCTCCAACTCCAGATCTTTTTGATGCATTATGTATTTAATCCTCATAACCAGCTATTGCTACTATCTGTTCAGTTAATCTGTAACTATTATTACTATTATCTGTAACTATTATCACTATCTGTTCGGTTTATGAAACTGAATGTCAGAGAGGTCACATGCAATGCAGACAGTCACATTCTATTTGAGATGACATGAGAATCCAAACTAGGACTAAAAAGGAGGCAGTACTGAGACCCAGAGGTGAAGGCCTTAGAACCAGAGTCTGTTGCTAACCAAGACCCAGAAAGGTCCAATGTAACTCTTCAGGTCTGCAGTTGTGAGGCTGTATTAAGTCAAAAGCAGACATTAGGCCCTGGACTCACTTAACTGCAGCTCAAAATTCAAAATCTTTCCACTAACAGGGCATGCTAATTCCTTTCTTCTCTTGGAATTCTATATTTGACCTCTGCTGCTTTGTAATCTAAAAAAGAGATGCTGCTGAACTGACTTCACAGCATAAGAACTGGGTCTCATAACTGAGACAGAAATTGAAACAGTAATAAAGGCCCTTCCAACAAAGAAAAGCCCAGGACCAGATAGATTCACTGCTGAATTCTATCAGACATTTAAAGAAGAACTAACTCCAATTCTTCTCAAACTATTCAGAACAATCGAAAAAGAGGGAATCCTCCCAAATTGTTTTCTATGAAGCCAGCATCACCTTAATTCCTAAGCCAGAAAAAGATGCAGCATTGAAAGAGAATTACAGACCAATATCCCTCATGAACATAGATGCAAACATCCTCATAAAAATTCTGGCCAATAGAATGCAACAACACATCAGAAAGATCATCCACCCAGACCAAGTGGGATTC
This sequence comes from Sylvilagus floridanus, assembly GCA_949820135.1. Taxonomy (NCBI): domain Eukaryota; kingdom Metazoa; phylum Chordata; class Mammalia; order Lagomorpha; family Leporidae; genus Sylvilagus; species Sylvilagus floridanus. The sequence continues at coordinate 112,307,937 of OX463227.1, read as the reverse complement.
ATCCCTGGTATGCAGGGATGGTTCCATGTTCACAAAACAATCAATGTGATACACCACATTAACAGACTGCAGAAGAAAAAGCATATGATTGTCTCAATAGATGCAGATAAAGCATTTGATAAAATACAACACCCTTTCATGATGAAAACTCTAAGAAAACTGGGTATAAAAGGCACATTCCTCGATATAATCAAAGCAATTTATGAAAAACCCAAGGCCAGCATCCTATTGAATGGAGAAAAATTGGAAGCATTTCCACTGAGATCTGGTACCAGACAGGGATGCTCACTCTCACCACACTATTCAATATAGTTCTGGAAGTTTTAGCAAGAGCTATTAGGCAAGAAAAAGAAATTAAAGGATACAAATTGGGAAGGAAGAACTCAAACTCTCCCTCTTTACAGATGATATGATTCTTTATTTAAGGGATCCAAAGAACTTAACTAAGAGACTACTGGAACTCATAGAAAAGTTTGAAAAAGTAGCAGGATATAAAATCAATGCACAAAAATCAACAGCCTTTGTATACACAAGCAATGCCATGGCTGAGAAAGGACTTCTAAGATCAATCCCATTCACAATAGCTACAAAAACAATCAAATGCCTTGGAATAAACTTAACCAAGGATGTGAAAGATCTCTACAATGAGAATTACAAAATCTTAAAGAAAGAAATAGAAGAGGTTACCAAAAAATGGAAAAATCTTCCATGCTCATGGATTGGAAGAATCAATATCATCAAAATGTCCATTCTGCCAAAAGCAATTTATACATTCAATGCGATACCAATCAAAATGCCAAAGACATTCTGAGAACTGAAAAAATGATGCTGAAATTCATATGGAGACACAGGAGACGTCGAATAGCTAAAGCAATCTTGTACAACAAAAACAAAGCTGGAGGCATCACAATACCAGATTTCAGGACATACTACACAGCAGTTGTTATCAAAACAGCATGGTACTGGTACAGAAACAGATGGATAGACCAATGGAACAGAATATAAACACCAGAAATCAATCCAAACATCTACAGCCAACTTATATTTGATCAAGGATCCAAAACCAATCCCTGGAGTAAGGACAGTCTATTCAATAAATGGTGCTGGGAAAACTGGATTTTCACATGAAGAAGCATGAAGCAAGACCTGTTACACCGTTCACCTTACACAAAAATCTACTCAACATGGATTAAAGACCTAAATCTATGACCTGACACCATCAAATTATTAGAGAGCATTGGAGAAACCCTGCAAGACATAGGTACTGGGAAAGACTTCCTACAAAAGACACTGGAGGCACAGGCAGTCAAAGCCAAAATTAACATTTGGGATTGCATCAAACTGAGAAGTTTCTGTATTTCAAAAGAAGCAGTCAGGAAAGTGAAGAGGCAACCGACAGAACGGGAAAAAATATTTACAAACTATGCAAGATAAAGGGTTAATAACCAGAATCTACAAAGAGATCAAGAAACTCCACAACATCAAAACAAACAACCCACTTAAGGGATTGGGCCAAGGACCTCAACAGATATTTTCAAAAGAGGAAATCCAAACAGCCAACAGATACATGAAAAATAGCAATCAGGGAAATGCAAATCAAAACCACAATGAGGTTTCACCTCACCCCGGGTAGAATGGCTCACATTCAGAAATCTACCAACAACAGATGCTGGTGAGGATGTGGGGAAAAAGGGACACTAACCCACAGTTGGTGGAATGCAAACTGGTGAAGCCACTATGGAAGTCAGTCTGGAGATTCCTCAGAAACCTGAATATAACCCTACCATACAATCCAGCCATCCCACTCCTTGGAATTTACCCAAAGGAAATTAAATTGGCAAACAAAAATCTGTCTGTACCTTAATGTTTATTGGCATGAACCAATGCCATCTCACTAGTAAAGTGATCAATTTCAGTTCACAATTGATCATACTGATAGATTTAAGAGTCAAAGGGATCACACAAACAAGACTAGTGTCTGCTAATACTAACTGATAGAACCAAAAAGGGAGAGAACGATCCAACATAGGAAGCAGTATACACAGCAGACTCACAGATGGCAGATGTCCTAAACAACACTCTGGCCTCAGAATCAGCCCTTAAGGCATTCAGATCTGGCTGAAGAGCCCATGAGAGGATTTTAGGAACGGAAAGCCAAGACACTGGCAAAAAAATAAAAAGAGTACCTAAATGAAAGATCTCTGCGAGTGAGATCCCAGTAGAAGGAACAGGACATCAAAGGAGGTATCTTTCTCTGAAGGGAGGAGAGAACTTCCACTTTGACTAATACCCTGTCTGAATAAGATCGAAGTCAGTGAACTCAAAAGGCTTCCATAGCCTTGGCAACTCAAGACAAGAGCCTAGGTGATTACTGACGCCATAAACAAGAGTGTCAAATTTTTAAGTCAACAACAGGAGTCACTGTGTACTTACTCCTCATGTAGGATCTCTGTCCTTCATATGTTGCCCAATGTGAGGTAATGCTATAACTAGTACTGAAATAGTATTTTACACTTTATGTTCTGTGTGGGTGCAAACTGATGAAATCTTTACTTAATATATACTAAACTGATCTTCTTTATATAAAGATAATTGAAAATGAATCTTGATGTGAATGGAATGGAAGAGGGAGCAGGAGATGGGAGGGTTGCGGGTGGGAGGGAAGTTATGGGGGGGGAAGCCATTGTAATCCATAAACTCTACTTTGGAAATTTGTATTAACTAAATAAAAATAAAAAAAAGAAAAAAAGAACTGATCTAATATTGATTAATGTCAGTCAATGCCGCAGAGTCTCACAAATGAGTCTTTACTTTATCCAACAAAACTCACCTGAGTTGTGTGGGCATTGTTGTAAAGCATATTAAGCCACTACTTTGGATGCCTGTATCCTGTATGGAGTGCTGGTTCAAGTCCTGGCTACTGTACTTCTGATCCAGCTTGCAGCTAATATATACCAGGAGGCAGCAGAAGATGACTCAAGTACTTAGGCCCCTCCCATTCACCCACATGAGAAATATGCATAGAGTTCCAGGATGCTACCTGTGCCAGCTTCAGCTGTCACGGGCATCTGGGAGTGAAGCAACAGGTAAAAGATCTCTCTCTCTCTCTCTGTCTCTCTCCATGTGTATTTGTGTATATTATTTCAAATAATAAAGTTTAAAGATCCTCTTTCAGTGTTGAGTACAATAATCTAACTTTCAAAAAATTAAAGTATCCTAGAAACATACTCATGTAAATAATCCATTTTACAATGGAGATGGTGGATAGTGTGCTTTCCTGTCAGGGAAATGGAGGTGGCAGGGACCAGCAAATGAAAAGGCAAGTGAAGCTCAAAGTAGTGTGTGGGTGTGTGATTGTGAACATAAGGAGTTCACAGAGTTAAGATTCTGATACTCACACTAAACTCCCTTAGCTGTTGATTAAGGATCAAGTTACAAAGGAAAATGGAATTTCATCTTACATAACGTATATCACAATGCTCCTCCAGATAAGTAACTTTCTCCCCTTTCCAAATATGAGATTACAAAGACCTGGCAAAGAGTGAGGCAAAGGTCGCCAGAAAGCCCTGCTGGGTCGACAGAGAATGAGAAAAAAGGAGGCACCATGATTTTCTGTGAGACTGCACCCACGTTCCTCCTTCACAGTCAGCAGTCAGGGACAGAGGCTCCTCTCCAAGCAACCCTAAAAATTGACTCCTGATGTCCTCCTTACAGAGGAGTCGTGAGGGCCAGAGAGAAATCAGCTGCCCAAGCACGCTCCGTGTGATGCTGGGTCCGGGGGAACTCTTCCTTCTGATTTCAGGTCTAGCAGGTCTCCTTTCTATGTGAACCTTGCCCATTCTCTGGGCTTCCCTCTGCACACCTGATTTAGCTTTCCCATTCCCTCATTTAATATTGGAAGGGGAGGGGAAACAGGAACATCTAATTCAAGAGTTTATCTGTATTAGGAACTCTTTAGAAACTTAACTGAAGGGAAAACCATAACGAAAGAGTTTCTTGCTTTACTTTTACTATCCAAAAAACTGAAAAGTGAGGACTAGTAGAACTGTATTTATCTCAATTTGAAAATGAGCATATTTTGAAAGGTATATAGTATTTGATAATTGTATTAGTAATATAGAAATTATATTGTCAAGATGGTTCCAATTGCATCATTTCTTAGCAGAGAGAAGGCAGACATACAGATACAGCCCTCCCACCACGAAGAATTAACCAATCAGAAAAATATGGTAGTACCAAGGTTGAGACACCCTGCCCTAGCCATTCTCTAGGTTTGCTTTGAGGTTTTTGAACCTCGGACAGAGAATGAGGCTTGCCATCTAACTAATCAGTGGCTAGGGCTGAATTAGAATCTATTTCTCCAATGTTCACAGTAATTTGTTCCTACCAGATTTCATTTTAACTTTGAGTCATCCCAGCCTCAGTGGTATTACAGTATCACAATTCACAATCATTTGTTAAGTACTGCTATAGAGAAAGCAATTTTAGAGCAAATTCCAATTCCTCTTGCTCAAGTCATATTTTTGGTAGTCTAAAAAACTGCCATCTCTTTGTCTCCACATGATGTTCATGATCTCATACTGTCCCTACCTCATGCTCTACTTTTATGCACTTTTCATTTTTAGATTTCTTTAAAGATTTATTCAACACAAAAGGACAAACTAATGCTTGAAATATAGCTAACAAAAGCAAGCAGGTACAAAGTGAGTATCAGATGAATTTTTTTGTACTAAGGACATAGTTTTAAAGTATTTTTCTAGGTATCTAGAGAGGAAAATGTTAGGAAATGTAGGAATATCAAAAAGATCACTACTCACCTTATGAAGGATGTTTCCTTCTTGACCCAAAAACTCAATACCAGGTCCTGATGTGCTGATGGGCTATTTATTCATTCCAAAAACTCATATCCCCTGAAATCAGCAGGTCCATTTAGATTAAAGCCACTCCCATAGAGTTCAGGGAACACAGAATTCCTCACTTAACTAAAAGAAAGTGCTAAGTCATGCTCTATCAGGATAAAAGTGATTAGCATGTTTCCTTTAAAGGCTGGCAATAAAAACAAAAATTTCAGATACATTTCACTGCTTTTGCCAGGTAGAAAGAAATGGCTTTTTGAAAAAACTTTGCCCATTCTCATGAGATGGATACAGGACTAAGATGAAAACTTGCCACCATGAGCTTAGCTGGGAATGGATAGTGAGTATAGAGAAGATGGTCACACGATGGAAATACTGGTCTGTCAAATAAAATCATGGACAGTTTGTTACAGGTGAATTTTAACCAAATAAGAAGTAATGTTAGTATAACTATGTTCCTAACATGCATGGTAAATGGTTATACTGAAATTATTGATTGGTTATTTCAAATTCACATTTGCCTGACTACTTTCTATTTTTCCTGTTAAATCTAGTAATAATACTTACATGGTTTGTCCCCCTGACTTACTTACATTAGCCTGACTAAGCTTTGACCTTTGCATGTGCTATTTGTTCTGATTCAACTTCTTTACCTACATCTTCTATTCTCTCAATTATGTCTCATTGTTTGCCTTTTTGTAATTCATATTCATTTCCTCCATAGACTTTGAACTCCTAGTGATATGTAACCAGGCAATTAGTTAAAGTTTAAATGATCTGGAATTCTTGTGCCCCTGCAATGTAAACCTATTTCTTTTATCTGTTGAATTGACACACACCCTCTTTCCCAGGATGCACCTGTCACACCTGGAACCAGGGAGCTTGACAAGACTCCACTTCACTCAGTATATCCAATTGGGCTACCACCCCATACCTCACTAAAGAGCTGGAGAGCACCAAAGAGGACTCAATTCACCACAGGCCATGCTCTGAAGTTTTGGTCTCATTTTATCTCTTTCACAAGTCATGCTCTGGCAAATAAAGGGTATTTCTCTTAGTGGGACAGTCCACACTTTCTTGTGGATATATATTCCCTTACTGGCAAATAAACCCTGTTCATTTGCACACATTGCTAGTCTCCACTTAGCATTTTTATCTCTGTGGGAGAGAAGAATCTGAGTTGGCAATTGATATGTTTGTTGCCCACATCATAGTTGGTGAACCAGCAGCCAAATAATTGGGGAAGTGGTATTTTGGTGTAATGGGTTAAGCCTCTACCTGCTATGCTGGCATCCCATATGGGCACCAGTTGGAGACCTGGCTGTTCAACTTCCAATCCAGTTATCTGCTTATGTACTTGGGAAAGCAGAGGAAGATAGCCCAAGTGTTTGGGCCCCTGAATCCACATGGGAGAGCTGGAAGAAGCTCCAGGCTCCTGACTTCAACTTGGCACAACCTTAGCCATTGCAGCCATTTGAGGAATGAATAAGAGGGTAGAAGATCTCTCTCTCTCTTCTCCCTTTCAAACAAATAAAAAAAGAATCTTTTTTAAAAATAAAGAATTGGAATAAGAATAACCCCCAAAACAGTAAGGGGTGAATGAAGCCCAACTGCCTACTTGGTGACAGTTCTCTCAGGTTTTAGAGAAACTGCTTGGTCCTCTTAAGGTATCTTTCTCTGTTCTTGGAGTCTTGGACAGGCTTTTGAAATGCAAATATGGCTACTTTCATTCCTTGTCTGGGTAATTGTTGGAGATCAGCTGGAGTCTGGAAATATTAAGGTTGAAGATAAGCCATAGGAATGGTATATGGGAACACGTAGGAGGAAAATGCAAGCCCTTGGCCACCCCCTTTTGTGTCTGCTGTGAGACATTAGTCAGCTCTTAGCATTGAGCCATTAATACGAGACTACATGTGGCTGACTCAGCTTTGGTCTCCATATTGTCCTCAGCTCAGTGTGTAGGTTCTTTTTCTTTATTATTTTATTTTGTTTAAGGAATACAACTTCATGCATTTAATATATACAGATTTGGGAACATGATGATTCTTATGCCCCACATCACTCCCACCCATACTACCACCTTTATTCCTCCTCCTCTTCCTTTCCCATAATTTTTCAGAGGTCAATTATTCAGTTAATTTTTAAAATATTTATTTATTTATTTGAAAGTCAGAGTTACACAAAAAGAGGAGAGGCAGAGAGAGAGAGAGAGAGAGAGAGAGAGAGTCTTACATCCGCTGGTTCACTCCCCAATTGGCTGCAACAGTTGGAGCTGCGCTGATCTGAAGCCAGGAGCCAGGAGCTTCTTCCAGGTCTCCCACACCTGTGCAGGGGCCCAAGGACTGCTTTCTACTGCTTTCCCAGGCCATAGCAGAGAGCTGGATCAGAAGTGGAGCATCCGGGCCTCGAACTGGTGCCCATATGGGATGCTGGCACTTCAGACCAGGACACAGCACAGCTCCCTCAGTTAATTTTTATACTCTTAAATTAACCCTACACTAAGTAGAGTTCACAAGTTAATATGAAGAAAAAAGCAAAACAAAACAAACAAAAAATTTGTTCCTCGACAGTCAAGACAAGGGCTGTACAAAATCAATACAACTCAAAATGACAGTTTTGCTTCTTTAGATTACATTTTAGGTATTCTATTTGCTACCACAGCTCAGAGAGTATATGGTATTGGTTTTTCTGTGGCTAACTTATTTCACTAACTATAATGGTTTCCAGGTGCACCCATTTTGTTGCAAATGACAAGATTTCATTTTTTACTGCTGTATAATATTCCATAGTGTATATATACTGTAATTCATTTATCCAGTCCTCAATTGATGGACATCTGGATTGATTCCATATCTTAGCTATTGTAAATTTAGCTGAGATGAACATGCAGGTACCGATCACACTTTTATATGCTGATTTCACTTCCTTTGGGTAAATTCCTAGGAGTGGAATGACTGTACCATACAGTAGGTCTATATTCAGCTTTCTGAGATATCTCCATGTTTTCTTCCCTACAGTGACTGTACCAGTTTACATTCTCACCAACTGTGGATTAAAGTAACTTTCTTCCCATATCCTCACCAGCACTTTTTGTCTGTTGATTTCTGTATGAGGGCCATTCTAACTGGGTGAAGTGAAACATCATTGTTGTTTTGATTTGCATTTCCCTGACGGCTAGTGATCTTGAGCATTTCTTCATGTGTCTATTGGCCATTTGAAATTTCTCTCTTGAAAAATGTCTGTTTGGGTCCTTTGTCCATTTCTTGACTTGGTTGTTTGTTTTGTGGTTGTTTAGTTTATTGAGCTCTTTATAGATTCTGGAAATTAATCCTTTGTCAGTTTCTTTTTTTTTTATGTTCAATTTCTTTTTTTGACAGGCAGAGTTAGAGAGAGAGAGACAAAGGTCTTCCTTTTCCATTGGTTCACCCTCCAATGGCCGCCATGGCTGGCGCGCTGTGGCCAGTGCTCTGTGCCAATCCAAAGCCAGGAACCAGGTGCTTCCTCCTGGTCTCCCATGTGGGTGCAGGGCCCAAGCACTTGGGCCATCCTCCACTGCCTTCCCGGGCCACAGCAGAGAGCTGGACTTTGGAAGAGGAGCAACTGGGATAGAATCCAGCACCCCAACCGGGACTAGATCCCAGGGTGCCGGTGCCGCAGGCGGAGGATTAGCCAATTGAGCCATGGCGCCGGCATGTCAGTTTCATAGTTTGCAAATATTTTCTCCAATTCTGTAGGTTGCCTCTTCACTTTGCTGAGTGTTTCTTTTGCAGTGCAGAAGCTTCTCAGTTTGATGTTCTTAAATTTGATTTTGATTGTGCTTCTGGGGCCTTTTCCAAGAAGTCTTTCCCAAGTCAATGTCTTGTAGGGTTTCCCCTAGACTCTCTGGTAATTTTATGGTATCACATTGTGGACTTAGGTCTCTGATCCATTTTGAATGGATTTTTATGTAAGGTGTAAGATAGGGGTCATGTTTCATCCTTCTGCATGTGAAGATCCAGTTTTCCTAGCTCCATTTGTTGAGGAGATTGTTTTGGCTCCAGGGGTTGATTTTTGCTATTTTGTCAAAGATAAGTTGCTTGTAGATGTGTGGATTAATTTCTGGAGATTCTATTCTGTTCCATTGGTCTACACATCTATTTTTGTGCCAGTACCAGGCTGTCTTGATTATAATTGCCCTGTAGTATGTCTTGATGTCTGATATTCTAATACCTTAAGCTTTGTTTTTATTGTTTAAGATTGCTTTAGCTATTTGGGTTCCCTTCTGTTTCCATATGAATTTTAGCATCATGTTTTCTATATCTGAAAACGTTGGCATTTTGATTGGGATCACATTGAATCTATAAATTTCTTTTGGTAGTATGGACATTTTGAAGATGGTGATTCTTCCAATCCATGAACATGGAAGATTTTTCCACTTTTGATGTCCTATTTCTTTCTTTAATGCTTTGTAATTTTCATCATAGAGATCTTTGACATCCTTGGTTAAGTTTATTCCAAGATATTTAATTTTTTGTAGCTATTGTGAATGGGATTATTCTTAGAAAGTCTTCCTCGGCTATGGCATTGTGTATACAATGGCTATTGATTTTTGTGGGTTGATGTTATATGCAGCTACTTTACCAAACTCTTTTATGAGTTCCAATAGTCTCTTTGTGGAGTCTTTTGGGTTCCCTATATATAGAATCATGTCATCAGAAAATTGAGATAGTTTGAATTCTTCCGTCCCTATTTGTATCCCTTTGATTTTTCTTGCCTGATGGCTCTAACTAAAACTTCCAGGATTATATTAAATAGTATTAGTGAGAATCGGCATCCTTGTCTGGTTCCAGATCTCAGTGGGAAAGCTTCCACCTTTTTCCCATTCAATAGGATGCTGCCCATGGGTTTGTCATGAATTGCCTTGATTGAGCTGAAAGTTCCTTCTAGACCCAATTTGCTTAGAGTTTTCATCATGAAAGGATATTGTATTTTATTAAATGCTTTCTCTGCATCTATTAAGATAATCATATGGGTTTTGTTCAGCAGTTTGTTAAGGTGGTGTATCACACTGATAGATTTGTGAATGTTGAAACATCCCTGCATACCAGGAATAAACCACACTTGGTCTGGGTGGATGATCTTTCTGATGTTTTGTTGGAGTCTCTTGGATATAATTTTATTTAGGATTTTTGCATTTACGTTCATCAAGGCATCCTGTGTGCCTGTCTGCTCCCTCACCCCCTTTCCCACTGTGAGGAATCTCACTCTAGAGAAGGAGAATTCCATTGACCAAAACCCATATTTTCTAGGGAAGGCACAATGTGAGGTCCAGTTTGTTGGTGAAGTGAGAAATAGCTCCTATTCCTGTACTCTGCTCTGGGTACAGGCCAGGGGAAAATGGGTTTACATCCACATTCATTATATGTAGTTCTTCTATAGCATTTATATCTTGGAAGCCCTGGTTTGAGTGTCACTGAGAGAACTGAGAGTAATAATCATGTCTGTGCCCTACATTAATTAAGGCACACACAGGAAAAGCCATGTGCACAAGGACTGTGAGTGACAGCAAGATCATCTGAGGCCAGAGTTCAGTTCTGTTTGGTTTTCTGCTTCCTAGAACACTCTAGAGTCCATGGTTGACACAATAGCTTTTTGAAATTTAATAAGAAAATCATTTTAAATAGATATTTATTTGAAAGTCAGTGTTACAGAGAGAGAGAGGAGACAAAGACAGACAGGGACAGAGACACAGATCTTCTGTCCATTGGTTCACCTCCCTCCCCACAGATGGCTGCAAAAATCAGGGGTGGGCCAGGCCAAAGCCAGGAGCCAAGAGGCTCATCCAGGTCTTCCAGGTGGGTATCAAGGTTTCAAGCATTTGGGCCATCATCTGGTGCTTTCCTCACGCTATTAGCAGAGAGCTGAATGGGCAGTCAGAAGCCAGGACATGAACCAGCACCCACATGTGACTCTGAAATCACATTCAACTTTACCCACTATGTCACAACACCAACCCCAAGAAAAACATATTTATTATAAAAAATAAAATTGCACTTCAAGAAAAAAAGAGGTTTCATTGTGCCAATTATCAGAATAATAAGTATTATCCTGAATTTATGTGAGACTTTCAAAAGTGAATTTCTACACTTGATCTTAGCCAAAAGGCTGAGAAGTAATCAAAAGTGAATTTCTATATTCGAATCTTTCAAAGGTCATATAACGGTTGTTGTCATACAATACTTGGAAATGGTAAAATAAACACTTGACATTTTTCTTCTTTAATATTTAATACCAAGAAAGAGGCCACAAGGACCTTGGATATCTGATTTCATACTAGATCCCAATGAAAAGGAATGCATTTTAATCAGTTCTGTTCAGAGGTATTTATTTTTTACCCATATCATTTGAATCAGTTTATTGGCTTCACAATAGCCAGGACCACTATATAGGGATACACTTCATTGGAGCAAAACTTCAGAAAACTGGTTCACATGGGTTTATCTTCCGCATCAGCTTTATTTATGCAAAAGTCTTCTTTATTTCTTCTACACTTTTCTCATCTGTGTAAGGCTTCCTCGGGCTTCCAGGCTGCAGAAACTTCTTCACGGTGGGGAGGCTGCTGATTCTGGTTTTTAGGGCCTGTAATGCACAAATCACAGCCTCAGAGAGGAACCAAAGACCATCCCATCAGTAGCACAGCCCAGGAAATCTGAGACCTCCTAGACAAAGACCGACTGAGCCCCCTCTGTCAGCACCAGTATAGAAGCTGGGAAACAGATCTCAGTGGGAATAAAGATAAAAGGAAGAAAATATAGTTCTATAGCATAGTCCCCAAATCATTACTAACAATTTATATTCCAGTTGTCCCTAAATTCCTCCTTACACATTAACTCTGTATCTTCATAACTCTTTTAGAATATAATGAATATCAATGTGTGATATATCAACATATGATGCCTCCAACATGACTAATAAAAATTCAGGGAAAATTGATCTGGAATTGGGGATATAAAATATTAAAGGCTAACCAGGAGCCAGTCACAACCAATTTCCACACTGACAGAGAGAGGAAGTTGTAGGACAGGAGAATGGGGAGCAAGTCTTGCAGAGAGGAACACAAGGACTGCCAACTGGAGGCAGAGAAAGAGAAATCACGTGGAAAGAGACCAGCTCTATGGACTTGGTGTAGAGAGACAAGGACACACCTGGATGAAGGGAGTCACCGAGAAATCAGAGACAGAGAGCACCAGGGAGGAGGGGCCAGGGGAGTGATGTGCTGGGCCCTAGGTCTCTGTCTTAAATGGCTAATATTCCACAGTAGCATCCAGTGATTATTTCCTTCTTAATAAGATTTCTTCTCACATCAGGAGTAAGGTCTTGAAGTTCATTTTGGAGACCAGGAGGGAAAACGAATAAAAAGACTATGGCTCACAACAACTCCAGCATAAATATTACATTCTGAAATAGGAAATGTGAGTTCTCCCCTCCAAGAGCTGGGAGGTAGGTCACCTTCAGCAGAGGGAAGCTGGCGATCGCACTGGGGTCGAGCTCTTCCACACTGTAGAGAAGTTCAACCAGGAGAATGTCAGCCTTGCTCAGCCTGTTGCCAACAAGGTAGTCTTGTCCATGGCTCTTCAACACCTGGTAAATTCAAGGAATCACATGATGATCATAGGCACAGTCAGGCTGGGGCCCCTCTCCTCTCTCAGCTTCTCCAGGCAGTGGATCCCACCTCTTCTGCTCACTGGAGGGTGTGGAGATGCCAAACTTTCTCCAAGGCCCTTGTCTCTTGAGGGAGATTGAGAAGTTGGCTCTGAACACAACCCGGTGAAAGCCTGGAATCTTCTTTCACTTTGGTTCCCACATCCTTGCTGCATCCACATGGCCTACTTTGACTTGCACCTTCCCTATGTGCCAAGGGCTTAGCTCCTGATGCCTCCTGTTCCCATCTGCCCCATGCCCTGTATGAGGTGGCTTTCGCATCTCAGGACACACCTCTCCACTCTGATCCCTCTCCAGTCCTCCTTGGTAGTGGCTCCCCCTTCACCACAGTTGTCTTCCCACATGAGGAGACTACTTCAAATTCTACAAGTCCTTCTTCTCCTACTCTATGTCCCTGGAATCTGAAGTATACCTGGGTAAATGTGAATTCATCACTTCAATTCAACATTGACTCAGACTTTTAAATTGCACTGCTATTTATCTTCAGCTGATTTGTCTACAGGTGAACTGCATTTATGTCTGCCACTAACTTTGAAATGCATGAAGAATACTGTGTTTCAATTGGTAGAAAGTGGTAAGTTTAGGGCACATGGAAAATCAAACATAATAGTTGAATTTTGCCATCTAATTAGTGGTCATCTATGTGGTCATTAAACAGTTCTTTCAAATTTCCATCATGTATCAAACATTTCATAATAAAATTCTGTTAACATGTGATGTTTATGAAACTATCCAAGGAGGAGGAGAGCGGCAAGATGGCGGAATAGGAAGGGAGCACACTGATAGTCTGGGGAGAGACAGTTTAATAAAAGTGGAGATACTGCAGGTTCAAGGAAGAGTAGGGGAAGAAACAGCAGAGAAAACCCTTCCGGAACTGGAGATTCACAGTGGACCTGCGTGGAGAGCGTGGGAGCCCGCAGTTTGGGACACCAGCAGCAGATTCAACACACCAGCGCTGGAACGCGAGGTGAGAAGAACCTCAATAGCCCGAGAGGAAGTGGAAAAGGGAGCCTAGAGCAAACAAGGCTTGAAACCCTGCGGGGAAAAGTTCACCAGGTTAACTAGAAGAGAGAGAGGGAAAAAAAAAAAGTGACCCATACGGACACGAGCTTCTCTCTCTCCACTCACCTCTCAAAGGTGAGCAAGACAAAGAGCAGGCGCCATTTTGGAATACATCATAAGCAGGGCGACCTCGGGTCGGCACCGGCCCCGAGCCTAGCAGAAAAACCTGACTCTGGGTGGGAGGGGTGAAATAAGGAGATTAGAACCTAATGAATGTGTGGTGCTAATGAACTGAGACTGTGAAAAAAGAGACGGTGGGGGACAGAACCCACGGAAATCACGAATTCATGTGAGTACTCTCCAGAGACTCTATAGTTCGGTAGCCTTGGCAGCCCAGTGGGAGACTACAGGAGAATCTCAGCCCACATAAAGGGCCGCAAAGATTCCTTCTCTGGTCCTTGGGAAAGAGCTTCCGATCTCTGGCTCCTGTGGGTATATCATTCGCCTGCTAACCACCCCCAATTCCATTCAGCTGTGTGGAATTACTTCCCTTTTGAACCAAAAAAAAAAAAAAGTAACAGAGAGAGATTTACCACGCCTAACCTGGGAGTGTCTCCTTTGACACACCCTCAACCCTGAGGAACCAAACAGAGCTCTCAGGCCACACCCATCTCAAGCCTCTAAGGCTCCATCAAAAGCAGACAGTCCACTGAATCTAGAGTCATAGTATAACAAGAAAAAAACACCACAGTGAAGAAACCAATATGCCAAACAACAAACGCAAAAACCGAGGTAATAAGAACAAGGAAGACACTATGGCATCTCCAAATGAAAAAGACACCCCAATTCAAGATTACGAAGATGATGACATAGAAGAGATGCAAGAAGCAGATCTGAAAAAATTGATAAGAACACTAAGAAGTACTCAAAAACAAATTCTTGAACTACAGAAATCCTTAATGGACAAGGTAGAAAATCTCTCTCATGAAAATGAAATATTAAGGAGAAATCAAGCTGAAATGAAACAACTAGTAGAACATGAAACTGTGATAGTGACGAGAAATCATAATGAAGTGAAGAATTCAATAGATCAAATGAAAAACACATTAGAGAGCCTTACAAACAGAATGGGTGAGGCAGAAGAGAGAATATCGGACTTAGAAGACAGAGCACAGGAAAATATGCAGTCAAACCAAAGAAAAGAAGAGGAAATTAGAAATCTAAAAAATATTGTTGGGAATCTACAGGATACTATTAAAAAACCCAACATTCGAGTTCTAGGAGTTCCTGAAGCCATGGAGAGGGAGAAAGGATTAGAATGCCTTTTTAGTGAGATAATAGCAGAAAATTTCCCAGTTTTGGAGAAGGACAGAGACATCCTAGTACAGGAAGCTCATAGAACCCCTAGTAAACATGACCAAAAGAGGTCCTCACCACAACACCTTGTAATTAAACTCACCACAGTGAAACAGAAAGAAAAGATCCTAAAATGCGCAAGAGAGAAACGTCAAATTACACTCAGAGGATCTCCAATTAGACTCACGGCAGACTTCTCATCAGAAACCCTACAAGCTAGAAGGGAATGGCGAGATATAGCCCAGGTACTTAGAGAGAAAAACTGCCAGCCCAGAATATTATATCCTGCCAAGCTCTCATTTGTGAATGAAGGTGAAATAAAGACCTTTCATAACAAACAAAAATTGAAAGAATTTGTTGCCACTCGTCCAGCCCTGCAAAAGATACTTAAAGATGTGTTACACACAGAAACACAGAAACACGGCCATCAACATGAAAGAAGATAAACGAAGGGAACCTCACAGCAAAAGATCACAGGGAATTCAAAGCATACATTTGGATAAAGAAATTATGGGACATGTACTCTATAGAATACTATACAGCAGTCAAAAACAGTGAAATCCGGTCATTTGCAATAAGATGGAGGAATCTGGAAAACATCATTCTGCGTGAATTAAGCCAGTCCCAAAGGGACAAATATCATATGTTCTCCCTGATCGGTGACAACTAATTGAGCACCAAAGGTGAAACCTATTGAAGTGAAATGGACACTATGAGAAACAGTAACTTGATCAGCTCTTGTGCTGACTGTTGTTGTACAATGTAATACTTTATCCATTTTAGTAATTTTTTTATTCTAGTACTATTGGTTGAACTCTGTAATTAACAAACAATTATTCTTAGGTGTTTAAATTTAACTGAAAAGTGATCCCTGTGAAATATAAGAGTGGAAATAAGAGAGGGAGGAGATGTACAATTTGGGACATGCTCAATCGGAACTGCCCCAAATGATGGAGTTAGAATTGTGCCAGGGGATTCCAATACAATCCCATCAAGGTGGCATGTACCAAGGCCATCTCACTAGTCCAAGTGATCAATTTCAGTTCACAATTGATCACACTGATAGGTCTAAGAGTCAAAGGGATCACACAAACAAGACTAGTGTCTGCTAATACTAACTGATAGAATCAAAAAGGGAGAGAATGATCCAACATGGGAAGCGAGATACACAGCAGACTCATAGAAGGGCAGATGTCCTAAATAGCACTCTGGCCTCAGAATCAGCCCTTAAGGCATTCAGATCTGGCTCAAGAGCCCATGAGAATATTCTAGGCATGGAAAGCCAAGACACTCTGGAAAAAAAAGAAGACCTAAATGAAAGATCTCTGTGAGTGAGATCCCAGTGGAATGAATGGGGCCATCAAAGAAGGAGGTACCTTTCTCTGAAGGGAGGAGAGAACCTCCACTTTGACTATGACCCTGTTGGAATAAGATTGAAGTCAGTGAACCCTAAAGGCTTCCATAGCCTTGGCAACTCATGACTAGAGCCTAGGGAGATTACTGATGCCATAAACAAGAGTGTCAAATTGTTAAATCAACTTCAGGAGTCACTGTGTACTTACTTCTCATGTGGGATCTGTCCTTAATGTGTTGTCCAATGTGAAGTAATGCTATAACTAGCACTGAAACAGTATTTTACACTTTGTGTTTCTGTGTGGGTGCAAACTGATGAAATCTTTACTTAGTATATACTGAATCAATCTTCTGTATATAGATAATTAAAAATGAAAAAAAATCTTGGTGTTAAATTGGAAATTGCCTAGAAAATTAATCAATTTTTTAAAAAAATATATCATGTAAGATCTCTGTCCTTAATGTGCTATACATTGTGAATTAATACTATAACTAGTACTCCAACAGTATTTTTCACTTTGTGTTGATATGTGAGGGCAAACTGTTGAAATCTTTACTTAATATATAGTAAACTGATCTTCTGTATATAAAGAGAATTGAAAATGAATCTTGATGTGAAGCAAGGGGAGAGGGAGTGGGAAAGGGGAGGGTTGCGGGTGGGGGGGAAGTTAAGGGGGGGAAGCCATTGTAATCTATAAGCTGTATTTTGGAAATTTATATTCTTTAAATAAAAGCGTTATAAAAAAAAGAAACTATCCAAGGAATATTTAAATCATAAAGAATAATAAGGAAAAATAGCCAAGGCATTACCAGTGACAGATAATGTTTGGCAAAGAAAGACTCTAATAGACTTTGCATACATAGAGAAGCATGAAGAGTTATTTGGTGCAAAAACAGAGCAATAGCAAATGCTGCATTATAAAATACTTTGTTCTCTTACGATCCTGAGTGTCTTTGATTTCATAGTGTCAAGTACTAAACTGTGACAGTTGGAGAGCTTGTCATGGTGTGATTATGCCCTAAAATTTCAGTCTCACTAGGGAAGACAGTGTATGATTCCTTTTAAGTACTTTATCCCTTTGTATGTGAATTAACTTCTGTTCAATGAACGACAGAAAGAATGATACCATGCTTTATAAGATGGGAATGAAGGACTACCTTTATTTATAAGTCTCTCATAAGTATGTTTTGTTCATCCTTTTAATTCAACAAGACTTCTGGGAGTTGCGATCCTGATGTATTATTTTACTTTCACAGAAAGACCTTAACTAAAATAGATATTATATATCTGCATACAGATGAACTGATTAAATGACATAACTTAATTTCTTTATTTTTCCCACAACATTCCTAAAACTCTGAGAACTATTTTCAGGTTATTAAGTTATTCTTTTCTTAACATTGTTTCATCCATCTCCATCTATCTATCCCTCAGCCATCATTCATATCTTGCACTCCTGAAACACTACCATGTTCTGACAGGCAGCTGCTCTCCAGTCTCCCCACATGTGGTGCTAGGATGTTTTTGATGTTGCTCTTAAATCAAGAGGTTCAGTTTCTACATGGTCTACTCCAGCCTCTAGTATGACTTAAAGCCTCTTACAGATCAAGTTCTAGAAAGGCCCTTGAAATTCTGTCTGATTGAACAGTCTAGATTGTATCCTCGTAAATTAAAATTTAATGACAAAGTTTAACTGTGGTAGTTGTCTTTCAAATATATTTTTATAAAATTCCTTGAGCAACTGTGTGTTAAATTAATACTAGGGAAATCCCTTTGGTAGTAAAGGGCAGTGCCGCAGAAAAGTCAGTACACTGTTTCTTTGTTTTTTGGGTTTTTTTTTGTGTGTGTGTGTGATCTACTGAATGTCTGTGTCTCAACAAAAACATATATTGAGATTCTAACCTCCAAAGTGATGCTGTTGGAAGATGATTAGGTTTTGAGGGAGAAGCCCTTAGCAACGGCATTATATCCTTATGAAAGGGACTTCAGAGAGCTCCCTTGGCGTCTCTACCATGTTAGGGCATGGCCAGCAGTTGGCTTTCTATGAACCAAGAGCATGTCCTCCTCAGATGCTGAATCTGCCAGTGGCTTGCCTCACATATCTCATCGCCAGAGCTGGAGAAGTGAACATCTGTGATGGAAGCCACTCAGTCTCTGGAATTTCCACTATACGTGAAGGCATATTCTCAGGACTAAGCTCTAAACTCTTAGTGCCCTTAAGTGTGAAGCAGTTTCCACCTACCTTTTCAAAGGCAGGAAAATAACGATTTTTCGCTTTTTCCTTGATCTGAGTAAGGCTCGCTTCTTGTTCCCCAGATGGAAGAAATGGATAATGAATAACCAATTCATTCAAATCTGCCATGCCTTCTGTGTACATATCAATCCTGGAGATAAAAACCACCAAACTGTCAATTGCTTCCCATGTTAGAATTTGAAGTTAAAAAGTTAGGTGGTGCCAAGGTAAATAATCTTCTGTGGGAACCTTTCATATGCCAGTCATTAGGCTAATGGTTTTCATTTATATATCTGCATTTAATTCTGACACCATTAGGGAGCATATAAACATCTCAATTTTGTTATTCCCATGACCAAATGCAGTTCCAAAGTGCCAGTGACATGTTCAGAGTCATAGTTATGAGACAAAGTGGTTGATCCTTGTATGTGACCACTGATGCTATAAAAAGTGTTTGAATATCTGCTGTGCTTTGTCCAGTGCACAACTGTAGCATGGCTGAAGACTCATTTGACATCATCTTGGGAAACTGCACCAGCCCACCCACCTAATACATGTCCCTCCTTCTCCCATGTGTTACTCATCCCAGTCTAATATTTGCCCAATATTAGAAGTTCTCCCAATTATTGATTGATTGATTCATTCATTCATTCGTAATGAGAGAGAGAGAGAGAGAATCTTCCATCCACTGGTTCGCTATACAAATCTGTCAATGTCCTGGGTTCCATCAGACCAAATCGAGGACCCTAGAATTCCATTCAAGTCTGCCACATGTTTGGCAGGGCCCCAGATACTTGAATCATCACCAGCTGCCTTTCCTAGAATGCTTTGGTGGGAAGCTAGAATCAGAAGCAGAGTGGGAACTTGAACCCAGCACTCGGATATGGAATGTGGGCAATCCTAGCAGCACCTGAATGCTGTGCCAAATGACCACCCACCCCCACACAATTTTCCCCCCTAAAACGTGATCCATAGCCTCTGCACATGCTGTATCCACCTCTAATCATGTTTACATGTTCCAGGACCCACATAAACTATCCTCTCACTTGATGCAATTCATTATACAGCTACAATCAGTGAATCTGAGAGGAGACTTTTCTCATGTCTAAAGAGCTATTTTAGCGAGTTAAAATAGGTCTTTATTTATTTTTAGAAAGATTAAATAACTTTTCACTATACTAATACTAATAACTAAACCAATACTATTTTCTTACACCTATGAATACAAAGAATATATAAGCATTATTTGTTTAAACATAGTAGAACACTACAAGATATTAACTTGAGACAACAAGTGCTATTAATTTTGCCATTGGATCTTTAATAACTGGACTAGTAAGTGAAATATTACCATCACAAAGGGGATAAAATAATAGGTTTATGAAATTATATTCACCTAGTGATCTCTCTTAATAGTATACTGTTCAGTGGCTTTATCAGCAGGTATCAACATCCTCTAATTTTAGAACATTTTTATCATCTCCTCCAAAAATCCCATGTGTCTTGGAAACTGCTCCCCAACTCCCTTCTGGCCTAGGAACCTACTAATTTATGCTCTGTCTTTATGAATCTGAATGTGTGGGCATTGCATACAATAGAAGTCATATGCAATTCACATGCATCTTTCTTCTGTTTAGTTTCTTTTATGCAGCGAAAAGCTTTAGAGATTCATCTGCTTTGTCACATGCATCATACCCTATCCCATCTGGAGGACAGACTCTATCCCATGGTATGGACAGAGCACCCTTTGCTTCTTGTGTATCCATTCATCTATTGATGGACATTTGATTTATGTCCATGACGTGAATATTAAGAGTAATGCTACCAAGAACATTTCTATCCCAGTATTAGATAGGAGGTATTTCCTATCTCTTGAGTGCAAACCTAATAGTAGACTTCCGGTGTCACTGGTGACATTATGTTTAACTTTTTGAGGAACTGCTAATAATTCTACATTAGAATTTATTGCAATCAAGCTGTGTCATCCCAGCAGAGAGGAGATTTCTCCAGCATTGGCAGTGCTGACTCAAAAACTGACTATCTCAGTCTTGTATGAAATACTTCATGTACCCCCATGTCTTGGGCACAAGCCTCTATTAACTATTTTCTACCAATTTATCCAGAGAATAAAATGGCATCATGAGTTCATAAAGATCACACTGGTAATTTCTGGAAAATGAACATCAGTTCCTTTGTATTCTTCCCTTACCAGACCTACACTCTAGATGCTCAGTTGGTCCCTTTTCACAAACTCTCCAACTCTGTAACTCTGTGCATCTGGAATCGTGTTTCCTCCATCCTTACTTCATGGTCCAGCAGCAGTGTCTGGAAACCTTTGTCTCTGGGCTCTGTCTATGAACTGCATTCCCTTCTATGATCATAGTCACCTGAATGCATCCCATAAACAACCCCAATGCTCACAGAACCCTGCTACAGTGGACCTCAGTGCATGCCCATAGTCCCACTGCTGCTGGTCCAAATCTCCCTGCCATGGTCCTGCTCACTCAAGCCAGCCCCACATCATCCCTGTGTCATTTGCTGATGTGAGAACAGAAAATATACCATACAGGGCTCTCTCCTTTATGTCTTTCCCATAGAGGTTGTGCTTGTCTGCAATGTAGTTGAGAATGGCTCTGGTCTGCACCAGCTTCATCCCATCAATCTCAACCATGGGCACCTGCTGATATATAAAACTCGGATCTTTTGAGGGAAGAAAAGAAAAAATAAAATAAAATGTCTATAAGTCCCAGTCTTTCAGGAAGAAAATAATAATTCATAACTGAAAACCTAAGGATTGCCTTGTTCCCTTTCAAGTAAAATAACCTTTTGTCTTTATCTTCCTAAAGTTCTTTTTCCCCTCATCAACACTCCTTTTAGCCTATTCTGTTATTTCATTGATGTTTTTATTTACCATCTAGATACATTGTTGGTCTCTGTCTTTTTGATGTTTACTTGATCTTCATGGAGATGTTAGGTTGGGTTTTGAGATACTGCAAATGGGAACCATTCAGAACATGATTTATCACAGGAAATTCTCAAAGTTTCATGGCATTCATGGCATCAAAGTCAGCTCTGAGAGGGTTTTCTATGTGGGATCCCTGTGTGTTCTTTTAATAACACCACTGGACAGTGTGTGCAAGGTGGGTCTGTGTTCTTGACCCCCCAAGGCAGCTGGTGATTCCTCTTTCTCTCCCTCTTCACACTCTGACCTGAACTTCCAACTAATTCAGCACTACTTTTTAATCAAGTCTAATATATTTCATAGACATTACTTTATCACATGCACAACTGAAAGAAACTCAAGATACAGTAGGACTTATTTCTCCTATTTTCATCCAATGTGTGACATGTATGTCCTTGAATACAGATGGCAGTGTGGGATCCCAAGTTATTTGCACCTCATTTGTGATGCAGAAAGCAGGAGAAAACAAGGAGGGGAGAGTCCTAGGGCATGGAGGACATCACTTCTTTAATACTAAGGGAGTTCTAGCTCTTTTTCTCCTCAGAGAGTTTCCATACTGTCTCAGGGCTCCACCCTTCAAGAATCTGTCTCTGTCTCTCTCTCTCTCTCTGTCTGTCCTCCATCCCCAAATATGACATTATGGATACATAGATCTTGCATGACTTTTAATCTTCGTTAAGATATCCTCATCATATGCATTTAGATGATTGTCCTTACCATTTCTCATCCTTTGCAAGTCTTCTCGAGTTTTTATGAATTTCTCTTCAAACTGGAAGAAGAAACAGTAAACAGGTTCTTTTTAATTCATTCTAGAACATGTCAATCTTTTAAAGTTGAATGGCCTTTGTCTGACACATACTATGGAGGTCATAATATACTCATGGACATTGGGATTTTTTAGATTGGATCCCTCATGGATCCAATAGCCATAGCCCATTGCTGCACCCTTCACCTCCACTCTGACTCCACTGCTGTCCAAGGTTAGCCCTAGATTTGGGAGGTGATGTCACTGGAAAGAAGGGAATGTATGTGCGTTTAGTTATGGGTCTCAGTAATTCAGGGGAGTCTTTGTTTCATGTGATATCAGAATGCAACACTGGTGCTCCCAGTGTGGATTATGTCATGGGGTTAATAACCTCCCAAGACTCTGCCACAAAAAAATGCCTGTGCTCCAATTTCTGTCACCTCATTTCCTTAGAGATCAGTCACGGGTGAAATGGGTCCTGACTGTTGCACATCCTTAAACCTATAATTAGAACTTCTTCAACTGCAAAAGATGGGATGCACTGGCATGGAATTCACAGGTTATGAAAGGAACTAGGGGCTAGCATTGTGGCATAGCAGGTACAACCTCTGCCTGTGATGCTGGCATTGCATGAGTGCTGATTCATGTACCAGCTGTACCACTTCTGATCCAGCTCTCTGCTAACGAAATAGCAGTGGAAGATGGCTGAAGTATTTGGTCCCTGGCCACACAAATGAGATACTTGGATTAAGCTCTTGACTCCTGGTTTTGTCCTGGCCCAGCCCTGGTCATTGTTGCTATCTGGGGAATGAACAAGCTTGTAGAAGATATTTCCCTCTCCATTTCTCCCTCTCTCTGTAACTCTTTCAAAATAAATACATAAATCTTAAAAAATAAAAAGAAAGAAATTTGATCCTCACACTAATTTTTTAACAAAAACTCTGGCTTTCTGATATGATGAAGTACATTTGATGTCACCTTATTTGTATACTGAATTCTTGACCTTGGTCACATTACTGAATAAACTTGTGTTTCTGTATCCTATCTATAAAGTAAGTATAGTTATGTGCATATGTTGGTATAGGGATTAAATCACTAAGGAGTAAAACTACAAGGTGTATCATGTCCTGAATATCATTTTAGCCTTAGGATTTTGACAGATGGTGGTTGTTTCATCATATATTTATTTTTTAAAAAAGAATTACTTATTTATTTTATTTGAAAGGCAGAGTTATAGAAAGAGCTGAAGAGAAACAGAGAGAAAGAGAGAGAAAAAGAGAGAATGTCTTCCATCCATGAGTTCACTCCCCAGATGGCTGCAACAGTCCAAGCTGGGCCAAATAGAAGCCAAGAGCCAAGTGCTTCTTCCAATCTCCCATGTGGGTGCAGAGGCCCAAGCACTTGGGTCATTTTCTGCTGCTTTCCCAGGCACATTGGCAGGGAGCTGAATCAGAAGAGGAGGAGCTAAGACTCTGACTGGCGCCCATATTGTATGTCAACACTGAAGGCAATGACTTAACATGGTACACCACAACTCTGGCCCCTATCATATATGTATTGTGTTTCTTAAAAATTTAAGTCGGGGAGAGCGGCAAGATGGCAGAATAGGAAGGGAGCACACTGATAGTCTGGGGAGAGACAGTTTAATAAAAGTGGAGATACTGCAGGTTCAAAGAAGAGTAGGGGAAGAAACAGCAGAGAAAACCCTTCCGGAACTGGAGATTCACAGTGGACCTGCGTGGAGAGCGTGGGAGCCCGCAGTTTGGGACACCAGCAGCAGATTCAACACACCAGCGCTGGAACGCGAGGTGAGCAGAACCTCAATAGCCCGAAATACCAGGAGGGAAGCGGAAAAGGGAGCCTAGAGCGAACAAGGCTTGAAACCCTGCAGGGAAAAGTTCACCAGGCTAACTAGAAGAGAGAGAGAGAGGGGGAAAAAAAAAAAAAGTGACCCGTACGGACACGAGCTTCTCTCTCTCCACTCACCTCTCAAAGGTGAGCGAGACAAAGAGAAGGCGCCATTTTGGAATACGTCATAAGCAGGGCGACCTCGGGTCGGCACCGGCCCCGAGCCTAGCAGAAAAACCTGACTCTGGGTGGGAGGGGTGAAATAACAGGAGATTAGAACCTAATGAATGTGTGGTGCTAATGAACTGAGACTGTGAAAAAAGAGACGGTGGGGGACAGAACCCACGGAAATCACGAATTCATGTGAGTACTCTCCAGAGACGCTACAGTTCAGTAGCCTTGGCAGCCCAGTGGGAGACTACAGGAGAATCTCAGCCCACACAAAGGGCCACAAAGATTCCTTCTCTGGTCCTTGGGAAAGAGCTTCCGATCTCTGGCTCCTGTGAGTATATCATTCACCTGCTAACCACCCCCAAATCCATTCAGCTGTGTGGAATTACTTCCATTTTGAACCAAAAAAAAAAAAAAAAAAAAAGTAACAGAGAGAGATTTACCACGCCTAACCTGGGAGTGTCTCCTTTGACACACCCTCAACCCTGAGGAACCAAACAGAGCTCTCAGGCCACACCCATCTCAAGCCTCTAAGGCTCCATCAAAAGCAGACAGTCCACTTAATCTAGAGTCATAGTATAACAAGAAAAAACACCACAGTGAAGAAACCAATATGCCAAACAACAAACGCAAAAACCGAGGTAATAAGAACAAGGAAGACACTATGGCATCCCCAAATGAAAAAGACACCCCAATTCAAGTCTACGAAGATGATGAGATAGAAGAGATGCAAGAAGCAGATCTCAAAAAATTGATAATAACACTAAGAAGTACTCAAAAACAAATTCTTGAACTACAGAAATCCTTAATGGACAAGGTAGAAAATCTCTCTCATGAAAATGAAATATTAAGGAGAAATCAAGCTGAAATGAAACAACTAGTAGAACATGAAACTGTGATAGTGACGAGAAATCATAATGAAGTGAAGAATTCAATAGATCAAATGAAAAACACATTAGAGAGCCTTACAAACAGAATGGGTGAGGCAGAAGAGAGAATATCGGACTTAGAAGACAGAGCACAGGAAACTATACAGTCAAACCAAAGACAAGAAGAGGAAATTAGAAATCTAAAAAATATTGTTGGGAATCTACAGGATACTATTAAAAAACCCAACATTCGAGTTCTAGGAGTTCCTGAAGGCATGGAGAGGGAGAAAGGATTAGAATGCCTTTTTAGTGAGATAATAGCAGAAAATTTCCCAGTTTTGGAGAAAGACAGAGACATCCTAGTACAGGAAGCTCATAGAACCCCTAGTAAACATGACCAAAAGAGGTCCTCACCACGACACGTTGTAATTAAACTCACCACAGTGAAACAGAAAGAAAAGATCCTAAAATGCGCAAGAGAGAAACGTCAAATTACACTCAGAGGATCTCCAATTAGACTCACGGCAGACTTCCCATCAGAAACCCTACAAGCTAGAAGGGAATGGCAAGACATAGCCCAGGTACTTAGAGAGAAAAACTGCCAGCCCAGAATATTATATCCTGCCAAGCTCTCATTTGTGAATGAAGGTGAAATAAAGACCTTTCATAACAAACAAAAATTGAAAGAATTTGTTGCCACTCGTCCAGCCCTGCAAAAGATACTTAAAGATGTGTTACACACAGAAACACAGAAACACGGCCATCAACATGAAAGAAGATAAACGAAGGGAACCTCACAGCAAAAGATCACAGGGAATTCAAAGCATACATTTGGATAAAGAAATTATGGGACATGTACTCTATAGAATACTATACAGCAGTCAAAAACAGTGAAATCCGGTCATTTGCAATAAGATGGAGGAATCTGGAAAACATCATTCTGCGTGAATTAAGACAGTCCCAAAGGGACAAATATCATATGTTCTCCCTGATCGGTGACAACTAATTGAGCACCAAAGGGGAAACCTATTGAAGTGAAATGGACACTATGAGAAACAGTAACTTGATCAGCTCTTGTGCTGACTGTTGTTGTACAATGTAATACTTTATCCATTTTAGTAATTTTTTTATTCTAGTACTATTGGTTGAACTCTGTAATTAACAAACAATTATTCTTAGGTGTTTAAATTTAACTGAAAAGTGATCCCTGTGAAATATAAGAGTGGAAATAAGAGAGGGAGGAGATGTACAATTTGGGACATGCTCAATCGGAACTGCCCCAAATGATGGAGTTAGAATTGTGCCAGGGGATTCCAATACAATCCCATCAAGGTGGCATGTACCAAGGCCATCTCACTAGTCCAAGTGATCAATTTCAGCTCACAATTGATCACACTGATAGGTCTAAGAGTCAAAGGGATCACACAAACAAGACTAGTGTCTGCTAATACTAACTGATAGAATCAAAAAGGGAGAGAATGATCCAACATGGGAAGCAGGATACACAGCAGACTCATAGAAGGGCAGATGTCCTAAATAGCACTCTGGCCTCAGAATCAGCCCTTAAAGCATTCAGATCTGGCTCAAGAGCCCATGAGAATATTCTAGGCATGGAAAGCCAAGACACTCTGGAAAAAAAAGAAGACCTAAATGAAAGATCTCTGTGAGTGAGATCCCAGTGGAACGAATGGGGCCATCAAAGAAGGACGTACCTTTCTCTGAAGGGAGGAGAGAACCTCCACTTTGACTATGACCCTGTCAGAATAAGATTGAAGTCAGCGAACCCTAAAGGCTTCCATAGCCTTGGCAACTCATGACTAGAGCCTAGGGAGATTACTGAGGCCATAAACAAGAGTATCAAATTGTTAAATCAACTTCAGGAGTCACTGTGTACTTACTTCTCATGTGGGATCTGTCCTTAATGTGTTGTCCAATGTGAAGTAATGCTATAACTAGCACTGAAACAGTATTTTACACTTTGTGTTTCTGTGTGGGTACAAACTGATGAAATCTTTACTTAGTATATACTGAATCAATCTTCTGTATATAGATAATTAAAAATGAAAAAAAAAATCTTGGTGTTAAATTGGAAATTGCCTAGAAAATTAATCAATTTTTTTAAAAAAATATATCATGTAGGATCTCTGTCCTTAATGTGCTATACATTGTGAATTAATACTACAACTAGTACTCCAACAGTATTTTTCACTTTGTGTTGCTATGTGAGGGCAAACTGTTGAAATCTTTACTTGATATATAGTAAACTAATCTTCTGTATATAAAGAGAATTGAAAATGAATCTTGATGTGAAGCAGGGGGAGAGGGAGTAGGAAAGGGGAGGGTTGCGGGTGGGGTGAAGTTATGGGGGGGGGAAGCCATTGTAATCTATAAGCTGTATTTTGGAAATTTATATTCTTTAAATAAAAGTGTTATAAAAAATTTAAAAAAATAAAAATTTAAGTCAATATTACACTGATCAAAACATATTTTCTCTTTGATCTATTTGTGGTAACTGAAACATTTGTATATATTTTGCCTCATCCTGAGACAAGTCATTTATGTTGAAGTGGCAGTCAGTTTCAAGCCTGTTCCAATCTAATCACAAACTTTAAATGACTGCCAATATTAAATGCAAATATGAATATCAATTTTACATAATAATGAAGCTGACTTACAATGCAGAATCCATGAAAGCTAAGGTCTGAGGAGATAGTCAGTAAGATTTTCTGTATATCAATGTCAATATAATTTGTTTCTCATCTTTGCCTCATAGTAGCATGTAATTTTTTATAGAAAGCTTTTATTTAATAAAAACAAATTTCACAGGTACAACTTTTAGATTATAGCAATTCTTCCCCCTGTACCAGCCCTCCCACCCCAACCCATCCCACCTCCTACTCCTTCTCCCATCCCATTCTTCATTAAGATTCATTTTCAATTATCTTTATATACAGAAGATCAACTGTATACTAAATAAAGTTTCAACAGTTTGCACCCATACAGACACACGAAGTATAAAGTACTGTTTGAAGACCAGTTTTACCGTTAATTCTCATAGTACAACTCATTAAGGACAGAGCAAGTACAAAATGACTCCTGTTGTTGATTTAACAATTGATACTCTTATTTATGACATCAGTGATCATCCGAGGCTCTTGTCATGAGCTGCCAAGGCTATGGAAGCCTCTTGAGTCCATGAACTCTGACATTATTTAGACAGGGCCATAATCAAGGTGGAAGTTCTCTCCTCCCTTCAGAGAAAGGTGCCTCCTTCTTTGATGGGCCCTTCTATCCACTGGGATCTCACTCACAGAGATCTTTCATTTAGGTCATTTTTTGCAGCAGTGTCTTAGCTTTCCCTGCCTGAAAAAATAGCATGTAATTTGGGCATAATCACTGACTATCTCCCTCAAATTTTAATATTTTTCATCTGCAAAAGGAGGGTAGAACTTTTTAAAAACTAATAGTATCGTGTTTTTAAGACATACAGTCAGGGCATAAATCACCTAAGTCAAATAGTTAGTAGTAGTGGTGTCTACAGTGGTTTAAAGGAGTTGTTCATGGGAGAAAAGTCAGCATTTCTTGTTTTCTAAATTCCTGAGTGGAAAACAGAATTTGTTGTTAATCTACATGTTCACATAGGTTCATGACACAGACTTCAGCTGATGTGTTCAAAAAATGTATAGTGCTCAGTTCAGGATGAATATAAGTGGTGGTGCCGGATCAACGCAGACTGGAAACAAAGGAGTATGAAGCTGCCTGGGAGGCTGATGGTGATGGATGGGATGGCAGTGTTCAACTTCTGGCACAGAGAATCCACAAGCTCTTAGCAAGAGGTCCAGTCAGTGCCTGCCTACCACCATCTTCCGTCAAGTGGGCGTTGACATCTCAGAGAACATGGAGCCAGGAAAGCTACCTTCTCTGTTCAAGCTCTGTCCCCCAGCAGGCTCATGGCCACCACTGCTGCTATTCCACCGGCTCAGCCATGTCAGGAAGCTTCAGTGTCCCCCACAAGCCCTCCCTGCCAGAGAACAGCCAGCCGGGCAATATGCTGAGAATTCGGGGTGTCGTCCCTGACGAGGCTAGTAGGTTTCACGTCAACCTGCTGTGCAGACGCTGCCCTACACTTTAACCCACGGCTGGCCGTGTCTGAAGTGGTCTTCCACAGCCTGGGCAGGGTGCCTGGGGAAAGGAGGACCTTGGCTGGACGTGCCCTTCCGCCAGAGGCAGCACTCCCCCCCCCCCATAAGCCTACAAGGCAGAACCACCACTGCCACCACCACGTGCCGCTGTCGCGTGTGCGCCTGCTGGAGATGGCCGAGGACATGCAGCTGTACTGAGAAATTCATCTCTC
This sequence comes from Sylvilagus floridanus, assembly GCA_949820135.1. Classification (NCBI taxonomy): domain Eukaryota; kingdom Metazoa; phylum Chordata; class Mammalia; order Lagomorpha; family Leporidae; genus Sylvilagus; species Sylvilagus floridanus. The sequence continues at coordinate 112,278,486 of OX463227.1, read as the reverse complement.
TTATTTACACACAGAGGGATGAGTACTGAAAAACTGCAAAGAGGGAAGAGATGAAGAACCTCCAACAAAATTCACAGTGGAGGATTTAGTAGAGAAGAGTAACATTCTCAAGAAGAGTCAGGCAGGTCCTTCTGAAGGGACCCCGAAGAAGGCACTCTAACCACTGAGACAACAGCTCCATGGGTGTTATTGTTCTTGGAGATCTTCCAGCGGGACAAGATGTGGAGGTGGAAGGCAGTGATGTTGATGATGCTGACCCCCGCTGGCTTAGGCAAGTATATGTGTTTGTCTCTTTCATTTAAAAAATGTTTTAAAAGTAAAAAAAAAAAAACAAGTAAACAAGAAATTTTAAAATTAAAAAAAAGTTTATAGAAAAAGCATGTGAAGAAAATCCTTGGATAGCTCTTCAATGTGTTTATGTTTTAAATGAAGTGGTGTTACAAAGGAGTGGTAACCATTTTAAAAATTGAGTTTTTAAAGTAAAAAAGCTAAAGCTACTGTTAATTTATTATTGAAAAGAAAGAAGTGCTTTATGAATTGAGTGTAGCCCAGGATCAAGTGTTGATAAATCTACAGCAGTGCACAGCAATGTCCCAGGCCTTCATTTTCAGTCACCACTCACTCACTCACTCATTCACTCTAAGCAATTTCTCATGCAGGAATTTCCACTCACGAAAATTGCCCTGGACAGGTGTATCTTTTTTTGTCTTTTATACCATTTTTTTACTGTATCTTTTCTATGTTTAGAAATATTTACATTCAAAAATACCACCATGTTCCAGTTGCCTACATGATCAATATACAAGCTTATCGAGCATCCTGTATACATTTGTAGCATATGCACAAAAGGCTATACTGTATAAGGCTAGGAATAGCTATACTGTCTAAGTTAGTGTGAAAACACGCTATGGTTTTCCAATGAGGACATCTCCAATGATGCATTTCTCAGAATGCTAATACCCTTGTCGCTAAGAGACACATGGCTGTATTTTCTCCTTAAATATTCCAAGCTGTAATAACTTCTTAGCATTATCACACTGAGATACTAAGAATAATTCATCAATGCCATCATATATTTTATCAGTGTTATACCTATTATAATTTTTTTACATTTTTAAACATTAAGAGCAGTGCTTAAAATTCATTTTATTAATTATGTTATTTATTTAGAATAGTAATGATTTATTGTATTAAATCTGCATATCTTTCTTTATAACTAGCCACATTTATTTAACACACCACTTTTTTTTGTAGTGGGAGGTAAAATAGCAAAGTTTATTAGGGAAGGGACATCAGTAAGGATGGATGGGCACCCTCTCCGGACAGGACCCGAGAAAGTGCCTAGTCGCTTGGATTGGGTGGGGGGGGTAGAGCAAGGTTACATGGTTGAATAGAGAGATTACACCTGGCCAGACCAGGTGGGCGACTCAGCAGAGAGGCAGAGGGCTGAGCGTGCAGTCTGGTTGAAGCTGGGGGTTTTTAAGGAGATGGGTCTTGCTTCCCCACTTCTGCCCTTCTGGAACAAAGGGCTTTTTGGATGTAAATAGAAAAACTTCTCTCTTGAAGGTCTGAAACAAAGGACTTTATGGATGCAAATGTTATCAGACAGGAGGAAGGGGGGGCAGGACCCCCTAGAGAATTGGGATCCAGAGCAGGGGGTTTGAAATACAGATACTGGGCTGCACCTGGGAGATTGTGGAAGATTTGTCAGGTTATCAGGTAGAAGGGGGCAGGGCAGGGCAGGATGTGAATACCAGGCTGCCCCTGAAACACCATCAGGATGACTTTGAGATGCAGCATATGCTGTACATAGATGTCTTCTCTTTAGGCCTTTGTCACACACACATAAGCTCATAACTGACTTCCTACCTAACATTCCCCCCTCAAGAGGTAATATCCAAAATTCTTCTTTGGGATTATGGGTGGAGTTCAGTTTTCTGTAACTTCTTCAAAGCTGGCATGTGGGCATCGAGGGGGATTTGGGTATTTCCTCTTGCTATCTATAAAACACCACTTTTACAGATCAAAGTATATGATGTAATCAATTTTAGATTCAACAGAAGACAACCTAATGCAGAACCTACCTCTACCCCAGCTGCAGCCAAGAGCCATCGGATCGACTCCATCCTGCCCCGTGCATCGAAGTAGTGAAGCTTGGGTTTCCCCGCCATGACAGTAGTCTCCTAGTTTCTATAACATAAGTAGATGAATGAATGAATGAAACCATGGAACAAAAAATGTATCTTATTATGTATGGTTAAATAGTGATAACAATACTAAAGAAGTATATTCCTTTTGATTTTTAAGATTTTATTGATTTATTAAGGATTGGTTTATTTTATTTGAAAGGCAGAGTTACAGAGAGAGGGAAAGACAGAGAGAAAGAGATCTTCCATCAGCTGGTTCATTTCCCAAATAGCCATAACACCCAGGGCTGGGCCCAGCAGAAGACAGGAGGTTTCCCAGGTGCATTATCAGGGAGCTAAAGCATTAGTGCAGGAGCCAGGACTTGAAATGGTGCTCATATGTGATGCCAGCATTGAAGGCAGTAGCCTAACATTCTACCACACAATGCTGGCCCCATAAAATTTTATTTATGTGCAAAGCAGACACACACACACACAGAGAGAGAGAGAGAGAGAGAGAGAGAGAGAGATCTTTCATTTGCTAGTCTGCTCTCCAAATGCCTGCAGCAATCAAGACTGAGTCAGGCCCAAACCAGAAACTGAGCATTAAATCCCATTCTTTCATTGGGGTGGCAAAAACCCAACTACTTACACCATCACCTTCTGCCACTCAAGTTGAGCATCATCAGGAAGATGGAATCCAGTGCTGAGTTGGTACTTGGACACAGGCTCTTTGACAGGGCTTGTGGGCATCCCAGTGATGTCTTAACTACTATGCTAAATGCCTGTCCCAGTATCTGCCTTTAAGGCAGGAGTGGAAAAGCTCCTGGAAGGTCTTCCTTTGCTAAAATTGTTACCCATCAAAAGCAGTCCTCACACGGACCACACCAGCCTCAAGTCCTCACTGGCTACAATGTGACTGCTCTTGGCAGGCTAATACATGAAAATATGTGGTGGTAGTGCTGCATAGGAATTCACAGGAGGATAAAGAACTAGAGAACTGATATTTTTTGCAAATCTCTGAATAACACTGCTCCAATTCTAGTCCCTTTTGATGTATTTTGTATTTAGTCCTCATAACAGTCTCCTGATCTCTAATATCCAGTTAATGAAACAGAGTGTCAGACAGGTCATATGCAATGTGTGTCATCAGACTCCATCAATGATAGACATGAGAATCCACACAAGGATTAAAAAGAAAGCAGGTTGGCTGGTGCTGTGGCTCAATAGGCTAATCCTCCACCTTGCAGCGCCGGCACATGGGGTTCTAGTCGCGGTCGGGGCGCCGGATTCTGTCCCAGTTGCCCCTCTTCCAGGCCAGCTCTCTGCCGTGCCCGGGAGTGCAGTGGAGGATGGCCCAAGTGCTTGGGCCCTGCACCCGCATGGGAGACCAGAAGAAGCACCTGGCTCCTGCCATCGGATCAGCGCGGTGCGCTGGCCGCAGCGCGCCGGCTGCGCTGGCCATTGGAGGGTGAACCCACAGCAAAGGAGGACCTTTCTCTCTGTCTCTCTCTCACTGTCCACTCTGCCTGTCAAAAAATAAAAAATAAAAAATAAAGAAAGCAGGTCTGGAATTCACACAAGTGAAGACGCTGGAAGCCTGGAGATCTTGAACCAGAGTCTGTCACTGATAGGGAGGATCAGGATGGAGCAAAGACCCTCTTCAGCTCTTGGATTGTCAGGTTGCATTTGATCAAAAACAGTAATCAGGCACCAGACTGACTTAACCTATATCTCAAAAATCCAAAATCTTTACACTAACAAAGAATACTATTTTGTTTTCTTCTTTTGGAATTCTACATATGATCTCTACTGTGGACATCTTATTTTATAATTTAGAAAAAGAGATGCTACTGAATTAACAGCATAAAGAATGAAGCTAACATTTATTTGATCAATGTATGTCACACACTGCATAGTTTCACAAATATGTCTTCATTTTATCCAACAAAAATCATCTAAAGTGAGGTGGGCCTTGTGGTGCAGTGGGTTATACCACTGCTTCAGAAAGCTGCGTCCCACACTGGGGGACTGGTGCAAGTCCCAGCTACTCAATTTATCATCCAGCTTCCATATAAGGCAACCTGGAAGGCAGCAGATGATGCCTCAAACGCTTAGTTCTCTGCCATTCCCTTGGGAGATCCAAATGGAGTCCTGGCTACTCCATTTCCCATCCATCTCTCTGCTATGGCCTGGGAAAACAGTAGAAGATGGCCCAAGTCCTTGGGTCCCTGCACCCATGTGGTAGACCTGGAAGAAGCTCCTGGCTCCTGGCTTCAGATTGGCCCAGCTCCAGCCATTGCTGCTATTTTAGGAGTGAACAAGCGGATGGAAGATCTCTCTCTCTCTCAATCTCTCTCTCTCTCTCTCTCTCTGCCTCTGCCTCTTTGTAACTCTGCCTTTCAAATAAATAAATAAATATTAAAAAAGAATTTTTTTAAAAAAGAAAGGACATAGCTGAGTTTATTATATAAGAAAGGCTAAGTCACATTTCATGAATATTTAGTTTCAAGTAGATGAGTGCTGCAAGTATGGATGCACCTGTGCATGTTCATTTTTCATTGTGAGTAGTAAAAGACATACTGATTGGGTCACTCAAGGAACTTTGATGCAGTTTGATACCTTTGCTCTAGCCTAGGTTGCTTGAAGAATGGAATATAGCAGAAAAATCAGAGACCACCATGAGTCCATCAAAGTACATAAACAATTCTATCATCAGTGTGAATAAAAACACTCAGGATGCATTAAATGTAGGAGTGACATGGATCAGCAGAATGAGGGGGTGAGTAAAGCTCATGCACATTTAAGCTAAGTTTTAATTGTGAGGATCCAGATTTCAGAATTTAGTAATTTTGATCCTCACACTAAACTTCTTAAGCTATTGACTGAGTATCACATTACAGAGAGAAATGGAATTTCATCTTACATAATATTTATTTATTTATTATTTTTATTTTTTTTGACAGGCAGAGTGGGCAGTGAGAGAGAGAGAGAGAGAAAGGTCTTCCTTTTGCCGTTGGTTTACCCTCCAATGGCCAGTGCAGCCAGCGTGCTGCGGCCAGCGCACCATGCTGATCCAATGGCAGGAGCCAGGTGCTTCTCCTGGTCTCCCATGTGGTGCAGGGCCCAAGCACTTGGGCCATCCTCCACTGTGCTCCCTGGCCACAGCAGAGAGCTGGCCTGGAAGAGGGGCAACCGGGACAGAATCCGGCGCCCCGACCGGCACTAGAACCCAGTGTGCCGGCGCCACAAGGCAGAGGATTAGCCTATTGAGCCGCAGCACCGGCCCTTACATAATATTTATAACACTCTTTCTAATAAGTAACTTTTTAGCTCTCCCAAATATGAGATTTCCAAATACTTGGCAAGGAGTTAGGGCAAAGATCGGTACAAAGTCTTGCTGAGTCAACAGAGAATGAACAGAAGCTTTCAGGTCCAGGGCTTTTCTGCTACACCATGGAAGCTCACCCATTGTCTCTTGTGACCTGTTTTATATTTTTATGTCCAGAGTCCATTAGTCAACTTAGAGTTGGAAAGGGAGAGAAAGATAGGAACATATAATTCATGAATTTCAGTCTGTCAAAGAACTCTTTGAAAACTTCATTAAAAGAATAAAATTAATGAAAATGTGCCTTGCTTTACAAATTGAGAACTAGTTTAACTATATTTCAATTTGAAATGGGTTTATTTGGAAAGGCATGTAATCTATGAGAATATTAGTGGTACTTTAAAGAAGTTATGTCACCAACATAATGCCGATTGCACTGTTTCTCAGTAGTGAGTAGAAAGACTTATGGACAAATCACAACTCCTTCGTGTAGGATGTATGTCAACTTGATAGATTTTTTTAACATGAGACTCATTCACTGTTTTGAAAATAGAAATAGTTATAACTCCTTTCTTTACCTGGAGAGGCAGAGAGACAGAAGGAGAGAGACAGACAGACAGATAGAAGATTTCTACCCACCGGTTTCTTCTCAAAATGCTTACAAGTCACGACTAGATCAGGCAGAATCCAGGACAGAGGAGCTCAACCCAGGTCTCCCTTACAACTGTTATACACTCAGTTACTTGAAGCATCCACCATTTGCTGCCTCACAATATCTATCTTAGCAGGAAACTGAATGGGAGCCACATCAAGATTCAAATCCAGTCCCTCTGTTACAAGGCATGAACATCTTAACAAGCATCTTACCTGCTTGGCCAAATGGTTGCCCCTGTGTCTACTTTTGAATGTTACTGAGAAAGTTTAATGAGATAATGCACACAAAATTCACAACAGAATCTCAGCTAATGAGTCTTCCTTTTTATTTTTTTACATATTTTATTTAAGTTATATAAGTCTCATATATTTCCTTTATAACATTATAGGAACAAGTGGCACTCCTCCTTCCTCCCTTCCACCTACAATCCAACTCTTCCTTCCCTTCCCTCTTGGATTCCTTCTTGCCCCAGGTCCTGAAAGATCAATGAATCTCTGAATACTTTGGGTAGCATATGTGTCCTCAAGTATCTGTGTGTTTGTCTGACCATCTATCTGTTTGTCTATCTTTTTAATCTCTCTTTCATTTCATCCACCTACCCATTCAACCATCTGTCTGCCCATACATACATACACTTTACCATTATTCTTTATTTGTCTTCCTTTTTCTTCCTTCTTTTTTCTTTCTCTCTTCCTCTCTTCCTTCCTTCATTTCTAAAGAAGCTAATCTGTCCTCTTTCCTAAAGGTGTTTAATTTGGTCAGCACAGTATTGCAGACCCTGACATAGCAGAGTGTTCCTTACATTGACTTCACTCCACGGTTTCCTAGAAATTCAAACCCAGGAATCATGATTATTTAATAAAGTAAGTCAAAGCAAGGTGAGAAGACTGCCGGAGTATTAGAAACCAGGATCCGGCTGCCCCTTGTTCTCAGGTGATTCCAACATGCCAGGTTCACATCTCAACCAACAGCTTCAGTGGATTTTGTGCCTACTAAGTGTTTCCTTTCCTTTCCTTAAAATTGGGGTCTCAACTCATCTTCCTCTAAACGTTGTTCCCTAAAGTGTCTTAGAATCACTTTTCTTCAATTTCATTTCAAAGTCTTTCTCCCATGAGTGCTCTATTATTTTTCCTGTGAATTGTCAGACTCTGGTTGCTCTGACACTTGAATTTTTGGATGATTTCACCGATAGCTGCAGTATTTTCTTTACATGACTTATTCTGTTTCTGATATTACAGGCTGGTTCAGGGCATGGTTGACTCTAACATCTAATCCTATTGACTTGTGCATTCCAGAAAGGTGTTTGTATAATTTTTAAAAGTAGTTATATGCTCCAGTGTTTTTCTACTCCTCTTCAGCTGTTCGAGTCTGGGCAATTGAGTCCTGTAAACTGGTGATTCGCAACAAGGGGTGACTTTGCTCCCTGATGCCAGGGAACATCAGGCAATGCTTTGAGACATTATTTATTGCCAACATGGGTAGGCATAGGTGTAGCACCACAGAATCAGATGGAGAAATACAGGGGAAGCATCTAAATATGCTACAAAGGACAGGCCATACCTCTACTCAAAGAATGAACCACTCAGAAAATGGTAGTCATGCTAGACTATAAATATCCCACCTTAGCCAATCTCTCTAGGTTATCCATGAATTGTTTGAATCTCAGAGAGAGAATGAAACTTGTCATCTAACTATGTGGCTAAGGATGATTTAGAATGTAGTTCTACATTCAGAGTAATTCATTCCTACTAGAATTAATGTTAACTTTGAGTCTTCTGAGCCTAGATGGTATTCCAGTATTATGATTCACTATAGCAATCGACTACTGCTGTAGAGAAAGGAATTTTAGCATGAACTCGCACATTCTTCTTGCTCACGTCATATTCTCAGTTGTCCAAAATGCTCCCATTTCTTTTTCTCCTGATGATGTTAAAATTCTCATACTACTAATGTCTCATGCTCTAGTTTTCTACATTTTCATTTTTGCAAGTTTGTACAAAGATGCATTCAATAGAATAAGAAACAATGCTTGAAATATCTTCTAACTACAGCAAGAGGTACAAAGTGAATAAGAAATTACCTTTTCTTGGGCTAAAGACATATTTTAAAGTATTTTTCTAGGTTCCTTGAAAGTAAAGTTAGGAAAATTTAGTAGATAAGTACTAACCTTATAAAAGGCTGTCACCTTCTTGGTACAAAACGTAGTGGCAGTTTCTGGTGTGTTAAGGAGCTATTTATTCACTTCAATAAATCCTTCCCACTGAAAATGGTAGAGTTCAGTTAGGGAGAAGCCACTCCCACATGTTCAGGGGCCATAGAGCTCCTCCCGGGCTAAAGGAAATGCTGAGTCATGCTCTTATAGGGATAAAGCTGGTTAATATGTTTCTTTTCATCGATCTTCTGTATATAAAGATAATTGGAAATGATTAAAAAATCTTGGTGTTAAATTGGAAATTGCATAGATAATTAATCAATTCTTTAAAAAAAAATCATGTAGGATCTCTGTCCTTAATGTGCTGTACATTGTGAATTAATACTATAACTAGTACTCCAACAGTATTTTCACTTTGTGTCTCTATGTGAGGGAAAACTGTTGAAATCTTTACTTAATATATACTAAACTGACCTTCTGTATATAAAGAGAATTGAAAATGAATCTTGATGTGAACGGAAGGGGAGAAGGAGTTGGAAAGGGGAGGGTTGCGGGTGGGAGGGACGTTATGGGGGGGAAGCCATTGTAATCTATAAGCTGTATTTTGGAAATTTATATTCTTTAAATAAAAGCTATAAAAAAAGAAGAAGAAAAAAATATGTTTCTTTTCAAGATTGGAAATGAAAGATTTGTAAAAATCCAGATAAGTTTCATCCCTTTTGCCAGGAAGAGTGGAGCAGCTTTTGAAGAAATTGAATAAAAGAGTAAGATAAAAAATCACCACCATGAGCTGGGCTGGGAGGTGAATGAAGGTCTGAGAGGGGGTACTGAGCTTTCTTCTTTCAGAATAGTCCTTAGAGCTTGAGCACAAACTGAAAACAGTTACTCTATGAATAAAATAATGTAAAAAATTTTGATTAGAAAAATTCTAGCAAATAAAAAAGTGAGGAAAATAGTATAGCACCCTCCAAGCTATTCATTAATCTACATCAGCAATTGCCAACAAATGTTTTCATTACGCCTAAGAGATGGCTCAGTTATAGTGACCCACTAAAACATAGGTCAAGGTCAAATCCCCTGAATGTGCGTGTGTGTGTGTGTGTGTGTGTGTGTGTGTGTGTGAATGTGAAGTTGTTTGGGAGAAGAGTCTTTTCAGATATAATTTTTAGGGAAATTAAGAAAAGATAATCCTGAGCTATCAGCAAAAACACTAAGTCAAAAGACAGTTGTCCCTGTAACAGACAAAAGAGAAGAACCAAAGGCAAGAGTGAGGAGATGGAAGACAGAGACAGGGATTAGAGTGAAGTGGCCACAATCTCAGAACCTATGGAATACAGAGATCACCAGAAGCTTGGGAGAAGCTGTGAAGCATCCTCCCCTAGAGATTCCTGTGAGTGAGGGCTTTCTAATGCCATAGCCTCCATCTTCTGGCCCTCACAAATCACTGTTCTAGTGTTCAACCCTAATGTGGAGCAATCTGTGACAGGAGCCACAGAAACCTCTCATCCATTCCCAGCAACGCACCCCATGACCATGAGATTATTTTGAAGCCATACCAGATTTGTCTGTGCATGATAGCTTTTATCTCTAGACAGTAAGCACTCATTTTCTTTTTTTAAAGCTTTTTAAACTTTTTATTTAGTGAGAGAAATGAATAGGGGTATGAGGGCTTTATCTAATGAGATAGAAAAGTCTAGAGACTAAGTTGGGGTCCATACTGAGCAGAGAGCAGGCCAGGAGCCACGTGCAGCGGGTGTTTGGTTATGAGCAGCCACAAGTAGCTTAGCACCAGCAACAAAGCAAAGGTGGAGAGCGAGTGAGCGGCCCAAAGGCCACGTGTCCCGAAGGCGTGGGGCAACAAGGAAGCACTCATTTTCTAAACAGCATCATATTATTACCCTACCACAATAATATTGTATAATTCCTTAATGCCAGCAAGCATTTCCTCAATTATGTTGTACAGATGTTTTACAGTTGGATTATTAGCATTGGCATCCAGAAATGTCCGAACCTAGGATTTGAGGTGTGTGAATAAATACACATTGTAGAATAGTGGACTGACTATAATCAGGCAGAGTGTGTGGGTGGTGTGAGTAATTGTCAATGCCCATACACTGGTCCCTAAATCCTTAAGGTTTGCATGGATTTGAGTTTGAGTCATAATCCATTTGTGATGAAGTGATGAGGACACATTGGTCATGACACACACTATAGAACTCACAGGACAGACAGTGCAGGAGACACAGTGATGTTATTAGAGATTTCTTGGTCCTCTGTAGAGGGCATAGGGGGACCACCAAGCTCCCTGGGAAGTAATGAGGTAGGGAGTTAGGTGTGATCAGGTGGAAAGGACTGGCCAGGCAGGAGGGCAATGCGCCAGGTCTCAGAGATAAGTGGCCTGTGGTGATGTGTGTTTTGCTGTTAGGTATCTCTTGAAGCTAAGAAAATTGCTATTTAATTATGATTGATATGACTGTGTTTGATAGTGTTAACTCCATTTTGAGCTCTGTGCATGTCTGATCCCTTGCCCTTTCTCCCTGTGCCAGGAATCTCACTCTAGAGAAGAACTCCATCTGCCAAAGCCCAGATTTCCAGGAGGAGACAAGCATGAGCATCCCCGTTTGTTGGTGAGGCAAGAAATCATTCCTCAACCATGCACCCTGGCCCAGACATAGTCCCAGACAATGAGTTTACATCTAAATTCATTATATGTAATTCTGACGGAGAATGTGGATATGGGAAGCCCAGGACTGAGTTTCAAGGAGAGAAATGAAAGTAAGACTCAAATGTGTGTACCACAGAGCACTAAGCGACATAGTGAGGAGGAGGCTGGTGCATGCATGCTGGGAGGGACAGCAGAATCACCTGAGAGCAAAGGTTGGGTCTGTTGGCTTTCTCACCTCCCAGAGCACTGAGCCCATGGTTGACCTGATAGCTTTGATATAGAATAATAATATAAACTTTCTATTATTATATCAGAAAAATTTCATTATGTCATTCCTCAGAGTGGAAAGTATATCCTGGGGATACCTGAGACTTTCAGAGGTATATTTTTTTTAGAAAATTTTATTTAATAAATATAATTCATATATAAATTTCAAAAGTACAACTTTTGGCTTATAGTGGTTTTTCTCCATAACCACCCTCCCACCCACAAACCATCCCTTCTCCTACTCCCTCTCCCATCCCATTCTTCATTAAGATTCATTTTTACAGAGGTAGATTTCTATACTTGATTCTTTCACAGACCGTATGCCAGATATTGTCAGACAATAGTGGAAAAGTTCAATCAAATAGTTTGCATTGTTTTTCATCTGAAATATTAATTCCAACAAAGAGACAGAATAGAAAGACATTGAAAATCTTATTTCATATCTGATCCTAATGAAAAGGAATAAATTTTAGTTAAGTGTGCTCAGAGGTGTTTATTTTGTTAACCATGTGATTTGAAACTATTTATTAGTTTTACAATAGCAGGATCAACACACAGGGGATGTACTTCATTGGTGCAAAACTTCAAAAGACTGGTTTTGAAGACTTATCTTCCACACCTGCCTTATTTACATGAAAATCTTCATTTCTTCAAATGTTTTTCATCCACAGGCGGCTTCCTCTGGCTGCCAGGCTACAGGCTGCAGGAACTTTTTCATGGGGGAGTGGGGGAGGCTGCTGATTCTAATTTTCAGGACTTGTAGTGTATAAATCACAGCCTTAGAGAGGAGCAAAAGTCCACCCCATCATTAGCACAGCCCAGGAAGTCTGACCCCTCCTAGACAAAGACCAACCAAACCCCTCCATCAGCACCAGTGTGGAGGGTGGGATACAGATGGCAAGGAGAATGAAGATAAAAGAAAGAAAGTATTCCCCAACACACCATTAAGACTTTGCATTTCAGTTGTTCCTAAATTCCTCCTTACACAATAACTCTGTACTTTCAAAGCTCTTTTATAATATAGTAAACATCGATGTGTCAGATATCAGCACATAAAAAACCCCAACATGACAAATGGAAAAATTTGACCAACCCACATTCTAAATATGACATTTCCAGTGGGAAATGTGAGCCCTGCCCTCCAATGGTAATGAGATACATCACCTTCAACAGAGGGAAGTTGGTGATTGTGGTGGGGTTTCTCCCACGTGGTACCGAAGTTCAACCAGGTGGATGTCAGCTTTGCTCCATATGTTACCAACAAGGTAACATCTACCTCTGGTAAATTTCAGCTGAATTTTCTCTCTGAATTTCAAACACTGTAGTAAAATGTTAACATTATTATAGCTTTAAATAATATTTATTTATTTGAGCACTGGAGTGACCCAGAGAGAGAAAGAGAAAGAGATCTTCCATCCTCTGATTCACCCCCCAAAATGTCTGCAACAGCCAGCGGTGATCCACGATGAAGCCAGGAACCTTGAACTCCATCTAGATCTCCCACATGGGTCTCAACAGCCCAATTGGGCCAGCTTCCACTGATTTCCAGGGACATTAGCAGGATCAAAAGCAGAAAAGCCAATACTTGAATCCACTTCACCACAACACTGGCCCCAAGATTATTCTTAAAAACTTTTGTTGTTCCTGAGTTTGGAATGGAAATATACTTACACTTGTCTTTCCAGATTCATTTCTTAAACAGTATTATGAGTTGAATTTTAACACTAAAATGTTCAAATGTCCACATTTTTAAACATGGAACTCAGGGCAATTGTTATATATTGCACGAAAAATGCCACTGGGACACCCATATCCTGTATTGGAGTGCCTGAGTTTGAGTCCTGGCTCTGCTGTCAATTGTAGCTTCCTATTAATGTGCACCTGAGGCAGCAGCAGTACTAGCTGAAGTACTAGTGCCTCTGCCTCCCATGTGGAAGACTCTGATTGAGTTATGAGATCCTGGCTTCAACCTGGTTCTGCCCAGCCAACTTTGGAGCCCTGAAAGTCAGAGAGAGCTGGCAACTGCCCACACCATGTGCTGTGTGATGCTGGGTCAGTGGGAGCTCCTCCTTCTGATTCCAGGTCCAGGGCTTTTCTGCTCCACCACGGAACCTCACCCAGCCTCTGGGCTTCTCTCTCAAGAACTGTTTATGTTTTATGATACAGTCTATTAGCAGCTGAAGGATAGAAGGGGAGGGGGAGAGGAGAAGATCTAATTCATGAGTTCCCCTCTGTTTAGGATCCCTTTAGAAGGTGAATTGAAAGGAAAAAAAAATTATCATGTCTTGCTTTGTCTTTTTTTGTTTGTTTTGTTTTGACAGGCAGAGTGGACAGTGAGAGAGAGAGAGAGAGAGAGAGAGAGGGAAAGAGAAAGGTCTTCCTTTTTGCCGTTGGTTCACCCTCCAATGGCCGCCATGGCCAACGCACTGTGGCTGGTGCATCGCACTGATCCGATGGCAGGAGCCAGGTGCTTCTCCTGGTCTCCCATGGGGTGCAGGGCCCAAGCACTTGGGCCATCCCCCACTGCACTCCCTGGACAAAGCAGAGAGCTGGCCTGGAAGAGGGGCAACCAGGACAGAATCCAGCACCCCGACATTTACTAGAACCCGGTATCCTGGCGCCGCAGGTGGAGGATTAGCCTAGTGAGCCGCGGCACCAACCGCTTGGTCTTGACAACCTAAAAATCTGTAAATTAAGGACTAATAAGAATATAGTTAACTCAATGTGAAATGGGCTTGTTTTGAAAGGTATATAATCTATGATAATCTCAGCAGTAATTTAAAGAAGTTATAGTGCCAGAATGATGCTAATTGCACTATTAGCAGAGAGAAGGGAGGCTTACAGATAAATCACAACTCCTTCATTTAGGAGATACATAAACTTGGAAGATTGTTTAATATGAGTCTCATTTTCTCTCTTGAAATTAGACATGATTATATCTCCTTTTTAAAGACTTTAACATGCAGAGAGAAAGGAGCACTCCTATCTTTTAGTTCACTGCCAAAATGACCATATGGCTAGGACTAAACCTGGACAAAGCCAGAATCCAGGAACTCAATCCAGAGCTCCCAAATGGAGGTAGGGACCCAACTACTTGTGGCACTGTCTGCTAGCTCCAAAGGGCTATATTTGGAAGAAGCTGGAATTTGGAACCACATCAGGCTTCAAATCCAGGTCCTCTGACTCTGGATATGAACACCTTAACCAGCATCTTACCTTCTAGGTCAAAGTCCTGCTCTAATATTTACTTCTGAGTGAAATTGAGAAAGTTTAATGTGATAATGCATATAAAATTCACAATAGTGACTGAGCAAAAGAGTGGTCCCTCTTGTTCCATGTCCCGGGAAATTGGTGAATCTCTGAACACGTTGGATAGCATGTGTGTCCTCTGTGTCTATCTGTCTGTCTGAACATCTTCTGTCTATAATTCTATCTCTTCATCATTCCATCCATTCATCCATGAACCCATCCATTTTTCCATTATTTTTCTATCTACCTATCTAAGTACCTACCTACTTATGTATCTATCCATCCTCCATTAACCCCTATCTTTCTTCCCATAATTTTCCTATAGAACTCCAGCAGGAATGAGATTTACTTGAACCCAGAGTGTTTTCAATGAAATCGTATACTCACTATTCTTTTATAGGTCATGTAAATATCATTAGCAGGAGCTAATGATATTCACTAATAGCAACTTAGATGAGGAGGAGATTTTTTGCAAAGGTTTGTAGAGCTCTGGCACATATTAACACAGAATTGCTGAACTCCAACCCTGCACCAGATCCTTAGTTTGGATTCCAAACATCCATTTGGCCAAATGTTCTTTTCAGGCCTGCTCTCTGCTGCCACTGATCCTCTCTGCCCACCTTGAACCATTCTTAACAGTTCATTAGTGTGGAGTCTAGCCACACTACATATCTAGGCCCACTACATATCTTCCTCTAACTAACCAAAGCTCCTGTGCAGGGTCTCACATTCATCACCTGATTAAAGTGATCACTTCTCTCCAACACCTGTTCCTTACTTGAAGAAGCAGACATTTCATTAATCCTTCTACAATTCTTTTTTCTGCAGTACATGTGAACAAAATTCTTTCTTTCAAAAAGTGCCAGTCAAATCTACTAAGTAACGCTCACTGTCTATCAAGTAACTTTCTGTCTATCAAGCCATGACAAAGATTAGTAAGGAATAGGATACCAGTAGTCTAATCTGAGCTCTTTCCTAAAGGGATTTAATCTGGTCAGTACCACAGGCTTGCAGACAACTGACATAGCAGAGTCTGCCGTACAGCAACTTTACTCTATGGGTTCTAGAAAACTCTAGTCCAAGAATCATGATTCTTTAGGAAAGCAAGTCAGAGCAAGGTAGCAAGGTGAGAAGGCTTCTAGAGTAGGAGGACCTACCCTACCAGACTTACCAGACTGTGCCCCATCTGCCAGATGATTCTAACCTTCCAGGGTAGCTTTGCAAGCTCTAGCATGAAAGGATTTTTGCTAAAGCCTAAGCGTTGCCTTCCTCCTCTTCAAATTAGGATCTCTCCTCATCTTCAACCAACCAATTCTCCCCCAAGCATTTTACAACTGTTTTTCTTCATTGTCATTTCAATGTCTTTCTCCTTGGATGCTCTATTCTTTCATGTGAATTGTCAGATATTGGTTGCTCTGACACCTAAATTTTCAGAGAATTTCATGGATACCCACAGTGTTTTCTTATAAGAAATTTTTTCACAATATTATCAGTTATTTCAAGCTATTCTAATCCTATAAACTGCACATTCCAGCACAAGTTTTTTTAAATGAATTTTAAAAGTAGTTACATGCTCCAGTAGTTTCCTGCTTCTCTTTTCAACTATTCTGAGTCTGAGCACTTGAGTCCTATAGTCCAGTGATTCTCAGCAAGGGGTGACTTTTCTCCCTGATGCCAGAGAACATTTGGCAATGGCTGGAGATATTTTTTATAAGGCAGAAGTACAGAGAGAAAGAGGGGGAGAGACAGAGAGAGACATGCCTTCCATCTAGTTTACTTCCAGGGCAAGGCCAGGCTGAAGACAAGAGCCAGAAATTCCATCTTGGTCTCCCACAAGAGTTGCAGGGGCCCAGGTACTTGGGCTATCTTCTGCTGTCTTTCCAAGAATGTCAGCAGGGAGCTGGATCAGAAGTGGAGCAACTAGGGCATGAACAGATCCCCATAGAGGATACTAGCATGAGCCACTATGCCTCAACCCAAGCCTCCTGAAGATATTTTTAGTTGTCATAACATGA
Source organism: Sylvilagus floridanus (assembly GCA_949820135.1). NCBI lineage: Eukaryota > Metazoa > Chordata > Mammalia > Lagomorpha > Leporidae > Sylvilagus > Sylvilagus floridanus. The sequence goes on along the minus strand of OX463227.1, from coordinate 112,262,029 downwards.
GGATGGGCATGAGTGCAGCATTACAGCATTAGGTGAGGAGAGGTCACGGAAGAACCTAAATATCCTACAATGGACAGTCAGCCCTCCACACAAAGAATTAACCAATCAGATAAAGGTAGTAGTGCCAAGCTTAAGAAACACTGCCTTAAAAAGAGAGGGAGAAGATGTACAATTTGGGACATGCTCAATCAGACTTGCACCAAATGATGGAGTTAGAAAATTGCCAGGGGATCCCAATACAATCCCATCAAGGTGGCATGTACCAAGGCCATCTCACTAGTCCAAGTGATCAATTTCAGTTCACAATTGATCACACTGATAGGTCTAAGAGTCAAAGGGATGACACAAACAAGACTAGTGTCTGCTAATACTAACTGATAGAACCAAAAAGGGAGAGAATGATCCAACATGGCAAGTGGGAGACACAGCAGACTCATAGAAGGGCAGATGTCCTAAATAGCACTCTGGCCTCAGAATCAGCCCTTAAGGCATTCGGATCTGGCTCAAGAGCCCATGAGCATATTTTAGGCATGGAAAGCCAAGACACTCTGGAAAAAAAAAAAAAAAGAGTACCTAAAGGGAAGACCTCAGCGAGTGAGATCCCAGTGGAAAGAACGGAGCCATCAAAGAAGGAGGTACCTTTCTCTGAAGGGAGGAGAGAGCCTCCACTTTGACTATGACCCTGTCAGAATAAGATCGAAGTTGGCAAATCCTAAAGGCTTCCATAGCCTTGGCAACTCATGACTAGAGCCTAGGGAGATTACTGACACCATAAACAAGAGTGTCAAATTGTTAAGTCAACAACAGGAGTCACTGTGTACTTATGTCTCATGTGGGATCTGTCCTTAATGTGTTGTCCAATGTGCAGTAATGTTATAACTAGTATTGAAACAGTATTTTTACACTTTGTGTTTCTGTGTGGGTGCAAACTGATGAAATCTTTACTTAGTATATACTGAATTGATCTTCTGTATATAAAGATAATTGAAAATGAAAAAAAACTTGGTTCTAATTTGGAAATTGCATAGAAAATTAATCAATTTTAAAAAAATATCATGTAGGAGCTCTGTCCTTAATGTGCTGTACATTGTAATTTAATGCTATAACTAGTACTCCAACAGTATTTTTCACTTTGTGCTGCTATGTGAGGGCAAACTGTTGAAATATTTACTTAATATATAGTAAACTGATCTTCTGTATATAAAGATAATTGAAAATGAATCTTGATGTGAATGCAAGGGGAGAGGGAGTGGGAAAGGGGAGGGTTGTGGGTGGGAGAGAAGTTATGGGGGGGAAGCCATTGTAATGCATAAGCTGTACTTTGGAAATTTATATTCATTAAATAAAAGCTTTTTTTTAAAAAAAAGAAACACTGCCTTAGCCATTTTCTAGGTTTGCCCTGAGTTAACTGAATCTCGGAGAGAGGTTGTGATTTGTTGTCTAATTAATTTTAGTGGTTAAAGCTGAATTTGAATCTAGTTCTTCAGAAATTAAGGCTACTTTATTCCTATTAGAATTAATTTTGAGTCTTCCCTGCTTAGGTAATATTACAAAATTAGAATTCACAACAATTATGTGTTGACTACGTCTTCAGAGAACTCAATTTTAGTATAAACTGCCACAGTCTTCTTGTTCTGGTCATATTCTTAGTTGTCTAAAATGCTACCATCACTTTTTCTCCTCCTGATGTTTATATTCTCGTGCTATTTACTGTCTGATGCTCTAGTTTTATAAATTTTACATTTTTACAATTCTGTTAAGGTGTATTCAACAGAGTAAGAAAAAAAGCAATGCTTTAACTATCATCAAACCACATCAAGAAGATACAAAGTGAGTATAAAATGACTTATTCTTGTGCTAAGAATGTATTTTAAAGTATTTTTCCGAAGAGGAAATACTGGAAGATTTTAGGGTCAGTTCTCACCTTGTAATAATGAGTGTCTCCCTCTTGGCCCAAAAACTTAATACCAGTTCCTAATGTACTGATGGGCTGTTTATTCATTTCAATAACTAGTTTCATCTGAAAGCAATAGATCCAGTTAGGTTACAGCCAGTTCCACAGAGTTCAGAGGCCAGAATTCCTCACTGGACTAGAAGGAAAATGCTAAGTCATGCTCCCATCGGAATAAAGTGATTAGTATGTTTCTTCAAAAGGTTGGCAGTAAAAGCTGGGACAAAAGTTTCAGATAGATTTTGCTGCTTTTTTCAGTTAGAATGGAATTTTTTTTTTTTTTGAAGAAACTTACATTGGGTTTTCAGAAGTTGGATAATTGGATAAAGGATGAAGATGAAAAATCACAACCGCGAGGTAGCCTGGGAGATGAAGGTCTGTAAAAACCAACTGACCCCGTGCTGGAGAATTGGTCATGCTGGTCTCCCAAGTGAAATGACAGACACTCGGCTGTAGGTTACATCAGCCATATGATGAGAAGTTTTTTAGTATAACCATGTCCCTAACGTTGCATGGCAAATGGTTACATTGAAGGCTACTTTATGTTTAGTTCAATTCAGATTCCCTAGTGGCCTCTATTTGTCTGCCAAATCTAGCAGTATTGCTTACATGGTTTGCCTTCCTGCCTCACTCACACTGGCCTTCCTAGCTTTTGGGCATTTGCACACGTTCTTTATTCTGATTAGAATACTTTACCTACACCTCCTGTTATACTTTCTCTATTATGAATTTCCAAGCATTTTCTTGCCTTTATGTGTTTCATATCAGCCTCTTCTACAGAACTTGAGCTCCCAAGAGCAGAGTCTTCATCTTATTTGAGGCCTGTCCTCACAGTCTGAACACAACATGAGAATAATAGTAACTCTCTATATACTTCAATAATATATTTCTAGAAAATGTTAAGAAAACAGTTGCAGATTGGCACCTCCTCACACGGGGCAACAAAACGTTAGGAAAAGAGTCACAGAATAGAGAGGAGGCAGTGCGTGAATTTACAGCCAGACTGAATTTATTCAGCGAAAATAAATCTGCAGAGGTGGGTGACCAACTGCCTGTGTGTACAAGATGGAGCAGAAGGCACTGACCCCCAGGGGCCAGGCCTTTTTAAGGAGGGCTAGGGCTGGGGTAGGGGGTAGGGGGTAGCAGGGACGGGAATTCCAGGACCTGGGCAGGGGCCTTGGGAACCTGGAAAATAGTCCAGGGTGGGGTATGAAGGCAATAGGGTGTGAGACCCAATTGAGTTTCAAGGGCGAAGAATACATTCCAAAGTTTATCTCCTTTGGGCAATGAGGGAGAATGGCTGAGGCTTATGTCCTTGTTCCATCAGAAAATACAAAAGTGGGGAAAATGCGTAAAAACCTCTAAACTACTCATTAATCTACATCAGCAGTTGCAATGATCTTTTTTCATTAGCTTACGGGGTAGGCTCAATTATAGTAACCTCTTAAATGATAGGTCCATGTCAAAATTCTTTGATGCTTTAAATGTGTCCTCATTTGGAAAAAGAGTCTTTTCATTTTATTCATTTAGGAAAGTAAGACAATATCATCTGGATTTGGAGTGAAGATAGTAATTCAAATAACAGTTGTGCACAAAACAAAGAGGAGACACAAACAGGCAAGAGTGAGGAGGTGGGGGATTGGCACTATGGCGTAGCGGACTGGGCCTCCACCTGTGGCCCCAGCAGACTCTAGTCCTGGCTGTTTCTCTTCCAATTCAGCTCTCTGCTATGGCCTGGGAAAGCAGTAGAGGATGGCCCAAGTGCTTGGGCCCCTGCACTCACGTGGGAGACCCAGAGGAAGCTCCTAGCTCCTGGCCTTGGATCAGCTCAGCTTCGACTGTTGTGAACGTTTAAGGAGTGGACAGACCCGCGGTGTACTCTGCGCCAGGTTAGGACACCGGCTCCCCAGCAAGGCGTCAGTTTTATCGGTTAAGAAATGGATCCATCTTGCCTAATGTACAGCACCACCAGCCAAGATTCTCAGGCGGCAGGCCAAGATTTTGACTCTGCCAGAAAAGATTATTTATCCACCAGCCAAGAATTCGATTCTCTCTATCAAGAATTGGATCTGAACTCTCTTAATGAAGATTTTCTTTCCCAGTCCATGTCCAATGCCATGACAAAGACCTCTCTGGGTACATATGAATCTCGGACAACTTCTGAACCTGAGTATCTGACCGAAGCTGAGCAAACGGAGCTCAAATCCGAGCTCACCAAATTGGAGGAGGAAATTGTAACGCTACGCCACGTGCTGGCTGTGGGGAGCTCAAGAGAAGGTTGGGCTGCATGGCTTTGGTGGAGTTGAAACAGAATCTGTCCAAGAGCTGGCACGATATTCAGGTTTCCAACACTTACATGAAACAGAAGACATCAGCCGCCCTGTCCACCGTGGGCTCTGCTGTCTGCAGGAAGCTTGGAGATGTGAAGAAGTCAGCCACGTTCAGATCTTTGGAAGGTCTGATGGGGACAATCAAGTCCAGAGTCGCAGGTGGCAGAGACCTTGGCAATGAAAGCCTTCCTTCCTCGCCAGGGAGTGGAGATGACCCACTCCTGGTTCCAGGTAGTGGGGCTGACCCAGTTCCAGGGAGTCAGGATGACCTGCTTTCCTTTCTAGAGCCAGAATGAGCCTCTTGGTAACCTTGCCTGGCCACCAAACCAGTACAAGAGCCCCTGTCCTTCGTCGCATTTGCGACTCTGCCCAACTAAAACCAGCAACCAAATCACAATGGTAAAGTGAATTCAGGAAATGGACAGAGTTTGGCTTTGAGAAAAAATAATGCCCTTTTGTATGTAGATATTTACTGCTGTTGAATGAGAGAACCCCAAAGTTTTGTACTTTTGGGTTATTTTACACTAAAGTTTGTAGACAAAAATGCATCCCTATGCTAGCCTTTCTTAGGTCTCATGTAATGGCTAGGACAATGGCTCCATAAGATAGTCTGGAAAACTATTCTATTAGAAGGCCAAAGTAGATTTCTGTCTACAACTGGTAAAAGTTATGAAATAACCTGCAGTTTTATTCACTCCCTATTTCTTCCTTTTCTAAGTCTCTGAAGGAACCCAGCCATCTTGAAAGCTTCACCTGGCCTATAATTCTTATTTATAAATGATGATAAAGAAAAATGTCCATCTTCTTTGACACTTCCAGAGAGGGGGAAGTATTAGTATATTAATTGATAAATTTGCAATATGAATTTCACAAAACTTGTTTTTTCAAAGCTCTCATCCAAAAGCAATTTAGCTTCAATTTATGAGATTGCTAGTACTTTGAACTCAAGCTGAAATTGCAACTTTACTTTGCCTTGTACCTTGTTTTTTATCACTTTATCACAATGAGGATTTTAAAGTTTAACCCCTGTAGCAGCATGTCTCTGCCACAGCAAAAAGAAGATTGCTTCCTTGTTCTGCACCATTTCCCAGTTAGTAACCACCTCCAGCTGAGAGGCTACAGAAAACAGTACAGCTCAATTCAATAAAGATAAGCCCCTATCTTAGGCAACAATTAAAAAAGAATATCTGTCCCCTGTAATGCTGGCTGTTAGGTCTTTGATTGGACCAAACTCACTACTGTCTTTGACTCCAATCTGTTCTTGTTTTTAACCCCAAATGAGAAGCAGAACCCAGCACCCCAGGGGTATCAGGATAGTAGGAATTGTAGGTACCTGGTTTGAGTTTGTTTAAACTTTCTGATACCGAATTTTCATAGGAGCTGTGTGATGTTTCTTGTTTGTTTGTTTTCCCTTTCCATTTTCAAATACCAAGACCTGGCAAATTCTTTCATTCCTCTAATCACACTGCCCGAGGTAGACATTGTGTTTTATTGGCTCTTAGCAGAGAGGCTAGGGCCTTTATTTGCTCGGGTACACTAATGACTTCTCACTGCATAAAGGTGATTCTTCCAGCCTAAAAAGGTGATCTTGTTTTGTTGATTCTTGAACACTCCCCCTACAGTCTTTGGGTTTTCCTACAAGCAAAATGGAATACCACTATAAATTCTAAAGCCCTTGTTAAGCACTGATGTGTCCCTGACTTCCACAAATTTCTGAAGACAATGTTTTGCTTGTATTAAAATAAGACGTTCAACTAAAAAAAAAAAAAAGAAAGGAGTGGACAAATGATGGAAGACCTTGCTTTCTCTCTGTCTCTCCTGCTCTCTGTCTGCGACTCTACCTCTCAAATAAATAAATAAGTAAAATGTTTTAAAAAATAAAAGAGTGAGAAGGTGGAAGGCAGAGACAGAGATTAGTGTGATATGGCCACAGCCTCAGAATCCATAGAAGGCAGAAGCCAGCAGATGCTGGGAGAGGCTAGGAAAGATTCTCCCCTAGAGTTTCCTGTGCAGTGAGGTCTTGTTGATGCCTTCCCCTTAATCTTCTGGCCTTCACACAGTGATAGAACACATTTCTGTGTTCCAGTCTCTCAGACTGGAGCAATCTGTGCCAGGAGCCACAAGAACCTATTATTCATTCTGAACTACTCACCCCCTGACCATGAGATTATTTTGAAGCAATACTAGTTACCATAGAGCTTTGTCCACAAATGATAACTTTTACCTCTAAAAGTAAGCACTCATTTTCTAAACATCATCACACTAATACCCTACCACAGCAATATTGTATAATTCCTTAATGTCATTAAGTATTCACCTTGCTAATATTCTCAGTTTTGTTGTACAGATTATTTTGCAGTTGGATTATTAGCATTGGCATCCAGAAATGTCCAGACTCAGCATTTGAGGTGTGTGAATAAGTACACTTTGCAGAATAACAGAGTGACTACAGAGTCAGACAGAGTGTGTGGGTTGTGTGAGGGATTCTCAATGCCCACATGTTGGTCCCTGGGTTTTTGAGGTATGCATGGATGTGTGCTTGGTGTTGTGATCTATTTGTGATGAAGCACTGAGGTCGCATCGGTTGTGACACACCCTGTAGACTTCATAGCACAGTGGAGGAGACATAGTGGCCTGAGGGTGTTGTTGAGGTTTCCTGGTGTTCTGTGGAGGCACAGAGGGGACATGTGGTACCTAGCCAGGCAGGGTGAGCAATGTGCCCAGTCTAAGCAGTAGGTAGCCTGTGGTGGTACTTGTTTTCCTGTGTTAGGAATCTCCTGGATGTAAGTAAATTATTATTCAATTGATATATATTTCAATTGATTGATAGGTCTATGCTTTGATAGTGCTAACTCCATTTTGAGCATTTGATTGTAACGCAAGCTCTAAGAGAGCCTAGGAGCCATCTTATGGTAAGGAGGCCCATTACTCACACTCAGGCACTGATAGCCTGGTGCCCAGGTGCATTTACAACCATGCGCCCATGGGCAAATGGGATAGTTTGGGTCCAGCACATTTCCTTTCAAGGTTGACAACTGGCAGCTAAAATAATACATTTTATGCTACAAATAAATACCACAACCTTCAAACTGCACTTTGAGACATGTCTTCTGACTCCATGTCCTGCAAAAATTCACTCTGAATAGCCACCAGTTGCCAGAGGCTCTGCCAGAGCAGAAGTCCTTTTGTCTGGATGGCGTCTGGAACCACTAATCATCACCATGGACAATTGTGCTGTACCAGACCACTTGGACAATTTCTACCCTAGACATGTAGGGTTTGATTCATTATTTGAACTCTGAGCCCTGTAATTTTTAAACCTATGTTTACCTATCTTTTTGTATGTTTTTTCCTCATGTTTTTCTTATTTTTGCTTTTTTGTGCATTGCAATTAATTAATTCAATAACCATCTTTGCTTTACATCATTTGCTATTTATTAAAGTATAAGGAATCTGACCCTCTTGGGAAATTAAAATCTTTGAGATGTCATCAGGTATTTCAAAATTCAGGCCATCCTCCATCATGACAAGGCCCCACAAACTCAGGGGATTGATTGGGCTGAGAATCAAGTAATGTGAGGTTCATTCTATAGGAAATTGCAGAGTTAAAGAGAGGCGATGACATTCACATTGACATTTTAGAAAAACCATCCTGATTGTAAGTAGAGAAGGGCTGGAGGGAAGAGACACTTCAGACAGGGCGCACCGTGTGTCTGTCTGCTCCATTACCCACCTCTCACCTTCCAGAAGCCCACCCTAAAGAAGAAGAACTCCTTGTACCAAAGCCCAGATTCCTTAGGGAAGATGCACTTGAGAGACCCAGTTTGTTAGGGAAAAAAGAGAGCTCTCCTCACCCCTGCTCTCTGGGCTAAGGTCAAGCCCAAGGGAAATGAGTTAACATCTTTAATCACTGTAAGCAAATCTCATATAAAATCTGTATCCAGGACGCTCAGGCTTCAGTGTAGCAGACAATAAGACTCCATTACCAGGGCGGCACCATGGCGCACTAGGTTAATCCTCCACCTGCGTTGCCAGCATCCCATATGGGCACCTGTTCTAGTCCCGGTTGCTCCTCTTCCAGTCCAGCTCTCTGCTGTGGCCTGGGAAAGCAGTAGAAGATGGCCCAAGTGCTTGGGCCCCTGCAACCACATGAGAGACCAGGAAGAAGCATCTGGCTCCTGGCTTCGGATTGGCGTAGCTCTGACCATTGCGGCCATTAGGGGAGTGAACCAATGGAAGGAAGACCTTTCTCTCTGTCTCTCTCTCACTGTCTGTAATTCTACCTGTCAAATAAATAAATAAAAATCTTTTTAAAAAAAGACTCCATTACCCCCCTGAGCATTAAAGGGCACAATGAGGAGGAGCAAAGTGCACACCCACTGTGACAGACAGTGGATCAATTGGAAGCAAAGATTAGGTGTGTTTTGTTTCTCACCACCTTGAAGAGTTCATGGTTGACACAGTAACTTTTTTGAAACTGAATAAGAACAAACATTTTCCTTATTTGTAATAAGATAGCTCTTCAAGAAAAAAAAAAAAACTTCATTATGCCATTCCTCAGAAAGGTAAGTATGCCCTGGGCACATCTGAGAATGTCAGAAGTGCATTTTGGGGCCACTTATGTAGCATAGTGGATTAAAGCCCTGGCCTGCAGTGCCAGCATCCCATATGGGTGCAGGCTCAAGTCCTGGATGCTCTACTTCCCACCCAGCTCTCTGCTGTGGCCTGGGAAAGCAGAGGATGGCCCAATTCCTTGGGCCCCTGCACCCACGTAGGAGACACTGAAGAAGCTACTGGCTCTTGGCTTTGGATTGGCCCAGTTCTAGCCAGTACAGCCATCTGCAGAGTGAACCAGCAGATGGAAGACCTCTGTCTCTACCTCTCTCTGTAATTTTGCCTTTCAAATAAATAAATAAATCTTTAAAAAAAAAAGAAGTGAATTTCTACACTTGAGGCTTTCTTAGACTATAAGACAGATATTGTCAAACAGAATTTTGAGAAGTAAAAACAATTAACCTGCATTTTCTTTCCTCTTCAATATTTAATTCCAAGATAGAAAAAGGCTACAAGGACATTAGAAATTTAATTTCATATGAGATCCTAATGAAAAGGAAGAAATTTTATTTGTCTGCTCAGAACAGTATTACTACTTCATTATCAATATCATTTGAAACAAGTTTATTAGTTTCACAACAACCAGGATCAAATATAAGGGATATACTTCATGAGTGCAAACTTCGGAAGACTGGATAACATGGGCTTATTTCCTACACCTGCTTTATTTACATGAAAATCTTCTTTGCTTCCTCTATCATTTTCTCACTCACAGGAGGCTTCCTCTGGCTGCCAGGCTGCAGAAACTTCTTCACGGTGGGGAGGCTGCTGATTCTGGTTTTCAGGGCCTGTAGTGGACAAATCACAGCCTCAGACAGGAGCAAAGACCACCCCATCATTAGCACAGCCCGGGAAGTCTGACCCCTCCTAGACAAAGACCAACCAAGCCCCCTCCATCAGCACCAGTATGGAAGCTGGGGAACAGACTCTAATTAGTATGACGATAAAAGAAAGAAAAATATAGTTCAATAACATATTCCCCAGGACATTATTAAGACTTTGCATTCCAGTTATCCTCAAGTTTCTCCTTACACCTTAACTCTATACCTTCTTAGGTTTTTTAGAATATAGTGAAGGTCAATGTGTGTGTCAAGTATCAACACACAGAAGTCTCCAACAGGACAAATGAAATGTGGGGAAATTGATTAGCAATTGGAGATATAAAAGATTAAAGGCTAATCAAGGGCCAGTCACAGTCAATTTCCACACTAGCAGCAGAGGTTGTGGGAGAGAACTGTGCAGATAGCAATACAAGGTCTGACAGAGGAAGAGCTGAGAAAGGGAATTCACACAAAAAAGAGACCTGCTCAGGTGGACTCAGTTTGGACAAACACAGACACACCTGGAATGAATGGAATCACAGAAATAAGGAATAGCACAGGAGAAGAGGGGACTTGAGAGAGAACATGATGGGTTTCGGGTCCTTCTCTAAAAATGCAAATATTCTTCAGTGGTGTTTATCTGTGATTTTCTTGCTTAACAAGATGATTTTTAATGTACTAGATCTAGAGCCTAGAAACCCCTGAGCCCGGGGGAGGGATGAAGAACATGAGAAGGCTCAGACTCAGAACACCTTCAGTCCAAAGTCTAAATATTAGATTCCAAGTGGGACACATGAGTTGTTCCCTCTGACGGCTGTGAGTAGGTCACCTGCAGCTGAGGGAAGCTGGCGATTGCGCTAGGGTCGAGCTCTTCCACGTTGTAGAGAAGTTCAACCAGGAGAATGTCAGCCTTGCTCAGCTTGTTGCCAACAAGGTAGTCTTGTCCGTGGCTCTTCAAAACCTGGTGAAGTTGAGGAATCAGATCATGGTCACAGGCACAGTCAGGCTGGGCCCCTGCTCCTCCCTGAGTCTCTCCAGTCCAACTCTCCCAGCTCTGCTGTCCTGTTGTGTGTGTTGGGGTCGGATGGTGACATGGAGAGAAGATGCAAACCTTCTTCCAAAGCTCTTGTGATATGGAGGAGAGCATGAAGTGTGGCTCTGTGTACTCCTTGGTTAGAGCCCAGGCTCCCATTTCCTTCTCATCCCCACATCCCTGTGGCATCCACAGCATCCACTCTCATTTGCATCTTCACCATGTCCCAAAGGCTTAGCCCCTGCTGCCCCATATTGCCATGTGCCCCACACTCTGAAGTGTGCAGCCCCGGGATTTCCCGTTGTGCTTCTCTACTCTGCTTTGTCTCCACTCCTGATTTGGGCAACAGCTCCACCTTGATGACAGCTCTCTTCCAAGGAGGAGACTATTTCAGCCTCTACAGTTCTCGTCTTCCTACTCTGTGTTTCTGGGATCTAAAGTAAACCTGGCTCAACTTGAATTCATCATCTCTTTTGAAGCGTTGGTTATGACTCCTAACTCACCAGTGTTAGAATCTTCAGTTGAAGTGCCTACATTGGGGAGAACTGCACTGATGTCTGCAACCTACTTTGAGGTGCACGAAAGAAATGACATTTGGTGGACAGAGGGGTTGAGAGGTGAACAGGTATGACAAGCAAAGATAATAAGATATCAAGCTTGATATCCTGGTGGTAAGCATATATATGTTCATTTTCTATTTTGTTCATCTTTTGTGGATTTGTGAAATTTTGTATACTAATTTTGTGGCTGTTTGTGACATTAATTAAAATATCCCAGTAATATTAAAATAATAAATAATGAGGAGAAAAAGCACATGTGGCACATCAATTAAGGATAATATCTTGGTAAATATTCACTCAGATATACATATATTTACATATACATGTAAAAGCTGGATGACTACCTGGTACAAAACAATATATCAAACACTATATTATTGTAATAAATTTTGCTCATGTATATTCATGAGCTTTTCAATTTCTTAGGAATTAAACAGATCAAATGTCTGTGTCAACCTACAAATTCTTATGTTGAGATCCTAACCCTTAATGTGATGCTGTAGTAGGTGGAATCTTTGGGAGGTGACTGGGTTATGAGGGTGGAGCATCCATGAATGGCATTAGAGCTATTAGAGAAGGGATCCCAAGAATCCCCATAATCATCTGTCATGTGGGGACACAGCCGAAAGTGGGATGTCTGTCAACTAAAAGCAAGTCCTCATCAGTTGCTGGATCTGCCATTGCATTGATCTTGTACTTTCCATCGTCTAGGACTGTGAAAGGCATCTGTTGTTAGACTCCCTCACTTTATGGTATATTGTTACAACAGCACATTCAACTGCTAAGATTCCTTCCATATTTTTGTGCCCTTTATAAGTTAAAAAGCAGAGGGGCCAGCATCTTGGGGCAGCAGGTGATGCCAGCATCTGATATGAGGGCTAGTTCAAATCCCAGCTGCTCTGCTTTCCATCCAGCTCCCTGAGAAAGCTCCCTGAGAAAGCAGTAGATGATGGCCCTAGTACATAGTCCCCTGCCATGCTCATGGAAGACCCACATGGAATTCCTAGCTCCTGGCTTTGGCTTTGATTTGGCTGAGTTCTGGCCTTTGGGACCATTTGCAAAGTGAACCAGCGGATGAAAGATCTCTCTCTCTCTCTGTTCTGTCTCTAACTCTGCCTCTAATTCTGACTTTCAAATAAATAAATAAATCTTTTTACCAAAAATTTAAAAGCTTCCACTCACCTTTTCAAAGGCAGGAAAATAACGATTCTTTGCTTTGTCTTTGAGCTCAGCAAGCTTTGTTTCTTTTACCCCAGGTGGATGCATGGGAAAAACAATGGTCATTTCATTCAAATCTGCCACACCTTCCACATACATATCAATCCTGGGAGACACAAGCAACCAATGGTCAAATACTCCTGCCTTAGATCTTTTAATTTTTTTTAGAAATATGGATTTAAATAATTCATTAAATTCTAATTTTTCTGAAGTATTGAAATTCTGTCTTCAATTTAACTGTTTATAAGATAGTTCTATTACATGTTAGCCCTTAAGTTTCTGACAAAGACACTCCTATTTTATTCAGGTTTCTCTGAGTCTTTTTTTCAAGTGGAGTTTGTCTTTGGGCCAGACTTTGGTCAGCCTATCTTGTAGCATGAATCTTCTTGAGTCATTTCTATGAGAATCCCCTCTCCCTTGATATCTGCTCACATTTGATATCTGATCCAATTCCTCACCCTCCACACTAGATATATAATCATTTTGGCCTGCCTTGAACAAGAATTCTGTTAAGTTAGGCTTAGCAAGGATCTTCATCTCCTGGATGTATCCTCTAAGTAGCTTTTTGAATTTTGCATTAACATATAATACTTACACAATGTATGGGGTTCAGTATGATATTTCAACAGAAATAAACGGCATAAACCAAGCATATGGCAACTAGCCATTCCAATTCATCATCTTTTCTTCATGTTTGGAGCCTACCAGCTCCTCTCTACCAATTCTTTAGACAGCATACACCATTGTAAATTATAGTTGCTTTCACTGTGCTGCAGAATGCCAGAATCCATTCCCTTCACCCAAATGTTGGTATACATCCTCCAGGTTCACTTATCCCCCAGCCTTCCCACATCTCCATAAGACTTTGCTACCATGGACTTCCTCATCCCCATGTCACAGTCCTGCTCACTCAAAGCAGGACCCACATTATCCCTGTGTCATTTGCTGATGTAAGAACAAAAAATATACCGTACAAGGCTCTCTCTTTCATGTCTTTCCCATAGAGGTTGTGTTTGTTGGCAATGTAGTTGAGAATAGCCCTGGTCTGCACCAACTTCATCCCATCGATCTCAACCATGGGCACTTGCTGGTACATCAAACTCCCATCTTTGGATAGAAGAAAACAAAAAGAAGAGTGAAATGTCTATGATTCCCACTCTTTGAAGATTTAAAAAGTGCTTTGGAAATGACAATATGTAAAATTAAACTAAAATTTTTAGTTGTTAGCTTTGAAGCAAACTAACATTTTTAGTTTCCTGTAATCCTTTCTCTTATTGATTTTCCTTTAGTTTCTACCCTGCCATTCAATAGACATTTTTCGTCCCATCCAGATATATTGCACATCCCAATATGTTTTGTGCTTACTTTGTCCTCATGGATATTGTAGAAAGAATTTGGCGGGGGCTTTCCTGGAGCAGCCAGGTACCATTTAAGGTCTCACATTCCCAGAGTCTTGTGGTGTTCATGACACAAAGAATGGTTTTGAGAGAGATTTCTATGTAGGGTCCTTTGTGTTCTCTTTGGATAACACCATTGGACAATGTGGAAGGCCTGTATACTTGATCCCACAGATGTTAGTCCTTGCTCCTCCTCTTCCTTCTCCCCCCTGAGCTTGAGAGTAAATCAGCACCATCTCATTATCAAGCCCACAGTATTGCAGGGCAATCACCTTATCAAACCAGGGAGAGGAAAGAACACAAGAAAACTGCCTGACTTGAGGGAGCTTCTTCCTGCTCCAGGAGTCTTGCCCTTTGCAATATAAACACTCTCTCTGTCCCACCACCCACAAAACCATGGTAAAAATGGATAGGCATTGCCTGGTATTTAAACTGGATACCCTCATCAGAGTCATTTAAATAGATGGTCTTACCATTTCTTATCCTATCCCAGTCTTCTCGAGTTTCTATAAACTTTTCTTCAAACTGAATATAGAAAAAGTAAATGAGTTTGTGTTAGTTCATGCCATATTATTACCAGGTTTTACATTTGAATAGACCATGTGTGGTACATAAAGAGGAGAAGGTGAGATTTTTTTTAATAACGCTTTTATTTAAAGAATATAAATTTCCAAAATACAGCTTATAGATTACAATGGCTTCCCCCCCATAACTTCCCTCCCACCCACAACCCTCCCCTTTCCAACTCCAGAAGGTGAGATTTCTGAACTTGGCAGGTCCACAGAGGAGTCGGGTGATGGTCATTTGGAAAATTAGATCAATCAAGAAAAGGGTCCTAGAACACAGTTGCTCATTCTTTTAAGTTCACTTTGTTTGCACCTTGACCTCACAGATGTCCATACTTGTACCCTAATATGCCTTTGAGGGAAGGGACTGTGAAGTTTGTCTAATAATTTAGTTGTGGTACCTCAGGAAAGCTTGTGTGTCACATGAGGTAAGAACAGAACTTGGTGTGTCCCCAGCAGGAGATTTGTCATGGGTTATTGACTATTAAGATTCTGACAAAAGGGGCAGCACTAAACAGAGTCACACAAACAACTGCTAAGCATTTCATGTTCAAACACAAGGAAGAATGGCCTTTTAATCCTTGGATCTTTCAATTCAGCCACAGATTTACTTGTCTGCTCTTCATAGATATACAGACAAGCCAAGAGCATGGACTTTGTCTTTCTTGTTCACTGTGTATCCCTGAGAAGAACATGGGACTTACTAGGGACTCAACAAAATAATTGCAAGTGAATGATTTCCTCCTTAGAAGGCAGTTTATTTTATTTTTTGACAGGCAGAGTGGACAGTGAGAGAGAGAGACGGAGAGAAAGGTCTTCCTTTTGCCGTTAGTTCACCCTCCAATGACCGCCGTGGCCGGCGCGCTGCGGCCGGTGCACCGCGCTGATCCAAAGGCAGGAGCCAGGTGCTTCTCCTGGTCTCCCATGCAGGTGCAGGGCCCAAGCACCTGGGCCATCCTCCACTGCACTCCCAGGCCACAGCAGAGAGCTGGCCTGGAAGAGGGGCAACCCGGACAGAATCCGGCGCCCTCACCGGGACAAGAACCCGGTGTGCCAGCACTGCAAGGCGGAGGATTAGCCTATTGAGCCATGGCGCTGGCTAGAAGGCAGTTTATTACAACCCCTTCCTCCTGCTTTTCATTCACGATTTGTATGTTAACTTTAATTTCCTCTACTGTCTAGTATTAAACATTTCTGTCCACTTATTAGGGAAAATTTTAACATGTACAAACAAGCTGCATACCCAATCACTTCTCACTTGTCACAGTTTGATGGGCATTCAAGATGTTCAATATAGTCATGTTCTGAACAGCAACATTTCTCGATCACAAACTATGTCATCAATAAGTTCATAGAAAATATAGATCCATACTTCAAAATTTTTTGGAGTTGAAAAATTTTTGCACCAGAATAACTTATCTTTTAATTTTGATTTTCCATATGGTTTTTGAAGTTTGCTCATACAATGGTTTTCCCATAAGATTACAAAGGAACCAGAAATACTTGTCTCTTAGAAACAGGAAACTGATGCTGAGCCATGAGGAAAGAAAAAAATGCAAAGAAGAAAAAGATGAAGAACCTTCAAGAAAATTCACAGTAAAGGATTTAGTAGAAAGTTGTGCAGGGATTAACAAGTTCTTTAAGAAGTTTGTAAACATAGAACTCAACACTAATATATTTTCATTAGTGGAGAGGACTGATCATAGCGCACTGTTTACAAGCAGATTTATGACAAAAAATGAAACAAACCAAGCAAATCAACATGGACATGTCACAAAAGATTGGCACATCCTCAAGAAGAACCTCAGAGGGCCCTTCAGAAGTGACCCAGGAGAAGGCCCTGTAACCACAGCTGCAACTGCTCCACGAGTGTACTGCAGTTGGAGATCTTCCAGTGGAAAGAGATGTGGAGCTGCGGACAGTGATGTTGATAATCCTGACCCTGGGTACACCTGCCCCAGTGTACGTGTTTCTGTTTCAGGTCTTAACAAAAATAATTTTAAAAGTGAAAGGAAACAAATACCTAAGAATATTTAAAATAAAAAAGGTTTACAGAATTGGGATAAAAGGAAAAATCTTTTGTATAGGTGTACAATTGTTTATATTTTAAGCTAAGTGTCATTACAAAAGAGTGAAAAAGTTTTATAAAGTTATAAATTTTATAAAGTTATAAAAAGTTCAATTAAGCTGAGGTTATTTTATTATTGAACAAAGAAATATTTTAGTGAATTGAGTGCAGCTCAGGTCCAAGTGTTTGTAGGTCTACAGCAGTAGATAGCAATGTCCCATACTTTCACACTCACCCTCTTCTACTCACTCACTGACCCACCCAGGGCAACTTCTAGCATTGAAAGATTCCACTCATGGTAAGTGGCCTTCATAGGTGTGCCTTTTTTTGTCTTTTATATAATATTTTACTGAATCTTTTCTATGTTTTGAAATGTTTAAATAAACACTTTCCACTAATTTCCAATTATCTGAATGATTAAGCAAAGTAGCATCCTGGACAGATTTGTGTCCTAGTAGCAATAGACTAAACTATATGGCCTAGGTGTGTAGTAGCTATGCCATCTAAGCTTGTGCGGGTACACACTACCATGTTCTCCACATGAAATCACATGATGACACATTTCTCATGATGTATCTGCTATTAAGAGACACATAACTGTATTCTATCCTTAAATATTCAATGTTTTCTACAAACTGTAAGAACTATTTAACACACTATTATCACATGGTATCAATAATAATTCTCTAATATCAATAAATATCCAGATTATTTCTGTGTTGTGTCAATGACATAAATTATTCTAATTGTTTTTAAAATCCAAATACACATAATAGCCACACATTATGATTAGTATCTTAACTTTATTGTAATTATTATGCTTTTGTAAAAGAAACATTTTAACAATTTATTTAATCAAAGTTGTTAATCTCTTTCTTCATAACTGGCAATTTATATTTAAGGGACCACTTTTTTCAGGTCATTCCATAAGACATTTGGAATGATTATTTGAGAAAAGCATCTGATGCAGTCAATATTAGATTCAACTGAAGATGATCTAATACAGAACCTACCTCTACCCCAGCTGCAGCCAAGAGCCACCGGATGGACTCCATCCTTCCCCTTCCATTGAAGTAATGAAGCTTGGGCTTCCCCGCCATTGTAGTGGTGTCTTGGTTTCTCTAAACATGAATAAATGGACCAATGAATGAAACCATGAAATAAAAGCATGCATTTTATGATGTATGGCTAAATAGCTCTAAAATACTAAAGAGGTATCTTCTTTTATTTCTAAAATTTTGCTTATTTGAAAGTCAAACAGTTACACAGAGACACAGACATTTTCCATTCACTGATTTACTCTCCAAATACCTGCAAAAGCCAGGGCTGGCCCAGGCAAAAACCCAAAAGTGGGAATTCAATCTGTTTCTCCAATAATGATGGCAGAGACCACCTACTTGAGCCATGACCTACTGCTTCCTAAGGTGAACATCAGCAGGAAGATAGAATCTGAAGTGAAACTAGGACTGGGACACAGGAATTCTGATAAAGGATGTAAGCATCCCAGATGGTGTCTTAACTTCTGTGCCAAACACCAGCCCCAGTGTCTGCCTTCTTTATGGCAGGATTAGAAAAGCTCCTGGAAGGCCTTACTTGGCTAAAATTGTTACCTATCAGTAGTCATCTTCACAAGTACCAAAACCAGTCTCAAGTCACCATTGGCTAAAATGTGACTGTTCTTGGCAGACTAATAATGAGAATTCATTGTGCAAGGGCTATATGGAAGTTTTTGGGAGGAGGAAGAACTAGAGAATGAGAGAGAATGAGACTGATTGTGCATCTCTTTAATGATACCATACCAACCCTAATTCTTCTTGGTGTATTGTGTGTTTAATCCTCATAATAGTCCCTGAACTAGTTATTATCTCCACTGTTGTTTATACAGCCAAGTGCAGAAGAACCAAATGCAAGGCACATGGTCACCCTCCATCAGGGATGGACGTGAGAATCCACATCAAGACTAACAAGAGGGCAGGTCTGGAACCCACATAGTAAAAGGCCTTGGGACTTGAATGCGGCATTGGGACTAGAGGACATCACTAAAGGGGAGGATCAGAAAGGGAACAAAGTTTCACTTCAGCTCTTTGTGAGGTTATGTGTGACCAAAAGCAAAACTTAGGTCCAGAATGGTTTAATAATTTATAGCTCAAAAGATGCAAAAATTTTCCATCAACAGAGGATTCTGATTACTTGCTTCTTTTGGTATTATATATTCTACTCTGCTCTGGGCATTTTATTTTGTTATCTGGAAACAAAATGCTGCTGCATTTGACTTTATAGCAAATGAAAAGGAGCTAACTTTTGATCCTTGTCTGTCACACATTGGCAGTCTTAAAAACGTAGATTCATTTTATCCAACATTAATCACCTAAGGTAGAATTCTGCTACAATTCTCATTTTAGATGTGGGTACTAATGATTCAAAAGTGGTTTGCCCAATGTAAGTTTTGTACCAAAGATACAAACCCACTTCTATTTAAAATCAAAGATTGAGATTTATTTTCTCTGCTAGTATCTTCCAAAGTATGTATGACCAGTTTTCAGTGCATTGTAAAAGCCGTTATTTTTAAATAAAATAGAAAATAAATTGTTCATTACATATAGAAAGAGTAAGTTATGTTTCACAAATGTTTAGTTTCAATTAGGAGGATTTGTGTATAGATGTGTGCACCATACACATGTTGATTTTTTGATTGTCAATGGTAAGAGGCATACTGATTGTGTCCGGTCAGTAAAGTCTGATGCCCTTGCTCTATCCCAGGGGGGTAGTACATAGCAGAGAATAAGAGGATGTGACACAATCAAATGAAATAACCAGTTCTATCATGGGTATGAAGGAAAACATGCAGGAGTCATTAAATGTAGGAGTCTCAATGCTAGAACTTAGGGAAGAATGGTTGCATTTTCTCTCTAAATCTCAATCTCTGTTATAAAATTGCCCAGATCATGTATTATTGTGCTTGGATTTGAGTCCCAGTCCCATTCCCAATTTTAGCTTTCTGTTAGTGTGCACTCTGAGGCAGCAGATGATGGCTCAGGTAGCTGTGTACTGACAACCCATGTGTGACATGGTTTTGCCTTGCCCAGTCAAAGTTGTGGCAGGTATTTAGGGAGTGAGCCAGAGGATTAGGAATGTCCTATCTCTGTGTCTGTCTCTGCCTTTCAATTAAAAAGGGGGGAGGGAGACAGAAATTTAAACAGAAACTCAATGTGGGGTTTCATAATTTGGCTTTTAGAAAGTAAAAAGCCTTTAAGAAGCAAACTTACCTAACTCATCTGTCTTACAATGGATGTGGTGTATATTGTGTTTTGCTGTCAGGGAAACAGTGGTGGCATGAACCAGCAGAATGAAAAGGAGAGTGAGCTTACACCAGGGAGACAGATGTGTAATTGTGAGGGTCCAGAGTTCACAGGGTTAAGTAGTTCTGATCCTCACCTTAAACTCCCTTAGCCGTTGACTGAGAATCTCATTTCAATGAGAAATGAACTTTGATCGTACACAGCATTTGTGATAATGCTCTTCCTGGTAAATAATTTTCTCATTCTCTTTAATACAAAGTTTTCAAGACTGAGGCAAAGGTCACCACAAAGCCCTGGTAGGTCAACAGGGAATGAGAATAAGGGAGACGTGATGACTTGCTGTGGGGTCACCCACTTGAGTTCCTCCTTCATATTTAGCACCTAGGAAGAGGGTCTCATCTCTACCACAGCCCTGGGAAACAGCTCCCAGTGTCCTCCTAAGAGAGGAGCCCTGAAGGCCAGCGAGAGAGCAGCTTCCCATGCCCCACTCTGTGAGATTCAAGGTCAGTGGGAGCTCCTCCTTCTAATTTCAGATCTGGGCTTTTCTGTTCCTCCATGGAAACTCTCCTATCCACTGGGCTTCCCTTTGTGGACCTGTTTTATATTTTCTCAGTGTCCATTAGTCAACTAAAAGTGGGGATGAGAGATGAAAACCTCATTCTTTTATGTTATGAGCTCTTTAGAAGCTTTTTTGAAATTATCAAATTCATAAAAGTATGCCTTGCTTCAATTTAACAACCTAAAACACTGGGAAAATTTTCAGGACTAAAACACAGGCACGGTAGTACAAAATGAAGTGGAACCTTAACTGCTACATTGAGTAGATGTCCAAAAATACCCTACATTAAAATGTGAATATTTAAACAATATTTAATGCAACTTGTAAGTAGGCTTATTTTCAAAAGCTTTTAATCCATGATTGATAGTTGCAATGATAAAGAGTTTGCATTGCCTAGGTGGTTCTAATTAGCCTCTCTTGACAGAGAGAAGGAAGGCCGGGGCCGTGGTTCACTTGGCTAATCCTCCACCTGAGGCGCTGGCACCCAGGTTCTAGTTCTGGTTGGGGTGCTGGGTACTAGGTTCTAGTTTCAGTTGTGGCGCAGGGTACTAGTCCCGGTGGCTCCTCTTCCAGTCCAGCTCTCTACTGTGGCCCAGGAGAGCAGCAGAGGATGGCCTAAGTGCTTAGGCACCTGTACCCGCATGGGAGACCGGGAGGAAGTACCTGGCTCCTGGCTTCGGATGGGTGCAGCGCCGGCCGTAGCGGCCATTGGGGGAGTGAACCAACGGAAGGAAGACCTTTCTCTCTCTCTCTCTCTCTCTCTCTCTCTCTCTCTCTCTCACTGTCTAACTCTGCCTGGCCAAAAAAAAAAAAAAAAAGTAGCAAGGAGAAGGAGCACTTAGAGTTAAATCACATCTCCTTTTAGGAGGTACATAAAGTTGGTAGGCTATTTAATCTGAGTCTTATTTGCTATATAGGTATACCTCCTTTTGCTATATAGGTATACCTCTTTTTGTTTTAATTTGAGAGTCAGAGAAAGACAGACACTGAGAGCACTCCCACTTATTGTTTCACTTCCAAAATGGCCACATGGACCACAACTAGTCCAGAAATCCAGGAACTCAATCCAAGTTTCCCTCATGGGTGGCAAGGACCTAACTACTTGTGATGTCATCTACTGCCTTGCAAAGTGTGCATAAGCAGGAAGCCAGAAATGGGAGCTGTACGGGTTCAAACCCAGGTCCTCAGATATGGGATGTGGGCATCTTAACTAGCATCTCCCATGCTAGATCAAATGCCTGCTCCTATATCTATTTTTGAATGTTGTTGAGAAAGTTTAATGAAATAACCATGCAAAATTCGCAATAAGGCTCAGCAAATGAATGTTCAGTTTTGCCGCAGATCCAGGGAGATCACTGAGTCTCTGAGCACACTGGAAATATATGTGTTCTCCCTTTTCTTTCTCTCTGACCACATATCTGTTTGTCCATTTTATCTATCCATCATTTCATCCACGATCTTTCCATAATTCCATCTATCATGTTTCTATCAATAGTATACCTAATTATATATCTATCAAGCCATCCATCATTAGCTCTCTCTCTCCTTTTATAATGTGCTCATAAAATTCAAGTAGGCATGAGAGTTTCATGGAACCCTGACATTTTTTATGAAATCATGTCATGACTCTTCTTTTGTAGCTACAGTGCTCAGGTTACTGATATTCATTAATCAGCAACCCAGATGAGGACAAGGTTTTGGTGAAAGTTCAGGGAGACAGGGCACTGATTAACATAGAATTGCTCAGACCCTAGATCAGTTTCCAAATCATCCACCAGGCAGGGTTTGTACTTCTGACTAGGTCTCAATTGCTTCTGTTCTCTCTTTCCCTCCTCAGAAACAGAATCCCAGGCCCCCTTTTTCTGGATCCCAGCAAAGTGACTGGGAAACTAACTGGATCTCTCTCTCCAGCTTTTCAAAGCTCCAGTGCCAGGTCTCACTGAAAGTGATCACTTCTCTCCAACAACCTGTCCCTTACTGGGAAATGCACCATTTCATGGACCCTTCTACAGTTCTTTGTTTCTGCTGTACACACGAATACATTGTCTTCCTTTATGAAGTTCCAATCAAACCTCCTAAATAACACTCATTCAGTAGTTTCTGTGTATCAAGCTTTAATGAATATTGGTAGGGAACAAGGCACCAGTCTAATCTGACCCTTTCCCTAAAGGGTTTTAATCTGGTCAGCGCCACAGGCTTGCAGACACCTGACATAGAGTGTGCCTTGCAGTGACATCACTCTGTGGGTTCCTGGAAACTCTAACCCAGGGATCATGATTCTTCAGTAAAGCAATTCAGAGCAGGGTAAGAAGGCTGCTAGGCTGAGAGAAGTGAGGACTCTGCCCTTTGTGCCCGGATGACTCTTACCTACCATGGGAGCACCTCAATTTTCAGCTTCAGCAGATTTTGCACCCTCTAAATATTAACCTTTCCCCCTTTCAGATCAGAATCTCACCTCATCATCATCCAGACATTGCTCCCTGAAGCATCTTACAGCTACTTTTCTTCATTGCTATTTCAATGTCTTCCCCCATGGGTGCTCTCTTTCAGAGAATTTCACTGATTTCCAAAGTACTTTTTCAATAAGAATTTCATTTTTTCCCATTATTAGCATTCTTTCAGGGCATTGTTGACACCAACATTCTAATCTTATTAGTCTGTACATTATAGATAGATGTTTGCATGGTTTGTAAACATAGTTATATGTTCCATTGACTATTTTTAATTTCTCATCAACTATTTTTTTTTTTGACAGGCAGAGTGGACAGTGAGAGAGAGAGACAGAGAGAAAGGTCTTCCTTTGCCATTGGCTCACCCTCCAATGGCCGCCATGGCCGGCGCACTGCAGCCAGTACACCGCGCTGATCCGAAGCCAGGAGCCAGGTGCTTCTCCTGGTTTCCCATGGGGTGCAGGGCCCAACCACTTGGGCCATCCTCCGCTGCACTCCCAGGCGACAGCAGAGAGCTGGCCTGGAAGATGGGCAACCGGGACAGAATCCGGCATCCCGCCTGGGACTAGAGCCCGGTGTGCCAGCGCCGCAGGTGGAGGATTAGCCTATTGAGCCGCAGCGCCGGCCAGTTTCTCATCAACTATTATTAGTGAGTGCTTGAATTAGCCTCTAGTCCAGAGATTTTCAATCAATGCTCCCTGATGCCAGAGAACACTGAATAATGTCTGAAGACATTTGTGGTTATGAGTATGAGTATGGGTATGAGATTAGGTATAGTGCCAGCGCATCAGGTGGGGAGAAGTATCTAAACATCTTACAATGGACAGATCAGCTCTCTACACAAAGAATCAACCAAGCTTGAGAAACCCTGCCTTAGCAGTTCCTTAGGTTTGCCATGAATTGATTGAATCCCAGAGAGAGAATGTGGTTTGTAATCTAACAAATTAGTAGCTAAAACTGAATTATAATCTAGTTTCCTACATTCAAGTTAATATTTTTCCTATAACAATAAAGTTCTAGTTTTCCATCACAATTCACAACAAATATATGTTAACTTCTCTATCAAAGACAACAACTTCAGCATAAACTACCATATTCTTCTTGTTCTGATTATAGTCATAGTTGTCTAAAATTCTACCATCTCTGTTCTCTTCATGATATTAATTTTTTCTCATACTATTACTATCTCATGCTCTAGTTTTCTAGATTTTTCATTTTTACATTTCTGCAAAGGTATGTTCGAAAGGGAGAATAAATAATCCAAACTATCAACTAAGTACAGAAAGAGGGTTAAAAGTTAGTATATAAAGGCATTTTCTTATTCTAAAGTATTTTTTCCAAGTATCTGAGAGGGAAATATAAGGAAACATAAGATTTGTAAGATCAGTATTTACCTTGTAAAGTGCTGTCACCTCTTAGCCCAAAACTCAGTACCAGCTCCTGATGTGTTGATCAGCTATTTATTCGATTCAATAACTCATTCCCATTGAAGGGAGAGAGTCCAATCAGGGAAAAGACACTCCCACAGAATCCAGGAGCAACAGAGTTCTATACTTGATTAGAAGCAAATTGCTTAGTCATACTCCTGTCAGGACACAATTGGTTAATATGTTACTTTTTTTAAGGTTGGCAACAAAAGATTAAACAAAACTTTCAGATAGGTCACTCCTTTTGCCAGTTGGAGAAGAACCATTTAAAAAAAAACTCTTCAGGGTTTTCATAAATTGGAGAAAGGACCAAGATGAAAAATGCCACTGTGAGCCAAGCTGGGAGCTGAGGGTGTGTAAAAAGCAGCTTTTGGCTTGCTGTAAAATTTCATACTGGTTTATCAAGCAAAATAATGGGCACTCGGTTACAGGTGAATTTCAACAATATAGTAAGTAGCTATACGGCATAATTGTGCCCTTACATTGCATGATAAATGGCTGCACAAAAAATATATATAGTTTATTTGAAATTCACATTTTACCTGAGTGTCCATTTTATCTACTAATCTAGCAATACTATTTGCATGGTTTAACTCCCTGACTCACTCACATTAGCCTTCCTAGACTATGGGCCTCTTTTCACACACTTTGTTCTGATTGGAATATTCTATCTACATCTCCTGTTATGTTTTCCCTAAGCTATATTTCCAAACATGTCTTGGAATTATGTATTTCTTATCAGTTTCCTCCATAAGCTATTTTTCCAATTTCTTTGAACTCCACCTTTAATTTGAAAAATATAGTTGCATATATATATATATATATAGTAAAAAGAAATATGATCTCAGAATAGATGAAGACTAGATTTCTGAGAGTTGTATATTAAATATTATACATACATACTTTAATTTTATATTTGTGTCACTTTTGTTATATTAATTTCTAATTTCAGAATGGTTTTAAATTTAGAAAACAAACATTGTGAAGTAGTACAGAGTTCTATACCTCTACAGACATGGAGTTCCTAGAGGCAAAGACATCACCTTGAGTCTAGTCCCCATGGTACGACACAAGCTGAGAACAGTAGTAACTGTATAAAGAAGATAATTAAATTTTAATAGAAAACTTGGCTGGCACCGTGGCTCAATAGGCTAATCCTCCGCCTGTGGCGCCGGCACTCTGGGTTCTAGTCCTGGTCGAGGCGCTGGATTCTGTCCTGGTTGCTACTCTTCCAGTCCAGCTCTCTGCTGTGGCCCAAGAGTGCAGTGGAGGATGGCCCAGGTGCTTGGGCCCTGCACCCCATGGGAGACCAGGAGAAGCACCTGGCTCCTGGCTTTGGATCAGCACGGTGCGCCGACCACAGTGCTCCAGCTGTGGCAGCCATTGGAGGGTGAACCAACAGCAAAGGAAGACCTTTCTCTCTGTCTCTTTCTCTCACTGTCCACTCTGCCTGTAAAAAATAAAAAAATTAATAGAAAACTTGTAAGTAATGCAATATAGGGAAAATAATGTAATGACCTTAAAACTACTCATTACTCTGCTTCAGCATCCAGTGAGTGGGCTCTGTTACAGTAACCCCTGAAAAGTAGATCTGTTTGCAGATGCCTTGATCCAATGAACGTGATCTTATTTGAGAAAAGTGTTTTCTTCTGGTGTAAATTACTGAGAGAACTTAACATAAAATCCTCCTCTATTGTCCACGAAAATCCTAAATCAAATAACAAATGTCCCCAAAACAAGAAGAAAGAATCAGGCAAGTGTGAGGAGGTGGAAGCGTGATGTGGTCATAGCTTCAGAAGCCATGGAAGGCAGAGGCCACCAGAGCCTGGGAAGGCTGTGAAGCGAGGCCCCTTGGACACCTTCCCCTCCATGTTCCGACCTTCACAGAGTGACAGATCACAGTTCTGTTGTCTCAACTCCCTTCTGTAACAATCTGTGACAGGAGCTACAGGGAACTGATAATCACTCCCAGCTACTCCCTGCACAGCCATGAGATTATTTTCAAGAACATTCCTTACACCCATAGCTCTTTACCTACAAATAGTAATACCTAACTGGAAAAAGTAAACATTCATTTTCTAAGCATAATCACATTATTATCCCATCACAACAATAGTTGATATCATTAAATATTCACCATTCTAATTTTGTCTATTATGCTTACAGACTATTTTGTAATTGGCTTATTAGCATTGGATTCCAAACAAGGTGCCCACATAGCATTTGAAGTGTGTGAATAACTACACGTTGTAGGGTAGGTGGCTACTTAAGAATCAGACAGGGTTCATGGATCATATGGGGGGTTCTCAATGACTACACACACGTCCCTAGGTCCTCCGGGTGTGTATGGTCTTACACATGGCGTCATTATCTATTTGAGAGGAAGCACTGAGGATACAGCAGTCCATGACCCACACCACTGGCCTCACAGAACAGTGGAGGAGACATAGTGGCCTGTGGTTTCTATTAGAAGTTTCCTGGTGCTTTGTGGGAAGCATCGCAGGGACAGCATGACTCCCTGGGAAGTAATGAGATGGGCAGTTAAACATGGCCGTGTAGGAAGGCCCCACTAGGCAGTACTAGCAATGTATTCAGTCTCAGAGGGGAGTGGCCTGTAGTGATGTGTGCATTGCTGTGTTTGATTCTTGTGAAGCTAAGTAAGTTGGAATTTTAATTATGATCAGTTTGGTGATGGCTTGACAGTGCTAACCCTATTTTGGGATTTTTCATGTTATATAAACTTTAACAGAACCCAGTAGCTATCTGATGAAATGGGGACCCATTGCTTCACACTGGCGCTGACTGACAGCCACATTTACAGCCATGTGCCTGTGTGCAAATGAGATACTTTGGGTCCAAGACATTTCTCTTCAAGGTTGATATCTCAAAGCTAAAATAATTTCCCTTCTGGGGCAATACATACTAGAATCTTGCTAACTCCACCCTCTGAGAGAATTCACTCTGAAAAGGCATCAGCTTCCAGAGGCTCTGCAGGAGTGAGAGTTCTTTGGCTTCACTGCTGATGACTTGCTGGCACCTGGAATCGCTGGACATAACCTTGAAGGAGGATTTTGTCCCAGACCACTGGAAAATGGCTCAACAGAAGTGTAGTGCTTGACTCATTATTAGCACTGAATTCAAGAGATTTTTCTTATCAACTTTTGTCTATCATTTCATGTATTCATTTTGCTTATAATGCTTTTCTGTGCATTGCAATAAATTGATTAATTTGATACTTATCTTTGTTTACTTGGATTATTATTTGATTAAAGGGTAAAAGGACTTGACCATCTTGGAAAAACTACAATACCTGAGTAAGATTTGGGTTTTTTAATTTTATTTAAGTATTTACAGATTTAGGAACATAGTGATACTTTCTATCTTACCTCCCTCCTGCCCACACTCCAGCCCTTCTTCTTCCTCCCTCTAATGTTCCCATTCTTAATTTTCATAAACATCTACTTTCAGTTTACTGAATGATCAGAAATTAACCCTACACTGAGTAAAATAGTTCAACAAATACTATGAAGGAAAAAAACACTGTTCCTCAACAGAAGAGACAAGGCTGTAAATAATCATGAAATCTCAAAATGTCCATTTCATTCCAATACATTACATTTTAGGTACTCTATTATTTAACTCAGATCAAGGAAAATATATGATATCTTTCGTTTTGGGACTGGCTTATTTCACTAAATATAATGGTTTCCAGTTGCTGATTTCATAGAAGGAGTCTGGGAGGATTCCCTCACTTTCAATTGTTTTGAAGAGCTTGAGAAGAACTGAAATTAGTTCCTTAAACATCTGGTAGAATTCAGCAGTGAAGCCTTCCAGTCCTAGCTTTTCTTTGTTGGGAAGGTCTTTACTACTGATTCAATTTCTGTCTTGGTTATTGGTCTGTTTAGGTGTTCTATGTCTTCATGACTCAATTTTAGTTGATTGTATGAGTAGAGGATCTGTCCATTTTTGCCAGGTTTTCCAATTTGTTGGCATATGACTGTTGGTAGTAGTTCCTGATGATGATTCTTATTTCTGTGGTATCCATTATTACATTTCCTTTTTCTTCTCTTATTCTATTGATTTGGGTCTACTCTCTCTTTTTTTTGGTCAGTTGGGCCAACGTGTATGAATTTTTTTATTTTTTTTCAAAAAACCACTGATCTTTTGTATTGTTTTTTGGTTTTAATTTTTTATTTCTTCTCTAATTTTAATTATTGCTTCCCTTCTACTAATTTTGGGTTTGTTTTGTTATTGTTTTTCTAGGTCCTTGAGATGCATTGAGAGCTCATTTATTTGGTGTCTTTCCAATTTCTTGATGTAGGCACCAATTATAAACCTTCCTCTTAAAATACTGCACTTGCTATATCCCATAAGTTTTGTTACATTGTATTGTCATCTTCATTCATTTCCAGAAACTTTGTGAATTCTCTTTTGATTTATTCTATTAAATACCATTAATTCAGAAGCATATTGTTCAGTATCCATGTGTTTTCAAATGCTCTAGAGATTCTTAAATTGTTGATTGCCAGCTTCATTCCACTGTGGTCAGATATGATGCATTGAATGACTTTGACTCTTTTGAATTTGCTGAGATTTCTTTATGATCTAGCATTTATCTTAGAGAAAGTTCCATGCACTGAATGAGAAGAATGTTTATTCTGCAGCTGTGGGATGAAAATCTCTGTAGATATCTGTTAGGTTCCTTCGGTCCACATTGTTGATTAGCTCTGTTGTTTCTTTGTTGATTTCATGTCTAACTAATCCATCCATTAATGAAAATGGGGTATTGTATTGGAGTCTATGTCTCCCTTTAGATCCATTGACATTTTTTGAATTACAAGACACCCTGTGATTGGGTGCATAAACATTATTATAGTCATATCTTTCTGTTGAATTGATCACTTAATCATTACATACTGTCCTTCTTCATCTCTTTTAACAGATTTTGTGTTAAAGTCTATTTTGTCTCTTACTAGGCTAGCTACACCTATCCTTTTTCTGCTTTTAATTAACATGGAATATATTTTTCCATCTTTTCACTTTCAACCTGTGAGTGTCTTTGTTGGTGAGATGTGTTTCTTGTAGGCAGCAAATAGATGAGTCTTATTTTTCAATCCATATGCCTAATCTGTATCTTTTAAATGGAGAGTTGAAGCCCTTTACATCCAAGGTTAGTATTGATAAAAAGTAACTTGGCTTTACCATTTTTCCATAAATATTTCTATTGTTTACTTTGGATTTCCTTTGATGTTTTAATGGGAGATTTTCTACTTTCACATGCTTTCATGATTATAACTTTTTCTGTGTATCTGTGTGCAGCACATCTTTAAGCATCTTTTGTAAGGCTTGATAAATGGTGACAAATCCTTTTAATTTCTGTTTGTTAGAGAAGGTCTTTGTTTCACCTTCATTCATAAATAAGAGCATTGCAGGGTATAGTATTCCGGGTTGAAAGTTTTTTTTCTCTTAATACTTGGAGTATGTCTCTCCATTCTCTTCTAGCATGTAGAGTTTCTGATGAAAAGTCAGCTGTGAATCTAATTGGAGATCCTTTGAAAATAATTTGACATTACTCTTGTGCACATTTTATAATCTTTTCTTTATGTTTCACTGTTGAAAGCTTGACTACAATGTGTTGTAGTAAAGATCTTTTCTGGTCATGTCTATTAGGAGTTCTTTCTTTCTCCAATTTGGGGAGCTTTTCTGTATTTATTTCACTAAATAGGCCTTCTAGTCCATTCTCTCTTTCTATACCTTCAAAACTCTTAAGACCCATATGTTTGGTCATTTGATTATATTCCATAAATCTCCAACACTGCTTTTAAGCTTTCTAGTTTACTTTGTTCTACTGAAAGATTTGTCTTCTATTTTGGATAGTCTTCCTTCTGCCTCACCAAGTCTGTTAAGGTTTTCCACTGCATTATTTATTTGATCTATTGCATTATTTATTTCAAACATTTTTTTGATTTTTCTTTAAAATCTCAATTTCATGGGAAAATTTTTCATTCATGTCATGTATGTTTTTTTCAGTTTGTAGATTTACTTCTTATTGCTTTTGAGTAATCCTATGATTAATTCTTTGAATTCTATTTCCAGCATTTCATCAATCTCTCAACTTCACATTCTAATATTGAAGTGTTGTTGAATTCCTTTGGTGGGAGAGCCATGGTGTCTTCCTTCTTCTTCTTTATTAAATTTCTGTGCTTATTTTTAGAAATTTGTAGAGTTGCTTGTTGGTTTTTTTCCTCTGATGGCTTTTATCTTTGTGCTATGCCTCTGTGGTTTAGTGGAATGTCTTCATGTTAGGTGTGTGCTGGGTGTGGTGAGGGAGCTCTTTTCTGTGTTCCAAGGTGGGGCAAGTATCCAGGGTAACACCCAAGTTGGGCATGGCAGATCTCCTCTTGTTAATATAAAGGAGGGAATGGTCACCTCTGTTGGTGTGATAACTTCCACACTTCCTCTCCTCCAAGCTGAGCAATGACTGAGCATTAGCACCAAGGGGTTCAACACTCATTTGCACCACTATATGTACAGCACAAATGAGCTTCACAGTCCTCACTCTGAGCATGATTCCCATGCAATGATCCACCCCAGGCAACCAAGGAGGGTGCGTGGAGCCACACCCAGGAATTTCCCAGAAACCTGTTATATCCCGCACCATCTCATGTGGCTTCTGAGTCCCCATGGTCTCAGCACACAAGCCTCCCATAGTTGCTGGATGGGACTCCAATAAGTTGCTCCTGTAAGTCACCGGGTTCTGCTCTGCCCTGCCCGCCTGTATAGCCAACATTGAGGCAGATGTTCAGCTAGGCAGCTCTGCCTAGGTGGCTTGAGCCCCAGAGCCTGTGGTATGTTGGGAGGCTGGGGGCATCTCACAGTCCTACATGGGTACCCAGCCACCTGTCAATCCTCCCAGCCAGGCTCAAAGTCAGTGGAGACTGCGGATTTTTCTCTCCACTAGAATCTCTGGATCACACACTTACACAAGAGTCACTGGTCGAATGTTTCCCCCTCTCTGCCACTGTCACCAGTACTGCTGAGAAGATGGCATTCTGTCTCAGCCAGTTGCTGCACAGGTGCACAAATGCTTCCACAGCTGCTTCCTGAGCCCAAAGTGTCACCCTCCATTTCACAGCTGGGCAGCTGGTGCTATTGTGGTGAGGAGAGGTAAGATTAACATGAAGTTGCCCTTGGGCCCATGGGCAACTACTAGTAAACACTAGCCCCTAGGGCTCCAATCTGGACTCACACTATGCTCTCCTGCTGGTTATATCACCATGGGTTGCTACAGCTTGATCTCACCTGTGTCTTCAATTGCTGCCCACCCCAGCTATCAGCTGCTACAGTCATGTGTGTCCGTATTCGTGCTGCAATCCTGCACATTCAGCACAAGTCTACTGAGTTCCTCTTCCTTTCATAGAATTTCTAGTGTGGTTTTCTCTCTAATTCTCCCCTGAAAGTGCACATCCTACATTTTTAAAACTATTTATCCCTAGCCTAGCACAGCACATTGTTCCCTAATCTGCCATCTTGGAATCCTCCCCATAAACCAGTAAAATTTCTGAGTGTAACAAGTACACAGAGGAGTCTGGTCATGGTCACTTGGCAAATTAATATAGATTCATCAATAAAAGGGCATGGGGCAGGGTGGCGAGCAGCATTGTGGCACAGTGGGTTAATCCACCCCTACAAACAGGCATCCTATTTGATGAGTATTGGTTCAAGTCTCAGCTGCTCTGATTTCTCTCCAGTTCTCTGCTAATGCTCCTGAGAAAGCAGCAGAAGATGGTTCATGGTGGTACCCACAAGGGAGTCCTGGATGAAACCACTGTGTCCAGGCTCCTACCTGGCCCAATCCCAACCATTGAGGCCATTTGGGGAGTGAACCAACAGATGGAAAATCTCGCTATCTCTCTACCTTTCAAATAAATAAATCTTTCAGGAAGGAAGGAAGGAGGGACGGAAAACGAATGAGTTACACTGTCGGAATCAGATCGAAGTCGACGAACTCAAAAGGCTTCCATAGCCTTGGCAACTCATGACTAGAGCCTAGGGAGATTACTGACACCATAAACGAGAGTGTCAAATTGTTAAGTCAACAACAGGAGTCACTGTGTACTTACGTCTCTTGTGGGATCTGTCCTTAATGTGTTGTCCAATGTGAAGTAATGCTATAACTAGTACTGAAACAGTATTTTTCACTTTGTGTTTCTGTGTGGGTGCAAACTGATGAAATCTTTACTTAATATATACTAAATCGATCTTCTGTATATAAAGATAATTGAAAATGAATCTTGATGTGAATGGAATGGGAGAGGGAGCGGGAGATGGGAGGGGTGCGAGTGGGAGGGAAATTATGGGGGGGGAGGGAAGCCATTGTAATCCATAAACTGTACTTTGGAAATTTATATTTACTAAATAAATAAAAAAGGAATGGGTTACAGTAAACAGCTGCTCATCTTTTAGTTTCATTTCATTTCCACACTGACCCCACCAATGTTAAAGATTATGTCATCACTTTGAAGGAGATATCACA
The DNA here is from genome assembly GCA_949820135.1 of Sylvilagus floridanus. Lineage (NCBI taxonomy): Eukaryota > Metazoa > Chordata > Mammalia > Lagomorpha > Leporidae > Sylvilagus > Sylvilagus floridanus. Next base: position 112,229,200 of record OX463227.1, on the reverse strand, counting down.
GGATAAGGAAAGAACTGGCACATTTCTCTAGTTATGGAGTTGCAGTATCCAAGGAAAGCCTGTGTCTTGCATGAGATGAGAACAGATCCTTGTGTGTTCTTAGCATGGGTGTGCCATGGGCCAGTAACAATCTCAGATTGCCACCAAGAAGCTTCTGCCATAATTTTCGTCCCTGCATTCCTCAGGGTATCTGCTGTGGGTGAAATGGGTCCTGATTGTTGCACAGCTTTAACATTTGCAACTGGAATTTCCAAAGGTGAAAAATATGAAACACACTACAGTGAAATTCCCAACCTCAGGAAAGAATTAGCGTCCTCACACTAGTTTTTCTTCAGGCAAAATCTTTGCTTTCTGAAAGCGCTTCTTGGGTTAAATATCACATTTTTCATGTATTGGCTTCTTGGACCTGGATAAATCAATGAATCTTCTTGTTTCTCAGTGCAGTAATCTATAAAATGTATATGCTTATGATGTATGTTATAGGTGGCTTAAGGATTAAATCACTAAGGCATTCAAAGCACGTAATAAATTACACATTCATTTAAGTGCTTAACAGATGCAGTTTATTATTATGATTTTAATAAATGACTTCTGATTCACTTTAGCAGCCTTTTATTTTATTTATTTATTTATTTTTTTTTGACAGGCAGAGTGGACAGTGAGAGAGAGAGAGAGAGACAGAGAGAAAGGTCTTCCTTTTGCCGTTGGTTCACCCTCCAATGGCCACCACGGTCGGCGCGCTGCGGCCGGCGCACTGCGCTCCTCCGATGGCAGGAGCCAGGAGCCAGGTGCTTTTCCTGGTCTCCCATGGGGTGCAGGGCCCAAGCACCTGGGCCATCCTCCACTGCACTCCCGGGCCACAGCAGAGGGCTGGCCTGGAAGAGGGGCAACCGGGACAGAATCCGGCGCCCTGACCGGGACTAGAATCCGGTGTGCCGGCGCCGCAAGGCGGAGGATTAGCCTGTTGAGCCACGGCGCCGGCCCAGCAGCCTTTTATTTTTTAAAAATTTCAATCCATCTAATAGTGATGAAACATAAGTTGTACTTTGCTCTTGATCTGTGTCTAATAATTTAAAGCCTGTCCTTGGAAAAATCATTTTGGTTTAAGGAGTAGCCAATAGCAAAGCTGTGTCGGTCACATCAGAGGTTCTGAATAGTTTACAGTATTGATACAAATGTGAAACTCAGCTTTTATATAATGATATATTATACTTAATAGGAAGAATCTATGAAATCAAACATCTAAAGAGATAATACAAGATTTTCTGGAATTTGATAATGATTATTCAGTTCCAATCCTGGGCCTGTCTCATAATAGCTATAATATCTGAGCATAATCACCTAACCAATGAGATTTCAATTCTTATCTGTAAAGTAGATAGTACATTTTTGGATGGATATTATTAGAAGTATTCTAAAAGTTCATTGAAAGTGTACATTATTGTTTCACCCCATTTCCATGAACTTCTTAGAATATCTTAGTAGAGTTATTAAAATGCATAGTACAGAGCCCAACTAGTAAAGAGTAGTGGTGTCTGCAATGGCTTTATAATGTAGTGGACTTCTCCCCAGTGAAGATGTCAGGGTCCTTTTGTTTTCTACCACACTCATGGAACAGTTTATTGAAAATGTACACTACCTCAGAGGATCAGGCTGCAGAAACAGGAGGTGGTATGTGCCTGCAATTGACATAACACCCAGTTGAGGAAACAAATAAGAAATGTTGAGTCGGGGTTGGCACTGTGGCACAGCAGGTAAAGCCACCATCTCCAATTCCAGCATCTCATATGGGCACTAGTTCGAGCCCTGGCTGTTCCACTTCTGATACAGCACCCTGCTAATGCACCTGGGAAAGCAGCAGAGGACAGCCAAACACCTAGACCTCTGCACCCATGTAGGAGACCCAGAAGAATCTCCTGGAGCCTAACTTTGACCTGGCCCAGCCCTGGCAATTGCAGCCACTTGGGGAGTGAACCAGTGGATGGAAGGTCTCTCTTCCTTTCCCTTTCTCTGTGCTTCTGCTTCTTCCTCTCCATAAGTCTGACTTTCAAATAAATAAATATTTAAAAAAGAAGAAGAAATGTTGAGTGGTCACTACAGGAGAGTGGCTAAGGTATTGCTTCTGACACTGATGGCAACAGATGAGACTTAAGGGATCAGCCTTTGAACACAGAGAACCCATCATCTCTGAGCAGAGTCCAGTCAGCCCTTTGCTACCACCCTCTTCCATCAGGCTAGTGAAGAGGAAGACCTGGGCTGTGGATATATTCCCTACTTTACCTTCCTGCATTGAGCTCATCCTACCCAGAGGTTCTGAACATATCCCTGATCCACAGATCTAAGGACTGGATGATGTAAAAACATGATTATCCATTTATAGGAGGACAATCATCTATAATGGCATTGCAGTTTTGATTGTGCCTGTTATGGTTTCTCCAAAAACTGAGAAAGTTTCAAGCTAGTGTCTTATACTTTAATGAATATTGAGAAACTACAATGTCAAGGTCTATATGAACACTTTGTTGTGAAGCTGAAGGGAGTTCACTAGAAGTTTCCTTCACAAAATGCAACTTTATCCAGAAATCCTCCTTTTCTGCTCCCACCAGAGGAACAAGATCTCCCACCAAGGAAAAGCCCCCACTTAGCTGCTGAGTCTGGACTGAGAAGTGTTTTTCTCAATAGCACCTCTAGTGAGCAGTGCTCAACAGACTCATACAAACTCCAGCCAGCATTTTCTGTTCAAACACTAGGAAGAGTGGTCTTTCAACATTATAACATGCCTGGCATTCTCCATGCTCCCACCCCTTCCTCTCAATCACCTATTTACTTGTTTGCATCCTAAAGTATTTGTAGGCTGCACGAGGACTGTCTTGTTAACTATGGAGCCCCAGGACCTAACACAGAACCTGGAACTTACTAGTTGATCAGCAAATGAATTACTGAATGATGGTATCCATCTTTAACTTTTTGTTTGCCATTTAGGGAACGAACCAGCAATGACAGACTCTCTCTCTCTCTCTCTCTCTCTCTCTCTCTCTCTCTCTCTCTGCCTTTCAAATAAATAAATAATGTTATTTTAAATGTGAAACGCCATAGTCTATCTTCAGAAAATAACTATTCTCATAGAAGCATACATAACCACCTGTCTTATTATCAGAGTTCCTGTATACTGTACTATCTTGGCAGAGAAAGGAAAGTAGATGGACCAGCAGAAGAGGGAGAGTGAGCTTTATACACATGTGAGGAGCGAGTTTTATTGTGAGGGATTAGAGTTCCCCAAGCCAAGTGATTCAAATGCTCTCACTCAGCTCTATTAGCTGATTGGACTGATGACAAATGGAGATGAATTTTGATCTTAAATAATCTTTATCACAGCACCCTTCCTGATAAGTAACTTTCTCCACCTTTCAACTCAGATTTGTGTGGAGGTCACCCGGGCACCTGTCAATAAAGTAGTCACTGTGGCAAATCCCCAGCAATAAAGAAATTGTTACTGATTAAAAGAAGAAGCCCCAACCAATGGCAATGTGCCTAGATATCTGTCTTCTAGGTTGTGATCCATGTTGTAGCAATAGTCAGCTCCCAGCTAGACTGCTGGCCCGCTGCTCCTTTTCAGCATGTTTTAACAAATCTAATTCTACTCTCTGGCTGCTGGCGAATTCCTTCACCACTTGCTAAGCTGTCTGCAAGGCCAGGCCAAGACTGGGATAAGGGTTTCCAAAAGCTTCGCTGAGTCAACAGAAAATGAGAAGAGAGACTGGATGATTCTCCATTCCACCTTGGAACCTCAGGCATTCCCTCTGTTTCTCTCTGAAAACACATACGTTACATGTGTCACAGGTTTCCATTAAGAGTCTATGAGCAACTGAAGGTGGGAAGCCAAGAAACTGGGAACATCTAATTTGCTAGTTCCTTTCTACTGTTCTTTAGGAGTTTGATTCATAGAAGAAATTTAATGAAAGCATGCCTTGTACCACCTGGACAACCTAAGAACTAACACATTGAGGCCTAGCGGAACCATATGTATCTCAATTTGAAAATGCGCTTTTTGGAAGGTATACAACCTTTGATCGTGGCAATGGCAACATAAAGATATCTGTCTGGTGTGGTCCTAATTCCACTATTTTTAAGCAGAGTGAAGGAAGACTTAGCGCTAAGTCACAACTGCTTTCCTTTACATGGAAAATTAAATTCTGAGATAAATTTCCAACTCTGAAAAATAAAGAGAAATTAAAAGCATACTTTTCTTCATTGTCATTTCACTATCTTCACCCATGGGTGTTATGCATGATGTGTGTGTGTTTTGTTAGACTTTGTTTCTCTGACAACTAGGTTTTGAGATAATTTCACTGAAATTCAGTCTTTTCTCTCTAAGTACTTTCTTTTTCTCCTGAAATTGACATGCACTCCAGGCCATTATTCACTATTACATTCTAAATCTATTGACTTGTATATTCCACCAGATGTTTGGAAAAATTTTAGAAGGTAGTTTTATGCACCAGTGGTCATCTAGCCTTTCCAAGATTTCTGATTTGTAGCCTGGTGGCGCTGTGGAGGCCAGTGCTTCTCAATCAGAAGATTTTGGTCAGCCACCTCAGAGGACAATGTCCAACATCTAGAGATACTTTTGGTTGTAACAACATGGGGATGAGGGTGAGTGGTACTAGAGCTTCCACTGGATAAAGGCCAGGGAAGCCTCTCAACTTGCTGCAATGGACAGGAAGCCGCTCACACCAAAGTTTTATGCTTTTCTAAAAGCAGCAGTGCCAAGGGTAAGAAGTCTGCCCTAGCTGTTCTCTAGGTTTGCTGTGAGTTGATTGAACCTAGAGATACAACAGGACTTGTCATCTAGCTTATTAGTGGCAAAGACTGAATTAGAATCTAGTTCTGTCGACATTCAGACTATTTCATTTATATTATAGTACATTTTAATTTTGAGTGGTCATAGCTTGTGTGGTATTGCAGGATCACAATATACAACTATTGTGTCTTGACTAATCCTATAGAGAGAGCACCTCTAGAGTAACCTCCTACTCTCCTCTTGCTCTGGTCATATTCTCAAGTGGTCTAAAATGGTACCATCATTTTGGATACACTTTAAATTGTTTTTCTAGCAATGTACATCAAAGAGTATATGGCAACATAGGAAAATTTATAAGATCAGCATGTACCTTGTTGACTCCACAAATCAATATGAGGTCTTGACCTGCTTATCAGTTATTTATTTATTAAATGACTTCCTCCCAATGAAAGGGGTAGAGTCCAATTAGGTAAAAGCCACTCCTATGGTCCTCAGGGGCCACAGCGTTCCAAACTAGATTACAAAGAGAATGATAAATTATCCCTCAATAAAGAAATAACTGCTTAATATGCTACATTTCAAGGTCAATAAGAAAAGCTTAAGAAAAAAAGTTAGCTGGATTTTACTGAGTTAATGGGGACTGATTTAGGAAGAAACTTAATAAGTGGGGTTTTCATCAGCTGGGTGGAGGCCTGAGGCAGATGAAAAACCTCCAGGTGAGCTGATCCTGGCAGGGATGTCTGGAAACAGCAAGCTGCCAGCTCTCTGGGATATACTTTCTTAGAGGGATGCCAGACAAAATGTAGGATGGCCTGATAATGGAAACTGCAGATAAATCGTGAATAATTATTAGTACAAGGATGTTCCAAAAGTCATATAAAACATGCTTAAAGTAAAAACTTTTGTTAATCTGAAATGCATAATGACCCAGTTGTTCTGTATTTTCTCTATTAAATACAAGAAGTCTGCTAGCATACTCTTCTCTCCCTGTGTCCCTCAAGTTGGCTTTCCTAGCCTGTGGACCTCTGCCCTTGCTCGTGGTTGTGATTGGAAGGAAGTAAAGCTGCGCTCACCTTCAGCTGCTACTGTCTTTTCTTTTCTGTTTTTCCTCACTTTATTTTAACATTATCTATCTCATGTCAGTTTCTCTCACAGCCTTTGAGCTTCTAGGGCTAGAGCCTTCATCTTACTTGAATCTTGTCCCCACAGTCTGGAATAAGACTTGACCACAGTTGCAGTTCAATGAATAAGTTAGCTTCACATTTTTAAAAAAACGAAGCAAAGTTACAGAAAGGCAGGGAGAGGGAAAGGAAGAAAGAGAGACAGAGAGAGAGACTTCCATCCACTGGTTCACTCCCCAAATGGCCACAGTGAATGAATGAAGCCAGGAGCCTGGAGCTTCATCCAAGTCTCCCACATGGGCACAAGCACTTGGCCCATCTCTGCTGACTTTCCAGGGAGATAGATTGGAAATGGAGCAGCCAGGACTCGAACCAGTGCCCATATGGGATGCCGGTATCAGAGAGAGAGTGGTTTTACCTACTATGCCACAATACTGGCTTCAGTTTTAAAATTTTGAACAGAAGACAGCTAATAAATTGCAAAGGCCCAGAAAACAATACAACAAACCCCAAAGCGCCTGTGCCCCTGATTCAGTAATTGCCTATAGTCTTTTTTCATCTGTAACATAGTGGGAGATCAATTTTGGTGGTCCCTCAGAAAGATAGGCCTAGGTCCAAATCCCTGGATCTTGTGAATTTGGTCTTATTTGGGGAAACGGTCTTTGCAGGTGTAATTACTATAAAGAATGTGAAGTGAGATCATCTTCTATTGCCTGGGAAGATCTGACGCCTATTGATAAATGCCCTAACTACAGACACAAAGGGTGAGGAGGCAGCAGACAGAGGCAGAGATTATGGTGATGTGGCCACAACCTCAGAAGCCAAGGCACAGAATGCAGAGAACATGAAAACTGGGAGAGGCAGGGAAGGATTCTCCCCCAGAGCTTCCAGATGAACAAGGTCCTACTGACCCCTTCCCCTTGGCTTTCTGGCCTTCACAGGGTGACAGAGCTCATTTCTATTGTCTCAGCTCTCCAGTTTGTAGCAATCCGTGACAGCAGCCACGGAAATCTCATACCCCTCCCAGTTACTCCCTCACTACCATGAAATTTTGTTGAAGCAAATACAAGACACCAAATGTCTATAAATAACAATGCTTACTTCTAAAAATTATAGACACCTTTTCTAAATACAGTCACTTGATTCTCCAACCACTCCAATATGTATACTTCATTAATATCATCATAATCAGCCATATCATTTCATCAGTTGTCTGATGAATGTTTCTTTGCAGTTGGATTATTTGCATCTGCATTAGGCAAGGTCCGATAACAAAAATGGAACCACAAGAATCCATACACTTTGTTGAAATGGGTGAGTGACTACAGATTAAGACAGGGTTGTGGGTTGTGGGTTGTGTGAGGAGTGGGCAAAACCCAAATCCACACTCCTCAAGGTGTGCGTGGACTTATTCACGGTACCAATAACCATTTAGACCCACACCACACCATGGTCACAGAATAGCTGAGGAGACACAGAGATCTTCAGACATTATTGGAGGTTTCCTGCGGACACTGTGGAGGCCACAGAGGATACTCCAAGGCTCTCTAAAAAGCAATGGGGTGGTAAGTAAAGTATCCATGTTGGAAGGACTGGCCAGGCAAGGTGAGCAGGTGTGCCAGGCTGAAGGAGGGAGCAGGAGGTAGGAAAACCCGCACCATGCTCAAGGAGTGGATTGGGTTCAACACATTGGGTTCAAGCAGTGAGGAGGTGTGTGAGGAAGCATTTTGTAGGAAATGTCACTCACTGGAAGATGTAAAGAAAAGCAGTGATATTCAGATTTGGATTTTAGAAAAACCTCTCTTGTTGTAAATAGAGAATAGATTGGAAGGAAGTGAAGGGAAAGGCCCTATGTGCCTGTTTGCTCCCTCAGCCTCTCTCCCACCATGGTGAAGCTCATAGAGAACTTCATGTGCCAAAGCCCAGATTTCCTGGGGAACATGAACATGAACATGAACATGAACATGAACATGAACATGAGGGGCCTAGTTTGTAGGTGAAGCGAGAAATTGCTCCTCACCCCTGCAGTCTGGCCCAGTGACATTCGTATTCATTATTTCATAGAGACTCTGCATGAGGGAAGCCCAGGCCTGAGTGACACTGGCAGAACTGGGAGCAACACTCGTGTCTGAGCTCCACAGAGCCATAAGGAGCAGAGTGGGGTGCACGTGCCCTGTAAGGGACAGCAGGCTCCCCTGAGAGCACAGGTTGGTCTGTCTTCTGCCTTTCGAGTCTGTAGCAGACACAATAACTTCTCAAAAAGCACAAGAAGAACCATTTTTTATTATCAGAAGAACCCGGATCTCAAAGAAAATGAGAAAGTTTTGTTTTGCTATTACTCAGAAAGACAACTTGGGGCCAGAGCTGTGGCATGGCAGGTTAAGCCTCCACATGCAGTGCCAGCATCCCATATATTTTATGGGCACTGGTTTGAGTCCCCACTGCTCCACTTCTAATCTGGCTCCCTGACACTGTACCTGAGAAAGTAGTAAAAGATGTCCCAGGTGCTTGGGCCCCTGCACTCATATGGGAGATCCAGATGAAGCTCCTGGCTCCTGGCTTTGGCCTGGCCTAGCCCTGGCTGTTGCCACCATTTGGGGAGTGAACCAGTAGATGGAAGATTTCTTTCTGGCTCTGTCTCTCCCTCTCTGTAACTCTTTCAACTAAATAAATAAATCTGGTTCAAAACTCGGCTGTTCCACTTCTGATCCAGCTCTCTGCTATGGCCTGGGAAAGCAGTAGAAGATGGCCCAAGTCCTTGGGCCCCTGCACCCACACGGGAGACCTGGAAGAAGCTCCTGGCTCCTGGCTTTGGATTGGTGCAGCTCCGGCTATTGCAACCATCTTGGGAGTGAACCAGCGGATGGAAGACCTCTCTCTTTCTCTCTCTCTGTCTCTCTCTCTCTCTGCCTCTCCTTCTCTCTCTGTGTAACTGTGACTTTCAAGTAAAAATAAATAAATATTAAAAAAAAGAAAAGTAACTAGTTTCCTAGGTATACCTGGATTGTCATAGGTGGATTACTACTATGAATGTTATGGGTCAAAATTTTTGGGAAAGATCAAAAGGTGACATTATTTACATTTTCTTTTCTTATAAAAGTTTCAATTTTAAGAAGGGGTTGAAAGTCTTATTTCAATATAATTCAATTTTCCTGTTGCTATTTTATTATTTAATTAGCATATATAATTTTGAGCTATGAATGTTTAGGTTAGTATTTCAACATTTCTAAACATTTCAAAACTATGTAAGATTGGTTTTGCATTTGCTTGGCATCCACATCTGCTTTTTTAGCCTTCAAAACCTTCCTTGCTTCTTCTGCACTTTTCTTATCCACAGGAGTCTTTCCCGGGCTGCCAGGCTGCAGCTTTCAGGGCCTGCAGTGCACAAGTCACATCCTCAAGGAGTTCAAAGACCAAACCATCATTAGCACAGCCTGGGAAGTCTGACCCATCTTAGACAAAGATCAACTGAGTCCCCTCTGCCAGCAGGAGTATGCAGACTGGGAAATGGACAATGAGCAATGATAATAAGAAGAGAGTATCAACATTCTTTCCTGAAGTCATCAATTTCGAGACTTTTTTCAGTTATAGTCTTCTTATTCTTCATCTGTTAGCCAGGTATATTCATGACTCTTGTGCAGAATATGGAAAAACAACGAGTCTGTCATGTATCTATACAGTCTCCAAATAAAATAAGAAAACTAAAGCAGAACTTAAAACAGAAAAACTGTAAAAGTTAAACCTTGAGGCAAACCAATTTCCTTACTTACAGATAGAGAGACTGTTGGACATGCAGTGGACACTGTTAAATCTAACGTGTAGGGGTCGATTAAACTGAGGCTGTCTCTTTATTTTCAGTTCCTATGTAACAAGTTGCAACTTAACTCAGTATGTGAAGAAACTAAAACCTCAATTGGCATAGTTTTGGTAAGAAATAAATGTGAAGCCAGCATTGTGGCACAGTGGGTTAAGTCACTGCTTGCAGTGCGAGCATTCCCTATCAGAGTGCCAGAGTCCCAGCTCCTTCACTTCCAATCCAGCTCCCTGCTAATGTACCTGGGAAGGCAGTGGAAGATGAACCAAATACGTGTACCCCTGTCACCCAAGTGGAAGATCTGGAGACCTGGATGGAGTTCCTGGCTCCTAGCTTTGGCCTGGCCCAGATTAAGTTGTTGTGGCCATCTGGGAAGTGAACCAACAAATGGAAGTGCTCTCTCTCTCTCTCTCTCCATCTGTTGCTCTGCCTTTCAAATAAATAAATCTTTAAAAATGAATAGATGGGCTTCAGACAATCACAAAGAGCTGCACTTCAGCTAGTCCTAGGCAACAACTCCTCTCACCAATCCCAGTGAGGTAGGATATCAGGTGATTCTCTATTTGGCATCAGTGTTTGGCCTGTAAAAGCTCCCTGCTTACATTGCCGAGCCAAGCTATCTGAACTTCTGAGTGCCTCCCAATTTATGAATCGTTGGTCAAATAAACTCAGTTAAACTTTAAAAAAAAAAAAGTTTAAAGTTTCTTTTCAGAGTAGCATTATAGAGAGGAATACATGTAACACAAAGTAGAAAAAGAAGCTAAGGTTGAGAAATGAAATGCAAAGAGACATGCCCTGCAAAGACTGAGCAAAGACAGGGCAGCAACAAAATTAGGAATAATTTAAGAATGGGGTGGACATTGTGGTGCAGCAGGTTAAGCCACCACTTGCAACGCTGGTATCCATATCAGAATGCCGGTTCAAGTCCCAGCCGTTCTGTTTCCCAACCAGCTCCCTGCCATTGCTCCTGGGAAAGCAGCAGATGATGGCTCAAATACTTGGGGTCCTGCTACCCATGGGGGAGACCGGGATGGGGTTCCTGGCTCCTGTCTTTGACCTGGTCTAGTCTGGCGTTTAAGGACATTTACAGAGTGGACCAGCAATAAGTGCACGCACACATATATCGCCTATACACAAATCCTTTAAAAATGGGGCCAGGATTATGGTGTAATAAGTTAAAGCCCTACCCACGATGCCAACATCATATATAGATGGAGCTCCATTCCATATATGGAGCTCCTGATTCCTGGCTTTGGCCTGGCCCAGCCCAAGTTGTCGTGGTCATTTGGAGAGTGGAACAGCAGATGGAGGATATTTTCTCCTCCACCACTCCAGAACTCAGCCTTTCAAATAAATAAAATAAATATTTTTTAAATGTGAGCAGAATTTGTAACAGAAAAGGGAGACTTTCTCTAGAGATTATCTACCTTCAACTTATATATCATAACCTAGCAAACTCATACAGCATAAATGAAGACCAGATAAAGTCTTTGCCAGATCATAAAACCTGAGGGAATTCATCACTACTGTGCCAGCCTTACAAGAGATGTTTGAGAGCTGGGGCCTGTGTGGTGGGGCACACAACACACATAGATCAACAGCATAGTCCATCAGTGATGCCTAATACTATGGTGAAATGGCATGCCATATCAACAGGCCAATTTCCTTTACCCCACTCAGGGCATAAGTGACAACCATTGGTCCAGAGTCCAATAGTATCAAAGGGGACAGGTTTAGGTGGGTTGTTTCCCCTTCACTCTGTGGCAAGGAAGAAAATAAACAACTTGAGCCCCCTTTTAAGGGTCCCCTTCCTAGGCTAAGTGTTTGCAATTCTTGAAACATCAACACTCTCTGTCCTTGTATCAATACTGGGAGCATTTATCTGGATATTCAGCTTGGACATGGGGCTGGCACCACATTCCTCAAGAGTTCATAAAGGGAATGTGCCAGATAAATGGACATTTAAGTTTTCAGTGCTTCTCCAAGGTCTTCAGTCCAGCCAGCCAGAGGGTTTACCTAATGGGGCCTCTAATATTTGCTTTAATATAGTATTTTTTTACTCCATCAACTTTGCTAGTAACTAGAAGTCTTTGAAGCCATTCTTGGGTAGCATTATCTGTAGAGTGGGTATCTTTGCAACTATCAGTGAGTACCCATGTAACCCACTTAACTGTTTGAGATCTTTGATGGTGGAAGTTTGGTTAGCTTTCTTTCCAGGAAAACCTGGCTTCAGGCCAGCAGCTCTGTTTATATAATGAAACATCTGTTTATATACTGCTTGACATCAGGCCAAAATAATCAACTTGTCAATACTATACAGGTTGAATCATTTGTTGTTGTCTCCATCTCTGAATGTGAGTTGAGCACTGGGGCTGCAAGTACAAACATACCTGACATTGACCTGCAGCTGTCACCAAGGCATTCTATTTTAGGAGTGATTGTGTTCCCCTAGTCATGGTCCATGTTATTTTAGCCCACCTATGTCCTTTCTTGCTATGTATCCACAAGGTCAGATCAGCTGTGTGAGTGGAGACCAGACTCCATACTTTATATTCAAGGGATCTGCCTCCATGCTTCATGTTAATGCGAGTGGGTTCCTGATTATGCAATAAATTGTACCTGAAGTTCACAAAACTGTTCCCATCTTTGTTGCCAGATTGGGGTTCCCCAGAGTGGCATTTTTCTGATTGCCATTGTGTTACCCACCATGCAAGACCTTGCTTGGTTCACTGCCCAATTGTCAGTACAGGCAGCAGCCTTGACTCCTGAGTCAGTATCAACCAGATCACCTATTGGAAAGAATGCTTTGTATTTGTAAATATTGTGCCAGTTATTCAAGGTAGGGGTCTGTGCTCTTGTGGACTGAGGCTGATGGAATAGGCCATGTAAACACACATTAAAATGCAGGCCAGTGTGCGCTGTGGTTGCATTTGTAATGGGGCATTGCACACTGCTAGGAATGGCTGCTGTAAAAGGGTGCATCTAGCTTCAGTTCCCTTTCAGAACTATGACTAAAAACCTACCGGAAACTTTTGTCCTTGTTGTCCTTGTTAGAATGTTCAACTCATACTATCTGCAATATGAGTGACATTTAATTATATTGGCATGACAGAAAGAGGGGCTCCCAAGGCCTTTGCCTGTGCTATCAACATCTCTGTCTTTTTGAATGTTTCCTGTTGGTGAACATTCATGCCCCAAATGGCCTGCTTTTAATTAGTCAATATTGTGGGTTGTAGGCATTGAGCTAAATGGGAAATTAAAGCCCAGCAATAATCAAAGAGCTGCCCAAAAGCCTGTATGTCCTATATTATAAGGGGTTATTGGGAAAGTTAGCATTTTGTTTCACACTATCCCAGGTGTTAAATGGTTCTTACTCAACCAGACCATCTCCAGAAAGATCAGACCATCCTGAAAAGACCCAGAGCCTTGAATACATTTGGAATTAACTGGCCATTCTGTCACCTGGAGGGGGGAACAAGGTTGATGTTGTGTGTCCCATAAGAGAGCAACATCTCCACCAATTAATATGACATCATCACTACCATGACACCAAGCAGCATCAACAGGAAAGGAAAACAGGGTGAGGTCCCAAGTCACCTTGTCATGATAGAGTAGGACCATGCAGACACCCCTCAGCAGCACTAAGTCCACTGCCTGCCCTCCCATGTGAAGGTGACCTGATGTCAGGAATCTGTCTGTAAAGGGATACTAAAAAATATGTGTCAGCTAAAATAGCATGAGCAGAACCAAGAGAGGATGTAAGTTTTTCTGGAAACGGCCATGGATATGAGAGGCACAACCTTGTTAAGTTTCTAGTAACCTATAATAGTTCTTCAGGTTCTATCAGGCTTTATAAAAAAGAAAAAAACCAAGCAGATGGAGCTATTAAAAGCACTATGGGCTGCTCATAGAATGGCAACCCTTTCTGACTGTTTTATGATATTTTCTAATTTGTGTGTTGCCCTGGGGCAGTTTGTATTGCTTTGTATGTACTGCCCCCTAAGGTCAGGGAGACTAACAGGATCCCATTTTGCTTGTTCCCTCAGCACAGCTTCTATCAGTCTAACTTTAAGCAGAATATCCCCAAACAGATGTTTGCAATGCCTTCCTCAGCAAGGTAGCCATTCTTAGGGCAGTTTCAAGTATTGGGGAAATGATGTGGTTCAGGGTGCTCACCCCATAACCAAATGTAACAATACCTCCTACACCATAATAGTTTTGCCCCTTGCCCTCAGCCCCAGAAAACACTCTGGGTTGCCATGAATTAGAGAACAGTCAGCACCCATGTGTATTAAGGCAACTGTTTTCTCTTTATTTGGGGGAACCAGTAGATAGTGAGTTCTGTATGAGGCCTCTGGTCACCCCATTTTACCCTCATCCTGAGGTGGCCTTGACCCCATTCCTAATCTCAAGAGTGGTTGCACTCCCTCCTGGGTAACCTGGAATGTATGAACACAGAGCCTCGCCATCTTTCCCTGCAGAGGGAGCAACTGGGAGAGATCCAACTTCTGTTCAGGCATTAAGTCCTACTGTAGAGCAGCCAACATGGCATTTGGTTGCTTCTCTATTTTTCTCAGAGTGTTCATGCCTAGAAGGTTGTGCAACATTTGTTCTTTAGTTACCTAAAGAACTCAGTTTTCTTTTCCTTAAGCTTCGTTTATTCTCCTCTCCCACCCAATTTAGTGACAAGCCATAAAGCTCCAACATCACACACAGGGATTGAGAGACCGAGAGAAGCAGCTGTTAATTCTTTTTTTGACAGGCAGAGTTAGACAGTGAGAGAGAGAGGCAGAGAGAAAGGTCTTCCATTGCTTCACCCCCCAAATGGCCACTATGGCCAGCACACTGCGCTGATCCGAGGCCAGGACCAAGGTGCTTCCTCCTGGTCTCCCATGTGGGTGCAGGGCCCAAGCACTTGGGCTATCCTCCACTGCACTCCCGGGCCACAGCAGAGAGCTGGACTGGAAGAGGAGCAACCGGGACAGAATCCAGTGCCCCAACCAGGACTAGAACCCTGGGTGCTGGTGCCACAGGTGGAGGATTAGCCAAGTGAGCCACGGCGCTGGCCAATTTTTATATATAGTAAAGAAAACTGCCTTATCAGGCCCTTTAAACTGGGCATTGACTGCCTGCCAATTGTTGTGCATGGTGCTTTGCCCAACAGCCACCAAAGGCTACTGTGTTGCTCAGACTACATTCAGTAAATAGTTGCTGTAAATCCAGTGGTGTTTGGGGGTATCTTGTACTTACCTGGCAGTCTGTCTAGCACACAGAGGATTATGACCAACCCAAGGTTTCCCCCAAACATGTCCATACCCTTGCCCATCTCCTGGGTGACTCACCAATGGTTTCAGAAAAACGAAATGTAGGAAAACTGGTCACCCCAGGCATATAGGCTAAAGAGACAGAAGAACAAGGCAAAACCCAAGATGACAAAGAGTGTAATTTGCTGAGGGGACTCAGGAACAAACCCATGGTTTCTGGCAGTTGCAAGACAATGGATCCTTGTTCCCTCTTTCAGTAACGTCTTATGTTAAACTAGATGAAGGTGGTCCATGGATAACCTAAGAACATCTGAACTTTCTCAGGAAATCTTTATATCCAAGGCCACTATCTCCCTAAGAATAAATCACTAAAAATCCCTAGAAGGGACGTGTCCTAATTTTGAATCTACATATCAAGCATTACTCTTGTCCACATTTGGGGAATAGAAAATCATTCTTTCTCTCTCTCTTAAAATAAAATAAAATAAAATAAAATAAAATAAAAGTAAATAATTTCAAAATTTTAGCTCACCTAACACAAATTCTGTTCTTGCTCTCATTTTAATTGAGGACACTGATGATTCTAAAATCACCTGCCCAAAATAAGTCATAGACCAGAGTTCAAATGAACTTCTTTTCAAATCCAAAGTTTGGGCTTTTCTTCTTTTTAATTTATTTATTTAAGGGGTAAAGAGTGAGAGAGTGCCCATGATGCTCACAATGCCTGGGGCTGAGCCAGAGGCCAGAAGCCAGAAATTCAATCTTGGTCTCCCATGTAGGTGACAGGAACCTAATTACTTGAGCCATCTGTGGTGCCTCTCAAGGTCTATACAAGCAGAAAACTGTTGACAGGAGCCAGAGAACAAATCAAACCTAGGTACTCCAATATGGAATGTGGGCATGCTAATTGGTACCTTAACCAATAGGAGAAAAGCCTGCCCCATAAGTGTTACCCGAAGCAGTCATAGCAATCCTCCAGTGGATAGTGACATTCACAGATTTTTAAAAAAATAAAACAGGAAAGCATGGAACACAACAGAGTGCATTTCATTCAGAAAGGCAAGTATTTTCACATAATATTTTAGTTCAAGGTATATGTGTTTTGTATGGGCCCATGCACCTGTGCATGTTCACTTGGCCAGACTAAATGATAAGAGAGATACTAATTGGATCCAGTCAAAGAAATCTGATCCCCTTGCTCTATCCCAGGCTGCTTTGTGGATGGAATACAGCTAAGAATCAGAGAATGCAATACAAGACTCCACCAAAGGATACAAGGATACATGCTGGGTGTGATAAGAAATACACAGGTCTCATTGAAAGCAGGATCTCCAATGCCAAGATTTCAGGAAGAAACAGTTGCAGTTTCTCCCCCAAACACACATTGTGTTGAAAAACATTAAGATTACTTTTGAAAATGTTTGTTACTGTTGAGTTTGGAACAAAAATATACTTCTTCCCAAAGAACAGGATTCTGAAAAAGTATGTTTAACTTGAAATTTAGATATCAAAAGTTTTAAATAGTCTCACGGTAAAATATGAAATTCCATAGTCCAAACTTTAGAAAATAACTATTCCTTTAGAAGCATGTGTAACCACCTGTCTTGTCCCTGGAGATTCTCTATACTCTACTTTCTTGGAAGATAAAAGGAGGTACTATGAATCAGGAAGATGAAAGGGAGACTGAGGCTCATACTAGTGTTGGGTAATTGCAGTGTAATTGTAAGTGACTAGAGTTCACAGAACAAGTGAATCACTAATCTCCTGTAGCTATTGACTAAAGATCATGTTACAAATGGAAATCGATCTTGATTTTACATAATATTTACCATAACACCCTTCCTGATAAATAACTTTCTCCTCTTTTCATTATGAGGTTTCTAAGGACCAGCCCAAGACTGTAGCAAAGGTTACCACATGGCCTTGCTGAGTAAACAGAAAATGGGAAGAAAAGAAACAAGGATTCTTCCCTCCATCATGGAATCTCACACATCCTTTCTGCTTCTCTCTGAGACCCTGTGTTACAGGTTCCCATTCAGAGTCCATTAGCAACTGAACGTGAGAAGGGGAGAGAGAGAGGCAGCATCTAATTTACAAGTTCCTTTCTATTGCTCTTTGGGAGCTTGATTGACACAAAAAAATTAATAAAAACATGCCTTGCTTTATGCAGGCAACCTAAAAAACAGCACATTTAGGGCTAGCAGAACCATATTTATCTCATTTTTAACAAAAGAAAGAGGGGGAAAGACACAGAGAAAGAAATCTTCTGAAATCCAATTGTTTACTCCCCAAATGGCCACAACAGTCAGAGCTGGGCCAGGTGGAAGTCAGGAGCTAGGAGCTTCTCCCACATGAGTGGTGGGGTCCCATCACTTGTGCCAGCCTCTGGTACCTTCCTAGGCCATTAGCAGGAAGCTGAATCAGAAGTGGAGTAACCAGGGCTGGAACTGGCTCCCATACGTATTGCCGGTAACACAAGCGACAGCTTAACCTGTTGCATCACAACACTGGTCGCTTTCTCTCAGTTTTAAAGTGGGCTTTTTAGAAGGTGTATAACCTATGATAACTATAATGGTAACTTAAAGATATTGTGGATCCATGGTGGGAGATTTATAGATAAATCTTGTCCTTAGGAGGTAGGTGAACATGGCAAATTCTTTAAATTCTGACATAGATTTTCTATCCTGAAAACAAAGAAGAACAAATTCTATCTGTTAAAGATTCTTGTGAAAATCAAATGAGATAATGTGCACATAATTCATAGTAGGGCCTCAGGAACAGCATGTCTCTTCTGCCCCAGTTCCTGGCAGATTGGAGGGTGTCTGAACACACTGGCTAGTATCTCTCTCTCTCTCTCTCTCTCTCTCTCTCTCTCTCTCTCCATACATCTATACATCTATCCAACAATATATCCATCTATCCATCCATTTGTCTAGTATCTATACATTATTTTATCTATTACACTCATTGTAGTATCTATCTATTAGCTATCTTACACCTATCTCTTTGTATTTTTCCCATAGAACTCTAGTAGGAGTGAGATATTGTGTGGATCCAGACTTTTTTCAAATAACTCATGTAATGGCTCTTCTTTCTTAGCTCCTGTGCAAAGATTAGTGGTACTCACTGATCAGTAAACCAGAAAAAGGAGGACGCTTTTGATGAAGGTTCAGGTAGGCCTGGCACATCACTAGACAGCTTTGCTTAGCTCTGAGATGCACCAGATCCTGAGTCCCACTTCCTTTCTAGGCATCCAGCTGGCCTTTCTCTTCAGATAAGGTCTCAGGTCCTACTGACCCCTCTCTGCTTACTCCACCCATTCCTGGGACCTCTTTGCATGGACTCTAGCCATGAGATTGAGAGACTCTCTCTCTCTCTCTCCCTCCCCACCTATTCATAGCTCTAGTATCAGTTCTCATCATAAGTACAAAATCAAAGTGATCACTTCTCTCCAATATCCTGTTCCTTATGGGAAAATGCAAATGTTCCACTGATCCTCCCTGAATTTCTTTGTTCTAATATGTAGCTTTCTATTAAAATACTTCATTCAAACATCACAAACAATACTCATCAAACAGTGTCAAGCAAGGATGGTAACTTGAGGCAAACAAGATATAGGTGTGATTTGACCCCTTCCCTAAAGAGGTTTACATTTGGGCAGAACCAAAGGTTTGCAGAAGCAGAGCAGTATTCCCAGTAGTGTATTCACTTTATTGATTCCTGAAAATTCCAAACAAAAAATCATGATTCTCTTAGCCAAGAAAGCCAGAGCAAGGTGAGAAAGCTACCAGGCTAAGAGAACTGAGATCCTGCCCCTTCTGCCTGGGTGACTCCTACTGCCAGGGAGCATCTCAATCTCCAGATTGAGTGGCTTTGTTGCCTGCTAATGTTTACCTTCCTACCTGCAAATTAGGACATCCCCTCATCCTTGTCTAAGCAACCATTGCTTTCTGAAACATCTCTCAACACGATTTTCAACATTATCTGTCATTTCGACATCCTCTCCCATGGCTATTAGATTTGTTGTGTGATTTTTGTTAGACTCTGGTTGCCCTGATACCGAGGCTATTGGAAAATGTCAATGAAACTCAGTTGTTTATTTACTTTAAAAAAAAAGATTTATTTATTTATTTGAAGGCAGAGTTACAGAGAGGCAGAGGCAGAAAGAGAGGTCTTCCATCTGTTGGTTCACTCCCCAGATGGTTGCAATGGCCGAAGATGTGCTGATCTGAAGCCAGGAGCCAGGGGCTTCTTTCAGGTCTCCCACATGGGTACAGGGATCCAAGGACTTGGACCATGTTCTACTGCTTTCCCAGGCCATAGCAGAGACCTGGATTGGAAGTGGAGCAGCTAGAACTCAAACCGCACCCATGTGGGATCCCGGCACTGCAGGCGGCGGCTTTACCCTCTACGCCACAGCACCAGCCCCCCGTCATTTATTTTTAAGGGCGTTGTTTTTTTTCACAATCTTAACATTTAATCCAGGCCTTTGTTGATATCTGCATTCTAATTCAACTGACTTGCAAATTCCAGCAGATGTTTTTATGATTTTCAAAAAACAGTTACATGGGCCCAGTGCTGTGGCATAGTGGGCTAAGCCTCTGCCTGTGGCACCAGCATCCCATATTGGCACTGTTTGTGTCCTGGCTGCTCCTCTTCCAAGCCAGCCCTATAATGTGGTCTGGGAAAGCAGTGGAAGATGGCCAAAGTGCTTTGGCCCCTGCACAGGCATGGGAGACCCGGAAGAAGTTCCTGTTTCCTGACTCCTGGCTTCAGATCAGCTCAGCTCTGGCCATTGCAGCCATCTGGGGAATGAACCAGCGAATGGAAGATTTCTCTCTGTCTCTCCTTCTCTCTGCCTGTAACTCTACCTTTCAAATAACTAAATAAATCTTAAGGGAAAAAAAGCAGTCAAATGGACCAGTGGTTATGTAGTTTTTCCATCAATATTTCTGAGTTGTAGCCCTTGTGATGTCATTTAGCCCAGTGATTTTCAAACAGGCATGATTTTGCTTGCTCACCAAAGAGGACAGCAAGCAATGTCTAGAAATATGAAGAGTGTGGATGAAGGGTGGGTAACACTACAGCTTCAGGTGAATAAAGGCCAGAGGAGCCAATAAACATTCTACAATGGAAAGGACAGCCCCCCAAGAAAAGGGTTGTCCTGTCAAAGGGCAGTGGTGCTGAGGCTCAGAACTCTGACTTAGCCATTCTCTAGATTTACCATGTATTGGTTGAACTCCAGAATAAAAATAGAACTTGTCATCTAGCTAATCAGTGGCAAAGATTAAATTGGAACACAGATTTCCTCATAGTTAGTCTATTCTTTTTCCTATGACAATAAATGCTAGTTTTGAGTTTCCCCTATTTAAGTAAGATTACAGAATCACAACTCACAGTTGTGTGTTGACTGTTTCTATAGGGAGAGGATCTCTAACATCCCCTCAATTTTCCACTTGCTCTGGTGATATTCTGTTGATCTAAAATGGGACCATCTATCTTTGCTACCCATGCTGATAAATTTTCTTACACTATTAAAGTCTCATGCCCTAGCTTTCTAAATTCTTCATTTCTATATTCTGCAAATATTTAACCCACAGAGACTGAATAAGCAATTCATAAAGCATCATTGAAGCACAGCAGTAAGTCACCACCTAATTATGAAGTGAATTTTTCCTGTGCTAATGACAAATTTTTTTAAAGATTTATTTTATTTATTTATCTGAAAGAACAGCAGAGAGAGAGAGAGGTCTTTTATCTGTTGATTCACTCCTCAAATGACCACAACAGCCATGACTGGGTCATTCCAAAGCCAGGAGCCAAGAACTTCATCCTAGTCTTTCACATGGGTGCCAGGGGCCCAAGCACTTGGATCACTATCCACTCCCTTCCAAGATACATTAGCAGGAAGCTGAACTGGAAGTTGAGCTGCCAGGTCTTGAACTAGCACTCCAACATGGGATGCTGTCATAGGAAACAACCAGTGGCTTAACACACTGCATCCCAATATCAACTCAAGGATACATTTTAAAGTGTTTTTCTGTTGATCTACATGGAACAGTGGGAGGCAAGGTAGAAAATTTATACAATCAGTACTTACTTTGTTCAAGTCTATCTCCATCCTGACTCCGGAAGTCAATGTGAGGCCCTGACCTGTTTATTAGCTCTTGATTTATTTGAATGACTCATTACGAATGAAAAGGATAGAGTACAGTCAGAGAAAAGCTACTCCTATGGTGTTTAGAGGCTATAGATTTCCAAACAGGATTAGAAAGAAAATGCTAAATGCTAAATCCACCTCTTATCCCCGCATACCTAGTTAATATGTTAATCTTCAAAGTTGGCTGCAAAAGTTAAAATGAAACATTTCAGATAGATTTTTGCTCTCTGTTAAGCTGTGGGGACTGATTTGCAAAAAAAGCTTAGTGGGGTTTTCATCAGCTGGATGGAGGCCTGAGGCAGATGAAGAACCTCCATGTGAGCTCACAGGGATGTCTGGAAGCAGCAAGCTGCCAGCTCTCTGGAATACTTTCTTACTGGAGTGCCAGATAAAATGTAGGATACCCCGGTAATGGGAACTGCAGCCAAATGATAATGATTTAGCATAAGTATGCCTCAAACTGTGTGGAACACGCTTAAAGTAAAAAATTATTGTAGGGACCAGCATTGTGGCATAGTGCGTGAAGGTGCTGCCTGAGACCTGGCATCCCATATGGGCCCTGGCGTGTGTCCTCGCTGCTCCACTTCTGATACAGCTCACTGTCAACAGCCTTGGAAGGCAACAGAAGATGGCCCAAGTACCTGGGCACCTGCACCAATCCAGGAGACCTGGATGAAGCTCTTGGCTTTCGGCTTCAGCCTAGTCCACGCTGGCCATTGCAGCAATCTGGGAAATGAACCAACAAATGGAAGCTCATTCTCTCTCTCTCTCTCTCTAACTCAATAACTCTGCCTTTCAAATAAATAAATAAATCTTTAAAATAAGCAAATAAATAAGTTTAAAATTTTTAAATAGAAAACTACCATCAAATACAAAAGCAGAGTAAATAGTACAGCAAACCCCAAAGCATCCGTGACTGTGATTCAGCAATTGCCAATTTTTTTTTTCATCTGTATTTTGGTGAAGCACTAGTTTTGATGCCCTCCTAAGACATAAATCCACATCCATATCCCTGGATCCTAAGAATGTGACATTGTAGGTGTAAGTACCTTAAGGAAATTCAAGTGAGATCATCCTGGATTATACAGAAAGTTTCCTCAGTAATGATGAGTCTCTCCATAACAGAGAGAAGAGAAAACACAGATGAGGAGAGGGGCAGGGGGTAGAAGACAGACCTTAGCGTGATGTGGCCACAGCCTCAGAACCCACGGAATGTGGAGGCCACCAGAAGCTGGGAGATGCAGGGAAGCATCCTGCCCCAGAACATCCAGAGGAGCAAAGCTCTACTTACTCCTTCCCCTCAGTCTTCCGGCCTTCACAGACAGGTCACAGTTCTGTTGTTTCAGCCCCATCTGTAGCAATCAGTGACGGTAGCTACAGGGAACTTGCACACACCCACACCTATACCCCCTCTACCGTGGGATTATATTAGAGCAAATGAGAGACATTATAGAACTTTGTCTATCAATAATATCTATTTCTAAAGAACAAGGACTCTGTAGACATAATCACACAATTCTTCAAACACACCAACATTTTTAACTCCTTAATATCATGTATTATTCAGCCATGTCATTTCCTCAATTGTCTTGTGAGTATTTCTTGGCAATCATATTATTTGCATATGCATCTAGGCAAGAGCCATACAAGCATTCAGGCACATGAGTCAATACTCTTTGTAGGAGTGGGTGAGTGACTACCAAGTCAGACAGGGGTGTGGGTTGTATGAATTCTCAAAGCCCAGACATGCACCCCTAAGTCCTCCAGGAGGGCATGGACGTGTGCACAGTGTCATTACCCTTTGTGATGAAGCTGGGACACAGCAGCTGTGACCCACACCAAGGGCTCACAGGACAGTGGACATCAGATCCTAGTGATAAGTCTACTCAGAGGAGTTTTTTTAAATGTCTTTAATATAAATAATTTGAAAGTGTTTATTAATTTCAAAATGGCCAGGATCAACATTTAGACAGATTACTCCATGTTGAGAAACTTCAGAAGATTGGGTTACATATGCTTGATGTCCCCTTTTCAATAGAAAATCTTGAATACTTTTTCTACACATTTGTCATCCACAGGAGGCTTCCTCTGGCTGCCAGGCTGCAGAAACTTCTTCACAGTGGGGAGGTTGCTGATTCTGGTTTTCAGGGCCTGAAATGCACAAATCACAGCCTCAGACAGGAGCAAAGACCACCCCATCATTAGCACAGCCCAGGAAGTCTGACCCCTCCTAGACAAAGACCAGCTGATCCCCTCTATTAGCACCAGTGTGAAGGCTTGGAAATGGACTCCAGTGAGGATGTAGATGACAGGAGGAACGTACAGCTCAGGAGCATCTCCCGAAACAGAGAAATGTCCAAAAAGGAGAAATGAAGACATGGGAAATGGAAGGCAGGAAATATTAAAGGCTAACCAGAGGCCAGTCACAGCAGTTTCTAGACTGAGAGAAAAAGACTGGGTTGTTGGGGGAGAAGGAAGAGGAGAGCTATGCAGACAGGAACACAAGATCTGACAGTTGGAGCCAGAGCTGAGGAAAGGAAATCCCAGGAGAAGAACCTGCTCAAATGGACTGTGCGGAGAGACAAGAATACACCTGGGATGAAAGGAATCCTAAAGAAATCAGAAAGAGAGAGCACCATGGAAAGGGGACCGGAGAAAGGTGTGCTGGGCCATGGGTCCCTTTCTTAAAGACAAAACATTAAATATGTATATTGGGACAGTATCCATCTACATTTACTTGCATAGCAGGATTCTTTTCATGCCTCAGAGCCAGGATCCAAAAGCTCATTTTGGAGTGTGTATGTGTGCACATTTGCGTATGTGTGAATCTGCAGAATAGGGTTCAGAATGCCATCAGTTACAGAGTCTAAATGTTATATGGGAAATAATTGTAGTCCTGCTCTCTGTGGGCTAGGAGGAAGGTCACCTGCAGCAGAGGGAAGCTGGTGATTATGCTGGGGTCAAGTTCCTCCACGTTGTAGAGAAGTTCAGCCAGGTGAATGTCAACTTTGCTCAGCTTGTTGCCAACAAGGTAGTCTTGTCCGTGGCTCTTCAACACCTGGTGAATTTAAGGAATCAGATCATGGTCACAGGCACAGTCAGGCTGGAGCCCTGCTCAGCCCTGAGCCTCTCCAGTCCAATTCTCCCGGCTCTGCTGCCTCCCTAGGAGGTGTGGAGATGCGGACCTTTCTCCAAGGCCCTGTCTCATGAGGGAAAGTGAGAAGTGTGCTCTGCTCACTCCTCAGTGGAAGCCCAGTTCCCCTTTCACTCTCTCTCTCCCACATCCCTGTGGCATCTACACCTCCCACTCTCACTTGCATCTTCTCCATGTGCCTGGGGCTTAGCTGCTGCTGCCCCCTGTTCCTATCTGCCCCCTTGCCCTGAAGGGTACAGCCCTGACATCTCAGGACCTGCCTCTCCACTCTCCTCCCTCTCCAGTCCGCCTTGGGCTGCAGCTCCCCCTTCACCACAGCTTTCTTCCCCATGAGGAGACTATTTCCAACTCTACAGGTCTCCTCTTGCATGTACCCTTCATTCCAAGTCTCTGTTTCAGGGATTTGAAGTGCACATGAGTAAACTTGAATTCATCATCTTTGCATAACTGGCTCTGTCTCCTAACCCACACTATGGGAATTACCCAGATGTCTATGACATACTTTGAAATGCATAAAAATAACACATTTTTTTTGATGGAGAGAGAGGTGAAAAGATAAACATATACAATGAAGCAAATAAAATGCTGGCTTTCCTATCTAGGTAGTGGGCGTCTATGTGTTCTTTAAATTTTTTCCAGTTTTTTGTAGTGTATGAAATTTTTCATGGGCTTTTGGAGTAATATGAGATACACATTAAAATAGTTCAACAATGTGGAAATCATTAGGAATAGAGAGGAAGCACAGATGGTACTGTCTCCTAAAGACAAAGCCCTATTTAACATTTTTGCAAATGCCTTTTCAGACTATATAACACAAAGAATCAGGGATAAGTACAAGTTCAACATCAGACTCTACAACATACTTTGTTCATTGATGTTCAGGGACTCTTTAATTTCACAGTGTTGATGTGCTTGAACAAATGGTTGGAGAACTTGTCATCAGCAATGTGCCCTAAACTGTCAGCACCACAGGGGCAGGACAGTGCATTTGAGGATCTCATTGCCCTTAATTAATTCTTCACTGCTCGTATAGGTAGAGTCAGCAATAAGTTAGCTCTTGATGGACAAATGAAAGAATAGTGCAATGATATACATATATATATATAGTGCAATGATATATATAAATATACATATAATACTGAAAAAAATATATAAAATTGTTGTCTTTTAGTCCTTGATTTATTTGTAAGCTTCCTATATTTTTAATAACAGTTTTTTGGCCCATAATTTTTGGCATAATTTCAAGTCTTTTGGATCTTGAAATAT
The DNA here is from genome assembly GCA_949820135.1 of Sylvilagus floridanus. NCBI lineage: Eukaryota > Metazoa > Chordata > Mammalia > Lagomorpha > Leporidae > Sylvilagus > Sylvilagus floridanus. Next base: position 112,203,620 of record OX463227.1, on the reverse strand, counting down.
TCTCCTTTTACCTTCAAGGAGAAATATAACTGAATAGTTACCACATATAAAGGTAAAAGTTTATTTCTGTAGTATCTTCTGGGTGTCATACTCCCAAATTCTGTGCATTATTTACTTTCTTAACAACTCTTCACCTATCTTTTCCTCTCCATCCTTCTGCAAACATTTCTTTGTGGAAAGTTCTAATCCATCCCTGAAACATTACAATATTCTCTTGATGGACAGCTGGCCTCCTCTCCCTTCACATGGTGCCAGAATATTTTTGGTGTATGTTTTGATCATGTAACTCTTAGAGAAAAAAACATGGTGTCTGCATAATCTATATAGCTTTTAGTGTTCCTAAATTCTGATTATGACTGAAGTCTTGCCAAAAAGAGAAATCTACATTAGATGCCCATAAATTAAAATTTTCTGAAAAAATCAACAAATACAAATGGCACAAATTAGTCTATTAAACCCAATGTTTTAAGTGTTAAGGCACAGAATTAATATTAAGGAAGTCTCTTTGGAAGTAAATGTCAGTGCCCCAGGAAGCCCAGCACTCTTTTTCTGTTGCCTCCTGTGATGTCTGTGTACCCTCAGAATTCATATGTTGAGATCTTAACACTCAGTGTGATTCTGTTCCTTGGTGGGCGTTGGGAAGTGATTAAGTTCTCAAGATGTAACTCTCATAATACTATTAATATACTCATAAAAGGGATGCCAAAGAGTTCCCTAGACCTGCCCACAACCTGGCAAAGTCAGCCATCTATGAAGTAGAAAGAAATCACCCATTCAGGTGGTGCCTGACTCTTGTGCATCCATGCTTCCCAAAGCATGAGAGGTAAACGTCGCTTGGTGAAACCACCGTTATTTTTGTTATGGAACTTAAGCTGCGAAGGCACCCTCTTAGGACTGATATGCCATCTCAACCCTGAAGGTCCCTAAAGGCCAAGAGCTCCCATTTACCTTTTCAAAAGCAGGAAAGTAACGGTTTCTCGCTTTATCTTGGATCTGGGTAAAGTTTGCATCTTTTTCCCCAGGAGCACGGAATGGGTAAAGAATAATCAGTTCATTCAGATCTGCTATGCCTTCTGCATACATGTCAATCCTAAGAGACAAACAGCCAATCAAATGCCTCGAGTATTAGATAATTTCCTAATTTTGAAAACCATTAGAGAATGAGTGACAGAGGCATCCCATGGATGCTTTCTGTGGAAACCACCATGCTGTGAACTACTTCATATTTATCTCTTTGAACAACCTACAGGGTAGATATATGTCTCAAATTTTTTTAGACTCATGACCAAATACATATAAAAGGAGCATTGGTGACCTACCTGTTCAGATTCAATTTCATGAGAGTATGTGGCAGAATCCCCACATGTGACCACCAATGCTACAAACAGGATTTGGATCTTTGCTATATTGTGTCCAGTGCACAAACACAGCATTGTTCTTATGGCTGAAGACCTGCCACCCACATCATTTCAGAGGGAGTCCCTGACACAGCCACCTCAATCAACTCCTATCCATCTCAATTCCCAGACTCATTTTTGGTGCCCAATATGATAGTTTCTCCCAATTATTTCCCATAATCTTCTTGACATGCTGTGGCCACCCTTAGTTATGTTTGGATTTCGTGAGATTCCACTTAAAACATCCTGTTACGTACTGCAATTCTATGAGTACCAGTGCATGTGACTATGACCCTGTCTAAATAAGATCAAAGTCAGCAAGCTCAAAACGCCTTCATAGCCTTGGCAACTCATGACAAGAGCCTCAGGTGATTACTGATGCCATAAACAAGAGTGTCAATTTGTTAAGTCAACAACAGGAGTCACTGTGCACTTATTCCTCATATAGGATCTCTGTCCTAAATGTGCTGTACATTGTGATTTAATGCTATAACTAGTACTCAAACAGTATTTTACACTTTTTGTATCTGTGTGGGTGCAAGCTGTTGAAATCTTTACATAATATATACTAAATTGATCTTCTGTATATAAAGAGATTGAAAATGAATCTTGATGTGAATGGAAGAGAAGATGGAGTGGGAGAGGGGAGGGTTGCGAGTGGGAGGGAAGTTATGGGGGGGGGCCATTGTGGCTGGCGCCGCAGCTCAATAGGCTAATCCTCCGCCTTGCGGCGCCGGCACACCGGGTTCTAGTCCCGGTCGGGGCACCGAATTCTGTCCCGATTGCCCCTCTTCCAGGCCAGCTCTCTGCTATGGACTGCGAGTGCAGTGGAGGATGGCCCAAGTGCTTGGGCCCTGTACCCCATGGGAGACCAGGAGAAGCACCTGGCTCCTGCCATTGGATCAGCACGGTGCGCCAGCCGCGGCGGCCATTGGAGGGTGAACCAACAGCAAAAAGGAAGACCTTTCTCTGTCTCTCTGTCTCACTGTCCACTCTGCCTGTCAAAAAAAAAAAAAGCCATTGCAATCCATAAGCTGTATTTTAGAAATTTATATTCATTAAATAAAAGTTTAAAAAAGCAGTCTTTGGGCCAGCGCCATGGCTCAACAGGCTAATCCTCCGCCTTGTGGCGCCAGCACACCGGGTTCTAGTCCCGGTCAGGGCGCCGGATTCTGTCCCGGTTGCCCCTCTTCCAGGCTAGCCCTCTGCTGTGGCCCAGGAGTGCAGTGGAGGATGGCCCAGGTGCTTGGGCCCTGCACCTGCATGGGAGACCAAGAAAAGCACCTGGCACCTGGCTCCTGCCATCGGATGAGCGCGGTGCGCAGGCCGCAGCGCGCCGACCGCAGCGGCCATTGGAGGATGAACCAACGGCAAAAGGAAGACCTTTCTCTCTGTCTCTCTCACTGTCCACTCTCCCTGTCAAAAAATTAAAAAAAAAAAAACAGTCTTTGTTTCTTTCTTCAAAGTAACCTCTCTACAATATTTTTAAAAATATTTTATTTTCATATATTTTTGTATTCATGCCTTTATTTTCATATATTCAAATACCATAATTTTAAGATCTCTAAAGTATTCTACTCAGTGGTTTTTAAACCATCACAGAATTCTGCAAACATCCATAAACTATAATTCCAGAACATTCTTAATACTATTTAAAAAAACCACTTTATTCCTTTGCAACCACTGCCCCTTTCCTCTATCCCCAGAAAACCACTAATCTAATTTCTTTCTCTAAGGATTTGAATCTTATGGACATTTCTTGCAAAAGAAATTTGCAATATGTATCATTTGGTGTCTGTTTTCTTTTATGGAACACAGTCTTTTCAAGGTTCCTCCATACTGTAGCTTGCATCAATATATTATTCCTTTTCATTGCCAAATCCTACTCCATTGCATGGCTGTAGCACATTTTGTTTATTCATCTATTAATGGATATTTGGTTTATTTCTACTTTTTGGTGTTATAAATATTTATGCTATGGACACTCTGCAATTAATAGTAAGGATAAAGTTGGACACATAGCTGGTAGCAGAATAGCTGGGTGGTTGGTAACTTCATACTTAATCTTTTCAAGAACTGCCCGGAGTTCTTTACCAGATTTTATCTATAATTATGCAGTTCCATCAAAACAGGGAGGAAAACTCTCAGCATTGGCGGCACTGAGTCAATATGCCTACTTCAGTTCCCTGTAAAGTGCACCAACTTCCACCAACCCTTTTCAAGTTGGCAATTCAAATAATTGTCAACTATCTTGGATTTTGAATAATCATTCTCATAATTTCTGGAACTTGAGAATCAGTTCCCCAGGGCCCCTCCCTTTTCAGGCTTTCACCTTGACATACTCCTCTTGTATCTTGTTGCAAGCCGCTGAGTAGAGTCCAGGCTCCAAAGGCCTGAGCCCCTGGAACCACGACTCCTCCCCCCTCTGACTTCATGGTCCATCCGTGCTTGGGAGCCTCTGTCATTGGGCTGCATCCATGAATGCATCCTCTTCTGCAATCACAGTCATCTGAGCCCACTCCAGACTTGCCCTTCCTTCACCTCCATAGGACCCTGCCACACTGGGCCTCGGTGCACTCCCACAGCCCAGGCTGTGGCTGCTCCTGATCACTCTGGTGCGGCCCTGTTCACACAAAACAGGACCTTATCATCCCTGTGTTATCTGCTGAAAGAGAACATAAAATATACCGTACAGGGCTCTCTCCTTTATGTCTTTCCCATAGAGGTTGAATTTGCTGGCAATGTAGTTGAGAATGGCTCTCGTCTGTACCAGCTTCATCCCATCAATCTCAACCATGGGCACTTGCTGGAACACCAATACCCCATCTTTGGAAAGAAGAAAAGAAAGGAGGGAGCAAAGTGTCTATGAGAGTCACCCTTTGAAGATAAATAAAAAACGTTTTCTAAAATTACTAAAGATATAACATTTTTAAAAATTATCAAAAAATTGCCTTTCAAGTGAGATAGCATTTTATTTCTAAGTTCTTGTAGGCCTTTTTCTTAGCAATTTTCCTTTTGCTTTTTTAGCCTTTTGTTTCATTTATTCTTTGGTTTCCATTCAGATACATTTTAGTTCCCTAGATTTTTAACTCATCTTCATGGATATTTTAGGTAGAAATTGGGAGAGGCTTCACTAGGGCCATCAGCTGGGTGTCATTTAGAATAAGGTGTTCTCAAAATCATGTGATGCTTGTGACGTCAAGGCCAGTTCTGAGAGAGAGAGTTCTTTGGGGGGTCATCTGTGTATTTTCCAAATAACACCACTGGACAGTGTGTGCAAGGTGGGCCTGTGTCCTTTTCTTCATGGCTGCTGGCCTTGTTCTTCCTCTCCCTCCTCACAATCCAGCCTGGACTTCCAACTAACTCAGCACTGTCTCATTATCTAGTCCATAGTATTGCTGGGTTATCCCTTTGGCTCAGCCAACAAAGGAAAGGAACTCAAGACATATCTTCCCTCCTTACCTCTAATGCATGCCCCTGTTTGCTCTTGGATGTGAAGGGCACTGTGGACTCCTACTGCATCTCATTCAAAGTGCAGAAAACAAGGACTGAGCATTCTCAGGGCACTGGATTCCTCCAGAAAATACTCAGAGAGGTGTAGCCTTTTTTAGCTCTGCAAATATTCTCTGCTCTGCTGATGGAAAACACCCCTATGTTTTGAGCACTGTGTCCCTTCCCACCATCCCCAGCAAACACATATGCAAAGCCTGGCATCTAAGCACCCTGTGCAGATGCATTTCAATACTTGATCTTACCATTTCTTAACTTTTCCAAATCTTCTCGAGTTTCTATGTATTTCTCTTCAAACTGGAAGCAGAAACAGTGTATTAGTGCTTGTTAATTTATTCTATGGGTTACAGGCTTTTAAACTTGATGATCTCTGTTACATAACATGGAGGAGGTAATTTCTGAGTTTGGCAGGTACATAGAGTAGTCTGGTCATGAGTATTTGGAAATTTAGATTAGACTCAACAAAAAAGGACATCTGTCACCGCACACAGCTGGTCATTCTTGAAAGTTCACTTCACCTGCACCCTGACCCCAGCGCAGTCATGGGTAAGCCTGGACCTGGTTATGGGGTTGCAGTAGCTCAAGAGAACCTGTGTCTCCCTCTAAGGTCAGGACACAGCCTAGCAAGTTCCCAGCGTGGGATACACTATAACCAATGCCGTCTTCTATTCTGCCAACAAGGGGTCTTTGCTGCAATTTACATCACCCATTCCCCAGGAGCCCTGCCGTGTGGCTGAACTGGTCCTGGCTGTTGCACAGCTTTAAGTCTTGCAAGCTGAACTCCCTCTACTGGAAACTATGGGACATGGTAGGATGTGCAGACTTTCAATTTAAGGATGGAGTCACCACACTGAAGTCTGAGCAAAGTTAACCTTTGCAATCCTAGGGAGTCCTATGACTTCCCACAAAAAGTTAGAGAACAATTTTGGTTTCTGCGATGGCTGCAAAGGCTTCACATTGCCTAACCGTGGACATGCTAACAGACCTCTCTGGGTTTCAATATTCTAATGTCTAAAGCAAGTATAGTTATTGTGTTGATGTTAAAGCTCTCCACGAGGATTAATTTGCTAAGGCATGCACTGCAATTGAAAAGTACCACACGTAGTAATATACTAAGCACTCAATAATTAAATTCTCCTTAGGATTTTGACAGAAGCCTACCATTTCATCATATCACTCTTTTTTTTTACTTCAAAGCTGTCTGTTGTTGATGAAAATGTCTTTTATTCTTCACCTATGTCCAGTAGGTTTGCTGCAAATTCTAACTTGGCCAAGTCAAGTCACGTTGCTTGAAGTGGCAGTCAGTAAGGAGGCTATCTCAATCTGATCAGAAACTCTGAGTTGTTGTAAGTATTTAATAAAATAAGATCATCAGTCTTTACATAATGATGTAATTCTTCCTAACTTAATAGGAAGCATCTATCCAACCAAAATGCTAAGGAGACAGTCATCAAGCATTTCAGGATCTTGATTAAATATGATTTTGTTCTAATCTTGGCATAGCAGCTGTGTGTTCTTGTATATAATCACTAAACCTCTGCAAACCTGATTTTTGGCATCTGTAAAATGGGGAAAGAACATCTACTTAAACAGAATATTGTAGCATTTTCAAAATACTTAGTACATGGTAGTACCATGGCCTGGCTCACAAAAACCAAGTTATAAATAACAGTGACGTTTGCAATTTTTTATATATACTAAATGGAGCTCTTGGTGAAAAGCTCAGGATATTTTGGGTTTATAACTTGCTCCATGGAATAAAGTTTGTTGTGGTTCTATATGAACACACCAGATCAGGCCAGAGGTTTACAGTGTCCAGTTCAGGAGAAACATAATGGGTTGTGAGTGACCAGCACAGGAGGGTGACCAATGAGCAATAAGGTGGCAAGTGTGAGGTCACTTGTAAGGCTGCTGGTGATGGATGGGATTGTAGGGAACAGCCTCGGGGCACTGAGAACCTACAAGCTCTGAGCAAGGGGTCCGGTCATCCCTTGACCGCCACGTGCTTCTGTCAGGCTGAGGTGGAGAAGAGGAAGCCTCACCCTCCTGGGCTGACCTCATCCTGCCCAGAGGCCCCAAACAAAACGGATCCACATAGGTGATGTCTGGATGATGGAGAAACCATAGTATGCATTTACAGAGAGAAAATTGTGTATGGCTCCAGCGTCCTCGTAGAGTGGGTTAAGCTGCACCACCTGTGATGCCATATGGGCACCCATTCAAGTCCCAGCTGCTCTACCTCAGATCCAGCTTCCTGCAAATGTGCCTGGGAAAGCAGCAGAGGATGGCCCAAGTTCTTCATCCCCTGCACACTCATTGGAGACCTAGAAGAAGCTTCTGGCTTCAGCCTGGCCCAGTCCTGTTGCAGCCATTAGGGGAGTAAACCAGTGGATGTAAGATCTCTCTCGCTTTCACTCTGGCTCTCATGCTCTCTTTCTCTCTGTAACTCTGCCTTCCAAACAAATAAATAAACATTTAAAAAGGAAAAGAATATAGTCTAGAATGATGCCATAGTATTTCAAGTTTTTGTGTGTTTGTTTTAGCCATAAAACTGGGAAAGAATCAGGTTATTCACGGAGCAGTTGAGAAACTGTAATCCAACTTAGCTAAACAGTTCTTGTGAGGCTGAAGCATATATACTAGAAATTCCCTTCACCAGATTCACCTTACCCTGAAATTCTCTCTTTCTGCCCCTATCTGACAGACAAGGCTTCCTGAGATTGTCCATGACTGGGTGTCCAGGAAAAGTGTCCCTTTGGTCTGGAACGAGAAGTGTTTTTCTCAGTGCCACCTATAGAGGGCAGCACTCAAAAGAATCACACGTTTTCTATTCAAATGCTAGGAAGAAAGGCCTTTAAAGCTGTAACAGGCTAGAAGCTCCTGCCCTATTTATTCGTTGTCTGCAGCCTCACAGGCAAATTTATGCCACCTGAGAGCAGGGACCGTGTCTTTCTTGTTTACCGTGTATCCCCAGGACCTAGCATAGAACCTGATATTTACTAGGTGCTCAGCAAAATCATTACTGAATGAAGATATTCCTTCATTAACAGGCAGTTTATTGCTACTCACAGCATCCTGTTTATCACATGTGGTTTGCATTTGCACCCTAACTGCTTTCAATTTTCAATATTATGCTCTTTAGTCCTTTTATTATGGAAATGTATGCCATATAAAATCAATAAGAAATTATAATGTTACTCCTTGTACCCCTCACCTCCTGCAATAATTGGAAGGGCATCCCAGATATCACATGTTTTATTATTAAATGCTTTAAGTGTTTCCCTGAAACAAAAGGAATATTTTAAATATTCACAATAAATGAGCACACCCAAAATATTAATAACTCTTTAATGCTATTCATATTAAAACAATATATGTGTTTATTTCATAAATACCTTAAATTATTTTTTATAATTTCTCTAAACTCAATTATGCTCCACCAAACATTATGATTAGTCTCTTTTATAAATATTTATTTATTTATTTGAGAGGCAGAGTTTTATACGAACAAAGAGAGAGAGACAGAGAGAAAGGTCTTACATCTGCTACTTCACTTCTCAGATGGCCACAAAGGCTAGAGCTGGGCCGATCTGAGCCAAGTTTCTCACTTGGGTGAAGAGGCCCAAGCACTTGGGCCATCTTCTACTGTATTCCCAGGCCATAAGCAGAAAACTGGATAGGAAGGGGAGTAGCTGGGACACAAACCATCACCCACATAGGATGCCAGTGCCACAGGCAGAGAGAGGCTTAACCTACTATACCACAGTACTGGCCCCTATAATTAGTCTCTTAAAATTATTTTGCTGTTTATACTTTTTGATGAGAAAATGTTTAAAATTTTATTAGGTCAAATCTGTTCATCTGTTGCTTTATAACTGGTCATTTTTTAACCTTCTATTTCAGAATCATTTTAAATTTACAAAACAAAATTGTGTAGTAGTACAAAGTCTTCCCAGATATGCCACACCCAGATTTCCCTTTTGTTAATATCTCATATTGGTACTATGGCATGGTACTGTACTTACCTTCCTAGCTTATTTAGGGAATGTGTGCAGTATAACTTTAAATCCTTTTTGAAGACAACTTCATTAGAACCTACCTCGACACCAGCTGCAGCCAAGAGCCACCGGATGGACTCCATCCTGCCCCGATCATTAGAATAGTGAAGTATGGGCTTCCCTGCCATGGTAGTAGTTCCTGGTTTCTCTAAACACAATGAATAAATGAATGAAATCGTGGAATACAAACTGTACTTTATGATGTGTGGCTGAACAGCATCAACAGCTCTGAAGAACTGTCTTCTTATTTATGGCAGGATTGGAGACGCTCTTGGAAGGCTTTCCTGGGCATGACAGTAGCCACACCATTCTGGGTGAGTTCATAGGTGTGGTAGTAAGATATATATGAGTGTTAGTGGGAAGAGGAAGAACTAGAGAACTAATATTTACTGAAAATCTCCCAATTAGCCCACCTCAATACGTGCTCCTTTTAATGTGTCGTGTCTTTAGTCTTCATAGTAGCTCCATGAATGAGCTGTCCCCATGTATCAGTTAAATAGACAGAGTATAAGAGATGATAAACACACTGTCACACTTCAGCTAAAGGGGATGTGAAAACCCATACCCAGGACTAAATGCTGGCAGGTCTGGAACCCATACACCTGAAGGCTCTGAGACGCTGCTGGGGAGCCTTGGAAGTAAAAGCTGTCATTCACAAGGGGGACCAGGAGAGAGCAGAGTCAGTCTTGCTGTCTTAGGCTGAATTTGACCCAAAGCAGAAATTAGGGCCCGAACTGTCTTAACTGTAGCTCAGATATCCACGATTTTCCCACCCACAGACGATGCTGATTCCTTGTTTCTTCTAAATTCAATCTCTGTTGCTGATATTTTAGTTGTTTTTTTTTTTTTTTTTTTTACAGGCAGAGTGGACAGTGAGAGAGAGAGACAGAGAGAAAGGTCTTCCTTTGCCGTTGGTTCACCCTCCAATGGCCGCTGCGGTCGGCGCGCTGCGGCCGGCGCACCGCGCTCGTCCGATGGCAGGAGCCAGGAGCCAGGTGCTTTTCCTGGTCTCCCCATGGGGTGCAGGGCCCAAGCACCTGGGCCATCCTCCACTGCACTCCTGGGCCACAGCAGAGGGCTGGCCTGGAAGAGGGGCAACCGGGACAGAATCCGGCGCCCAGACCGGGACTAGAACCCGGTGTGCCGGCGCCGCAAGGCGGAGGATTAGCCTGTTGAGCCACGGCGCCGGCCTGATATTTTAGTTTATAATTCAGCAAAAGGGATGGTTCTGCATTGATTTTACATCATAGGAAATGGAACTACCATTTGCTCAAAGTCTGTCACACACTGGACACTCTCACAAATATTAACATTTATTCCAGGGCATGCTTGACTTATTTCTAATTCTAATTTCTAATTCTAATGATACTGTGTGTTCTAGCTTGATGACATTTTACACTTTGTAAAAACTGGTTATATGCTCTGATGATAATCTACTTCTGTCACCAAGGCTTTTGAGTGTGCATGACAACTCTTGTAGTTCAGTGAACTGGGAGCAAGGGGGATTTTGCTCCCTGACCCCAGGAGACATTTAGCAATGTTTTCGGTTGTCACAATCTGTGAGTGAAAAATATCATGGCACCCTCAGATGAGGAGAGGACAGGGATACCTCTGTCCATCCTGAAGTGGACAAGATGGGCTCCTACACAAAGCGTTACCCTGTCCTAAAGGGCAGCTATGCTGAGGGTGAGAAACTTGCCCTAGCCATTCTCTAGGTCTACCATGAGTTTGTTGAACCTTGGAGAGAGAACAGAACTTGTCAGCTAGCTAATTAGTGGCAACCGATGAATTAGAATCAAGCTCTCTTCATATGCAGACTACTTTATTCCTGTGGTAATAAATCTGAATTTTGAGTGTTTTACAGTTTCACAATTCACAACAATTGTGTGTTGACCACTCCTATAGAGAAAGCAAGATTAGCGTAAATGTTAGGTAGAGATAAACATGAGCCCGTGTGTGTGTGTGTGTGTGTGTGTGTGTGTAAAGGAAAACAAACAAACAAACAAACGAAACAGAGCGTTTCTGCGGTTAAATGAAGGAAGAAGCATGCCTTCATGCACTATTGCACGTCAAAAGTCCCGCCCTGACAAGGTTGTGAGGGAGATCTTATACCTTGCCTGGGAATCTTCCCATTCAATAGCGCTTCAGGGGAGGAAAGTTCCCCCCTCACCCGGGTACACCTGTGAATCCTTCTGCCAAGCAGCATCCCAGAGTGGGGAGGGGGTGTGAAACAACAGGAAAAAGTTCACCCCACACCCATAAAGCCCCCACTGTACGCACAGACAGGTTTTCTGCCAAGTTGCCCAACTCCTCTGTCAGGTGCACTCCTTCATTAAACCCTGCTGGCTTGTTAATCGACAATCTCTGCCTCTCACCTGAATTCTTCAGCCATTTCAGTAACATAAACTCCCACTTGCCTCCTACTCTGGTCATATTCTTAATTGTCTGAAAAGCTATGATCTCTTTCTCTTCATGTCAGTAATTTTCCTTATGCCGTTAAAGTTTTATGCTCTAGCTTTCCAAATTTTTCATTATTATATTTCTATAAAGATGTATCCAAAAGAGACTGATCCTGGAATCACTATCTAAAAACAGTAAGAGGTGAGAATAAAATGGGCTTTTTCTTGTCCTAGTAAATTTCGAAGTATTTCTCCAGTAACATACATGGAAGAGTGGGAGACAATGTGGGAAGATTTATAAAATCAGTACTCACGTTTTAAACTCTGTCTCCCTTGTGGCTCCACAATTCACCACAAGTCCTGATGTGTCAATCAGGTCTTTGTTCATTTGAATAACTCCTTCCCACTGAAGAGGGTAAAGTCCAGGTAGGGAAAAGCCAAATCCACAGTGTCCAGGGGCCTCGGGGTTACAAAAGGGCCTAAAAAGGAAATGATGAGTCGGCCTTTTATGAGAAAACACCTGATTAATAAGTTACTTCTCAAGGTCGGCAATAAAAGCTTAAGGAAAACATTTTGGATAGATTTTATTGCTCTGCAAATCCACGAGGGCTGGCTTTGTGAGTAAGCTTATTGTGGACTTGTCATCAACTGGATGAAGGATTGAGACAGCTGACAAGTCGCTGTGCGCTCAGTCTGAGCATGTCTGTAACCAGCAACTGAGGGCTCTCTGGATGCTTCCTTATTGGAGTGTCAGGTTTAATGTAGGATACTCCAGCAAGTGGGAATTCCCCACAGATTAACTAGTGTAAGTATGTGACATTTTATGCAATATGTTTATACTAAAACATGATGGAGCGCTTTCCTTTTTTTTTTTAAGATTTATTTTATTTTATTTGAAAGTCACAGTCACAGAGAGAGAAGAGGCAGAGAGAGAGAGAGAGAGAGAGAGAGAGAGAGAGAGAGACTGAGACTCTTCCATCCGCTGGTTCACTCCCCAGATGGCTGCAATGGCTGGAGTTGTGCCGATCCGAAGCCAGGAGCCAGGAGCTTCTTCTTGGTCTCCCACATGGGTGCAGGGGCCCAACACTTGGGCCACCTTCCACTGCTTTCCTGGGCTACAGCAGAGAGCTGGATTGGAAATGGAGCAGCCAGGACTAGAATCAGTGCCCATATGGGATGCTGGCGCTGCAAGGCAGAGGATTAAACCTACTGCACCACAGCACTGGCCCTACCACATTTGCTTTTAATTATGATGGCTGTGGAGGCAAGCACTTAGGATAAAGATTAAAATATTTATGCATAATACGTAAGTGAATACCAGACATCATAGCACTTTGTCTAGAAAGAATAGTGCTTATCTCTAGGAAGTAAGGACTCCTTTTCTAAACACAACCACATGATCCCCCGATCACAGAATTATTTTGTAATTCCTTTATTTTATCAGCTACTCAGCATTTTAACTTCCCAATGTTTCTTTAGAGTTGGATTATTAGCATATGCAATCAAGGAAGGCTCATACATAGTATTTGAGTTCTACCAACAGATATACTTGGCAGAAATGCATGACTGACCACAGAGCTCAGACAGGGCATGTGAGTTCAAATCCCAGACCTATACCCTAGGTCCTTGCAGTGTGCATGGTGGTGGTATCCATTTGTGATGAAGTACCAGGGACACAACACACCTCAGGCCTCACTGATAGTGGAGGAGACACAACGGCTTGCAGGTGTTGTTATAGGTTTCCAGGGCTCTGTGAAGGGCACATGGAGACCCCAAGGGAAGTTCTAGGAAGCAACAAGGCAAGGAGAAGGAGCCCCATCATCCTCAGAGGGTGGAGATCAGGGCATGAGGAAGGGGTCAGGTAGCATTGGGTAAGCAAAGGGGACCACCTATAAGATGTAAGGAAATGTAGCGCTAGTGTTGAGGTTTGCATTTTAGAAACTACACTCAGATTGTAAATATGGAACACCTTGGATGGAAGTGAAGCTGCAGTCTGGATGTCCTATGTACCTGTCTGCTCCATCAGCCCCTCTCCTACTGCAGGGAAGCTCAACCTGGATAAGAAGCCAAAGCCCAGACTCACAGGGGGAGATGCACAAGAGGGGCCCAGACTGTTGGTAAAGCAAGAAATTGCTCCTCAGTCCTACACTCTAGCCCAGTGACAGGCCCAGGGAAAGTGAGCTAGCACACACATCCATAACCTGTGACTCTCATATAGAATCTGTGTGCTGTAAACCCGGGTCCGAGTGACACTGGGAGAACTGCGAGTGAGACTCCTGCCTGTGCTCCACAGAGCATTAAGAACAAAGTGAGGACGAGCCAGGGGCACACGCCCTGTAAGGAACAGCACAGCACAGTCCCTTGAGAGAACAGGCTGCACTGCCTTGTTCTTCACTGTTTTCCCCTCCTGGAACACAGAGTCCGTAATAGATATCACAGCTTTTAAAAAATGCATAAAAAAGGTTTATTAAACTAAAAGTGACTCAGCAAGAAAAAAGAAAATGTCATTATACATTACCCAGAGAGGTGTCAAAACTCACAAGGACCTGTTTTCCTGTGTATTCCCAACTTTCAGAAGAGAATTCTACCCTAGATTTTTTGATACACAGTACCACAGATGTTAACATATAAGAATCCCTGGTGAAGCTCTAACACATCTCATAACTTATTTTTTTTGTAAGATTTTATTTATTTGAGAGGCAGATCTACAGACAGAGAGAAAGGTCTTCCACTCACTGGTTCACTCTCCAAATGGCCGCAACAGCCGGAGCTAAGCCAATCTGAAGCCAGGAGCCAGGAACTTCTTTCAGGTCTCCCATGTGGGCACAGGGGCCTAAGCACCTGGTCCATCTTCTACTGTTTTCCCAGGCCATAGCAGAGAGCTGGATCGGAAGAGGAGCAGCCAGGACACAAACTGGTGCCCATATGGGATGCTGGCCCCACAGGCAGAGGCTTAACTCATTCTGCCACAGTGCCAGCTCCCATTTGTTGTTTATATGTAATTCTTAATTCAATTTGAAAATCAGATTTTATGTTTGACCTAATCAAAAGGGATAAATTATAGATAAATTGGACCAAAGGAGTTTTCATATTTATTTTTTTTTATAACGCTTTTATTTAAAGAATATAAATTTCCAAAATACAACTTATAGATTACAATGGTTTCCCCCCCATAACTTCCCCCCCCACCGCAACCCTCCCCTTTCCCACTCCCTCTCCCCTTGCTTCACATCAATATTCATTTTCAATTCTCTTTATATACAGAAGATCAGTTTACTATATATTACGTAAAGATTTCAACAGTTTGCCCTCACATAGCAACACAAAGTGAAAAATACTGTTGGAGTACTAGTTATAGTATTAATTCACAATGTATAGCACATTAAGGACAGAGATCCTACATGATATATTTTTTTAAAAAATTGATTAATTTTCTATGCAATTTCCAATTTAACACCAAGATTTTTTTTTCATTTTTAATTATCTATATACAGAAGATTGATTCAGTATATACTAAGTAAAGATTTCATCAGTTTGCACCCAAACAGAAACACAAAGTGTAAAATACTGTTTCAGTACTAGCTATAGCATTACTTCACATTGGACAACACAATAAGGACAGATCCCACATGAGACGTAAGTACACAGTGACTCCTGAAGTGGATTTAACAATTTGACACTCTTGTTTATGGCATCAGTAATCTCCCTAGGCTCTAGTCATGAGTTGCCAAGGATATGGAAGCCTTTAGAGTTCGCTGACTTCAATCTTATTCCGACAGGGTCATAGTCAAAGTGGAGGTTCTCTCCTCCCTTCAGAGAAAGGTACCTCCTTCTTTGATGGCCCCATTCATTCCACTGGGATCTCACTCACAGAGATCTTTCATTTTTTTCATTCTTTTTTTTCCAGAGTGTCTTGGCTTTCCATGCCTAGAATATTCTCATGGGCTCTTGAGCCATATCTGAATGCCTTAAGGGCTGATTCTGAGGCCAGAGTGCTATTTAGGACATCTGCCATTCTATGAGTCTGCTGTGTATCTCGCTTCCCAGGTTGGATCATTCTCTCCCTTTTTGATTCTATCAGTTAGCATTAGCAGACACTAGTCTTGTTTGTGTGATCCCTTTGACTCTTAGAGCTATCAGTGTGATCAATTGTGAACTGAAATTGATCACTTGGACTAGAGAGATGGCCTTGGTACAGGAGTTTTCATATTTAAGTAGCAAATATGAGGAAATTCACAAAGGTTGTGGGGAAATGGAGTTAAAACATAAGTTCATGGGGCTGGCACTGTGGCATAGCAGGTAAAGCTGCCGCCTGCAGTGCTGGCATCCCATATGGGTGCTGGTTCACATCCCAGCTGCTCTACTTCTGATCCAGCTCTCAGCTGTGGCCTAGGAAAGCAATAGAAGATGGCCCAAGTCCTTGGGCCCCTACACCCATGTGGGAGACCCAGAGGAAGCTCTTGGCTCCTGGTTTCGGATCAGCACAGTTCTGGCCATTGCGGCCATTTGGGAAGTGAACCAGCAGATGGAAGACCTCTCTCCATCTCTCCCTCTCTCTCTGTAATTCTTTCAGATAAATGAAATAATTTTTTTTTAAAAATCCATTTGAAATATTATATGGGAGAGCCCTTCTCACTTCTGACATCCTCTTTGATTTAGATACTCAGGATCAGATAAAGCATATTATTGATCTAGGTCAAATACAGAAGGATCTGACAGAGTATAGCAACAAGATTCCCCCAGTGCCAGATTCCAAAAGTCAAAAGCTGTTGATCTCCCTCAGGAGATCTGGTTTTGTTAAAAAATAGGGAAGAGGGGCCAGCACTGTGATATAGTAGGTTAAGCCTCTACCTGTGCTGTTGCATCCCATATGGGTGCTGGTTAGGGTCCTGCTGCTCCGCTTCTGATCCAACTCCCTGCTGGTGGCCTGGGAGGACAGTGGAAGATGGCCCAGGTGCTTGGGCCCCTGAGTCCATGTGGAGGACCTGGAGGAAGCACCTGGCTTCAGATCAGCCCAGCTCCAGCCTTTGCAGCCATTTGAGGCGTGAACCAGCAGATGGAAGGCCGTTCTTTCTGTCTCTCCCTCTGTCTGTCTGTAACTTTGCCTCCCAAATAAATGATTCCCTTGTGACCAGCTGTAGCCTAAAAGGCGGGGACCTTACTAAGTGCTGCTTAGCACTTCTACTGCAGTTAAATTAAGAGGAATTTCTAACTGGGAACACCTTTCAAGAATTAAACCTTTACCTCTTGAGTCTTCACAGGTGTACACATAAGATAATTCTGCCTTCTTTTTTTGAACCAATTGATGACCTCAAATACCTCTTCAAAAAGCAAAAAATACGGAGGGTCTTTGATTTTGTCTTATCAAGGCTGTTGCACTTTATGGCAAGCATATTTTACCTACTTCTTCTGATCACCCAGGTAGCTGCTATTGACAGAACTCCCTGATGAGCTCTTCCACCATAGTAAGAAAAAATCCTGCTAAATCTCATGAAGCCTCTTAAAAATCTGTCTATTGCCTAGGGCATCTTAGCTCAGACTATAAGCCAGATTTCATAACAAGTACTGAAGTCTGTGGATGTTCTAGCTAAAGTAGTCACGGACAGTCAACTAGCCCTAGAACATACCAGTAGAACATCCTGGAGTATGTGCAGTAACTAATACAATCTGTTACGTTGACTTTGACAACAGTATGCTCTCTGCAAGAGACGTTAAAAGGCTTTATACCATGACTAAATGGTTCTATAATTTGGGTAAGAAAATTCTACCAGCTCCCACTATCTGGGAAAAATAGAGCGTATTCTCCCTTTCCAAAGAATGATCCCACACACAACCTGTCATTTTCCAACTACGTTCATGTTGATTCACTAATTTGTTTATATCGATTTTGTAAGGAAGTGATAACTTTGCAGAAACTATGACCCCTGACAGTATCTGACAAACATATTGTGGCTCTTGAGATGGACCCATCAGGTTAGATAAGAAGAGACTTCAATTCACAGAATAGGCAGAGTTTACAAACCAGAAACAGTGTGAAGAAGCTTCAGAAGATGCACTGTCCTCCTTCAGCCTCCCTTTAAGATTAAGGAATGGAAATCTCTGAGGTGGGAATGATGCAGTGTGACCAGGCAGGCAGCCAGCTAGGCCTAGGTGACCCGGATCATTGCAGTCCTTCAATATAGCAATATCTCTTTACTTGTCAGTCGAAAATGCCCACAGGGATGCATCTGTGCCTCATGTGAGACCAGGAAGGGGAGACTGCATGATGACCATATGAATACTAAACTCCAACTCCACATGGAGGAGCCATCAAATTCCCAGATGGTTTCATGCATGCTAAGGTACCACCCCCTGCCTCATGAAGGAGGCTGAGAATGGGGGAGAGCTCTCTTTCTGCCCTTAACTAGGATTTGGGGTACTATTCAGGATTCTCTCTCTCTCTCTCTCTCTCTCTGAACCACTCATGACAGCTTTTTCACCATGTGGGACAGCCTAGTCTCACACTGAATGTATGTTCAGTCTCCCACTTTTAAAAACATTTTCTTATTCTCACTTTCTGTACCTATATATTCCCCCATTGAGAATTCTTATCTATATGAGGGGCAAGATCCTGGATTGAAAATTGAGGAACCAAGTCCACACCAGAACTGCTCTCTGAGGGCTGTGAGGTGGGTCACCTGCAGCAGAGGGAAGCTGGCAATCGCACTGGGGTTGAGTTCTTCCACGTGGTACAGAAGTTCAACCAGAATTTTAGCCTTGCTCAGCCTATTGCCAACAAGGTAGTCTTGTCCGTGGCTCTTCAACACCTGTTGAGAATCAGATCATGGTCACAGGCACAGTCAGGCTGGAGCCCTGTTCCTCCTGAGCCTGACTCTCCCAGCTCTGCTGCCTCCCTGGGTGGGTGTGGAGATGCAGACCTTTCTCCAGGGCCCTGTCTCATGAGGGAGAGGGAGAAGTGGGGTCTGCTCACTCCTCAGTGAAGCCCAGCTACCCTTTCACTCTCATTTCTACATGACAATGGCATCCACCCACCCACCCTCACTTGCATCTTCCCCAAGTGCCAAGGTCTCAGCTCCTGCTGCCTCCTGCTCCCATCTTCCCCACGCCCATCCAGGTGCAGCCCTGGCATCTCAGGACCCGTCTCTGCACTCTGCTCTCACTCTGGACCCTCGTGCAGGTGGCTCCCTATTCAGGACAACTCTTCCCCCATGAAAAAACTATATCAAACTCCACATTTCTCTTCTTAGTCTCTTTGTCTGGGACCTGAAATAAATCAGCGTGAATCTGAATCCACCCTCTCATCTGCATCAGTGGCTCTAACTCCTGGTTCACACTGTTACAATCTTTAACTGAGTTGTCTGGGGGAAAGAAACTGCACTTACATCTGCAGCTTGCTTTGAAATACATGGAATAATGATAGTGTGACTGATGGGAAGAGGGATGGAGAAATGGACACACATGATGGAGCCCACAAAAGATGTTAATTCTGTTGTCTTAGGTGGTGGGTATCTGTTTTCCTGTACATTTCATTCTACTTTTCTGGATATAGGAAATTTTACATAATGACACAGTGGGGAAATATATTTATTTAAATATTTTAACAATGTGGAAATCATAAAAATCAAGAGAAAAACCACACATGGTAATTCTTCCTAGATCTTAGAAAGCATGTTAAACATTTTGGCAAATGCCATTTCAGACTGTGTATACATATGGAAGCAGGGACACTTGGAACAAAAATAAAATACAAAAAGGGCTATACTGTAATATACTTCATTCATGTGTGTTCATGGGGCTCATTGTATAGTCAGTATAAATGTGCTTAAAGTATAATGGCTGGGGAGCTGGTCATCAATGGCCTATCAGTCATCACCACAGGGTCAGGAGATTTGAGGACCTAATTACTCTTAAAGTCGTCATTCCTTGCATAGGGCGGAATCAGCAATGCATGAACCTTTGCCAAATCAATGAAAGTATAATGTGATGCTCTACAAAATGGGTGTTGATGGTCCTTAATTTATTTGTAAGCCTCCTTTATCTTTCATGATCCATCTTTGTTCACGATTTTTTTTTTGTTTAGCATAATTTTGGGTAGTTTTTATATTGAGATGTTCTCCTTTTACCTTCAAAGAGAAGCCATAACTGAGACAGGTACTGTGTATATAATGAAACTTTATTTCCTTCGTTTGCCTGGGTTTTCTCTGAAGCCTGGCTGCTGTCCTGACTTTCAGGAAAGCTCACTGGAAGTAAAGGGTGATGTCCCACAGATGCCCAGGCCCTGGTTTCCCATTGTCCTGTGAGTGCCCCCAAAACACTCAACACTGAACTTACAATTCATCAAACAGAAAGTAGTGCTAATGGCTGTTTGACCACAGTGAGCTTGCCATCTTCGATTAGGTGGACAGATTGTTGGGAAAATGTTCATTCCTCTCAAATCTGTGACACCTTCTGAGTATGTGTCAATCCTGAAAGACAAAAACAACCACACTCTCCGAATCTTGTGTCCTAGGTTTCCGTTTGAAAAGGAGTCCACCTTTAATGGATGCTAATCTGTGCCAGAAGTTTATTTATATTTTTTACATTAAATTGTTAGAGGACCATTCAGATAGACATGGGGTAAGGAATTTTGTTATACACATGGGAAAACGTAGGTACAGTGAGCATTGTGACCCTCAAGGGCTGTAGCTGAGACAGAAATTGGTAGAATCGCTGTAAGCAACCACTGTTGCTATCCCTAGGGTTAGGTTTGCATTTGTGTTGTATGTTTTTGATGAGGCCAAGGCAACTTCAGCTGGCTGACAAGGTCACAGCAGAAGGTCTGTCTTAGCAAGGCATGAGAAGGACAGCTGTGGTTCTCTAGATAGTTCTAGGTTTGATGAGAACTACACTCTGCATAAGCAAGCCGGAGCTTCCTGGTGGTCCTGCTAATGATTGCTGTATTCCTAATTTTAGGGAAGAGCACTTAGTCTCATAACCTCCAAAATGTCCATTGCTTTATAGAATTTTAATCAAGCAGGATGTTAGTGTAGGAAAAAGGGTTAATGCTTTATGCAAGATTGAGCTATTTGTGGAAAAGAATTAAAAAGCAACCGGCTCTCTGGTATATACTTGCCACTAGAATAAAGATAGATGTTAATAAAGCTTTAATTCACTATATGCTACAAATACTACAATGGTTAGGATGTCAAAACTGTAGAACAGAGCTAAGTGAACCTTTTAATAAGTGCAATAAAGAAATTAAAGAATTACAGAAAGAACTGCAAAGAGGGGATACATTTTTAAAAGGGTCTGCTTTGAACTTGGGACTTCTAGTAAAGATTAGATTAGGAAGGTACTATTCTAGCTTGTGTAGTCAATTTCTGCATAGTTCAGCAGCACTCAAGGCCTTGGCTTGTGTGGGATGCCTGTTATCTCACACCTGTCTGTGATTGCTACCCATGCTCTGAATATGCCCTTGAAAATCAAAGAAATTGTAATTTTAAAAAATGGACAACAGGCTTTTCATTGTAAGAAGAAAAAATAATTATGTGGCTTATAATGTAAAAATAAAGTCTGGTGCTTGAAAGCCAGAGCCATGCCATCAGCCTTGCTGTGAGTGTCTCTCATTTCTTCAAGCGCCGACACCTCTCACACCTTGGGGCCCCTGGACTGGCTGGAGCTGGTATCCGGCATGTTTTGAATACAAACTCATGGCTAGATACATGCCACCTAAGCACCAAGACAGAGCCACGGCTGTCTTGCTCCTTCAAGTTCCCTCTCCCTACCTCATCCTGTGACATCTCCCAGGCCCATTGGCAGACTCGATTTTAGCAGTTCTTCCACTTATGTCCCCATTCAGCAGAGCTCCGCAAACCATACCAGGCAGTGTTGCCCAATTCTGACCACGTTTGCATTTCTGAAGACTCTACTCAAATTATCCTCCTGTATGGTGTACTCCTTGTTTGGGTCTCACCAGCACATGTTATATGAGATGTTTTTTCCTTTGTTAACAACTGAATTTTCTGTAACAGTTTTATTACATAACAGTTCTATTGAGATATAGCCATACACCAATAATCTCCCTTTTTAATCCTATAATTTTATTGTTTTTACTAAATGCACAAACATATAAGACCATCACTGCTGTCTACTTCCAGGACATTTTCATCATCCTGAAAGGGAAGTTGTGTGCTTTGTGTGCCTTCTCGCAACCACTTCCAATTCTCACGTCCCCTTAGCCTCTGGCAATCACTTATCAACTTTGTAACTATGGTCATGGATATTCTGGACTCTTCATACTAATGGAATCAGGTAATATGTGGCCTTTTGTGCCTGTTTTCTTTTATCAAACAAAATTATTCAAGGTTGAATGTATCAACACCTCATTCCTTGTTAGGATAAATAACATTCCATTCAATGGCTAAAGCACATTTTGTTCTCCCATTCAGCTGTCGTGGACATTTTGTTTCAAAATTTTCAGTACCTTGAATAATGTTACTGTAAACATTTCTGTCCAAGTGCTGGCATGAAAATTTCTGTACAAGTGGTAGTAGAAGTGTATTTTCATATCTTGAGTATACATCTAGTGGTGGAATTTCTGGGCGTTGGTGACTCTAAGTGGAACTTTTTGAGGAACATCCCACCATTCCAAACAAGATCTTATTTCAAACAAACAGCTCCATCACAACAGTGAAGAAATCCCCCAACTGTGGTGGTGCTGAGTGCAGCTGGCTGCTTTACTCCCACATTAAATGCTTCATACAAGAATCCTTGCTAATTGCTCAGTCCATAATCATCGGCTGGTAACTTTGGTTGCTATTAACCATCCTTGTAATTTCTGGAACTCAAAAATCAGCTCCTTAGAATTCTTAGTTTCCCATGCCTTCTCCTTTAAACAAACAAATGCTGTGTTCTTTGTCCATACCTGTGGCTTGGATTCACCCCATTCACCTTGATCTCTGCAGGACTCTACCACACTGGACCTCAGTGCATATTGACAGTCCAGACTGCTGTGGCTCCTGCTCCCCTGCCACAGTCCTGTTTATGTGAGGCAGGACCCACAGCATCCCTGTGCTGTCTGCTAATGGGAGAACAGAAAATATACCATGTAGGAATCTTTATATCTTTCCCATAGAAGTTGTGTTTGTTGGCAATGCAGCTGAGAATGGCTCTGGTCTATACCAGCTTCACCCATTGATCTCAACCTCTGGCATTTGCTGGAACATCAAATGCCCATTTTAGAAAAAAAAAAAAAAGGAAATATGGCATTGAAATGTCTATGCTTCCCACTCCTCCAGATGGGAAAGTACATGTTGACACTGCTGAAGATATAAAATGAAATAAAATAATAATTTTGTAACTTTGTTAACTTCTTGTATTCCTTATTTTTTTAACTTTTATTTAATGAATATACATTTCCAAAGTACAGCTTATTGATTACAATGGCTTCCCCCCCATAAATTCCATACCACCCACAACCCTCCCCTTTTCCACTTCCTCTCCCCTTCCATTCACATCAAGATTCATTTTCAATTCTCTTTATATACAGAAGATCAGTTAAATATATATTAGGTAAAGATTTCAACAGTTTGCACCCACATAGAAACACAAAGTGAAAAATACTGTTTGAATACTAGTTATAGCATTAAATCACATAGTACATCACATCAAGGACAGAGATCCTACATGAGGAGTAAGTGCACAGAGACTCCTGTTGTTGACTTAACGAATTGACACTCTTGTTTATGACATCAGTAATCACCCGAGGCCGAGGCTCTTGTCATGAGTTGCCAAGGCAATGGAAGCCTTTTGAGTTCGCTGACTCTGATCTTATTTAGACAAGGTCATAGTCAAAGTGGAAGTTGTCTCCTCCCTTCAGAAATGTACCTCCTTCTTTGATGGCCTATTCTTTCCACTGGGATTTCACTCACAAAGATCATTCATTTAGGTCATTTTTTTTTCCAGAGTGTCTTGGCTTTCCATGCCTGAAATACTCTCATGGGCTTTTTGGCCAGATCCGAATGCCTTGAGGGCTGATTCTGAGGCCAGAGTGCTGTTTAGGACATCTGCCATTCTATGGTATTCCTTATTTTTTCATATTTCTTCTTTTTACCAGTGATCTTGTTATTTCATTGATTTTTTTTCTACCCAAATACACAGTAGAACTTTTTTTAATAATTATTTTTATGGATATTTTTAGAAAATTTAGTAGGGTCAGCAAAAAAAAACAGTAGCTGGACACCATTTCAAATGGAAAATATCCAAAATAAGTCTCATGGTGTTAATTATGCTTAAGGTAGATTCAGAGAGAGGTTTCTGTGTAAGGGTCTCTTTTTGAGCTATTCCAAACTGGTAGTGTTGTGAGGGTGTTACTTCGTCTCTAGCGATAAACAGAAAAGCCCCTGATATCTGTCACATTTGTTTCTCTGTCTATCCTCTATGTGTGTCTTTGTGTGCCCTCAAATGGGGAGATCTTGAGTTCATTATCACTCATGAAAAGCACAGAAAACAAAGCGAGAGAATTCACAGGGCATTGGGGAGGTAAATCTTTCTAGCCCTGAGACAGTTACCAGATCAGGTCAAGGAGCTCAAAGCTTTAGGAAGTCCGGGAAATACCCCCAGTATGCCAAAGTGTTGTGCTAACTTCTGACTGAAGGGAACAGCAGGTGCATAAGGGATGAAATTTCCGTGAACTTCCTCTGTTTGAGCAAAAGTGGGTTCTTAGATAAAATAATTGCCATGAAGATGCTCCCTGGAATTCCTGTCTTGAGGGGTAATCAAGAAGCCATAGGAGGAAGAAACTGGAATTTTGTGTGTGACCCAGACAATGAACTAGTCAACTGAGGGCCATTCCTCTTCACAATCACTCATTCTCCCTAGGGGGCCTACATATTCCCTCTCCCTTCTTCCTTATGAGGAGAAATTCTTCAGGTGACAGTGGGTTTGTGGGTATTCACTTTCCCTAATGAAACATCCTTGAACACAGTAATACATTGCTATATCATTGCATTTGTTGAATTGTCTAGTGCCAGTTTATCTAAAACGCTCAATTTTGAACACATGGAGGCAGAAGAAAAGGCTCCCTTCTCCCCTCTACCTGCATTTTAACCACTCTCTCTCTCCACCATCCCAGTTACCACCCACAAACACATAGGCACTGCCTTCTGTTAAAATCTGCTCCCATGCTTAGCGACAGGAACCCAGGTACCTGGGCCATCATCTGCTGCTTCTTAGACCTACTAGATATCCTCATCAGAGATATTTAGATAGTTGTTCTTGCTATTTCCTAACTTGTGCAATTCTTCTTGCATTTCTGTAAATTTCACTTTTTCCCATATGATGTCCTTGTGAGTAGTAAAACATTGTTATGCCATTGTCTTTGTTGAGTTGTCTATTGCCAGTTTATATAAGAGACTCAATTATGGAACATTGGAAGCAAGAGGGGAAGCTCTCTTCTCCTTCCATGTTTGTGTTTTAATTTCTCTCTCTCTCTTTCTCTCTCTCTCTCTCTCCCCTTCTCTCTCTTCCCCCCTCCCTCCCTCCCTCCCTCTCTCTCTTTCTAAACCCAATTACAACCCCACAAACACATAGGCATTGACTGATGTGAAAATGGACTCTTCTACCTTCTATTAGATACCTTCATTAGAGGCTTTTAGATATTTGGTCGCTTCTTTTCTTAACTTTTTTCTGGCAGCAGAAACAGTGAATTTTTCTTATTCACCATGTGATGTTGTAGGCTTTAAAAATCAAATAGTCCCTGTCTGGTGTGTAACAAGAAGAAGGTAAGGTTTGTGAGTTTGGCAGGTTCATGGAGGAGTCCAGCCGTGGCTATTTGGAAATTTAGATTGGATCTAAGAGAGCATGGGTCATAGCACACAACTGCTCATTTGTGTCCTTCACTTCACTTCCACTCTGATCCTACCAATGCCAAGAGTTAGGAAGAGAATGACAGGAAAGGAGGACTATGAAATCCTTCTAGTTATGGAATTACACTATCTCAGAGAACATCTGCCTCTTCATGTGTGGTCAGTCCAGAACCTTGTGTTTCCTGCACTATGGGGTATGCTGTGGGTCAATGACCATCCTAGAATCAACCACCAAGGAGTTTCTGTTATAAATTCCATCACCCATTCCCTAAGGTCGAAATAGGTGCTGTTGTTGCCCAGCTGTAATTTCACAACTCAGAGTGTCTATAACCATATCCCACAAAAGGGTCACCAAAGTGTAGAACTATCCTATTAAGGAGATAGAGTCTATATCATTTTGGGGGTTTGTTTGTATTTTTTAATCCAAAAATTTTGGTTTCTTATTTTTTTAAAAGATGTGTTTATTTATTTGAAAGTCAGAGTTAAACAGAGAGAAGAGAGGGAGAGAGCGAGAGAGAGAAGTCTTCCATCCGATGGTTCACTCCCCAGTTGGCTGCAATGGCTGGAGCTGCACTGATCCGTAGCCAGGAGCCTCTTCCAGGTCCCCAAGGACTTGGGCCATCTTCCGCTGCCTTCCTAGGCTACAGCAGAGAGCTGGATTGGAAGAGGAGCAGCCAGGACTAGAACTGGCACCCATATGGGATGCCGGCGCTTCAGGCCAGGGCCTTAACCCACTGCACCACAGTACCAGCCCTGGTTTCTGATTTTATTTCCTTGCTTTATTATGGACCTAGGTATTTTAATCTTTATCCCAAGTTCTTGCCACCAAAAATATAGGAATTCAAAGCAGAGGTATAAATACAGTATACAAGTAACAACAGGATTTATTTAAAAGAGAAAATGTGAATATTCATTCATACCTGAGTGTGGGAGTGTGGGCCACTACATATCATGAGTTAGCCAGGGATCTGCCTATGAGAAGAGACAGTGGGAAGAAGCTAGAGAAGAACCCATAGTGTGGTGCAAAAGCCAAGAGCAGAAGAAGGGTCACTTCCACATTATCATGTCCTTTATGAGATCGAGAATAGTGCCCTAATTGAATATACAAATGAGGTGGAGTGTAGAGAATGCAAAGCTTCTGTGAGTTTCATGCTGCCTCCACATGGAGTTTAACTTCCACATGGCCATCATGGCATCTCCTCCCTCCTGGTCCCAGAGGAGATTCAGGT
The DNA here is from genome assembly GCA_949820135.1 of Sylvilagus floridanus. Lineage (NCBI taxonomy): Eukaryota > Metazoa > Chordata > Mammalia > Lagomorpha > Leporidae > Sylvilagus > Sylvilagus floridanus. Next base: position 112,177,183 of record OX463227.1, on the reverse strand, counting down.
GCAAAATGGGAAAGTGGGCATGCTAGATTGACAGGTAGCAGGTGGAGTTACAACACAGTGTCACACAGAAATTATGCAAAAAATTCCTCCAGCTTTATTTGTTTCTACCTAACTCCCTGCCTAATTGCCCATAGCAATTTTTCATTTATGGACTTCTTGATCTAAGTCACACCATTGAACTGCTGCTAACTTCACCAATGAAATGTACGTAGTTACAGAGACTGTTTAAGTGGTATGGTGTTTAAATGAGAGGCAAACAAAGCACTTAGTCCAGGGGCACATTTAGTGTTCAATAAATTTAGGTCAATATTAGGATTTTGATATGTGTTTTTTCATTATACAAATGCAACATCCTTTTCTGAAAACATACTTCCAAATTTAGGCAGTTCAACATTGGCAGAAATGTACATTATTCTTTACTTAAATCCAGTAATTTAAATCGTAGTGTAAATTACATCCTTTACTTAAATTATTTTCTCCGTTTGGAATGACAGCCAAGAGCAATGACATCTCAACATGATCAGAACCTCTCAGTTCTCATGGTTTTTTAATAAAAATGTGAAAATTAGCTATTATGTAAAGATGCAGTTTATGTAATAGGCAGATTCTATCAAAACAGAAGTCTAAGTCATCAAGATGTTCTGGATTTCAATGTCAATATGATTTGCTTCCAAACTTTGCTTTGTCTCGTAGCAGCTGTGTGACCTGGGCATAATCACTTAACCTCCCCAAGCCTCAGCTTCCTCACCTGCAAAATGAGGGGAGAACATTTTCTACACAAAATATTGTACCATTTTGAAGATACACAGGAAAGAGTCTCACCCTATCTGAACTAAGGAAGACATACTAGCAATGTTTGCAGTGGCTGTTATAATTAAATGGAGTTTTATGGTAAAAAGGTCAGGATTTGGGGGTTTCTAAGTTGTTCTGTGTATAGTTTGCTGTGGATCTATGAGATCACACAGGATCAGGCAATGGAGACAGGAAGGTGGAATGTGCCAGCAACTTCCAAGTGGCCAGTTCAGAAAACACTATAAGCGGTGGTAGATGTTGACCAAAGAGTGATGGGGTTGGTGAGTGTGGAGTTGCCTGTGAGGCTGAAGGCATTGTGGGTACAGGTGATGATCAGCCTTTGGACACAGAGAACCCACAAGCTCTGAGCAAGGAGTCAGTCTGTCCTTATTCACCACCCACTTCCATCAGGCTGGGGTTGACAAAAAGTCTTGGTCTCTGGGCACCTCCCCTACCTCACCCTCCTGTGCTAAGTTTAGACTGCTAGAGATTCTTTAACACCCCTAATCCACAGAGCTGACGTCTGGATGATGGTGAAACCAGATTATTCATTTACAGAAAGAAAACAACCTGGAATGGCACTCTGGGTTGTTTTTCTGCACCGTTTCTTCATGAAATTGAGAAAGAATCTGGCTATTGGAAAAGCAATGTAGAAAGAGTAATCCAACACTTAAAACGTTGCTATGAGACTGAAGAGTGCACTATAAGCTTTCTTTACTAGACAGCACCTCATCCTGAAACCCACTTTTTCTAGTCCCACCTGAGGGACAAAATCTCCTGAAATTGTCCATGACTGGCTAATCAGGAAAATCCTCACCCAGCTACTGGGTCCCTCTTGTGAGGACTTAGAAGTGTTTTTCTCAGTACCACCTTGAGAGGGCAGCAGTCAGCAGTCAAACAGACATCTGCCCCCAGTGTCTATTTAATCACCAAGGAGACTGAATATTTTTTTCCATTTTGAATTAGTTTTTTTATATTTTATTTTAATTTTTTAATTTATATAAGAGGAACAAGTTTCATGTATCTCATATATGCAGTTTTAAGTACATAATGGCACTTCCCACCCCAACCTCTCTCCCTCCTTCCTGCTTCCTTTCTTATTTTTATTTTAATTTTTGCAATAATATACTTTTTTCCTTTGAGAATGACTTTTTTAAACTTTTATTTAATAAATATAAATTTCCAAAGTACAGCTTATGAATTACAGTGGTTTTCCCCCCATAAGCTCTCTCCCTCCCGCAACCATCCCATCTCCCACTCCCTCTCCCATCCCATTCACATCAAGATTCATTTTCAATTCTCTTTATATACAGAAGATCAATTTAGTATATACTAAGTAAAGATTTCCACAGTTTGCACCCACATAGAAACACAAAGTGTAAAGTACTATTTGAGTACTAGGTATAGCACTAAATCACATAGTATAACACATTAAGGACAGAGATCCTACATGGGGAATTAGTGCACAGTGACTCCTGTTGTTGATTTAACAATTGACACTCTCGCTTATGGCGTCAGTGATCACCCGAGGCTCTTGTCATGAGTTGCCAAGGCTATGGAAGCCTTTTGAGTTTGCCAACTCCGATCTTATTTAGACAAGGCCATAGTCAAAGTGGAAGTTCTGAGAATGACTTTTTAACATTGTGAAATACTTGGGCCTTTTCCCAGATTCTTCTTCTCCTATTAATCACCCATTTAGTTGTCTGCATCTTCATAGGCATTTAGATGACCCAGGGGCACAGACTTTGCCTTGTTCATCCTTATTTTAATAATAATTAAGAAGCCATTAAGCTGAGCACACAAATGCCTAGAATTTCTACAAAGCAAATCATAACCCGATATGAACAGTAATACAAAATTCAAGTTTACCGGGTCACAAACTTCCTGACCACCTCTGACCAGGGACTTCCTGCTTTAACCATTCTAGTGTTGGGTGGTGGGTTGGTTGGGTGGTTTTTATCTTGTCTCCACAAACACTTTATAAGAATGTTGTTCTTGCTCCCACTCCACAGGAGAATGTTAAGCCATGTGCAGTCTACTGCCACCTATTCTGTGAATGATTGAATGATCAAATAAATGCTTAAAATTGTGATATGCCTCACTTTGTCCTTGCCCTTGTTTATCCTCAGGAACTCATATAAAACCTACACATAATAATGGCTCAAAAAATTGCTGAATGACTCTGGTCTCAGAATCAGCCCTTAAGGCCTTCAGATCTAGCTGAAGAGCCCATGAGAGTATTTTAGGCATGGAAAGCCAAGACACTCTGGCAAAAAAAAAAAAAAAAAAAAAAAACACACACACACACAAAAACACCTAAATGAAAGATCTCTTTAACTATGACCCTGTCTAAATAAGATCGGAGTTGGCGAACTCAAAAGGCTTCCATAGCCTTGGCAACTCATGACAAGAGCCTCGGCCTCGGGTGATTACTGATGTCATAAACAAGAGTGTCGATTCGTTAAGTCAACAACAGGAGTCTCTGTGCACTTACTCCTCATGTAAGAACTCTGTCCTTTATGTGATGTACTATGTGATTTAATGCTATAACAAGTACTCAAACAGAATTTTTCACTTTGTGTTTCTATGTGGGTGCAAACTGTGGAATCTTTACTTAGTATACACTAAATTGATCTTATGTATATAAAGAGAATTGAAAATGAATCTTGATGTGAATGGGATGGGAGAGAGAGCAGGAAATATAATCCAAAAGCTGTACTTTGGAAATTCATATTTATTAAATAAATTTAAAAGAAAAAACAAAACAGATATCTGAGACATGTAAAAATAATTGCTGAATGAATGTCTTACAATTGTTAATAAGCAGTTGTTTACAATCCACTCCCTCCTTGCTCTAATTTGTGATTTGTTTTTTGATTTACCTACATTTTTATTATTATCCTCTTATTAAGAAAATTTCTAGCATGAATAAAAATGAGCAGAAAAGCATAATAATGCATTCTGTGTCTCTCTCCCAGCCTCAGTAATAATGACTTCAAGCCAATGTACCTTTATCTATCTTCCTACCTAGTCTGTGCCACTTGGCATAATGTGAAGCAAACCCAGATGACATACCATTTCCTTCTTAAGTATTTCATTGTGTGTCTCCAAAGAATAAGAATAGCATAAAAATAGCCACAGCACATCATCAAAGTAAAAATTATCAATAATTTGAAAATGTCAGGGCCAGTGCTATGGCATAGAAGGTTAAGCTGCTGTTACAGTGCTGGCATCCCATGAGGACACAGATTTGAGTGCTGGCTGCTCAACTTCCAATTCAGATCTCACTCCCTGATAATGCACCTGGGAAGGCAGTGGAGAATGACCCAAATCCTTAGCCCCTGCACCCTAGTGGGAGACCCAGATGAAGCTCAGGGCTCCTGGCTTCAGACTGGCCCAGCCCTGGCAGTTGCAGCCATCTGGGGAGTGAACTAATCGATGGAAGATATCACATGTGTATATATATGCCTTTCAAATAAATAAATAAATCTTTTAAAAAGTCAGTCAGGTTTGGGGCTGGCGCTGTGGCACAGCAGGTTAAAGCCCTGGCCTGAAGCGCTGGCATCCCATATAGGCGCCGGTTCTAGTCCCAGCTGCTGCTCTTCCGATCCAACTGTCTGCTATGTCCTGAGAAAGCAGCGGAAGATGGCCCAAGTCCTTGGGCCCCTGCACTCACGTGGGAGATCCGGAAGAAGCTCCTGTCTCCTGGCTTCGGATCAGCACAGCTCCGGTCATTGCGGCCATCTGGGGAGTGAACTAGCAGATGGAAGACCTCTCTCTCTGGCTCTTCCTCTCTCTCTGTAACTCTGTCTTTCAAATAAATAAAAATAAATCTTTTTTAAAAAAATAGTCAATCAGGTTTATATTTTAATTGTTGCATAAATGCAATAAATTCTATTTCACAGTTTGTATATATTTAAATAAGTTTCACGTATTGTGATTTGTTAATTAAATTTCTTTTAATTGTTTAATTGACCCTTAATGGGCATGAATTTTAATTAGTTATATGGTAAAAACATGTTCTCCTGTTTCTTTTTTTGAGAGGCAAGGAGAGAGAGAGAGAATCTTCTTTACACTGGTTTACTCTCCAAATTCCTGCAACAGATGGGCTGGGCCAAGCTGAAGTCAGGAACTGAAGATCCAGCCTGGGTTCCCCACATGGATGGCAGGTACCCAACTACCTGAACCATCACCTGCTCCCTCCATGGATGTGCGTTAGCAGGAAGCTGTAATCAGTAGTAAAACTGGAACTCAGACCTAGGCACTCTGATATGGGGAGTGGGTGCCTCAAAACTGTCTTAATGGATAGACCAAATGCCCACCACTTTTATTTCTTAACAACTGGGTTTTTAAAGGCAAAAACTACCAATGAATCCAGTAAGGAATGTCTCCTGGCTCATTTGAGAAATGTACTTAGAATTTTTAGATCTAACTTAAAATGACCTAACCTAGAAACTGCTCTATTCTAGCTGCATCCAAGAGCCACAAAACAGAGCTCATCCTGCCCTGTCCACTAAAGCAGTGAGGCTCTGGCCCCCACTCACACTTGCAGTACTTTGGTTTCTCTAAATCTAAGTAAATGAGACCACAGAAGTAAAACTGTACTGTATAACTTCATTGGACAAGACCAAACCACAGAAGGCTGAAGAGCCTGCATTCATTGAAGCTGGGCTTGGAGCAGCCCCAGGAGGGTATTCTTGACCCAAATGTTTACTCATCAGCAGCCACCATTGTAAAATGACATCAGTTTGGTCTCCTGTCCCTATTGATTAAAATTATTCTCAGGTGAATGAGTTAAAGTCTTTAATTTTAGCCTTAATTATATTTACTTACACAGAAGGATGCCTATATGGGTGTTTGTTAATGGGTAAGGAGGGATTGGATAACTAATATTGCTAACTTTCTTTTCCAAAAAGGGTTTATTTATTTATTTGAAAGGTAGAGTTGTGTGTGTGTGTGTGTGTGTGTGTGTGAGAGAGAGAGAGAGAGAGAGAGAGAGAGAGAGAACTTTCCATCTACTGGTTCACTTACCAAATGGCCATAACAGCTGGGGACAGGCCACAGGCAGGAGCCAGGAGCTTCATCCAGGTCTCCTACATGGGTGGTAGAGGCCCAAGCACTTCCACTTCGTTCCCAGGAAGCAGGGAGCTGGATAGGAAGTGGAGCTGCTGGGACTTGGACCTTGGATCGGTGCTCCTATGGAATGCCAGCATCACACGCAGCAGCGTAACCTGCTGTGCCACAATGCTGACCCCGATATTGTTAACTTTCTAATGGCATTGCTGCAATCATTTTGATACATCATGTGTTTAATCCTCATAACAGCCCTCTGAACTAGTTGCTATTGTCTCCATCACTCAATTAATGAAACCAAGTGTCATAGAGGTTAAAGGCAATATGTAGCCACACTGCATCAGTGATGGACACAAGAATCCACACCTCAGTTAAAAAGAGGTCAGGACTGGAATCCACACAGTGAAGGCACTGCGGACCTATGTGGGGGCCTTGGGAACAGACATCACTGACGTGGAAGACCAGGAGGGGCAAAGTCCCTCTTTATGAGGTGGTATCTGACCAAAAACAGACATTAGTCCTCTGACTTACCTGTAGCTGAAAAGATCCAAACTCTTTCTATACACAGAGGAAATTAATTCATTTCTCAATTTGGAATTCTATATTCTTCCTCCACTACATGTATTGTGCTTTACATGATGTCGTATTAACTTGAGAGTATGTGAAATGGAGTGGCTGTTACAAACTAGACATGCTCATGAATTTATCTTCATTTTATCCTGCAAAATCATCTAAGGTGAAGTCTGGTATTCCCCTTTTATGGTTGAGAATATTCAGGTTTCTAGAATAACATGAACAAATCTGTTTCTATTCAGTCTGCAAGTTTGAGTTTTATTTTCCATGTTAGTGCTTTTTCCAGATTTGTCATGACAGTAGCTCCTTGGATTGTGATGTACTCTGATATTTTATATCAACTAATAGAAAATATCTGAGTGTATTATGTACAGAAAGGGTAAGCAGTCATGATTTGAACAGGATTTGTCTCCCCCAGATCATGCAGACATTTAAATTCCAAAATCAGATTAATAATTAGCAGGTTGATGTGCATGGCTGGTGGGATTAAGGGTGTGGACTTGATCTTATAATGGTGCCTGGGAGGTGGGTCTAGTGTGAGGTTTTCATATCATTAGAGGCTTGCTCTCAGAGGGCAGTTCTAAAGACAGGGGTGGTTATGTAAGCTGAACAGGCTTCCTGTGTCTCTCTAGTTCCTGACTTGCCAGATGATCATCTTTTCACCATCCTTTGGCCTCATCAGATGCCTGAACCACTGGAACCTTTCAGTCTCAAACTGTGAAACTCGAAACTCTAATCAAAAATAAGCAGAGAAACTGCTCTCGGGTTTTTCAGTTAAAGCAACAAAAAAGTTGACTAATACAGCAATGTTGCACCAGATTTTCATTTTAGTTCTGTGTATGCCATGGTGATTGGTGTGTGCAAGCTTTGCAAGCCCATTAGTATGAGTGGCAAGAGAGATACTGATTGAGACTAGTCAAGGAAGTCTGATGCCCTTGCCCTATCCCAGGCTGCTTGGTGGGTGGAGCAGCTCAGAGAATCAGAGAACGCAACACAGGGACTCCATCAAAGGACATAGCCAGTTCTACCATGGGTGTGATTAGAAATACACAAGCCTCTTGGGAAGTGGGAGCTCTAATGCCAGGACTTACAGAGGAATAGTTATATGCCCCCCTCAGAACCCACACTCTGTTGCAAAACACTAAGGTTATTCTTGAAAAGTATTTTTGAGATGGATTTCAAAGCAAAAATAGATTTCTCTTTCCCAGCAGATGTATTTCTAAAAAAGTGTATGCTACTTGATTTGTAGACTCTAAAATCTTTTAAAAGTCTATAATTTAATTGTGAAAATTGAAGGTCAGGCATTTGGCCCCGTAGTTAAGTCACTGCTTGGGACTCCTGCATCCCATATTCAAGTGCCTAGTTAGAGTTCTGGCTCTTACCCTTCCAATCTAGGTTCCTGATACTACACATCCTGGGAGGCAGCAGATAATGGCTCAAGTACTTGAGTTCCTACCACCCATGTGGGTCACCCAGATGGAGTTCCTGGATCCTGGCTTTAGCCTGGCTCAGCCCCAGCTATTGCAGATACTTGGTAAGTGAATCAAAGGATGGCAGAGATCTCTGATCTCTCTCTCTCTCTCTACCTTTCAAATGAAATTGAAGTATAAATTTTAAAAGTACCAAAAAATGTGGACCTTGACAGTCTAACCTTTATAAACATGGTGAGTCAACTTATCTGTCTTGTAATTTGAGGTTGTCCACATTCTGCTTTCTTGTCAGGGAAATGAAGGCAACAGTGGAATGAAATGAAGAGTGTGGCCCACACCAGTGTGTGGGGTGAGTCCTTGTGAGGACCTGGAGTTCCCAGAGTCAAGTGATTCAGGCTCTCACACTCAGCTCCCTCTGCTATCAACCAAGGACCACGTTACAAACAGAAATGAATGTTGATCTTACATAATATTTGTTGTAGCACTAACCCTGATAAGTACCCTTCTTCCTGTTCCAAATGGGAGTCAGGCCAAGAGAAGGACAAAGGTAACCACAAAGCCTTGCTTTTTTAAGAAGGGAAACTTGATGGTTTTCCATAGGTCTCACATCTGTGTTCTTTCTTCACAATCAGGGTCTAGGGAGAGAGTCTCCCCTGCACAGCCAGCCTAGGAAACAGCCCCCAATGTCCCCCTTACAGAGGAGTCCTGAATTTAAAGAGCAGGTGCCAACCCCGCACTCTGTGTAATGCTGGGTCAGTGGGAGCTCCTCCTTCTGATTTCAGGTCCAGGGCTTTTCCACTCCACATGGAACCTCACCCACCCTCTGGGCTTCCCTCTGAATACCTGCTTTACGTATTCTCACTTAGAGTCTATTAGCAACTGCAGGATGGAAGGGAAGAGGGAGAAGAACATCTAATTCATGAATCCCTTACTATTAAACAGGTTTCAGGGGCTTTATTCAAAAACAAAATTATTAAAATTGTCCCTTGCTTTACTTTGACAACTTCAATAACTGGAATAAATTGAGGGCCAGCATAACTGTGTGAAGGCATTGAAGACATGCCATGGCAAAGTGGAATTAAGTTAAGTTTCTTTTGGTGCAAAGAGTATCTAGTCTTTACATCAAGATCTGTGAGATTTGTGAGTTTGAGTGCGTGAGAAACCATGTCGTCCACTGATTCTCTATCAGTGGTGATTTGGATCTCCCATCTCAGAGAACATTTAGCAATGTCTGGAGACATTTTTAGTTGTCAATTAGGGCAGAGTAGTGCTAGGGCATCGGGTTGCTTTAATCAAAGGAATCTCCTGTATATGCTACAATGTGAGGACAGCCCTCCCCTCTACGCCATCAATGTCCCAAAGAGCAGTGGTGCCAAGCTTCAGAAACCTGCCTCAGCCATTCCCTAGGTCTGCCATGAGATGGTTGAAGCTCAGAGTGAGAACAGAGCTTGCCCTCCAGCTAATATGGCAAATATTAAATTAGACCATAGTTCTCCTGACATTCAGACTAGTTTATTCTTATTACAATATTGTTACTTTTGAATTTTTGGAGCCTCTGTAATATTGTATTTACTTATGAAAGCATACTACATTGTGAGTATTGTCTGTACTACATTGTGAGGTCCAAGGGAATAGAGAGGTGTCCTGGTATCTTCAGCATAGTGTATTAACAATTTTATAGATCAAACAGAACTGACCAATACTGTAAAACCACACAGATTTCTACAACTGCAACTTTTGAGCTTGACTGAGAATGAAAACTACAGAAAAATTCCATAATAGAACCACGACAATGGTTCAACCCATCCTGATTATCAACACAATGTTATGCAATTCAATAGAATGAATGAAGAAATTTAATTGTCCCACTAAGATGGTTAGAAGGGCTGAGGCGAAATTTGGGAAAAGCAGAGTGTCCAGGCAAAAGTCTAACCAGCAAAGGACAAGGATTAACAAACCCTTGTTACCTGGGAAATAGCAAAGGGCAAAGAAGGGCATTTATTCTTAGTTTTAATCAAGCAAGTCAGAAGTGCAGGCTATCTTCCTTTATAAAACAAAAGTTCTATGAATTTCCCAGACAGTTGCTCACAAAAAATTGTGACTAACTTAGAAGCATTCCAAATTTTAAAAATAAATGCCTGGATGCAGGGTCTTAGTCCACCTGTACAGGATGGACTGGGTCTGAGGAAAGGTAAGTACGCCGCTTACCCGGTCCCCAACTTCCGAATCCTGGAGACAATCAGACGCAGTGGGGAGCCAAGCCTAGCAACAACTCGTTTATTTCGTATGTAACAAAGCCTTTTAAAGCACAAAACTGCAGTCATTGGGACACAGCATAAAGATCAACCAATCACTTAAAGGGTCATTTTACGGAGTAATTTTCATAGGACTAGCCATATGTCTATACACTTGCTCTCAGTTGTTGCCACTTCCCCTGATGTTGTGTAGCCAATTAGTTTTAGTGGTAAACAACCGTTGAGTTCCACCCATCTTACTTCCTCTGAGCACCTTCTTTGAATTGCCTCTTGTAACTAATTTCCCCACACCTGGAAAAGCCAGTGGCTCCACATTTGGAACAAATTGCAAGGAATCTCATATAAAGGAAAGCACTAATGTGTGAGGTGTCTGCCATCAAGGTGCGAGTTAGTGCTGTGTTTTGGGGGCCTTTGTGGATCCTTTGTCAGCAGCAGGTGGAGGTTTTGGAAACAACCAAAGACATGGGTCTGTCCACATGTACTCCTTTCACTGCTCATGAGGGACCCCAAGTCTGTGACCTTGACACATTTAAGTTCATAGCAATCGGGTGACCACTTCTAGAGAAAAAGCAACCACCGCAAAAATTCCTAGACTTTTTCTGGTTCTGGTCATATTCTCAGATATTTGAAATCTTTTTTCTTATTATCAGTAACAGTTCTCGTATCATTAGCTTTTCATGCCCTAGTTTTTCAAATTCTTTATTTCTGTATTGCTATAAAGATGTCTGAAAAAGCAAGCTGAATGAACAATTCTTTCACTGTGATCTAAGCACACAAAAATGCCTTGATGCAAGTACTGCACAGACTTTTTCTTGTCTAAGAAATATTTTTAAAATATTTCAATAGTGACCTAGATAAGACGATGTGAGGCAATAAGTGAAGATTTATAAGATCAGCACTTGCCTTGTAGCAGTCTGTTTCTCTTCTTGCTCCACAACTCAGTACCAATTCCTGATACATTTATAAGCTATTTATTCATTTGACTAACTTGTTCCCACTAAGAGGCGTACAATTCATTTGGGTAAAATCCCCTCCCCCATGTTCCAGGGCCAGAAGTTTCCACATTTTATTAGAAGAAAATTAGCAAGTCAACCTACTAACCCAATCTGCAGGTTGATAATCAAGGTGGACAATCAAAATCATGTATAAAACCTGCCATTTGGGATGCCCACGTCCCATACGAATGCTGGTTCTAGTCCATTGCATTCTGTTCCCCTTCCAGCTTCCTGCTAATGAATCATGGGAGGCAACAGATGATGGCTCAAGAGCTCGGGGCCCTGCCACATGGGAAACCCAAATTGAGTTCTGGGCTTCTGGCTTCTGCCTGACCCAGCCTCTGTTGTTGAGACATTTGAGGAGTGAACCAGGGCATGAAAGTTCTTTGTTTTTCTCTCTGTTTCAAGCAGATAAAAATGAACATTTTTTAAAGCACACACAAAAATTTTTATAAGGGTTTGACTTTGACTGGGTCTGTGAGTCAGTGGAGACTCACTTCTTGAAGAAGCTTATGTAGGATTCTTGTGGGGAATTGGGTGAGGACAAACCAAGGCAGATAGAAAATCTCTCTTGTGAGCGTAGCAGAAAGGGGACATCAGCACTTTCATACCCAGGTGTCAGATAAATTACAGGGCACTAAGTTAAATGTGATTTCAGGAAAACAACTAACAAAACAATGAACATTTTATTATTAAAATGAGAATGACTCTTTGAGAAAAAAGACAAAAGTTCACTATCCCATTATTCACAAAGGTAATGATTTTCCAGTACATACTTGAGACCGTCAGGTGTACACTTCTACTCTTGACTCTGAGGGACTGTTCGACAGATATCACAGGAAGATCCTTGGGAATATTAAACAAAACACAGTATCAAAATTTTCCAAAAGGAAATAAGAAATTATTACATTTTTAATTTCAAGAAAGAGGCAGTTTAGAAGATGATTGAAGATTTGATTTCAAATCCTAACAAAAAGGAAAGAAGTTCAATTGAGTATCCTTAAAATAGTTTAATTTTTTAGCATACGTAATTTGAAACTGTTTATTAGCTTCACAATGACCAGAATCCACATTTAGCTACACCATTTAATTGTTGCAAAACATTAGAAAATTGGTGTACATGACCTTGGTGTCTTCGCCTGCTTTATTTAAATAAGAATCTTTCTTGCTTCTTGTATATATTTCTCATCCACAAGAGGCTTTCTCTGGCTGCCAGGCTGCAGAACTTCTTCATGGAAGGGAGCCTGCTCATTCTGGTTTTCAGAGCCCACACTGCACAAATCACAGCCTCAGACAGGAGCCAAAGACCACTCCATCATTAGCACAGCCCAGGAAGTCTGATCCCTCCTAGACAAAGACCCACTGAATCCCCTTCATCAGCACCAGTGTAGAGGTTAGGAAACAGACCCCAGTGTGCATGCAAGTGAGAGGAAGACAACATAGCTCAGGAACATTTTCTCCAAAGATGTCTGTAAGACTTTATCCAGTCCGCATTTTCTCTCTACCTTCTTATACGTTAATGTGTGCACTCATGGCTCTTACAAAATGAAGGAAAGAGCAATGTGTCTGTTAGATACCAACATAGAGAAAATTGCAAGCAGGAGACATGGAAATTTTCTCATTGCAAAAGGAAAATCAATTTTTTTTTTGGACAGGCAGAGTTAGTGTGTGTGTGTGTGTGTGTGTGTGTGAGAGAGAGAGAGAGAGAGAGAGAGAGAAAGAAAGGTCTTCCTTCCGTTGGTTCACCCCCCAAAATGGCTGCTACATCCGGCTCACTGCGCTGATCCGAAGCCAGGAGCCAGGTGCTTCCTCCTGGTCTCCCACGTGGGTGAAGGGCCCAAGGACTTGGGCCATCCTCCACTGCCTTCTTGGGCCACAGCGGAGAGCTGAACTGGAAGAGGAGCAACCAGGACAGAATCTGGTGCCTCAACCAGGACTAGATGCCAGTACCGCAGGCAGAGGATTAGTGAAGTGAGCCACGGCGCCGGCTAGGAAAATGATTTTCTTACAGTGACATCCACCTGTGATTTCCTTGCTTAATATAATTTGTTTCATGCCTCAGAATGAAGACCTGGAAGCTCATTTTGGAGGCCTGGAGGAAAGATGGATGCCTGGAAAAGGCTAGGAATCAGATCATCGCCAGCCCAGGGTCCAAACATCAGATTCTGAGGTGGGAGATGAGGGGCTGCCTTCCAAGGGCTGTGAGGTCAATCACATTCAGCAGAGGGAAGCTGGTGACTATGTGGGGTCGCTCTCTTCCACATGGCGGAGAAGTTCAACCATGTGAATGTCAGCCTCACTCAGCCTGTTGCCAACAAGGCCGTCTTGTCCAGGGATCTTTAACACCTGGTGAAGTTGAGGAAACAGATCATAATCACAGGCACAGTCAGGCTGGGCCCCTGCTCCTCCTGAGCCTCTCCAGCCCAACTCTCCCAGCTCTGCTGCCTCCGTGGAGGAGGTAGAGATGCAGACCTTTCTCCGGGGCCCTGTCTCATGAAGTAAAGGGAGAGGTGGGCTCTGCTCACTCCTCACCCCCACATCCCCGTGGTGTCCACACCACCCACCCTCACTTGCAACTTCTCTGTGTGCCAAGGGCTCAGCCCCTGCTGCCCCTGTTGCTGTCTGCCCTATGCCCTGTAGGGTGCAGCCCTCACATTTTAGGACCTGCCTCTCCACTCTGTTCCCTCTCTAATGTCCCTTGGGCAGTGGCTTCCCCTTCACCACAGCTCTCTTCCTCAGGGGAGGCCATTTCAGACTCCACAGGTTCCCTCATTTCCCAGTCTACATCTGTGGGATCTGAAGTAAACTCTGGTGAATTTCCATTCATCCTATCCTTGGCTGCACTGACTTGGACTCCTGCCTTACACTGTGTTATAATCTGCAGCTGAGTGTCTGAGGCAGAGCTCCACTGACATCTGCAACATATTTTAAAATACATGAAAAATAACATTTGTGATTGAGTAGTGCAATAATGGACAGATATGATAAAATAAAATGTTACCACCTAATGGGTGGGCATCTGAGTACTCATTAAACATTTATCTAGTATAGTTGCATATATTTGCATAATAAAATGTTGATACAAAATGTTATCTTTATTAAATATGCCTCAATATTTATATCATACTTAATAAAGAGAAAATGCTGGCACCATCACCAATTAAAGAAATTTTGGATAACAACCTATTAGACTGTGCATACGTATGGAAAATCCTTTGGTAAGAGCAAAGTACAACATCACATGCTATGTTGTCATATGCACTGTTCATACATGATTGTGCTACTCTTTGGTTATATAACACAGAATTGCTTAAACTTGCTTGACTGGAGACTGTGTCATTGTGTGAATTGTACCCTAAACTGTCAGCACCACCGGGGACGGAGGGGGGGGGTGTTTGAGGATCTGATTCTATTAAGTTCTTCCCCCCTTGTAATGGTGCTGATGCACATTTGACAAATTCACATCATTTGAAGAATAAATGAAAGTGTGCTCCCATGCTCTGTAAGAGGGGAATTCAGCAGTAAGTCCTCTGTTCCCAAGGGTCATGCACCACCCACAGCATATTTTTGGTTCATGGTCTTTATTTAGCATGTTTTCAGGTAGTTTTGATCTTGAAATGCTCTTTTACCTTCAAAGAGAAACTTATGTAAGATTGGCTCTCTATATACAATGATGGACTTTTCTTTCATTATTTTTGTGCAACCTACTTAGAAAACCAAGATGCCTTGTTCCCCAAATTCTGTGGTTTATTATTTTCTTAATATCTCTCATCTGTTTCTTCATTGCCACCCTTTTGTCACCACCCAGTTTATTTACTTCTCATCCATCCCTGATACACTGCAGTTTTCTCCTGGTGGACATTGGCCTCAGCTCCCTAGACGTGGTGCTATAGTATGTTCATACGTGCTTCTTTCACCACGTTGCTCTTGGTTCAGAAGGTTGTGGTTTTATGTGGGTGACCCAAATGGAGTTTCTGGTTCATGGCTCTACCTTTTAGGGAGTGAACCAGTGGATGGAAGACTCTCTCTCTCTCTCCTCCCACAACCCCTTCTTCTCTGTAACTCTGCCTTTCAAATTAAATAAATAAATATTTTTTTAAAAAAAAAAAGTTGTGTTTCTCCATGATATGCCCCAATGTCTAGTATGGCTCAAAGCGATCCACAGACTAATGTCTAGAAATGTCCATGAAATTCTGTCAAATAGAGAATTCTAAACTGGGTCCTAGTAAATTAAAACTTTCTGACAAATTTCAACTTCAGATTAACTGATACAATTCTTCTTCTCAGAGTGCTTTTAAACAGTGCCTTGAGCATCAGAGTGCCAAGTTAATCTTAATGGAGTTCCCTTGGAAGTGAAGGTTAATGTCCCCAGGAGAGCCCTGACACTGCTTCTCTGTTACCCTCTGTGATGGATTGAATTTTTCTTCCTCACCTCACTCCTCAAAACTCATATGTTGAGATCGTAACCTCCAATGGAATGCCTTTGGAAAGTGATTGGGTCCTGAGGGTGGAGCATCCATGAATGGCATTAGTTCCCTCATAAAAAACCCCAGAGCCAGTGCTGTCGAATAACGGGTAAAGCTGCTGCCTATGACAACAGCATCCTATATGGATGCCGGTTACAGACTGGACTGCTCCACTTTCAATCCAGCTCCTTGTTAATGGGCTGGGGAAACAGTGGAGGATGGCCCAAGTGTTTGGACCTCTGCACCCATGTGGGAGATCTGGAAGAAGCTTCTCACTCCTGGCTTTGGGCTGGCCCAGCTTTGGCTGTTTTGGCCATTTGGGGAGTGAACCAGCAGATAAAAGCTCTTTCTCTCTCTCTCTCTCTCTCTCTCTCTCTCTCTCCCTTTCTCTAACTCTGCCTTTCAAATAAATAAATAAATAAATCTTGGGGGAAAAAAAGGAAGAAAAAGAAAAGAAACTCCAGAAAGCCCCCTCAATCATCTTCCATTTAGGATACAGCCAGAAGTGAGCCGTCTACCAACCAAGAAATAGGCCCTCCCCAAATACATATTTGCCAGGGCCCTGATCTTGTAGAACCCAGCTTCCAGAACTGTGAGAAATGTGTCCCTTGTTTAACACATCTTCTGTGGATTTTTGTTACAGTTATCTCATACGGTTGTTACTGGGTAACTGTTACTGAGTACTGTTTTTGAATAGCTTGAGAAGAATTGGAGTTAGTTCTTCTTTAAATGTCTGGTAGAATTCAGCAGTGAATCCACCAATGAATGTATTTCTAAAAAGTATGCGTGATTTGAAAAAATTACAATCCAAATGTTTTTAGAATCCACATTTGAAAATGTGGAAAACAACAGTCTAACTCTGGATAATAAAAATTCTTTTAGAAATATTCTGAATCAACACATCTGCCTTAAAATTGGGGGTTGTATATGTTGTGTTTTCCTGTCAGAGAAAAGGGGGTGGCACGAACCAGCAGAGTGCTGCTCACTCTCATGTGTGAGGTGTGTGCCATTGTGAAGGATTAGCGTTCCCTGAGCCAGGTGATTCAAGTTCTCACACTCAGCTCCCTTAGCTCTCAAGTGAGGATCACGTTACAAAGGGAAGGGAATGTTGACCTTACATAATATTTATCATAGTGCTTATCTCCGTAAGCACCTTTCCTCCCATCCTAAATACCAGGCCAAGACGGAGGCAAAGGTTGCCACAAAGCCTTACTGGATCAACAGGAAATGAGAAGGGAGACTTGATGATTTGCTGAGTCACCCACCTGTGTCCCTCCTACACAGTCAGCATCTAGGGGGTGAGTCTCGTCCCTACAACAACCCTGAGCAACAGCTCCTAATGTCCTCCTCACAAAGGAGCCCTGGATGTCAGAGTACAGCTGCCCACGCTACATGCAATGGGATGCTGGGTCAGCGGGAGATCCTCCTCCTGATTTCAGGTCCAGGACTTTTCTGCTCCACATGGAAACTTATCCATCCACTGTGCTTCCCTCTGAGGACCTGATTTATGTTCTTCCATCTAGAGTCCATTAACAGCTGAAGGATGGAAGGGGAAGAAGAGAGAACATCTAACTCATGCATCCCTCTCTGTTAGCAGGTTTCAGGGGTTTGATAGGAAGAAGAATCACTGAAAGTGTGCTTGCTTTACCTTGATAGCCTTAAAAAAAGCTCAGTGAGTTGCTGACTGGTATAGCCGTATTTACCTCAATAGGAAAATGATCATATTAAGAAGATATGATGATTCTGGAAGTAAATTAAGGAAGTTAAGTGACTGAATAATTACAGTGATTCTTGGAAGGGAGAAGGGAGCTTGGAAGACAAACAGCTCTAGTTTGGATAATATCCTCCAGTCCTATGAGGTACAGAAACTTGGGCAAGTTGTTTAAATGCTGAGCTCAATTTTTTGCTTCTGAAAATAGGGAGAAATAAATACCTCTCTAGGCACTGTTGACAAAATTAAAGGAGACAACATGCAGAAGACTCATAAAGGGATTCAACTAATGCATGTTCTCTCTTGCTCTAGCCCTGGGAGATTAATGATTGATTATATGAACATTTGTAGTAGTACATGTGACCTACTTCTTTTTTAAAAATTTATTTATTATTTGAAAGACAGAGTAACAGAAATAGAGAGAGAGAGAGAGAGATTCCATCTGCTGGTTCACTCTGCAAATGCTTGAAACAGCCAGGGCTGGACCAGGTAAAACCCAGAAGCCAGAAGCTAGGAACTCCATCTGGGTCTCCCACATGGGTGGCAGCAACTCAGTACTTGGGCCATCATCCACTGCTGTCCAGGTGTATTAGCAGGGAGCTGGATTGGAAAGCCTAGGAACCAAGATTTGAATCTGATATGAGATGCAGGCTTCACAAGTCGTGGCCTAATCTGTACAATATCTTGCCTCACGTCCTCTTTCTTCTGTCTGTATGTTTGTCTGTCTGTCTGTCTATATCTATCTATCTATCTATCTATCTATGAATCTCTTTTGAATAATGAAACTCTGGTAGACTTTATATGTGGGGCCAACATAAAATACAAGTTATACATGTAAATATGATTTCAGGAAAATAACATAAAGTTATTATTAGAAACAAAATGGTAAGATTCCAAGATGGCAGATTAGGGAAAGACATATTGCACTAGGTTAGGGATAAATAGTTTTTAAAAAATGTAGAAGGTGTACTCTAAGGGGAGAATAGGAGAGAAAACTACACTGGAGATCCTACAAGAGGAAGAGGAATGCTGTGGACCTGTTTGGAGGGTGCAGACATGCAGCATGAACATGAACACAACATACTACTGTAGCAGCTGAGAGCCATACAGGTGGCAGCTTAGAGACAGAAGTGAGACCAAGCAGCAACCCATGGTGATATAGCTGGAGGGATAATGTGGCAGGAGTCCAGACTGGAGCCCTGGGAGCCAGCGATTGCTAGCAGTTGCCTACAGACCCAGTGGAAGTAGAAGAGACATATTTATCTCACATCAACTTCCCCACAACAGTGCCTACTGCCTGATTGATAAAGGGTGGGCATCATTTTAGATTTGGGAAGGAGCCATGGAAGACTTTGTGTGTACGCACAGCAACGGGCTGAGACAAGATACTATCTTCTCGGCAGTACTGGCAGCAATGGCAGGAGAGAGCAACATTCAGCCAGTGGCTCTTATGTACATGTATAATGCAGAGATTCTAGCAGAGGGAAAAATCCACAGACCCCACTGACTGAGCCTGGCTGTGAGGTGGCTGGGCACCCACACAGGACTTTAAGATGCCCCAGCCTCCCAGGATCAATGCCCAGGTGGGGCTGGATTGGGGAACATCTGCTTCTTTGATGACTGGACAGGCTTGCAGGGCAGAGAGAAACCACTGCATCCAGCAACTTTGGTAGCTTTGTGTGCTGAGATCAGGGGAACTTGGGTTGTATGAGAAGATGCAGGGTGTTGTTGACTCTCTAGCCAAGCACTGGGTGCAGCTCCACATGCTCAGAGCTCCTGGGTTGCCTGGGGTGGGTCGTTGAAGTGGGAACTGTGCTCACAGTGAGGACTGCACAAATCATTTGCATAGTTCACAGTGGCATGGATGAGTGTTGAACACACTGTGGGCTAGCACCTAGGCACTGCTCAGCTGAGGGGATGATTACACCAACAGAGGTGACCATTCCCCTACTTCTCTTAACAAGAGGAAAACTACCATGCCCAGCTTGGGTGTTACCCTGGATACTCACCCAACCCTAGAACACTGAAAAGAGCTCCTGACCACACACACACACACACACACCTCTTGGTATTCACTGAAAGTGCAGACAATCCACTAAGCTACAGAGGAATAGCTCAGAGCTAAAAGGAATCAAAGGGGGGAAAAGCAACAATTAATTCCACAAATTTCTAAAAATAAATGCAGAAATTGAAAAACAAGAATAAGAAAGACAACATGAACTTCCTCTAAAAGAACACAACATTTCAGTATTATAATGTGAAGATAAAGAGATTGATGAAATACCAGAAATGGAATAAAAAATTAATCATTGGATTACTCAAAAGCAATTAGAAGCAAATACATGAACAAAGGAAAACCATACATGACATGAATGAAAAATTTTCCATGAAATTGAGATTTTTTTTTTCTTTTGAAAGACAGAGTTACAGAGAGAGGTAGAGCCAGAGAGAGAGGTCTTCCATCCGCTGGTTCACTCCCCAGATGACTGCAATGGCCAGAGCTGCGCCAATCCGAAGCCAGGAGCCAGGAACTTCTTCTGGGTCTCCCATGTGGGTGCAGGGAGGGGCCCAAGGACTTGGACCATCCTCCACTGCTTTCCCAGGCCATAGCAGAGAGCTGGATTGAAAGAGTAGCAGCCGGATCTTGAACCGGCACCCATATGGGATGCCGGCACTTAAGGCCAGGGCGTTAACCCACTGCGCCACAGCGCCAGCCCTGTGAAATTAAGATTTTAAAAGAAATGAAAGTGAAATATTAGAAATGAAGACTTCAATATATCAAATTAAAAACTCAGTGGAAAACCTTAACAACAAATTCAGTGAGGCAGAAGAAAGAATATCTGAGTTAAAATACAAATCTCTGGAAATTTCACAGCCAGGCCAAAGAAGGAGAAGGAGGAGGAGGAGGAGGAAAGAAGAAGAAATTATAAAACTAAATACAGTGTTGGAGATTTATGGGATGCTATCAAAAAACCCAAAATATGGGCTTTATATTATTGGATTATTATGGAAATAGAAGGCCTTTTTAGTGAAATAATTAAAGAAATTTTTCCACAATTTGGAGAAAGAAAGGATGCCCAAGTACAGGAAGCACGTAGGACTCCTAACAGACATGACCAGAAAAAATCTTCACCACAACAGAGAAAAACTGCCAACTTAGAAACCTCGACTCTGCAAAGCTCCCATTTATGAATGAAGGTGAAATAAAGACCTTCTGTAACAAACAGAAATTGAAAGAATTTGTTACCATTCGTATAGCCTTAGAAAAGATGCTTAAGGATACTATTAAATGGGGAAAAGCTAGAAGCATTCCCCCTAAGATCCAGAACCAGACAAGGATGCCCAATCTCACCATTGCTATTTAATATAGTCCTGGAAGTTTTAGACAGAGCCATCAGGCAAAAAAAAAAATAAACCAAAGGCATACAAATTGGAAAGGAGGAAGTCAAACTATCCCTATTAGTAGATGATATCATTCCATATATAGGGGATCTAATGGACTCCACTGAGATACTACTGGAACTCATAAAAGAGTTTGGTAAAGTAGTAGGATATAAAATCAACACAGAAAAATTAATACTCTTAGCATACACAGACAATGCTATGGCTGAGAAAGAGCTTTTAAGATCAGTCCCATTTACAGTAGCTCCAAAAAAGAATTAAATACTTTAGAATAAATTTAACCATTTCTGTCAAAGATCTCAACAATGAAAATTATAAAACATTAAAAAAAGAAATATATTGGGGCCGGCACTGTGGTACAGTGGATTAAAGCCCTGGCCTGAAGCTCCAGCATCCCGTATGGGCGCTGATTCTAGTCCCAGCTGTTCCTCTTCCAATCTAGCTCTCTGCTGTGGCCTGGGAAAGCAGTAGAAGTTGGCCCAAGTCCTTGGGCCCCTGCACCCAAGTGGGAGACCCGTAGGAAGCTCTGGCTCCTGGCTTCGAGTCGGCACAGCTCCAGCCGTTGCAGCCATCTGGGGAGTAAACCAGCGGATGGAAGACTTCTCTCTCTGTCTATACCTCTCTCTGTAACTCTTTCAAATAAATAAAATAAATCTTAGAAAGAAAGGGAGAGAGAGAAAGAGAGAAAGAGAGAAAGAGAGAAAGAGAGAAAGAGAGAAAGAGAGAAAGAGAGAAAGAAAGAAAGAAAGAAAGAAAGAAAGAAAGAAAGAAAGAAAGAAAGAAAGACGTTAAAAATGGAAAAATCTTACATGTTCACGGATTGGAAATGTCCATACTACTAGAAGCAATTTACAGTTTCAATGTGATCCCAATCAAAATATGGGAGGGAGGGTAGGGTTGGAAGTGTCACTACATTCCTAAATTTGAATATATGAAATACATGAAACTTGCATAACTTAAATAAAATTTTAAAAATTCAAAAGAGAAAAAAATAAAATGGTGCTAAAAGAAAAAATATTCATATGTCATTACCCAGAATGATAATTATTTTTCTGTGCATACTTGAGAGTGTCAGATGTAAATTTCTGCTCTTGGCTTTTTAATAGACTATATGACAGATGTTATAGGACAATTCTTGGGAAAGTTGAACAAACCACATGCTCTATAATCTTTTCTTATTTGATTTTTTTATTCCAAGAACGAGACATATCAGAAGACTGAGAATCTGATTTCATATTAGATTCTAATGAAAAGAAATAAATTTTAACTCAGCTTGCTCAGAAGAGTTTATTTCACTAGCATATAGCTCACAATAGCCATGATTGGCAATTAAGCAAAGATATCATTGCTGCAAAACTACAGATTTGTGTGTGTGAACCTGGCATATTGCTCCTTTATGGTATCTTGAAAATCTTCTTTGCTTTTTCTAAATTTTTCTCATCCATAGGAGGCTTCCTCTGGCTACCAGGCTGCAGAAACTTCTTCACAGTGGGGAGGCTGCTGATTCTGGTTTTCAGGGCCTGCAGTGGACAAATCACAGCCTCAGAGTGGAACAAAGACCACCCCATCATTAGCACAATCCTGGAAGTCTTACTCGCCTATACAAAGACCAGCTGGGCCCCTTCCATCAGCAGCAATGTGGAGACTTTGAAAAGGACCCCAAAGAGAATGAAGATAATGGAGAGGAGAGTACAGTTCAGTGATATTTCCCCAATTCAACCTTCAAGACTGTCCATTTCACAGTCCTTCTGCCTTCTTCTGACACATAACCCTACAGATTTCATGGTTCTTCCCCAATACAATGCGGACTAACATATCTGTCAGACACCAACCCATGGAAGTCTCCAAGCAGGGGAATTGAAGATATGGGAAATGGAGTTGGAAATGCAGACAGAAAATACCATAGGCTAACCCGAGACCAATCACAAACAATTTCCACACTGAGAAATACCAGCAGAGGTTGTGGGAGGGGAAGAGAAAGGAGAGAGCAGAGAGGAATAGAATCTGACAACTGGAGCTGCTGCTGGGAGAAGGAAATCCCATGGGAAGACACCTGCTCAGATGGACTCAGTGTGCAGACACAAGGACACACCTGAGGTGAAGGAAATCACAGAGAAATCAAGAACACTGAGCACAGGGTTATAGGGAACTAGGGAGAAAGAGGTTGGGCTCTGGGTCTTGTAAAAGGCAAAATGTCACTCTTGTGTTAACTTCCACCTTCAACTTCCTCAGCATAACAAGAAACTTTTCATACTCAAAACCAGTGCCTGGAAACATATTTTGGAGAATGGGGAAAGGGAAGTGGATTTGAAAGCTCAGAGAGGGTTGGGTCAGAACAATGGCAAAGGGTCCAAGTGTCAGATTCTGGGCTGCCCTCTGAGGGTTGTGAGTAGGTCACCTTCAGCAGAGGGAAGCTGGCGATTGCACTGGGGTCGAGCTCTTCCACATTGTAGAGAAGTTCAACCAGGAGAATGTCAGCCTTGCTCAGCCTGTTGCCAACAAGGTAGTCTTGTCCGTGGCTCTTCAACACCTGGTGAATTCGAGGAATCAGATCATGGTCACAGGCACAGTCAGGCTGCGCCCCTCTCCTCTCTCAGCCTCTCCAGCCTACTCTCCCAGCTCTGCTGCCTCCCTACAGGGGGTGGAGATGCAGACCCTGTCTCATGAGGGAGAGCAAGAAGTGGGCTGTGTGTACTCATGAATTAAATCCCAGGCTCCCCTTTCATTCTCCCACATCCCCGTGGTGTCCACACCACCCATCTTCTCTATGTGCCAAGGACTCAGTTCTTGTGTTCCATGTTCCCCCAAGTTTGCCCCACACCCTGAAGGGTGCAGCCTTGACATTTTGGGACCTGTCTCTCCACTTTGTCCTCTCCAGTTCGCTCTCCCATCACCACAGTCTCTTCCCACAGTTCTATGTGTCTGGGATCGAAGTAAACCTTGCTGAACTTGAATCCATCATTCCTCTGCAGCATTGGCTCTGGCTCCTACCTTGCACTGTTATGATCGGCACCTGAAGTGTTTAGGGGGAGCTGTGCTGGTGTCTACAACCCACTTTGAATATGTCTGATGGGTAGAAGGGTGGAGGGGTGAGCACACAAGACAAAGCAGACATAATGAAGATGTCACTCTTGCTGTCTAGGTAGTGGCTATCTGCATGCTCATTAAATATTTCTTCTGGAATGTTTGAATTCCACAATATAAATGTTGGGAGAGTAAGTGATACTTAATAAAATATTCCAGCAATTTGGAAATTACAGGGGATAGAAGAGGATAGATGGTGAGTACCCCTTCCTACTGATAAACCATTGTTGTGTATTTTGGCATATACCCTATCTGATTACATATACATATAGAAATCTTCATAATTATCTGGTAGAAAATTACAAAGCAATACCCAGTGTTATACTGGAGTTTACACTGATCGTTGGGGTTTATGTGGTTCTTTGAGTTCTTTGTGCATTTGTCTGTCAGCACCACAGGGGCCAGGAGCAGGTATCTGAAGATTTGATTACCATTAATCCCTCACTCCTTGCTTAGGACGCAATGAATTAACAATTGTTCAGTGAATGAAAGAACACTGCAAGCATTATAAAATGAGTGTTGGGATGTTAGCCCTGAATTTGTTTGTAAGCTGTCCGTAACTTTTAGAATCAATCTATGGTTTATGATTGTTTTAGCATAATTTCAGGTAGTTTTGATCTTGAAATGTTTTCCTTTCAACTGAGGTAGGTACTACATGTGAAACTGGGGAATTTCATCTCCTTAGTTTGCATGAGCTGTGCCCCCAACTCTGCTAATACCTTTTTTCTTAACATCTTTTCACCTCTCTCCTCCTCGCCATCTCTGTGCCATCGTCCCTGACTAGACACACATCATCCATCCCTGAAATCTGCAACATTCTCCTGATGGGCAGCTGGCTCGTGTCTCCCTCCACACAATGCCAGATCGGTTGATAATGTGTGGCTTTCATCATATGACTGCTGAATCAGTGCCTGTGATTTTCAGCATATCTAGTCCAATATCTCAGAGTTTCCACAACATATTTTCTAATCACGCCTATGAAATTGTTTAAGTTCTAGCATACAGTATGTCAAACTTTTTCTGAGAAGTTGTTATTTGTATATGAGTGGTGCAATTCTTATCTACAGCACATTTTTATAAAATGCCTTAAAAGATACAGTGCCATTCAGGTGTTCAGAAACCCACTAGAAATGAAGGTCAATATCCCCAAATGCCCAGGCACTGTTTTTTGATCATCCTTTAAACTGGAGATGCCAAAATGCTGAACAGCTCCACGTACTTTTTCAAAGGCAGGAAAGTAGCGAGTTCTGATTTTCTCTTTGATGAAGTCAACCTTGGCATCTTTTTGCTCTGGGGGACACAGCAGCAGTAATAAGACCAATTCATACAAATCGGCCACACCTTCTGTATACATATCAATCCTGAAAGACACAAACAGCCAAATTGCCAAATGCCTCCTGCCTTAGATTATAATTTAAAACCAAGTAGAGGGGCCAGCACTGTGACATAGTAGGTTAAGCCTCCACTTGTGCACCAGCATCCCATATGGGCGCCAGTTCGAGTTCTGGCTGCTCCACTTTCGATTCTAGCTCCAAGCTA
Source organism: Sylvilagus floridanus (assembly GCA_949820135.1). Classification (NCBI taxonomy): domain Eukaryota; kingdom Metazoa; phylum Chordata; class Mammalia; order Lagomorpha; family Leporidae; genus Sylvilagus; species Sylvilagus floridanus. The sequence goes on along the minus strand of OX463227.1, from coordinate 112,151,863 downwards.
ATGGCCTGGGAAAGCAGTGGAATATGATCCAAGTGCTTGGGCTCCTGCACCCATGTGGGAGACCCAGAAAAAACTCTCGGCTCCTGGTTTCAGATCAGCCCAGCTCTAGCCATTGCAGCCATTTTGGAAGTGAACCAGCAGATAGAAGACCTCTCTCTCTGTCTTTCCCTCTCTCTGTCTATACCTCTGCCTATCAAATAAAATAATCTTTTTTTTAAAAAAAAAAAAAGTAGATTTAATGTAGTTCAAAACAAAAACCTAGTAGAGATGGTAGGTGCCATTTGTATTCCGCTTATACACCTCAGGCTCATGTTTATGCCTAATGCTATGAGTTTTCCTCATTATTTCCCTGTGTCTTTCCATGTGCCCCCACCCTCCACTCTAGTAATGTTTCCATTCTCAACACCTTGCCTTAAGTATCTCTTTATTTGGTACAATTTTTTGTACAGTTACAATCAGCGCATATGATGGGAGACAATTTTCCTTTGTTTCAAACTGTATTACAGTGCTTTGTTGTCTTATATTCACTTGTAATAATTGTCATCTCTTTAAAATGTAGTGGTAGGGTAGGTTTCAGCACAGTCACAGAATTCTGCAAACATTGACACTGTCTGATTCCACATTCTCATCACTGAATAAACAAATGTACACCTTGGCAGCCACTCATCATTCTCCCTTTCTTCCAGCCTCAGGCAAGCACTAATATGCTTTCTGTCTAGACTTTTCATTCAAAAGAAAGCATTCAACATGTGGCCTTCTGTGTCTGGTGTCTTTCACATAACAAAAGGTTTCAAAGTTCATCCATGTTGCACTGTGAAATCCAGCACTTCATGGCCAAATACTATTGCACTGGATGAGAATAGCACATTTTGTTCATCCACTCATCCATGGTTGGGTATTTGGGCAGTTTCTACTTTGCAAATACTATGAACACCGCTGCTATGAGGTACTCATACAGAAGTGAGGATGAATTTTTGTTCTCTTAGAGCCTGGTAGGGGAATTGCTGGGCATGTTTGAGGAACCTCCCATTGTTCCATACAAGATTTTATTTTGAATCACGCACCTCCAATGCAACAGATAGACAATTCCCCAAGACTAGCAGCTACTGAATCACTCTGTCTTTTAACCCTGTGTTAAATGCTTCCAGGCTGCCTAATGTCTTGGGCACCAGCTAATACTAACTCTTGCCAAGATGACCACTACGTATAATTCAGGTCACTATTCTTGTAATTTCTGGAAATTAAGAATCAGCTACTTTTCAATCCCTCCTTTCCACCTCCAGACATTCAGACACTCGCTGCTTATCCTGATCCCCCAGCCAGAGTTCTGCTCACTCAAGGCCAGACCTACATCACCCCTGTGCTGCCTACTGATATTAAAACAGAAAATATACCGTACAGGGCTCTCTCTTTCATGTCTTTCCCATACAGGTTGTGTTTGTTGGCAACATAGTTGAGAATGGCTCTGGTCTGCACCAGCTTCATCCCATCAATCTCAACCATGGGCACTTGCTGGTACATCAAACTCCCGTCTTTGGAAAGAAGAAAACAAAAATGAGAGTAAATTCTCTATGGATCCCACTCTGAAGAGGAAAAAAATGTCTTTGGAAATGACTGCAGGTATGAAGCAAAACTACAATCATAGCAAGGAAACTTTCAAGTAAAATAGCCTTTTATTTTTAGATTCCTGTAGTATTTTTTTCCTTATCAATCTTCCTTTTACTGCTGAGCCTGCTATTTGATTGATGATGTTTTTATTTCCCATCAAGATACATATCAGGTTCCTTGCATTTCTGTGTTGATTTATCTTCATGGATATTTTAGGAAGAAATTGAGAGGGGCTGCCACAAGGCCACCAGTAGGAAGCCATTTTTAGTGGGAAGTTCTCAATGCAAGTTTCATTGTGTTCAGGACACTTAAGGTAGGTTCTGAGGGCTTCTGTGTGGTGTTCCTTTCTGTCCTCTTGTGTTATCACTAGCATGTTACCTTCTCCCAAGACAAAAATAGAGACCATAAGGGCATTGTCACAGATACTTCTCCTTTCAACTGGAGCATATCCCTGTGTGTCCTTGGGTGGGGAGGGGAGTGTGAAATCCTTTTCTGATTGTAGCTTATCTGTGGTACAGAAAGCACTAGAAAGCATGGAGAAACAAGCAATGATTTCTTTAGCAAATAATCTGAAAGGTCATGGCGCTTTTTAGCTCTGAAAGATTCGTAGACCCACTCAAAGATCCGCACCGTTATACTTAACCTCTCTCTGCCTCTCCACCATTCCCACTACCTCTCTACAAATGCACAGGCATTGCCTGCTGTTGAAACCTTACACCCAACAACGACATCTAAGTCATTTAGATACTTGTTCTTACCATTTCTTAACTTGTCCAAATCCTCTGCAGTTTCTATAAATTTCTCATCAAACTAAAAGAAGAAACAGTAGATGAGTTATTGTTAGTTTATTTCTTAGCATTATAGCTTCTTAAATTTGAATGACCCCTGTCTGGTACATAATGTAAGGTAAGATTTCTGAGTTTGACAGGTTCATAGAGGAGTCTGGTCATGCCCATGGTTCAATTCACCTCCACGTTGACACTGTTATAATCCGTGACCAGATCATGACTTGGGCAGCAGGGAGTTACTTGGGCAGGAGGGAGTGGTCTGGGAAGCTCTTCAGTTGTACAGTAGCCATATCTCAATGAAGTTGATGCCCTCAAGTGAGATCAGAAGAGAACCCATGTGTCCCCTGTGTAGGATGTGCCATAGGCCAATGGTCTTCCATATCTCTACCACCCAGGAGCTTCTGTTTACATCCCTCCTTTCCTTTATAGTTTAAAAGGAGTTCTTAATAATGAATAGGTTGAGATTTTTCTAATTTGCTTGTTGGATAGTTTGTTTTTGGTCCTATGATTACATAGGATCAGATTCAAGAGACAGGAAGGTGGTGTATACCAGCAATTTACAAAGCATCCAGTTCACAAAAACATAAGGGATGGGGTAGTGGTCACAGGAGGGTGGCTGAGGTGGGATGGGCTTGTGAGTATAATGTTGCTTGTGAGACTGATGGTGATAGATGGGCTGGTAAGGATCAGCCTTTGGACGCAGGGAACCCTCAAGTTCTAAGAAAGGGGTGCAGTCAGTCCTGGTCCACCACTCTGTTTTATCAGGCTGCAATGGAGAAGAAGCTGTGTGCTGTGGGCATTACCCCCATCACTTCCTCCTGTGATGAGCTCATCCTGACCAGGGTCTCTGAACACATCCCTATATCACAAAGCTGAAGTCTGGGCAAGAGTAAAAGCGCACCACTTATTTATAGAAATTAAACAACATAGCATGGACTCTCTGGGCTTTGTGAACCTATTTCTTCATACAATTCAGCAAATGTCATATTTAAGTCCCATGCACTTATTAAGGAATTATGAAAGTACAATTCCAAGACTTGGGTAGACACGTGGCTCTAAGGCTGAAGAGAGTGCACCAGAAGTTCCTTCCACAGGACTACACCTTCCCTGAAACATTCCTTTTCTATTCCATCATAACAGACAAGATCTGAGACTGTGCATGACTGGTTGGCCAGGAAAACCCTCACCCAGTTGCCCAGTCCCTCTGGTCTGGACTGAGAAGTGCTTTTCTCAGTAGCACCTGTAGAGGGCAGCATTCAGAAGCCACTCAGAAATTGGTCAGCATTTCCTGTTCAATCACTGAGAAGAACGGACTTTTTACACTGTAATATGCTTGAGTGTGGATGTTTCCAGGCCTTATCTTAATCACCTACTCATTTGTATGCATCCTGAAAGATGTGTAGCCTGCCCAAGAGCAGGGACCATATCTGTCTTGCTCACTATGTATCACCAGTCCCTAACACAGAACATGGCACTTGCAAACTCAGAGCTGAATAACTGGGTTCCCTTGTTAACCGGCAATTTGTTGCAATTCATTCCCTCCTGTCTCTCATTTGTGATATGTATTTTTCACTTTAATTACATTTATTTTCTTATATATTTTACCATTTTACTATGAAAATTTCTAGCTTGTATGAAAATACATATTAAGCACAATGACCCTTCTGTCAGTCGCCCAGCTCCAGTAATTACCAGCTTGAGCCAATATTGTTTCATGTCTGTGTCCATTCTGCCTACCACTCCGGTCATAATATGAAACAAGCCTGAGGCATGATATGTTCTTATCCTAAATACTTCAGTATGAATCTCTAAAACACAAGAACTATTTACAAAATAACCACATCATACAAAAATCACATTAAAGATCAACAATAATGCTTTTATATCATCTAACATTCAATAAATATTTGAGTTTTTAATTGCAATGTAAGTCTCATAAATTATATTTTATAGTTTTTTTTTTTTTTTTTGACAGGCAGAGTGGACAGTGAGAGAGAGAGACAGAGAGAAAGGTCTTCCTTTTGCCGTTGGTTCACCCTCCAATGGCTGCCGCGGAAATTCAGATATGTTTTACACATTGTGGTTAGTTGATGTTTCTTTTAAAGGTAAGTTTTGGGTGTAGCATTGTAGCACAACAGGTTAAGTCACTGTAATGCTGGCATCCTCTGTCAGAGCACCAATTTGAGTTCTGGCTGCTCTGCTTCCAATCCAGCTCCCTGCTAAAGAGTCTGGGAAAACAGCAGAAGATGGTCAAGTTACTTGGGCCTCTGCCACCCATGAGAGACCAAGTTTGAATCCCAAGCTCCTGATGGCCTGGCCTGTTCCTGGCCATTGCGGCACTTTGGGGAATGAATAAGCAGATGGAAGAGCTTTTCTCTCTCTCTCTCTCTCTCTCTCTCTCTCTCTCTCTCTCTGTCTCGTAAATAAGTAAATCTTTAAAAAATAATTTTTAATTATTCGTGTGCTATTTGGTAAACAAATAATTTTAATTTGGTTATTTCCATTCATTTTATCCATCACTGAGAATTTTTTTAAATCAAAACTATTTATAGTTTATCTAGTGTGACAGTCTCCTGGCTCAGCAAAGTCCACTTTTGACTGAACCTAAAGTGACAAAACTCATTACCTACCTCTTCTCCAGCAGCAGCCAACAGCCACCGAATGGATTCCATTCTGCCCCTTCCATTGAAGTAGTGAAGCAGGGGCTTTCTTGCCATGATAGCAATCTCCCGGTTTCTCTAAACAAGAATGAATGAATGAATGAATGAATGAAGCCCGCAGACACAAAATGCATTCTAGTGTTATAGTTGAAATGGCACCAGGAATACAGCAGGAGTATGAGTATTGGCTCCATTACAGGGTTGGAGGAGTCTCAGGAACGTCTTACTTGACTCAAATTTTCACTCCTCGTTGTCCATTATCATGAAATCCCACCAAGCCACTCTGATGCGGCCACTTGTCCAAACTCATTTCCAACTTGGATTTTTGTTGCACTGCATTCATTTAAAAGCACTGACTGGGGCTTAGCCAAACATGCATTCTCCTTACAGAAAGTGCTCATTTCTCTTTCCTACAGGTCCCAGGAACCCATACACTAAAATTATGCTGGGTACATATGCTGGGACTTTAAGCAAGAGTCATGATTCTCTTGAAGAAGCAAGTCAGAGCAAGGTAAGGCTACCAGGCTACGAGAACTGAGGACCCTGCCCTTTCTGCCCATGTAGTTCCTATCCACCAGATAGCTTCTAACTCTTGGGGTTCAGGGAACTTTTTAGCCCACAATGTCTGCCTTCCTACTCTTAAGTTAGGGTTGCCCCCCAAAAGTTTTAAAGACATCACAAAGTGCTTGTTCTCTATTACTATTTCGTGATCTTCTCCCTGGGGTGCTGTTGTTTTCTTTGCAAATTTCCTCTAGCCCTGCACAGTTCCAATACCAGTGGGACTTGTCCCAGGGTTCTGAGACTCTGTGGCTTTGCTGTGTGAGGCCTTTTCTGTCCTTTTTTTTTTTTTTTATGTTGGCAATTATTCCAGAGCACAGCTGGCTCTCATGTTACATCCTAATGGCAACTTCATGTGCCTTGTAAAAACCGATCACGCGGTCCACTGGCGTGTCTAGCTTCTCCCTCAGGACATCTCAAGTTACAGGGGGAACCTGAAACATCAGCCAGCCCTCCTTCCAAATTTGTGGTGAGTATGCTGAACAAGAAAGAGAGTGTTCACTTTGCCAGTGTCACAATCTGTTTGCACAGTATCTGCTCAACAGTAGAATCTAGTTCTGAGATTCAAACTAGTTCCTTCCTCTTGTTATTGTGTTATTGAACTTTCACAGTCTGCAAAGGTTACCATTTTCGTGTTTCTCTCCAGCTTTCTTGAGCCCCCCACTAAATTGTGAGCTTCCAGGAGGCAGAGAAGTTGTCACACCTGTTGGCACCATATCTGCTCAAATTTCAGCCCACAGTTCAAGAGTCACATATTTTTAAAGCATTTCCCTCATGGAACTCACCATGTGAGAACACAGTAGTATGGAGTAACTAAATAAGTGAGGATGCAGTATTAAAACGGCCAATCCTGATATGCAACCTACTATTCTGCTTATTAATCCTGTTTTATACAAAAGCTTCAAAGCTCTCTCAGGTGGCAGAAACATAACTATGAAAAAATGATAATAATGAGTAAGTGCTTTGGCAGAGTAGCCAAGGGGAATATTTAATTTGGCAAATGAAAAGAATTTGCAAGTCCTCTGTTGAACAGGACAGCTTAAGAGAGTGGCTTTATTGTTCTTAGTTTCCTAAGCAGTAATCTCAGATCTGTACTACCTTAAAAGCCCTGTACATTTAGATTCATTTGCAGTTTTGAGACTTTAAACACTGCCCATCCTATGGACTCAGGAACATTAAAGGAGGAGCAAAAGAAAAAAAAGAGAGGAAGGAGGAGAGGGACAAAGAGAAAAAAAACAGGAAAGAAAGGAAGAGAAAGAGAGGAGATCAGGAGGAAAAACTGCTTGCTACTTGGTGCCCAGTTGCAAGGTAGCTAATATGAACAATGAGCTGATGACCAATTATAGAATCATAAATGTAGATTCTTATTGGCAAGCATTGATGACTGACTTCCCAACTGGCAATGCCAGTTCAGGAAGCATGAGAGATATACAATTGCCCCAATACATTTTCTTTACATTGCTCAAGTAGGGCCCCCAGTGTGTGACCCTACCAGGTTTAAATCCAATACAGGGGCTATATTTGGTGTAGTGGTTAAAGTTGCCTCTTGGGACATCTGCATCCCATATTGGAGTGCCTGGTTTGAGTCCTGGCTTCTTTACTTCCAATCGAACATTCCTGCTAATGTGCACCATGGGAGGCAGCAGAGTACTTTGATGGCCCAAAGTACTAGGGTTCCTGACATCCTTATAGGAGACATAAATGGAGTTCTGTGTTTCTGGATTTGGCCTGGCCCAGCCCTGGCGGTTGAGGGCACAAGCAGATGGAAAAAAAGATTCTCTCTCTCTCTCTCTCTCTCTCTCTCTTTCTCTCTTTTTCTTCCTCTCTTTTTCTTCCTCTCTCTCCTCTGCCTTTCAAATTAAAAAAGAAAAAAAATTACTTAAATCCAATGTAACCATGTGTTGACCATGGACTGTACTAAAGCATTATTTTTAGTAGAGAAAACTTTAGTGTAAGGTCCTGCACACTCCCGGTCCACGTACCACTGGGCTTCCAAATTGCCCCATAAAGATACCATTCTTAGTTTTCTTATACCATCAAAGTCTCTGCATTCCTTCTCTAAACTCTTGAAGATACAATGCTTGAGTTTTCTCCCTGAGTTGTCTACCAAGAACACAAAGAAAGCACAAAAGAACACACAGTACTCACAGAACACATTGAACAACATTTTCCTAGTAAAGCAGGACATGAGAACATTTATGAAGATTTATAAAGTCAGTACTAACCTAATTAAAGTCCAGGCTGCTCAGCTCCTGACTGGGAACTTCTGACGCTATGTTAGCTGGTTTAATACCATGCTGAAAAACCTGGCCCCCACAAGGGGGTGGGGTTCAATAGGGAACAGCCCCTCCCACAGCTTACAAAATTCCAGAATGCAGCATCAGACCAGAAAGCGACTGGCAAATCAGCAATGCTTCATTCCAATGTTATCTCTAAGTGCACACATGAGGGAGGGACATCAGGTCAACCTGGCTGCCCTCTTAGGTTCCTGGGGCAAAGTTTCTTTGAAGATTGTTTACTAGGGTTTCAGTAAATGAGCCCATTTACTGTAGGTGAAAAAGTTTTGTGGAGGGGAGAAAGTGTTATAGAGATAGAGGGTAGTGCCAGGAAAGGAGACTTGAGAGAGAGAATAGGGAGATAGCACTCTCCAAGTGTGTGTGTGTGAGAGAGAGAGAGAGAGAGAGAGAGAGAGAGAGAGAGAGAGAGAGAGAGAGAGAGGAGGAAAAGAAAAAGGAGACTTAAATTATGAATGTTACTGCAAAAATCTGGCAGACCTGAAGAATCTGACGGAGTTGCCCTAGCCCAGGGAGGGTAGATCTTAACTGGGATCATCTGCCCCTTCTCTTCTTGGCTGCACTTCAGCCTTTCTGTCCAACACAAGTACAGAGAAGTTTTATCTGCTCAGAACACCCCCCTGGTCCCTACAGCCAGGTGCCCTGTGTTTCCTTGCTCACTCTACTCCTTCGAATCGATGCCTTTAATATCTGCTTTCCCCCAGTGGCTGTGAGGGCCTCCGAGGTGGGGCTGCCCGATCCCCACGATTGACCACAGTGCCCCATGTGCATGGAAGGGGCCCAATGAATATATAAATTCTCCCTTTTTTTCAATGGAGATTTTCTAACATATGTAAATGTAGAAAGAACAGGACACTGGGCTTGATGCTCCAATTACTTGCTGCATCATTGGCTGGTGAAATAATAAGTCTCAGCTTTGTTTCATCAATAAATAATTTGTATATCTCTTTAAATTTTTTGAAATTATGCACATTACATAAAAATTGCAAAAGTGGTATAGAGTTCCAAAATACCTTTCATCCAGAGCTCTCTAATGTCAATGCCTTACATAATCACATAAGCACTGTTAACTGAAAAATCAGAGTCCGGTTGAAAAATCAAAGGTGAAGTTTATCCGGCCAGTCAAATTGATGTTAATTCCAGTGCGGAACAGGCCTTTGCTTTTTAGTTAAACTTGTTTCTAACTAACATGATTAAAGTTGTGGTAGAAGCCTTCCCATGATCAGAAGAAAAAGGGAGAAACCTGTCCTTGGAATGAAATGTGGTTGTCATTTGCTTGCCTGTGGAGTTACTGTCTGCTTGGGTTTTTGCATGTTAGCACAGAGCAATGATGTCAACCCTTGCTAGACAATGTGCAGCTCAGTAGGTGTGTAAAAGAAACATTATCAGTGAATATATGTCCATGGGCAGTGTTCTATCAATTCCTGGGGCCACTATGTATCATTAGAATATCCAATCAAATGTACGCATGTAACCATAAAAGGAAGACAAAGAAGCTAAAATCATATATAAGGAAATACCCTTTATTTTGGGCTCAGGCTTTTGGATAAGAAATTCCACCTGGGCCTTATCCCAGCATAAGTAATAAAAGACTACTTCCTGCTAAAAGGCCTTGGTGTCTTGTCTCTGAACACGAATCCTGCCACACCAAAACAACCAATCAGTTGCCTGAGTTGGCTGTTTCAGGATCCTGAGTTTGGTTACAGATTTATACTTTTCTTACAGAGTGAGTGCATGCACTGGGGCAGGTTTCAACCAATACAGATTTGTGTGTGGTTATCGATCTCATTGAAAAGCAAAGACTAACTCATTGAAAAGAGAACACATGGTACAACTAACAGACTGATTACTGATTAAGGAAGTACATTCTACTCCCATACTAATTCCCACTTGAGATGTTATCTACATGAGGCTAACAACTGGGTCATTAATCTGCAATGGCCCTTGGTGGAAAGCTCCCTTTTTCTTAAGGTACAGAGATCTTTTCTTACCCATGGCTGAGTTTCTTGGGTCATGATTGAGGTCCTTTGGAAGGTGCTGTTCCCTGGGAACCAGCTGCAGGGTGTCTTCATTGTTCATGACTCACTTAGGCCTCTGCAGTCACCATTGCAGTCCGCAGTACAGTGGTCAAAACCCAGAAGTTCCAAACCTTACCTGGATTTCACCAGTTTTTCCTTTGTTTTTTTTTTTTTTAATATTTATTTATTTATGTGAGAGGCAGAGTGACAGAGAGAAAGAGGAAGAGACATGGAGAAAGAGATCTTCCATCTGCTGGTTCACTCCCCCACTAACTGCAATGGCCAGGGCTGGGCTGTGCTGAAGCCAAGGGCCAGGAACTCCACCCTGGTCTCCCAAATGGGTAGCAGGGATCCAAGCACTTGAGCCATCATCCGCTGCTTTCCCAGGCACGTTAGCAGAGAGCTGGATCAGAAGCAAAGCAGCTGGAACTCAGACCCAGTGCTCCTATATAGGATATGAGTGTCACAAGAGGCAGCTTAACCCATCGTGCCACATTACTGGCCCGAAGGATTTCAGCAGCTGTTCAACCAAAGTCCTTTCTCTGACCAGGATTCCACGGAGGACTCCACACTGTATCGGACCCCCTGAGTCACCTCCAGTCCATGACTCTTCCCCAGTCATTCCTCCTCTCTCATGATCTCAGCATTTCTGAAGCGTACTGGTCAGTTATTTTGTGCAATGTATTCCCATTTGATTCGATTGAGATTATAGGGGGGTTTGGTTTGGTTTTTGCAAAACATAAAAAAGTTTTGCTGTTCCCTTCTTAGTGTATCATGTCCAGACTGGTAACTGAAAGTCAGAATCTGTGATTCCAATACAAGGTTTTTGACTCAGTCATAATGGAAATTCACAAGCAGTCACTGTTCAGCCCAGATGAGGTTCATTGGGTTGATTTCCTGGGCACATGGGAGACAGCATGGCAGGCAATTAGCTCCCCAAAGGGGGCTAAACAAAGGTTCTATCAGCCTGGGTGTGTGTGGATATACCCCTTTTCAACGCCAGCTCTTCCTCAACACACAGCACTTCAGTTTGTACCTGGCTCCGTGTTCTGTGCAGGTGCGGTGGTTTCTTTTGCACAAGGCATGCTCAACATAGTTGTATTGCTCACTACCACCTTCCCAGGAAGGCCACGTATTGGTTATACTGGGCATGCACGAAGTTGGGGAAGTCCCTACCTGGGCAGTAGGGAGACTTTTATGATTCAGGTCTGGATACCCCCTGCTCCCAATTGATTTGGAGCTCAGTGAGGTGGCCTGTGGTGGGAGAAGGATACAAGTTCAAGTCTGGAGGTGGATACATGGCTGTGGTGGGAGGGAGCTGACTTAGTGAATCCTGTTTCTAGCCTGTCTCAATAGGTGAATCAGAGTTAGAGTTTATTCAGCTAGTCAAACAGGATTAGAAGCCGGAAGCAGTCTAAATGGGCTGCTTTGCAAGCTTTTTGTTGGTTACAGGTTTTATACTTTTCTTTCATGGGTCTATGAATTGAGTCAAGTTTAAACAAGACAGATTTACATGTGGTTGTCAATCACATCAAAACTCAAGGAGAATGCCTGCTAATAGCTACGGTCTCCATTATTGATCAAGGAGGTACATTACACTCCAAAATTGCCTATAGGTAGGAAGAGGAAAACAGTGCAACCATTAATTATTTAGACAATGGAATCATTCATCATTTTCCCTATGGTGGTCTTAAAACCTAAAGCTTACTTCTTCTCAAGACACAGTAGATATTTCCTGGGCCACAGAGTCTGTTAACATTGTTACAGGATGCTGCCCACCACCCAGGCAATGCTCCATGAAGTCAATTCCAGAGTCTTGGAGTCAGCCCAGCACTGTAAGATGGACTTTTAATCTGGGTTTCCATGTATGAAGGATCTCTTGCTCCTGAAGTGGGCTCCTTCGGAACTCAGTGTGCTCAACTTGCAGTGTTGCATGGCCTCTTTGGTCTTGCCAGTTAGCTTTCTTTCTCTTGTACTTGCCTAGGTTGCATCACACGGGGTTCTCTGCCCTGACTTCCCTCCGTACAGGCACAGCCATGTCTTAAACAGCAGGGACTAACGTAATACTCTCAGAGCCATTGTTGGAGCAAGAGACAGGAAAACATTCAGGGAAAGAATTGGGACGCACAAGAGGTTTTCATGTTTGGAGTGTCTGTCAAGGTGGAAATGTATTAAGATGGCAGCCTGATACCAAAATGTTACACTGGATCTGTGGAAGTCTTGCTGATCTGACTTCAAGGCATCTGTACACACAGATGTATCCTACTGACTTGTGTCTCAGCAGTCACCATTCCACTCTTAAGTCCACGATATCACACCCAAGATGCTATGTGTCATATTAATGGCCAAGTTAACATGGATCTCTTGATGAAAATCATACCTGCCAGGTTTGTCATCTGCAGTGTTACATATTTACCCTTTTGGAATGAATAACTGTCTTTGTGGGAAATACTTTGTTGGTATGCAAATATCCTGTTTCTAAGTAAGTTTCCTCTCAAGAAATTCAGTTATCTTACCTATAGGAAATATTGCTACAGTGTTTGTCTGATAGTGATTTTCCTTTTATTTTAAGTTTTATTAATTATTTTTTATTTATTTGAGAAGCAGGAGAGCCAAACAACCAGCCCTCCTATAAACCGGTTCATTCCCCAAATGCCACATGGCTAAGGGCTGAGGTTGGATACCATCAATTTAGTCCTGGTCTCCCAGGTGGGTGACAGGAACCCAATTACTTGAGTCATCACCATTGCCTCTCAGTGATTGGAAGCTGATGTCAAAAACCACAGCTATGGATCCTGCCAGAACCTCCACTGTCAACAACATGTTCAAGGTAACTCAGAGGTCTGTGGGCCAACTAGCCTGAGCCTGCACACTTTCAGAGTCTGTGCAGCACCAAGAAAGGATGTGTCTCACAAAAGCTCCATGAGGGGCTGGCACCATGGCGTAGCGGGTAAAGCCTCTGCCTGCAGTGCCGGCATCCCATATGGACACTGGTTCAAGTCCCGGCTGCTCTACTTCCAATCCAGCTCTCTGCTAAGGCCTGGGAAAGCAGTAGAAGATGGCCCAAGTCCTTGGGCCCCTGAACCCATGTGGGAGACCCAGAAGAAGCTCCTGGCTCCTGGCTTCAGATCGGCACAGCTCTGGCTGTTGTGGCCAATCGGGGATTGAACCAGCGGATGGAAGACCTTTCTCTCTGTCTCTCTCTCTCTCTCTCTGCCTCTCTCTCTCTCTGTGTAACTCTGCCTTTCAAATAAATAAATAAATCTTTAAAAAAAAAAAAGAATGTCTTATTCTCATGTTGCTATCTATGTATACAACTAAAATCCAAGTTTAAAAAAAAAAAAAGAACCATAGCCAGGAAACAAACTTCTGATATGGGATGTGGGAATCCTAATCACTAGGCTAATTACCCATTCCCTAATCAAGAGTTTTTGTTTCTCTCATTTGTTCTACATTTAATAATCTGAATTGCTTTGTAGAAAAGAGCTATCCCTTCTTATTTATTATTCATTCATTCATTCAATTATTTACTTGTATTAGTATTGGCATAAATAGTTTATTCAAAGAATTATAATCTGACACTCTCGGTCTATATTTTGTTGCTCAGATTGCTTCAGTTTTGAACACAGAAGCTCCTTCATGTTGGTTTACGTGTTTCTCGTGATAAACTCTCTCTTTTTGTGAGCATTTCCAGATATTTTCTGTACTAAATATGTTTTGGACTCATCTTGTATTTCTCCTTCTCCAACCCTGAAATTGGCCATTTCTCAGAAGATCTTTATTTTTTTTTAAATGGGGGAGCTATTGCAAAATTAGAATCTGGGCACTGTGTGTGCTCATTGTTTCTGGTGTTTCAGTTCTCCCAGAAAAATTGTGTCATTGATTAAAAGCAGTCAGGATGTGAGGAAAACACAAAGCAGAACACACATTCTAACCACTGAACAGCGTTCAAATGAATGCGCAGGGAAGCAGAGATTATACAGAGTGGAAAACATGTGTACCTATACTTCCACATGTTACCATCTCTGTATATATTTCTACATCTATTAATACAATTAATTAAAAGCTACACATTTGTACTGATACCTGCTTTTTTAAAAGATTTATTTATTTATTTTCAAAATCAGAATTACAGAGAGAGAGGGAGAGACAGAGAGCTCTTCTGCTTTGTTCACTCCCCAGATGGCCATAACAGCCAGCATGGGGCCAGTCTGAAGCCAGGAACCAGGGGATTCATCTGGATCTCCTACTTGGGCAGCAGGAGCTCACACACTTAAGCCATCCTCCACTGTTTTCCCAGGACATTAGCAGGATGCTGGATGGGAAATGGAGCAGCCATGACATGAACTGGTGTCCATATGGAATGCCAGTGTCATAGGCTGCAGCTTAGCTGCTACACTACAACACCGGTCTCATGCCTGCATTTTCATTCCGATAGATTCATTTAGCCATCTAAATGAACTTCTCTGTCTGCTAAGAAAGAAATCTGACTCTAATTATCTAAATATACAGTGTTTACATATTTGTTTTTCTTTCTCTGACAAATGAGAAACCTGACTGATGATCTAAAAAACAAGTATTTGTGTATTTATTCAGTCTTTTTTTTTTTGTCAGGCAGAGTTAGACAGTGAGAGAGAGAGAGATACCTTTTTCCGTTGGTTCACCCCCTAAATGGCAGCCACCGCCTGCGTGTTGCACTGATCTGAAGCCAGGAGCCAGGTGCTTCCTCCTGGTCTCCGATGCAGGTGCAGGGGCCCAAGCACTCAGGCCATCCTCCACTGCCTTCCTGGGCCACAGCAGAGAGCTAGACTGGAAGAACAGCAACCAGGACAGAACCAGCACCCCAACCAGGACTAGAATTCAGAGTACTGGTACCGCAGGCGAAAAATTAGCCTAATGAGCTGCGGCCCCGGCCCTATTTAATCAGTCTTAGGACACACAAGATAGTCTCAGAACTGCTAGTGAATACCTCCATAAGAAACAAACTTACTATATCATGTACTTCCTGAGCCTTACCCTACCCAACCAACATACTGTTTTCCAAAGTAATTGATGTCCATTCTTTCTTTCTATATTCCCTGCAGTGCAGTTACATGATTTGAAGGAATTAAGGACCTGTCATCTCAAAATACGCAGAGAAGGTCTATTGAGTCTTTCAAGCTGAAATCACTTTGAGAAATTGTAACAGGGCCATTGACCTGTCTTTTTCTACCCATAGCAAGCCATGTCTCACCACAATTTCTTTACAGTGGTTTATTTGCATCAGTGTTCAAGTAAGGTCCTTTCATAGCATTTGAGAGATATGAATAAACGTAATTCTATAATTTTTGTAATCATGTGTTTCCCACGAACATTTTGAAGACCTTTCCTGTGTGTGCATTTCAAATATGTTTTTGCACCAAATAAACAAATTTTAATTCCATTTCCCATGGCTTTTTGAAGCACCCTTGTACTTTGTAGAAGTGAATGAGTGAATACAGTGTCAGGCAGAACGTCTGGGTTGTGAGGCAACCAGGCATTTGTCTTCTTGGAGGAGAGGACGTGAACATGAGACTATGCCAACAGAGCAGATAAAACCTCTCCTCTGGTTAAAAAAAATAAAAAATAGAAATACCATGCCCAATTTTGGTGTCCCCTTGGGCACTCCCCTCACCCTGGAGCATGGAACAGAGCTCCCTGGACACACCCAGCATACACCTCAGGATATTCACTGAAAGAGAGGACACTCCACTAATCCACAGAGGCACAGTCCAAAACAAAGGTCATCACAGGGGAAAAAAAACACAAATATCTCCACAAATGCCCAAAAATAAATGCAGCAACCCAAGAAACAAGAATAAGGAAGACAATATGACTCCCCCAAAAAAACACAACATTTCAATACTAGAATGTGAAAAAGAAGACACTGAAGAAATGCCAGAAATGGAATTCAAAAAATTGATCATAGGATTACTAAGAAGTAATCAGAAGCAAATCCACAAATTAAACAAATCCATACATGATGTTAATGAACATTTTTCCCATGAAATTTAAGGAGAAATCAAAAGAAATATTAGAAATGAAGAATTCAATAGATAAAAATATAGTGAAAAGCCCTAACAACAGACTCAGTGAGACAGAAAAAAGAATATCTGAGTTGGAAGACAAATTTCTGGAAATTTCACAGTCAATCAAAAAGAAGAAGAAGAAATTAGAAAACCAAAAAATGGTTGCATTGCTTCTTGGCCTTTTGGCTAAGATCAAGTGTAAAAAATAGTATTGTAGGCTGGCGCCGTGGCTCAACAGGCTAATCCTCCACCTTGCAGCGCTGGCACACTGGGTTCTAGTCCCGGTCAGGGCACCGGATTCTGTCCCGGCTGCCCCTCTTCCAGGCCAGCTCTCTGCTGTGTCCCGGGAGTGCAGTGGAGGATGGCCCAAGTGCTTGGACCCTGCACTCCATGGAGACCAGGAGAAGCACCTGGCTCCTGCCTTTGGATCAGCACGGTGCGCCGGCTGCAGCGCGCCAGCTGCGGCAGCCATTGGAGGGTGAACCAACGGCAAAGGAAGACCTTTCTCTCTGTCTCTCTCTCTCTCTCTCACTGTCCACTCTGCCTGCCTGTCAAAAATTCAAAAAAAAGGAAGACCTTTCTCTCTGTCTCTCTCTCTTACTGTCCACTCTGCCTGTCAAAAACAAAAAAACAAAACAAAACAAAACAAAAAAAACAGTGTTGCAGATTTATGGGATACTATATTTTTAAAGATTTATTTATTTATTTGAAATTCAGAGTTGCACAGGGAGAGGAGAGGCAGAGAAAAAGAGAAAGAGAGAGAGAGAGAGGTCTCCCATCTGCTAGTTCACTCCCCAATTCGCCACAATGGCCGGAGCTGTGCCAATCTGAAACCAGGAGCCAGCAGCTTCTTCCAGGTCTCCCACATGGGTGCAGGGGTCCAAGGACTTGGGCCATCTTCTATTGCTTTCCCAGGCCATAGCAGAGAGCTGGATCGGAAGTGGAGCAGCCAGTTCTCGAACCAGTGCCCATATGGGATGCTGGTGCTTCAGGCCAGGCATTAACATGCTGCGCCACAGCACCAGCCCCATATGGGATACTATTAAATGACCCAACATATGGGCCTTAGGAGTTCCTGAATGTATGGAAAAAGAGAATGGATTACAAGGCCTTTTCAGTGAGATAATTACAGAAAACTTCCCTAATTTGGAGAAAGAAATGGACATTCACATACAGGAAGCACATAGAACTCCTAAAACATATAACCAGAAAAAATCTTCACCACAACACATTGTAGTCAAACGCTCCACAGTAAAACAAAAAGAAAAGGTTCTAAAATGTGCATGAGAGATATGCCAGATTACTTTCAGAGGATCTCCAATTAGACTCACAGCTGACTTCACATCAGAAACCCTATACCCTAGGATAGAATGGCGAGATATATTGCAGGTCTTAAGGGAAAAAATTGTCAACCCAGAATACTGTACCCTGCAAAGCTCCCATTTATGAATGAAGGTGAAATAAAGAGCTTCTGTAACAAACAGAAATTGAAAGAATTTGTCACCACTCTTCCAGCCTTACAAAAGATGCTTAACACAGAAACATGGTCTATGAAAGAAAGTGAAGGCAGAAAATCTCCCAGTAAAAGTACAAAGGAAATCCAAAGTAAAAAATTAGGAATATTTATGGAAAAACAGCAAGGCCAAGTCATTACTTATCAATAGTCACTTGGAATGTAAACGGCCTCAACTCTACAATTAAAAGATACAGACTGGCTGAATGGATAAAAAACAAAACAAAGGCCATCTATTTGCTGCCCACAAGAAACAAATCTCACCAACAAAGATATATGTAGAATGAAATAAAAGGATGGAAAAAGAAATTCCATACTAACAAAAAACAAAAAAGAGCTGGTGTATCCATCCTAATATCAGTCAAATAGATTGTTTTTTAAAGCTTTTATTTAATAAATGCATTTTTCATAGGTACAACTTTAGAAATATAGTGATTCTTTTCCCCATACCCACCCTCCCATGCCAATTCCCGTCCCACCTCCTACTCTCTTTCCCTCCCCCTTCATTAAGTTTCATTTTTAGTTTAACTTACATACAGAGGACCAACTCTATGCTAAGTACAGATTTCAACAGTTTGCACACACACACACACACAACATATAAAGTACAGTTCAGCCAAATATATTGTAACACAAAAAGTAGATGAGACAAGGAAAGGCACTATATAATGATTAAGAGATCAATTTAACAGAAAGATGAGACTATTATACAGGTATATGCACCTAATTACAGGTCACCTGGCTATTTAAAAGAATGTTACTGGATGTAAAGGAAGACATAGACTCCCATACAATAGTAATGGAGGACTTCAATACCCCCACTTTCATCAATGGACAGACCAACCAGACAGAAAATCAACAAGGAAACAACAGTCAGTCAACATTATAGACCAAATATACCTAACAAATATTTACAGAACTTTTCATCCTACAGTTGTAGAATACACATTCTGCTCACCAGTGCATGGAATTTTGATCACATGCTACGCCATAAAGCAAGTCTCAGCAAATTCAAAAAAAATCAAAATTATTTCATGCATCTTCTCTGACCAAAATGGAATGAAACTGGAAATCAAGACCTCAAGAGTCTGTAGAATATATGTAAACACATGGAGACTGAACAACATGCTCCTGAATGAACAGTGGGTCATAGAAGAAATCAAAAGAGAAATCAAAAAACTGTTGAGGTACAGATTTTTTTCATACTATTTGTTGAACTCTTTACTTAGTATAGAGTTGATCCTCTGTGTATAAAGCTAATTGAAAATAGATTTTAGTAAAAATTAGAATGGGAATAGGAGAGGAAGGAGGAAGAAGGGTGGGAAAGTGGGTGGGAGGGCGGGTAAGGTGGGAAGAATCACTATGTTCCTAAAGTTGTATTTATGGAGTGCATGAAGTTTGTATACCTTAATTAGAAGGTTTCTGCAGGGAGAGGGGAAGGCAATGATATTCAGAATTGCATTTTAGCAAAACACGCTCTGGTTGTGAGCAGAGACTAGAGGGATGTGAAGCTGCATCTGGGAGCCCCTCTGTGAAGTCATTGGGGTGGTACAGGTGAGAACCCTCAGGACTCTCACACCACGAGTGGAAGAGGATGGACGAGGTGAGAGATGAGGGAGGTGGTAAAAGAGGAAGAGTTGGTGGGATTGTGTTTTATCTAGTGGAAGGGCAGAGAGAGAGCTGAGAATGGCTCCTGCTGCCCTGCTTGGTTTGACTTTCCACAGCACAGTTAAAGTGGGGAGACAGATTGGTGCCAATCTCCATTCCCTAGAGCCAGCTTTGGAGAAAGCAACTCAAACCCTCTCCCCTGGGACCACACCCTCCCCTGTTTCCTTGAGAAAAATAAAAGGCTGGGCAGCTCTCTTGGGCACAGCAATTCCCTAAGGGGTGGCAACAAGAGCTTGGTGAAATCAGCAACTGAACCGTGGGGCAGGTTTCTAGGAAGAACTTGCTCCACAGACCTTTCTCAGGAGCATCTGACCCTCCTGCGCACCTGCCTCCTGGGCACATCCACCTGGCTGCCCCTCAGGCAACTCAAAACCAGTTTGGAATCTCAGAATTGGAGGATGCACACAGAGGCCCAGGCTGGAAACCTTCCAACAGCCCTGCCTCCACTCTCCTCCTTTTCTCCAGTCTCTCCAGTCAGCTGCTGCTGTCTGCTCCCACCCATGTTTCTGCAGCAACCGGGGCTTCGCGTCCTGGATTCTCCATAGCATTTTCAGGCTTGAAACTCTCAGGGAGCATAACTGCCTACAAGGTGAAGTTCAAGCTCTTGAACAGCTATTGAGGCCCATGTATTTCACCCCTCTCTACTGGCTCAGCCTCATTTTGGTCACTCCTCCTCCTCACTCAGACACTTGTCATCACAACCTCTTTCCTCCCTTTTCCCTCCCACTGTTGGACTCATTCCTTCCATCTGCCCATCTCCTCCTCCTCCATTTCCCAGGCTACCTCCTCCTGCTCTTTTAGGCATGCTGAAATCTCACTGCCTGCTGGAAGTTTTCCCAGTCCCATTCTCTCAGCCCATGGCAGGGTGAGTGTGCAGCTCTGGGTCAATCGAGTGGTTTCCAAATCAGACAACCTGGGTTCAAATCATGGCACTGCCACTTGGCACTGTGTGAGTTGGGCAATTACTACCCCTATCTTTCTGCTTCATTTTTTTCTTATTTGTAAAATGGGTCAAAAATAAAACCTATTTTGTAAGGCTGATGACTAAATGTAAGGTTTTAGATCAGGACCTGATAGTCAGAAAGCACTATACCTAAATCTTAATCATTAGATTTCTGCCCTTATCACAGTATTTGAAAAATGCAAACCTTTAATACCACTAGATTTAGATTCTGTATGGGAAAACTTGGAAGTGTATACATTTTTTAAGATTTATTTATTTATTTGAAAGGCAGAGTTACAGAGAGGCAGACAGAAAGAGAGGTCTTCCATCTGCTGTTTCACTTCCCAAATGGTTACAATGGCCAGAGTTTCACTGATCTGAAGCCAGGAGTCAGAAGCTTCTTCTGGGTCTCCCACATGGGTACAGGGATCCAAGGTCTGGGATCACCTTCTACTGCTTTCCCAGGGAATAGCAGAGAGCTGCATTTGAAGTAGAGCAGCTAAGACTCGAACCAGCACCCATATGGGATGAGAGAGAGAGAAAAAAAATCTTCCATCTACTGGTTCACTCCCCAAATAGCTTCAATGGCTGGAGCTAGTCCGATCTGAAGTCAGGAGCCAGGAGCTTCTTCCGGGTCTCCCACATGGGTGCAGGGGCCCAAGGACTTGGGCCACCTTCTACTGCTATCCCAGGCCTTAGCAGAGATCTGGATTGGAAGTGGAGCAGCCAGGACTTGAACTGGTGCCCATATTGGATGCTGGCACTGCAGGCAGCAGCTTTACCTGCTTGGCATGCCACAGTGCTGACCCTGAGTATCAATTTTGATGGTTAGTGATGGTTAGCTTTGGGTTGTGGAAGGGAAGATAATGATATACTTGGTGTATTAATCCTTCACTATGTTTGAAATTTAGAAAAAGAGATGTTATAATTTTTATATATGCAATTTTTTACAATAACATCAAGGATAAATTTTTTGGTATATTTCTTTTTGAAATGAATGAGAGGGGTAGTGAACAGCCTGGGCAGACCAGGCAAGCCACAGCCAGGAGGGCCTAGGTGGAGTCTGAGACAGGAAGTTGGCCTAGGCTTCTTTTTAAGATACTCCTCCTACATGAGAGTGGCCAAGAGACTTTGGCTGAAAGAGGTTTTGTCTTTCCACAGGAAAGAATTCAGATGTGAGACAGAGTAGCCATAAGCAAGATAGCAAGGTACAGGGATTAGGAACACAGCACATATGGGCACTGCTGCCTCATTAATGAGGGGGAGATCCTGTACTTGTCTCCATTTTCATTTGGCTTTTGAACCCTTAGAACTGGAGTATCGCAGAGACCTTTGCATAGCTTTAAAAGTCCCTGCACCTTGAGGTTGTCTACTATGGCTCTTAGTCCTTTTCCAAGGCTCAGGCTTTAATGGATATTGACTCTGATGGGGAAAGGAGGATGGGTCTTTAAGATGAACATAGATAGCCATAGCCCAACCAACATTTCCCTGGACACTACAAACTTTTGGATCAGTGTCTACCTCTGTCAGAGGGAGGAGTAAACTCTCCCCTTGGTCCTGTATGAACTCTGATCTTCATCTGGGCCAGGAGATCTCTACATAGTAAAAGTCCTCTGAGGTTTTGACTATATGGGAAGCACCTGACAGAGGTCCCTGAAAAACGGAGACCTGAGAAGGGAAGTAGGGGATACCAGGGAACGTGCTGGAGGACCTGTCTCCGCAAGCTCAGGTCCCACAGGGATTTACACCTCACAGGAGTCGAGATGGAAAAACCGCCTGTCTGTGAAAGGGATATCTAAACTCTGACCCAGAACTAATGAGATATCCAGGAAATATCAGCTAATGGGATCAGGAATCCGAGTTTGTAGGAACTGAGGAGACCTGGCAAGGTAAGGAGAGCATTTAGAGGAGAGCGACAAGCAGAAGAGAGATGGAGACCTGGTCAGGGTCTGGAGTAAAGAAGGATTTACTGGGGCATGGAGGACGGAGGCCAGGGCCTCACTCCAAATCATGCTCAGTGTCACTGACAAATTGATCTCAGTGGAAAGAAGAGAATGCAGTTTTCATCCTGACCCCTTATCAGGCTGTTGAAGTCTGGTGTCCAGTCAAGGAGCCTTTAAACAACACCAGAGCATGGCCCTGGCCTGAATTTCAAAATTACTCCAAGACCCTCTCCCAGTCTCACTTAATAGGCCAATCCCTGAGAAAGGAAACTGAGCCAGACAGGACCAACATGCCCAGAGCTGAGACATGTAATACGAAGGGTAGGACCTCTAATGTTCATGAGGTCTCCCAGAAAACAGATAATGAGCAATGGAGTCTGAGGTAAAGTATGGAGTCATTGAGGCACTGGGGCACGGATCCCATGGCCTTGCTCCAAACCATGCCCAGTCTCAACAGTGCCATTCCCTGCAGAGAGTGCACTTCACAGCCCAGTGCCCACACAGGATTGTCGGGGACTGGAGTCCAGCCAAGAGATTTATAGAAAGCACTGGAGTGTGCCCTGGCCAGAATTCCTCAGGCATCCCAGGGCCTTTTCCCAGTCTCTTGGGAAGGGCCAGTCCACATGAGAGAGAGTTTAGGGCAGAGCCTCAGCTCCAGGGAATTGCTCCAGCCTAGACAGCAAGCCTAACTCATGAGGCTTGAAACCGGCAGCCACAGTAACCACTTTTAACTGGCTGACAGGGACCCGATGTTCTTGAGAGAGAGAAATAATGTGGAGGAGAGTGAGGATCTCTGAAAAACAGATGCTTGCTCACCTGTCAGGCAAGGCAATCTGATGCTGGCTGGAGTTGAATTTGAACTGGATCTGAGTCATGTTGGAGTTCTGAATCACAGTGCCAAACTCTTATGGGGAAAATGGTGACAAAGGAAGGTGACCTCGGTTCTGGTCTCACAGAGAAGAAGAATTTCCGCATGGACGAGGCAGTAGGCAAAGCAAGATTTATTTACATCAGAAACCTCCCACTGCAGCATCCAGGAGAGGGTGCCAAGAGAGGAAGACCCGAGAAGCTGTGATGGTGGAGTCTTTAAAGCACAGTTTGGGAGAAAGAACACAATAGCCTCTAACATTCAAAGGTCAGGGACAGAACACATCAGAAGGCTGGAATTGTAATCCTGTCAAACTTGTTCATGGTAAAACAAAAAAGTCATCAGAAAGGTGTGCCTGGTAACTTCTTTCTATTCTCACGATAAAGCTAGCAACTCAGTAGGGAGGGATTGGCACCTTTGACAACTTCTGGGGAGAAGTGTGCATTTTGTGCACTTTTAAGAAGACTTTCCCTTTCTTATTCTAACAGAGAGCTGAACTAACTGCCCATCAGTTTATGTAACTCCTTACAGAAGGACCTCTATGTACTTGGTCAAAGACTGAAAGGGATACAAATCAAGAAGCATAATGTGCTTTGGGGTTGTGAGATTGTAAGTAAATTATTTTTCTTTTAAAATATTTGGAATTTTAGATAATATTTCTTACAGTGATAAATTAAAATCAAGAGAACAGACATAAAGCAAAGAACTCTATACAAGACAGAGGCAGAAAGGGAGAGATGAAAGAGAGAGGAAATAGGAACTTCACTTTAACTTGCCATAGATTTCATGGCCTAAGGGCCAGCTATGAACAAAATGGCACAACATTGCTTTGCATTGCACTGTATGACGTGCTAGTGCTTTGCAGACCATGCACCAGCCCCTGGCATAGGCTTTAACTTTGTTGTGTATTAATTTCTGTCTACCTAGTAGCTCCTTTTTCCACATGAACAAGAATATGAATCATTGAGTTCAACCACGCATGAACTTATGCGAACTTGGTAAGCAGTTTAACAGCTCTGAGCCTAATTCTTCATAAAATAGAGGCAGTAACACCTGCCACTGCAGGTTAATGTGTGGCTTAAATGAGATCATAGATGCAAAACAACATATAATTATTCAAAGTGGTGGTTAATATTATCACATGTCAATAGCTTTGTGGGACAGAAAGGGGCTACGCTTACCAGCAGGGCCCCAAATGCAAGAATCTTAGCCTCCTGGTGCAGGAGTTGGAGGGGAGGGCGTGGGGAGTAGAATGAGGCAAAAGCAAACACTTTCCAGACACTACACCAACAAATAAACAAACAAGTGACCCCCAAATTAGAGACCAGTTGAGCTAACAGAAGACAAGACCCAGCTGTGGGGAGGTCAGTACAAGGAGGCCAGGGGTCAACATGCAGCTGGTAGGACTGGGGCCTTACAAGGACAGGCTGATGCCAGCTACCAGGGTCCCTGGCTCAAAAAATGAAAGGAGCCCCAGCCTTGCGTTAGAACAGGATCCTGTTGCCTTTGTTCTAAAGCATGTTTATACATTGGAAAGTACTTCCCCATAGGAAGCATGCTGCGTTTGTAGCTTTTATTCCTGACCAAGGACTCATCAAATAGTCAAGGAAGTGTCATAGGTATGAGAGAGAGGGAGAGAAGAGGGAGAGAGAGAGGATTGTCCATCTGCGTGTTCCATGAGGTGGCAAGCCATCATGTCTGCATATCCTGAGGAGACTGCAAGTCTGATAAAAGCAGCTTAGGAAAAGTATACCACATAGAAGACCAGTTTCCAACAACAAGGCAAATGCCCTCATCTTTTTTGCTGTGAATTTATATGAGGCCCAACAACATGGGAACTACCACAAAAGACCTTGATGTTCTGAAAACAAGGTCAGAACAGAGCTCTGTGGACACTTGAACAGAGAGTAAGAATGAAATGCTCACCATGCCTGAAAGAAACCCCAGCATGGAACTCAAGAGCTGCTTGTCTGAACAAGCCCTCAGCTCTCTACACTCAGTGCTTTGGACTGGTTCATTAACCACTCACCATGCTTGAGAAGACTCCTTAATTCCACTAGCTGTCCTTGTTACTATTTTATTTTATTTCATTTGTTTATTAGAGAAGCAGAGTTACAGAGAAAGGGTGAGACAGAGAGAAAGGTCTTCCATCCACTGGTTCACTCCCAAACTGGCCTCACCAGCCAAAGCTGGGCCAATCTGGAGCCAGGAGCGAGGAGCTTCTTCCTGGTCTCCTACAAGGATGCAGGGGCCCAAGCACTTGGGCCATCTTCCATTGATTTCCCAGGCCACAAGCAGAGAGCTGGATAGGAAGAGGAACAGGTAGGACATGAACTGACACCACAGGTAGAGGCTAACCCTACTAGACCACAGTACCAACCCCTGTTCTTGTATTACAAATGATGTTTAACTTAGACTGCTTTACGTACTGTTCTTGTTAGATAACTTCTAAGTTAAATGTATGGCCTCTTTGCTTGGTTATGTGATTAGTTTATTGGATTACCTTAGGATTAAGGACTTGCCATTTGCCTTGCATAAATTTGCCCTCGCTCACAACTAACAGGAGACATGGCCACTTCTAGGAACCCTCAGTCCATCAGACCTGTGACTTCGGGCGCTGATTTGATTAACAACAATAAAGCATGCCGTTGTAGAAAGACAAAAATTTGGGTGATCAATTAAGGTCTCTCTGCTGCTCACACCAGGGTCTGCCACATGTCTGGCCATCACCTGCTGCTTCCCAGGGTTCATATTAGCAGGAAGCTGGAATCAGAAGCAGAACTAACCTCTTACTCAGGCACACTAATATGGGACATAGGGGTCCCAAAGGGCATCATAGCCTCCATACCAAGTACCCACCCAGTGAAAGATGGAGAGCTTTTTTGAAGGGAGCAGAAAAGAGACAGAAAGCTGGGGGAGGGGATCAGGAACAAGGGGACAAAGAATAGGGCCATGTGGGCCTCTGACCAGGCAACAGGGACTGGTCGGTCACAGTGGCTCTTTTTATTTTATTATGATCATTATTTTATATTTTGTTTATTTATTTGAAAGTCAGAATTAGAGAGGGAGAGAAAGAGAGAGAGAATCTTCCTTCTGCTAGTTCACTCCCCAGATGGCCCCAACTGCCAGGGCTGGGCCAGGTCAAAGCCAGAATCCAGGAGCTTCGTCCAGGTCTCTCACACGGGTGGCAGGAGCCCAGGCACTTGAGCCATCTTCTGCTGCAGTTCCCAAGCCATTATCAGGGAGCTGGATCAGAAGTGGGGCAGTGGAGCAGGACAAGGACCGGCACCCATATGGGGTGCTGGTGCTGCAGGCAGCAGCTTCACCCACCATGCCACAGCACCAGACCTGGTTATTTTTAGCTTGCAGTCAAAAATGCAATCATCTGGACAGAGTGATCAGAGCCAGATCACTTTGCAACTTCAGTTGGCTTTCTCATGGTCAGTATTTGGAATTCTCAAGCAAACATTATGTATCTGGTAAATGAAACATAGCTCAGATTAGTCACAATGTCAGCAGTTAGGTTGTATTAAGCAAATTGAAGTCACTTGAGCCACTGTTACACTCTCTCCCCCTGCATAACCCCGAGGAGGAGTGCTTCAGAACAGTGCTTCTGTAGCTACAGTGTGTGAAAGAATCACCCAGAGACACAGAGGTTGTAAAACACAAATTTCTGGGCCTTCCTAAGAGGAGGTGTTATGATTTCATACTCTCAGAAAGGACCTTCTTGGGGCAAGATATGCCTTTAGCATTTATATTCAGAAATTCCACTTCTGAACATACATCCAAAATGATTGAAAATGGGGTCTCAAAGAAATAGCTATGCAACCATGTTCATAACAACATTATTCACAATAGCCAAAAGGTGGAGCAATGAGGCTGCCCATCAATAGAAGAATGATGAGCACTATGCGTTCTATATAGGCAATGTATGAATCAGTATCAAAAGGAAAGAACTTCTGATGCATGCAATAACATGGATGAAACTTGAGGATGTTATGCTAAGTGAAACAAGCCAGTCACAAAAGACAAATACTGTTTGAGTACTCTTATATGAGGTTTTCTACAGTAGTCAAATTTACAGAGACAGAAAGTACAGCTAGATTGCCAAGGGTCTGGAGAAAGAAGGAAGTGGGGAATTAATTGCTCAGTGAATACAGAGCTTTGGTTTTGCAAGATAAGTAAAGTTCTGAAGATGCATTGTGATGATGGTTGCACAACAATGTAAAGGGGCAGTACCATGGAGTGTACACTTAAAATCGTTAAGATGGTAAGTCTTATATATGTATAGTATATATTTATAATTATATTTATATGTGTCTAAATATATATATTTACTACAATTAAAATTTAAAAGAAAAAGAAAAAATTTTTCATTCCAACAAGCTTTCAGATGACCCTGATTCTGCTGGTCACTGGACCAGCATAAACACATTGGAATTGTAAGCAAATTAGCTTTTAGAGATACCAACTTCCTTCTTTTGAATAAAGGATTAGTCACAAAGCATATAAGTCACAGCTGCTATAATTTGAATAAGATTTGGCTCCTGGATTTGTTGTAGAGGGTTAAATCCCAAAGTCATAAATTGGTAGTACTGAGGGGGGACAAACACCTAATTATGGTGATTAGGAGATAGGGACAGTGGAAGTCGTTAGGGAGCAATGCCCTTGGGAAGTAGTTCTTGCAAGAGCGGTGGTTATCAAAGGTGGAGTGGAGCCCAGCCCTCTGTGCTTCCTGGCTCTCCGTGTGATTGTTCCTCTGCACATTCTCCCTCTTGCTATATCATGCCCTGGGCAGCTTCAGGATTCTTCCAGCAAAACACCAGTTGCTGGACCAGTGGAGTTTACCCAACCTTGAACTATGAACCTCCAAAGCAGTGAGCCAAAATAAACCTCCTTTCCTTCTTAAGTTGTTTGTCTTAGGTATTAAGTAACAGTAATGAAAAGCCAACCGACACAACAGTAATGCCTATTGTCAGCACTGTACCAGAAGTCAGTTTGACTCCTTGGTTCACTTGATGTTCTCAACTGGACAGAGCTCTTAACCTCCCCAGATGCTCACTCATGTTCACATCCATGAAGTGAGAATGTGGATAAATGAGTAGACCAGGTGACTCCTACACCTTCTTTGGCCAGAAGAGTGCATACCTTGAATCTGAAATTGACCCAGGAGCGAGAAAAAGCCAGTTGATGGAATGATTGTGCTGTGTGCTACAGTGTGGGGCCCAGGGCAGTCAGAATTTCCAACCCTAGGGAAAAGCAAAATCTTTCCTGTAAGAAACTCACGTTCATGATGTTGTAGTGCAGCAGATAAAGCCACCTCCCACAATGTCTATATCGAGTCTCAGCCATCCCACTTCTGATCCAGCTCCCTGCTAAAGCACCCGAAAAAGCAGTGGAAGATGGCCCAAGTGCCTGGACACCTTTTCCCTTATGGGAGACCCAGAAGAAGCTCCTGGCTCCTGGCTACTGGCTATTGGCTTCAGCCTGGCCCAGCCCTGGCCGTTGCAGCCATTTGGGGAGTGAACCAGTGGATGAAAGACCTCTCGCTGTCTCTCTGTCTCTCTCCCTCACTCTGTCACTGTCTTTCAAATAAATAAAATAAATCTTAAAAAGAAAAGAAAAGAAAATCAGGTTCATTCAGAATGATTCTGAAGATTTTGAATCAGTGGTTAGCAAACCCACTATCTGACAAGGCATCATTTGAGTCTTGGATTGCTAACGTGTGGTAGTTTCCAGAAATGTGGAATCTAGCAGAGAAAGAAAGCTGTGCCACTACAGAGAAGAAGGCTTCTCGCCAACATTTTTGAGATACACATCAAAGCAAAAGCAAACAAGATCTGGTTTGACCACTTTTGCCTGTTATGTTTAAAACGCAACTTGATTTTTCATGTTACAACTGAGAACTAAAAACTCCAAATTCATTCAAAGTAGTCCAAAGGGAACATTCACCTCAATATGTTTTCCTTCTACTACATGGTTTTATATATATGTAGGTATAGATATATTTTTTAACTTATTCATTTGAAACAGACAGGGAACTCCCGTCTGATGGTTCACTTCCCAAAATGTTTGCAACAGAGCGGGGAGGGAAGGTTAAGTGTAGAATTGGAAACTCAATTCAGGTTTTCCACATGGGTGACAAGAACTCAACTACCTGCACCATAACCTGGCATCCCATATGGACACCAGTCTGAGTCCCGGCTGTTCCATTTCCAGTGCAGCTCCTTGCTAATGTGCCTGGAAAAACAGTAGAGGATGAACCAAGTGCTTGGGCCCCTGCATCCGTATGGGCTCCTGCACCTGTGTGGGAGACATGGAAGAAGCTCCTGGCTCCTGGCTTTGGCCTGTCCCAGCCCTGGCCATTGTGGCCATTTGGGGAGTAAACCAGCAGATGGAAGCTCCCTCTGTCTCTCTCTATACATATATATTACTGACAAATAAATAAATAAATCATTCAAAAAATAAGTATTTTGTTAAAAGTCATAGAGAGAAAGGGAGAGAATCTTCCATCTGCTGGTTCACTCACCAAACACCAACAGTAACAAGGACTGGGCCAGGCCAAAGCCAAGAGCCTGCAACTTCATCTGGGTCTTCCATAGGGTGGTGAGGACTCAAGTAATTGAACTGTCAACTACTGTCTCTGAGGATCACATTAGCAGGAAGCTGTATTGGCAGCAGAGGAGCTGGGACTCCCGCTAGGCACTCTGGTACAGGATGTGGGCACCTTAAATGCTGTTCCACAATGGCCCCCCCTCCCAGATGGCAATACGTTGAGACTGACTGTCTGAGCTCATCCCTGCCAGGTCTGAAACATGGTAAAACTACACAGAGGGAAAAAGAATCTACAAGCACAAAAGAATGACTTGGTAAAGACTGGAACTGCAAACCCATAGATAAAAATACTTATATTAACAAAATAGAACAAGCTGAAAATTCAAGCTAAAATCCAAAATGCCTTTAAGTGGATGTAACTTTTATTTATTATTTTTTTATTTTTTTGACGGGCAGAGTGGACAGTGAGAAAGAGAGAGAGAGACAGAGAGAAAGGTCTTCCTTTTCCGTTGGTTCACCCTCCAATGGCCGCCGCGGCCGGCGTGCTGCAGCCGGCACACCCCACTGACCCGAAGCCAGGAGCCAGGTGCTTCTCCTGGTCTCCCATGGGGTGCAGGGCCCAAGGACCTTGACCATCCTCCACTGCAGTTCCTCGTCATAGCAGAGAGCTGGCCTGGAAGAGGGGCAATCGGGACAGAATCCGGCCCCCCCATCCGGGACTAGAACCCGGTGTGCTGGTGCCGCAGGCAGAGGATTAGCCTAGTGAGCCCTGGTGCAAGTCTGGATGTAACTTTTAAATTCAAGTTCCTCATTCTATTTTTTAAGATTTATTTTGTTTATTTGAAAGACAGAGTTACAGATAGAGGTAGAGACAGAGAGAGGTCTTCTATCCACTGGTTCACTCCCCAGATGGCCACCACGGCTGAAGCTATGCCGATCCGAGGGCCAGGAGCCAGGAGCTTCCGCCGGGTCTTCCACGTGGGTGCAGGGGCCCAAGGACTTGGGCCATCTTCCACTGCTAACCCAGGCCACAGCAGAGAGCTGAATAGGAAGAGGAGTAGCTCGGACTAGAACCGGCGTCCACGTGGGATGCCGGCACTTCAGGCCAGGGCTTCAACCTGCTGCGCCACAGCGCTGGCCCCCGAGTTCCTCATTCTTATTATTTTGAAGCATTATTTCCTTAAGTGTAACACTGAGCCCCTAAACTGTTAGTGGTTAGTTCTGGGATTTGCTGCTAATTCAATTTTAAAGTGAAATTAAATATTCTATAACAAGCCTTATAAATCTAAATTAACTGGTTGACTCTTCAACTATTCTCAGATACACAGCTTGAATAATATGCCTAGTGAAAACAAAGAAATCAATTTTAACTTTTGAGGGAAACAAAAGCATACAACAGAAAAATTTGACATTCCATTTTACTGAGTTACCAGAGGTCAAAAAATCACTTCAAAAGAATGTTTCCTCTTGCTTCTGCTGCCCTCTAGTGGTGCCACCAGCGGTGTTTAAAAGAAGCAAAGAAAACAAGTGGAGGTGGTGGGTGGGAGGCACAGTACTGGGATGGAGGTGACCCAGAGGTCTAGGCAGATGCTGTAACATGTCCTCCATGTTCATGACTCCCCCTGCTCGGGTGGGAGCTCGCTTTGCCCAAGGCCACTGACCCTGAACGCCGCCCTTGGACTTTGAATGAGTGTGTGGTCTGGCGTGTGAGGCGGCAGTCTCGACTGATGTAGTGATGGATTCAAAGTAGAACTTTCAGCGGCCCCCAGGAGCATCAAGCCACCATATCAGGAGCCTGCCAAGGCCCTCTGCGCCTAGCGATCACTTGTGGCGATGAAACTCTTGAACAGTAATAAGAAAAGAAAACCTTTATGGGCCATGCTTAAGGTGCCATTCTGTGGTCATTGCAGATCTAGTAACTGCATATGTGGTGCCCGAATGAGAACATGTGAATCTTCCAACAAATAATGACATAGAAACAACACCCAAGAAAGAACAAGAATAGCTTGGAAGAAGCAAACATAACCATCCACAGGTGAGTGAACAGCAAAACAATATCCAGAGTCCCTCAGAATCAGCCCTTAAGGCATTCAGATCCGGCCAAAAAGTACATGAGAGTATTTCAGGCATGGAAAGCCAAGACACTCTGGGAAAAAAAAAAACCAAAACCTAAATGAAAGATCTCTGCGAGTGAGATCCCAGTGGAAAGAACAGGTCATCAAAGAAGGAGGTACCTTTCTCTGAAGGGAGGAGAGAACTTCCACTTAGACTATGACTTTGTCTAAATATGATCAGAGTCAGCGAACTCAAAAGGCTTCCATAGCCTTGGCAACTCATGACAAGAGCCTAGGGTGATTATTGATGCCATAAACAAGAGTGTCAATTTGTTAAGTCAACAACAGGAGTCACTGTGCACTTACTCCTCATGTAGGATCTCTGTCCTTAATGTGCTGTACATTGTGATTTAATGCTATACCTAATACTCAAACAGTATTTTTCACTTTGTATTTCTGTATGGGTGCAAACTATTGAAAGCTTTACTTAATATATGCTAAATTGATCTTCTGTATATAAAAATAATTGAAAATGAATCTTGATGTAAATGGAAGAGGAGAAGGAGTGGGAGAGGGGAGGGTTGCAGGTGGGAGGGAAGTTATGGCGGGGGGGAAGCCACTGTAATCCATAAGCTGTACTTTGGAAATTTATATTCATTAAATAAAAGTCAAAAAAATAAAAACATCCAGAGTCTTCTCTCTGGCCGAGAGAGTACAGGAAAACCACAAGGTGAAATGCAAGTGATTCACCTTTGCCAAGAAAAGGAGGTAGACATTGCAGCAAGAGAAAAGAATTGTGAGGAAATGAATGGTGAACCACTATCATCAATGGGCTGATAGCAAAGAAAACATTCTATATCAGAACAGTCACTGGAGGCTATAAGAAGTTACTATATTAACTTAGAAGATGAATTAAAGAACATAAAGAAGACATTCAGGGAAATTTAGAATCAGAAGATCAACAAAAGGAGGTAGTCCAAAACGCTGAAAAAATTCAAGATCATCCAAAAAAGTATAATTCAAATAACCATTCAAAATAACTTGAGTCTTTCTAAAGCATGTATGTCATGTACTATGAGAATTACACCAGTTTAGAACATAAGTAAGCCTGTGCGAAGTCAGGAAAAACTTCCAGTGTTAAGCTGTTTTGAAATGCATAGCATTTGAGCATTAGCCATAAATTTTGTGCATTATTCACAGAGCAACATAGAATCATGATATATTCCCCAAATGATTGACTTCAAATTTCAAGAATTTGCATAATAACACTTCAGATGTTTATTCAGAAATGTATTATTGTAAATTGACTTGTGAGAATAATTAATTTCTAATACACATTTAGGCTTGATCAAGAAAATCATGAGTTGAAAGACATAATGCTAAAGCAATCAAGAAAACAAAATTCTTCAGGAAATCCTGTTCAGACTAATTTCAGTTAAGTCAGTCATCCTATTATTGTTATACTGAAAAGGACTCTTTATTTCACTAGTGGGCAATTATAAGAATATTTCAGGGGGCTGGCGCTGTGGCATAGTGGGCATAGGTGCTGTCTGCAGTGCCAGCATCACGTATGGGTGCCAGCTCGAGTCCCAGCTGTTCCACTTCTGATCCAACTTTCTACTATGGCCTAGGAGAGCAGTGGAGGATGGCCCAAGTGCTTGGGCCCTGCACCCATGTGGGAGATCAGAAGAAGCTCCTGGCTTCAGATCAGCCCAGCTGCAGCCATTGCTGCCATTTGGGGAGTGAACCAGTGAATAGAAGACCTCTTTCTTTGCCTCTGCCTCTCTGCAATTTGTCTTTCAAATAAATAAATAAAATCTAAAAACAAAAAACAGTATTTCAGATAATATGAAATTTGCAAATACTTTTACTATAATAATATGGATTCTGCTTGCCACAAGTAATGTGCATTCTCTTAGTTTCATACTACACATCAACAAGTTCATAATGTTAATGATTGTGGTAATTAAGATTTTAACTTAGAGATTTCAATAAACATAAAAACAATAAGTAAAAAGAAGACAAGTAGAAATGAGGGGGGGGAGGGGGAAGAGAACATGTTCTTTGCTGAATGTATGGAGCTCCTAGTATCAAAATATGATTGAATTCAAAATGCATTTCAAAACTGAAACTTGTTCATTGGTGATGGTGACATGCTGTGTTCTCTCAAACAAAAACCTGCTACCCGAATAGTTACAAAAAATAACAACCACGTAATTATTGCATTTTGCTTGGAAGCAATTTGAACAAAAGATTTCATCCTCAATTTACAACCTGGGAACTGCCTATGGCAGAGCTGAATTCATGGCAGATCAGGAAGAGGTGTTATTTGATGATGGCACTGGTTTGCATTTAAGTACCATCCACATCCAAGTCTCTGAAGCCAATATGGGAGAAGGGTATTATTCTAGGAAAACCTAGTATACAAGAACCAGCCACCAAGACAATGGTGTGGAGCCATTGAATAAAGAGGCAGGAGGGCAATGTTGTGGCTTAGCAGGTTAAGCTTCTCACTACGTTGCTGGTATCCAATAATGGCACTGATTTAAGAACTGGCTGCTCCACTTCTTTTTTTCCCAGAAACCTTTTATTTAAGGAATACAAACTTCATGCTTTCATAAATACAACTTTAGGAATATGGTGATTCTTCCCCCTATAACTGCCCTCCCACCCACACTCTCGCCCCTCTTCTTCCTCCCTCTCCTATTCCCATTCTTATTTTTTACTAAGATCTATTTTCAGTTAACTTTATAGACATACAATTTTTTTAAAGATTTATTTTTATTTATTTGAAAGACAGAGTTACAGACAGAGGTAGAGACAGAGAGAGGTCTTCTATCCAGTGGTTCACTCCCCAGATGGCCGCCATGGCTGAAGCTGTGCCGATCCGAAGCCAGGAGCCAGGAGCTTCTTCTGGGACTCCCATGTGGGTGCAGGGAGGGGCACAAGGACTTGGGCCATCCTCTGCTGCTATCCCAGTCCATAGCAGAGAGCTGGATTGGAAGAGGAGCAGCTAGGACTAGAACCAGCGTCCATATATGATGCCGGAGCTTCAGGCCAGGGCATTAATCTGCTGCGCCACAGCATCGGCCTCTAGGCATACAATTAACTCTATACTAAGTAAAGAGTTCAACAAATTCTATGAGAAAAAAAAAACTGGTCCTCAAATCCAAACAAGGACTTTTCAAAGTTATTGATTCTTGAAGTGTTCATTTCACTTCTGTAGATTACCTTCTAGGTGCTCTATTAGTTATCAAAAATCCAAGAGAACATATGGCATTTGTGCTTTGGGGACTGACTTATTTCAGTAGGTATGATGTTTTCCAGTTTCATCCATTTTGTTTCAAATGACAGGATTTCATTTTTTTAGTATTCCATGTTGTACATATCCCATAATTTCATCATCCAGTCTTCAGTTTATAGGCATTTGGGTTGATTTTATATCTTAACTATCATAAATTGAGCTGAAATAAACATGGAGATACAGATAACTCTTTCATATGTTGATTTAATTTCCTTTGGGTAAATTCCCAGGAGTGGGATGGCCGGGTCATATGATTGCTCTACATTCAGATTTCTAAGGTATTTCCATACTGTCTTCCACAGTGGCTGTACCAGTTTACATTCCTACCAATAATAAATGAGGGTACTTTTTCTCCACATTCTCACTAGCACTTGTTTCTGTATGAAAACCACCCTAATGGGGTGATATGAAACCTCTTTGTGGTTTTGATTGTGTTTCCACGATGACTAAAGATCCTGAGCAGTTTTTCATGTGTCTGTTGGTCATTTAGATTTCGTCTTTTGAAAAAATGCCTGTTTAAGTCCTTTGCCCATTTCTGACTAGATTGTTTGTTTTTTGTTATTGAGTTTGTTGATCTCTTTATATATTCTGGTTATTAATCCCTTTATCAGTTGCAAATATTTTCTCCCATTCTGTTGATTATCTCTTCACTTTGCTGAGTGTTTCTTTTTCAGTGCAGACAGAAGCTTCTAAATTTGATATAATCCCATTTGTCAATTTTGGTTTTGATTACCTGTGCCTCTGGGGTCTTTTCCAAGAAATATTTGCCTGTGCCAATGTTTTTCAGGGTTTCCCCAATGTTCTCTAATAATTTAATGGTGCTGGGACATAGATTTAGCTCTTTAATCCATATTGAATCAATTTTTATGTTAAGGTATAAGGTAGGGGTCTTGCTTCATACTTTTGCGTGTGGAGATCCAGTTTTCTCAGCACCATTTGTTGAAGAGACTGTCCTTGATCCTTTGCCAAAAATAAGTTTCTTTTAGCTCCTTTGTCAAAGATAAGTTGGTTGTAGATGCATGGGTTGATTTCTGAAGTTTCTATTCCAGTCCATTGGTCTATCCATCTGTTTTTGTACCAGTACCAGCTGTTTTGATTGTAACTGCCTTCTATATATCTTGAAATCAGGTACCATGATGCCTCCAGTTTTGTTTTTGATGTATAATATTGCTTCAGGGGACCAGCATTGTGGCATAGTGGGTAAAGCCATCACCTGCAGTGCCGGCATTCCACATGGGTGCCAGCTTGAGTCCCAGCTGCTCCACTTCTGATCCAGCTCTCTGCTATGGCCTGGGAAAGAAGTGGAAGATGGCCCAAGTTCTTGGGCTCCTGCATCCGTGTGGGAGACATGGAAGAAGCTCCTGTCTCCTGGCTTTGGATCAGCACAGCTCCAGCTGTTGAGGCCAACTGGAGAGTGAATCAGTGAATGGAAGACCTCTCTCTGCCTCTCATTCTCTCTCTATGCAAGATTGATTTAGTTGTTTGGGGTCTCCTGTGTTTCCATATGAATTTCATCATCATTCTATACCTGAGAAGAATGTCCTTCATATTTTGATTGGTATTGCATTGAATCTGTAAATTGCTTTTGGTAGTATGGACATTTTGATGATGTTGATTCTTCCATATGTTTAATATGTTCTTCCATATGTTCCATCCATGAATATGGAAGATTTTCCCAATTTTTGTGTCTTCTATTTCTTTCTTCAATATTTTGTAATTCTCATCATAGAGATCTTTGACATCCTTTGCTAAATTTATCCCAGAGTATTTCATTTTTTTGTAACTACTGTGAATGGGATTGATCTTAGAAGTCCTTTCTCAGCCATGGCATTGTCTGTGTATACAAAGGCTGTTAATTTTTCTGTGTTGATTTTGTATGCAGCCACTTTACCAAACTCTTCGATGAGGTCTGGTAGTCTCTTAGTAGAGTCTTCTGGATCCCCTATATATACTATCATGTCATCCACAAATAGGGATAGTTTGACTTCTTCCTTCCCAATTTGTATCCCTTTGATTTCTTTTTCTTACCTAATGGCTCTGGCTAAAATTTCCAAGACTGTATTGAATAGCAATGATAAGAGTGGACATTCTTGTCTAGTATCAGATCTCAGTGGGAATGCTTCCAACTTTTCCCCACTCAATAGAATCCTGGCCATGGGTTGTCATAAAATGCCTTGACTGTGTTGAGGAATGTTCCTTGTATACCCAATTTGCTTAAAGTTTTCAACATGAAAGGATGTTGTATTTTATCAAATGCTTTCTCTGCATCTATTGAGATAATCATATGGTTTTTGTTATTCAATTCATTAATATGATGTATCACATTGATTTGCAAGTGTTGAAACATCTCTGCATACCAAGGATAAATCCAATTTGGTCTAGGAGAATGATCTTTCTGAGGTGTTGTTGAATTCGATTGCCTATTATTTTGCAGAGGATTTTTGTGTATATGTTCACCAGAAAAACTGGTCTATAGTTCTCTTTCTCTGTTGTATCTTTTTCTGGTTTAGGAATTAAGGTGATACTGGCTTCATAGAAAGAGTTTGGGAGGATTGCCTCCCTTTCAATTGTCTTGACTAGCTTGAGAAGAATTAGAGTTAGTTCTTCTTTAAATGCCTGGTAGAATTCAGCAGTGAAGCCATCAGATCCTGGGCTTTTCTTTGATTGGAAGGTCTTTATTACTGATTCTGTTTCCATCTTGGTTATGGGTCTGTTTAGGTTTTCTTTGACTTCATGATTAATTTAGGTAGATTGTAGGTGTCCAGGAATCTATTTCTTCCAGGTTTCCTGATTCGTTGGCATAGAGCTCTTTGTAGTAATTTCGGATGATTTTTTTCCTGTGGTGTCCATTGTTGTGTTTACTTTTTCTTCTCTAATTTTATTGATTTGGGTTTGCTCTCTCCTTCTTTTGGTTATTTGGGCCAAAGTTGTGTAAATTTTGTTTATTTTTCAAAGAACCAGCTTTTTGTTTCACTGATCTTTTGTATTGTTTTTGGTTTCAATTTTTCTTATTTCTTCTCTAGTTTTAGTTATTTAATTATTTCTTTTCTCCTACTACTTTTGCGTTTGGTTTGCTGTTGCTTTTCTAGATCCTTCAGATGCATTGATAGCTGATTTATTTGGTGCCTTTCCAATTTAGTGATGTAGGCATCAATTGATATAAACTTTCCTCTTAACACAGCTTTTGCTGTATCCCATAAGTTTTGATATGTTGTATTGTCATCTTCATTTGTTTCCATTTATATTTGATTTCTTCAGTGACCTACTGTTTATTCAGGACCATGTTGTTCAGTCTCCATGTATTTACATGTTTTAGAGATTCTTGAGTTGTTGATTTCCAGCTTCATTCAATTGTGAGCAGAGAAGATGCATGCTATGATTTCAATTTTTTTGAATTTGTTGAGACTAGATTTTTGGCCTAGCATGTGGTCAATCCTAGAGAAAGTTCCATGCACTGGTGATAATAATGTGTATTATGCAACTGTAGGATGAAAATTTCTGTAGATATCCATTAGGTGCATTTGGTCTATAGTGTGAATTAACTCTGTCGTTTCCTTGCTGGTTTTCAGTCTGGTTGATCTGTCCATTGCTGAAAGTATTGCGGTCTATGTTTCCATTTAGACATATTAGCATTTCTTTTAAATAGCCAGGTGCCCTTTAATTAGGTGCACATCTTTTTAATAGTCACATCTTCCTGTTAAATTGATCCTTTAATCACTACATAATGCCCTTGTTTGTCTTGTTTAACAGTTTTTGTATTAAAGTCTATTTTGTCTGATATTAGGATGACTACACCAGCTCTTTTTTGGTTTCTGATGGCATGGAATATCTTTTCCCATCCTTTCACTTTCAGTCTGCATGCATCTTTGCTGGGGAGATGTGTTTCTTGTGGGCAGCAAATAGATGGGTTTTGTTTTTAATCCATTCAGTTAGTCTGTATGTTTTAACTGGAGAGTTGAGGCCATCTACATTCAAGGTGATTACTGATAAGTAATGACTTTGTCCTGCCATTTTTCAATAAATATTCCTATTTTTTACTTTGGATTTCCTTTGTACTTTTACTGGGAGATTTTCTGCCTTCACTTTCTTTCATAGTGATGACCATGTTTCTATGTTTCTGTGTCCAGCACATCGTTAAGCATCTTTTGTAAGGCTGGAAGAGTGGTGACAAATTCTTTCAATTTCTGTTTGTTACAGAAGCTCTTTATTTCACCTTCATTCATAAATGGGAGCTTTGCAGGGTGCAGTATTCTGGGTTGACAATTTTTTCCCTTAAGACTTGCAATATATCTCGCCATTCTATCCTAGGGTATAGGGTTTCTGATGTGAAGTCAGCTGTGAGTCTAATTGGAGATCCTCTGAAAGAAATCTGGCATATCTCTCATGCACATTTTAGAACCTTTTCTTTTTGTTTTACTGTGGAGCGTTTGACTATAATGTGTTGTGGTGAAGATTTTTTTGGTTATATGTTTTAGGAGTTCTATGTGCTTCCTGTATGTGAATGTCCATTTCTTTCTCCAAATTAGGGAAGTTTTCTGTAATATCTCACTGAAAAGGCCTTGTAATCCATTCTCTTTTTCCATACATTCAGGAACTAAGAAGACTCTTATGTTGGATCTTTGATGGTATGCCATAAGTCTCCAACACTTTTTTAGTTTTCTAATTTTTTTGGTCTCACATTAAATTTTCCAGAGATTTGTCTTTCAAATCAGATATTGTTTCTTTCTTCTGCCTCACCAAGTCTGTTCTTAAGGCACTCTATTCTATTGATTTCTTCTTTTACAATATTTCATTTTGATTTTTCTTTAAAATCTCAATTTCATGGGAAAAATTTTTATTCATGTCAGGTATGGATTTCTTTAGTTCGTGAATTTGTATCTGATTACTTATAAGTAATCCTACAATCAATTCTTTGAATATCATTTCTGGAATTTCATCACTCTCTTCATCTTCACATTCTAGTATTGAATAGTTTGTCTTTTGGGGACATCATGTTGTTTTCCTTTTTCTTTTTTCTTGATTTGCTTCATTTGTTATTAGTCATTTGTGGAGATCCTTGTTGGTATTTTGTCCCCCTGTGAGGGCTTTTATCTTTGAACCACACTTTGTGGCTTACTGGAGTGTCCACTCTTTCAGTGAATGCTCAAAGTAGGTGTGGTCAGGGAGCTCTGTACAGTGCTTTAGTGTGAGGTGATGACTAAGATGACACCCAAGTTGGGCATAGTAAATCTCTCTTTTTTTTTAATCAAAAGGGAATTTTTGTTCAGTTATGTTGGCATAGTCTCATGCTCACCTCCTCTTTCAAAGGAGATCAGTGCCTGGGCAATAGCCCCAGTGGGTACACTTATCATTTGTGCTTCCACAAGTACCACACAAAGGATCCATGTAGTCTTCGGTCTGAGCATGGATCCTACAGCAATGACCCTCACCAGGGAATCAGTGAGCCCTGAGCACATGGAGCTGCCCACAGTGACTGCCCAAAATCCCAGTCACACCCTGCACCCTCCCACACAGCCACAATGTTTTCACAGTCCTGACACACAAGGCTCCCACAGTCATGAGCTCCTAGCCCCCTGTCAATTCTCCCAGCCAGACTCAGGCATCTCAGCTCAGCTGGTTGCTGGGCTCACAGACACAAGCTGGTGCAGCTGTTGTGTATGTCCAAAATGGTACCCACCCCCTCTTGGCTAGTTACAGGATGCTGGTGCTTGGTGCTCAGGGAGAGAGCATCATGCCCCCTTTATTTTTCCCTCTAGGTTAGCAGGTACACTGTCCCCAACAAGGCTCCAAGCCAGACTCACTCCAGGCTCTTCCTGCAGCTTTATCATCTGTGGCTTGGGCTACTGCAGTCTGGTATCACCTCACTCCAAAACTGGTGCTAAGACTCTCAGTTGTGCTGGGGTCCTGAGTTGTCTATATCCACACCCTCCATGTAGGTCCACAGTGTCCTTCTAATTTATATGGAGTTTCTTCTGTCACTTTCTCCCTAACTCTTCCCTGATACTGTAGTCTCTCCACTTTTTTTAGACTATTGTCCCCTAGACTAGAGCAGTAAGCTCCCTCCCTTTTCTGCCATCTTGACTTTCCCAGCTTATAGCTGCTCCATTTCTGATCCAGCTCCCTACTAATGCACCTGGGAAAGCAGTGGAAGATGGCCCAAGTGCTTAGATCCCCGTACCCATGTAAGAGAACTAGAAGAAGCTCCAGGCTCCTGGTTTCGGCCTGACCCAGCCCTGACCATTATGGCCATTTAGGGACTGAACTAGCAGCTGGAAGACTTCTCTCTCCTTCTCTCTCTCTCTCTCTCTCTCTCTAATTCTTTCAAATAAATAAAAAAAGAAAATTTGAAAAAAGAGACTGACAAATCCAGGGTTACCCAATATGTAATTTATTAAGCAGACTTATTGACAGAAATGTGGTCTCAGGGGGTCAGGAGACATGGATCTCACATCCCATGTCAGGAAGGGGCTTATTTTAAGCAAGACAAAAGTGAGTGGCCCACAGCTATCCTGAGTGCACCTTGCTGTTATCAAGAAATATTAACATTCCAGGCATTAGACAAGTAATATTCCAGGGTCCAGCCAGCAAGACTAGCTTGGGGGCTTATCTTAACAACT
Organism: Sylvilagus floridanus; assembly: GCA_949820135.1. Lineage (NCBI taxonomy): Eukaryota > Metazoa > Chordata > Mammalia > Lagomorpha > Leporidae > Sylvilagus > Sylvilagus floridanus. The sequence continues at coordinate 112,110,425 of OX463227.1, read as the reverse complement.
TTATCTCCTAAGTTTTGGGATGACTATCAGCATTAAGCTAAAGGGCAAGATGACAGTTATGACCAAAATAACTGTAATCATGTCAACCTGAATGCCTACAATGTATGGGTGCTGGGACAGTAGGACCATGCCAGCTGGGGTTACCCAAGGACTCAGATAGCAGCAGATAACCAGGTGTGGCCAATAAAGTTGAGTACGCAGATGAGTTGAGTGCCAGGCACTATCTACATAATGTCATGTTCCCATTTTACAGATAAGGAGAAGGAGGCTCAGAAAGATAAAGATTGGGTTAGTGACTCAGCTGGCAAGTGACAGATGCCAGGTCTTTCTGATGCCAAAGTCCATGCTTTTCTCACCACATCATGCGCCTCTTACTCAAAACGAAAGAGACAAGGCAAACCATAGTCTGGGTGTTCAAGAGAACATGAACAAATGCCACCACCTTGAAACTAAGGGAGCTCTCAAACTCAGAGCAGGCAGAGATGGAGAGAGGGGCTCCTATGGTACAGATGGCAAGTGAAGGGTGAAAAGCCATAGAATATTCTCACACCAGGGAGGATGGCTTGCTGTCTGGGGAGCCAAGAATGTGTGTGTTTGGAAAGAGGAGTCATAATACACAGCACTGTCACAAACTTCGGTGGGCACATGAGTCACCCAGAAATCTTGCCAATTTGCTCACCCCACTTGTGACACCAGAATCCCATATTGGATTACTGGTTCACGTCCCGGCTACTCCACTTTCAACTCAGCTTCCAGGCAATGTTCCTGAGATCTCAGTACATGATGGTCTAAGTACTTGGGCCCTTGCCTCTCATGTGAGACACCTGTCTGGGTCCTGGTTCCTGTCTTCAGACTGACCCAGAGCTGGTTGTTGTAGCCATTTGGGGCTACCACAGATAAAAGCAGATGCTACAGCAGATGGAAGAAATCTGGTAAAAATGCAGATTATAATTCAATACAGCTGAGGTGAGGCCCGAGCCTACATGTCTAACAAACTCCCAAGTGCTGCCCACGCTGCTGACTAGGGGCACACGTAGACCACAAAAGCGAACCAGGAAGTTCAGACGCAAGTGCTCTCTCCAGGCACGCTCCACACGCGGTGGGGACAGACGGTATCGTGAACAGTACTGAGGTTGCACCCACACCAACACTGCCGAATGCCTGTCATTTCCTGCCACTGCTACGGTCCAACCACGGGTCTCCACTATTTGTGGCAAAAAATACATGCTGGTACTTCAAAAGCTCAGGGAATATCACAAAAAGGTTTTTATTTTGGTGCAAGAATATTTTGAAATCCATGTGTAGCTTTTTCATAAGCTTCACTTCCCATGAACTTTTTGAAGCCCCTTCATGCAAGGTTATTGCTTGGCCAGAATCACCAGCCCGAGACTGTTCTGTCTTTTCTGTTAGCCCTTCTTCGTTTATGCAGTGGGTGGGTGGCCCTGGAGCTGCAGCGCATGTCTGTTCTTGCAGACTTCGTGCTGAAGGTCGAGGAGCATCTCACTCTGCCTTTCCTTTCTTGGCGTAAAGGGGCTCTTTCCCCCACAATGCCTCCTTTATAAACTTCATTCTCTGCAATTACAGGAAGCAGGACTGAACTGTGGGACAGGGTTTAGGAGGCTGGTACGGAGCAGAAGCCACAGGCAGGTGTTTGGGAGGAGGAGGTTTTCCTGCCCTAGACCCGCACGGTTGTTTCTGCAGAACACAACACTGCTCCTGTGTTCAAGACTTCCACTATCCTATTTAGGCAACTCCAAGGCCAATCTTGTCCTCAGGGCCACTAGCAGAATATCTGCTTCTCTTTTCTATGTTTGGAAGGAACAAGGGAAACTATGACATACTGAGAATCTGCTATGCATCAAGCATTGTGTCTAAATCCATCATTTGATTCTCTCTCTCTCTCTCTCACACAACACACGCACATATACACCTGCCTTGAACCAAGAATCAGAAAGCAACCTCTGATTTTTTTTGTTTCTTTTGAACTCATCTCATTTATGAGAACAAATGTGATCTTTGCTATCTACCGAAAAGCCAAGAATATCTTTCTAGTGCTTTGTTTTGGTTTTCTCTATGTGCATGTCTTGAATCAACAGAAGAAGGAATTTTCGAAATTGCTCAGAATTACGGACATTATGGAAAATAATTTTGGAAAACCCTTTGCAGACCCATTCCCTAGAGGAAGCTACAGCTAGCCCTCCCCCTTGGCATCATGCCTTTGTGGCTTTGCCTGATTCAGTTTTCTCTGCATCTCTTCCAGATATGGGACGCTTCTGTCTGTTTGTTTCACACTTGGCAGGCTGCTTAATCACTGCATAGATCTATCCTCTGTGATGCCTTCTGGGAATACTACATGCAGCTAAATTATAGTTTTAGATTTTACCACAGAGACTTGAAAAGAAAGACAATTGAATGAACCAGATTATTGGATTCTTTTGCAATTGTGAAGGAGAAATGGAGGCATGAGAAATAACAGATACTTCTACTTATATTTTGCAGCCTGGTGAACAGGTGATACGGCTTAGGTGATACCTGAGAGCTCTGCACACATCTTTCCACTGTACTGGCTGCCTTGTAATGCCGTCTAATCATAGTGGAGGATTCTCCTTCCCCCTTCAACTTCCTTTGCTGTCGTGATTGACAGCAGGCACCCCTCAACCAGACCCAACCATGCTCAAACCTCCTTCCAAGCATTTAACTCTGATCATGGAAAGTGACTTAACTTAGCCTTACATGGAGGTCGTGAAGACTAAGTAAGAGGTATAAATGCTGAGCACAAGGTAGTTTCAGGGCAGGCACTCAGTAACAGTAGCTGTTAGTATCATTGCTCCTCCTAAAACAGAAGAGGATGTGGGAAAAGGATTTAAGGGTCCTGAAGAGTGAACATAGAAAATGCGGATGACGGAAGTGAGTCAGTTGCCCCCAGAGCCCCTGGAATGGCCGCTGTCTCAGGTAGTTGGGAGTCTGACCAGGAAACTCTGCAGAGTCTCCCAGGCAGGTCCTGTGAATGCTGCAGGGGAGAATGGAGCCACCCAGGTCCACTGCCTGAGGACTCTGGTGGTTGTCCACAACAACTGCTAGGAAAGCAAAGCACCCCAGGTCCCTTTCTGGGCCACTGGCCTGGTGCACCTGTACTATTAAAATGCTCTCAGGCCGGCGCCATGGCTCAACAGGCTAATCCTCTGCCTGCAGTGCTAGCACCCCGGGTTCTAGTCCCAGTCGGGGTGCCGGATTCTGTCCCGGTTGCTCCTCTTCCAGGCCAGGTCTCTGCTGTGGCCCGGGAGTGCAGTGGAGGATGGCCCAAGTCCTTGGGCTCTGTACCCGCATGGGAGACCAGGAGAAGCACCTGGCTCCCGGTTTCGGATCAGCGTGGTGCACCAGCCGCAGCGCGCCAGCTGCGGCAGCCATTGGAGGGTGAACCAACAGTAAAGGAAGACTTCTCTGTGTCTCTCTCACTGTCCACTCTGCCTGTCCAAAAAAAAAAAAAAAAAAAAAAAAAAAAAGAATGTTCTCACCTGGAGGTTGGGCTGAGCAAGGAAGTCCCTACAAGACTGGATTCCTTCATGCTGTTGGTGACCACAGTGGGAAAGAAGATGGAGGAGAGGCTGAGCATCTCTAGCCCAAAAATCCAAAATCCAAAATTTAATGGGCACCAACATGATGGCACAAAAAGAAAATTCCAGTCAAAGTGCAGAGGAAGTGAAATATTACATAAAATTACCTTCAGTGTACGACTAAAAGGTGAATATGAAGCATAAATGAATTTCGTGTTGGGGTTTGGGTCTCATTCCCAAGATATCTCATTACATATGTGCAAACATTCCAAAATCGGAAAAACATGAAATCCAAAACAGTTGTAATCCCAAGCATTCCAGATAATGAATACTCAACTTCTACATTCCCCCCACCTGGCACCTGAGACTTCCTAAATTGTGTGCTTTTCATGTATTTGCCCTTAACTCTGACAGAGGAAGGCCCCTCGGGCCTGGCAAGAGTGGGCCTGGCTTCTTACCTTGGTCCTGACTTTGTCTACAGGAACTTAGGTCCCCTGGCTTCTCAGGGCTTCAGTTTCCTCCCCTGTACAAATCTGAATTATCAGATGTCTCTTGGAGAGTTGTTGAAAGGATTAAATCATAGAATGGATGTCAAGTACCTGGAAGGGTGCCTGGCCCATAGACAGTGCTCTCATGACTTTTGTCTAACTCAGTCTCTATTTGGTGTAGTTTCGGCATGATAGACTTCTGATCCCTGACGTAGCCATACCCGTTTCCTGATACCTGAAATTCCTTTTAGAAAAGATAAAGATTTTTTTTTAAACCACAATTAAATATAAAGTACAAATTGTGCACATAAGGGAGGTTACATGAATCTGAGAACTAATTGTGAAGATGAAGAGTGCTGTGGTTGGAATAGACAGAAAGAACAGGATTCCCAACCGGCTTCTCAGACAAAGATGGTTATATTTGGTTGGGTCAGCCAGAGTGTGTGTGTCAGCTCCGCAGGTCCTGACGCCTGACTGAATAATGTGCCTCTGGATATAAAACTACAGGAGGAAGCTTACTTGCAAGGTCCAAACAACAACGATAACAGAAATAGACTTTACCTGAAACAGGAGAGATTTGTAGCCAGCAAGACAAGAAATTCTCAGATGCCAGAGTGCCAAGTGGGGGCCAAGGCCACTGGCTGTGTCCCCACCCCAGTGTTTCTGGAATGGAGGATCAAAGGTTGCCCAATCCTGCAGCCCTCCATTCCCAGGGCTATTTTGAGCGAGATGTCTTCACTTGCCTTTCTTTCTCTGTCCACAACCAAGACTCTCTGAAGAGGAGAAGGTAGAAGTTGGTCATTGAGTGTTGTCCTGTGCTGCTGGGTTTGCAAAGGTTTGCTTTTCCTTAGCACACAGAGTTACTTCTGCTGGTGAAGCTAAGACCCCACCCAAGAAGCGGGCACTGAGTCCAAAGAAAACCATAAAAAATGTCTAAGAAATACAAATAGGTCCCAACTTAGAATGTCTCTACTTGTGAGTTTTTCAACAACAGTTGTGTGAAAGTGACAAGCATTCAATAGAATCTATACTTCAAATTTTGAATTTTGACCTTCTGGATTAGTGATACATAGTACAATACTCTCTCAGGACACAAGGCGGCAGCTGTGAGTCACTGCTCCTGTTAGCCAAGGATGGGGAAAAGTGTCCATTACTGGATCCTGTGCTATGTTGCTGAGCCAAGGCGTCCAATAGGTTAGATGTACAAATGTATTTTAACTGATTGGCTGGCTATGTCTGTCATCAGTTGCCTTTGGACTATTTTCTGAGAACATATCAGAGTGCCAGGTTAAGGTCAGGCCTTAGAGCTTGTGTTTAAAACCTACCACGTAGAACACAAGCAAAACTGGCTTGGAGCTTTGGGAACTCAATCATGTAGTACTTGCCTACTGGAGGGAGGCACCACTGCAAGGTGTAAGGGCCCAGGGACTTCGGTCGAGGAAGAACTGTATTTTCCATGAATAGCCCTTACCAAGACCAATGTAACAAAGAAAATTGTAAGTTAGTATAACAAAAATAAATTGTTGTTCAGTTTAGACATTAAAAATAATGTCTTTTTCTTTTTCTGCTTAATTTCTGTACAGTCAGACACTTGGCTTTGGTGGAAGTGGGCAGAGTTTCTCTTCTTGTGTTTTCCTCTCTGTCTTTATTGCCATCGACAGCTGACTGGTCATGGCTTTCTCATGATGGGATATGAGATGAGGCTATATGCTGGGTGCCAGTCTAGCTTGGGATCTGACCACATGAGCTAGGAGAGGGGATGCCGTGTGGCTCAGGTTGTCAGAACTCTGCTGCTCAATCCATCATCTGAAGAAAGGAGGAAGAACAGCCAGGGCAGATACAGTATAGGAATAGACAAGTCCACAGTGACCCTGAGGAAATGGCATGAAGTCTGATGAGTCATTACATCATTTCAAAAATAAAGACCCAAGGATGTATCCAAAAGTTCATGAAAAATGGAATTAAAAGATAATACACATTGTCCATGAAATGTTTGAAGACCTTCCCCTCGTATGTCCCTGGATACACACACAAAAGTGGTAAATTGTATAGCCGAGGACGGGATGTCCTAGCAGGTGTTTAGAGCTGTAGGGTCTTGTACTCAAAACCACAGGCAGAAGTCCTGCTCCAGAGCAGAGACCACATTAGCCTGAGCAGATTCTCTGTCAGTGAGTCAGCTCCAGCCTCCCTCATTAAATGAGCCCCAGTGAGGGGCTGAACTCCAAACTCTATGACTTGGGGACATGATAGGTGACCCGTAGAAAGTACATCAAGGCTGGGGACTCTTTTGGTCAATTCTGGAAGGAAACATTCATCGGTTATACCTAATCACAACGCTACCTGGAATTGTTTCATAAAGCAAAACCCAGTCTCAGGATTCTCTGTCAGGTGGAAGAGGATCACTTGATTTTCAATGTCTTTTTCAGGCTTCAAAATGGTGTTCCCTGGGCATGCGCTGTTCCCCACATTGTCCCTCAGGGTTTCCTAGCACCAGCTATCATCTTCCTCCCATTGGTCATTGGCCATTTGTCAAAAAAGAGTTATTTACGTGAAAGGCAGAATGAAGGGGGTGGGAGGATATCTTCCATCTGCTGGTTCACTCCCCGAATGACATGGCTGAGGCTGGACCAGGCTGAAACCAGGAGCCGGGAAGTGAGTCCTGATCTCCCACATGGGTGTCAGGAGCCCAAGCACTTGGCCATTTCCTGCTGCTTTCCCAAGTGCATTAACAGGGAGCTGAATCAGAACCAGAGGTACCGGGACTCAAACTAGTGCTCCAATATGGGATGCAGCATTGCAAATGGCACCTTAACCCACTGTGCCACAACACTGGCCCCCATTTTATTTTCTTTCCAAGCACTGGGCAGTCAGTGCTGTGTTGAGAAAATCCTACCCCCACACATCTCTGGTCCCTTCCTCCCCCAGTGGTACTGATCTTGATGCAGGCTACAAGAACAGCGCCCTCTGCAGGCTCTATCTGACCCCTATTTATTTATACAGGTTGTTGATTTCATAAAAGCTGTATGCAGACAATCGTCTCCAAACGACAAGATTAAAAAAGCCTCACACATCATAATGGTTTTCTATGCATTTAATCTGCATTTGCTATATGCATGGTTTTTCCTTCCCGTGAGCTTTATTCTTAGATGCCACCATTGGCTTCTGTTCTCTCTCAGTGGCCTGTGCAAGCGGATCAGGCTCCAGCCACCGGGGACCTCTGCTGCTACATGGATAGGACTCTCCTGACTACTTCCACATAGTGGCTGTCTGGGGGCGGCTTCTTCTGACTCCCAGGCTGCAGGAACTTCTTCACCGTAGGAATGCTGCTCACTCTCGTTTTAAATGCCTGCAATGAGCAACGGTAAAATCGGGACTTCAATGGCAGTCACAAGCTTTAGGAAAAATCAGACCCTTGTCATGGTTAGGACTTGCTAAGCCGTTTGGGACATAAATGGCTAACGCCACACCTGGTACTTGGGTGAAGCTACATGACCCTGAAGTAACACTGGGGTAGTCCATTGCCTGACCTTGTGCCCACCTGACTGTCTCTCACAGTTCCTTGCCAGGGACATCCTGGGATGATAAGACCATATGGCGTAGGTTGTTGACAACTGCCAAGGGGGCTTTCTGTCTGTCCACCTGCTCTATCATGGGGTACATGGGTCTCTCTAAGGCTGCATGGCTCTTTCCCAGGCAAGGAGCAAAAAAAAGGACAACTGCCCACTGCCCAGGGGACTGAACACTCACTCCAGCCTCCCGGGCGGGCTACAGTCCCACCTCTGACTCCACTCGGCTGCTCTTTCCACACTAAAACTATGTCCTATCTTGAGCAGTTGCCTCTGTGCCATCTTTGGACCTGTATCTTATACCTAACAGTATGAGGGGAGGGTGCCTAGACCTTTGTTTTACAGAGTCTGTGTGTTGAATGGGAGTGAGTTCCTCCATATGCGTTTGCTGGTGTTACCTGGAAGGGTGACATAATTGCTGGCATGAGTTAAATGATAATCCTATAAAATTCATACTCTTTGACCTATCAGTTCTTGTTCTAGGAAATTATTATAAGGGAATAAATAAGGATATGAGCACAGAAATAGCTATAATAATGTCAACAAAGTGAAAAATTGTAAGTTACCTATGTTTCCATACAGGGCAACTGGCTATATAAATTATAGTTCTTCCCTACATAAAGATAAGCCAGAAATTTAAAATGATATCTTATATAAAAGCAAAGAGGACAGTCCCTATATTGACAGGGAAAGATCTCTAGAATGCATTTTTTATTTGCTTTACAAAGTCCTGGAGAGGAACAGAATATATATGGCTGTCTGTTTTGTAAAGAGAGTGGGGAGAGGTGGAATCAGAGCACACATTCGTATTTTCTCATCTCAGCATAAGCAGGAACACAGGAAGGACACCCAGGAAACCAATGAGAGTGATTGCAAGGGCAGGAAGGTGGGGAGACGGTGGTGGGTGTAAGACTCCTCTGTTCATTTGTATTTATATAGCTCTGAGTTTTCAAAAAGATATGATTCTATTGACCAGTGAAAACAAAATAGCATGATATGGCAGAAAAATATTTGTTGATATGTCCATACACTAACGATCATTGAAAAGAATGTTAAAAAGCAGCCACACAGCAGTATTCAGTATAATCCTATTTTCAGAGAAACACAAAATAATAGGCCAGGATGGTTCACACAGGAACCTCTGGCTGACCTCCTCCATCTCCCCCTCTCCCCCTCCTCCCCCTGCTCTTCCTTCTTCTCTTCCATCTCTTCTGCCTCTTCCTTTGGCTTATACAAGTGTCCGATGTAACTATATGTATTTTAATTCTTTTCTGAATAAGAAAAAAATACTATTCTTAGACTACAATACTCATGGTCACATATTTTATCAAACGGTCCTAAGGAATTGTAACAGGGCCCAGGTAAGTTCTGGCAGTGGCAGAATTTGGTCTGAGAGCTGCAGCAGCACCACCCAAACAGATGGCCTGGGCAGTCGCTGGAAGGCCTGCAGGCCTGGACATCAGGGGGCACAAAGCAGACAGGGCTGTCTGGCAGGAGTGGAGGCAGAATCAACAAAGACAGACTTGAGAGTCTCACTTCATTGTGGAAAAAACAGAGCAGAGAAAATAGGTTGGTAGTAAATGTTCATGCTAGAACTCAAAATAATCTCTATCTCCCTTTATGTGGTTTTTTTCCCTAACAGATCCCACAATGTAAGCGATAGAAAATAACCAGAATGAATAAAATAAAGATTTTAAAGCCCTTCTTCTCAAGGTGTTTTGAGATTGATTTGGAAGCATACTTTGCTTCAGTCACTGTTCCTGTCCATTCTGTAATACACTACCTGCAGCAGAGGGAAGTCAGTGAGAACAGAAGCATTGAGCTCTTCCACCATTAAAATAGCTTCTAACAGTTGCACATCTGCCCAGCTGAACGTGTTGCCAACGAGAAAATCCTCTCCATGATCTCCCAAAATCTACAAAAAGAAAAAGAACAAATATTGAGTGGAAGCAAAGATAATACTTAACAAAAGCATGAACTCTTAAACAAATCAGCTTCACTGAAGAATCTTTTTCCTAGATAATCGGTAAGACTGACCAGGATAGGATGAAACAAACACTCTTATACTTGGTGTAAATTGGCACAGTCTTTCTGGAACTTTGCCCGTGATTATCGAGGTATCTTGTGTGATGAAATGCTGGCAATGGGCTCTGGTTACAAGCCTGGAAACGGCTAAGTAAAATTATACTTAGGGCCAGCACTGTGGCATAGCGGGTAAAGCCACCACCTGCAGTGCTGGCATCCCGTATGGGCGCTGGTTTGAGTCCCGGCTGCTCTACTTCCAATCCGGCTCTCTGCTGTGGTCTGGGAAAGCAGTAGAAGATGGCCCAAGTCCTTGGGCCCCTACTCCCATATCGGAGACCTGGAAGAAGCTCCTGGCTCCTGGCTTACGATCGACTCAGCTCCAGCCATTGTGACCATTTGGGGAGTGAACCAGTGGGTGGAAGACACCCCTTTCTCTCTCTCTCTCTCTCTCTCTCTGTGTGTCTACTTCTCTCTATGACTGATTTTCAAATAAATAAAATTAATCTTTTTTAAAAAGAATTTTGAATTAAGGAAAGAAAGAAAGGGAAGGAAGGAAGAAAAGTACAAAGACTAATTAAGAGGAGTTTAAAAATAAGTTAGAGAGCCAGAATTTGGTCTAGGGGTTAAGTCTAAGCCTGTGTCCCACATTAGAATACCTGGGTTCAAGACTCCACTCTGGCTCCTACTGCAGCATCTTGCTAATGCAGCCCCTGGGAGGCAGCAGGTGATGGCTCAAGTAATTGGATCCTTGTCACACATATGAAAGACCTGGTTTGAGTTCCCAGCTCCTAGCTAGGGGTTTGTTGCAGGCATTTGGAAAGTGAATCAGCAATGTGATCTCTCTCTCTCTCTCTCTCTCTCTCTTTTTCTCTCTCTCTCTCCCCCCTCCCTCTCCTTCTTCCTCTCCCTCTTTTGTCTTTCAAATAAATTAATTTAAAAAATGTTTTAAAATTTAAAATCCAAAGTATTACAAAAAGAAGGCAAAGAGAGAGACCAGAAAAGGAGATTTTTTGGATTAAGAGGCATAAGAAACATGTTGATTGATTACTTGACTAAACAATGTAAAATGTCTTGTGGGGCTAGCATTGTGGTGTAGCGGATAAAGTCGCTATCTGCAATGCCAGCATCCTATATGGGCTCTGGTTGGAATTTTGGCTGCTCCACTTCCAGTCCAACTCCCTGCTAATGGCCTGGGATATAGCAGAGGTTGGCCCAAGTCCTTGGGCCCCTTCCACCCACATGGGAGACCTGGAGAAAGCTCTTGGCCATTGCATCTATGGGGGAAGTGAACCAATGGATGATCCCTCTCCTCCCTCTGCCCCATCTCTCCTCCCCACTCTCTCTGTAAAATTCTGCCTTTCAATTGAATAAATAATTTTTAGATGCCGTGAAAAGTACTAGATTAGACCACACACAGAAATCAAAATTTGTAGTATGATAACTCATTTTATATGGAAGGCATTTCAACAACACTGTACAGTGTCCCTGGATATACAGGAAATGATCCAGTACTAATTCTTCATCACAGTTTAGTCAATAGCAAATCATTCTTTCCCAAGGCTCCAAAACCTTTATTTATGGGATCCTATGTTGCCAAATCTTCCTTACCCTGTCCTATGCTATCCTTAGGGTTTAGAACCTCTCCAGATGTATTGTGAGGACATTTTGCATTAATATTCACTCCAAAATGACTTTAAAAACATCACATCTGTAAAGATCTTTGTGTTTTGACAGAGGTGTGATTTGCTTCCAGTATTAGATCTAAAAAGGGCGTCCAATAGTGAATTCAAGGCAGTGACACATTGGGCTAATGGCTTATGCTCCAAATTAGAACAAATATGCTGTGTATCTGCATAAAGCTTGGTTCTTTTCAATTCTTTTGGAATTGAATTTTGTGGAAGCACCATAAATTTACGTGTTGTTTATTCTGGAATCTTTATTTAAGTTTTGGGGTTTTGTCTGTTTGTGTTCTTTTAAGGTTGTATTTATTTATTTATTTGAAAGTCAAAGAGAGAGAATCTTCCATCTACTGGTTTATTCCCCAAATGGCCACAATAGCCAGGGTTGTGCCATGCTGAAGACAGGATCCAGGAGCCTCTTCCAGGTCTCCCCTGTGGGTGGTAGGGGCCCAACTACTTAGGCTATCTTCCACTGCTTTCCCAGGCCATTAGCAGGGAGCTGGATCAGAAGTGGAGCAGCCGGGACTTGAACCGGTGCCCATACACAACGCTGGCCCCCTTATTTGGATTTTGATCCCAGGGCATGAAAGCTGTAACACAGTCTACCTTTTCAGAAAGTCATATTTGAATATGCTTAGCACAGGAGATGGAAGCACCCTGGGTCCTTCCGTCCTACCTTCTCAAAGACAGGGAAGTAACGGGTTTTAGCTTTATTCAAGATTAAATCAATATTCTTCTGCTTTTCCTCGGGTGGATTGAAGGCAGTCAGAGCCATCATCAGCATCAGGTCCAGGGTGCCGTCAGCGTACATGTCAATCCTACAAAACACCATTGGCTCTCAGATGGAAAGAAACTTCAGGTACAGGCTTTCCTAACCTGACACTGCTTTAGTATAAACAGACATTGGGGCAAAGGCTTTTTGTTTCCCTTAAGTTGTCACTCTAAATGATTTCTAGTACCAAAAACAGCCAAGTCACTGGGATACAGTAGGGTTTCTGAAAGTGTTTATTGAATAAAAGGATGCATTAAAGAATTAACAAGTTCATCTAAGTTGAAATCTGCTGTAATAATAATAATAAGCTGTAAGCAAAGGACTGCGTTATTAAGCCTTTAAAAACTGAACTCAATGAAGCTTACCAGAAGTACAAAGCTATTAGTACTGAAATCTTTTCACTTATTTAGAAAAGAAATGTAATTTTGCAGATGTCCCTTGACCTGGCAACCGAGAAGGGAAAGTTATTCAGATAAACAAGTCTATTTCATTCCCTTTAAAATGTTCCTTTCATTGACAAACTCTATTTTAAAAGCTAGTAAGGAAACTAGTAGCGGAAGGCATATTACTGCTATTTGCTGGTCTTCTGTTGTGTTCACCCTGTGCTAGCTATCAATCCAAGGACAGCTTTGTGTCCTCTATGATGTGTTAATCGCTCAACCCATTTGGTTTAATGATCTTCTGTAGTCCTGGTCTTTCTTTTTAACAGCATATAAAACAATAACATACCTTCATTGCCCTATCTGAATTACAAATCATTTTTCTTTATATTATTACCTGGCCCACCTGCTTTAGTCTGTTACAGTTTCTGACTAATCTGGAGGAAAGAATACCAATGACACTATCCAAATAGTTTAGGACACATCTCTTGGAGGGAAAGCAATGGAATTTTTTTTAAATATCAATATGAATCAAAGCAGTGAGAAAATAGTCTGCTTTTGCATATTAATGCTTATTTGCATTGTTACTAAAAGATTCCATACACAGTGTTTGAAACTGCTTCTCTGGCCATTTGGGGATTGCAAGTTGGAAAGAGTAAACCATTTTAAAGATGGGGACACAGGGCGGGGGTGGGGGGAGTGGGGGTGCTGTGGCATGGTGGATGGTGGAGGATGACCCAAGTGCTTGGGCCCCGCATCCCTGTGGGAGACTCAGAGGAGGCTTCAGATAGGCTCAGCTCTGGTTGTTGTGGCCATTTAGGGAATGAACCAGTGGATGGAAGACCTCTCTCTGTCTCTTCCTCTCTCTGTCTGGAACTCTGCCTTTCAAGTAAATAAATGAAAGCTTAAAAAAATAAAGGTGGGGATATGAGAAAGTTGGGGTAAGCTGCTATAATGTTAAGGACGTCTCTCATTCCTGGTTTATGCTTTCTCCTTTGATTGAACGATTGAACTTGGGCCTTTCTGCCACCATGTCTTCTGGAAACACTATCCCACCACGTCCATGCTAATGGTAAATTCAGGTAAAATTTTGTAATTTCAAGTGTTTGTGTTGTCCTAATCTACTTACCTCCTGTGACACTAAACTATCCCTGGCATTAATAACCCAGTTGCTTTCAGTCAGGACTAGTATAGCGCACAGCACAGAGAAGACATGCTTATGATTATACAAAAGAAGTGACTGTAATCCTTCACCTTCCAGTGTTTCTCCTAGGTCTTGGCAGCTCCTTCCAGCAATAGATGGGGTTCTTTCCAAGACTAAGCTTGTGGCCGGCACTGTGGCTCAACAGGCTAATCCTCAGCCTTGCGGCACCGGCACACTGGGTTCTAGTCCCGGTTGGGGTGCTGGATTCTGTCCCGGTTGCCCCTCTTCCAGGCCAGCTCTCTGCTGTGGCCAGGGAGTGCAGTGGAGGGTGGCCCAAGTCCTTGGGCCCTGCACCCCATGGGAGACCAGGAGAAGCACCTGGCTCCTGCTTTTGGATCAGCGCGGCGGCCATTGGAGGGTGAACCAACGGCAAAAGGAAGACCTTTCTCTCTGTCTCTCTCTCTCACTGTCCACTCTGACTGTCAAAAAAAAAAAAAGACTAAGCTTGCAACTTGCTCTGATTTATAGAATGAGGTGGAAATGATGAGGACTTGTCCTGAGCTCAGAACGTAAGAGGCTCTCAGCCTTAGAACCTGGCCCAGCTGCCACAAAAACAAGCCCAGCATGAAAGCCTGGGGAACACTTGGTCCCCTTGTCACTCAGCTGAGGGCTGATATCCCAAAGCAACCAACTACTGGTTGACCAGAAATGAGTAAATCCAGCTGAGAGAAGTCAAGCCTGGCCCAGAGAGGTCAACCACCCAGCTTACCCTTAGACTGGTGAGCCTTAATACACACTTACTGACTTAGGTCACTGTGTTGCAAGTATGATCAGTGGTGCAGTGCTCAATACTTGTTTGCTGAGTCACTCATTTTTTGCTCATGTAGATTAGTTTACCAGGACATTTTCTGTGAACGTATTTTGTGAGGAGAGGGGAGAGAACATGAGCGCTGAATGCAGACCTCTACAAGTACTACACAAAAGGAGGGAGATTGGAGTAGTCATGCAGAATTCTGCCTTGGCCTTCCAGGTCTGTCAAGGACATCCTCCCAGCAATGCCCTTGCCTTCTCTCCTCAGTGCTGGCTGAACGTTACACACCTTCAACTGTGCTCGGTTGGAAGCTTGGATAAGAATCAAGTACAAGCACAAACACTATAGTACCTGACTCTCTCCTTCAGGTCCTTCCCATACAAGTTGTACTTGGCAGCAAGGTAGCTGAGGATAGCTCTGGTCTGTGTCAGCATCATCCCATCAATTTCAACCAAAGGCACTTGGCCAAAAAGCAGGCACCCCTCTGTGGATTGAGCAAAGAGAGGTTAAGGTAGATAGACTCCTGCAGTGGGTACAGGAAGTCTGCAGCATGGTGCATTAATAATTTCATTCCATCCAAAGTGAGGAGTTAAAGGCCCTAGCTGGTGAGGAATAGCTACCGTTCACTTCTTCTAAAATTTGAGATTTGTTTGATAGTTTCATTTACTGTTGTGTATGGATTAATCGTGATTATGTAAACCTTTGCACATGTGCTGTAACTAAGTTATACTATACGAGTTTCTGGTTCTCAACGTTTAGGCTGCATAAGAATCACGTGGGGTGAGGGATTGTTAAAACATCCACTCTAGGGTGGGTCAGTTAGGGTACTCTGGTCCCACATTGGAGTACCTGGGTAAGATTCCCTGCTCTGGCTCCTGACTCCAGCTTCCTGCTGATGTAGACCCTGGAAGGCAGAGAGGATGGCTCAGGTAATTGGGTTCCTGCCACCCATGTGGGAGACTTGGACTGAGTTCCCAGCTTTGGCCCAGCCTGGTCCTGGACATTGTGGGCATACGTAGAGTGAACCAAATGATGAGATTCTCTCTCTCTCTTTCTCTGTGTGTGTGTGTGTGTGTGTGTGTGTGTGTGTGTATTGAGGGTGGGGTTCTGTCTGTCTCTCTGCCTTTCAAATAAATAATTAAAAATAAAAGTAATCCACTCTACTCAGGTATTCTGATTCAGGGGTGGAGTCTGGGAGTCTGCATTCTTTAAAAATCACTCTAGGTGTACTCAATGGCAGGATGGACATGATAGCAAGAACCCAGGCAGACTAGCGTTCATGTGTCAGCTTTAGCCCATTCTACCATGAAACTAAACAAATTACTTATCTGAACACCACCTTTCTTCCTCTAAAATAGCAATAATATCTGTCTGATAGGACTTTGAAAGAATGAAATAAGATATATGTAAAACATCAATATTGTCGGAAATATTGATTCAGTAAAGTGAGTTCTCTTTTTTACAAGTGGCCGCCTGTGTAAACAGTGAATTTAAAGATGTACTACGATGGTACTCCTTTCATGGACTCTTAAAGCAATGAATAGGGTTTTAAATTTCCAGAAATAACCTGCACATACTTGAGAATGAGGAACTTGATCCAATATAGGAACCAAGGTAATTAATTTCTCCTACTTCTAAAACTGCTCACACCTGATTTAACAAAAGGCAGTAGGAGATGGGGGAGATCCAGCCAGTGACAGTTCCCCAAAGGGCGAGCGTTTCTGCCTAACTGGATGAGTGAAGCAAGTCTGGGACTCCTCTGAGACTCTGATATTTAATGAGTCTTATCTGGAACAGTATCTCCCCTTCTCAATTACCCAGTCTTTTTGAATTAGGAATAAGATCAGGCATGTGACCATGCTTTGGAAATGTATTATTATTAATGGAGGGGCTGCCAAACTTCCACTCACTCTGGGTCTTTCTATATTCGTCACATGTTGAGCAAGCATCTAAAAACCAGGCACCGTTCTGCTGTGGAAATATCGTAGAAATGATGCCTGCTTTAGGATCTGACCACCTTCTTCAGAAGGACTTTTAAAAATCGCAGATCATGAGAGAAAGTAAGAATCTTTGGTGCCATTTGTTTCAATCCCCTCATATTATAGATGAGAGCAATGCAGAGGCCAAGGGAAGTGGACATGATTTGCCCAAACTCACACAGTCCAGGGATAGCTAAGCAAAAGAAGTGGGGCCCCTGAACATTGTCCCATGCTCTCTCTGCTGCCCCACTCTGCTTCCTGTCCAAAAATAGCAGTCATGCCCAGGAGGGTGTCCCAAGTAACAGCATCAAGGTGGAACAGCTAAGAGCTTTGCACAGGGGTGCACTTAGCCTAGCAGTTAAGACACCTGCATCCCACATCAGAGTTAATCAAAGTTTGATAGCTGGCTCCAGCTCCTAACTCCAGCTTTCTATCAACACAGAGCCTGGGAGACAGCAGGTGATGGCTCAAATAGTTGAGTCCCTGACATCCACATGGGAGACCTGGATCAAGTTCCTATGTGCTGGCTTTGATCCTGGCCTAGTCCCAGCCCTGAGACCATCTAGGAAATGAAACAGTAAATGGAAGATCTTGTTTCTCTCTCTCTCTCTCTCTCTCTCTCTCTCTCTCTCTTTCTCTCTCTCTCTCTCTCTCCCCCTTTTTTCTGCCTCTCAAAGAATGAATACATAAATAAAATGTTTAAAAAGATATACTGAATGTTAAACACGTCTTTTAAATAAGCATTGCCCTTGGGGTCAATGTTGTGGTATAGCAAGTAAAGCTGACATCAGTGACGTCGGCTCCATTATGGGCACTGGTTTGTGTCCCGATTGCTCCACTTCCAAACCAGCTGCCTGCTAATGGCCTGAGAAAATCAGCAGAATATGATTCAAGTGCTTGGGCCCCTGCACCCACATGGGAGACCTGGAAGAAGCTCCAGGTTCCTGGCTTCAGTCTAGCCCGGCCTTGGCTGTTGCGGCTGTTTGGGGAATGAACCAGTGGAGGGAAGACCTCTTTCTCTCTGTATTTCACCCCCTCTCTGTACTCTGCCTTTCAAATCAAATAAATAAATCTTTAAAAAATATATTTTGTGTTAATTTCATGACTGGTTTTCAGCAATGCTGAGGACACTTGTATTTCCTTAGGCACAGAAAATAAAAATTGGGGCTATTAGAAGTTCAAAAAATAGGGGCCAGAGCAGTGGCATTAAGTTAATTTTCCGCCTGAAGCGCCACCATCCCATATGGGCGTCGGGTTCTATTCCCGGCTGCTCCTCTTCCAGTCCAGCTCTCTGCTGTGGCCTGGGAAAGCAGAGGAGGATGGCCCGCCCTGCACCCACATGGGAGACCAGGAGGAAGCACCTGGCTCCTGCCTTCAGATCAGCGTAGCTCTGGCCATTGTGGCCATTTGAGGAGTGAACCAACGGAAGGGGAACCTTTCTTTCTGTCTCTCACTCTCACTGTCTTTCACTCTGTCAAATAATTAAAGAAAAATCTTTTAAAAAATTTTAAAAAGAAGTTCAAAAATTACTGTGAAAGCATTTTTCTCAGTGTGAGTCAGAAATTTTTCTGGAGAATTGTAATGATTATGGTCGATGTGTAATCAAACTTGGATCTTTTCCAGGACCTTGATTCTCCTCTGGGACCTGCTGCAACAGTGTCTGTTAAGTAAGGAAAAGTGGACATTGACCATGAGAAGTAGGACATCCCTCCCATGGCTGCCTCCCTCTGATCCACTGGATCAGTATTTTGTAATTCTTCAAGGATTCTCCAGTGGGATGGGGAGTTTCAAGCAAGTTGGCATGGGTCAGCTCATGCTCTCATGCCCATTGAGATCACCAGCAAAACAATATTGACAAGCATTGTGAAGGCCAAGGTGATAATACATTTAGATATGTCAGAGACACAGTGAGCAGTCAAGCAATGTTCCAAGCCAGGCTGTGCCTGCCTTTTATCATAGTTATTGTTCCAGATCTATGTGTTTTTTATAACAAAACAAATGTTTCTATTTTTTCTAATAAGATAACATTGAATAATCCAGGCTCACCCTTCTGCAACTTTTCATAGTCTTCTCTTGTTTCCAAAAACTCTTCTTCAAACTAAAGAAGGAAAGAATATTTTATTTTATTTTCCTAAAAAAGAGAGACAAAGTGAAATGCTGACAGCATAAAATGTCTAACAACAAATATCATCGAATTGCATCGAACCTGTAGATTTTGCTTTAGGTAGTAAAGACATTTTATGATATGGATTCTTCCAATCCATGATCAAGGAATATCTGTCCATATTTTGTGTCCTTGATGACTTCTTTCATTCATGTTTAATAGTTTTCATTGTAAAGATCTTTCACTTCTTTGGTTAAATGTATGCCTAAATATTTGATTTTTTTGTGTGTGGCTATTGTGAATGGGACTTCTTTCTTGATTTCTCTTTCTGTGGGTTCATCATTAGCATAAAAAAGCTACTGTTTTGTATGCTTATTTTGTAACCTGCAATTTTACTGAATTGGTTTATTAATTCTAACAGCTTTTTGGAGGAGTGTTTAGGTTTTTCCATGTACAACATCTTATCATCTACAAACATGGGTAATTCAAATTCCTATTTTCCAGTTTTGATGCCCTTCCCTTTATTTCTTTTTCTTTTTTCTTTTTTTGGACAGGCAGAGTTAGACAGTGAGAGAGAGAGAGAGAGACGGAGAGAAAGGCCTTCCTTCCGTTGGTTCACCTCCCAAATGGCCGCTACGGCCAGCACACTGTGCCGATCTGAAGCCAGGAGTCAGGTGCTTCCTCCTGGTTTCCCATACGGGTGCAGGGCCCAAGCACTTGGGCCATCCTCCACTGCCTTCCCTGGGCTACAGCAGAGAGCTGGACTGGAAGAGGAGCAACCGGAACAGAATCTGGTGCCCCAACCAGGGCTAGAACCCAGAGTACCAGCGCCACAGGCAGAGCATTAGCCTAGTGAGCTGCGATACCGGGCACCTTTATTTCTTTCTCCTCCATAGCTGCTCTTGCTAAAACTCCCTTGGAAAGCCAAGACACTCCAGCAAAAAAAAAAAAAAAAAATGACCTAAATGAAAGATCTCTGCAAGTGAGATCCCACTGGAAAGAACGGGTCATCAAAGAAGGAGGTACCTTTCTCTGAAGGTATCCATCATTAGATGAATAAAGAAAATGTGGTCTATATACATAATGGAACATTATTCAGCTATAAGAAAAGAATGAATTTCTACCATTTGCAGCAAAATGGATGCAAACTGGAAGACATCATATTGAGTGAAATAAGCTGGACCCAGAAAGACAAATATCACATGTTCTCCCCTATATGTGTGAGCTAAAATTTAAAAAAAGAAAAAAAGTCTGTATATCATTATTGCTGCAAATATAATTTTGTACAACTTTTTTAAAAAATGATTTATTTATTTATTTGAAAGAGAGAGAAGAGGGAGAGAGAGAAAGAGAGAGAGAGACATCTTCCATCTGTTGGTTCACTCCCCAACTAGCTGCAAAGGCCGGAGCTGCGCTCATCCAAAGCCAGGAGCCAGGAGCTTCCTCCAGGTCTCCCACATGGGTGCAGAGGCCCAAGGACTTTGGGCCATTTTCTACTGCCTTCCCAGGCCATAGCAGAGAGCTGGATGGGAAGTGGAGCAGCCAGGTCTTGTCTCGAACCAGTGCTTTTATGGGATGCCGGCGCTTCAAGCCAGGGTGTTAACCCACTGTGCCACAGAGCCGGCCCCTCTTAAATTTCTTATTCAGTGAAGTATTAAGCCTTTTTACTGTAATGTATATTTAAAATATGTAATCTGAAAAAATAAAAAAAAAGAAAAGGGAAGGATGGAGAGTGAGAGAGAGGGAGGGAGAGAATTTCATTATATTCTTAAAATTGTATTTACAATGGGGCTGGCACTGTAGTTCAGTGGGTTAAATCACCACTTGCAGGGCTGGCATCCCACATGGGCACCAGTTTGAATCCCAGCTGCTCCACTTCACTTCTGATCCAGCTCCCTGCTAAAGTGCCTTGGAAAAGCAGCAGAAGATGGTCCAAGTGCGTGGGTCCCTGCACCCAGTGGGAGGCCTGGAAGAAACTCCTGGCTCCTGGCTTTGGATCAGCCCAGCTCCAGAAGGTACCTCTCTCTCTCTCTCTCTCTCTCTCTCTCTCTCTCTCTCTCTCTCCTTCTCGCTATAACTCTTTCAATTAAGAAAAAAAGAATTACATCTACAAATTACATTAAATCTGTTAAAAATTAAAAATAACATTTTTTAAAGCCCAACAATTTCTAGAATAAAATTTTAAAAGGAACCACAAATCTACCAGCTTCCATGCAGCTGAAAATTGTCTCGGAGGTAAGAGTAGATTAGCTTAGACAGGGTTCCCAAGACCCTGTCTCCTTTCCTTACCTATGCACTTCCCTCCAAACTCTTGTCCTTTCTCTACACCTCCCCCAGTGATTTCTCCTCTTCCCTTGTCTCTTTTCTTTCGCCTCCCTCTTAAATGTCAGTCTCCTTCCATTTCAGGACAAGTCAGATTTCTCTTTGATGCTCATATACTCAAAGGAAGAAGTTAAAAGATCATGACTCAGGTCAATGCTGTGGCACAGTGGGTTGAAGCCCTGGCCTGCAGAGCCAGAATCCTATATGGGTGCTAATTCCAGTCCCAGCTGCTCCACTTCTGATCTAGCTCATTGCTAATGTGTCTGGGAAAGCACTGGGGGATGGTCCCAGTACTTAGGCCCCTCACTCAGGGGGAAACCCTGAAGAAGCTCCTGGCTCTGCTTCAGATCAGATCAGCTCTGGCTGTTGTGGGCGTTTGGGGAGTGAACCAGCAGATGGAAGACCCTCTCTGTCTTGATCTCTCTCTCTGTAACTCTTTCAAATAAATAAATCTTTAAAAAAAGAAGAAGAAGAAGAGCATGACTCAGGCAAGGTTATCAAAATGTATTGATGGTGTGTTTCCAAACCTTTTGTGAATATGCTTTTTGTCCCCCAAATCTTAAAGCAAGTGATAAGATGTGCAGTGTAGGGGAGAAGGCTTCAAAAGGAAAAAGACAAAACCAAAGAAATAAGTCCTTGCTTTGCGGGAGATGACATTCAAACAACGAAAAGGAAGTCTACACATGTCTAAAACAGAACAATCCCAAAGCATTTGTGGAAGCCTATGGAAGAGTCAGTGGGGAAGGAATTTATAGTGCAGACCTTGTGGGGGAGGGCACAAGGAGAGAGAGGACTGCAGGTAGGCCCAAGGTTCCAGCTGACAGCCGTGAGTATTATATGACTCAGGTGTGCAGGGGAACTGAAAAGACCCAGAAAATCAGCTGATCCTAATGGAGAAACCAAGTCCAATGTGGGTCTCTCTCTCTGTAGATCCACCAAGGTCTTTTCAGGCCCTATGGAACTTCCAGAACACCTCTCAGCTCCTCCAACTTCTCCCTAATGTCTCTTCCACTTCTGGGCCCCAGAACTACAATCCTTCCCTCCCTCACCCCCTACACAGGAAGGCTGCTAGAAAAGGAAAGAGTAGACATGGCCTGGAGGCACCATTGGAATTTTGAGGGGGAAAGGAGACCACTTTGAGCCAACCCAAAATATCCTCCTTCCTTTTCCCAATCAGGAACCAACCTCCACTCCTGCTGCAGCCAGCAGCCAGCGGATCGACTCCATCCGGCCCCTGCCATTAAAGTAGTAGAGCTTGGGTTTGGCTGCCATGACTCCCGGCTCAAGGTTTCCTAAAAGGCAAAAATTTTAAATATATTTACATAACAATGCACACCATACAGTATGTCTCCATTTAAAGCAATTATAAAACAGATATGCAAAAACTATTGTTTAGGGATGCATACACATGATGTAAACCTGGGGGGGAAAAGCAAGTGATTATTGCCAAAGCAGGATGGTGTTACCTCTGATGAGAAGAATGGGCATTGAGATTGAGGAAGGGAATTCAGGGCTTCTGAGATGCCAACAAAGTCCTCTTTCTTGAGCTGAATTAGTCTTTATAATTAGTCTTTAAATTGTGCACAACTGTTTTTGCACTGTTGCTACTTTAGAAATGCTGTATCTTGCAACTTAAGGCAAACAAGAAGTTATACATGTCAAGGTTTCAATGTATTCTGCCTCTGGCATTTTGAGAGATGAACCAGGAATTAATATAATGGCTTCATGGATGACCTTGCAAGACAAACAACAGCAGCAACAAAGATTTGCTAACAGCAGCAAAGAGGAGGCCCTGTTGGGATTAAAGTGTTGGCTCAGAACTTGGGGCTCCTTGGTTTCCGTCACAAGACTTCACTGAGTCCTGAGACGAACACAGATACAGGCCTGCACAAGACAGAACTCTGGTCCTTACCTGGTCGCCAGTGAGCTGGGCCACCTGAGACTAAACCTCTGTCTGCTGTCGTGTCCTCATCTGCAAGTGGTCAGAATTACCCTAGGTGATCTGCAGCCTTTCAAGGTGGAGTCCCAGCTCCAGTCCCACTTATAGCTTCCTGCAATACCTGCCTTGGGAGGCGGCAGTTGATAGCATAAGTGGTTGAGTCCCTGCCACCAATGTAGGAAACCAATATTGAGTTCCCAGAGGCATTTGGGGAGTAAATCAACAGATCAGTGCAATCTCTCTTTTTCAGTGTCTCTCCCTTACTGATAAGTAAAAATTTTAAAACACAGGGAACAGTGCTTTGGAAACTCTGAAGCTCTATGTCACGCAGGGCAATTGCTGAGTTTCTTTGCTCACATCCAACCCTCCCATCTCATATGCAACAATGGGCGCTTCAAGATAACAGCAAAAATAGACACTGTTGCATGTGGTTTCATAGCTTGGAGGATGCTGGGGGTTGTTAAGGAGGTGCCCCTATGAACAAATCATATGGCTGTATAAAGGGAGACACATACATATTCTCCCTATGTCTGCTTCCTGGTTTGCCATGAGATCATCCCTCCATCCGCCATCCTCATCAGGAGCTTGAACCTATGGGGCCATTCTGTCTTGGTCAACAACATCCAAACCTTAAGTCAAAAATCAACCCTCTTCTTCCTAAGGACTTTCTCTTCAGTGTTTTAGTTAAAGTAAGCAAAGCTAACCAACACGGTTGGCCTTGCAGAGTTTGCCCATGTACAAATCTATTTTGTGGATTTCACTGTTATGCTGACAAACACAACTGTGCACATGATTACACAGCAGAAACCACAGCAAGAGTCAGAAAAGAATCCTGAGAAAATCCAGGGACTACGTTACTACCTGTGAAGGACAGAAGATTTATTTGTGTTTTGATATATCAGGGAAACATGAAAAGCCAGGTGCATGCCATTTTTCTCTGTTGTTCTCCAGAGGTTAACGGTGCACTTTGCTGTCTTATATTTGATATTTTAGGATGTTTGAGTATTTTTTATGGGCATAGTTGGATAGATACAGCCCTACAGAGTGTACATGCCCTCCTCTGAATAAAAGTGGATGGAAACCTGCACAGTAATCGGTGCACACAAATAATGGAGACAAGATTAGTTATCAAATGTCAAGCAAAATAAATGAGGTCTCTGCATGTTTGCAGCATATCTGCCTTTCAGGAATGCAATCAAGGTCTAACCTTTGGTGAGTGTTTTACGCCTGTGTTTTTTGTAAATGGCACACCAGAGAAGGACAGGCAAGCTACTTCTACCATAGTTAAACTTCAGTGTTCCCACATGTTTTTTTAAGCCAGAAGAAAACCATAAAGAAGATCAGACCTTTCTTTCTGTGAAACTAGCATTTGGTACCATATGCCATATGGTTGGACTGGTCTTCTAAGAGCTGTCCAGGCATTGTGTGAAAGCTAAACATCACAACTGGTTATGGATAAAAACATCAGCCAACAACAGTGTCTTGAGATAAGCTTGGAAGCTAATTTCACTGGCTCACCCCTGAAGATGTCTTGTGTCCTTATTGCTAAAAACAGGTAGCCTGGATGTGCACTCAGATTAATTAATTTACAATTAAAATTAAGAAATTAAAACTCTGTTGGATTTTGACATAATAGCAGCTCTAGGAAGGTATGGTCAAGTTTTCAGTTGTATCTTTGGTTGAATTTTTTGGTACAAGAAAGATTGCAAAGCTTTTTAGAAACTTAGATCTAATAGTAGCTGTACTCATCTGTGTGGAAAATGTAACCAGTGTGGCTGCAGCAGATTTGTTCAGGTGTCCAGCACCCCTTGCAGAGGACTTCGTTATCCTATTAGCTGTACTGATGTGCAGGACCCCAGTGTTCTAGGGCTACATTATCTGCAGCATCATACAACAATGACTAGAAAAGACCACTCATCTCACTAATGCTTGTCTTGTAATGTCACTTTTGTGCTATAATGGAAGGGTTTTTGTGATGCATGAAATGTGTTTTTTGAGATTTTTAAATGAGTATATGAGTCAGAATTCGATCACTGTTGTGGTAGTGGTATTTCCATGTGTAATTGGTATGAACATGAGGCACTACTTCTGATTTCTTGCAGTGCTCAATCCTCATTTTTACTCTTATTCTTAAATCATTTAGCTTGGCTTTCGATTTTATGTTCCTTAGCTTTGAGTTGGATCACAGATGTGTACAGAGAGTTCATATCTATGTTTGCTTGTATTGCACAAAATCAGCACTAATGCTCTATTGCATTATGTGAATAATAAAAGTCATGTATGGGGTGGAGGGGAGAAAGTAAAAGCTGAATATCACTGACAGATTATAATGAGAACATAACTGTTGATAGCCATAATTACATGATAACAAAGTCAATTTGCTCCACACAGTTGTGCGGGTGGTCGGAAGCCTTTCCTCCCTATGCCTGTCCTGTTCCCTCTCTCCTTCGTTTTGGATTTACATTTTAACCCTTAGAGAAGCTTAATTCCCTTCTTGCTCCCTGGACACCACCTATATTGGGTCTCTGTCCAGATTTGTTCCTTTTAAATGGCCTCTTTAGCTGTGGCAGGTTGGAAAGTTCAGGAACTTCCCTAAAACCCATCACTTTATTAGTCTGAGAGACACTAGGATTAACAAAAGAAGAAGAAGAAAAAGTACTTTGCTAAGCAAATGCCCTGATTAGAGAAACCATGTTTAGATCAGGAGCTCACTGACAAACCTGAAAAGGAACTTTTCAATAAAATGCAAGTGAAGAAAATATAAGAGGGGAAGGGAGTTGTACTTTTTTAGCCTCTTTCCAACAAGAGCACTGTTGAGTCCTCTGGTCTTCTTGAGTGCCCCTAGCAGGAAGGTGAAGGAGTCCTCATACTCTCACAAGTCAAATTATAGGCCAGTGCTGTGGTGTAGCAGGTAAAGCTGCTGCCTTCCGAGCTGGCATCAGATATGGGTGCCGTTTCCAGTCCCAGCTGCTCCACTTCCGATCCAGCTCTCTGCTGTGGCCTGGGAAAGCAGTGCAGGATGGCCCAAGTGCTTGGGCCCCTGTGCCCATGTGGGAGACCCAGAAGAAGCTCCTGGCTCCTGGCTTCGGATCAGTCCAGTTTCAGCATTTGCGGCCATCTGGGGAGTGAACCAGAGGATGGAAGACCTCTCTCTCTCTCTCTCTCTCTCTGCCTCTGCCGCTGCCTCTGCCTCTCTGTAACTCTGCCTTTCGAATAAATACATGAATCTTTAAAAAAAATTCCCTTGTTTCAAAGGCAGAGATATTTGGGTTTTAGAGTTCCAAGTCCCCACTACTGTTACGTAGGCTCCTACCATCTATGTAAGCTTCAGACTCCTAGTTCTTAATTTGGAGTGGTGGTTATACTGCCCACTTCTAAGGGTTATCATGAGGACTGAGGATTGAATAAAGCAACAGATAAATAAGTACCACAATACACAGCCCACATCCAGACCAGTCTTGCATGTGAATTACAAACAGATTTGATGTTTCTTTTGCTCATACATTAGTTTTACATGTCCTTGATGTTTGTTACAAATGGAATGATATTTTGTAAAAGGAAGTTAAAACTTATATAAATTTCACTTGGTGTTACTCGGTACAGTAGTGTACTTGGGAATTTTATGTGAAACCCTTGTTAAAGCCTGCAGAGATTCCCCTATTTTACCTCTCGCTGCTCTTTCCACATTCTCAGGCACATGAGAGCTGGAAGGATGTGACTTGGGAAGCCAGATTGTTAATAACCAGCACCTCAAATTATAACCAGTCACTACTTCTTGTAAAAATAAATCCCAGTAAATGTTTGTGTGTCGGGGTCTCAAGCCTGATGCTAGCCCCTGACCAGCAGGGGCAGCACAAGCACTCGCCAACAAGGCGAACGGGAGAGGTAAGGTCGACGGGTGATGAACACACCAGAAGCACCCGTGAGTTCTATCGAAGCAGGAACCACTTTATTGAAGAAGAGTGCAGGCTTATAAAGCTTACGAAAGACATATGCAGCAGGGGAGCCAATCAGCAAAAAGGTCATGCAGGCGTGGGTGGACCACGCACAGGGGCATCTTAAGCAAAGTATAGGGATCATGCACTGTCCACATGTCCAGAACTAAAGCAGACCTATCCCTGCCGGTGGTCTGATCTTACGTAGCTTAACCGCAGCAGCCGCAGACACGCCCATCAAACATCCGCCAGGCGCCATATTGTCATGGAGGTTTTAGGCAACGCCCAACATTTGTGTACTCCATAAACGGTTGGCCCTGGCCTCAGAGTTTCCACTTTCAGGATGGACGATGATGGACTGACCTAGAGGGTGTCATCAAAGCCTCAGCAGAATAGAATCGTGATTGATTTCAGAGCCCGGGAAAGGTGTAAGGAAAGGAGTTGGTGAGAAGATGGTTAAGGGTGCTGGAGTGCTGGAGGAAGAATTTCTATTGTTCCATCCTACAGCAGGATAACTATAGTTGACAGTAGTTGTGTGTTTCAAATAGTGCAGAGGAACTTGAACATAAAGAAATAAGGAATTGCTTAGGGTGATAGATATCTGATTTGATCATTTTATATTATATCCAGCATTGAAATGCCGCACAGTACCCCAGAAACATGTACAATTATCCTGCATCAGTCATATATTAAAAACCTCAGGAGGCCTCTAGTCCCCAGACTAAACTCCTCCCAGAACAGTTGAGCACAGAGAAGTGGCTCCATACCTCTCACCATCTCACACCCACCCAGGAACCACCTGCACTCCCTGGAGTCTACACAGCAAAATTCTAACAAGGTGTCTAACTCCCAGAAGGCAGGGGTCATGTCTTTCTTCCATCCTCTGTGGAACCAACCCAGCATTACCCTGGACACGGTGGCTGTGCAATATACATTATACTGCCAGGATGCTACTTTGAGATACCAGTTTCTAAAATTGAAAGATTCCTTTGTACAATCTTTTATTCATTCTTTCTTTCAATATTAATCACTTATTGAGCTCCTACTATGGATAAAGTACTAGGTTAGAAACTCCAGGCATAAAAATAATTCCTGCCAGCAAAAACATCTAGAGTGTGAAGTAAGTCAGATGAAATGAGCACTCAGCATAGGATTACAGGAATTGCCCAGTCTTACAGAATGAGGGTATGTAAATGCAATTTAGTTTGGCATGCCCTCTGCCACCCACAAAACAGTACAGGTTAAAGGCTGAACCATGCCCTCTAATCCTTTTTCCTTGACCTCTAAGGAATTTCAACAAATAGCAGAATAAACCACAGCTGGTAACAAAGAAGACCAAGTTTGTTTATGCTTCAAAAAGTAAACCCAATTATTCTCATTGTATAAAAGTACATTGCACAGCATAAAGCACAGGTGCAATGGAAATATTCATTCCATCTGTGGGAGATGAAAAAAGCAGAGAACAAAGGAGCAGTTCTTTCTGAATTTCATCCAAAGTGCAAACATCCTGGGAACTCGGCTGCTGCAACACCCTGAACCCCAGGGGGTGTGGGGATTAGGTGCGCATAAACTCAAACCTGTAGCTTCAAGTCTGGTTTTTCTGCCTCTGATATTGGCCAACAGGTGTGTTGTGAATTAAACAAACCTGGCTCTCAGAGAGGCTTCTTGCATGGGTCTTAGGATATTGGGAGCTGAGCCCCCTCCCTCAGGGTTCACAAACTTTGCCTGGGTGTACCTTTGCCTGAGAGGAGCAGTGGGGGTGCAGAGACCCAGCACATGTCTCGGGCGGGCTGAGCAGACTTCAGTGATGATAACAAGACAAGCTTTGCTCATCTGGCCCTTTAATGAAGAACGCAATGCATTATCCTAATACATTCATCTGATGTAGGCTGTGGGTACTGGAAAGAACAAAGATCCCAGTTCAAACCTCAGCTCTACCTCTCACTCAATCAGTTTCTTAACCTCTTTGAGCCTCAGTTTCCCCCTTTGTACATGAGGCTAATAGTGCCTAATTCATGTGGGCTTGTTATGATGTTAAAATGAGATCATGCTCTTTCTTCATTATCCAACGATAGTATTTCTTGTTGCAGCCAGTGTATTGCATTTTCAATTCCCCTTTCCCTCTCCTTTTTTTTACTTGTTTCTTATAATTGGTTTGGGCTGGGAAATAAGAGCCCCACATGTGACTGAAGTTTCTGTAAAGAGTCACTCCTGAGCAAGCTTACAGGTACTTGAAGGTAAGTGCTTGAGAAAAGTATGTACAATTTAAAATAAGGACTCAGTAAAACCTTACTTCTGAATGCCCCCCTCCTATATGATAACGTGTGCAAACTGCTGACCATAGTAAAGATGAAAAGTGCTACACACACACACACACACACACATCTCCAGATCACAGCACCATTCACATGTGAGAAAAGAAGTCCCACTTGCTCCTCATGCATAACATTCTCTGAGTGTGACTGTGGACCAGCTTCTGGGAGCCAGTCACGAAGGCAACAGCCCAGTCCCTGGAACAGGCCTCCTGAATCAGTCTGTGTGCTGAACAAGATTCTCAGGTGATTCCCAGAGACAGTTGAGAAGCTGGACTCACAGAGAAAATCCAACTAACCTGCACCTGGGGCCCAAGGTGTGGTGCCAGAGCTGTTCTTTGCAGGGGGGTTCAGGCAGGCAGGAATCATAGGATGTTCTGTTTAAATAGTAGGCTGTGCAAAGGGTCACATGCTGGAGTTTTATGTGGCTAACGATAGTGAATGTTTAGGGAAGAAGGAAGTTGGGAGGATTATAAGTCAGTTTTCCATGGGAGATTAATCTGTACATTTTTCAAGAGACGAATTCCTAGGATTGAAACCCCTTGCAATTCTCAAACTTAACAAAGCACCAGATGTGCTGGTCCCAGCCCTCGGGCAAGATCTGAAAGAAATGCAAGGTTCCTCAACTTTCAAGGGAGGCATTGATTTGGAAGGAGATAATCTTAGTTTCTCCCAGTTTGAAATACCTTTCTGATCTTGTTTTTCTTCTGATGCCCTCATTCTTTGCCCTATATAAACTCTTATCGACCTGAACACACATCTTACTCAGAAAAGTGAAATTCAACTAACAACAATGTTAACAGTCATTCTGAAAAATTTAGATAGATCAACATTTTTAAGTGTACAAGAATATTTCAAGAAGTTCATGGAGGACCAGCGCTGTGGCCTAGTAGCCTAAGCCTCCACTTGCAGTGCTGGCATCCCACATGGGTGCTGGTTTGTGTCCCAGCTGCTCCTCTTGCCATCCAGTTCTCTGCTGATAGCCTGGGAAACAGTGAAAGATGGCCCAAGTGCTTGGGTTCCTGCACCTGCGTAGGAGATCCCCAGAAGCTCCTGGCTCTTGGTTTCTGATCGGCCCAGCTCTTGCCATTGTGGCTATCTTGGGAGTAAACCAGCAGAAGGAAGACCTTTCTCTCTGTCTCTCCATCTCTCTCTGTAACTTTACCTCTCAAATAAATAAATAAAATCTTTTTTATAAAGTTCATGGAAAATAGAATTAAAAGATGTTTGTTTTGGTGCAAAATTTACAAAATCCATGCATACTGGGAATCTTCAAAAAGTTCATGAAAATGTGTATTGTGAAAAGAAACTATGTGTGTATTTCAAAAATTTTTGCATTACTTTTTAATTTTCCCAAAAACTTTAAAAATTACTGACACATTAAAAATTGTACTGTGGCACAATAGCTTAATCCTCCACCTGTGGCGCCAGCATCCCATATAGATGCCGGTTCTAGTCCCGGCTGCTCCTCTTCCAATCCAGCTCTCTGCTGTGTCCTGGGAAAGCAGTAGAAGATGGCCCAAGTCCTTGGGCCCCTGCACCTGCATGGGAGACCGGGAAGAGGCACCTGGCTCCTGGCTTCAGATCAGCACAGCTCCAGCCGTTTTGGCCATTTGGGGAGTGAACCAAGGGAAGGAAGACCTTTTTCTCTGTTTCTCCCTCTCACTGTCTTTAATTCTATCTCTCAAATAAATAAATAAAATCTTTTTTTAAAAAAATTGTACACATATAGGGTACTGGGTGATGGTTCAGAATATGTTCGCTTATCCACAAACTTTTAAAAAGTTTTTATCTTTAATTTATTTGAGAAGAAAGACCCTTTCCAGCTGGAAACTCAACCCAGGTCTCCCATATGCATGGCAGGAACTCAGCCACTTGAGGCGTCCCTGCTGCCTGTCAGAGTGCGCATTAGAATCAGGAACCACGTCCGCTGTGGGACGTGGGCATCCTAATCAGGCTAGGTCAAATGCCTGCCCTCTCCACAAACTTTTTGAAGTACCCCTTTATAATATGACAGAGAAAGGGTACTTCAAAATTGGAAGAAGGCAATTTTAGCAACACAACCATGGTTGTCAGTATAGCTTTAAAGCATAGCTTGATTATAGTTTCAATTTCACTAGAAAGTTAGGGTGATCAGGGATTCTTTCTCTTTGTATTTCTAGCATATAATATGTTAGGAAAAGACCTAATTAGTTGAATTTGACATGTTATTAGCCAAACCAGCATGGCATCCTACATGGAACCAGCCCCTTCAAAAAAAAAGACATGTATTACATGGCATTTTTACTACACACAAAATCAAACATTACTCTGAGAAGTGGGTGGTCACTTATGGAGTAAGATGATTAGGGAGGGAGGAATATTCCAAGCTGATATGCTAAGGATCTTTTCCAGACAGTCCTATGTTTCATTTTCAAAAATTGGGTTTCCTTCCACTGGGTTGACTCACAATCCCAAACTCACAACAGGTTGACTTACTCCGTTAAGGCCTTCACATTTGCTCAGATGGAAAGTACACCTGAGCCAAGAAGAAGATTCCCATCTCCCCAGGTCCTCAAGGCCACGTGGAGAATAAACAAAGTGAGCTACCTACATGGAACCAGCCCCGCCAAGAAAGCTACTCATTGCTGTCCAAAGACTGTGTCAGCGCTGGACTCCGAGAACCTCCCCTGGGTACTCAGGACCCTGGGGGTAGACCCCAGTGTCAGATCAGTCAGATCATTCAGATTAAACCTCCCAAGCATGCATGGAGCAGATGCTTAGAGACAGGACAACACTGCTCACCTGTTAGGCACCAAGGTGTAATGAGGCTGACACCTATGTCCTTTTCAACTGCCTACAAAGACACTTGAGATGTGCTAGAAGAGGAAAAAATGCAATGGCTCAAAAATCATTAGTTCTCAATTTTATTGAGCACATTATACCACCCAATCAATGGAAATACTGCTAACTTCGAATATACTTTTTAAATTAATTTCATGTATGATATGGGTGTGGAGGCATGTCTGATAATAGGTATATCATGCACAGGCAATGAAAGTCTCCAATAGGCCTTGTCCAGATATACATTTGCTATCCCAGTTTCATTTCCCTAGCTACTCTGCAGAAAAAAAAATATATAATACATATATTCTTTTTATTTTCATAATTAAGTTTAGTGGCTTAATTCACCACAAAGTTAAAACTAGTTCTCACTATACATTGCAAATTTGGCAGCAAAATATTTTAACTATGCAGGCCAGTCCAACAAGAGTTTATAAGAATTCACCACTAACCTTAAGTCTTCTAGGCGCTGGTTGCTGGAGTGCTGCAGGGAGATTAAGTGAGGATTTATAACCCATTCTGTTCCTATTGAAAGCTCCACCCACTCTAAGGATTAGGCAATGTGCATGCAGATTTGTACACACAGCTCTGAGGCTTCACTTTACATCCACTGTTTGAATGTTTGATAATGCATCAAGTTACCCAAGGAAGAAGAACATTTTCTGAGAACCCCTTTGTACCAGGCACTGTTTTAGCTTTTGGGTCTGCAAAGGTGGGCATCATAGACCCGATTCCTCTTACATTTAAGCTGGGGGAGACAGACAGTATAAATACATGAACAAATGGTTGTTCAAGATGACAATAGCAACAATATATCAGGTGACTGTAACTTGTGGATAAGTGAATTGCATGGCAACAAAGGAACCAGGGGGGAACACCGTGTGTCTTAGTCCACTCTGCGCTGCAGCAATGGAACATCTGAGACTGGGTAATGTAAGAAGAACGGAGATTTATTTTTTTCAGTTCTGGAAGTTGGTAAGTCCATGGTCAAGGGGCCAGCATCTGGTGAGGGTCTTCTTGCTACATCACCCCAAGGCTGAAGGGCAAGTGTGCACAGCAGGCATGCATGCCTGAGAGTAGAAGTTGGGAGATGGATGCATTCTTCCTTTTAAATATATATTCATTTATTTGAAAGGCAGACATGATAGAGAGGAAAAATAGAGACAAAGATATCTTCCTTTTGCTTGTTAATTTCCTAAATGGCTGCAGCAGCCACGTCTGGGCCAGGTGGAAGTTGGGAGCCTGAAACTCCATCCCAGGTCTCCCACTTGGACAGGAGGGGCCCAAGCACTTGGGTCTTCTTCCACTGCTTTCCTAGGTGCATGAGCAGGGAGCTGGATCAGAAGCAGAGCAACTGAGACTTCAACTGGTGCTCTGATACAAGATGTTGGCATTAATCTGCAGCTCTACAACCCCAGACCCCAGCTGTCCTGTTGTATGCCAGATTCTGGAAGCCCCGCAACTGTCCGTTTATCCGTGGCCGTGCACTGTAGCCCAATGGTTCATTTGTCACGGCTGTTAGTCTGTGGACCTGATGCCTTCCCCTGCTCCTCTTGCTCCCTGTCCCACATGAAAGCAGTCGTGAATCTGGGTTCAACACTGAACATTCCAGCACAGTGATTTTATTTTAGGATAGACGACCCTGTCCCTGACCTCCTACTCCACCATCAAGTCTGGTGACTATGAACATGGGAGGGTAGTGGTGCTGAAGCCTGCACCCACAAAGCAATGTGATAAAGCAGGGTAATGCTACCTGAGGCGGGATGGGGGTGCAGGGGACTGGTTCCCTATGCGGAAGTGAGTCACACAATTCAAGGCCGGGCAACAGTGGACAGCAAAGGGAACTTTTCTTCACTGGAGCCTGGCCTTGGTGTTTGTTTTTTTTTTTTTT
The DNA here is from genome assembly GCA_949820135.1 of Sylvilagus floridanus. Lineage (NCBI taxonomy): Eukaryota > Metazoa > Chordata > Mammalia > Lagomorpha > Leporidae > Sylvilagus > Sylvilagus floridanus. Next base: position 112,076,701 of record OX463227.1, on the reverse strand, counting down.
TTTCTTTTCTCTGATCCTTTAATTCAGTGAGGAAACCAACCTTCCAGCCTGGTTTGGTTTCCTTCAAGACAAAGTATGGAGGGGCCTCTTGCAGCTGACTAAAACCCAAAAGGCAACTCTTGCACAATGGCTTCAGGTTTTACCGGGCAATAGCACTTGATGGATAAAACACAGCAAAATCACCCAAAGTTGCTGCCATCCCACAACTCAGTACTACGGACTCCAGCACGTTGCTGTGTCAAGGTCTGATTGCTAGGAGTCAGTCTCCAAATGAGTGTAAAACGTTCCTCCTCCCTGAAGAGCTCAGAGGCCGAAGTCCCCAAGGCCACCTTCTTTATGACACAGTAAATCCACGCCCAGGTCCGGTCATTCAAAGGACAGACAGACCTTGCCAAAAAGCTGTATACACACAGCTGTGGTTTATTACAGAGAAAGGCTACAGATGACAGTCAGCCAAGGGAGACTGGGGGCTTCCAACGTCCTCCTTGTATGGAACCATGGGTTCTATTCACTCCTCCTAGCAACAATGTGTGACAAGGCACATGGGGCATCATCAGCCAGGGGAGCCTTGGTGTCTGGGGGTCTTACTGGGGGTCCATCACATAGGCTTGGTTGACATCCAAGGGGCTGCTCTGTTTTCCCCATCTGGAGCGAATCCTACGTGACCCAAAGATCTACCCTCCACCACACTGCAGTGTGGTGCAAATGGTCAGGTGACCAGGTAGGTGACCGAGGTCCCCCAGGCAAACAAAGATAAAACATTCCATGGACTTCTAGAATGCTTCCCAGGGGCAAAGGCCATCTGTTTCTAGGGGCACTGCAAAATTCTTTGCCACACACTGTCTCATTTCCTTCTTCCTGTGGGTTGCCGCACTCTGGGGCCTGGCTAAAGCGGGGCCTCTCCCTCAGACTCAGCAGCCTGGGACACCAGGCCTGCCCAGTGCCACACCTGCCACTAAGCCTTTGCTCCTCCAGGAATTTTAAATGTCAGCGGGATGACGGAGTGTCACATTGCATCAGTATAAAGACAAATTCCACTGTGATGTGTGTGTGCTTGATTTTCCTCTAAAAAGGGCAGGAGCAGAGGGACACTTGCATGGATTGTGACAGGCACTAATGGTAGCTCACAGCCGTATTATTTTATTTTTGAGCCAAAGATCTTTCCTGTACTGAGGGATGAGTATCTCTCTCTCTCTGAGACCCTCTTCAAAGCTTGCCTTTCTCTGGTTTTAAAAATCCCTGCATAGTAACTACTTCAAAAGTAGTAATTTTTGCCTTTTCCAACATTTCTTCACTGAAGGACACAGGTGTTTGAATATGTGTCTTCCCTGGGATGTTCTTTTCGAGAGTACAGGCTCTGCTCCGGGATGCTGCCTGGCATACAATGGGTATCCAATCAGGACTTGAGATGTAAGTCGATATGTGTTTAAAAGCAACATTGAAAGATCATACATCTAGTTCTGAAATGCAAAAGATTAGAGGCTTATAAATAACATTTGGGTAGTAAGAGGATAAAAATAACGTATGTTTGCATGTTGTTATACATATGTCAAATATAACTCGGAGGACACACAGGTTGAGTTCCTCTTCTCTGAAATGCTTGGGATCAGAAGTATTTTGGAACCCAGAGGTTTTGGGGTTTTGGAATAGTTGCATGAAGATAATGAGATATCTCAGGGGTGGTACCCAAGTGTAAACACAAAATTCATCTCATCTACACCTTATACACACGGCCTGTGTTTTCAGTGCACCTGCATTTTGCCTGCACCCTGTCACACAAGGTCGGATGTGGAATTTTCCATTTGTGGCACTCAAAAGGTTTCAGATTTTGCAGCATTTCAGGTTTCAGATTTTGGGATTAGGGACGCTCCGTCTGTGTAAGTATTACCTTTGCTTGCCTGTGAGAAACAGAACTGAGTGGCTGGGAGGCAGAGTCGAAGACTCTAAAGACTGGACAGCCCCTTTTATACTTTTGTGTTTTCTGAACCATGGAAATGTATTCTGCAAAAATGTAATAAAAAAGTTGTAGCAACAGGGTAATGATTGGCAAACTTTATTTGGCAAGTATCGATCATATTTATCACTACCATTTGACTTATGATAGCTCAGAGGAGAGGCATTCACGAGACTCTCTCTGTGGTTACTCAGCACCAAACATGAGGGAGACCAGAAGAACAAGGTAGAGAGAGAAGAGCAGAGTGAGGACATGAGATCTGGCCATCCCCACCCACAGGATGGATTAGCTGCAGGAGATGAGTAGTACAATCAGGTCTAACTCCTCAGAAAGGTTTCCAAACAAGTCCTGTACCAACTATTCACTAATAAAAAAAAAAAAAAAAAAAAAAAAAACAGGTGAGGGGTATAGAAAAGAAGATCTCACTGATGCGAGGAGACCCAACAACACACAGCACCAGGACAGAGCTGGGATCAGGGTAGACAGCCCGGGCACAGCCGTGGCTAGAGACAAGCTCTCACCCGCAGACAGGCCTGCCATTTTAGGGCATAAAGATGCTGTACACGGTTCTCACGTAGATTTCATCAGGGGGAGGCTTCTTCTTGCTGCCAGGTTCAAGGAATCTCTTGATGGTAGGGATATTGCTGATCTTCACCGTGTACTCCTGAAAATGCGAAACCTTTATAAGTTCTAGGTTAACAGCAAGGTTATCCATTATGATGAAAATATGGCTGTTCAACAAATCTTTACTGCAAAGAGCCAAACAGGACTGCGATGCAGCATCTGTCTAAGGTTTGATCTCATGCTATGATTATTTACAATCTCTGCCAGGAGCAGCTGCAACCAGCCGAGATCACAGTGTATGCAGATCTCAGTTAACACAAAGGTGTGGGCTCTTTTCAGAGGCAGCAACAGAAGTCATACTGAATACTGGATGATTCTGACACTCGCTAAAAGAGAAAAAAGGAAGGGGGAAAACAGAGGAAGCATGTAAAGTGTACTGATCTGCTCAGAGAAAATGCAAGGAGTGATTAAAAAAAGCACTGCAAAAAATCATCAGATGGCACAATTTATATTTTAAGACTCAGCTTCCTTGGAAATTTTACTCCTATTAGCAAACAAATCTTCCTAATGATGTATAGGTGATGGCCAGATGCATTTTATAGCAATGGCTTAGATACAAGATGTTTATGCAAAAAGGAAGAGAAAAATTGTACTTTTCATTCATTGATAAAAGTCAAATCTTAGCATTTCTCAGTAACTGAAAAGAAAATCATTGGTTAAGTGAAAATTTTTAACTGTGAAGTATATACTCCTAAGGAGTTATTCTAATAAAGTATTTTAACACAGAGAAGTCATTGATGAAAAAATGCTGATGCTTACTAAATACTCTTTATTAAATATTAAATGCTGTACTCTTTACAGGGCACGGCCTTAATTCAGCTCATATACAAACACATGATCATACACAAAAGCCCTCAAAGTGAATGACATACCAATAGGAAGGAGCTTGTGCCAAAGGATGATTTATTGCTTCAAGATAACTTGAGGTTCATATTTATCATGAATGTATAATAAAACTTCCGTGACTTTGTTTTTTGTCCATAGTCAGTACTGGACTAACTCTTTCACTCAAACAGATCTGGTGTCAGACTGAAGTCCTTTACCATTAATGCTCAGCCTGATCAGATTAAAAATGTACATGGATACTTGAAAGTTTGTGGAAAATATTAAAAATAGAAAACAACATGATAGGAGGTGGACATCATGGTGCAGCAAGTTGAGCCGGCACTTGGACCGCCTGCATGCCAAATCATGGATTCCTGGGATCGCGTACCAGCTCCTCTGCTTCTCACAGATTCCTGGTGATGCACACCCTGGGCTGCAGTAGTTGATGGCCCAGGGACTCGGGTTCCTGCCATCCACCTGGGAGACCTGAATGGCATTTCTGGCTCCTGGCTCAGCCAGGCACAGCCCTAAATGTTTTAGGTGTTTGAGGATTGAGCCAGTGGTTGGGAAATCGCTCGCTCTCTGTCACTCTGCCTTTCAAGTAAATACATAATTTTTTTTTTTTAAAAAAAGCACAGATTTCAAAACTCCTTGGACCAAAACAAAAATATGTTTGAATTCCATTTTATCACAAGCTTTTTTGAAGTACCTTCATGTTCACAAAGATGTACCTTAGGGCTTAGAGACATCTATCTAGGTTAGCATTCTAGATAGAAAACATCGGTGGATCCTGGTGTTATATTTATGAAAAGCGCTGATCTCTATTGTTTGTACTATACTTTTTAGGTCTTTTGTGTAGTCAGTGAAAAGTCCTTTGGTGCCTGTGAGGTATGTGAGGATGTGAGCACCAGCATGTACATGCACGCCTGGGAAGATTTCAGATTTGATGAGCCTAGCAAATTTTACTTGTGAGGTCAGCATCCTACCTAGTTAGGGACAAAGGTACTTCTGCCTACTTGTAAGCAATGCATTTTCAAGAAGCCACAGGGCTGAGTGGGAAGGGCACAGATTTAGATCGGAGACCCATCTGTGGCCCCCAACTCAGCTGCCTGCGGTCATGTAACTTGGTACAGTTTGTGTCATGTTTCCAAGCCTGCAGGTTCTACCTGTAAAGTGGCAACAGCAAAGCCTGTTTCCTAAGGTTACTTGGGTGGGAGTTGGGTGGTAGATGAGGGAATGCATGTGCCTAGCAGCCTGGCTGCGAGGAAGCAGAGCCCTTCCCTGCTTAGCACATAGCTTAAATAATGTAAAGGAATACCTCAAAAGTATCCCACATTCCACATAAATAAAATCAGAGCGAGTTCACCTCTGTGTCTGCAAGAAATGAACATATCCATATCTACATCTATCTTTATAAACATACCATTATCAACAATCTACTGGCTTATCTGCCTTGTTGAAAATGTCTATTCTCTTTTTCCAGGTATATTTAACTGGTGGTGGTGATTCCAGTTGGTATATTAAAATGATGTAGACTAGACTTCAAAAATTATTTTAAAAAGTGTATGTCTTACCCTTTGAGGATATGGTGTGACTTTCCTGGCTTAACTTGGGCACATATATGTCAACTTAGTCTATATGGGATTTGGCAACATTTTTCATAAAAGTCCAGTTGGTACATATTTTTTTTTCAGTCACTCAATATGTTTTAAGTTTTGTAGGCCATGTAGTGTCTATCAGATCTACTCTGCTGTGCTGTAGGAGCCCAGAAGCAGTCATGGAAAATACACAAGTGAATGGATACAGCTGTATTCCAATGAAACTTGCCGATGGATATGGAAACTTGACTTTCACATAATTTTATATGTCATGAAATATTATCCTTTCAAGCCTTTAAAGATGTAAAAACCAGGCTTAGCTCACAAGCTATACAAAAATAGGTGGCAGACCAAGTGTAACCCAGGAGTACAGCCCCCATCCCTTTACCCCTCCCCAGTCTGGAGGAAAGCCTATCAGATTTGGAGATAAAAAACTGAAGTCCTCAGGCAGCCACTTAGCTACACCATCTTAGCTTCTGACTTCTTTATCATGGGTCTCTCCTTTCTCTTGTGTAGACTGAAGACACCAGGTGAGAATGTTTTTCAAGATTCTGTGGTCAATCCTGCCAGAGTAACACCAAGGAACAAGCTGAGCCACACAATATTTCTGGGGAGGAGAATCTTTGGGGTGATGTTAAGGCTACCTCTTATTTGCTCTCGGAACTCAGGCTGGAAAGTTTCCAATCTGAGACCACATTACTTCTGAGAAAGGAAGCCATACCCTGGTGAGGAGACACTCTGAGATGCAGGCTTTGACTGCATTCCCATCAGTAGACGTATCATCAGCAGGAGAGAAGCACCTTGCCCAAGTGGTCATCTATAGGGATAGTCCCCACTGGCAAACTCCTATGTGTGAAGTTTGTTCCAAGAAGGTAGTTAAAAAACAAATCAAGATAAAAACTTCTTCACCATGTCCATAATCTTTCAACACTAAGATCCAAAGTCCAGAAAAACAACCTCAGCTTTGTACATTCATTGTGTTTTACTAACTAGAATCTAAAAGAAAAAGTACACATACACCCCCACAAGCCAACCAACCATCAGTCACTGGAGGAAAACCTGAGAGTTCAGGGCCGATCTTCTCATTCATGGTTCTATTTACCTGGAGGAAAGGAAATGCAGACAGGATATTAGGAATCTTCTCTTCTAGAGCCAAAATGGTCTGGAGTAGAATCACATCTGCAAGGCTCAGCTGATTGCCGACCAGAAAGCTTTGTCCATGGCCCCTTAAAATCTGCAGAATAGAAATAGTTAGTGTTGGTTACAATACAGGAAGGAACTGATGAAGCTATCCAATCAGTGCAGTATCTGAAAATGGGCTGAAACTATGGCCTGTCCTTTCAGTATTTTATAAATAACATCAGTTGGGAGGATGTACCCTGTAGCTGAGAGAACAAAAAAAGGGTGTGGAGATGAAAGCAGCTGTGCATATCTCCTGCAGATCAGAATGAAGACACTGGAGAGGGGAAAGGAAATTTTATTATTTCTGGACTTGGTTTTTGGTGTTTTAACAGGATACATCCACTCCATAAACACATCGACAGAGGTAGACTGCATCTGATGAAGCCTGAGCTTCAAGAAAGGAGGTGTGGCTGGAAAAACACTCAGTAACAGGTTTTCCCCAAGGGGTCCATGCCACCTTCCAGTTGTGTTTCTATGAACAGCAGCATTTGTTATCACGAACCAGACCCGACTACAAAAGTCAACTTCCTCTCACCTCTCCCAAAACAGAACAGTAGAAGCCTGAGTTCAACCTGACTCCCATTTTAAAGGTAACATATGGGTGTGGTGATTTTAAGAATTGACTATGATCAAGGAGTGAAGAATAATGGTAGCAAAAGGTACCTCACAGTGAACCCCTGGATGCCGATACATATACATGTGGGAACACATGGGTGTATGTATGTGTGGCAAGGACTCTCAATACAGTTTCAAATTAGATATAGCTATTAGAACCAGGCTGTATCACACAGTGACTTCAGAATCTCTAGCCAAAGGCCAGAGTTGCAATCCTGGCTCCCCATTCTTTGGCTGTGGAACCTTAAATGGGTCACTCTGTGATATCATTTCATTAGAAAAATACTTTAAAATAATTCATGGAAAACGTGTATTCGAAAACTCTGCCTGGGTTGGTTTCAAAATGTTTTCTGCCAAACAAAAAAAGACTTACTTCTTTATTTCATTTCTCCATGAACTTTGTGAAATGTCCTTGCATGTGCAAAGGGGTAACAATTTTTATCTTGCAAGTGTGAGGAGTCCTGACAACATCTGCACCGCTGGTGCATAAGAACCAGGAATGACCCTACAACTTCATAAAGTACCTATGGAAGACACCATGGCACCAAGCTATTGAAAAGCCCACAAACACCCTTGTCTTCCATCTAATGCAATGAAGGTGGTCCAAGGAACTGTGCCCAATAGGCCTTTCCATATTTTTACTTCCTCTTGTTTTATAATTGGAACACTAAATAGATAGATAGATAAATAGATCCCTTCCAGGTCAGGAAAGGAGGAATTTGAAGCTCAGAGAAAAGCAAATTTAGCAGTAAAAAAAGAAAAACCAACAAAGTAGAAAATAAAAACAGCAAAGGGAAGAGAAATACAATGGATAAATGGTTTTCTCTTACAGCAAAGTATCAAGGAGGAAGTCTGCTAGCTGTCCACTAAATGATTAGTAAATGAATGGCCAAGGGTGGTGTCTGCTTTTCTGTAACTCGTACAAGGTGGCACTGGGTGAATGCAGAAAACAATCAGGAACAAACGCAACGAGGCCATACGTTTTCTAGATGTGCGACTGATGTAGCCCTCATAGAGTCCGAGGAGCTCCAGGCTATCAGCTCTGTGTTGATGGCCACCCCTAGCTCCCAGGTTTGTTGAACTGGGCTCAGTTTTTCACCACCCTGGGCAGAAAAGGGCATTTGTGGTAGCTCCCTTGTGGTTTGGATACGCTCTATTCATGGGCTTACCTGCCACGTACCTTTTCAAACACAGGAAAGTATCTAATGATAGCCTTCTGGGCCATGTTAACCACTTCCCTTTGTTGATCGTCTGGTTTTAAGAAAGGATGCATGATAAGTAGCTCCAGGAGATCCAGCGTCCCCTCCACATACATGTCGATCCTTAACACAAAAGAGCAATTCTTGGAGTTTCTCTTCTCTCTGAACTCATCAGTTTCCACAGCTAAGAGCTCAGAGTGTATTTTCTTACTGCTGGCATTTGCCTAAGCCTGTCCTGAAAGAGCAAAGTCATTTCTATTTGTCAATTTCAGAAAAAATCTTTCAGAAGAACCGATCACACACAGGATATGATAGTCATCACTGGCCTCTCCCCGGAGCACCAACACTTTGGTCTTTCAGGATGGGCTGGAAATGTTACATTTATAATGTTAATGTTACATTAATGTAACATATATACATATAATAAATAACATAATGTACATATAATGTTAAATGTTACATTTATAAAAATACTGAATTATCACTTATTCAATGCTTGATATATACCAGGCATGATACTAAACATTCTATTTTCATTATCTCTTTAAAAAATCCCAAACTTTATAAGGAATGGGCTACGATTATACCCATTGGACAAAAGACTCATCAGGAAACTGACTTAACACTTTGCTCAGAGTCATGCACCTGGATGGTCCAAGGACCAAGCTTGAGTTCAAATTACAATGCAATGCACTCCCCTACACCTTGACTGTCACAGCAGCTGCCCGCTCCTCATACTCAATGATACTAAATAGGCAAGACAGGTATAAAGAGCAGTATCAAAACATTTGAAGACGCTGCAATCGGAAGCAGTGCACCCCAGAGAAGACTAGTCAATATCTGAATTCAATTGTTCTCTATTGCTTTCCTCAGAACTCTCTTCAAACTGAATTTCCTGCTGGCCTTCATGACCTGCCTGTTTGTTTTTTTTTTTTTTCCCTGTTGACACTGATGAGACAAGACATAAAGGAAATGAGGCATGCAACAGGATTGCTAATGAGCCAAGGCATCAGCAAGCTGACAAGTGAGAACACTTGAGAGGGGCCACAGTACAGGGTTCTCTCCTTGAGGTCCTTGCCAAAGAGCTGGTGCTTTTCTGCTATGTAATGGAGGATGCTTCGGGTCTGCACCAACTTCATCCCGTCAATTTCAACCATAGGCACTTGCTGGAAGAGCAGGTGATTACCTAGGAATGGAAGCCCAGAGTTAGAAGGGACCTCTCCTTCCTTGTGCTGCAGCCTCTAAAAAGCTCTATTAAGTGAAAAGGGAGAAGCGACAGGCTCAGGAATAGTGTAAATGTCTCTGACAACAGAAAACCTTAACTTGATTCAGGGGAGCACATTTAGCCATAAAAGCAGCCTGCAAACTAACACTGTTCTAAGCCTTCCCTTTCTAGCTTCATCCCAGGAAAAATATATATGTGAATTTGATAAGGGTGGGAGGAAACACAGTGAAGCAATTTCTTTTTCTTCTTTAAAAAAAAATGTTTATTTATTTGAATGGCAGAGTGACAGGTAGAGGGAGAGGGGAGATCTTCTATCTACTGGTTCATTCCCCAGATGGCTACAGCTACCTGTGCTGGGCCAGGCCAAAGCCAGTAGTGTGGAACTCCATTCGGGTCTCCCACATGGATGGCAGGGGCACACGTACGTGGGCTATCCTCTGCTGCCTTCCCAGGTCTATTAGCAGGGAGCCAGATGGGAAGCAGAGTAGCCAGGACTCCAATAGGCATTCTGATATGGAATACTGGTATTACCAAGTGGTGGCTCAACCTGCTGAGCCACAATGGTGACCCTTGAAATATTTCTTTAAAACTATGCTGGCCAATCTTGCAGCCACTAGCTACATGTGGCTATTTAAGCCTAAATTTACATTAATCAAAATATTTAAGAATTGAGAATTCAGTTGCACTGCACATACTTCAAATGCTCGATAGTCACATGTGGCTAGTGGGTACCACATTGGACAGTGTGGAAAAAAGCATTTCTGTCACTGCAGAATGTTCTAGCAGACAAGCAATGTTTTTATGTAGAGACCCTGATAATGAGACCACCACCATAGCTGATATTCACATATTCTCATTAGTTTCTCTCTCTTCCACAGCTATAGTTCACTTACTACCATATATGCTGTCACTAGTCAAAAAGTAACCCAATATTTTCAACAAACCTGTATCCAACACTTTCCACCAGTCATGGGGAGGGGTCCAGCTACAGCCCAGCACTGGAGGGGCTCATGCATCAGTGGCAGGTAAGCATAGAGGGCACATGCTTAGTGACTTTAGGCCAGTGTCACATAGGAAAGGTGGCGTCACACCCCTGGACGGCTGGTACCCCTCAAAGGAGCCTTGAATTGAGCCTGAGGTTATTGCTGACGCTTGAGAGGGAGGCTGGTCAGAGGGCTGATAAGAATTCTTATGGGTTTGTTGAAAATTCTCCCTCCAAAGGCTGGGCACGGAGGGAGAGGTCTGACATGGAGTTAAGAGGAGGGGACTCTCATTGCTTTGATTAATTAACCATGGAAATGCAGCTCCATGTAAATGGGGACATTTATCTGTATACTTCAAGCAGGCAATGATGCCTTAAATAGCATGAAGGAGGTAGGGACTAGGAAGGGAGAGAAACAGGAGATGACAGGGATGGAGAAGGGCTGCTCAGGTGCATGCGAAAGCAACTGCTCCCCTCCTTCAGCTAGCTAATTAGAACCCTTCAGCTGAAAGACTCCTGCAGCTTCAGAGATATATCCCCTCCTGCTTTTCTGCTTTTAGGAGACTGTCTTGAATGTTCAATGTCTTCAGCATCTTCAGCCCTTCCACATTAAAAAAAAAAATCCCTTAAAAAATCAGAATTATAGAAGGTTGTTTTACTGTCATACTCACCCTCCTGCAACTTGTGCAACTGTTCTTTGGTTTCCAGAAATTCTTCATCAAACTAAATTGTTAAAAAAAAAAAAAAAGACACCCCACCCCCCAAGAAGGCAAATGTCATTATAGGGTCAGGACTGAAAATACCAAGTTAAATTATCTCAAAAGGCAGAGAGAAAATGCATCCTTAGCACCCATATCTTGGTGTCTATGTACCACTGCCCACTGAAAGGAACGAGGCAGCCGACACAGAGAGCTGCCTCTGCTTTGTCAGAAAGCCATGGAGTAGCCAGATGTGAAAGAGACATGCCAAAGGCAAGGGCCTGGAAGACCTTATTTGAGAACTCCCTAGCCAAATTTGGGACAATGTGGGCATCAAAAAGAATGACATCGGTCATGGATTACAATGTGCAACAAAATCCTTAAGTTCATACATGATATTACAGAAAGGGGAAGAGAAAGCTCTTTTTTACAGAAGAACCAGTGCAAATTAATGTCAAATTGGTGCTAATTAATAATAAAATTAGAAAATTGGCAATTTGCAATCTCCAAAACATTAAAGGGTGATAATGAATGCTGAAGTTATTAGTGCGATGGTAGGAAGATTGTTTGTCACTCTGGAAACTCAAGTTGAAACTGGACTGCCATTGTAGTGGAGCTGAGAGATGGGGCCTTTAGGAGGTGATAAGGCCATTAAGAGACATTAATACCTTTCTCAGGTGAGTGGGCTCATCATGGAGAGAGGGGGTTATCACAGAGTGAGCTCAGCCTCTCCTCTCTTGCATGTGCCTCACATCCTTTGGCTTTTCTGCCATGTTGTGACACAGCATAAAGCCCTCACTCAAAGCCGAGCAGGTGCCAGCAGCGGCACCTGTACTGCCCAGCCTCCTAGAACTGTGAGCTAATCTCTTTCCTTTACGTTCCCCAAGCCCAGCTGCTCTGTGATAGCAACAGAATACAGACTAAAAAATTGGGATACAGAATCTTCACTCAATCTGTGACTATTTCCCATAAACTACTGAATTATATAAAGGAAAACATTTATCTTTACAATGAAGCAACCTGGAGATCACACCATCTCTCTAATCAAGCAGTTAAACTGAGCTCCTCAGGGGACATCCAGATATTCTGTGTCTTCTACAGGGACACAGTGAGATGGTCACAAAACCAGCTGTAAAAACAGTACCGATGACATTGAATCTGAATCTGGTCAGATGAAAATCAGGAAAATCCATTCTGTAACACCACAGCCTGGACTGTTCAGGAGTTGAGGGCTTGAACTACACACACTCATAAATAAATAAATAAATAAACCAGGTACTGTTCTTGAGGAAAAGCAACCAAAAAGACTAATAAGGCTGGGTCTTGATTAGGTCCTGGATGAGGGGAAACCACAGACAATGGGAAAATCTGAACATGGATTGCATGGTAGATGTTGTAAACTTAGTGTAAATTTCCTAGTGGTGACATGGTACTACCACAGTTGTTATTCTTTCTTAGAAGGAAGATTACATGCTGATGTCTGCAACTGCTTGCAAGTGATTCAGGGGGAAAAAAGAACAGAGAGAGAGAAAGGGAGAAAGCAAATGTGGCAAAATGTTAACAACCGGTGAATCTAGTTGAAAGGCATCCATTGTGCTATGACAACTTTTCTGTAGATTTAAGCTTCAAATTTAAAAGTTGTGGGGGTGGGGGAACACAAACAATGAAAACAAGTTCTCCTGAGGTGACATTATGAAACGTATTCTAGGATGTTCCACACACACAGATGCACTTCATGTGGGGGGAGGAGCCCTTCTCACACCCAAATCCGGGGACTAGTCCCTGCCCATGTGGGCCCTGGCCCTGCACTGCATTCCCACATCATCTGAGGAGGGGCATGGCTACCTGCTGGCATCAGCATCCCCTCCTCCTCTGGTGGAGCCAGCTGACCTGGGGGGCAGAGGGTGTGGGAGTAGCTTCTGCTACTCGCCTGGGTTCTCAGAGCATGAGAGGAGCCACTGTGCCCTTGGAGGATCTCCATCTGGCGCCCACCAACCAGCAGGTAGACGGCACCACAGGTAGAATGGCTCAGGACATTCGTGCAAACGCCCCAACAGTAAGATGTGGTGCAGGCAGCACTCCCTCTACACCACTGTTTCTCAAGCTTTTACGACAAGAGCCATTCAGAATACATCAAACCTCTAGCACCCTTCACAGATTCATATTTCTAGGGAGGGCCTAGAAATATGCATTCGAAAAAACAAGTCTTTCTGAGTGATCCTAGTTTTTAGTCTGGGACACATAGGGAGAACGTGTTCTCACTAGCACAAGTCTGTGCCAAGGTTTATGAAACCACTGGTAAAAGGAAACTGACACTGGGGTAGGGGTTGAGAAGATGGAAGACAGAGGAAGAAAGGATCCTACAGCAGAGCTTGGAAAGAGGCTAGCAGCTCCAGTCTAGGTATAGACACAGGCTGCAAGGAGGGTAAACATCTTGGTTTCTAGCCACACAATCATCTTTTATTCCCTAACCCAGGGTAGTGTTCATCATGTGCGATTCTGCAGAGTAAAATTACCCTTCCACACCAAACCATTCCCTTTCTCTACATTTTTTTCTTCTATGTGAATTGCTCAGAAGTTCCAAATTAGGAGGTCATGGCCTTTAAGTCTTCTCCTTTACACGTGTCAATCTCTCTCTTTTCAAGGGGGATTTGCCTACGTTTCTGGGTAGACTTAAACAAAGTTCCAAGCACCAAAGTCTCAAAGACCAGCACAACAAAGACCAACATCCAGCAGAGAGCGATGCCAGTGGTTGATATAAAGGGGACACTGGCTGCCCAGATCCCGACTGGTAGTTTCTCAGTGGGTTTCAGTGACTTAGTTACTCAGACATGTGTGTGTCACATGTCAGGCTCAACCCAAGCCTGGGGCACTGGGAATCATGAACCCATCCAGTAGCTGCCAGTTTGTCCCTCATGTGTGTTTCTGATCTACGAGAGCACAATAATTAAAGATATTTTTTGGTAAGGAGATGCGGAGTGACACCTTTCACAAACCACCTTTTGAGAATACCTACTATAAACCATGCGATCAGCCCTAGTGGGCTCAAGACCCAACTGGGCTCATTGTTCGACCCCATCTGCCTGCCAGGATTGGTTGGTAGGTGGGTGAGATAACCCATGCTCCCTTTTGCTTAAGTAGAATTGTGTTTCTATTACTGAAGCTAAGAATCTTAACTCACTGGAGCATAGGAGGGGCAGAGTGGGACAAAGGGAAGAGAGGGGATTTGACAAAGGAGTACATTGCATACATAAATAAGACAGTCACTCACAATCTATTAAACAAGTCAAGAATTACAAAGTCATAGGACTACAGGTTAGACAAGTGGCAAAAATAAGGGAAGTGGGCCAGTTTCAGACCCTGGGACCACAAATATAAGTAAATCAATATAAGTAAAAAAACACTCCTGCAGTAAGAGAGAGCGGTTGGGCAGTCCTTGTTCAGATCCAGCAGCACTGCCCTGTAACAAGGGCCCTACTTCATCTCAAGAGGAGTCAGGAATCAGGATGTATATGCAAAAAATCATGTCAACTAATCTAGAAAATTCTAAAACACTAGGGGGCAAGTGACGATGACATATAAAACACACAAACAAAAGACCCACATGCCTCATGCTTGGAGGTTGCTAGGGTAACAATTCACTATCCTGGAAACTGACAAAGGGAATCAAGCACTTATCTTGCCTCTCCTGTATGAACTGTATCTCAGGACAAATTGTATCTCAAGAGCAAACTGTGAGAGAATCACCATTAACAATTGTGGGTGAGATGAGAACAGAAATAGCCAAGGCTTCCATTTTGTAAGGTCCAGCAACAAGGGCACCTGACAGTTGTTGAACTCTAGTAGAAAAGACAGATGGGGGAAACTCAATGCCTGAGTTAGGATGGCACCACTGAGACACATCCATCAAGCTCCGCTTCACTGAGCACGAAACACCAGACACGACATAGCCCCTGATGGACGCAATGCAAGCGTGCTCACCCTAGCTCCTCAGACGTAGTCTGGTGGAAGAGAGAGGAAACAGAGCCTGGATCTGATCACACCTTTGCAAATAACCATGGACAGAAAGAGCATGATAAACACAGGAGACTTATTTCACCAGGTTGCCTCAAATAAGCCCAATCCAGAATGGGGGAAAATTTCTAGAAGGAAATGGGGAAAATTTTTAGAAGGTAATCTCTTCCACAAATCAATGAAGGTAGAAACAAATGCAGACACCTACACCCAAACCTTGGCTGCTAATATCATTTTCCATGAATAGGGACAAGGGCTCCTTGGAGAAATAATGGATGCTAAGGGTAGATAGCACAGGGAAAATACAGGATGAGCCTGGAGCATCTTTGTAGGTTCAGAAAGGAAGGAAGCATTGAGAGAAAAAGGAAGGCCACCCTGAAACAGCTTCAATGGCCAAAGCTGTGAGCTGTGAGCATGTGAGCCAAAGAACAAAATGAATATACTGAGGTTCACGATGATACAAATAAAGAAGGGGAGAAATGAATAAATGGTGGGGAGATACATTTTTTTAAGTAAAATTTCTTAAGAATTCCAAGTGTAGATACTTCCTGTTCCAGAAGGTGGAGCTTAATTCTCATCATATTGTGTGCAAACTGGGCTTAACACAGGCAAATGGAGGAACTGGCAGCACAACTTAACCAAATGACCAGTGCTATCGTCATCAGTGATAATTCACGTTGACATCTATAATCCCTGATATTCTGCAATGAGAAAGGCACTTAGCCTCCTTGTCATTCTTCTCCCAGACTCATGAGCCCAGTCTCTGGAGAAAAACGTCAGACTAACCAGACTGCGAAAGATTGCACAAACATACCTGGCCAAGTTTTCAAAACTGTCAAGGTGATGGAATCAAGCGAGGGAGGGCTGAGTAAGTGTCACAGATGGAGGGCAACAAAGCAAACATGATGACTAAATAGTAGATGGATGCTAGAAGAAAAATGAGTGACATCTGAATGAAGGCTGTAATTTTTAGCAGATCACACACCTATGCTAATTTCCTAGCTGGACATGGTTATGTAAGAGTACCAGTAGAGATTGAGTGAGGGTTATCTGGGGACTCTGTGATTTAAAAGTATTCTCAATATAAAGTTTAATTATTAAAAATGCAGAAGAACCCGTTACAGACTTTTGAGTTCCTGAAGGACACACAGCCAAATGCCAGGGGAAGACTTTGTTTAGATCAGGACTGAAAGCTGTCTGGAGACAGCAGGACTTGGAAATGTGAGAAGACCCTACGAACTGTTGGTTTTGCTGGGCATGATAACAGTATTGTGAGATTTTACAGTCCTCATGTGGTAGAGTGAAATAGTAAGGCACAATCCTCCCAGAGAAAACAACAGCAGGTCTGGACTTCCCTTGAAAATGCTCAAGGAAACGAGTGGAGCAGGGGAAAGCTGAAACAAGAGCACACGCAGGTAGCAGGCCGCCAGGCTGGGGGATGGGTGCTAGACGTGTAGGTGACCTTCGTTTGCATTTGAGAACTTCTAAAAGAACACAACAATGACAAAATAAAAAACACTGCAGGGGTGAACCCACAAAAACACAGGCAAGCCAACACAGCTGTCTGACTTGAAGGCGTTCAAGTACACAGGAAATGTACCCAGAGATGGTAAAATGAGTGAAAGTTCTGGAAGAAACTGGCGAATTTCAGGTTAATTCCGTGGCGGTGGATCAGAAGCCAGCGATTCAGTGAAAGGCAACAGGAAAGCAGAACTACTTTGCACTTATAAAGAAAAGTCCCTGGGAAGGGAGGAAGAATCCTGGGTCTCAATGAAGCACACTTGTGACTTCGCTGCAACAGGCCAGGGCCAAACGCGGCTCTGAAACTCATTTCCCCTCAGAGATCTCCAAGACACTGCGCATCGCTGTTGGTACCGGTACCTCGACTCCGGCGGCCGCCAGGACCCATCTGACAGACTCCATGCGGCCTCTTGCGTTCGGGTAGTGGAGCTTGGGCCTCTCTGCCATGATGGCTTTCCAGGCTTTCTGAAAAACAAATGGCAGCAGCCCCTCGCGCACCAACAGTCCGAATTTTGGCCTCAAGGGCTCCATGAATATTTAGCATTTGGGCACCGGGGTTTTGTTTTTGTGGGATTTTTTTTTCATTGCTGCGCTTTCCTTCACTCAATAAAAACAAACTACCATTTTAATACATTTAGAAAAGAGGGGGAAAAAATAGCCCTGGCTTTCATCTCATTTTTATTTATGATTTCTTATCCGGGACCTTGGGAAGCTGGGACTATTTGTTGGGAAGACATTTGCGCCAGGAGTTTGGTATTTCACTGATAACCGCACGTTTACAACGCACTTTGACCTTGAGAATCTCAAATTTTCCAAATTCGGCTTGGAGGTGCAAGTCGCGCGGGATCTGCACATCCGTGGGACCTTCCACGTTTGCACATGCATCGGCCTACGTCATTACAGCAGCAACCGCTCGGCGGACAGGCAAGAGCCTTACTATTGTCTGCCAAGGGTGCTCCCCAAGCCGGCTCCCCGCGGCGGGCAGAGCTCCCTCACGTGCCCAGGCCCAGAGGGGAGCCGAGCTGCCCGCCCCGAGCATCGCTGCCTGGCTAGCGCTTGGACATCTAAGTCTACGCTCGTGGGCAGCTCTGTGTGCTCGACGGTCCACGCAGGGCCTGACCGGGCTCGGGGGCCATACGAGCCTTCCTTCCAGCAGTGGATTCAGACTCCGCAGATTCATAAAAAACACGCGCACTGCTCCAGGAACGACCCCAATCCCAGACGGGGACCCACGTCGGTCCTGATGGAGGTGGGGGTGCCAAGGACAAGAAGGGGAACAAAGAGGATCGAACAGGGCGGGGGACAGGGGCTGGGAGCGTAGGAGGCTCGCTGAGCAGGGAGAGGAGAAAAGAGAAGAGGGGAAAGGGTGGGTGGGAGACAGACCTGGAGTCCACTCGGAGCGCCGGAGCTGCACAATGCGCTCGGCGAGCAGTCTGCAGCCAGGCGCGGCCAGAGGGCGGCCGGAGGCCCCGGAGGTGGGCGAGGCTCCGGGAGGATTGCACCAATAGAGACAGCAATATTTAGCATGCCCCACCTATCTGCAAGGCATTCTGGATAATATGAAAACAGTCCCAATTTAGCCACTTTCGCTTCAATTTTCGCATCTTGAGGGACACAGTGGCCTTTAATGCATTGAACAAATTTTACTTCAGTTAAAATTCCATGCTAGAGAGTCACCATAATAAACAACTCGACCTATGTGTAAAAGTAGAAAGGATCCTGAGGTTTAAATAACGCGCGTCCGGCCCTAGTCTCTCGGATGTGAGGGCGATCTGGCTGCGACATCTGTCACCCCATTGATCGCCAGGGTTGATTCGGCTGATCTGGCTGGCTAGGCGGGTGTCCCCTTCCTCCCTCACCGCTCCATGTGCGTCCCTCCCGAAGCTGCGCGCTCGGTCGAAGAGGACGACCATCCCCGCTAGAGGAGGACCGGTCTTCGGTCAAGGGTATACGAGTAGCTGCGCTCCCCTGCTAGAACCTCCAAACAAGCTCTCAAGGTCCATTTGTAGGAGAACGTAGGGTAGTCAAGCTTCCAAGACTCCAGACACATCCAAATGAGGCGCTGCACGTGGCAGTCTGCCTTTCTTTTGACAACTTTCTCTTCACTTTTATTAGGGGTATTATTATCACATGATTTTCACAACATACATTTACCAACATACATTTCATGAGATTAGGTGGATTTTTTCCTGTTTGTGTATCATATTGAGTATGGAGTAAGCATTGGGGGGGGGCATTAGTTGATTTGTTTCCATTCCCATGAACCATCCAACTGGATATGTGCACTAGACACTTTGAATAAACTAGTGATGGAAGAGAGGACTGACAGATCTGTTTGGCAAAGCATGAGCTCACCCAGGGCAAGTATGTAGAGTAAGAAGAGAAGCAAGGCCAGGACAGCTGGGCACCCCAGGAGTCAGGAAAGTCACTTCCAAATAGGATTAACAGTACATGTCCAGTCTCATCCTTCTAATTGTAGCCCAACACATGACCACGCTTAGAAGCTGTGTTCTCCAACTTTGCTGAAAGCCATCACTGATCATGCTAGATTCATTTTTTTCCAACACATTTTTGTACAGGAGTTCATTCTAATTGTAATAATATCTGTGTTGCTGATCAAGCATCTTATTTCCATTTCCTTACTTCTAATTGATTTGTTGAATCATACCACATTCTGACATTTTGCTATATTTTTTAACCTTCCAAAGTGACAATTTCTTATGTCCAACCTTTCTAACTAGGGGTAGCATTCACCTGAAAGAGTAACTAAGGTAGCTTAAGACTATTATCACACAGGCTTATGGAGAAATGAACGTCTTTGTAATAGCATTGTCACTCTAGGAGGGTACGCCAAAGTCATTTCATTCCTTGGGAATCCCTGAAATCCTATTCTCATGGACCCCTGGAGTTACCTCAGTCCAGGACAGTCTGACAATATACCTGGTACACTTTCAGAGGCCCTGGGAATGCCTTCCTGTCACCTTAACCCTTCACCCGCCAGCTCCAAAGCATGTGAAGTTGCTGTAACAAAAATCAAGTGTTTTAAGTACCAGTTTGGGAGGAACATTAAATGTAAGTACTCCAGCAAGAGAGAGTCGACTTACATTAAATCCAGTCTTGGTTATAAATGCCCAGGATCGGACCCTGTTCTAACAGTGTGTTTTCACATCAGGAAGGAAGCCTGGAGGGGCAGTATGGTAGGGGTCTTCCAGGAACAACAACAAAGCCTGATGCGCCTAATCAGTAACTATGTACCCAAGTGAAACCCTAGAGCAACCCTGCAGCACTGGAGCATCCATCAGAATATTCGTTATGTATGGGGACAAAGAAACTAAAGCTAAAACAAAAAACAACAGGAAACTAGCAAAGGTACATAAGGTAAAGCTGTGGCTTTGTTCTTGGCTCAGCTTTTGGATGTGAGTTTGCTGAGCCTGAGACAGCAGGAAGAAGGGCTGCTGCTGCTAAAAGCCCATCCGGCTAGAGCAGGAAGGGCTGAATGTGCTAATAGAAAGCCAGAAAGATCCAAGGTGACACAGTAAGGTTAGCCATGTTCTGATGGTGAGGGACACATTTAGGGATATGATTGACAGATCATCTTGCTACAAAATCTTTTCAAAGTCATAATATATTTTTAAACTTTTTATTAAAAAAATTGATGTATTTATTTGAAAGGCAGAGAGAGACAGAGAGATCTTCCATCCACTGGTTCACCCCTACCAGGTGATGGCAATGACCAGGGCAGAGCCAGGCCAAAGCCAGGAGCTTGCAGGCACCTGGGCGATCCTCTGCTGTTTTCTCAGGTGCATCAGCAGGGAGCTGGATAGGAAGTGGAGCAGTGGAGACACAAACCAGCGCCCGTATGGTGTCGGTTTCACAGGCAGTGGCTTTCCTGCTACACCACAATGCCAGCCTGTCACATTATTTTTAGAAAATGAATTTCCTGTGGCATCCTGCATGTAGTTCATGAAGCTATGAGCTGCTTTTGAAAGAAAACGTACAAGGTAGGTATTAAGGAAGATTAAATCAGCCACAAGAAGTTGTTATAACCTTTTTATTTTTTAAATATCTCCAGTCCTGTAACTTGCTAAAAACTGCATTTCAAAAACTCTCCACATTGCAGTGTAACTTCTCATAATACCGCTCCAAGTGTACATTTCCAGATTCATGCCAGTGAGAATACACTATGCAGTAAGGATAATTTATAAAAGATCAAAGTTTGAAAAGAACTAACTAGCATACGAAAATTAGGAAACACAAAGTGTTAACTTTTGGCAGAAGAACATGAAAGCATAGAAGAGTAGAACACTCAAATCAGTTTTTGGTAAAGTGTAATTTTATTTGGAGCAGGAGAATTTTCCTTACATAGAGTTAACATTTTTAAACACCTTAAGACAAACTATTCAAAAAGCATTGATTTCGGAAGTCTTGCTTAAGTGGTTTTCTGTTCTATCTTCTCATTATTATGAATATTTGCTCTATAAATGAAAATATTCTGTTACTCCATTGTACTCAAATCTGGTGACTCAACTGCTATCTGTTCTGATAGCTGAGATCAGAAGAGTTTTTCAGGTCATTTTAAATTCACATTAGCACAATGTCTACAAGAAACCAATAATACCGATAATACCTCCAGTTTGTCTTTTTAAATGGTTCCCATGAAAAAATCTTTACAATAAATACATAAAAGTACAGTACATTTGGTTGCAAATTGTAAAAAATAACTCTAAAAATTAACCACATATATTAAACAAACAGGTTGCTACAATATGCTTAAAATGATATAAAATTAGTATGTAAAACATTTTCTTAAAAACATATTGCTTTTGGTCATATGTTCAGCTGAGATGTACAGCCTGCATTCTTTTTTGTTCCTGTCCTAAATGGCACAAAAAAAATGGCTTAATGGTAGGGAAAAGCTACTTCATGGGAAAACCTGATGCCCATGAACTCAAAGTACCTGTAGTTATGTCAAAAAAAGGAAACAATTCTTATTTTGTTTGGCGTGGATTGCCTTGATTGTATTAAACTTTTGGTAACTTTATAAAACCACATTGTGTCACTTTATTAAATGTCTATAGTTCTTTATGCAAGAGATGTGACATTACTTGTAAATTAATGTTATTCCTACTAAAATCTTTCAAGCATGAAACGGGTGAGGTCTTAGTAATTGATAGACTTGTACTGTAAAATGAACAATCAAGCCAAGAGTAGCTTTAATAAAAATACAGCCCTCACCCCACCTCCCGGGCTTGCTCTAAGGGAGGCACACCTGTACTCCCTAGCGCACCAGTTTCTGAACCTTTGGCTACAGAATGAGAGCCAGCTCTGTACGATTTCCTTACATCCCAGAAAGCTTTCTCACTGTAAATGAGGTATCATCATGGTAGGTACAGTTAACTCTTCATTCCTGTTGGTGTCTTGCATGATGTTTTATTAATTATATAGCAACTAAAAGTACGTGAAATAAGCATTTTATTTGCACTTAACAAAAAATGGCCACTATTCCCTTCTACAGTATATATGTTGTATATACAACTTGTCCTCTTTACTCATTTTGTGGGAAAAAAAAGAGTAATTTATAGGATGTTGCTAGTTTTTTAGAATTGATTTATTTTTTTACAGTCTCCTAGTTTTCTCAACTGTACACCAGCTTTGTGACTTTCACATGAACATGTGTTTGACTTCTCAAGGTAAGTTGTTTGTTAGTAAACAAAAGAAAGGGTAAAAAGAAAAAAAGTGTAGTATTTTAAAGTTGAGCTCTACAAAAGGATTACAAAATCAATTTTATTGTGTGCAATAACTGGGTAACTAGATTGTTTCAATTTAAAAAACTGGAATGATCTTAACACAAACTAGAGTACAAAGAGTATTAACAACCCACTTGCTTCTCTAAGGGGTATGTATATACAATCTCAAACCAGCTTTCCGGAAAGCTGAGAAAGGTTGCAGATTAATTTACTTTTTATATATAATACATAAAGAGAAAATAAATATTAACCTCATAGTAGAGGACTCATCTCTGAAAACATTTTCTGTTGCTTTAGATAACGAGTTGAAAATAGAATACAGAAATGAATTCAGCTTCAAGTTGTGCTTATATTTACACATTCCGAAGAGTTGCTGCCAGCTTGTAGACAGGACAAAATTACGAATCAAGTCCACATCCATTATGTGCTTTTCTCATGCTCCAAAAGGTCATAGTGCTTGGTCAAGTACAGTTCTGAGCAGGATTCTCCAAAGTATAAATTACTCCCTGATTTTAGGTTAGAGTCCTTTGGAAGCCATGGTAATTTGTTCAGGCTGCTAAATATTCTTAACCCCCAGGGCAATCATTTGCCAACTTATTAGGTTGAACCACAGGAAAGTGCCTATATTTATACATTTTTAATCTTTAAAAAGTGTACATTTCATGTGGTTGAACTTGTTGTATTCTAGAACCTGGACCCAAAAGAGTAGTTTGAACCCTGGGAGACTGTGAGTTGATAGACTGCTGAGACCATGTCACGATCACTGGTGGTGACCATTCCTCTTGCCTGTAAGGTAACCATGAGTGGAGGCACATATGCCATACACAGATGGACGACAGTGACCTTTCCTGTCTTTCTGTCTCCAAACTAGCTTTGTCATTTTCAACACTCACTGTAAACATTGCTCAGTGAATAGCCTCTGCCCATTAGAGTTCTCACTCTTGAAAGAAACTACACAAGGGTTAGGAGTTAGATGTGGCACGCTATGGACACTAACATCCTGGTAACTGTGACTGCTGTAAACCTTCCCTTCCCCAGATTGTCCTGAGAATTCAGTTGGGACAGAAGATTATTCATTGGTTGCTTCTAGCCAGGCCTGGAGAACTGAGCCAAATGCAAATTTCTATCTCAGTTATTATAATAAAATTTTTTCTGTGGCTTTCAAGCTTGTGTTTCTTTTGGCCATGTGTCATAGCAGGGACATAACAGACTGTGTTAACCTTTATGTTGAGAATCTTTTGACATGGAAGCATCCCTTTTATGGGTACTTATACGATTTCAAAAATGGGAGAAAATCGAATACGAAGGCATAGCATGATGAAGCTTGATTTCATTTGGGTATCTGAAACGATATTAAAGGGTGTTGCACCAATTTAAAAAAAAAAAAAAAGATTTACTTAGAGTTCTTTCATCTGGGAAATAAAAGTAAAACAAAGTAGATTATATAGTGGTATGTTCCGGACTGCACAGTGGCATCAAAAACTCAAATTAATGATATCTTAAGAAAAGCAGAGGGATGCTTTTCTAATGTCAATCCAGGAGAGTCTGAAGACCTAATGAGCCACATTGAAAATTTAACTACTTTCCAAATGTCTCCACACAGAGTAAATAACCCTTTATCGCATAAACTGCACCCCTGTTGCAATACTGCATCAATATTATTACATTTGTCAAAATCTGTATAAAATATTATCTGGAACCCCAAAGGAAAGTCACTTAATCTTTAAAAAGTTCATTACAAAGTTGACTGTATAAAATGCTAAAACATAACCCATATATACAAAACGCTGCTGTTTAAGAAAATAATGGGACCCAGTTTTAGAATAAAATAATTCTATACAAAAAAGGGTATTGCATTCAAATCAATATTTAAAAAAACTTTAAAAAAGAATATTGAAATGTCTCAGTTCAGAAGGGTAACTATAAAGCGTTGGTTTGCTTTTACACCAGCTATGTGTCTCTGGCAGGTGGAACATGCATTGGCCAAGGGGAAGTGTCCCATTTTCCCCTACGAAGGGCTTCGCTGCTGAGATGGTCATCGCCGAGATGCGTACTTGGAAGCCCAGTCTGTTCGGCCATGCACTGGCTGGGCAGCCGGAGGCCGTGGTATCAACCCAGGGGTGCTTCTAGGCTGGGTGTGGAAGAAAGGTCGTCCAGGATGAGGTCGTACAGCCTTCAGGGAAGAATAACCTGCAGCGAAAGAGAAACAGGCAGCTGCCAGGGACCCGGGCTAGCAAAGGGCAGACGAGTACCTCTTGGTGTCAGAAGTATCCCAAAATGAGAAATTTAAGGAGGAGCAATTCGCCATCTCCCCTCCTTTCATTAAGGACAATCCTAGAGCTACAGTTGTCAAGCCAAAAATACTGGTGTCATTTCTGGCCCCTCTCACTTTCTCGTCTCCCAATTATCATTTGCCAACTTGCTGGCTCAAGTTTTCAAATACACTTAGAATCTGGCAACTTTTTGTCATTTCAACTCTTACCAAGCTAGCATCACTTTCTGTCTGGAGAACTACAACCATCTCCTGACTGGTTTCCTTGTGTCCAACCTATCACCTGCTCCTGTCTAGTGAAAAGCTGTGGCATGAGTCAGCCAGTGAGGATGGACATCAGCACCTCAACCCTCCACAGAACTCTGCAGTGGCTCCCACATAGTTTCCAGGGCCTGCTGCAGGACCTCAGATCACTAGCCTCTGCTTGCTATGCCCCCTCTCACTGACACCACTCCTGCACTCTGGCTCCCTTGCTACTGCTTGAATTTGCCAGGTTTGTCCTGTTTCAAACCTGTGCACCAAAGAATCCTGCACCTGGAACAGTTTAACCCATACAGCATCAAAACTGCAATCTGTACCCTGCACTCCTTGCTTCCTGCCTGGTTGGTTTCTCTCCTTAGCACCTATGAGCAGAGCCACTATAGAGTGCAAGTGCCCCAGGAGCAGGAAGTGCTGCCTTTCTCATTCATTGGTAGATTCCAAGTCTTTACCACATCTGGCACCCAGCAATTGCTCATTAACTATTTGTGGAATCAATTCATGAATTGTCTGAAACAGAACTTACCAGGGGCAGGGTCTGGGATAGGTGCCAGGTGTACCCTCTGCATAGCAGAACCAATTTCTTTTTTCAGAAAGGAAGGGATGTAGTTTCCAGTCAGTCCACTAGAACTTGTAGAGCTGGAACCAACTGATTTGCAAAAGCAGAGTCATTACTACAAAGACACATAGACATGGCACCACAAGACAAAGTATGCAGAGGACACAGGACTGTTAAAGGATAGCCATGAAGAATAAAAACAAGTTTTTGCTTTTAGGTTAAAAAATTATGATGATGAAAGAATATATCTGAGCACAGTGTTCCACCTAGCTACATGGTCAGGACAGCTAGGAGGGCAAAGACAGTGCTGCTCCTCTATATAGCAATCAAACAGCATCATTTGAGCAATTCTAAAAAGGAGAATTGCATATTTTTATTTATTTTAAAAATAGATTTAGCCTGCTCTGCAATTGCTTTTTTCACTCCATGAATACAAAATAGCCACCCTTCCATGTCAGTATATGCGTATTCTAAAATAAGGCTAAAACATACTTCATTCTCTTATTGATCAACACACAGATTATCTTAATTATTTATCAATTTTTTTGTTTTTGTTTTTATTTATTTGAAAGGCACAGTTACAGAGACAGAGAGAGAGAGACAGGGAGAGAGATCTTCCATCTCCTGGTTGCAATAACCAGGGCTGGGCCAGGCCAAAGCAAGGAGTGTGAGATTCCATCCAGGTCTCCACATTGGTGGAAGGGGCCCAGGCTCTTGGGCTATCTTCTGCTGCCTTCTCAGGCACAGTAGGAGGGAGCTGGATCAGAAGTGAAGCTGGGACTGGAATCAATACTCAAAAATTCTTGACCTGTTGCGTCATAACATCAGTCCCAGTTCTTTAGCTATGACAAATAATTACATGGTAAATATTCCTGTTCATAATCAGAAAAATTAATTGTTAATAAAAAATGCTAGAGACATTTACTTTGTGTGTCATTTCCATTCCAAGTGCTTTAAAAAGGGCAAGGTCTGTCTGCATTCTGAGAGGCTAATGCAATGCCTCGCTTATAGCAAGGAATCAGTTACTATTAGGTGTCTGAAGGAATAGCTATAATGCTTATTATTAAAGCTTAATACACACATGGCATAGTGAAGAAGAATGCTATGATAGGCTGTTATACAAACAGAAGTTCTAGCCATTGGGAAAAGAGTGAATAAGTAGAGTTGCTCTGTTTTCGTAACACAGAATGTTCTTGGCAATTGCTTAAGGCAGGGTGGGAAGATGGCCTGGAATGCGAGTGTGAGGGAGGAGTTATGTCTTTCAGCTAGAGAAACTTTGCATTTTTGCAAACTAAAGATAGGAAGAAAAATGGGAAGAGAATTTGAATGGGTAAGTCACAAAAGGGGGAAAAAAACATTGTAGACAATAAACCAAAGAAAAAATGATGACCCTCATCAGTAAAGCATCACGTTAGCATCATCTTAAGTCTTGACGCTATCAAGTGGCATCAAGGACACCATGCTGGACAGCAATTGAGCAATATATGCAACATCAAACATGAGCATAGCAATTAACTAACAGTTATGCTGCCAGCTGCACTAGAGAAACCAATACATAGGCACAAGAACAGAGTTGAAACAATGTTCATTTCAGCATGCTCTGTAAAAGCAAGATTTGTAAACAATTTATGTTTCACCAGCAAGAGAAGCAATAGGTAATTAAGGGGAAGGGAAAATAAGAAATTATGGTATAATATAGTTATATATGCATGTGTGTGTATATATATAGCTGCTACATACAGATTTACTAAAATGAGTGGTTACCCATGATTATTATGCTCATCTGAGGGTGAAGTAGGCAGGCATGTGGGCTAAAATTGATTAGGTTTTTGAACTGGAAGACCATGCCTTCGCCACATCCCTGTGTGACCTCATGCCCTTACCTGGCCACACCAGAGTGCCCACCAGCCAATAAGATTAATGAACCACTCCCCTTTGAGAGTGGATTAAAAGCCTGGGACAGGGTGTGCCCAGCCCTTTCCTCTATTTCCCTCGCCCTGGCCTCTTGCCAGTAGGGGGCTGGCTGTACCCCTGTGCCTCTGCCTCCCGGGCGGGTGGCCTAGGCTTCCTGGCCTAGATGCTCCTCCTGTGGCTGGTTCCTGGTGCTCGGTATGAACCCAGATTCACCCCTCTCTCTCTTAGATAAAGCTCTCACTCTCCTATGCACCTTTCTCACTAAATAAAAGCTTCCTCGTTTATTCATGCCAGTATTTAGAATTCTTCTCTAAATATTAGGCAATAACCCACTCCGGCTTATTAATATTGGGGATTTATTAATAAGCATATGGTAATATTGTATGGCACCCCAAATTTCGATAACATATGTGGCACCACAGACTAGACTTCTGGGGAACTTTAAGGAGCCACATTTT
The DNA here is from genome assembly GCA_949820135.1 of Sylvilagus floridanus. Lineage (NCBI taxonomy): Eukaryota > Metazoa > Chordata > Mammalia > Lagomorpha > Leporidae > Sylvilagus > Sylvilagus floridanus. The sequence goes on along the minus strand of OX463227.1, from coordinate 112,049,056 downwards.
CATACATATTTTAGGGGGTCAATTCCGATATCAAGGGTGTTTCAAAAAGTCTGTAGAAAAGTGGAATGGGAAGCAAAGTTTATTTTGGTACAATAAGTTTTGAAATCTGTGTGAGTGGTCTCTGAAAAGCTTAAGAAAAACATATCTTCTGAAAAAAAATCTATGCATGGATCTCAAAAATCTTAGCACCAAAATAGCCTTATCTTTTTAATCCCATCTTCCATAAACTTTTTGAAGTACTCTTGTATAAATTTTAAAACATGCAAAGCTGTGCTAGGAATTTCACACCTACTTTAAAACAGTGCACAGGAATAAAAAAATACCCAAATCAGGCCAGGGCAGGGAAGACGGAGGGGAGAGGGGGAAGGAAAGGCTTAGACACTGGCTTCCTGTGTGCCTGCAGGACTTGACTTCTTCAACTGGGCTGTGGGTACACACAGGCTGTGGATCTCTTTCTTTGTATTCCTTAACAAATGCAAACAACGGAAGGATGAAGGCAGGGAGAAGTGAAGCTGGCTGAGGTGCAAGGGGAAGGAATGGGCTGCCTGTGGGAGGCAAATGGTGAGTCAGCCTGCAGGAATAGCAACTCCTCCCCTTAACAAAGGAGCCACCTTCTAGACTGGAGGGATTTCAAAGGCCAGGTCCCCAGATGGACAGGACTAGCTGCAGTGAGGCAGACAGGCTATTAGGAGCAGAAACTAAACAACTTCACCATAATACTGATGCTGAGGCTCTGAGCTCTTCCGCTCAGAGGCCCCACCTGTGTGGATGCTGTGAGAATCCATCCTCTACGGCTAAGACAGGTCCTGAGGAACACTGGAGGTACTTTGGGAACCTTGGGTGGTTAGTTTGCCAAGTGCGTCGTGTGAATTAGGATGCGTGACTTCCCCAGTGCGTAATAAAATCCTTATCGGAACCAATACAGTCTTGGTGCCATCACTGCACTCGCGACACAGGGCCCTTCTCCACGTGGCTCACGGCAGAGCAGGGCCTCTGAAGTCAGGCTTGGCAAGAGCCTGTAAAGTTATTTCTGCTTGTCCCTCGAGCCAGCTACCAATCTGCCTTATTCCTCAATGATTCCTGAGGCAGGGCCCTTTGGGAGCTGGCTGGGACCCCAGAGCCTGCTGCCTAGAGAGGGTGGACAGAGCAGGAAAGCAGGCTTGAGTCTGCACACGAGAGAGGCCCTCATGGTTCCACAGCTTGTCTCCCATCAGGCTGTGCCCGCCTTGCCACAGCCAGAGGACTGGCTTTTTGTATTTCAGGACCTAATGAGCATTTCTCACCTGAATTTATTTTGCTGATGACCGATACTGTCCCTGAAGACTTTCCGGACAAACCAGAACTAGACCATGGATTTGATGGAATGAAGTCCTTGCCTGGGTTTGGCAGGATGCCATTTCTTATATTGATTCCTATAGAGAAGAAGGGGTTTTAAAATGTAAGTCACAATGGATAAATGGATAAAGAAACTGTGCTACATATACACAGTAGAATATTGTTCAGCACTAAAAAAAATGGGGGGTGGTGAGCCCAGACGATATTATGTTAAATGAAATAAGCCAGACACATAAAGAAAAATATTGCATGATTTCATTTATGTGTGGAATTTTTGTTTTTTCAAATATACAGAGATAGGGAACAACATAGTGGTTACCGGGGTAAGTTGGGCAGGGAAGTGAGGAAGAATGGAGAGATGTGGGTAAGAAGATACAAGGTGGCAGATGTGAAGGACAAGTAATGAGGTCTAAAGTACAATATGAATACTACAGGTAACACAATTATACCGTGTATGGGATTCATGCTCAGTGAGTAGACTTTAGTGTTCTTGTCACAAAAACTAAAACAGCAAGGCCACGATGTGAGATGAAGGAGATGTTCATTTGCTTTGCTATAGTAATCATTCTACTATCTACACTTATCCACATGCATAAGGTATCATGTTATATACCTTAAGTATACACAAAAAGTTTATTTAAAATGCCTTTATATTTTATTTGAAATGCACTTAAGATGTAAAACATGCATTTAATCTTGTACCAGACTTTAGAGACAAAATAAATGCAGAGTCCAATTTGTTCAAAACTTTCCATGGCTCTCTTTTTCCCTCTCTGTTACTCTGCCTTTCAAATAAATAAAACAAATTATTTTTTAAAAAAAATGATAAAAAAGTGGGCAGAGACTTCAGAAGGTATTTTTACAGTGGACCCATTAATTCCAACGAGAAGCCCCCACATATGTCTTTCAGAATAGAATCTGTGACTCCAAGGACAACATTTCCCATCCCTGACCCCAGAACAGGCAAGTCCTGTATATTACCAGGCAAGTATCGAGAGTGCTTCAAGTAGTGCTGCTTGGCGGCTGATCTCAGGGTGGGGGTGTCTCGCCTCTGATACGAAGTTTGGGTAGGGGCACTGTTTCCTGTACCCATGGGCTCAGATGGCTTCAGGTCCAAAACACTCTCGAATCTGAATCAGGAGATCAAGAGGATGTGACTTAGGTCAGCAAGCATACATCCGAGAGAGAGAGAAATAGACAGATGGACACTGCATCATGTGATAGGTACAGATGCAGTCTATTTACAGCGACCAGCCATGCACTTGCCTGCAGAGAGTGTCATCGCTCTGTCTCTTCTTGTTTTTCACATCAATCCTGGTGAGGGATGGACTGAAGTCCAAGTCGTCCAAGTCAGCCCAGTCATCAGAATCTTTCGTTGATCTGGAAATGAGACCCCATCTCCTCCTACTCTTTGGCTTCATCTCTCCATTGTTGTGCCCTAGACCAGCTGGAAGTTTCTGTATCAACAAGAGGAGGAGAGGAGCAATACTTGGGATTAACAGACCCCCTCCATGAACAATCCCCATTCCCAGCATCCTCTGTTATGGAAAGGAGGCTCCTAGGGCATAACGTTCCCCACATGCAGGCTGTCTCAAAGTGCAATCGTGGAAATCATATCCCCAGACATCTGGATCTCTCCTGTCCTGCCCCAGCTGCTCTGCTTCTCAACCACGGAGGCTAAGTTGCATAAAACAAGGATTTGAACAAGGGGATTTAATATGCTTCTGACAGACTAGGAAGCTGACTGCATTCTCATTTGAGAGTCACCCTGGAAAGTTAGGGAGTTACGCTATTATGCACAGAGATCCAAGAGAGCACTGCTGAGGTGTCTGCCATCCTGCTCTGCTCCAGGCAATTCAAAAGCATGCCTTCTTTGCCTTCTCAGTAGACCTGGAGCTAGCTCGAATTACAGAATTTTCTTACAACAGGACAAATTTCCAAACACACCATTTCTAAATCATGGATTTGGGGTGAAGTCTGGAGATACCACTCTTAGGGTGCCTCCCGTGGTGCTGGCTGGAAGCCAGCCCCCGGGGAATGTTAGTTGGCAGAAAGGACTCCTTTTGCTCAAAGGTGATAGAAAGTCAACTCTTCAGACAGCATCACCAAGCTAAGGATAACTAGAATCCCTTATCAGAGTATCAGCTGAATGAACTGAACACTTAGCTGTTTGCTCCTGAAAACCAGCTCAAAGGGAAGATGTGGCTCATGAGTACCCAGCGTTAATCTGAGTGCCAATCACAAATATTAGGGTGGCACTTTATGATTTTCCATGAGCATCATGATTGACTCTTGAATGGCAGGCGATCTGCCTCTGACAGATGAGCACACTGAGTCAAAGGGATTAACAGTAACAATGACGAACTCTTATTGGAGGGCTAACTGGGTACCAGGTCCAATTCTGAGTCCTTTTCAAGTCTTAACTTAGTCCTCAAAAACAATCCCATCAAGTGGAAGCTGGGACCACCCCTATTTTATAGAAGAGGAAATGGGCAACTTGCACAGGGTCTTGGAGCTGTGAAATAGCAGAGCTGAGATTTGTGACCCTGGACATCTGGCTGCAGTGTACAGGTCTCAATCTCTACCTGACAACTGCCCCCAGGAGCGGCACTGTGACCAAGAGGCAGAGCCAGAGCTTGAATTTGCATCTTTACCTGTTGAGCCAAGAATCTTTTCATCACCCCATGTTCTTGCAAAGATAAATATATTATAGTTAGATAAGAAAAGCAAAGATTTCACACAGTAAGCAGAGCGAGAAGAGGAAAAGCCAGACACAAGGCTCCCTGGAGAACCCTTGCTGCTTACCGACTGAGGATTCTTGTTGTGCAGGGATGGCAAGAGCAATGGGCTGGGCTTGTCCTCCTGAAGATGGCTCGGGTGATCTGTCCTGGAGGCCTCTGCTTTGTAGGGGTAGGTGAGATGCTGAGGGGCCTGGCTGGCGGGATGTGGTCGTGAAGAAATCCGTGGGTGAGGCTTGGTGGGGGGCTGGGCAGGAGGGACAGGCTTTATGTGAGGAGCAGGGCCTGCTTTTTCCAAGAGGTCTTTCTGTGGTTTTCCTGGATCCTGAACGCTCTGTAGGGTGCCGCCCCGTGGGTGCCCAATAAGGAAGTAAGGGTATCGAAGGGCCTGGAATGACAAATCAGACCGCTGGAGAAAAGTCAGGCCAGGGCTGAGAACACGGTCATGATCGCTGGGTTACATTCCCTGTGACCAGTTTCCTACAGTTTCTCAGGCCAGCATTCTGCATCTGTAACACCCCTTGTCATTTTCCTTTTCTAAGATACCCTAAAATTTACTTACTGGATGCAACACTTAAAATTACTTGCTAGGGCTGGCGTTGTAGTGCAGCGGTTTAATGCCCTGGCCTGAAGCGCCAGCATCCCATGTGGGCGCTGGTTCTAGTCTCAGCTGCTCCACTTCCAATCCAGCTCTCTGCTATGGCCTGGGAAAGCAGTAGAAGATGGCCCAAGTCATTGGGCCCCTGTACCCACGTGGGAGACCGGGAAGAAGTTCCTGGCTCCTGGCTTCGGATTGGCATAGCTCTGGACATTGCGGCCAATTGGGGAGTGAACCATCGGATGGAAGACCTCTCTCTCTCTCTCTGCCTCTCTTCTCAGTGTAACTACGACTTTCAAATAAATAAATAAATCTTTTAAAAAAAATTACTTGGCTAAAGCAGCCAGTTACACTGCTGTTACCTTTGCTACTTCTGAAAAGCATTGTGGATCAGTGTCAATCCAGGTTTTTCGACTTATTTGCTACATGTCTTAAACATGGTATTTCACCCTAATTCGTTTCCTAATTCTACAGAGAGAATAACACAGAACCAAGAGTCAAATCTAAAATTCCCGGAGGACTCAGGAGAATAGAGAACAAAACAAGTGGGTCTACACGCTATTACTCCACAAGTGCCAAGAGCATAATGCATGCAAAAGTTAAGCTTTCCCTTTCAAGAACAGCTCTCAAGGAAATCCTGTCGGTTGTTCTGGGTAGTAGAGTTTGCTGGATAGCCAGAGGCTAAATCTTACAAGTGCTGCAGTTTACAATTCTTTTTGATATATCCCCTGGATTCTGCTGTCTTTTTGAATGGAAGCTACTGAATGTAACATGATCTTTCTTAATGAACCTGTGACCCAGTTAACAAACATCCCTAATGATTATATAATGATTAAATAAGGGTGGACAAAGAAGCAAACAATGCGGAGACTTGGGTAGAGGCCATGGATTCTGGCATCTGACTTGAAGAGTTTTCTCTGTAGTCTCATTTTTAAAATATCAGACGATTTGGAGGTATTCTTAGGTTTTCTGGCACTGTGCTGAAAAGCACATATTTCTCTCGATTCCTTGTTATAGAATATTTTTCACCTCTGTGCGCATCCTTTAAAGAACTAGGTTCATCAGAAAACATCCTCTCAGCCCTGAAACCATTTGTGAATTCCACCAGCCCCGGTGCAGTCTGCAAGCTCTCAAACCCTCTGAAGCCATCCAGACTCGTAGAGCACTGAATTCTAGCTTTTTTTTTCCTTGGAGATTTTGCAAGACTGCTTTTCTACACTCTTTAAATTAGTCCCCCAACTATCATAAGTCCTAACATTACATTGGCACTTTGTTTAAATGTCCCCACCACCTCCGCTCAGCCAAATCTCTCCTCTGATTAGAACTGGTCACTCATTTCATCTTCTGAGTAGGGGAACTGTCAGTGAGACAAGTTGACAAGGGTCCAGATACACGTAATACAAAGGGGGCCTTGCAGGGAGCAGGTGAGTGCTGGAGCTCACGGTGCAACTAGTCCACTTTGGGGTGCATTTCATAATCTAACTCAAAGTGGCCTAGGAGAGGGTGAGTGAGAAAACAGGAAAACTGAAGTTGTAAGATCCGTCATCTGTGTGTTAGACTTTGCACTGCCTGTATTGTTTACTGGATAAGCAATTAGGGCTAATCCCTTAAACTTTCTGAGATTCAGTTTTCTCACTTACAGAAGTGAAAACAATAATGCTTATCTCATAGAGTTTTATTAGATTCGAGTCACATAAGATATACTAAAGCATTTTCAAGAGGCAAAGTGCTATAAAATACTAGCTACAATCATTGTTCTAGCTTTACCTCACCTGTCAGTCTCTCTGTTATCTGTGAAAATGAGTGTGTTGGATTTTACAAGTTATGAAGCTGTTTTTCAACAGCCAGTACCGGCTTATAAACAACTGTAATCTTAATTCATAGAGAATTCGTAGAAAACTCATGAGTATTTGACAACCTTCTCCAAACACAGATAGATAATCTGTTTTCATTTCTACATATGTGGTGATATATCATATGAATTATATGCCAATTTTCAAAGCATTGATATTATATAAACCTTTGCTACTTTAAGTTCCAAACTATTTTAAGTTCTTACATCTTATATGGTATACCATTAGTGATATCAATACTATTTTTCATCTAGAACACTAAATAAAATTTTTCCTACATGATTTCTAGAGATTATTGAGAGTTAAACATGAACTCTGTAAGTGATGCATCAAATAGAATAAGAAAATAGAAGAAAACCTGACTAGCTGTTGGTCGTTTCTTGGGATCCCATTGGAGCATGTCTCTCAGGAGCTGAATCGCTTCGCTGCTAGCATTTGGGATCAGGGTCTTTAAGTTATTGGGGACACACTGGGGCCAGCGGAAGTTCATAGCACTTGAAAGTTGGTAGCCTTCAGGCCAGTCAGTCTGAAAAAAGGAAAACAGAGAAAGTCTTATTTAGCCAATTGCTATGACCTGAGTCTGTGTTCCAGCACGTGTGCTCCTGATGGAAGGGCAGCCATATTGCAAACCTGTCTATAATCACTACGTGGCTGTGTAGGTGAGGAGACACAGAGACATTAACGGAAAGACTGTGAAGAACAGGAAATCTGGGGAATAGTGGAAAGGACCAGAGTTTCAATCAACTTGTTTTATAACCTTCACGTAAAACAGTCCATCTCTAGTGATTTTAACTTTGAACAAAATTAGTATTTGCTCAACTGCCTTTCACGAGGCAGAGTTCTAGAAATTGCTAATAAGATTTTTTTTTTTGGGGGGGAGGACTAAATATGATACCTTATTCCTGAGTCAAATAGAATTTGTGAAGCCCTACATCCTTTACTTATGTTACCTTATGCTCAACTTGAAGATTCAGAAATGAGGCAGGAGATAGCTAAGGGCTAACCTGGGAAGCAGAGAAAAGCAAATACCAAAGTTCTTGTTTTAGTTTGTCCCTTTCTCTCCATCTCTGCCTCCTTTATCCAAGACCAAGACACTGAGGGAGGAGACAAAAAAGGGCTAATTGGGGAAGCTGAGAAAAACAAACTGCCAGCTTGGAAACCCTTCACCTATACGCTGTAGAGGTATGACAACAGCCAGGGGACCCCTACACCAGGGGTCTTCAAAGCCACACTAAGGGCTCCTCACCCTTGTAAAAACGTTTCTCACATTTGGGACCTCCAGTCTCAGCCTCAATATGAGCTTTGATTCTTGGCCTGCTTCCACTCTTTAGGACGTGTCCTTTCTTTTCCTATAATAAACTTTCTAGGTATACTTACTGTCTCTGTGAGCTTCATTCAACTCATTGGTCCTTGGCTTCCTACTCTCCACTCCCAGAGCAAAAACCCACATGCTGAGAAGACCATGGAAGCTGTTTCTCTCAGTCTCAAGCTTTCTACTTTTACTTGCATCATATCTATGGGACACCAAATGTAGGGGTGAATGATGGAAAATCCTGAACAAATCTTCAAGATTCCTTCTACTTGTAACACCCCCTATTTTATAAACTACATCCTGAAGTAATTGTTTCCCCTCCCTTTTCAAAAGCCAAGTGGCAATAAGTATAGCTTATATCACTCATTTACTTAGTTACTGAGCGTCTACTATAAGCTTAGAGCTGTTGGATATTAAAAAACAATCCAATGAAAATCCTGTCCTTAAGGATAGTACCTTCTTTAAAGAAGATAACAAGACATTTATGAAAAAAACATAATCATGCAGACTAAAAAGTGACAAAGGCCACAAGAGGTACAGATACACACATGAGGGCCTCATTTGTAACAGCAACAGGGCGGGGATCTGGGAAAACAAACACAAGACAAATCCTTGCTTGGAGTGAACCTGTGGTCCAGGAAACAGATATATCCACAGATAATTCTATTAATAACACAGAACACAGCTGAAGATAACAAGGAAACTGGAGAAGTGGAGAGGCGGGAGATCACTGAGGGCCTTGGAGGGGCAGCAGGATTTGTCCAGGGGAGAGCACAGAGGCGAGGCAGTTCCAGGGCTCACAGCCTGAGGGTGTGCAGGCAGGCACCACGCGGGGAATAGGGATGAGAGTTAACCACTATTTTAGGGAGGCAGGACAGTACCAGAGCTGTTCATTGGGAGGATGACTCTGGCTGCAGACTAAAAGCTAAGCTGAAAGGAAGAATGGAAGACAGGAAGATGAAGATACTCTTAACACAGGCAGGCTGGTCACGGTCCCATTTGTAATGGCAGCATTTAACTTCAAAGAATGAGTAGCATGTGTCAGATACCACAGTGATATTCATTAGAACGTCCTGACCAACTGGTTGGTTAAAGGAAGGGAGGATTGAGGAAAAGAGAGAAGGCAAAGCTAAAGCCCAGCTCCAAGTCTGGGACTCTGGGATGATGATGAGACCAGAGACAGAAATGGGGAATGGAAGAAGGAAGCGCATTGTTCCTCCAACTCAGTTTGAGGTGACGGTGAGGGAGTCGGGAGTAACTCCCTTACGTAGTTGTACATATGTGGATTGGATGGCGTTAAAAGGAGGGAGGTGAGAGCACAGATTGCATTTAGGAGACCTGAGATATGAGTTGTGGCCAAGAGAACAGAGACGCACTGCAGGGAGGTGCAATGAAGAGGAGAGGAACACAGAGGGAGCCAGGACAGACAGCATACTTAAGAGTAGGAGGAGGAAGAGAGGCAGGCACATCTGGGGACCTGACCAAGCCGAAAGAAAGATTCCAGAATAAGCAGATGCTCAACAGTGCCAGAGGCGCACAGGGCTGGATCACAAGCAGCATGAGAAGCTGCCGGCGTCGGTCCACAGGCCTTTGTTCTGTATCATTACCTTTTTCGGTGTCCCCAGGACTTGGCAAATTTTGAATATCGTGTCAATCTCACTGGCACCAGGGAAGAGCGGCCTGAGGGTGTACACCTCTGCCATGATGCAGCCCACGGCCCAGACATCAATAGGGGAGCTGTAGTTGGTGGATCTCAGGAGAACTTCTGGGGCCCTGTACCTGGAGGGACAGAGGTTAACCACGAGCTATTGATTCCACTGGTCAGAAATCAAATTAAGCAACAATGCAGGCTCTGAGTTTCTATATTTCCGTTTTCTCCAGTTTACTGTGGTGCATGGACTTGTGATGACTCTGAAGCTGTTGTTGCCTGCTGAAGAGCAATGCTTCTAGAGGCGGGCATTTGGTACAGTGCTTAGGTCAGAGTCTGGGATGCCCCCAATCCCACATCAGAATGCCTGGGTTGCAATCCGACCTCCTCTGCTTCCAATTCAGCTTCCAGCCAAGTATGCACCCTGGGAGGCAGCAGGTGCTGGCTCAACTATTTGGGTCTCTGCCACCCACATAGGAGACCTGGATGTAGTTCTGGGCTCCTGGCTTCAGCTCAGCCCAGCCCTATCAGCCACAGGTATTTAGAGAATGAACCAGAAGATGGAAGATTGATCTCTATCTCTGTCTCTCTGTCTTTTAAATAAAATGAAAAGAAAAAAGAACAGTAATGGTTCTTTATTTCATAGCATTTTCTTTTCAATTTTAAAGGACTTAGTGTACACTTTAAAAAAATACTTATTTTTATTTATTTGAAAGGAACAGAGAGAGAGAGCGCCACACAAAGGGGTCAGCCTTATGGCACAGTGGGTTAAGCCACCGCTTACAACGCCAGCATCCTGTATCGGGGTACCTGTTTCAGTCTTGGCTACTTCACTTCTGAGCCAGCTCCCTGCAGATGTGCCTGGGAAGGTAGCAAAGAATGGCTCAGGTGCCTGTGCCTCCTGCCACTCATATGAGAGACCTAGATTGAGTTCCACGCTCCTGGTTTCGGTCTGGCCCAGCCCCAGCCATTTGGGTGGTGAACCAGCAGATAGGAAATTTCTTTCTGTCTCTCCCTCTCTCTGTGTCACTCTGATTCTCAAATAAGTAAACATTAAAACACACACATACACACACACACACAGAGAGAGAGAGAGAGAGAGAGAGAGAGAGAGAGAGAGAATGAATCTCATCTACTGGTTCACAACAGGAGGGGCTGGGCTAGGCTGAAGCCAGGAGCCTAGGACTCATCTGGGTCTCTCATGTGAGTGGCAGGGACCCAAGTACTTGACCCATCACCTGCTGCCCCACTGGGAGGAAGCCAGAAACCGGGAGCAGAGCTGGAACCAGAACTCAGGCACTGCAATACTGAATGCACCCATCCCAAGTGGTTTCTTCATGGCTGTGCCGGGTATCTGCCCCTTATCACATTTTCTACTGAGCATTTCTTTACAGGAGTCTCCTCTACAGCATCTTTGAGAAACAGAGAATGAGAGTTAGGAGGAAAGAGAAGGGATGGGTAAGGGGGAGAGAAAGAAGACACAAAATGTGTGTAAAATACTTCCTTGGTCATGGCAAATTGCTTAAACCAAATTCCTAGGATCTAAAAGTTTTAACTAGGGCTGGTGCTGTGGCATAGTAGGTTAAGCTTCTGCCTGCAGTGCCAGCATCCTCTATGGGCGACGGTTTGAGTCCCAGTCGTTCCACTTCTGATCCAGTTTCCTGCTGATGGCCTGAGTGCTTGGGAACCTGCACCCACGTGGGAGACCTGGACGAAGCTCCTGGTTCCTGGTTTCAGATTGGCCCAGCTCTAGCCATTATGGCCATTTGGGGAGTGAACCAGCAGATGGAAGACCTCTCTCTGTATCTTTCCTTCTCCTGTCTGTAACTCTGCGTCTCAAATAAATAAATAAATCTTAAAAAAAAAAAGTTTTAACTATAGCAATTAGTTGAATGTGGTTCATTAATTGTGACAAAAATACTAACACGAAATGTTAACGGGGAAAAGGGGTAAGGGATATATGGGAATTCTTTGTATTATCTCACAATTTTTCGCTTGTAAACTTAAAACTCTTCTGAAATAAAATAATTTAAAAAACAATAGCGATTATAAGGTTTTTCAAATAGATTGTTAGAGAAATTTTATGTAACTCTTTGGGAAACTGTTCCCAGAAAGAACTATATACAAAATCTTATTTGTAACTTGTTATATGGCTGTGACTTTGACATCCTCCTCTGTATAATGGTATCTTTTTAGACAAGTACAACTAAATAGTTTGGAGAAAAAACAGTATTCACCATCTGGTAGATACGTAGTCCGTGTATGGAGGTCTGGATCGGATTTCTCGGGCCAGCCCAAAGTCTGCAATTTTCACAAGTTCTGGTCCCATGCAGAGTAGGTTCTCAGGCTTTAAGTCCCGATGGAAGAAGCCTGCAGAGACAGCAGAGAAAGAATCCAAATGCACATTTGTTTCTGCCTTACTCTTTGAGGCTGCACTGCTCTTTTCCTAACGACCATAATTTAAAGAGCAGTCTGGCACGAAACCAGAGACTGCCTCCACCCCACAGACAACATACAGTACCTTGGACTTCTCACTGGGTGCTTCCCTTTTCAAAAGCATTCCAAAGTTGATCTTTATAATTCTTATTTACTTTTTTTTTTAACAAGAGAGAAATATTTCCTTTAAAATATCAAAACCCAAGGCAGGAGTTTGGCAAAGTGGTAAAGGCACCATTTGAGATGCCCCTATCTCATTATCAGAGTGTCCAGAGTTAAATCCCAGCCCCTCTTCCAATACCACTGCCTGCTAATGTGCACCCTATGGGGCAGCAGATGACAGTTCGAGTAGCTGGGCCCCTGCCACTCAGATGGGAGACCTGGCTTGAATTCTGGGCTCCTGGCTTTGGTCTGGTTCAGCCCCAACTGAAACAGGCATCTGGGAAGTGAGCAAACCAGCACATGGGAACTCTCTCTCTCTCTCCCTCTCTGTCTACTTTTCTCTACCTTTCAAATAAAATGAACAGTAATTAAATTAAAATCAATGTTCAGTTAGGGGTTGCGATAACTGTGTAAAAATAGTTTTGTCAGGAGAAAAGCATGATTCCTACCCTGCCCACATCAGTCAGATAGAACCTGGATTAAAATCATTTCAAAAGACAATAGTCTGGGGGCTGGCCCTGTGGCACAGTGAGTTAAAGCCTCCGCCTGTGTTGCCAGCATCCCCTATGGGAGCCGGTTCAAGTCCTGGTTGCTCTTCTTCCAATTCAGCTCTCTGCTATGGCCTGGGAAAGCAGTGGAAGATGGCCCAACTCCTTGGGCCCCTGCACCTATGTGGGAGACCTAGAAGAAGCTCCTGGCTTTGGATCAGCTCAGCTCTGGCCATTGCAGTCATTTTGGGAGTGAACCAGCAGATGGAAGACCTTTCTCTCTCTCTGCCTCTCCTTCTCTCTATAACTCTGTCTTTCAAATAAATAAAATGATTCTTAAAAAAAAAAAAATAAAAAGACAATAGTCTTAGGAGTATTGAAAGCATATACCATAGCAGAAAAAATTGTTTGTTTAGAAAACAAAGGGTTCACCAATATGATCTACTCATATATGAGATTCAGGTGTGTGCTGCAACATGTGTTTCAGTGTTAAATACTTTTGCTTTGCCTAAGGAAGCAGAGAGGGACAGCTCTATGTCACACCGTGAAGGGCAGAGATGTTATAGACCCTTCTCTGTGAACCTGAGTATAGCTCTATCATTTTCAAGTACACTAACCATTTTTCATTAATTACGTGGAAACACTTTAAGGATAAAAGTTTTGCTTATATTTCTCCTAAATAACTAGCACAGTGGCAAGAGCATGGGGGTCTCGTAATATAGTCTCGTTGACTTCAATAGGGAGCATGAAGAAGCTTAGTGGTGACAAATCCACCTGAGCAAGGTCAACAAAGACCAGACCTGGAGGGAGGGCAGCTAAGCACTGAGAAAAAAGCAATGACCCTGATGTGGTATGGGGGACAAAAACAGGCTCAATGCTGGAAGGCCTCACCATGGGTCACATTCAGCAGGACTAAACCTATTAGTCAAGGTTATTTCCTAGCCTGTCTCGGCTGTAGAGGCAGGGGAAGGGGACCATGACGCAGTTATATGTGGAGACGCACTAAATGCCATGAATCACGTAAAGCAACGTTATTTGTTTATTTTATTTACTTGAGAGGCAGAGTTACAGACAGAGAGGGGAGACAGAGAGAAAGGTCTCCCCTCTGCTGGTTCTCTCCCCAAATGACCGCAATGGCCGCAGCTGGGTCATCCATGAGTATGTATATACATATGTATAATGTATGTGTGTATATATGTGTGTGTATTTGCATACATACTATACATACACACACATATTCTATTGCTTTATTCTGCCATTGTACTGATATATAAATACTGGCATTCCTCATAGCAATTCCTTGACATATCCTAATCAAAGTAAGAGTAAATGAAACTTAAATTATAGTAGGAACCACACTTTAGGTTGTCAACTCTATGAATGCAAAGATGAATTCACTATTAGTCAAGAATGACCTTTAAAACGAAAGAAAAGAATTTCTCATATGGACAAATTTGGATGGCGTATTATCAGCCTAATTAAATAAAGATTACCCACACAACCAGAGTGGGCGAAGCCTGTTCTTAGACTTGGTAGGACTGAGTCACTGTGTGTAGACCCTCTGTTCCACAGAGCTCCCTCAAGCTCGCAGAAGCCCTGACTATATGTTCTTTCCTGGATGTGGCTTAAGAATGTGTAAAGACATGAGAAGTTATTAGAGGGTGATCTTTTGTCAATGCTCCTAGGATTCCTGTGACCCCTGAAAATAAATGAACTGCAAGACCACTGCTCCTGTTCCTAAAAACTCGGAGCATCAACACACTCCAGCGAAAAGAGAAGCGGCAGACATCATCTTCTTACTGAACAGATGGGAAAACTCAGTCGCAGGAGAGGCGGCAGGAATGTGTCACAGCTGTTGCAGTGTCAACCTCTCCTCCCTCGATCCATGTAGCTAAATCTTGATTTGTAGGTCTGAGCCTCTCACACCCAGAGTAAAGCTGCTTCTCCTCATGGACTCCCTTTTGTCTCCTCTAGCTGGGCTGAACATTATTTCCAAACTTATGTGTCATTTCCCTTATAACGAGTCATCTGCCTTCCAGCCCTCACCCCACTGCAACCCCCTCTGCCACCATCCACGACACCCACCTCAACAATCTTGCACATTCCCCTGTTCGGTTCATCTCGTCACACTGATTTGCACTAGATCTGGCCATCATCCCTGTGCTCCAGACCTTGTCCTTAGCACAGTCCCTGAGTCACACTCCTGCAAACACCAACCACCTCCTCCCATCGCGGCTAAACCTCCTTTAATCCTCCTTCCACAGAGAGCCTGGGCACTAATGAAGTGAGGACAGGGAAGATCCCATTCCCCATTGGCCCTTTAAGTAGCTTCCCTTTCTATAGATCACACTTCAGGCCCAAAGCAATCGGAAGGGAAAATGGTTATGATAGGAGACAAACAGGCAGGAAGCTAACGAGGTGTGATGACCTGGGACTCTTGACCCCTGCTCTTGATGCTGTGTCTTTAACCAGCAATTTGCTAAACCTACCTTCCCAGGATGCAGCTGTCACACCCAGGACCAGGGCATATGCTAAGACCCCACCCGGTTTGTATATCCAATTGGTGTGGCACCCCCCTCCTTATAAAAAGAGGTGGAAGGCAGGAAAGAGCTCTCTTTCCACTATGGACCTGGTTTAGAGGCACCTCTCTCCCGTGGAACACGCTGGCACACACGGCCCTTGCTCTCTGTGCACTCTTCCTCCGCAGAATTAGGATGAACCTCACCACACCCCCTCTAACCCACTCTTGGCCAGACCTTCCCAATTAGAGGAACCACTTTCAGTTTCTCCTTTCTCTCTAGTTTATGAGCAATTCTTTGGCCTGCTTATGTTGGGTATTTCTCAGTGTGGGGCGACCTACATTTGAGCATAAATGTGTGTTTATTTCCTCACTGACAAATAAACCGTGTTCCTATTTGCATACCATCCCAGTCTCTGCTTAGTATTTCTATCTCTGCGGGAGACAAGAACCTGGATCAAAAATTAATATATTCATTGCCCACATCAGCTAGGGGAAAAAATGAGCTGCAACAGACTTTAAAAAATAACTGATGCAAACTGTACCTGTCAGTTGACATATGCTGTTGTCTGTTATACTATCAAGTATATGCCTTTATAACAAATACATGAATAAATCTACCCCTCTGTTCATTACTGAATAATATAGCAATTGTTATCGGCCTTATACTCATGAGTTCTACTTCTTGGAAATTAAAGGCATAAGGCCCTTACTGTCACATGATTAATTTTCAAACCCAACTATGTCCATATGAGAGGAAATACATCATAGAAGTATAATAACACAAGTCTTATTACCAGAAAACTGTCTCGATCGACCACTCCAACAGCCTGGTAAGTGCTCAGGCAGACACGGCTCCACTTATTGCAGGAAAGAATGAAGGCTCCTGAGGTGGCACTGAAATTCTGATGTTTACCACACTGAGTGCACATTCTGCTGATGTGTGCACTGTGGCTTTAAACAATGAGCCTGCTTCTTCCTCTGGGTTCTCAGTCACAGTGGAAACCCTTGGAGGCTGGTGCTGAGGCACAGCAGATAAAGCTGCTGCCTGCAGTGTCAGCATCGCATATAGGTGCTGGTTCAAGACTTGGCTGCTCCACTTCCAATCCAGCTCCCTACTATCATCTGGGAAAGCAGTGGAAGATGGCCCAAGTGCTTGGGTTCCTGCACCCACATGGGAGACCTGGAAGAGGCTCCTGGCTCCTGGCTTTGAATAAGCCCAGTGCCAGCCGCTGTGGCCATTTGGGGAGTGAACCAGTGGATGGAAGATCTCGCTCTGTATGTCTCTGCCTCTGCCTCTCTGTAACTCTGCCTTTCAAATAAATAAATAAATCTTAAAACAAAACAAAACAAAACAAAACAAAACAAAAAAACTTTGTAGCCAGGTCATTCCCAATCACACGACAGCCAAGTGCTCTGATGGTAAGAATCTTCTTGTTCAAAACTGTTTGGCTTCCAGAAGACAGAGCAAACCTTCAACTTAATTGCAGGATCCCACATGCCAGTCAAGGAACAGGGATTTTCCTTTTCACTCTGGCAGAAAAATTTGTTGTGCATACTTTCTCATTAATAACCCTTGGGCAAAAAAAAAAAAAGAAGCTATAATGAAGGCTTTCTGTACTTTCTACCACATTCTGTTACAAGTGGCTCTGATATAATTACATGGAAAAAAACAATATTTGGATGCTATGACTTTACAGAGCATGCCTTCCCACTGTGGAAACTGCAATTGAACAAATATTCCTGAACTTAAGCCCACAATGCTTTTACCAAGAAAGCTAAGAGGACAGCAAAGAACCAAAAAGCAAGGGACTATCTCAGGGTCATGCATGGTAAGTCAGTGGTGAAACACAAAAGCAGAGAATTACCTCTTGCCACATTGTCCTATCCTTCCAGCTACTCAATACATTTCTGTTACCTGAATGGGTATCTGGGTATTTTTAAGGGCCGGTCAAGGATGAAAGAGACAGTTTGAGTTAATTGTTTAATTCCTACAGAGTACATATGCTTTGGCATTGCCTAATCAGCACCAAGTAGTTGCTACTCCCTGTGTGGGTAAAATACTCAGCAACGTGAAGTATGGCCATAGCAACTACCTGCAGCACTGTTCACTCTCAAAGGAGCCTGCTCCCTGGGGGCAGAATGCACCTTGTCACAGTGAGAATGAGCTCCAAGGGAAGAGACAAATCTGTGGAGTGTTTTAGATATTTTTACCATTACTGGCTAGAAGGAATAATACGGAGTCACTAGTGCATTTAAAGTCAAATCAATTCCACATGAAAAATTATAAAAAGCTTTCAAAAATCGATTGTCAATGAAAATGGAATAGGGGTTATACAATTAGTATCTATCCTATTTACAATTATGATTTCTTCACCTCTTATTCTCTTGTTGTCTTTGAGAATACACAGGTTTTTCCAGGAAAGCAGAGGGACATAAAATACTTGTATAATCAGAAGTAACCAGGAGGGACCAGCAATGTGGCTCAGAAGGTTAATCCTCTGTCTGCAGTGCTGGCAACCCATATGGGTGCTCCTCTTCCAGTCCAGCTCTCTGCTATGGCTTGGGAAAACAGGAGAAGATGGCCCACTGCATCCACATGGGAGTTCCGGAAGAAGCTCCCGGCTTTGGATCGGCACAGCTCTGGCCATTGCGGCCATCTGGGGAGTAAACCAGTGGATAGAAGACTTTTCTCTCTGTTCCCTCTCACTGCCTGTAACTCTCTCAAATAAATAAATAAAACTTAAAAAAAAAAAAAAAAGAAGAAGTAACCAGGAACTTTTTTTCCGGAATTGGCTCACAATCTGACTCAGTCTTGAAATGTCCATGCTGATTACTCAGCACGTACCAGAAGTTGACAGGGATTTGCACAGATAGTCTTTGTCTGTTTGTGCTCTATTTAGTCTCCAACTGTGAGGAATTACTTAAGGGTAAAGAGCAGGTGGGTAACAATCCA
Source organism: Sylvilagus floridanus (assembly GCA_949820135.1). Lineage (NCBI taxonomy): Eukaryota > Metazoa > Chordata > Mammalia > Lagomorpha > Leporidae > Sylvilagus > Sylvilagus floridanus. The sequence goes on along the minus strand of OX463227.1, from coordinate 112,031,012 downwards.
GGTGTACACCAAGTCTTTTCTACTCACTGGCAATTCATGTCAAATCTGAACTGGCTTCAAGCCATTTAGCCTCCTCACTAAGTGAAAAAGCTCATTTGTTGGAACAACATTTCAATACTGACAATGTCCTTAGACTGACAATGGATTTATGCCTGTGCAAAGCCAGTTGCTTTGCCCTTCAATCTGTATGTTAAAATGACCTCAAATGACATCTGAGGGGACCTTTGGCCTCACCCATGGCTTCATGTATCTGGCACCTCTGTATTTACAAAAAAATATTGATCCAAGCCCAACTGAGTCTATGTCCAGTCAATAGCAAAGATTGGCAATGCACCAGCTAGCTGCTGGAGAAAAAAATATAACCTCAACCCCATGGTTACTTAAAACCTTTCAAAAGCTCAGTGAGGAAAAAAGAGAGACAGACACTGCCTGAAGGCTATGTGGCCATCTGTTCCGCTGGATACTCATCTCTCCCTAGTCACCAGACCACGTCCAGAGCAAACCATACTGGGCCTCAGTAGCACTTTTTCCTCCTACCAGGTGATGTTCTTGGCCTACCTGAGGAACATGGCATGAAACTGCCCTATGTAAGCTGCTTCTGTGTTTAAAAAGAAGTCACACTACCTACTGTCGCCTTTAAAGGCCCATGACCAGAAACTTCTCTCTAATCTCAGTATCAAGATTAGCTCTGCTATTCTTGGGCAACTGCTTTTTACCTCAGAGAAACTACCTATGTGGTAACTGATCCTGTTTCACATTTTGCATGGTCTGACAACAAACACCAAAATCAAATCTGTAGCCTGCTGCTTCTACTAAAATGAAATTTGCTGACATATATTTTGAGGACTAATCTCTCCCCTGGCTATATCCATAGCTTTGCCATTGTCCCCTCCCCCTGCTTTTTTTTTTAATTTACTGATTTTTAACTTGTTTTATTTTCCCTGTTGCATGAATTCTGTTTGAACCACATTAAAACTCTTTTGAAACAAGTGGGAATATAAATATTTTAGCCCCCAAAAGAGATAGTTCAAGGGGCCCAGCGGATGCCTGAGAGAACGGATTCAAACTTTATACAGGCTATGTTTTTTTCCTATACATAATACCTATGATACAGTTTAATTTATAAATGAGGCACAGTCAGAGATTAACAACAGAAACTAATAACAAAATAGAGCAATTATAACAACATGCTGTAACAGAAGTTATGTGGATGTGATCTCTTTCAAAATTTCATATGTACTATGGTTGACTATGGGTAACTGAAGCCACACAGAGCAAAACTGTGGATACAGGGAGACTACTGTACCTTAGGAAAATGAGAAGACAGTGAAGTGATACTAGTTGGTGGGTTAAAGTTCATACATGGAACTTCTCAGAATTCTAATCTTGGGTTTCTCGTTAATGTACCAGTTAATGGTCAGGAATCACTCTGAGATCTATAACTAACAATTTAATGTTAAAGCCTAAAGAATGAAAACACACAGGCAACATGAATAGCAAGGGATATTCAGAAATCAAGTTACAAAACACAAGATATTCCTAAACCCACTGTCAACCTCTTAATTCTTTAGCTTTTTCTGGGAGTCAGTTCCAGAAGACACAAACGCTTCTGACTTGGCAACATTTCACTGCTGTTCAAACACACAATCCTGCAGATCACCTACCATGTTTGTGAATAAAGGCAAGTCCTTGCAGGATCTGAAACATGATATTCCTGATAGACGACTCAGGAAATAACTTATTCCTGTATGGGACACAGGAAAACAAAAGTGATCAATTCGAGCTGACCTATGAAAACAAACGCCGCTTTCATGTTGCACTGGTTATACAGTAAGTAAGAAAAACATTCACTTATACACTAATTTCTTTTTACCAGATCCTTTGGTAATAAATAGTTAAGAATAACAACCATTTGCTCATATAGGGCAGTTATTTTATAAATACTAAGCAAGTTACAAAGGAGAAACTGTTATAGATTTTATAGTAAACAATACAAAATCATTCCCTCTAACACAGCACATAAAAATCTAAAGGTCTCCTTCATGATATGAACTGAAACTTCAAAAAAATGTTAGTGGGGAAAACTTAAGGTCATCCAGATGAGAGCTTATGAGATGCAGTGGATGCTAATATTTCCCCCCTGGTTGGGCAAACCACATGGTTTCACTGCAGCTATTGACCTTGAAGATGGTATTTGTTCACTCAAGTTGCTCTGAGAGATGCTGTGAATGGCATTCATTCTGCCACCATGAAAGCATGCCCTGGAGGCTCCCTGTAGTTCATTTTTAAAGTTCAAAATTATCATAGCAGGCTAAGTTCCTCATCAGTCTCCTCTTCCCAGCACGCAAGTACCTGAATGCTGTGGCACGACAGGAACTGAAACGAACCTAGAACTTTTCAACAGAAAGTCTCCAGACAAACAAGGCGTGCAGGCCCCTGACTTGTAGTTGCTATGCCGCACACAGGAGAGGAGAACTGCACTGGGACTGTGAGATCCGGGAGCTTCTTTGGGTGAAGAAGCCTTTAAAACAGGAAAGCAGCTGTACTGCACGTAGCTTCCCTGTGGCTACCAGGAGCCTCCAGCGCAGGAATGTGGGTGGGTTGGGCCTCTTTTCCAGCCAGCAGCTGACAACAGATGCCCAGGAGCACAGAAAGAACTGTGAGAGTGCAATGAACAAACCAGAAAGAAAACACATCCCCTTCACAATCTTTATTTCTAAGGTCGTCATGAGCAAACGATACCTTTCTTTAATAAGCTGGTAAAGATTTTCCTTCATGTACTCGAAGATAAAATAAAGATGATCATTTTCCCTGATAACTTCTTTTAATTTTACTACATTGGCATGGTTGAGCTTCTTTAGTGACTGGAAGGTAAGGAAGGAAAAACACACAAAAATTACAGAAAACTGCTGCTGAAAAAGAAAAGTAATCCTGTGTATACTTGGGAAGAAACACCCAACGTTAGAACTATGGAAATGCCATACACTCTATTTTATTGACTGTTAAAACATTTCTCTGAAATCAATAGTAACTTTATCTAAAAAAAATTTAAAAACTATTTTAATGAACTGGCTAGAAAAATAAGCATTTGACCAGTAACTGGCGTTTGAGGCCATCCCCAGTATCAGGCAATATGCCAGGGCTATTTTAAGCCCACTCCTTCCCGATGATAAAATTCAGCCTGTGGAAGTGGCCAGAGAGAAACCAATGAAGGAGGCTCCGGGTTTTTTCTAACACTGGAGAGCGCAGCTGCTCTGGGCTGAGAGCACTAGTTTCCATCCACTTTGAATAGGAAAATTGTTCAAACAAACTGAGCCTGACAGCCTGATTCTCAGGGCTTTTGTCTGACTCATGTGTGTCCCCAAGACACAGAATGCTCGTTCTTACAATATGAGTTTTAACTACAGAGGAGGGAGAGGAAGTATTGCATTGGAAAGACCCAGAAGGCAGATGAGAGCAGTCTCTCTGCCTCCAAGGTAGCAAAGGCAGAAAAGTCAGGCAATGGACAGGAATCAGAGGGCGGCTGAGAACACAGAGGCTGGTCTTCTGATCACTCGCACCCACACTTATGGAGGTTCCCTTTTCCTGGAGTATGTGAGTGCGGCCACTCATGCACTCGTTTCTATTTGCATCATCAGTTCTCTCAATGAGGAACATTTTTGTGTCAGTGAATAATAACCCTGCTTATGGTCAACAAACAGATACTCAACTGTGGTCTGTTTGCCAAACGATCACAATTTGATGGACTGTCTCTCCTTCAAGGAAGTGTTCAACAATCACTTTGGAAAGTAAGTTAAGCCCTTTAATTCACGTATCTTTATTTTATTTATTTAAAAGGCAGAGCAAGACAGAAAGAGATGGAGATATTCTACCCACTGGTTCACTCCCCAAACACCTACAACAGCCGGGGCTGGACAAGGCAGAAGCCAAGAGCCAGGAACTCCATCCAGGTTTCTCACCTGGATGGCAGAGACCCAAGTACATCAGGCACCATCTGCTGTCTCCTGGGGTGTGCACTAGCAGGGGGCTGGATCAAAACTGAAAGTACGGCTCAATCCTAAGCACTCTGATACGAAGACGTGGGTGTCCCAAGCAGCAGCTTAATTCACTGCGCCACAGCAACCACCCTAAACCCTTTAATTTAAAAAGCTTTGTTCTCATGGAGAAATGAGTCCAGTATAAGTGGCAAAGCCTTCTTTATCTTTAAATTTCTTGAAAAAGAATATCCCTTTTATACAGCAAGATGAAAGTGTTAAAATGGGCATTGAAATCAGAAGGATGCCCGGTAATACGGTACCTAAGGGCCAGAGCTTGGGAATGTAACATGATCAAGTGACTTTAAGCAACAGGGGGAGAAGAGAGAAAATATGGTAGCGACTGAGAACAAAGTCAGGCTGCTCTGGAGCCTCCTCCCTGAACACCAAGTTCCCGCCAGGACACTTTACTGGCAGGAAATGCTCAGCAGCCTTGGCCAGAATCTTCTAGAATGACACAACTGGGCTGATTACTTCTTTTGGTTCGTTGGATTCCTGGTTCTCTATGAGTAACAAGCACAAACATTGCCTAACATGTTAATATTCACTGATTCTCACTGGCTGCGGCCATCTTTTCTGCCTGTTTGCTTAAAATGCATCAAAAGCAAGGGCTGAGATAGCCCTCAGCGAGCAGCCCTGAGGCAAAGGCACTCAAAAAATGAAGTCGGCCACAGCTTTTCCTGAAAACGATTCCAGGCAAGAAGTAGGGGACCATCGGTTCTTAGCCTGAGTGTGTTTCAATCAAGAATTACTGGCCCAAATCGAAGACTGGCTCACAGCTCTTGCTTCTAAGAGAATCTCATGAGCAAGTTAACGACTATATTCATTTAATACAAAAAGAATTCACTTTGTGTGGGGAACTCCGTGCAGCTCACTTTACAGAGATACATTTCTAGGAAAGCATCTTATTTTGGCTCAGGGAAGGTCTCCTAAGAGTGGGAAAGGCAGGTCAGGTGTATCACAGCAGATAAGCAGAGGTCCAAGTGGCAACTGGTGAACCCCACGGATGAAAGTGGCAGTAGGATATTATCAGTTCTGCCCACCTCAGGGATTGATCAAATTCCTGAATCACAGAGAAATGTCACTTAACCACGGGAATAAGATCTGAGAAATATGCTGTTTGGGATTTCATGGCTGCAAGGACATCAGAGAGCCTACTTACACAAACCTAGGTCATATGGCATACTACACAGCTGGGCCGTGTGGTTAAACCTATAGCTCCTGGACCACACACCTGGAAGTATGTCAGCATTCTGAGTACTGTCGGCAAGTACAGCAACAGTATGTATGTACTTGTACACAGAGAAGGTACAGGGAAAATAGGCAATCGGAATTTTTCAGCTCCATTACAGTGTTCTGAACCACTGTATGCGCGATCCCTTGTTGACCAAAATATCATTATATGGCTCACGACAATAATAAAACTACACCTTACTGGGCCCCAAGGATACCCTGGCACCTAAGACTCAGTGCCTGCTCTTAAGGGAAAGATAGTGAGTGCAACAGGTGCAGAAGAGAATAAGAAAGAGATTATTATGTTAACTGTCAAAGGAAGCACAGGAACAAGAAACACCGGAGATTTTTCAAGCAGGAGTAAACACTGAGTGGTGAGGGCATCTCGCGAGAATTCACCGGGAAGGAAATGCTTCACCAGGAGGCGAGCCCGCCAAGGCAAGCGCGGAGATGCAGTGGTGGACTGTCGTCTGGGGGCTGCAGGAGGAGAACTGCCCAGGCCTGGCTCCGAAGGAGGAAGACTGCGGCTGGAAAAGTGGGCAGGGCACAGCCTGGGTGGATGCCAGACGTACACCCATCTGGCAAATCCGCCAGCTTCCCGAGAATTGCGGAGGGAGGTGTCTGATCCGATTAGGCTGAAGACGATGGTGCTGAAGGAATATGTCTGGAAGGGAAAGCAACGAAAGGAAAAAGCTCAATGGGGGAGAGGGCTGAGAGGTTTCTGGATTAGTTTGGCAGTCACAATCATAGATTGAAGAGAGAGGGAGCCAGCGGAAAGGAAGAGTTGAAAGGTATGAGGAGGAGGGCAATAGTTGGAATAAGGCTCTAAGAACAGAAGTTAAGACGGTTAAAAAAAAAAAAAAAGACAGCAGTGAAAAGAGTAGGCAGGACACAGGCAGCCCAGTACCTCAGAATGGCATCTAGAACATGCCACAAAAAACAGTGCTTCATGTATTATAATTATGTCTAAGTGCTCACAAAAGATGTATTATTCTTGGGTGCTTCTTTTAAAGTCAATTAAGTTGAGTGACATTAACTTCAAGATGCAATGACTTTGAATAGCCCTTGTCTCGACTGTTGAGTAACAGTTTTTTTGTTGTTGATTTTTTTTTGTGCAAATTGTTGAACTCTTTACTTAATATAGAGTTGGTCTTCTGTGAACAAAATTAGCCAAAAATGGATTTTAGTGGAGAATGGGACTGGGAATGGGAGAGGGAGGAGGAGGAGTAGTGAGAGGGCAGGTATGGTGGGAAGAATCGCTATATTCCTGAAGTTGTGCTTAGGAAATGCATGAAGTTTGTATTCCATAAATAAAGTTTTTAAAAAAATAAAACAAGCTTCAAAGAAATTTGTCCCGAGGTCCCATTCCCCCCCATGACATCACAGGAGCAAGGATGCCCCTCCTCACAGCTGTTGTCAGATGCAGAGTCTGCCTGTAGTACACAGGGTCTCCAGAGAAAAACACGGGCAGGCGGGCAGGCATGGAGGTGAGAAGACAGCACCACAGTCAACTCCAAAGTGCAGGCTTTCCCTCCGTTTCCTTTCACTGCTGAGATTAGGAGACGGCAGGGCACAGGGAATGATGGTGACAGTGATCCTTTCCCTTCTGCCCCTTCGGAGTCAGCAGGCAGCAAAATCGGACAAAGAACCTTGCTCAGCAAGGTGCCTGCTTTCTGCCCCTTTTCTCTTCCCCTTCCCTCTGAATTCACTGGTTGGCTGTGGTCCAGTGCTGTGTAAATTTGTCAGAGGATCGACAAGAGCAGACAGGGATGGAGAATCCCAGAAGGCAGCAGATACAGCATCTGCACGGGTAAGAAAGACGACGGGCAAGTGTCGTGGTCATTAGTTAGAGGAGCAGTCCCTTCCCCTGTCTTGCCCAGGCAGCCACTTGTTTCCCAAGACACCATGTGCTGATAGTTTTTCTCAGCTGTGCATATGAGTAATGTTCCTTTCATGAGAATGAGTACTGTTAGTTGTACAGAAAAGAAAAGGTTTAACATCCGAGTCAAGGATATCGTTCAGAACCACACAGAGCCAATGACCTTGAATCATCCTTTGTTTTCAATCTCTGCTGTTTGGGGATCTTCCAGAGCATTTATTCTCTGGATAAGAGATTAGCAAACTATAACCCATGGGTGAAATCCAGCCCACCACCTGTTTTATGCATGATCCCTCATCTAAGAATAGCTTTTAGAGATGAATATTTGAAATCAGTTTGATGATAGGGAACACTCAGAGTCCTAATTAAGTTAAATGCTCCCCAAAAGAATGCCATTCTCCTCATTGGAAGACATATAATACAAAAATTGTACTTAATGATCACTATTATATTTTCCATTTTGCAAATAAAATTTTATGAGTATGGACTTATGTAATAATCTCATTATTATGACCTATTGGCCCCTGAAGCATAAAAGATTTACTACTTGGGTCTTTATAGAAAAAGTTTTAGATTCTTGCACTAGACTTTTAGCCCCTCTTCATGCCCAGGGTCCCCCTGGAGGAAGGAAGGAGGGTTTCAGTATTCTGCTAGGTGTCCCAAGCAGGGCTTGATGAAGAGACTGAGAGCTGCTGAGTCGCTCTTGTAGTGCACAAGGAAGAGAATGACACTTGTAAAACACAAAGAGGTCAATCTACTCTGATGGTGACAGCAGCAGAATTGAGAAAGAATCCAGAGAAGAGGGGGGCAGGGGAAAAGAAATGGAATGGCTCCAATCAGGGGCTGAATAAAGTGAAGCTATGTCCTATGTGATGGTAACAGAGCTCTATTCTAGCTTGATCAACAAACTCCTACCACAAGGGAGTTTGTGATGTAGTTGTAGTGTAGCGGGTAAAGCTACTGCCTGCAACGCTGGCATCCTATATGGGTGCCAGTTCATGTCCCGGGTGCTCCACTTCGAATCCAGCTCCTTGCGAATGGCTTAGGAAAAGCAGCAGAAGATGGCTCAAGTGTTTGGGCCCCTGCCACTCACACGAGAGACCCAGAAGAAGCTCCTGGCTCCTGGCTCCAGCCTGGCCTAGTCCTAGCCATTGCGGCCATCAGGGAAGTGAACCAGAGGGTGGAAGGTCTCTCTCTCTCTCTCTCTCTCTCTCTCTCTCTCTCTCTCTCTGTATCTCTCTCCATCTGTAACTCTATCTTTCAAATAAATAAGTAGGGGGCCAGCGGTGTAGCACAGTGGGTTAACGCCCTGACCTGAAGCGCCAGCATCCCATATGGGCGCCAGTTTGAGTCCCGGCTGCTCCTCTTCCGATCCAGCTCTCTTCTATGGCCTGGGAAAGCAGTAGAAGATGGCCCAAAGTCCTTGGGCCCCTGCACCCATGTGAGAGACCTGGAAGAAGCTCCCGGCTCCTGGCTTCGGATCAGCTCAGCTCTGGCCTTTGCAGCTATTTGGGGAGTGAACCAGCGGAATGGAAGACCTCCCTCTCTCTCTGCCTCTCCTACTCTCTGTGTAACTCTGACTTTCAGATAAATAAAATAATTCTTAAAAAATTAAAAAATAATAAATAAATCTTTTAAAATTTTTATTACCAATAGCAGACTGCAAATTATTAGAGCAAGAAACTGAAATAAGTACTACTGTTATATCTAGGAAAAAAACTCAACATTAATAATTAGGACATCTTTAGAGGTAACAACAATTCACTAAATCCACATATTCAATTTGCTTATATTGAAATATATTAACAGATCCAGTAAAGAGTTTTCTAATAACAATAAATTCACAATATAATAACATAGCAATCTCTTACATGCAGTCATAAGCCATATAATGTTGTCAACTGCCATTTTTTAGGACTTTTAGTCAAAAATTTCAAGTGGAATGACCATATGAATTAGAAATCTAACCGTATGTTAAGATATTTTAATCAATCATACATAAATTATTCCATGGTAAATAAATACCTTGACCTCCCGAAGGTTCATACATTCCTCCCAGGAATAAAACTTTCTTTTCATTCTAAAAGAGAAGAAAGAAACAAGTAACATGCTTATTCTCAGTAATAAGCTAAACTTTATTTTTTTTTTTTTCAGAATCTAATGGACGGTGCTTAAAGTTGGTTTCAATTTTATCAAGTATTATATAGGCTGGGAAAACTTATCTGCAAGATGGACTTATATAAAATGTCTGGGACTAGAAGGATTTCAGAATTTTTTCAGGTTTTAGTATATTTGCAATATACATCATGAGATATTTTAGTGATGGGATCCAAGTCGAAACATGAAATTCATTTGTGTTCCATACATATCTTATACACATAGCCTGAGGTAGATTTTACATATCTTAGTGTGCCTGCATTTTGATTTGTCACATGAGATTAGGTGTGGAATTTTCTTTTGTGGGGCCACACAGGAGCTCAAAAAGTCTCAGAGTTAGGGGCATTTTAAATTTCAGATTTTTGGATTAGAGATGCTCAACCTGCATTACCCAAAACAGCATTTATTTTAAAGTCTGGCAGTGCAATCGATCCTAAGTCATACACTTTCCATCAGCAGTGGCATGGCACAGTAGAAGAGGCCTGGGCTGCTGTCTTGTTCTACCACTAATTAGCTGACTTGCCCTGGGGGGAAATTCCTCAGGCTGACTCCACATAGGCCTGAGCTGTCCAACAGACTGTGTTGGGGGAAATGTTCAGTGTTGTCTAGTATGGTAGCCACAAGACGCGTGCAATATTGAGCATTTGAAATATAATTAATGCAACATAGAAACTGAAATTTTAAATTTTAATTGAAAATTTTAATTTTAATGCCACACACACATGGTTACTCACTACTATTTTGGACAGCACAGTTATAGACTCTCCAGGGCAGGGGTCAGCAAATTACAGCCCATGGGTCAAATCCATCCCACCATTGGTTTTTATACAGCCTGTGAGCTAAGAAGCGCATGTGTGCTTTTAAATGGTTGGGAATAACAAAACAGGGATAATATACTGTGACATGTAAAAGTGGTCTGAAATCCAAATTTCAATTTCCATAGTTGATGTTTTATTGGAACACAACCACAACTCCCTCATTCATTTATGTGTTGTCTGAGACTGCCTTCATGCTACATAGCAGAATGGAGTTGTTACAACAGAAACCATATGGCCTGCAAAGCCTAAAATATTTACTGTCTAGCCCTTTACAGGAGAAGTTTGCCAACCCCTTGTCTAGAGGCTGAGGGGAGAGAAAGAGAGCCTTATTAGCTAACCAGAAATCCAAATTTCAGTGCATTTCCCTCACACCATCTGATCTGAGTCTTTCAGCAGCTCTGTGAAACAAGTGGGACAGGGGAGGAAACTGGGAAGGTACACAATTCTCCCACAGTCTCACTGCCGGCTAACGACAAACTCAATTCCATCTCTCCAGCTTACTGCAACACTCTGTCCTTGTCACACTGTTTTCTTATTGAGCAATCAATTCTTTTGCTCATGTTCCAAATACAATTATTTAGCCCCCTCTATGTGGATGGGTGCTTCATCAAGCCCTAGGGATACAATGATAAGCAAGTCATCCTGCAAGGAATGGACACATATGGCCAGAGGCAGACAATAATTTTCTGTACTAAATGCTATGAAGGGAAGATAAAGGGCACTATGAGAAAGGACTCGAGGGGACCTAACTGTTCTGGGATATCAGGGAAATACCCCTCTACGAGTGATCTTTCAACTGAGAGGGATGAACAGAATTTAGCTAGGAGAGGGGCATAAAGGTATGGATAGGAGTCCAGGTTGAAGAAAATAGGCAGGGCCAAATGATTCAGCTATTTGGAGGTCACATAGAAAATTGACAGTAAGACACTAAAAGCTGTCTTAGTTTGGACTCCACCAAAAGCAGAGGCTGAGCAAGGACCTGGGTGCAGATAGATTGTGTAGTGGTGATTCCAGGAAATCAGGGCAAAGAGCAGAAAAACTGGGAAAAGAAAGATGCGTAACTCAACAGAGGGCACTTGACTGAGTTGACCTCCAGGTGAGCAACTGAGGCTCAGGCCTGTTAAGGAACTTTCAGGGAGCTGAGCAAAATGTACCTTGGTCGACAGCCTTCCAGGTGCCCCTGAGGTGGGACACTGGCAGCAGGCACAGCACTGTATACTACAGATGCACAGAAGGCAGATGGGACAAGGAGGCATGATGGGCCAGCAGGGCAAAAAGAGTGTCTGACACTAATGGCTTTAGTTGATTAGATTCATGTGCTTAAGATAACCCTTTCAGTCTGATATCAACAGGGGAAAAAATGGAAGCCAACAGTCATATGGAGAACTAAGTTGAGATGGTAAATGGTAATGACTTGAATGGGAGGTTAGCAATGGGAGTACAAAAAAGTAGAAGGATTAGATAAATATTTAGTAGAGTTAATAGAACTCAGTGACCAAAGGTGGGACACAAGGGGAGAAGAAGCAAGGAAGACTCCCAGGTTTTGAAGGGGTAGTAGTGTCATTTATCAACACAGGACACATGGAAGGAGAATCAAGTTGGCACAAGACAGTTTGCTGAGTATGAGTTCAGTTCATACATGACGAATCTGAAAATGTTTGCAGGACATCCAGTTGGAGATGTTGAGAAGGCAACTGGGCATAGATGGATACAGTAGACAGACTCTAACACAGCTTTCAAACATGCCTACCACCTGGCATTCACAACCTTGAATAGCCTCCTCTTCTTCAGTGACCACTTCTAATGGATAGACTGCAACAACTGCAGGATGTCACTACTCTGACTAGCTTACAAAAGCAAAACGATGACTTCCATCTTTATGGAAGACTCTTCATATTTTCTTGACTCCATGCCTTGAAGAGGATAGTTGCCATGTAGTGAGCTGCCTCCAGCCAACAGCCAGTAGGCAACTGAGGCCCTCGGTTCAATAATTCTCAAAGTACTGAATGCTGACCACAATTCAGCGAATTGGTTAAAAACAATGGGCCCTTCCCCAGTCCAGTCTTTAGATGAAACCCCTGTGCTAGCTAACACACTGAGTGCAGCTTCATAGGAGACCCTGAAGCACAGAATTCAGCTAAGCTGTGCCCGGGCTCCTGATCCACAGAAACTGAGAGATAGTAAGTGTGTGCTATTTTGAGCCACTACATCTTGGAGTGAATTTTTATGCAGTAACAATTAACTAATAGAATGGGTCTGGACTCAGGCTGCAATGACCAAGTGAAGCCAGAGTCCAGGACAGCAGTCACGAGACCACCACTTGAATAAATGACCCCAATTAAGCCACTTCATTTCTCAGAGTTTCAGTTTCCTCTCCTGTAAAATGACGTTCAACTGCTCAACTCCACCTCACAATACAAGAAAACACTTTGAAAACTAATGCTACATGCACAGTGGCAAGTCTAAAGCAGGAATGTTTTATGACCTCCGACATGAGCATTACAGCCACAGATCCGATTAGCTAAGGTTTTTCTACACACCCCTCACTCACTCCCCTTTAGCAATATTTCAAAGATGGGTAACGGAAAGGGTGAAGTTAAAAATATCTTGACAACATATAGTGGAAGAAGAATTCGTGAAAGTAGAGGATAAGACTCACTTTTTGATAGCAATAAGTTCCCCAGACTCGATGCTTCTTCCCAACAGGACGGAACCGTAGGTCCCATCCCCAAGCTGCTTGATCATTGTGTATCTATTCATGGTGTGCACACTCAGGCCAGATGCTCATCTCAGGGCTGCGGCGGTTCAGTCCTGCAGTGATAGCAGGCCTCCCCAGAGTGTAACCAGATTTTTCGATGGCAGCACCAGCACAACGTAGTCAACAGAACGTGACTATCTCCCAAATACATATTTTCAAAGATCAGTCTTCTACCTGTAGAGAAAAATGAGACAAGGATAAATACTAACGTACATTTTGAACTTGTATGTTTTGATAATCTAAATCAGGTGGCCCAGCCCACCACTTCTTATAAATAAAGTTTTGTTGGGACAGAAGCATGACCATGCACTTGCATATTGTCTATGCCGGCAGGGTTGAGTATTTGTGAGACTATATGGCTTTGAAAGTCTAAAGTAATTACTATACAGCCCTTTACAGAAAGTTTGTCGACCCCTGGTCTAAATAATGCTCTTTTCGGGGCCGACATTGTGGCACAGTGGTCTAAGCCACTACTCGCAGGCCAGTATGCCACATGAATGCTGGTTCAAGTCCCAGCTGCTCCACTTCTGATCTAGCTCCCTTCCCATGTGCCTGGTAAAGCAGCAGAAAATGGGAGACTTGGTTGGGGTTCTAGGCTCTTGGCTTCAACATGGCCTGGTTCTGGCTGTTGCAGCCACTTAGGGTGTGAACTAATGGACTGAAATGTCTCTTTCTCTTTGCCACTCTGCCTTTCAAATATATATATATATATATATATATATATATATATATATATATCTTTTAAAAAATGTTCTTTTCTAGTTCTTTTTAAAAATAAAGCTAGAGATACTATGCTTGGAAAGTAAATTTGTCACTGACTCAGAAACAAATCAGTTTAATTCAATGCTTTTCTGCTGACTAACTATTCTAGGCATGGGAGCTGTGGTTGACGAAAATTGCTGAGTTATGAGAATCCGTGCTAAATATACTGTATACTGGGCATTGCAGTTATGATTAACAATGTAAAATGCAAAAGTGAATAAATGCTAATGTTACAGTTCCCCTGACAGAAAACTTAACATGGGTTCCATGAACAATTTATGGGTAAACATCAACACTGTTATGTTTACTTTGAGACACTCAAAAAATCAACAAGAACAAGGCCTACTTCAGGGTAGGTCCCTTTTAAAGTCATCCAGTTATATGGTTTTTCTAATACGTCATTTTTTTCCTGTTATATGATTAAGAAGCATTCAGTTTTCTTCTCTCAAACAATTATAAGTGATCACATTAATAATGCAAACATCAAAACAATTTCTTAAATAAGAACACAGCATACTTTCTAAAAATATGGCTTTCAAAGTAATAATCTGAAGACTCAAAAAATCAGAACTTAATGATTAGAAGGATGTGATATTTTACACCTCTACCATTCACCAAGACTGAGCTGTACACTCCTAGATTCAGCTAGATCTAGCCCTGGCTGTTGAGGGCATAAAATTTAGAGTGAACCAGTGAATGGAAGACCTCTGTCTCTCTGTGCCTTTCAAACACATAAATAAAAATAAATAACAAAATAAATTTTTAAATTTAAAAAAAAAGCTACATCTAGGCCGTGTTCTTCTGAAGGCTGTGTGTGAGTGAGCGTGAGAACCTTATGAAATACAAAGGTCATGCCTGATTTCACCACTCTATCATATAACTGAAGCCTTACAGAGAGCAAGCTCCGCCCACTGGCCCACTCACTTCCCTTTCTCCTGGAATCACTCTAAGGCCCCTGATCACACGGGCGTTTTCCTTCCTCTTGAAACTCTTCAGGATCTGACTCCCTATGAGCTCCTTGGCAGCTCTTTACAGTCATGTATTCCACTGATGATTAATAAATATTTATAAAGCACTTGCTGTGTAACAGAGCTGATGTTTAGCTCTGGGGATATAAAGTCCAATAAAACAGGGTCTCTTCTGTGAAAGAAGAATCTCGTGGCAGGGGATGAGGGGTGGGAGGTTATGTACTCATGAATACAAACAATATTTCAAACACCCTTAGGAAACGGGATGTAGGGAAAGGGATAAGGAGAAAGCACTCTTGGCTTCCAGGTGGGTTGATTCCATCTGGGCTCAAGAGGGCAATCAGGAAAGTCTTCAGAAACGACTGAGCATTGAAAGAAAAAGAAAAAGAGGTTTTCTGTAAGCAAACGTGGTTTTGGCACTGCAAGGGGCAGAAACAAAGGCAGAGGGGCTGAAGGGAGAGGAGCAAAACCCACAGGCTTTGGAGGCAGGTGTTTGATTGAGTTGTTAAGACACTGAGTGTGATGTCCACACCCAATCTCAGAGTGCCCGAGTTCAATACCTGGCTCCAGCCCCTGACTCCAGCTTCCTGCGAATGCCCACCCTGGGAGGCAGCAGTGATGGCTCAAGTACTTAGGTCACTGCCACCCCTATGAGAGACCTGGACTGAGTTCTGGGCTTCAGGCTTCAAACTGGCTCTGTCCCACCATCATGGGTATTTGAGGAGTAAACCAATATATTGGAACTCTCCTTCCTTTGTTTTTTTTTTTCTCAAATAAATAAGTAAATAAAATGTTACAAATAATAATAAAATTAAAACAGTCTTTGACAAGATCCTACTAGAGGAAAAGAAAATGCTACAAAGGTCCATGAAAACATCTGGAATATGAATGTGTTAAATTGACTGAAGTTGATGCCTACACTATGGTTCAGTAAGCATGGTCTCATTCTTGCAAAGTCACCTCAAAGGATTTATAGGTAAAGGATCACGATACATGCAATTTAAGTTGTGTGATACATGCAATTTACTCCTTGACTTACAAAGGGGTTACAAACCCATAAACTCATCAGAAATTGAAACTATGACTTGGAAATCCACTGACTACACTCAGTCTACTGAATATCATTACTTAACCTAGCCTACCTTAAATATGCTTGGAATACTTAGGTTAGCCAACAGTCGTGTGAGATCTTCTAACGCAAGTCCTATTTATAATAAAGTGCTGGGTGTCTTATATACATACACACAGATGAGCATGCTATAGACAGGAGAGGATGCAAAAACGTAAAACACAATATTCAGCCCAGCATTGAGAGCATCACTCTGGACAGAGCTAGCCTGGGAGAAGATCAAAATTCAATATATAGCTTCTACTAAATGCACATCCCTTACGAACTGTTGTAAACTCAAAAAACTTTAAGTTGAACCATTGCGATATCAGAGATCATCCTTATTCTCATGTGGGTTGAACAAAAATTATATATTTGTACGTGGACAGGTATGTGCAGGGCGTCGGTTTTGGGGGGATAAACGGGATAAAAGGTTAACAGCTAAATCTGGGCAAAGGATCTGCTATGGCCTGGATTGTATCTTCCTCCCCTCAAATTCATGTGTTGAAACTCTAACTCCTAATGTGCCTATATTTGGAGATTTGAAGTTAAGAAGAGAACATTAGGTGAAATGAGGACATGAGGGTAGGACTCTGATACCACAGGATCATTATCCTGTACCTTCCTCCACTCCCCCCTCTGTCCTTGCCAGGTGAGGACCATTCACAAGCCATGCATAAGCTAGGAAAGCAGTCCTCACCAGCTGAAATTAAAACCTACGGGGACATGGGAGGCCCAGAAGAAGCTCCTGGCTCCTAGCTTCGGATCGGCGCAGCTCTGGCCATCGCGGCCAATTGGGGAGTGACCCAGCACTCTCTCTCTGCCTCTCCTTCTCTCTTTGTGTAACTCTGACTTTCAAATAAATAAATAAATCTTAAAAAAAAAAAATCCTGTTGGGACCTTGGTCTTGGACTTCCCGGTCTCCAGTATCATGAGAACATAAATTTCGAATTAAGATACTTAATCTAAGGCATTTGCTATGGTAGCCTGAGCAGACTAAGATAAGATAGTCTTTGTATTATTCTTGCAGCTTTTCTACAAATTTTAAATTATTATAGATTTAAAAATTTTTAAATTCTCCTCAAAGTGGTAGAGAGAGGAAATCTTCTAAAAAGTTTTTATATCCATCTTATTAAACATTTATTTTAGCTTAACACACATCACTGGAGGTTTATTTAATACTGACTGGTTCAGAAGACCTAACACTATCATACAGTAAGTTTCTCCAGATGAGGATTACTGCACTGTAGACTGTTTGGGATTCAAGCTATGCCTCAACATAACAGAAGGAGTAGACTGGGATTCAAGCTATGCTTCAACATAACAGAAAAAGAGTATTTGAATGATAGCACAAACAAGTCCGACTCTGATTTGCTGTCTCCTCTTCTTCTTCATGCTTATTATCTATTTTTTGGTACAGCACATATGATTTCTACATCATTTATAACTCATTTTCCAATTAAGACTTCTAAACCATTGCATTATGTCATCTTCCTGGAAAAAAAAAAACACCAAAACCTTTATCAAAAATCAAGCAACTAATAAATTATATTCTTTACTTAAGAAAAAAAAAAATGTATAGGCTTTTCCCCAAAGAGACAATGAAAAGTCAATTACTTTTTTTTTGCCCAACTAGGGGACTAATATGCTCAGATTTGCATTTTTAAATCTACTTACAATATTTTTCTTCATGACTAATCAACAGTTTTCATATTCTGATTTAATTTCTTCATGCTTAGTGTTGGAGGACATAAAGAAATAATGTCATAACAATTGTGTATTCACATGAAATTGATAATCAAGTCTCTTGGCCTTCTGCCTGAATTGTACCACCTTTCCTCGTGGGACCCATTTTCCACTCCTTTAATTAGCATTGGCATTCATCTCCGAACCTCACACATTTCTCCATCTCCTTAATAAACTGTGGCAGCCAAATCTTAACAATGAGCTGTACTACAGTAACAGGTGGGTTTCCCTCACTGTTTTTGGGTAATAGTATTACATGTACTATTTACTTCTATGACTTCTAGAAACCTTTCTTTGATGGCTAATGCCCCACTCCTCCTCCTTCATTCACTTAAATTGTAAAATTAGAACAATGCTTTCCTAGATTAACACCAGGAAAGTAATTTGTGAAAGAATTAAGAGATTAAAATTGAGATAGATTGGGTCATTCACTCAACACATAGTCAATTCCTTGACAATTCTTCCTTGTTACAGTTGGTCAAAGAACAAAATTCAACTACTCTGGCAAGAATTGAACTCTCACACTACAGTAGCTGCATTTTCCCCTAAAGATGTATTTATTTATCTATTTATTTGAAGGCAAAGTGACAGGGAGGGAAACAGAGAGACAGACACAAAAAGAGCAATTCCATGTACTGGTTCACTCCCCACATGGCCACCAACAGCCAGGGTGGGTGCCAGCCCAGCCAGGAACCAGGAACTCCATCTTGGTGTTCCATAAGGGTGGCAAGGGCCCAAGCACTGAGGCAATTTTCCATCGCCTTCCCAGGTACCTCCAGAGGGAGCTGGACAGAAAGCACAGCAGCCAGGATTGGAACTGTCACTCTAACATGGGATGCAGGCATCACAACCAGCTTCTTAACCCACTGCACCACTAAGCCATCCCTGGCAGGTGCTTTCCATATGTCCTTTTGGGTAATTAATATCAACTATACAAGGGGTCAGACTAGTGTCCCTCCAAGCACTGATGTCAGATTGAAAGGGCACATAGTTCTAATATCTTTACTGAGATGCTAAACCCTATGCAAGGCTCTGGGAGCCCACTATAAATAAGGGGAGGGGTTTTCCTGTCAATAAACCACAACCATCATGTGCACAAAAAATGTAGAAAGTACTATAAATCAACATGCAAGAGAGATCAACTAGCTCTTGGGAGAAAGGGAGAGATCTGACAACCCTCAAGAGGTAGAACTGAGATATTGAAAAATGAGCAAGATTTTCTTACACAGAAAAGAATTCAAGGTAGAGAAAGCTGTGCAAAAGGTTGGCAGGTTCCAGAGGGTGGTATGTTCACAAGCACACAAAAGCCTAGTGGTACTTGCCCTGGCTCAACACTAGAGTCTCCACAAGAACTTTTAACACCCACTGATGCCCAGCAAGTCAGGAGTGAGGAATGAGCTATGTTCGTTTTTGAAAGCTTTCCAGGAACTCCAATGTACAAGCAGGATTGAGAAGTGCCAGACTAAGGCACAAAACCAATGAAGGGCAGTGGGTAAATGCAGAAATACTTAGAAATTCAGGATGGGGTCCAATTATAAAGCGGTGTATGTGTCATTCTCAATCTGAGTCTTAGCAGTAAAAAAGTGTCAGCACACAAATGTTCACTTTTATTGTATACTGTATCTACTGTATCATGAGACATCTACTGCTATAATCAGTCTTCAGAGAAAGAAGAAAATATCAAAGATGTAAGATGTGAACGTGTAATAGCTGTTCTTTTTTTAAAAAAAAAAAAGTGGATACTTCAATGTGTTTTATTAATTCAGTATTTTGGAATGCTCATTTAGAACAAGAGCCACTAAGCTACTTTATGTTTTAACTGTATCTAAACAAGTCTCAGTTCAATATAAAAATACATCTCAGCCTGTCATCTGGTTCCTCTTAAGCACACCGTGCCTGCTCCTCTCCAGGAGATTTTCTCCATAAGTCACTCTATGGAGATCGCAGCTGATAAATACAAGACAGTTTCTACTGCTGAATTCTTTACAATGTGCTTAAAATATCAACTATTGTCTCCTCGGTGCTTGGCCTGCTCATCCGCAATTATACTGCTCAATACAGAAATGTGTGATCAGTTGTTATTATTATAGAAGGATATAAAAGCATATGTCAGATATACACAAATGTCTGAGATATAGTCAAGAAGTTAATCAACAAAGTATCATTTGAGTGAAAAACTAAGTATAAGGCACTATGCTATGGTTGGTACTGCGAGCTAAGATCCAAGGAGCTCCGGGTGGTAGATCTCGCCTCTAGCTGGAGAGCTGGAGCACATACAAATGACAGGAGGACAGGGAGACAGGGCACGTGAGATAAGCCCTGGGGGAGTGGAGCCACGCATGCTACTGGTGTACAAGGAAGGCAAAGTAACTGTGCAGATCACTGGCTTGGAATCCCCAGAAGCATGACATCTAAATAATGCCTAAGTGTTAAGGGCACATCACTTACCTATATTCTGTATCACTTAGCAAAAACTAATTTCTTAAAATTGAAATGTTTTTCTTACCTGTTAAATTAGGCTGCAGAGATTAGGACCTGGTTATCTTTGTCGGCTATTATTTGCCCTACCTCTCTCCAACAAAACATCCCAAATCATACACATAAATTATAGCAGCAATGATGTTTACTCATTCAAAATTGAATGTTTTAAGAGTGAAATCAGAAATCTATGCTTCTTTACTCAATGAACAAGGGGCCTTCCTTTTTTAAATAGAGTACATCCTCTCACTTTGCACAGTGGACAGGAGTTCATAATTCTATCTAGAAATCTGAATAACTGATACTAGTACATGGCAATGCCACACCACGTTGACAGGAAAACACAAAGTAGCAGTATGGGGCTGAAAGCAGAGGTATGCTTCCAGTCTATACTTAAAAGTATGGAGGCAGACATTTAGTCCAGTGTTAAGATGCCTGCATCCCACATCAGAGTACCTGTATTCAGTTTCCAGTTCTGGCTCCTGATTCCAGCTTCCTGCTAACACAGACCCTGGGAGGCGGTGGTGATGGGAGACCTGGAATGAGCTCTCAACTCCACCCCTGGCTCAGCCCCAGCTTTTCCAGGCATTGGGGCAGTGAATCAGTATATGGAAGCACAGTGGCCTCTCTCTGTGCCTCTCAATTAACGCAGGCAGTTCCACGAGCAGGTATGTGGGAAAGTGGTTAAGTGAGCACTCAGGACACCCACATCTCATATCAGAGAGCCTAGTTCCAGTCTCAGCTACTTGGCTTCTGATTCGGCTTCCTGCAAATGTGGACTTCGAAGCTATTTTAGTGGAAGAAAAATATTTCTATGTTCTTCTGTCTCCATCAAAAATGGCAAAGTAACAGCCTAGGAAAAAATGCTTATGTTTAAAAGAGAAACTGGGAGAGAAGAAAAATTGTTCTTTTTCTACTTGATCAGCACACATACATACAGCTTCCATGGTGCTTTTCATGTTTCCAGCTCTGCCCCTAACAGTACAAGATTTAAGTTTAGCTCTTAGTACACATGGTTAACACTGCCCAAGAAGTAAACAAAATGCAATAGCCCATCTGTTAACTTCGGAATTAGCATTTTAGAACTAGCAATACTTTTTTTAAAAAAATATTTAATAATGGCCGTCACTGTGGTACAGTGGGTTAAAGCTCCAGCCTGCAGCGCCGGCATCCCATACGGGCGCCAGTTTGGATTTCAGCTGCTGCTCTTCCGATCAAGCTCTCTGCTATGGCCTGGGAAAGCAGTGAAAGATGGCCCAAGTGCCTGGGTCCCTATACCCACGTGGGAGACCTAAAAGAAGCTCCTGGCTTCAGATTGGCACAGCTCCAGCTCCGGCCATTGTGGTCAATCTGGGGAGTGAACCAACAGATGGAAGACCTCTCTCTCTCTTCCTCTGGCTCTACCTCTGTAACTCTTTCAAATAAATAAAATAATTATTTTAAAAAATATTTATTTGAAAGGCAGAGTTATAGAGAGGCAGAGGCAGAGAGAGAGAGAGAGAGGTCTTCCATCCACTGGTTCACATCCATATGGGATGCCAGTCCTGAAGGCTGGGGCTTTAATCCGCTTAAACCCACTGAGCCACAGCACCAGCCCCAGTAGTACTTTCAAATATAGCTCAGAAACCGAGAAACCAAGAATTAACTTTGGTAAGTCATTCACTATAACTAATTCACACTTAGGGTCCTAATGTATTAAATAAGACAAAAATGTGTTGATACTTGCTATGTGCATAGTACTAAGTGCTTTGTTTATATTAATGCATTTAATACACACAACTCTACCAGGTAGGTATCGTTTTATTATGCTTACTTTACAGATCTGGAAATCGAGGCACAAGTAATTTGTCCACAGTACTTTTTTTTTTTTTTTGACAGGCAGAGTGGACAGTGAGAGAGAGAGACACAGAGAGAAAGGTCTTCCTTCCATTGGTTCACTCCCCAAATGGCCGTTACAGCCAGAGCTACACAGATCCGAAGCCAGGAGTCAGGTGCTTCCTCCTGGTCTCCCATGGGGTGCAGGGCCCAAGGACTTGGGCCATCGTCCACTGCCTTCCCGGGCCACAGCAGAGAGCTGGACTGGAAAAGGAGCAACCGGGACAGAATCTGATGCCCCGACCGGGACTAGAACTTGGGGTGCCGACGCCGCAGGTGGAGGATTAGCCTATTGAGGTGCGGCGCCGGCCTACAGTACTATTTTTAACATCTTTCTCCCATTAAAAAAACTGAGATACAAGTTACTTGCCCAGTTAAACAACTATTGTGGTATTAAGATCCAGGGGTTGGTATTGACAAACCATGGTTTAAGAAACCTCCTGCAGTGCTGGCATCCCATATGAGCAAAGGTCTGAGTCCTGGCTGCTCTGCTTCCAATTGCTGCGGCCATTTGGGGAGTGCACCACAGGAAGAAAGATCTCTAGCTTTCAAATAAATAAATCTATGTATATATATGTATATATATATACACACATATATATTTAAATAAATAAATCTATATATTTAATATATATTTAAGATTTATTTATATATATTAAATATATTTATTAAGAACTCAAGCTGCAGGTATCAAACTTAAAGAAAAGTTTGCAAGAGTCAAAAGATCATGAAGTTCTTAAGGAGATGGGAGAATGATAGGAATAGACAGAGTTATAGTCACCTCTCCATACCCACGGGATGGGGTAGGGGGTGGGGTGGGTCAGTTCCACAACCCCCAGGGATACCAAAATCCATGGACGTTCAACTCCCTTATATCAAAGAACCTAATGCTTGCTTATTACCTACATACATCCTCCCTATAGTTCAAATTGTATTGATATTACTTGTAATACCTAAAGCAATGTAAATCCTAAGTAACTATTATACTACACAAGGGATCTTCAAAATACTCATGGGAGGGGCCGGCATAGTGGGCGAAGCCGTCGTCTATGATGCCAGCCTCCCATATGGGTACTGGTTCACGTCCAGGCTGCTCCACTTCCGGTTCAGCTCCCCACTAATGAGGTTGGGAAAGCAGTAGAGGATGGCCCAAGTGCTTGGGCCCCTGCCACCCACATGTGAGATCCAGATGGAGTTCCAGGCTCCTAGCTTTGGCCTGGTCCAGCCTGGCCATTGTGGCCACCTGGGAAGTGACCCAGCGGATGAAGATCTCTGTTTCTCAGTCTCTGCCTATAAGTCTTTTAAATAAATAACTAAATTTTTTAAAAAGTTTATGGGAAATTCACATTTAAAAAAAAAAATGTGTGGATTTCAATTTTTTTTTGCACCAAAATAAATTTATCTTTTAATTCCATCTGCCCGTGGACTTTTTTTAAGCACCCTCACATTGTTTAGGGCATAAAGACAGAAACAAAGGCTGTATGTATTCAGTAGAGATGCATGTTTTCAAATATTTTCAGTCTGCAGTTGTGGAGTCCACAGACACAGAGGGCCAGCTGTCCTTTGTACCTCAAAGTGCAAACACAGATATCAGCAATGTGGTTGTGCTCTAGTTGGCCCAATTCTCCAATCAGACATCAGCGAACACACCAGGCTCCTGGCAAAACTAAGATGCCTATAGTGAAGGCAAAATGGATGCAGACAGAGGGAGCGGAGCCCAGCATCCAGTCAGCAAGGCTCTTGGTCCCTGGGTTTACTTGTAGTATGATCAGGGCACTTAGCCTTCATGCCCAAGGTACTTTGTCGTCTAATACTTGTGATTCTGGGATTCCATGGAGTAGTCAAGTTAGCATTTCTCTATGAAAAAAAATGGATGTTTCTGCTTTTCCTGTCAAATGCACAAAGGCCAGTGAGGAGGGCCGGGGCGTTCTGCACGCTATGCCTGTCCGTCCTAAATTCAAGAGAAGCCAGCTCTCAAAGCTAAGAATCAACTCTTTTCGGTCCTGATAGCCTAGCTCATCCCCTTTCCAGAGCTCCTGCCTCAAGCATAGACAGGCACAGCTGAGGGCTCACCCATCAGTGCCCTATTCTCACCTCCTTGCCAGTCCCTTCCCCAGGGCCAGTGACCCACAGCCTCGTCCTCTGCATCAGCGGGGCTGCTCTTCTGTCATTTTTGTGCCCCCACACCTCACATTCAGCCTGCACTTGCACACAGCAGGTGCGCAGAGGCACTCACTGATTGCATGGCCCAATTACAAATTTCAGTCTGTGCTATTTATTTTCTGTTCCACCCTAGGCCATTACCTCAAAACTCTCAGGGCTGCTAGTTCTTCATGTACAAAGTAAAGATCATCAGCTTGTTTGATCTGACCAGCCATGTTCTGGAGTTCTGATGGAAGGAAAGTAAATGCCTTAGAAGGGTTGGAACAGGCAGGCCACCTGGGTTCTTCCCAGGTGATACTGGTGCTGCTGGATCAACACGAACCACAGAAAGGACCCCTCTGTGGAATCAGGTCAGGTCTTTGACCTTTGGGCAGGGCTGTACCCAAAATGAACAGAGAAAGCCAGCATTAGCCCTCTATCAAAGAGTTCCAGCAAACCTTTAAAGTCAATGTTATGATTTTTTCCAGCTAGGTGACTGACAATGGGGAAACCTCCCTGCGATCTGCCCCAATTCCCTCCCCTCACCTCCAGTCCTCAGAGGAGGCGGGAACACCTGTTGGTGGCCAGCAGCCTGCATCATGAACCTGCTGTTTTACAGCCCGGGAAATGGGCTTGGGCCAGGGACAACTACAGTCCATGTTTTTTTTAAAAAATTAATATCTTATTTATTTGAGAGAGAGATTTACAGACAGAGAGAGGGAGAGACAGAGAGAGAGGTCTTCTATCCACTGGTTTACTCCCCAGATGGCCGCATTGGCTGGAGCTGAGCAGACCCAGAGGTAAGAGCCAGGAGCTTCTTCCGGGTCTCCCAGGCTGGTGCAGCAGCCCAAAGACTTGGGCCATCTTCCACTGCTTTCCCACCCCATAAGCAGAGAGCTAAATTGGACAAGGAGCAGCTAGGACTAGAACCGGCCCCCATACGGGATGCCGGCACCTCAGGCAGAGGCTTAGCCTACTGCTCCACAGTGCAGGGCCCCTCCACTTGTTCTTTATTTGGAAATCTAGGTGACCACTGAATAGATGCCACAAGTATCCATGTTTTAATATCAGAGACAAAATGATACACAAACTTGGAATTCTTGGTAGATGAAGCTTACCAGGGCCACTGATATCCCTCAGATTCGTGGGACAAGTCTGTCTCACTTGGCCTTAACCATTTTACACTGAAAAGCTTCTAGTATTTTTCACCTGTCCTCATGGGAAAGTCGGATTATGTGCAAAATCACTAAATGACCCTTCTCATGGTACTTCTGAGTTCCATTTCACTTTCCTAGGCTCATAATTAGATTTCCTATCAATACTGAATGTGTCGTTACTTTCCAACAGTGAATACTGTTATTTCTTTTAAAAGGGCACTAAAAACAGTGTATCTGGGTTTATATTTTCCTCTACAGACTTCAGTTCTGCTGCCCATATGCAACGTAACTGCTTTTTTTCTGCATGGAGAATAGCAGCTATGTGGCCAAAAGAACCTTCTTCGTTCAGAACTCGGCTCTGTCTTTACCTTGACAAAGGAGTGCATTAATAAGGTTGCATCAGTTGAGCAGAGCAGGAAGAGATAATTAAGACATCTGTGTGCTCTCTTCCATGCCCAGAAGCAGCGTCCCGCCTTTACCTCTCCCTCCCCCTCCGCCTTCAGCCTAAGCTCTGAGACAAGACCTCCTCCTGTGCCAGGTGCTTGATCCCAGGAGAAGGAGCCACAACTTCTCTTGCAATACCAAAGGTGCTGGCATCTTGAACCTGAGAAAGTCTTCAAGGGCAGGCATCTGGCCTAGCAGTTAAGACACAGGTTCAGGTGCCCATGTTGGGGGCCAGCAGTGTGGTGCAGTGGGCGAAGCTGCCGCTTGTGACCTATATCAGAGTGCTGGTTCAAGTTCTAGCTGGCTATTCTGCTTCCAATTCAGCTTCCTGCTAATCCCCCTGGGAAGGCAGCAGAGAATGACCCAAGTGCATGGGCCCCTGCCAAACCATGTGGCTGTTCTTGACTCCTGGCTTTAGCTATTTACTTTGGCATAAAACAATTTTGAAATTGTATCTATGGGGGACAGTGCTGTAGCATAGTAGGTTAGGCTTCCGCCTGCTGCACCAGTGCCCATGGGAGCTGGTTTGAGTCTCGATTGCTCCAGTTCTGATCCAGTTCCTGGCTGATGGCCTGGACAAGAAGTAGAAGACGGCCCAAGTCCTTGGGCCCCTGCACCCGCACGGGAGATCTGGATGAAGCTCCAGGTTCCTGGCTTTGGATCAGCCCTTTTGGGGAGTGAACCAGCAGATGGAAGACTTTTCTCTCTGTCTCTCCTTCTGTCTGCAACTCTGCCAGTCCAATAAAGAAATAAATAAAAGAAATTGTATCTATGAGAGGGTCTTCAAAAAGTTCATGGGCAATGTATATTATTGAAAACCTATGCATGGATTTCAGAAATTTTTTTAGCAAAATAAAACTTATCTTTTAATTCCCTCTTTCTAGGAAATTTCTGAAGAACCCTTATGTATTCAAGCTCTGTACAAATATTATAGCACATTTACGTAAGGCACTGACCTCAGTGTAAGAGGGTTCACTATCACGTAGAAAAATCAACACAATGCATTGAAGAAGAAATGGCTTCATATAAAACAAAACAGTGGGTAACACACTGTGAAGGGCCAGGAAATATCCCAGGCCTTGAGGGCTGTGTACCTCAAGGTACTTGAGGGCTGTCGTAATGACTCGAGGCTGCTGTTACAGCACAAGAGCAGTCATTCTGTGAAAAAACAAGCATAGCAAGTGCATGAAAAATAAGCATGAGCATACGTGAAAAAATGGACATGGTTGATTTCCAACACGATTTGCTTTACAAAACCCAGCAGCAAACAGGATCTGACCTCTGGGCCACAGTTTGCCAAACCCTGAACACAGAGGAAACCCCTGCAGCTAGGCAGAAATACTCCAGCACTCTTCTTGTCACCCTCCTTTGCCACCACTGCAGGAGCGCATACCCATAACTATGTCATCACCATGACAGAAGCGCTGTGAGGAAGAAACATTTGTTATGTGTACAGCTGTATTCCCAGCACCTAGCAGAATGGCCAGCATACAGCTGGCACAAATGGGTGCCCAGAATAATGGTACATTGAACTCACGGATCTATAAAGGGCAATCCTGATTAGAGGTGGTTCTCTTACACAACCAAGTCTACCCTTGCTGCCATTCCATCACACCTCTCCCCTTTGTAAAACTGAACAGCTAATTTGGGATTAAGGTTCAAAAAACATGTGTCCTGCGACTGGCGCTGGGGCAAATTAGGCCTCTGCCTGCAGTGCCGGCATCCCATATGGGCATTGGTTTCTGTCCGACTGTTCCTCTTCTGATTCAGCTCTCACCTAATAGCCTGGGAAAGCAGTGGAAGATGGCCCAGGTGTTTAGGTCCCTACACCTACATGGGAGACCAGGAAGAAGCTCCTGACACCTGGCTTCAGATTGGCCCAGCTCTGGCTGCTGTGGCCATTTGGGGACGTGAACAAGCATCTCTCTCTCCCTCTCTGAATCTGTAACTTTGCCTCTTTTTTTTTTTTCATATTAAGCTTTTATTTAGTGAGAAAGGTGCATAGCAGAGTGAGAGCTTTATTTAAGAGAGAGAGGTAAATACGGGTTCATACCAAGTACCAGGAACCAGCCAGCATCTAGGCCTGTATCTGGGCCAGGAAGCCTAGAGCACATGGCCCGAAGGCTACAGCAAGCCCCTTCCTGACAAGAGGCCAGGGAACAAGAGCAGGAACTTTGCCTCTTAAATAAATAAATCTTAAAAAAAAAAAAAAAAAAAAAAAAAAAGCATGTGTCCTAAAAAGTTTTACACTAATTTAGAAAAACATTTGCTTTCCAAAGCTAAGATAACATGACAGCATGTATATCTTATTTTTTTCTTTCTCAGCTTTATTTTAAATCATTCTCTAATAAACTCACTTTAAAAACAAAGGTGGTATCTAACAGAATAAAACTGTTAATAATTATTTTCTGGGAAGGAGAAATTTATGTAGACAGTAACTTTCATCACATTGTCAAATACAGTTGGGCCGCCCTATTTGTGGCTTCTACAATAGTGGACTTAACTAACCAGCGGCCAAAGGTATTTAGAAAAAAATTTGTTCTGAAAATGTGTAGCCTTTTCATCTCTATGCTATTTCCTAAACAATGCAGTGTCATAACTATTTACATTGTATTAAGTAGTATAAGCAGCCTAAAGATGACTTAGGGTATACAGGAAGGAGCAGGCACTTGGAACAGTGTTTAAAATACTGCTTGGGATGAGGACATCCCCTACTGGGGTTCCAGCTTACTACTAACACACATGCTGGGAGGCCACAGGTGGCGGCTCAAATAGTTGGGTCCTTGCCACCCACATGGCAGACCCAGACTGAGTTCTCAGCTCCTGGTTTTGTCCTGGCCCCTTCCCAGCTGCTATGGGCATTGGAGGAGTGAAGCAGTAGGTGGCAGCTCTGTCTGCTTATCTCTTTTTCTTTCTCTCTGCCTCTCTAACAAATAAATAGATAAGAAAAAAATTAACATAGGAGGATATGCATAGGTTATATAAAAATACTACATCATTTTACACAAGAGACTTGAGCATCCACAGATTTTTGTATCCACATGTTGTGTGTGGGGGGTCTGGGAACCAATTCCATGTCTGCAGTACTGAGAGATGGCTGCACGCAATTGGACATTCACCATAATACTTTGTCTTTTTGGCTCAGGGGCATTCTCTTAGAATGGCCACGAGGGCAGTCACGAGTCACATGTTATCAGCACTGTATCACAGGTCATGTTATACATATGGAAGGTAAAAAAATGATTCACACTGGTATGACTTCAAAAGTGTGTGGTTCTCGGTGCCATTTCTGTACATTTATCAAGGGGCTACCAAGAGTCCTCAGTATGGTGGGAAATCTATCAAATGAAGTTTGACGCACCACTGTGGCCTTTTCATTTAAAAAAAAAAATGGGTTAGGATGACAATTATTTTCTGGGAACCACAAGTTCAAGCAGATAAGTAACTTTCATGGCATTGTCATATACATAATTGGGTGTTATACCATTTTACTTTATTTTTTTGATTCTGGGGAATTACCTTTTATGGTAGCCCCAAGGACTTCCAAAATCTAGGGAAAAATTAAAGATAATATTAACTGAATGCTAATTAGACCCCATTGAGGAAGCTTCACTTCATTCTAGAGGATTAGAATTTTTTCTTCTCTATATGGGAACTTAATGATCACCCAACATCTGCACTTCATAGATGAGTTCACAGGACCACCTAAGCAGAACAGAATCCTTGTTATCCAGAGTGGCATATTTCAAAAAAAATGTATGAGTATTACTAAAGCTATATCAAACTCTCCCCATTTCCTCCTTGGAGAAGGTGCATTAGTATTTGGCTATTCTGAACCCACATATTAAAAAACAAAACAAAACAAAAAAACAAGTAGAACTCTGAAAATTTCTTCAATCTTGGCCACAACTTCTCAAGTCAACATACACAGGGTGTGATTCCAGCCTGCCCAGGTGAGAAGCCTCAACAGGACCCTTCCTAGGAAGGTATCAACTTTCAAAGTGCAGTGAGTCACATGGCAACTTCCCTGGAAGGAAAGCAAAAATGGAAGCTTTCTGGTCTTTCTTCAAAGTCTATGAAGTAGTAATTTCCTGACACCAGAGGAGCAGAGAGATGGAGCGTGAATGCCCACACCAACCTCAGTCACCATCCCAAGCTGAACAAGAGCTGCATCTTGTACTTCTTTCTTGGCTGCTCATCAAGTCGCCTCTGATTTTCTTCCTGCCACATTACTTCCCTGGGCTTCTGATGCACGCTGCCCCCAGAAAATGATTTGCTTCACCAAAATCTTTTTAACAAAGGGATTTTTTTCTAGAACACACATATTTTGATAAGAAAGTCAGAGCTGCATTTCGAAGGCAAACTCAAGCACAAACTAGGACACAATTACACTATGACTTTAAAATAGTATGTCTTTAGTTATCCAAGACACACCTCTGTTTGCACATTCTCCCAGTCAACTGCAAACATTGAGGTCCGCAGACCTCTAGTCACAGGCCTTTTTCAGAATGGTGTGGCCATCAAAGATTGATGAAAGAATCAACAGCTAAGTGACATACTATTCACAGGCTTTTTGATGAACATATACCAAAAGGTCATTAGATGCGAAAATTCTGCCAAGAATCCATGAAGTAAGTAGTGCTACATAAATATACATGCTCACATATACCCACAAGCAGAAAAATACATTGTATAGGGGCTGACATTAGTAAAAGGACTAGATACCAGTCCAACTCAGCCAGATCCTACAAAAAATGGAGGAGCTTGCTGCATGAGCAGCAGTGAAAAAAAAATTTTTTTAAGGCAGTAATGTTCCTGGCAAGGTTCAGATGGAAAAATAGCAACACATCCCAGAAGCAGAGCTGTAGCCAGGAATAACCTAAGCCCAAGCCATCTTAAGTACAGACAGGATAATACTTACTGAAGATTCAATGCATGATTACCCCAGTCTTCCTGGCTGCTAATTTGAACCATGACATGAGGTCTACTACAAGCCAGGTGACAAGTATTTACCAAATGTATACTACATGTTCAGGACTCTACTTGTCACTGGTTGATGGATGACAGTCAAGCATACAGTTACTGAGTCAGTGCTGCGGACCATCTTCACACCACAACCAGCTGGGGCAAGCATTGCCCCTGTCCTACACATGAGAAGATTAACACCAGGAGAATTTTACAAGGCCACAAGACTAGTAATTAGAATCAGGCACTGACCACAATTCTGCCTAACTCCAAAGCCCGCAATACCAAATTCCGATGCATAAAATATGGCTTCTGTTCTAAAGAGGCTTAAAATAATGTAAACGAATTAGAGAATGATATAGACAACATAACAAAGATCAAACAAACAAGTATCTCAAGCCTTCAGAGAAAAAGAATGAGTAGTTGGGAAAGACAATTTGAAAGTAGAACTTAAGTTCCTCCTCCAAGGACGGGTACAAGCTGTACTCAGAGTGCAGAGCAGGGGGGGGGGGGGTTTCTAGGGAGAGCATGGACAGTGGTGTTGCAGGGGACCAGGCTGGCCCCCTCAGAAGGACAGCAAAGAGAGCAAAATGCACTGAGCAGCAAAGACATAGGCAGAACCAAAAATAGGATTTAGACAGGGAGGGTGAGGCTCACTATGAAAGGCCTTAGAAAAATCAGACACACTAGTTTAGATTTGAGATAACAGATAATGAAGAGGAACTACAGGTTGCAGGACCAGTTCAGACATAAAAGGAAGTGATTATTTTAAAAGAGAGGGAAGCTTCTCAAGCAATCACTCATTCATTCATTCATTCATTCATGAGCAAACATTCAGTGAGAGCTTTCCAAGAGCCAGGCTACCTAAGGGCTGTTTTAGTACTGCAACAGCAGAAGACTGAGTCCTAGAATAGAATATAGAAAGATATATATATATATATATATATATGTATATATAAACCATACACACATATCAAAGGTCTTTATGACTCACTGGTTTAAAGGATGAAGGAAATGAAGGAACAGATGGTTAAAGATCATTCCAGAGTTTCAAGGCTGACATAACTTCCACCTTCACCAGGAACCTCAGAAAGCAATGAGAACACACCACTGAGAGTATAAAAAGGGATCTGATGACGCTGAGCATTCAATAAATAAAACCCCAAGTGGACTGTTCATTATCCTGGTAGCTGGTTTAGATATAGTCTGTAGAGAAGACACTTTAGTGAGACAAATCAGTTCTTTGTGAATTACAGTTGTTCCGCCCTTACCAGGGGGTATGTGTCCCAAAACCCTCACGGGAAGCCCAAACTGCTGGTGGTACCAAACTTTACATACACTATGTTTTCTGATGCCTGTGATGAAGTTTGATTTACAAATCAGGCACCATTAAGAGAGTAACAATAATAAAATTGAGCAATTATAACAGTATACCATAGTAAGCTTAAAAAAGACAAAAAAAAAACTTGTGAATTATATACTCCTGGAATTTTCCAGTTAATATTTTCAGACCACAGTTGATGGAGAGTAACTCCAGGCACAGAAAGCAAAACCATGGATAAAGAGGGGGCTGCAGCAAATGCTCATTCCCCTTGGCAAGGGTGGCAGAGTTTTGCCTACTCAGTTCCATCAGTTCTCCAACACACACTTCCATGGCCTGAAACTAGCCCCTCTCCCCACTCAGCTACCAGTTTTGACTTTGGGGAAGGGGACAGAGCCAAGAAAAGGAAAAACAAAGTGGGCGGGGTGGGTCACTGTATGAAAAATCCTCAAACTGCTCTCATTTCCACACCCACTTCCTAGTGTTTTACAAAGCCTGGTCCTCAGACAGGAAGGCCTTAAAGATTCATCAAATTGTAGCGCTTTGTTCAGAAGCTATTTCAAATGTGCATAATTATGCATATATTAGCTGCTAGCACAGCCAAGCATATGGTTGAGACACAAATTCTTCTTAATAATGTATGTGTTGACTACACAAATGTAAAGCTCATTCAGATTTTACACTGGGCCATGGTACCATTCACCAATGGGGCACACTCTGAACCCCCACTCACTAAGAAATGTTAGACATGAAACCTGTGACTATCAAACTTCTAGTACTACCGAGTGCCCCAGGTCAGAATTCAAAACCCCAATACCTTCCAGAAATGCAGCTCTGTGTGCCGCGTTCTGGGCCCCAACCCTCCGGCTTAGCACAGCTGTAGCAAAAAGCAAGTCTTGATTGAGTTCTAAGTGGAAATGGACACTTTCCTGCAGAACGATGCGTTCAAACTACCCGACCTACAAGCCCTCAATGCAAGTGTCCAAGACAAACTTTAAAAGGCTGACCTGACAAAAGCAACGACTGTTCTGGAAAATCCTTCGACAGCCTTCTTCATAACATCTACTCAGACCAGGAAGGAGAAAAAAAAAATCACAACAGAAAGAAATCCAATGAAAAATGGTTGCGACTAAGTATGTGAGGATTCTAGCCCGGACCCTTTTCGGGACACCCACGGGCCTAGCCAGGAAATTCCAGAAGCAAGTACTCCGAATGCCCCCTAAGGGGCTTCACAGAGCCCAGGGGCTCCCCTCTCCCGAGAACTGAAAGGTTAGCACCGGCAGAATCCTCCAGACTCCGACGAACGCGAGTTTTCTCGCCAGGAGGCAGAGGAACTACAGCCCATTAGCCTCTGCCTGGCCCTCCGCTGCTCCGAGGGGCCGCCGGGCCCGTCCCTCCCGCAGTCCCGGGCCGGCACCCCGAGTGACAGGTCGCCCGGCAGAAGCCCCCCAGTCCCCCAGCCCCACTTACTGGCGCCGCGAACACAGGCGGGGGCCCGCCCCTGCGGTGAGCGCAGCTCGGCGGCGAGTGGGGCGCAGCCGCCCGCTCGGGAACTGGAGATGCGGGCGATCCCTGCTAGGACGGGCCGAGGGTTCGGTGCGGGGACGCCCGGGAGGTCCGGCGAGTGGCCCGGGCCGCGCGGCGCATGGCAGTGCAGCAGGAACCCGGCCGCTCTCCAGCCTCCGGCAGGAAAACAAACAAAAGGCAGGGTGGCTGCCGGTGGGGGACGACCGGCCTCTTTCCCTGGGAAAAGTTACCCTGCAGCTCCCCTCGCTGGCCCTGCGCGGCCCTGCACCGCGGCCGCTTCGCCCCGGCCGCCGCCACCGAGCCGCACCGAGCCGGGGCTGGGGCTGGGGCTGGGGTGGAGGTGGGGGGTCCCGGCCGCGCGCTGACCCCGACTCGGACCCCGACCACCAAACGCACGCTTGGTACAGCTCGGCTCCACAGCTGTCAGGATTCACAGGTGGAAGCTGTCGGAGTGTGTCCTGAGTCCAATTAATTAACAGTAATCATGATGAAAAACCACTTTCCTGATTTTTAGAGACGGGGCTGAGGTACCAGTGTAGACACTCAAAATGGTTACAATGGCAGATTTTGTGTTCTCTTTTACCACAGTTGAGGAATGTTTAAAGTAAAAATGCAGCTGATGACCTGTTAGCATTCATTTAGACTTGTAAGTTTTCAGATTGCTTGCAACTGTAGTTTGAAATAATGGATCCTTAACCGAGTGGACACTGCTCACCTGTCTTCTTTATGTCACTAGTTACATGAAACGTAACATGTAATTGCATGCCTCAAAACACATTCAGTTCTATCAGAAATTACATTGCGGGCACTGCCTTAAATCATCTGACTGTGAAGCACTTTGAGAAAGAAATGCCTTCCAGCCCCCTGATTTAAATTGATGTAACTGCTTTTTAATCCCTGCTCTCTGAAAGACTAGCAGGAGACATCAGAATCGCCTGGAGGGCTTTGTGAAAACAAATTCCTGGGCTGCATCCCCAGAGGTATTGGTGCTGATGCCACTGGTCAGGGCACTAATACTCACTAAGTCAGTAATCCCTTAACACACTGTGGTTCCCACTCCAAGTTTAAATTTCCATATCAGTTTTCTCTCTATATATTTTTTTAATTCTAAGAACTAAACATGATATCCCTACATAAAAAGCCTGAATCCTTCCCTTGTGTCTCTTGAAGAAAGCTGCAAGATAGAGAATAGTCAAGTTTTCTAAAATTTCCTCTCCTAGATTATGAGAAAGGTGAATTTGGCCAGTGGCAAGTAACATTTATAGCATGCATCTACTTTTATATTTACCTATAAAGTGTCCAAGCCATCTGGCAAATGAAAATGGAAAATGTTTATCAGGGAAAATAAAGAAGGAAACTAAAAAATCATATACTATCATGAAAAGCTGTATTTTTAATTAAAAATCTTTTAGTTCATTTTTCACTTTTAACTGCTGCTTCACTCCCCAAATGGCAACAAAGGCCGGAGCTGTATCAATACTAAGCCAGGAGCCAGGAGTTTCCTCTAGGACTTCCACGTGGGTGCAGGGGCTCAAGCACTTGGGCCATCTTCTACTGCTTCCCCAGAGGGTAGCAGCGAGCTGGATCGGAAGGGGAGCAGCCGGGATCCTAACCAGTGGAGGCTTAATCTACTATGCTTAACCTACTATGCCACAGCGTTGGTCACTGAAACTATTTCAATATCCATGCTTCATTTTCAGAACTGATCTTTGGCCTTCAAGAACATCATTTATCATTTTCTTCTCATAAATTCTTAGATGTAACCCTTTCCCCCAACTTAAATTTCAAAATCCAATTTTATAAAGGTCATAGTGAGGGAAACTCACCCTTACAAAATCTAAATCCTGGAGACTCCTTTAAAATATAAAAATACTAAATTGCTGGCCTGCATTCAACATGAAGGTACTTTTTTTTTTTTTAAAATAGGGAGCTGATTAAGATATAAGTAAAAACGCTCTTCAAAGTGTGGCTCCTAAAACCAAACCATGGCACTTAGATGTTCTTACTTCACCGTTCTCCCTCTTTTTTCCTCCTTTTTTGCCTTCACTTCTCCTCCGAAGATGTGTAGACTTTCTAACACTTCCAGAATAAAACAATGGATCAGAAATTTAGTGAATTTATAGGGTCTTAGAATTCTGATGACAACGAGTATTATTAACTTTAGAAATTCAAAGTTTGTTAAATGAAGGTAAGAAACGATAAAGGCTGTAGGTGTTCATTGAAAATGCAAACTTGTGTAGTTAAAAGGATTTAAAGTGTGGCAAAATTAAATACCGCCTGACCAACAGGAGTGCCTCCAATCAGGTGTTTGCACTTTAAAAGGAGGAGCAAAGCCTCTGTGCAAGTTCCGGCACTCAACACGCAACGGCGAACTACACATCCCAGAGTGCCCCGCGGGCGCCGTCTCCGCCCCGCCAAGGTTTCAGGGCCTTGGAACCGCACGTCTTCCCTGCATTGCATGACGGGATCTGTAGTACCACTTGCGTTGCGTTGGCTTTATTTTCACCGTACTCTTGCTGCGTACCTAAATGCTTTCTGGCCTCAATTTTCAGACGATCTCTGCTTTTAAGTAGCTTCGTCGTTGTAACTGCCGTGATTCTTGCGGAGTTCCACAGTTTCCCTTATTACTAGCGCAGGACTCTAGTCAGAGTCGCCAAGGACAGTGTAGCCAACGTCCGGAGCGTCCAGTTCGTTGCGCCTCAGGACAGTTTGCCTTAGGGGTTCAACCTTAGATGTGGATTACATTCTTAAGATAACGCGTGTTCAAGTTTGCCGAATAACGCCGATTCTGCGGGACCTAGCAGTCCCACCCCCACCCCGGCCTCGCGCACCTGCGGCCCACGCCCCCTCGCCCACCACGGGGCAGCACGCGGGTGGAGGAGTCGGGGCCGTGCGCACGGTCGGCGCCAGCACTGCGCATGCTCTGTGCGTCGCGCAGGTTTCCGCAGATAAGCGGGCATCTCCGCGGCGGCGTCCGGGGTCTCCAGCAGGGTCGACGCTCCGCCGTTCCTCGTAGTCCTCTGCCTCCGCTGGCAGCGGGCGCTCTTCCGCTCCCCGAGTACCCGGCGGCTCCAGCGCGCCCAGATCTGGCCCCCTGCCCCGCGAAGATGGCTGCCGTACGCCGGGCCCGTAGTTACTGCCGCTGCCTGGTGCGCTTCTCCGACCGAGAACTCTGCTAAGCCTCGCTGCAGCAGGCAGGCAGGAGTAGACACCCGGACACCCAGCTCCCACCTCCAGCGGGACGGTGCAGAGGGGGCGCGGAGGGCCCCTCGACCGCGGTCGGCGGCCCCGCCAGCATGGTAAGCTGGGGAGGGTCGGGGGGCGCTGCAGGGGCGGGGGTGAGGTGAGCAGGAGCGGCCGGGCCTGGAGGGAGGGGAGACGAGAGGCTGGGAGGAGTGGAGCCGCGCGGGCAGCACCCGCTAAAGGGGCCCTGGCCCTAGAGGGAGTGGAGGGGGTGCCAGCCCTGACGGCTCCCCAGGCTCGTCCTGCTGGACCCCGTGCCAGGCGAGCTCGCAGTGAGGAGGATTTACTGGACAGCGGAGAAAAAGGTCCCTCTCCGCTCCCTGGGGAAGTTGAATCGGTCTGCGTCTCTCGAGGGCGTGTATCAAAAACAGCATCGGAACTGGGGAAGGAACCCTGGCAAACAGAGACACTTGTTGATTGCTTCTCCCCTGGAAAGCCGGCCCACTCTAAGTCCGTTTCGGCCCCTGCAGGAGTCCTGAGTGCGGGTCGCACCTGCAGCCCGTGAGGCGTCAGCGCCCTGGGTAGGATTTTGGCAGGCGGTCCTGGCAGGGTGCGACTGCGGGGCGGTGAGGGCCGGAGCGGCGTTTGTGCGGTGCAAACGGAGAGGCTGAGCTAAGCGCCGCGGTTCTGACAGCGCGAGCAGTTCTAGAATAAGTAGTCCTCGGCCCTGTGCCTTTCTTTGGCTTCTAGTAAGTACTTCCTGCACTTGAGAAACTGATCTTTTGTAGGGCTGAATGAATCCAGGACGAAATGATTCTAAACTTACTTGCTCAAATATGTATCCAAGAGATGGCTGACTTCGTTTATTTCGTTAACCTGAAGGATGGGAAAAGCACCTATCGACTCTGCCCCTGAATTTTAGGGGCTAATTCTCTGACCAGGATTAAGCAATTTACCTTTATATTTCATTAATTCCGCCCGTGAAATAGTAAAATGCTGATGATCTGAGCTACTGAAGCAAACAGGCGATATTTAGGTCAAACTCAGTTTTGAAAAACAAAAAGCTCTGGGTGATAGCTGCGGACCTGCTTTTTGCTGATGGCTTTTACGCTGAGCAAATGTAGTAAAACCCCAAATGTGATGTTTCTGTGATCCTACTGCCAAAAATCAAAGGAATAATGGATTAGAACTCAGTTCGGGAGAGAATATGCTGTATTATAGGTTTCCTACTTCTACATCCTTGAGGTATGCATGGCATCTTTTTAACCAATTTAGAGTACCTCTTACCAGCCTGACATAGTGTAGACTCTGGTACAGCACTAGACCTTTAATATAACCAAACCTGTAAGGTGACTTTTTGTTGGGGGGGGGGGGGGTGGACAGGCAGAGTTAGAGACAGAGAGAAAGGTCCTCCCTCCATTGGCCCACCCCCCAAATGGCCGCCACAGCTGGTGCACTGCACTGATAAGGAGCCAGGTGCTTCCTCCTGGTCTCCCATGCGGGTGCAGGCACCCAAGCATTTGGGCCATTCCTCCACTGCCCTCCTGGGCCACAGCAGAGAGCTGGACTGGAAGAGGAGCAACCCGGACCAGAACCCAGCGTCCAAATGGGATGCCGGCGCCGCAGGTGGAGGATTAGCCAAGTGAGCCACGGCGCCATCCTCCTGTAAGGTGACTTTTATGATAACACCCCGTGACACACAGTCACACAGTTTTTACTTGTTTGAGAAAGAATGAAGAGGCCCAGGGCTGTGGCTTAGTGGGTAAAGCCACTGCCTGCAGTGCCAGGACCCCATGTGGTCACCAGTTCAAGACCTGGCTGTTCCACTTCTGATCCAGCTCTCTGCTGTATCCTGGGAAAGCAGAAGATGACCCAATAGCGTGGGCCCCTGCACCCATGTGGGAGACCCAGAAGAAGCTCCTGGCTTCGAATAGGCACAGCTGTAGCCTCTCTCTGCCTCTGCATAACTCTGCCTTTCAAATAAATCTTTAAAAAGCTTCCAACCACTGGTATACTCCCCATTTGCTGGAAGCTGGGAACTCAAAGTCTCCCACGTGGGTGGCAACAGTCCATTTCCTGGAGCTAACCACCACTGCTGGCTAGGGGCTGCTTAAGTGGGAAGCTGGAGTCGGGAACTGGAACTGGGTGTGAAACCCAGGTGGTACTCCTGCCCCTAGAAACTATTGTGAAATATCACCTAGAGAAAGGAAACTTGTGAGTCACAAAGTCTTTTTTTTTTTTTAAAGGCTTGTTTATTTATTTGAAAGTTAGAGTTACAGAGACACAGAGAAGCAGAGAGAGAGGTCTTCCATCCACAGGTTCACTCCCCAATTGGCCGCAACGGCTGGAGCTGCATGGATCTGAAGCCAGGATTGTCTTCTGGTCTCCCATGCGGGTGCAGGGGCCCAAGGACATGGGCCATCCTCCACTGCCTTCCCAGGCCACAGCAGAGAGCTGGATTGGAAATGGAGCAGCCAGGACTTGAACTGACACCCATATGGGATGCTGGCACTGCAGGCGGCGGCCCTGAGTCACAAAATCTCTACAAATGTCTTTACAAAGGAGACGAGAGGCCTGGTCAGGCTTTTACTGTGAACCAAGCAAAACATGTTGGCCCTAAAGTTTCAAAGATGACTAAGACGTGATGTCTGTCTGTCTGTCCTCACTGCACTAAACCCTGAAGGAAACAAAAAGAACCTCAGTACAGGTCTTGAAAGAAGAAAGAGGCACTTAGAAAGGATCAGAAAATTCCTCTAGGATGGTGCCTGAGCTGAGTCTTGAAGGGTGAGTGAGGAAGAAAGAGGGATCCAGATGGAGAGAGTGAGCAGTGTGTGCAAGAGTACAGGCTGGAGGGAGAAGGTAGGGCTTGGGAGGTCCGTGTAGTAACACGGGTAGGCCAGAGTTGGGAGACTCAGAGCACACCCAGTAGAATGCAGGTCCCCTCCCTTTGGTGTAGAGTGTTTACAGTAATAAAGCAGATGCTTACTTGACACAGAAATTCCATTTCTCATGTGATCTATACGCTGAGTCCATCGTTATGTGTTTTTCTGCCTGCAGTGTTGTTACTAGGGAAAGCTCCTAGATTTTTTTAAGAGATTTTTTTTTAAAAAAAATGTATTTAACAATATATTCTTCAATTTTCCAGTTTTCTGGAAATTCATTTGAATTCTTGGTCTCATTTATTTTTTTACTGATTTATCCTTTACAGTGTGTTAAAGGTACCTCTGCTTTGAATCTGGTTGCCAGAGATAAGCTAGGAACCAAGGTTTATTTACGTTGCTCTGTGCAAGCGTATCTGGTTGGCACATTCTGTGATCTGTGTTGAGACAGACATGTTTTTCCTGAAAATAGAGCTAAATTTACACTCAGCATCTTTGGAATTAGTAAAATCCAGTAGGTTTTCTTATTTCTAGCTAACTTTCAGGGTTGTTTCCATGATTACCACATCCCTGTATATGTGTTCCAAACACACTTCGTGTTGCACAAGTTCCCTTTGCTAATAAGTCTATTAGCTAACAGATTGCACTGAAGTAATATTTCATTTTCACTGAAAGGTAGGATTCAGTTTAATAAACACTGATTGAGAATAAAAGGTTGAATAGAAAGCATCTGACCTGAGACCACTGTTAAGTCCCAGGCCACACAAATTCTAGTCCAGATTTATTCCGCCTTAAGCCTGTCCAATATACAAAAATTGGATTTATTCCACAGATAAAATAGTTTATAAAAGCATTTGCTATTAGAACCATTCCACTCCCAAGGCTTCCTGGTACATTTAATATATAAATGAACTGATAGCAGTTATAGAATGAATGTGCTTAATAACATACTGGTTATTTAAAAGGAGGGACATTTCTCTGGGGACTGGTCTTATAGGTGATCCTGAAACAAAAACTGTGTGGAAACTCTACCGCAATTAAATGTTACTATTTTCTGAAACAAGGTTTTTCTTTTTAACCACCTATCAAAACATTTAAACTGGAGCCCAGTGAGGTTGCTTAATTCTACAATGCTAAAAAAAAAAAAATCGAAATTTATCTGTTTGGTATCATTAACCTAAACCTGTGGAGAAGCAACTTTGTATTGTACTGGCCTGAAACATTACAATATGTTCTATTTTGGAACTTGCTAGAGTTTATGGACACTCAAATTATTAGTTTTTTTTTTTTTTTAACTTTTGTTTTGCTGGCCTCGGTTGGACTCGGTTGTGTTTGGAAGATCTGCCACACCACTTTCTCAACCCTCAACTTCCTTTCAGAACACTTCCCTTCCTGATAGAAGACACAACATCATCTATGATGTAATTTTACCAAAAACAAAACTTACCAGAATGTAATTAAGCCTCTCTATCGATCCAGCCACATTTATGGGAAGTAAGAGGGCAGAGGAACATATTTACTGACTACTCGCAAAATCTGGACTCTACAAAAAAACCACCTGGTTTCATCACAAATTTTGTAAAACAGGAGACTGTTACAAAAGAATTGAGACATATCAACCAATTGCATTATGTAGACTTTATTTGAATATTTCATAAACTATCAAATAAGTCATTGATAATTACTGTAGTTGGACCATCAGTACCTAGAGATTAATTTGTTTAAATATTTTTCTTCTAGAAAGGTTTAAAAATCCACTTACTTTGTTATTGAACTACTTTTCTAAAATGAAAGTTTTTCTCACAGATTATAAGTGAATACTCATGATAATGGTAGAATTGACTTTGTTTATCCAATTAATTGTAGCAAATCATTAATGAGCAGTAATGGACTTGAATTGCTTTACATATTTTTGGATGAAGAGAAGTGTGAAATTTGGGGAGAATGTCAAGGTTGGTGATGATATTAAAACTGTGGTTTGAAGCAGAGAATATGCTTTGTATACTCATTTTCCTCTGATGTGAACAGGACTGTCCCAATTGCATCCTACAGCCCTGCTGCACCAAGTGGGTTCCACAGACTGTTGCCATTAGGTTCTCAATAGCAAGCCCCTGAGTGAAAGGAGACTGATGTGTATGTACTTCTGATGCTGTCTGGGTTTTCCTCCGGCAGGCAGAAGCTGAGGAAGATTGTCATTCTGATACTGTCGGAGCAGGAGATGCTGATGAAAATGAGAGTCCTGCTGAAACAGATCTGCAGGCATGTTTCTTCAGTCACATTATTTCTTTTTCTATTGCTTCTCATACATTTGCAGAAATTGGTCATAATTATGTAATCATTATGTAAGTTCTTACATTATTTGTGGTAAAAAGGAATATCTGTAATTGCTACTATATAACTTAATACATAGGTTTAAAGTGTCAAACTAAGGCTGATGCATAACTCAAACCCTATAACCTTAAAAAGAATCACAAGTTTGGGTAAGCACTTTAAAATCTATATAGAACAAAAGACATCATAAGTAAAGAGAATGAGTCAGCCAGAAGGAACTACTTACCACATCGGGACAGAAGATAGAAATTCTTAGCATGTAGAGTGCTCTAGAGGAACACAGTAAAGAGTGCTGTGGATGGACAGTTAATGGAAAAAGTATTAGGATTGGCCATTAGGCATTTGAAGAGATAATTAGTTTCATCAATAATGTAATCAGTTTGATGAATAATGTCCTTTGTTGTCTGATTGTGAGAATACTCATGCATTGTATATGAAGTGTAAATTGCTGCAGCATTCTGGAGGGCAGGCTGGCAGTGTGGATTCCAGTGAAAAATATATTCCCTTTGACACAGCAGTTCTGCTTCCAGGAAGTTAACCCTAAGGGAATGGGTAAAGTGACTAAGTGTGCATGTATAAAGATGTTTATTATAGCATAGTTTATATGGGAAAATATTAGACAACCTGAACGTCCATAACTTGTATTCACTAATGATGCATCCATACCATGAAATAGACTGTAAAAGGATGAGGTACATCTTTTGTGTATTGAGATAAAAAATTTTTTACTGTAATTTATTAAGTGCAATTCACTGAAACTGTCATACTGTTTATTTGGAATGCATGGTTTAATGTTGCATGCTGCTCAAGATTGGGTAAGTCAGAGGTACATGTGTAGCATGTTTAGAAGAGTGTGGGAACCAAAGCAGTATACAGAATACAGAGAAAAAATGTTTTTAGAATGTCTGTTTGTTTTATGCCTTTATAAAACAGAAAGCTAGGAATAATATACATAGCCCCATTAGCCAGGCCCTCTTTGAATGGAGACCTGCCTCTGCTTGGTTGACCCAAGTAGCTTGTAGTGCAGAAGATTGAATAGGGAACATGCTTGGTATCAATGCTGTGGGAGGAGGGGGGGGGGGGAGGGCCAAGGGCCAGAGTGGGCAGAGGGAGAAGGCCAGCTACAGAGCAGTCTTAATGGCTGCCTTCACCAGTCCTGTGGGAGGTCTGAAGCTGGAGCAGCCTTTTAGAGCTGGCCTGAGTGGCAATCAGAGACCCAAGAGAGCCAGGCCTTTATCAGCCATCAGTAAAAGGTGGGGATTGGGAAGTCGGTGATCTTGCTGAGGCAGTACTCAGAAGGGCTGACAAGTCAGGGCTGTTTTCAGGCAGAACTCCAAGAAGGTGGGGTCACAAGTTCTTTATTGCTGAAGGGGAATCTAGGCAGCACATCAGAGTCTACTACACAGGGGCCGTCACTCATGCTTTAAAATTGTAAATCGTATTTATAGGAAAAATACTTCCTTTCTGAACTACATCTTCATTAAAAGAAAGAC
Organism: Sylvilagus floridanus; assembly: GCA_949820135.1. Lineage (NCBI taxonomy): Eukaryota > Metazoa > Chordata > Mammalia > Lagomorpha > Leporidae > Sylvilagus > Sylvilagus floridanus. The sequence goes on along the minus strand of OX463227.1, from coordinate 111,987,754 downwards.
TTTGGGCTCACCTGTAGTAGCAGCACTGTTAATGTCTACTAGATGATGTATTCATTAATGAATTATTAGAACTTATAAAGTGAGATCTGAGTGGTAGCTCACATGCATTTCTAAGTAAAATTTAATTCTCCAGTACCATTAGACTTTTTTGCTGTATGGATAGTTATTTTAGGCTAATTTTCATGGTTCTTGAAAGTCTTAGAAAGTTTTTGAGAAATAAAGTTGAATGTATATTTGGTAACTTAAGAGATTATTTTCTGGCCTTAGAATGTGTGCATGAGAGTGGATGTTGGGCACATCAGTGAGTTGTCCAAAGTTGAGCCGCTCTTCCTTGAGTCCTGAAATACCTGTCTTCCTTTAGGCACAACTCCAGATGTTCCGAGCTCAGTGGATGTTTGAACTTGCCCCAGGTGTGGGCACTAGCAACTTAGACACCCGACCTTGCAGAGCAGCAAGAGGCTCTCTACTGAAAGCAGCAGCAGATACCAAAGGAAAACAAGAACTGGCAAAAGAAGAAAAGTTAAGTATTAAAGACGTCGTCATACCGTCATGCTCCAGTGATGTGTGCACATGATCTGTAAAGCAAAAGTTTTTCTTCATATGGAAGAATTTTGACTTAATAGCCCAGTTTGTAGATCCTTTTTGATGATACTGCTACCATGAGCTTCTTTGTTTGTAGCTGTACTACCTTCTTGGAATTGTTTTTTGTTAATTTGCACACCCCTGAGATTTACTTGATGTGTAAAGGATTGATGCCTCTGAACTTAACAGAAGCCTTTTCAAAGGAGGCCTTTCCAGAGGCCTTAACTTAGTGCACATTTTATTATGTTTTGCATTGAACATATTGTAGTGATATATTTCTTTTTGTTTGTTAAAGATTCATTTATTTACTTGAAAGGCAGATTTACAGAGAGAAGGTGAGACAGAGATCTTCCATCCACTGGTTCACTCCCCAAATGACTGCAACAACCACAATTGGGCGAGGCTGAAACCAGGAGCCAGGAGCTTATTCTGGGTCTCCGTGTGGGTGGCAAGGTCCCAAGCACATGGACAATCTTCTGCTTTACCAGGCACATTAGCAGGGAGCTGGATCGAAAGTGGAGCAGCTGGGACCTGAACCTGCACCTGTATGGAATGCCGATGCTGCAGGCTGTGGCTTAACCCACTGTACCTCAGTGCCAGCCCCAGTGATATAATCTTTATTTTGGAAAATTTTGAAAGCTTGCATTCTGAAAATATTTTTGAAAGCTTCCTGTTTTACCTCTATCCTGGTACTTGAAGGCACAGTACACCTTTTCACACTTTATTATTCCAGTAGAAACTGTCATCTTTACATCATCAGATCCAAGATTTGTTTAGTCATCAAATAATTGACATTACTATGATGACTAAGATTTTCCAGACTTGTTTTAATTTTTATTTCAAGATATTTGCTGGCCCACAGACACAGGGGATCCCATGTAATTCTTCACCTAGTCTTCCCTCAGTGGTAATATCCGGCATAAATGAGTACAATGTCAAAAACTAGGAAACAGATGTTGGAACAATCCATGGGGCTTATTCACATTCAGGAGTTTATAATTCATGACTATGTATCTGTGTGTGTGCGTTGGTAGTTCTATGCAGTTTTGTTACATGTGAAGCTGTGTAACTATCACAATTGAACCGCAAAACTTATCAATCTAAATCACAATAGAGTGACTAAAGAAAAAAGTTTTTATTTGAAAATAAGCAAAAGGTTGCAATCTGGAGTATGCATGCCATGACAAATCTTAGATTGAGGGAGGCAAAGAGATTTTTTTTTAAAGATTTGTTTATTTGAAAGTCAGAGTTACACAGAGAGGAGAGGCAGAGAGAAAGATCTTCCATCCAATGGTTCACTCCCCAATTGGCTGCAACAGCCAGAGCTGTGCTGATCTGGAGCCAGGAGCTTCTTCTGGGTCTTCCCACACTGGAGTAGGGGTCCAAGGACTTGGGCCATCTTCTACTGCTTTCCCCGGCCATAGCAGAGAGCTGGATTGGAAGAGGAGCAGCCGGGACTAGAACCGATGCCCGTACGGGATGCCAGCGCTTCAGGCCAGGGTGTTAACCCGCTGTGCCACAGGCTCCAGCCCCAAGACTGAGAGGTTTTCAAAGGTAAAATGCAGAAGATTACATAAGTTATCTTGAAACAGTTATTTTTGGGTTAGTAACAAGGGTAGCATCAACTCAGGGTTGAACAAGAGTTGCTGGGCAGATGTCCTTGCAGACATATCTCGTTTTTTAAAGATTTATTTATTTATTTGAAAGGCAGAGTTAGAGGCAAAGGCACACGGAGAGGTCTTCCGTATGCTGGTTCACTCCCCAAATGGACACAAAGGTTGGAGCTGGGCCAATCCGAAACCAGGACAGAGCTTATTCCGGGTCTTCCATGAGGGTGCAGGAGCCCAAGGACTTGGGCCATCATGTACTCCTTTCCCAGGCTGTAGCAGAGAGCTGGATTGGAAGTGGAGCAGCCAGGACTTGAAACGGGTCCCAGGTGGGATGCTGCACTGCAGGTGGCCCCTGCAAGCAATTCCTTTGCCATGTTGTGGTGGCCTCTGCAAGGTTGCTGGACTGGCAGCGTTTCTTGTGATAGTTCTTGTCACCCGGCAAATAAACCATGCTTCATGATCTCCCAGCTTGCTTTTGCTAGAGTTGGCATGGGTGATTGCATTTGTTTTTTAGGTTTTTTTTTTTTTTTTTATTAATTGAAAGACTTGGAGAGACAGGTTTTTCCATCTGTTGGTTTACTCCCCCAGATGACTGCAAGGGCCAGCACTGGGCCAGGCCAGAATTGAGATCTTCATCCAGTTCTCCCACATGAGTCCAGGGTCCAGATAGTTGGGCCACATTCTGCTGCTTTTCCCAAGCCATTAGCAGGGAGCTGGATCAGAAGTGGAGCATCCAGGACACAAATTGGTGTTCATAAACACCACTGGCATCGTAAACAGCAATCTGAACCACTGTGCCACAATACTGGCCCCATTGACTCCATTTTAATTCAGACAGCTCTCACAGATTTCTGTTCTTTTACCCTCTTTCCCAGGATGTTCCTTCCTACTAGCAGCCACTAATGAGTTATCCATTTTGTAGTCATGACATTCACATGTAGTGTTGTATCACTGGAATCCTATGGTGTGCAACAATTTGAGATAGATTTTTTTCACTTGGCATAGAGCCCTTGCGATCCATCCAGGTTGTGTGTCGGTTTGTTTTTTTGTCTGTTTTTTTGACAGAGTGGACAGTGAGAGAGAGAGAGAGAAAGGTCTTCCTTTTCCGTTGGTTCACCCCCCAATGGCTGCTGCAGCCAGCGTACCGTGCTGATCTGAAGCCAGGAGCCAGGTGCTTCTCTTGGTCTCCCATGCGGGTGCAGGGCCCAAGCACTTGGGCCATCCTCCACTGCCTTCCCGAGCCATAGCAGAGAGCTGGACTGGAAGAGGAGCAACCAGGACAGAATCCCGTGCCCCGACTGGGACTAGAACCCAGTGTGCCAGCACCGCAGGTGGAGGATTAGCCTATTGAGCCACGGCGCCGGCCAGCTTGTTTGTTTTTATCATAGAGTGTATTGCATAATGCAGATATACAAACTGTACTTTGTTTAACCATTCCTTGTTTAAAGGGCATTTGAGTTTTTAATTTTGAGCTATTATGAATAAGTAATTATATTTATGTGCAGGATTTGGGGTGAATGTAAGTTTTCATTTCTCTGGGATAAATCCCCAAGAGTGCAGTTGCTAGATTCTATGGCAGATGCACGTTGGTTTTGAAAGAAACTGTCAAATTGTTTTTCCAAATGTAACCTATTCCCATCAGTAGTGTATAAGTGATCCAGTTTCTCTGCATCCTTATCTGCATTTGGTGCTGTCACTACTTTATAATTTTAGTCATTTAGATCTGTGTGTAGTAATACATTATTGTGATTTTAATTTGTACTTCCTTAATGGCTAATGAATAGCTTTTCATGTGCTTATTTCCCATATGCATATCTTCTCTGAAATATCTGTGCCTTTCTAATTATGTTTTACTGTTGAGATTTGAAAGTTGATTTATATTCTAGATACAAGTACTGTGTTGCAAATCAGCCTTGTGAATATTTTTTCCCAGCATATAGTTTGTTGTTTCATCCTTTTTATTTATTTTTTTTATTTGAAAGACCAAGTTATAGAGAGAGGTAGAGAAAGAGAGGTCTTTCATCCACTGGTTCACTCTCCAAAGTGCTGCAATGGCTGGAGTTGAACTGATCAAAAGCCAGAAGCGAAGAGCTTCTTCCAGGTCTCCCACATGGGTATGGGGCCCAAGGAATTGGGCCATCTTCTGCTGCTTTCCCAGGCAGATTACCAGGGAGCTGGATCAGAAATGGAGCAGCTGGGACTTGAACCAGCGCCCATATGGGATGGTGGCACTGCAGGTCGGGTCTTTAACCCCTGAGCCATAGTACCAGCTCCTGTTTTATCCTCTTAGCAGGGCATTTCACAGAGCAAAGTTTTTAATAAATTGAACCCCATCAAAATTAACTCTTCCTTTTATGGATCATGATTTTTCTGTCATGTATAAGAACTCTGCCTAAGTCTTATCTCCCAATATTTTCTGTTACTTTTTTCTCTAAAAGTTTTATAGGTATATTTCACATTTTTTAAAAAAAAGATTTATTTATTTATTTGAGAGGTAGAGTTACAGACAGTGAGAGGGAGAGACAGACAGAAAGGTCTTTCTTCCATTGGTTCACTCTCCAAATGGCCGGAACTGTGCCGATCCGAAGCCAGGAGCTTCTTCCTGGTCTCTTATGCGGGTGCAGGGGCCCAAGCATTTTGGCCATCTTCTGCTTCCCCAGGCCACAGCAGAGAGCTGGATTGGAAGAGGAGCAGCCGGGACTAGAACTGGCGCCCATTTGGGATGCTGGTGCCGCAAGTGGAGGATTAACCTACTGCGCCATGGCGCCGGCCCCAGGTGTATTTTACATTTTAAGTCCATGATCCATTTCAATTTTTATGTGAGGTCAAAGTTTTTTTGTATGGGTATTTTTGTTTTTGAAGGCAGAGAGACACAGGTCTCCCATCCACTGCTTTACTCCCAAATGTTTGCAATAGCCAGGGCTGGGACAGACACCAGGGACTGGGAATTCAATCCACGTCTCCCATATAGGTGACAGCAACTTAACTATCCAGGCCCTCACCCATTGCCTCCCAGAGTGCTTATTAGGAAACTGGAATTGGAAGCAGAGCTATGACTTGAACTCTGATAACTGATGTGGAATGCAGACAGCCCAAGTAGCATGTTAAGCTTTGTGCCAAGTACCCACTCCTGGAGTGAATTATTTTTGCCCATTAATGTCCAGTAGCTTTAGGATAGTTTGTTAGAAAGGCTCTTTATGCCATCCATACTCCTTTAACAAACAAAAGATTTATTTATTTGAAAGGGAGAGTTAGCGATATCTTTTATGTACCTGCTGTTTCACTCTGCAAATGGCCAGGTGGACCAGGCCAAAACCAGGAACCTGCAACTCCTTCCCAGTCTCCCACATGGGTAGTGGGCATACAAGTATTTGGGCCATCTTCTGATGCTTTCCCTGGCGCATTAGCAGGGAGCTGGATCCGAGGAATGCTGGCGTCGCAGGTGTTGGTTTAACTTGCTGAGCCACAATGGAGGCCCCATACTCCTTGTTATCACAGATTTTCAAAAATTGTTTTTCAATTTTTATAGGCTCGAGAACTCTTCCTAAAAGCAGTAGAAGAAGAACAAAATGGAGCTCTCTATGAAGGTAAAGACCCAGTGCTCAGGAATCCGGTAGTCATGGCATTTCTGAATAACCCTGCTGCTACTTTTTTTTTTTTTACTAGACTATATTTGGCACAGGACAGTAGTCTCCCTATAGTTTAAAATTGTTTTCTCAAAAAATTCAAAAGTAAAAATTGTATTTCTACATAGCTTGTCTTTAAATAATAATGCTGGGAAGCATGTTCGGAGGATGAGTAAAATGTTTTTCTACATTTTTAGTATTTTTCACTAATACTTTAAATTTTATTCATTTTAAAATAGGATATATCTTCATTTTATAGGTGGAAATTATTTCAGGAAAGGGGAAATAATTCATAAAATGAACATGTATGTGCTTTCTGAGTTCTAGTTTGTTTTACCAAAGGAATACACTTTGGCCTTTATTTTATTAATCCAATAGAAATGTGTTAGTAAACAAGATGATGGGGCTATTTATCTTGTTAGGTTTGTAATTACGCTTTTATTTTATGATAGTAAAAGACAATTGGGGCATGGGGAAAATGCTTGTGCTTACATGATTTGAAAATATCCCTAAAGTAAGATCATTTAGAGTTACTGCATCTATTTGCAAGATTCTTCTAGTGCTATTTCTTTACAGATTTTAAAAGTGTCCAATTGGTCAAGCGTCTGTGCAGACTTTATTTCTGAGAGTTCCGTCTCCACTTAGCATGTAGTAACTTACCCAGAATAACAAAATATTTATAGTAGAAAACTAGAATATAGACAGAATGTAGGAATGCAAGAATATGAGTAGACTGTTTCTGAGAGAAAAAAATTAGCCATGACAGCTCTGGCTTGTAGTGATATTTCCCCATGAGGAGAGTTCGTTGAATATTACAGCTTAACTAAATATAGAGGTACCTTGGCTAAAGAAACTTGGATGTGAAGGGTAAATTCCAGAAAAACTTTTCTCTTTATTCTACCTGGGAGAAGCGTTGATTTTCCTCAACTCTGTGTCATGGAAAGAAGTTTGTATAGAAGTATTTTTGTTGGGGTGATAACCATTTTATTTTCAGAGACCAAAGAAAGGCAGCCACATAAAATTATTCTGTATGTAAGTGGGTAAGGAAAATGAGGGGAAGAGCTGAAAGAGAAGAGTAACATATAACATCTTAAGTTTCTATAACATGTTAGCTTTTAGGAAAGTTTCTTTCTGAACAGTAAGATGTGGAAATTAGTTTGTTCATTGAACTACTGAGTTGCATGTAGAAAAAGAATTTGGCTGATTATTAGAAAGTTACCAACTTAAACCACAGTTAAGGATAATCAAAGGAAATATATAGAAATGTGTGGTCATAGCTAATTTAGCTTTATTTCTTCTTTTAGCCATCAAGTTTTATCGTAGGGCTATGCAACTTGTACCTGATATAGAGTTCAAGATTACTTATTCCCGGTCTCCAGATGGTGATGGCGTTGGAAACAGCTAGTGCGTATATAATTTGATAGACAGTAATGCATATTAAAGTTAAGCATCTTTGCCCTGTTGACCCTTAACGTGATAAAAGATGATGTTCATTCTGTTAAGCTGCATAGTCTTTAGTATATCCTTGTTTATAAAGTTGTAGAAATATTTTAAGTAGGGAAATCTTAAGTCTAAAAGATTGATATGCACGTTTTAAATAGATACAACAAAAATAAAATGATGAAAGAGTGGGTTTTTAAATAAAAGCAGTGATTCCTGAAAAGAGTAAAGAACATGTTTCAACTTTCTGAAACCTAGTTCAAGTAAAACGTATTAAAATGTTGTTGGGTTAAAGTTGACAAAATGTTAATAATGGTGGAACTTGAGTGCTGAATACATGGAATTTTATTACACTAGTTTCTGCTTTTGTGTATATTTTAAGGTTTATATTTTTAAATGGCTTTTAATTCTGTTAGGTTTATGCTGAATTATAGCAAGACTTAATGTGTGTGAGCAGAACATTTAAAGTTCTAAAATAACATTCTTATCAATGTGCAAGCACAGGGTATAAGCACTCTTAAAGGGAATCATGTTTCATTTCATGGGTGCCACTTGAATCAAAGTCATGGAGTAGCATTGATGGTTTTATATAGAAAAGATCAAGAGGACATAGTTTTAAGTCAGTACTTTTGAAACTGTAACAGTTAGAAAATTTACTTCAATACCTCTATCCTAAAAAGTCCTGTTTGCTGATATTAGAATGGGAGGGAGTTTGTACCCATGAGAAAATGTCAGATCAAATGCACATAATACAAGAAAAATAGTTTTGGTAAGGAGACATTAGCTATTATAATTTTGTGAAGTCAGTTACATTCATAGTATGCTTAGTTGCCAGTATGTTTTTTTTAACTGCATACAGTATTAACAATTAAACTTTGCATAAACCATATTATAAACATCCCAATAAAGTTAGTTTTAATTGCCTGGTTGAACTCTTCAGCTAATGATGTTATTCACCAAATTAGAGTTAACACTCTGAGGTAGTTCACAGTCAAATTGCTCATTTGGACCTTTCCTAAACCTTCTTTAAATTTGGGTAGAGTCGTTTTCATTTGCAACCAGCTCTTGGCCAGTTTTGTAGGTAGGTGTTAGGTACTGTTAAGAAAGATTGTACTAAAGCATTAAAGAAGCATTTCTTTCTCTCCCACTCCTTTAAACCCAGATGATATGAAGCTTCTTTAAGGATACATTGATTTTTTTTTTTTCCTCCTCACCAGATCTGATGAGCTCTGAAAGTTTCTGTGACTTTATATAGTTTTTGTGGTATTATAAACAGCCCTTCCTAGTTTTCTAACTCATCTTAATCCAAGGCTTTTTCTAAGTCTGATCATCTTCAGGGTTAGCTTAAGCAAAAATGAGAAGCTAGATACTTTCTTTTTTTTTTTTTTTTAAGAACTCTTAACTATACACTTAAGTGTGTTGATAGATGATTTGTGGACTCTTAAGATTTTTTTAAATTAGATATTTTCCTTTCTTAAGGTGGGGTGATAAGTTAATAAGTCACATCTATTAGAAAACCATTGGTAAGTACCTAAGATGACCTGTCTATATTTTTATGCAAAAGAAAAACATTTTTTAAAAGATTTACTATATTTATTTGAAAGGCAGAGTTACAGAGAGGCACAAACAGAGAGTGGTCTTCCATCCACTAGTTCACTCTCCAAATGGCTGCAATGGCTGGAGCTGAGCCAATCTGAAGCCTAGAACCAGGAGCTTCTTCTGGGGCTCCCATGCAGGTGCAGGGGCCCAGGCACTTGGGCCATCCTCTACTGCTTTCCCAGGCCATAGCCGAACTGGATCGGAAGTGGAGCAGCTGAGACTCAAACTGGCCCTGATATGGGATGCCAGCACTGCAGGCAGTAACCTTATGCAGTACGCCACAATGCTGGCCCCCCAAAAAAGTTTTTTTTGGATTGGATTATGATCACTTGTTTGTATCAACTTTTAAAATTATTTAGAATTTTTAGTAACTCATGAAATCTCTACAACAAACTAAACCTCAATACCTGTACCCCCAAATCCTAATTTCTTTTTGGGTGGTAATTCCTGAAGCTTTTTTGTTTGAAAAACTATTGTGATACTCCTTTGCAAGGCAGAATAAACTGTTACCACATTCTTTCTAAATAGCGAGAAAGTTTGCTTTTAAGTGAATTTTTTAAGGCAAATTTAACAGTGTTATGAGAAATGGGTTTCTAAACTGAAAAAGCACTTCATGTCATCACTGCTCTCCTTCTTTCAGCATTGAAGATAATGATGATGACAGCAAGATGGCAGATCTCTTGTCCTACTTCCAGCAGCAACTCACATTTCAGGAGTCTGTGCTCAAACTGTGTCAGCCAGAGCTGGAGAGCAGTCAGACACACATATCAGGTATGAGTCTGTGGTGGTTCTGACTCCGTGAGAAATACTTTTACTGTAGACTGAAATTTTTCAAACTTATATGGTCAGGTGGTTGCTGCCCTCATTCAGAATATGGTGGGAGACCAAGGTATAATTGCTGATTGTACTGATATGCTTTGAAAAAAAAAAAAAAGTATAAAACTATGATTTGTACTGCAGTGGTTCAGGGTTGCCGTATTTCAGTGAAGATCTCAGAGGCTGGGTGAATTGGTAAGGTAGCCCTAAGAAAGCAGAGGAATTCGGTTACAGTAAATCATTTCAGTTGGATGGTAGTCCTGAAACAGCCCGAATATTTAGACATGAATATATATTTTCTTTTTGTTATTACATTGAAATTTATCAGAGAAAGGAAATTTAAAAATTTCAAGGAGATAAAAATAGCTTTCAAGTGTTAATGATATGAATTTTATACACATAACACATTGCAACGTGTGTCAGTGGGAAAATAATCTTGCAATATGAAAAGCTGCTTTATAAAAGCATCAAATCTATACTGAAAAGATTTTTTATATTAGGAACTGTTAATTACTGTTGGGTAATTGCTTGTGCTGTGGTTCTGAGCAATAGTGAGGGTGTGGCTTATTAGTTTCTGAATTTCTAGGAATGCATCAATGCACCGGGAGTGTGGCTGTGACAATGCAATGACTTAGGGGAGACTCACTGAAGGTGATTTTCTTCTGCAGTGTTGCCAATGGAGGTCCTGATGTATATCTTCCGATGGGTGGTATCTAGTGACTTGGACCTGCGATCATTGGAGCAGTTGTCCCTGGTATGCAGAGGATTCTATATCTGTGCCAGGTACTTGCTTGTTTTGAAACAGCTGAAGCAATGGTAAAAAAAGATTATGGGTGGTCTTTAAGTTCTGATGAGAGGATATGATTGATGTTCTGAGTATAAAAGCTTAAAATGGACAGAAGTTTTGCTAAGCTGTACTTAACGTGATTTAAAGCTTAGTTGCTTAGTTTCTAGGGTATAGGATAATAGAACAGATGTCATATATACTACTTCCATAGGGTTTGCATAATAACTTAGCTGATTTAGAAAAGAGAAATTATATGTTAGAAAAATACTTAATTTTTACATTAACTAAACGCATTAAATTTTGAAGGCACTATTTAGATGTTCTTTTGTTCCATTAAAAGTTAATGCTGTACTTCTTAACATCCTGCTCCATGAAGAATAATCAGTTTAATGTAAAGTCATTTGAGACTGGATCTTTCATGAGTAGCTTACATACTTAGTCGTCGTGTCAAGAATTTTCTTATAACTTTAGTTGTTAAAATTTGAATGCATTGTTTTAAAATACCCTAATTCCATTTGGCATCTTGTATTTTGTATAAAATAGTTGGATTGTCTAAAGGCTTTTTTGGGGGGGAGGCGGGATTGTTTATGCTGTTCTATTTAACAAGAACTGATTGAGCACCTGTTGCATTGCTGCTAGGCTCTTGAAATTACTCTGATAACTTTTAATTATATGAGAAAACAAAGAAGTAATTGGTGATGGGAGGACATTTTCAGAAATCTTCATGTGTCATAAAAGTAATAACAAAAACATTTCTTTAAAGATTTCTTGGGGCCGGCACTGTGGCATAGTGGGTAAAATGCTGCCTGCAGTGCCGACATCCCACATGGATGCTGGTTGAGTCCCAGCTACTCCACTTCCCATCCAGCAATCTGTTATGGCCTGGGAAAGCAGTAGAAGATGGTCCAAGTCTTTGGGCCCCTACACCTGCGTGGGAGACCAGAAGAAGCTCCTGGCTCCTGGCTTCAGATTTGTGCAGCTCCAGCTATTGTGGCCAACTGGGGAGTGAACCAGCAGATGGAAGTCCTCTTTATCTCTGCCTTTCCTTCTCTCTCTGTGTAACTCTTTCAAATAAGTAAAGAAATCTTTAAAGAAAAAAAAATGCTTTAATGTGCTTTCTAGGCATGTTAGCAAGGGGCTGAGAAGTGAGGCAGCTGAGACTTGAACTGGCACTTTATGGGATGCCAGCATTGCAGGCAGCAACTTAACCCACTGCACCACAATGCCAGCCCAACAAAAAAATGTTGAATGCACATTCCAACATAAATTTTGAAGGGTTTATCTTTTGCTCCACTGATACAGTCTTTCACTTTTTTTTTAAATTGGTAATTATTTATTTGAAAGATTAAAGACAGGATGAGAGACCTATCTTCCATCTGCTGGTTCACTCCTGAAGTTGACAGTTTCCCACATAGGTGGCAGTGATCTAAGCACTTGAGCCATCTTGGGCTGCTTTCCTAGGCACATCAGCAGGGGAACTGGATCATAAGTAGAGCAGTTGTCACTCAAACTATGGTCATATGGAATGATGGCATCACAGGTAGGGGCTTAATCTGTGCCACAATGCTGGACCCAATTTTTTGCTTCTTAAACACTAAATATTTTAAGTTATAGATGGAGTTAAAAATATTTTGAGTAGTGTCAGAATCATATTAATACTTTACTTCATTTCCATAACTCCATAACAGAGTTATGTTGCTGCTACCTCCAGTCTGACCATTTCACCTCTTTTGTAACTGCCATTCACCCACCATTCTGCCTGGTCTGGGTGATGTGGTGGCATCCCCTGTGTTCTCTCTGCTTCCACACTTAACTCCAGAGCATATGGATAGCATATGCTAGTGGAATGTTTTCAGTTGTTCTTTTTAAATTTTATTTTCTAGAGAAAGATGAGAGACAAACAAGAGCTGCCTTATACTGCTTCACACCCCAAATGCTTGCATGGCCAGGGCTGGGCTAGGTGTCAGATATGCAATCTGCGTATGCCATGTATGAGGCAGGAACCCAACCACTTGAGTTAGAACCACTGCCTCCCAGGGACTGCAGTGGCAGGAAGCTGCAATCTGGAGCTGGAGCCATGAATCAAACCAGGCATTCCAGGATGCAATGAAGCATCTTAACCACTAGGCTAAACACCTGCTCTTTTTAAATATCTTTTACTCTTCTAATGCCAGAAAAATTGTATAACGTGATGTTTTTGACTAGATATTTCTTGTTGAGTGGTTAAATCTAGCTAATTAACTAATATATTAACTCACAATTACCATTTTTGTGGTGAGAGCACTTAATAGCCACTGTCTGCTTTTTTTTTAATTTGAGAGGTCTTTGATCTATTGGCTCACTTCCCAAATCCCCACAAAGTTAGGGCTGGGCTGTGCTGATCCCAGGAGCTGATAACTCGATCCAGAGCACTCAGATGTATGACAGGGACCCAACTACTTGAGCCATCATCACTGCCCTTTAGAGTGCAAGTTAGCAGGAAACGAGATTCAGGAGTGGAGCCAGGACTTGAACTCAGGCACACCATCTAATATGGGATGTAGGCCACTTAACCATTAGGCTAAACACCAGCCCCTCTTGCATTTTTGAAGAAGGTAATATATTATGGTTAATTATTGTTATCATACTGTAAATCTTTCAAATTTGTTCCTTCTTTGTATATATATTTAAAGCTTTTATTTAATGAATACAATTTTCATAGGTACAACTTTAGGAATATAGTGGTTTTTCCCCCATACCCACCCTCCCTCCCTCACTCCCATCCCATCTCCTCCTCCCATCCCATTCTTCTTTTTTTTTTTTTTAAGAAAGCTTTTATTTAATAAATATAAATTTCATAGGTACAGCTTTTGGAATATAGCAGTTCTTCCCCCTATATCTACCCTCTTACCCCTAAACTGTCCCACCTCCTACTCCCTCTCCCATCCCATTCTTCATTAAGATTCAATTTTAATTATCTTTATATACAGAAGATCAATTCTATACTAAGTAAATATTTCAGCAGTTTGCACCTACAGACATACAAAGTATAAAGTACCATTTGAACTCAAGTTTTACCATTAATTCTCATAGTACAACTCATTAAGGACAGAGGTCCTACATGTGGAGTAAGTGCACAGTGACTTCTGTTGTTGATTTAACAATTGACACTCTTAGGGCGGCGCAGTGGGTTAATGCCCTAGCCTGAAGCACCAGCATCCCATATGGATGCTGGTTCAAGACCTGGCAGTTCCTCTTCCGATCCAGCTCTCTGCTATAGCCTGGGAAAGCAGTAGAAGATGGCCCAAGTCCTTGGGCCCCTGCACCCACATGGGAGACCCGGGAGAAGCTTTTGCTCCTGGATTTGGACTGGAGCAGTTCCAGCCGTTGTGACCAACTGGGGAATGAACCATCAGATGGAAGACCTCTCTCTCTGTCTCTCTCTCTCTGTCTCCTCTCTCTCTGTAATTCTGACTTTCAAAAAAATAAAATCTTTTAAAAAAAAAAAACAATTGACACTCTTATTTATGTTGTCAGTGATCACCTGAGACTTTTGTCAGGAGCTGCCAAGGCTATGGAAGCCTTTTGAGCCCACAGACTCTATCAGTATTTGATCAGGGCCATAAGCAATGTGGAAGTTTTCTTTTCAGAGAAAAGTACATCCTTCACTGATGGTCCCTTTTTTCCACTAGGATCTCACTCGCTGGGATTCATTTAGATCATTTTTTGCCACAGTGGCTTGGCTTTTCATGCTTGAAATGCTCTCATGGCTTTACAGCCAGATCCGAATGCCTTAAGGGCTGATCTTGAGGTCAGAGTGCTATTTAAGGCAATTTTCATTCTATAAGTTGCTATGTGGCCTGCTTCCCATGTTGGATCATTCTCTCCTTTTTAATTCTATCTATTGTTATTATCAGACACTTGGTCTTCTTTATGTGATCCTTTTGACACTTATTCCTATCTATATGATCAGTTACACACTTAATATCACTAACATGTAAGATGGCATTATTACCTGCCAACTTAATGGAATTTGGAGTCCCATGGCAAATTTTTAATTACCCTTAGATGTGAATCTGTGGAACATGTGCCAAACTGTACATCTCTTCCCTCTCATATTCTCTTTTTTATGGGGATCAATTTTCAATTGGATTTAAACACCTAAGAATAATTCTGTGTTAAGCAAAGAGTTCAACCAGTGATATTAAGTAGAAAAAGAAAATACTGAAAAGAATAACATAGTAATAGGACAAGGGCTGATCAAGTCATTGCTTCTCATAGTGTCGGTTTCACTTCTACAGGTTTCCTTTTAGGTGCTCAGTTAGTTGTCACTAATCAGGGAGAACATATGATATTGTCCCTTTGGGATTGACTTATTTCACTCAGTATGATATTTCCAGATTCCTCCATTTTGTTGCAAATGACCAGATTTAATTTTTTTTTTTTTACCACTGTGTAGTATTGCATAGAGAACATATCCCATAATTTTTTTTTTTTCCCAAAATTTCTTTATCCAGTCTTCTGTTGACAGGCAGAAAAAAAATTAGGTTGATTCCAGGTCTTACCTATTGTAAATTCAGCTGCAATAAACATGGAGGTGCAGGTAGCTCTTTTATTTGCTGATTTAATTTTTCTTGGGTAAATTCCGAGGAGTGGGATGGCTGGGTCATAAGGTAGGGATATATAAAGATTTCTCGGGTATCTCTAAACCATCTTCCAAACTGGCTTTACCAGTTTGCATTCCCACCAACAGTGGATTAGTGTACCTTTTTCCCCACATCCTTGCCAGCATTTGTTGGTTTCTGTATGAAAGCCATTCTAAGAGGTAAAACCTCATTGTGGTTTTGATTTGCATTTCCCTGATGGATAGTGATCCTGAACGTTTTTTTCATGTGTCTATTGGCCATTTAGATTTCCTGTTTTGAAAAATGCCTGTGTATGTCCTTGGTCCATCTCTTAACAGGGTTGTTTGTTTTGTTGTGGAGTTTCTTTGTCTTTTTTGTAGATTCTGATTATTAATCCTTTATCAGTTGCATAGTTTGCAAATAATTTCTCCCATTCTGTCAATTGTATCTTCACTTTCCTGTTTATTTTGCCAGACAGAAACTTCTCAATTTGATATAATCCCAGTTGTTTTAATTTTGGCTTTGGCTGCCTGTGTCTCTGGGGTCTTTTCCAAGAAGTCTTTGCCTATGCCAATATCTTGTAGGGTTTCTCCAATGTTCTGTAATAATTTGATGGTGTCAGGTCATAGATTTAGATCTTTGATCCATTTTGAGTAGATTTTTAATAAAGTGTAAGTTAGGGGGTCTTCATACTTGTGCATGTGGAAAGCCAGTTTTCCCAGCACCATTTGTTGAATAGACAGTCCTTGCTCCAGGAATTGGTTTTAGGTCCTTGATCAAATATAAGTTGGTTGTAGGTGTTTGGATTGATTTCTGGTGTTTCTATTCTGTTCCGTTGGTCTATCTGTCTGTTTTTGTACCAGTACCAAGCTGTTTTGATTATACCTGCCCTGCACTGTACTTGTACTGTGACTCTGTAGATAAGTGGAATGTCTGCTTTCAGTAAATCTCTAGAGGCTTGTAATGAATGTGGCCAGAGATCTCTATTCAGTTCTCCAGGGTTAAGGGCATGCCTAAGGTGACATAACCATGTTTGGCATGGTAAATCTTTTTTAATCAGAAGGAAGGTATATTCTGCTCAGCTGAGCTCTCAATGGAGACTAGAGCCTGAGCAATAATCCCAATGGGTATACTATTCGTCTGCTCTGTCCCAAGGACCACACAAAGGATCTGTGCAGTCTTCAGTGTAAGTTCAGATTCTCCAGCAGTGTCTCTCACCAGGTAACCAGGAACCCCAGGCTTGTGACATCTCCCACTAAGACTGCTCAAAGTCCCAGCCACATCGTGATTCCTCCTACACACCCTGGTTTTTTTCACAGTCCAGGTTCAGAAGCTTCACACGGTCACGAGCTCCTAGGCCCCTGTTACTCCTGACTCTGGTGGGGAGAACTGTCTTCTTGGCTGGTTGCCAGGCACAGACACAAGCTGGCACAGTACATGTGTCCAAAATGGCGCCTGCTCTGTCTGCTTGTTACAGTCTGCCTTTGTAAAGTGATCAGATAGAGAAACATGTTCGTCCCGTCTTTTTTTTTTTTTTCTTCTTCTCTACTTTGGCTGGTACACTTTGCCCCTCAGGGCTTCAAGCCTGGTTCCCTCTAGGCTCTTCTTGCTTCTTTTTCACCAGTGGCTTGGGCTGCTGCAGTCTGGTCTCGCCTCACTTTCCAGCACTGGTGCATAGGCTCTCAGCTATTGGAGCCCTGAGCCTTGGGCGGGTGCCCACGCCCTCCATGTAGGTCCACCATGTCATTCTAATTTTGGTAGAGCTTCCTCTGCCGTTTTTTCCCTAATTCTTCCCTGAGATTACACTATGTCCACTTTTTTAAAAAACTATCTTATGGGCTAGAGCAGTAAGCTCCCTCCCTACTAAGCCATCTCCATGACTATATATTCCTTAACCAACATCTTCCCACCTTCCTTTCCCCAAACCACCCTGGTTTCTGGTAATCGCCATTCTCCTCTCTACTTTTATGAGGTATACTACTTTTTAGATTCTCTACATGTATGAGTGAGGTCATGGGATTTTTGTCTTTCTGTGCAAAGGAGTACATATTAAAAAAAAATTGTTGCCTGGATCAATGTCTTGGAGTTTTCCCCCATGTGATCTTATAGTAGTTAGCATAGTTACAGCTCTTATAGTTAAATCTTTAATTTATTTTGAATTGATTTTTTTGTACATAGAGATAAGGGTTCAATTACATTTGGATGTACACTTTTTCCAACAATATTTATTGAAGAGACTACCTATTCTTGGCACCTTCGTCAAAAATAAGTTAACCATAAATATGTGGATTTAGTTCCAGACTCTGTTCCATTGGTCTACACATCTATTTTGGTTACTGTCATGATTTGAACAGAATTTGGTTCTTCAAATTCCTGTAAATGTTGAACCCCAAAAACTTAAGTGAAAAATTCATGGATCATGTTAATTAGCTGAGAATTAAAGGTGAGAATTAAAAGCTGAGAATTAAAGACTTGTAATTATGGTATCTGGGAACTGGGTTTAATAGCATGCGTTCAGATCATTGGGGGTTTCCCCTCAGTAGTTTTTTACTTTTTAAGATTTATTAGAAAGGCAGAAGTAGGTCTTCTATCCCCTTGTTTACTCTTCAAATGTCCTTAGCAGCCAATTCTGTGCCAGGCTAAAGGCAGGAGCCTGCAACTCCATCCAGATCTCCTGTGTGAGAGTCGGGGATCCAAGTATACTCGGGCCATCTTCCTTTGTTTTCCCAGGTACTTAATCAGGAAGCTGTATCAGAAACAGTGCAGTCAGGATTAACGGGCAACATGGTGGCCTAATCCTCAGTGCTATAACATGAGCCCTCAGCAGGTACTTGTAAAAGTTTTGTTGTCATTGTTTTAAGATTTATTTTATTTGAAAGAGGTAGAGAGTGAGAGATCTTCCATCTGCTGGTTCACCCCTGCAAAGGGCTACAATGGCCAGAGCCAGGCCAGACCAAAGACAGGAGCCAGGAGCTTCTTCCAGGTCTCTCGTGTGGGCACAGGGGCCCAAGCACTTGGGCTGTTTACTGTTGTTTTCCCAAGTGCACCAGCAGGGTGCTGGATAGGAAGTGGAGTAGCTGAGACTCTAACCAACGACTGGGATGCTAGCGTTGCAGGTAGCAGCTTAACCTGCTATGCCACAGTGCTGGCCCCCAGAGAGGGTTGGTTATTTAAACTAATCCCAGAGAGGGTTGGTTATTTAAACTAATCCCAGAGAGGGTTGGTTATTTAGCCTGCTTCTCTCCCTCTTGGCTTACCATGTGACCATAGCTCTGCCAGTGTACAGCCTCAGTAGTTGCGTGAACCAGTAGGACTGCTTGGTTTTGGACTGTGAAACTCTGTAACATAAGCTTGAAATAAACGTTCTTTCCTCCTGAGAAACTCCTCTCAGATACTTTAATTAAAGTAACAAAAAGATTACTAATACGACTACTATGGCTTTGTAGTATATTTGGAAGTTAGGTATTGTATTGCTTACAACTTGGTTCTCTCTTGCTCAAGGTTGCTTTGAGTATCTGGGGTCCTTTGTGGATTCACATGAATTTTAGGATTTGTTTCCTATTTTGTGATGAATGTCATTGATAGTTTGGTAGGGATTGCATTGAATCTGTACATTGCTCTGAGTTACGGACATTTTAATAGTTTTTCCTGTATGACTGAAGACTATCTTTCCATTTGTGTCATCTTCAGTTTCTTTCATCAGCATTTTATAACTTTCAATGTAGAGCTATTTTGCCTCCTTGGCTAAATTTATTCCTACATGTTATAAATGGATTTTTTAAATTTATTTTTTAGACAGTTCTCTGTTAGTATATAGAAGTACTACTGACTGTGGCCACAGTTGTGGCACAGAGGGTTATGCCACTGCTTGCAATTGGAACACCAGTTCCTGTCCTGCCTGCTCTACTTGATTCAGACTCCTGCTGATGCTCTTGAGAAATCAGTGAATGATAGCCCAAGTACTTGGGTCCCTGCCACCCATGTGGGAAACCAAGATGGAGTTCCAGGTGGGCGTGGTCCAGCTGTAGCCATTGTAGCCATTTGGAGAGTCAACCAGGGAATGAAAAATTTCTCTCTTCCTGTTTCTCTGTCATTTTGCCTTTCACATAAACAGAAAAAAAATTGCGTGAATTTTTGGATATTGATTTTATATATTGTGACTGTTGAATTTGTTTGAGATCTGACAGTGGTTTGAGAGTCTTTAGGTTTTCCTTTTTTTAATTTTTATGTATTAATTTCCACATTACTTTTCAAAAATATTTAATTGAAAGAGTTACAGAGGGTGGGTAGGGGACAGAGATAAGGAGAGAGGTCTTCCATCCACTGATTCAATCCCCAGATAGCCACAATGGTTAGCACTCTGCCAGGCCAAAACCGGGAGCCAGGAATTTCATCCAGGTCTCCCACGTGGATGGCAGAGGCATTATGCCAGCCTCATCTTGGTTCTGGTGAGGACTTCATGGTCTTTGGCAGGAGTGCAGGAAAGGAAAGATCACATCGCCGAAGAAGGTATTAGAGTTCCACATTCCAAGGGCCTTCCTCCAGTGACCTAACAAGCTTCCACTAGGCCCCACCAAAGGTCACACCCTCCCACATTACCACACCGGGAACAACTTTCCACAGAAGAACTTTTGTGGGAACAAAGAAACCACAGCTTCTGCTCCTGGCCCCCAGGTTTCCTTTCTGTTTCATAGTACAAAGTGCATTCATTCTATCTCTAATAGTCCTAAAGTCTTAACTTGTTCCAGTGGTGTCCAAACAAAAGTCCATGTCCAAGGTCTTCTGAGCCTTGAGACAAACTCTGAGCTGTGAGCCCCTGTAAAATCAAAATTAAGTTACAGAAGTCCAAGTTACAATGATGAATCAGGGATAGGGATAAGGATTTGCATTCCAGTGGGAGAAATAGTTTTGTAGAAAGGAATAATTGGCTCAAAGCAAGTACAAACTCCAGTTCAGGCATCAAATCCTAAAGCTGTAAGCCCAGCACGTTAGGCATGTTATGGCAAGGAGTAGGACCCCAAGGCCTTGGGAAGCCAAACCCCTGTATCTTTGCTGTCATTGCACACATGGCTGTGTTCTAGACAGCATGCCAGTATTAGAGGCTTTCCCGGTCAGGCATGGTGTATTGCTGGTCACTCTACATTCCTGATATCAACACTGTGACTCTTCTCTCACAGCATGACTAGGCATTGCCCCGTCAAGTGCTGTCTGCAGGATCTCTGACCTTGTGATGAACTTCTGTTGGGCTCCCAGGCTTTCCTTTTAAATCTTAGGGAAGCCCCCAAAACCCTGTAACTCTTGCATCCTGTGTACTACAGAACCAGCACCATGTACTTTCTAAAGTCTGTTACCAGCATGAGTTATACCTGCGCCCTCTTGAACCACAGTTGCACTGTGGAATGCCTTGCTGAGTAAACACAGAAAAACAAATCCCAAGGCAGTCCTGGGTTGAAGCTCACAGAGGATGTCCCTCGGGTTTCATTAAATAATCCTGCCCTTCCAGGCCTCTGGATGTATCATGGGAGGGGTGGCCTCAAAGATTTCTGAGATGCCCTTGCTGCCTTTTTTCCAATTGTCCTTACAATGCTCATTCCTGCTAATCTTTTTTTTTTTTAAAGATTTATTTATTTGAAAGTCAGAGTTACACAGAGAGGAGAGGCAAAGAGAGGTCTTCCATCTGATGGTTTACTCCCCAGTTAGCCACAATGGCCAGAACTACACCGATCCGGAGCCAGGAACTTCTTCCGGGTCTTCCATGTGAGTGCAGGGGCCCAAAAACTTGGGCCATCTTCTACTGCTTTCCTAAATATAGCAGAGAGCTGGATTGGAAGTGGAACAGCTGGATCTTGAACTGGTGTCCCTATGGGATGCTGGTGCTTCAGGCCAGGGTGTTAACCTGCTGTGCCACAGTGCTGGTCCCACCTGCCAGTCACTTTAGCAGGTTTGGCTGTGCCGGTCTGTCCTAAACATGCTTTTTCCTTACTCCTTCTCTAGCCAGATTATGAATTTTCCAAATATTTTCACTCAGTTTGCACTTATTTCCAAGTCTCATTGTAGATGTAAGTAAAAAATGGCCAGCTGCCCATGCTACACCCTGAGTAATTTGTCTTGAAATTTCTACTCTAACTAGTACATCATTATTAATTTTGGCCCTTAATCCAAATTCTTTGCTATGTGTTAATAAGGGTGGCGTTTTTTCTAATTTCTAGTGGAATCCTCACTTCCATCTGGGACTGTTTCTCTGGTTTCCTTTTTTTCTGAGCCCTCATTAGAAAAGCGTTAACTCTCTGCTTACAGCCTCCTGGGTTTTTCTAGTCTACCCTGCCAAACTCTTGAAGCTTTTGGCTCGTCACTCAGTTGTGAAGCTGCATCCACATTTTCAGGTATTACTACACTTTGGATATTAGTTTGGGTGCCCTCTTTCCCCACCCAAGAAAGAACCCCATGTAGTAAAGTCTTGGTCTCAAAGACTTTAAAGTAATGATACCAGGAGCGGGTGCTTGGCCTGGCAGTTAAGACTCCATATAACGTCCTGACTGCATTCTCAATTCCTGTTTCTTGCTGATGCGTGCCCTGGGAGGCAGCAGTGATGGCTTCAGTGACGCGTTCCTGCCGCTCAGGTGAGACCTGGAGTAAGTTCCTGGCTCCCAGCTTCAGCCTCACATGTCCTGGCCGTTGCAGGCCTTGGGGGAGTGAACAGTGAATGGGAGCTGTGTCTGTCTCTTGCCTCAAAGAATTTTAAAAATAGTAACAAGAGACTGGAAACTGAATCAAGTTATGGTGTTTGAAAGTGAGGCTTTGGAGCAGTAATTGGATTGGATTGGGATTATGGCTTATTTTTATAAGGAGAGGCACAGACAGATTCTCTTTTTAAATTCATTTTTTAAAGATTTGTTTATTCATTTGAAAGGTGGAGTTGCAGAGGCAGAGAAAAGAGAAGTCTTAGATCCTCTGGTTCACTCTTCAGATGGCTGCAGCGACTGGAGATGAGCCAGTCCAGAACCAGGAGCTTCTTCTGGGTTTCCGATGTGGGTATAGGGGCCCAAGACCATTTTCTACTGCTTTCCAAGGCCGCAGCAGAGAGCTGGATCAGAAGTAGAACAACCAGGACTTGAACTGGTGCCTAAATGGGATGCCGGCACTATGGGCGGCGGCTTTACCCATTACGCCACAGTGCTGGCTCCTTTCCTTTTGCTGTAATTATGCTCTGTACCACCTCAAGACTGTGCTAGTAAGAATCCCAGAGGCTGACTCAGTGAGGCCAGCCCGAGCATAGGCCGTGAACTCCAAAACTAGGAGCCAAAATAAACTTTCCTTCGTGAGTTAGTTGTTCTCAGGAATTTCTTTGTAGTAATGAGAAGGTGACTAATACAGGTAGAGTAATAGCTCCTCTCTACCAATATTCTGGGTTAGTCCATTTTGGTCACCATAATGAAATACCTGAGGTAAGCTAACTTTATAAAGTGGTTTATTTAGCTCACAAATCCGTAGATTCAAGGGCATGGTACCAAGATCAGCTTGGTTCTGGTGAGAGCCTCATGGCAGATGGCAGGAGTGCATGCCAGGAAAACACATTGCCAAACAGGAAGCTAGAGAGACTAAAGTCCTGTGCATCTCTTTGAGAGCAAGCTCTCAAGTGACATAAGGACCTCCTCACTTGTCGCTACCTCTAAATGTCCTATCTCCCAGCATGGCTACACTGAGGCCCAAGCTCACAATAAATGAACCCTTGGGAGAAAATCTCAGACCACATTCAAACCGTTTAAGTGTCTTTTTCCTTAGGCTTGGAGAATTCTTTACGATTTCTGAAAGACAGGTCAGGTGGTAATGAACTCCCTCCACTTTTGTCTGTCTGGAAACATTTCTTTGTTTCTGAAGGACAGTTTCATTGTGTATTTTTGGTTGGCACTTTTCTTTCAACAGTTTAAATATGTCTTTTCACTCATTTTCACAGCCTTTAAAGTTTCTACTGAGAAGTCTGCTATGCATATTGGAACTGCCTTATATATGATTCCCTGTATTTCTCGTGTTATGTTTAGAATCCTCTTTTTCTGACATTTTGGCTATAGGTCATGGAGTGGTCTTATTAGGATTATATTTGATTGGAAATGTTTGACTTTCCTATACCTTATATGTTTATATCATTCAGTTTGGAATTTTTCTATGGTTATTTCTTTAAGCTTATACCCTTTTACTCTCTTGAATGCTACCAACTCCTATATTTGCTGCTTTGATGCAATGATAAAATGCCCTGAATTCCATAAGCTTTCTTCATGACTTTAAGATTTATTTATTTGAAATTCAGAGTTACACACAGAGAGAAGGAGAGGCAAAGAGAGAGAAGTCTTCCATCTGCTCGTTCACTCCCCAGATGGCTGCAACGGCCAGTGCTGTGCTGATCTGAAGCCAGGAGTCTGTTCCATGTCTCCCACACAAGTGAACAGGCCCAAGGACTTGGGCCATTCTGCTTTCCCAGGCTATAGCAGAGAGCTGGATCAGAAGTGGAGCAGCCAGGACTTGAACAGGCGCCCATATGGGATGCTGGCACTGCAGGCGGCCTCTGTACCCACTGTGCCACAGTGCCAGCCCCCTCATTACTTCTCATTTTTTTTCCTCTGTGTATTTTCAAATAACTGATCTTCAAGTTTAGATGCTTGTGCTTTAACAGTTCTGCTACTGATGCTATTTCATTTTCACTTTGTTGTGTTTTTTACCTCCACAATTTTTGTGTGTTTGTATGTTTAATGTAGTCACGTTACTGATGGAGATTTGTTTGGAGAAAGATGTCAAGTAATTTTAGAATCATAAGGACACTGAGTCTTTTCTCTCTGTCTCTACCCCTCTAACTGCCTCTCATAAATAAAATATTAAAAAAAATAAAAAATAGGCCAGTGCTATGGCTTACATAGTAGGCTAAGCATTTGCCTGTGGTGCCGCCGTATCATCCAGGGACTAGGTCAAGTCCCAGCTGCTCCACTTATGATCCAGCTTCCTGCTAATGGCCTGGAAAAGCAGTGGAAAATGGCTCAAGCACTTGGGCCCCTGCACCCATGTAGGAGACCCAGAAGAAGCTCCTGGTTCCTGGCTTTGGATTGGCCCAATTCCAGCTGTTGTGGCCATTTCAGGAGTGAACCAGCAGATAAAAAACTCTTTTCTCTGCTTCTCTAAAAACAAACAAACAAACAAAAAAACCACATGTATTAAGATTGCAATGTGATTTCTTTCAAGGAATACAAACTTCATGTGTTTCAGAAGTACAACTTTAGGAACATAGTGACTATTCCCACTGTACCCTGTCTTCTCACCCACACTCCCACCTCTCTTCTTCCACTCTCCTATTCTCATTCTTATTTTCTACTAAGATCTATTTGCAATTAACTTTATACACATGATTAACTCTATACTAAGTAAAAAAAAATTTAACAATTAAAAAACTCTTCCTCAACAGTCAAGACAAAGGCTGTTCAAAGTCATTGCTTCACAAAGCATCAATTTCACTAATACAGATTACCTTTTAGGTGCTCTGTTAGTTATAATAGATCAGGGAATCCATATGGGATTCATCCTTTGGGGACTGACTTATTTCACTAAATGTTTTTCCAGTTTCATCAGATTTGTTGCAATGACAGGATTTTTTTTTTAACTGCTGTGTTGTATTCCATGGTGTACATGTCCCATAATTTATCTGGTCTTCAGTTGATAGACATTTGGATTGATACCATATCTTAGCTATTGTGAGTTGAACTGCAATAAACACGGGGGTACAGATAACTCTTTGATATGCTGGTTACATTTCCCTTGGATAAATTCTCACAAGTGGGATGGCTGGGTCAAATGGTGGGACTATATTTATACTTCTGAGATATCTCCATACTGTCTTCCATAGTGGCTTTACCAGTTACATTCCCACCAGCAGTGGATTAGGGTACCTTTTTCCCTACATCCTCGCCAGCATTTATTTGTTGATTTCTGTATGAGAGTCATTCTAACCGGGGTGAGGTGAAACCTCAGTGTGGTTTTGAATTGCATTTCCCTAATGGGTAGTGATCCTGAGCATTTTTTCATGTGTCTATTAGCCATTTGAATTTCCTCTTTTGAAAAATGCTTAAGTCCTTTGCCCATTTCTCAACTGGGTTGTTTTTTTGTTGAGTTTCTTGATCTGTATATATTCTGGTTATTAATCCTTTATTAGTTGCATAATTTGCAAATAATTTCTCCCATTCTGTCAGTTGCCTCTTCACTTTCCTGAGTATTCATTTTGTAGTGCACAGTTTATTAATTTGATATAATGCCATTTGTCAATTTGGGGTTTGATTGCCTGTGCCTCTGGGGCTTTTCCAAGAAGTCTTTACCTATGCCAATGTCTTGCAGGGTTCCCAAGTGTTCTCTAGTAATTTGATGGTATCAGGTCATAGCTCTAGGTTTCTGATCCATTTTGGATTTTTGTGTAAGGTGTATGTAAGGTATAGGGGTCTTGTTTTATAGTTCTTCAGGTGGGGATCTAGTTTTCCCAGCTCCATTTGTTGAAGAGACTGCCCTGGCTCCAGAGTTTGATTTTAGCTCCTTTGTCAAAGATAAGTTGGTTGTAGTTGCATGGGTTGATTTTTGGCATTTCTATTCTGTTCCATTCGTCTGTCCATCTGTTTCTGTACCAGTACCAGGCTGTTTTGCTTATAACTGCCCTGAATTATGTCTTGAAATCTGGTATTGTGATGCCTCTGGCTTTTTGTTGTTTATGACTACTTTAGCTATTTGGGTGTGTCCTGTGTGTCCATATGAATTTCAGCAGTGTTTTTTTTTTCTATATGAGAAGAATGTCATTAGTATTTTGATTGGTATCACATCAAATCTGTAAATTTCTTTCGGTAGGATGGACATTTTGATGTTGATTCTTCCAATCCATGAACATGGAAGATTTTTCCATTTTTTTTCTGTCTTTTTATTTCTTTAATGTTTTGTGGTTCCCATGATAGATATCTTTGACATCAATGGTTAAATTACTCCAGGGTATTTGATTATTTTAGTAGCTATTCTGAATGAGATTAATTGTAGAAGTTCTTTCTCAGCTGAGGTATTGTCTGTGTATACAAAGGCTGTTGATTTTTATTTATAGATTTTATATACTGCCTTGTTACCAAACTCATCTGTGAGTTCCAGTGGTCTCTTAGTGGAGTTTTTTGGATCCCCTACCTATAGAATCATCTGCAAATAGAGATAATTTGACTTCCTCCTTCCCAATTTGTACCCTTTGATTTCTTTTTCTTGCCTAATGGCTCTGGCTAAAACTTCCACTACTATATATTGAATAGCAGTGGTGATAGTGGGCATCCTTGTCTGGTACCGGATCTTAGTGGGAATGCTTCCAATTTTTCCCTATTCGGTAGGACGCTAAGTGTGGGTTCATAAATTGCCTTGTGTTGAGGAATGTTCCTTCTATACCCAATTTGCTTAGAGTTTTCATCATGAAAGGGTGTTGTATTTTATCAAATGCTTTCTCTTCATCTATTGAGATAATCATATGGTTTTTGTTCTTCAATTTGTTAATGTAGTGTATCACATTGATTTGTGAATGTTGAACCATCCTTGCATACTGGTGATAAATCCCTCTTGGTCTGGGTGAATCTTTCTGATGTATTGTTGGATTCGATTGGCTAGTATTTTGTGGATAGTTTTGCATCTATGTTCACAGGGAAAGTGGTCTGTAGTTCTCTATGTTATCTCTTTTTCATGTTTAGATATTAAGGTGATGCTGGCTTCAGAGAAGGAATTTAGGAGGATTCCCTCCCTCACCAGGGTATCAGGGGCCCCCGAGCCTGTGGAGCCACCCACAGTGACTGCCCAAAGTCCCAATCACACCTTCCAATGCAGCCACCGTGTTTTCACAGTTCCAACACACAAGCCTCCCACAATCATTAGCACTCAACCCTTGTCAGTTCTCTCAGCCAGACTCGGGCATCTCCTCTCTGCTGGTTGCTGGGCGTAGAGATGTGAGCTGGCACAGCTGTTAGATATGTCCAAAATGGCACCCACCCTCTCTCATCTTGTTATAGGATGCTGGTGCTATGTGGTTGGGGAGAGAGAAACGTGACCCCTTTTTATTTCCTCTAGGTTGTAAGGTATACTGTTCCCCACAGGGCTCTTATCTAGGCTTTTCTGTCAGCTTTATTGCCAGTGGCTTGGGCTGCTACTGTCTGGTCTCACCTCACTCCAAAGCTGGTACTGAGGCTCTCAGCTGCTGGGGTCCTGAGTTGTGCACATCCACATCCTCCACATAGGTCCACAGTGTCCCTCTAATTTGTATGGAGTTGCCTCTGGCGTTTTCTCCCTAATTCTTCACTGAGATTGCACTCTCTCCACTTTTTACTCTATCCACTTTTTCTTTTCTTTTTTTTTTTTTTTTTAAAGCTATCTTTCTCTAGACTAGAGCAGTAAGCTCCCTTCCTATCTTCCATCTTGGAAAACCACCAGGGCTGGCTGTACTCATGCTTCAGTGACAGCTGAATGAGGGCCTCTCCTGCCAGCAGTGTAATAAGGGAGCCACTGCATATGCATATGCAGTCCATTGTTGACTGAAGCACCATTATGCAACCATGATTGTTTCAGTCTCTATTAAGTTTCTGAATTGTTTGTAGTTTCTTGAAGTTTGTTAACTCTTTTTTTTTTTTTTTAAAGACTTATCCATTTATTTGAAAGAGTTACACAGAAGAGGCAGGCAGAGAAAGAGAGAGGTCCTCCATCCGATGGTTCACTCCCCATATGGCCGCAACAGCCGGAGCTGTGCCGATCTGAAGCCAGGAACCGCGAGCTTCTTCCTGGTCTCCCACGTGGGTTCAGGGGTCCAAGGACTTGTGCCATCTCTGCTTTTCCAGGCCATAGCAGAGAGATGGATCAGAAGTGGAGCAGCCAGGTCTTGAACTGGCACCCATATTGGATGCCGGCACTTCAGGCCAGAGCGTTAACCCATGGCCCCATAGCGCTGGCCCCTGTAAAATTTCTTAAAACAGCTTTTTTGAATTGTGTATGTCTGCTACATCTGCCTCTTCAGAGTCTGCCATTTAAACGAGTTTAGCTTGTTTGTTCAGTGATACCACATTTCCCTAGTTGTTCTTGGTCTTTGCGTTGTGCATTAATATCTGTACATTGAAAAAGTGGGTACTTACTCCAGTCTTGGCTATCTAGTTTTGCCTGGGATGTCTTTTTTTTTTTTTTGACAGGCAGAGTGGACAGTGAGAGAGACAGAGAGAAAGGTCTTCCTTTTGCCGTTGGTTCACCCTCCAATGACCGCCACGGCTGGCGCACTGCGCTGATCCAATGGCAGGAGCCAGGTGCTTCTCCTGGTCTCCCATGGGGTGCAGGGCCCAAGCACTTGGGTCATGGGATGTCTTTCAGTAGCAGATCTGCCCAGTGATTGTAGCAGACCATGTTATCCCTAGAACTGCCACAACCAGTGCAGTCTAGGCTGGAATCCTGTGGCTGCCAGAAGCAGCTCAAAATTGAAGACATCCATTGGACACTGCTGCTGAGGCTTTTCTGCCATTGAGCTTTGTTGGAAATCCAAGGCTGCTGCAGTCAGCTGGCAGTGATGTGGGCCCAAACTTCTGCCCATCTCATCTGGAGGAGGGTCAGGTATAGAGTCTTAGCCTGTAAGGGTCAGCCCAATGCTGGGCTTCATTATGGCAGGCCTGGTATTGGAATCCAAGGCAAGAGCCTATGCTCAGTTTCCTCTTTTTCCCAAGGAAAAGGTACCTCTCTGCATTGTTCTGCCTCAGGGTGGAGAGAGAGGTGAAAGAATATAAACTTGTCCTTCCTATCCTCTTCAGTATGTGTTTTATTACTGTGCTGTGACTGGGTCCTGTGGTCCCTCGTCTGGTTTCCCTAACTGTTATGAATGTAATTATATCTATAAATAATTCACATTGGTGTTTCTGCAGTGTGGCAATTACTAGAGTCCTCATCCACTGTCTTACTCTGTCCTGTCTCCAAGAGTGAACTTGGAAAAGCCTAAATCATGCTTAATACCCTCCAGGGGGTACCCATCTCATTTAAATAGTCATTCCCTCCTGCCCTTACTGCTTCTCAAAGCATATGCTCCACTCTTGTTCAATTGACCTCAGCCATATGCTCCTCTGGATCTTCCGAGCCCACCAATCAGACTCGGGCCTCAGGGCTTTGCACTTACTGTGGCTGTTGGCCCTGGATATTCTTCCCCATCACTATGGTCGCCTTTCCGGAGAGGCCTTTTCTGGCCACTTTATCTGCAGAAGTCTGTTTCCTCTGCTTGTCTGTTTGCTGGCTGGTTTTTGCAGAGTGTGCAACCTGATTTTTTTCTGTAGCTTCATTTGCTGTCCCACCAGTAAAAGAGCAGAGTCTTGTTGATTAGTCTCTTTCTAGTCCTTGGAACAATGCATCACAGGTGCTCATCAGATAATTGCTGAATATATGACTGGTAGCAACATTATATATGTCTGCTTATGCTGAGGACTTGGCTATATATATATATATATATATACACACACACACAGACACACATACACACAGACACACACACACACTGATGTGTTTGTATTATCTAGAGACCCTGAAATTTGGCGTCTGGCTTGCTTGAAAGTTTGGGGCAGAAGCAGTATTAAACTTGTTCCATACACATCCTGGAGGGAGATGTTTTTAGAGCGGCCTCGTGTTCGATTCGATGGTAAGTTGGGCTCCTTAGAACATGGGAGAAATCATGATCTGTCACACTCATTTAGATAAACTCATAGTGTTGATTTTCTGTAGTTGACCTAAGTGATATGAGCATATTTAAAGAAAATCACAATAAAGATATTTTAAAAGGTTTTTATTATGTTTAAATTTTTTTTTCTGTAGGAGTGTATATCAGTAAGACCACATATATTCGTCAGGGGGAACAGTCTCTTGATGGTTTCTATAGAGCCTGGCACCAAGTGGAATATTACAGGTACAACTGTAGTAAACTGAGTGAGTGGAAAATTCTCTCCAAGTATTGGTTCATTAGTTATGTAGACATCTACTCTCTGTTGCTTATGACTCATTGACACAATGACCTCAATATTTTCACCCAGTATTGTAACATAAAAACTATTTTCCAGAAACCAATTGGTTAATGTCAGTTAGATTCTTGTAGTTCCTTGTAGCCTCTGTTACTGTATACTTCAGACTCTCCTTGTCTTTTTGCCTAGGGTATACTCATTTGCCTTTTCAAATAGTTTGCTTTTATTCAGCTTTATCATTTACTAAATATTACTGTCCTTGAGAAATAAGTACTTATATTAACCACTGAGTATGATTGGATTTTTAACATGAATCAGTGCTGTAGGAAAAAACACATAACTTTAATAGGACAATATTTAATCCAATTTTTATTCAGTGAGTGAAACCAAAAGTTGACTTCCCCCTAAGGAAGATAATAAAATGCCTTTAGTGCCTTGTTGCTGGAGTTACAGGTTGTCAGTCATGTTTGCTTTAATATTTTATCAGTTCTTTGGCCTGTGGTACTTGCCATTTCATCTGTGGGTTCATACCTCGAAATAGGTTGAGGTAGTGAACAGTACCCTGGTGTGTTTATATAGGTACCTAAGATTCTTTCCTGATGGCCATGTGATGATGTTGACGACCCCTGAGGAACCTCAGTCCATTGTTCCCCGCTTAAGAACTCGGAATACCAGGTAGTTTTTTTCTATAGCCTTCTATCTAGTCCAGATTTTGAATGATTCCTTACAGCTTAATGTAACCCAGTGGCTTCCTTGACTTAATAGTGGATGATTTAACAAGCAGTCACTGGGGGCATTTGTTAAGAATACCAATTCCTGGGCCTCTCCCACGAGGGTCTGCTTTAGTAGATCTTCAGGGCCTTGGAATCAAGTTTTATTCACATTCCAGCTCATTCTTTTCAGGCAAGTTGAGAAAACAGTTGTTAGTCATTACTTTCTTGATGACTTAAATACATATAATAACTAATAGATTCAAGGTGTATTTTTATTTTTTAGAACCGATGCAATTCTTCTGGGTCATTATCGTGTGGCACAAGATATAGACAATCAAACTAAAGTGTTTGCTGTAATAACTAAGAAAAAAGAAGAAGTGAGTATGTGAGGTGGAACTGACCTTTATTTCAATCTCTTCAAGCATTCTCAATTAGAATAAGAAATGCTGTTTCATTATTTATAGTATTTCACAAAATATGTTGCAGAGAACCAGAGAGTTTACTTAAAAGCTTGCTTTTCTCTGAATGGTTTCCTTTCTCGTCCAGTGTTTTCACATGTGAAAATGTAAAGCCAGCAACTCCTGGGAAATAACAAGTAAAGGCACACCTGCATATGCATGTGGCTCTTATTTTGAATTACGGGGGGTGTTATCCTTCCTAAAGTAGCTCATGTAGACCAGTTCTACACGGTTATCCCTGTGAAAGACTTAACTTCTACTGAAAGTGCACTAATGGTAATTTCCTTCTTCCTGGTCCTTCTAAAGGAAAAATACGCCAAGGAACTATGACTACTAATACTATATTCTAGAGTGCTTCAAATTCTCGGATTCAGGACCTGTTTTTTTCATAGCCTTTTTCATTAAAATTTTTAAAATAAATTTCTCTTGAATGAAAACTCCTGCCTTTCCCTAGCATCATGCACTGAGACAGGGCCGGGTCATCTGTCACTCATATCTCCCTGTGACCACCTGTCGCTGGCTTCTCCTCCTCCCCCCTCAGTAAGGCTCCTAGAGTCAAGGGCTGCAGGCTGAGGGACAGAGATAGTTGCTTTGGCTGACTATGAGCTTTCCTGAGGTCAAAACTGGGGAAATGGTAGTGCCTAGTTGGTGAGGCTTTATCTAGCACCAGTTTTTAAGAACTCCCTCAGAGTCCCCAGGGTTTCCTAGTAGAAGGAAAACAGTTGGCTTAGGGGTAGAAAATTTTTAAAAATTGAAATTAAAAGATTTACTGGGGGTGTAAGAAATTTTTGAAATCCATGCCTGTGAGCAAGCTTTAGAAAATTCATGGAACATGTGTGCTATAAATGGATTTCAAATTTTTTACACCAAAGTAAACATCTTTTTTAGTTTTATATATTGGAAGTCACCTGAAAGAGAATAGAGTACATAACATTTTTCATGGCATTCACATACGTACTCATGCTATCCAAGACAACTCAGTATGTTACTTTAGTGTCATTATTGCAGAACATCGTCCTGTAACCATTTATATATGTGAAATGACATCAGCTCACACATTTTTTTTAACAGAAGCCACTTGACTACAAATACAGATACTTCCGTCGTGTCCCTGTACAAGAAGCAGAACAGACTTTTCATGTAGGGCTACAGCTGTGTTCCAGTGGCCACCAGAGGTTCAACAAACTCATCTGGATACATCATTCTTGTCACATTACTTACAAGTAAGTGAAGGCAATAAATGTTACATTCAGTGTTGGAAACTCAGATGTTTTGAATTCCCCAGAGTTAGCATTATGTTACAAAGCACAACTTTATAAATATTATAAGCAAGTCACTTGAATTTCTGCTTTCACTTATTTCTCTTTTGCTAGGGAAGTATAAAAGGCTGTGATAGCATAATTTGATCCCCTGCATATAATTTTACTGTTGATCATGTGAATAGTAAATCAAATTCTAATTAGGGTATAACTCTTGTTTTAACTAGAGCCTTAAAGTGCCTCTAGCCTTTGACTTAGTATGTCAGTTCAAACAGACTCCTAAAAACAGCCTAAACCTTCCAAAAGGAAAGTACACATATCATACTGTCAAATGAAAACAAGCAGGATTACTAATGAAGTCCGATCTCAGTAGTAAAACCCAACAGAAAAGTGGAAGCACTTGAAAGAAACACTCTAGAGAATATTTATAGGGGTGTCTCTGGAAGTTTGGAATTATAAGGGATTATTTATATTTTCTGAAATTTAAGTTTTCTACAATGTGCCTGTATTGTTTAGAATTGACTAAGTCAATTTATGACTAAGTCATAAATAAAGGTGAAAGCCTAAAATAAGCTCCATGTACAAACATGCAGGAAGGTTAAAAGAGCTGGAATTTCCCTCTAGTAATTTTATGCTCGCTTTCCAGGTCAACTGGTGAGACGGCAGTCAGTGCTTTTGAGATTGACAAGATGTACACACCCTTGTTCTTCGCCAGGGTGAGGAGCTACACTGCATTCTCAGAAAGGCCTCTGTAGAACCTCAAGTCCAGTCCTCTGTCACTGTTGCATGAATAAAAGTACATAGTGCAAGAGCACCTAAGTTATAAATGTACATGTATATGGAATTGGAACTTTATTTTAAATTGTCGGAGTTCTTTTAAGGAGAGTATAAATTGATTATTTTTTTTTTTTATTTAAGGGAATAGTTGATTCTCGGGATGTTTTAAAATTAAGCAGTTAATTTTAAGTTGTTTAAACACATTTAAGTTGTAAAAAACCTTAGTATGAGTTTGAATCATGTCCTTTTCTAGCAGATTTATGAGCAGATTCCTGTCCCATAAGTCATCTTCTGCCTGATCATTGTCCTATTTAAAGGTGTCAGGGGGAGTGCTCCAGTGGATAATGATCTTATTTCCTGCATGACATAGTGTCTTTGCATTAAAGGCTCAAAATGTGAAAATCTGTTCTGGATTTGTTTGAAACTGTCTGACCAATAAAGATCATAAGTAAATATTTCTTTGAAGAAAAATATATTTGGATGGCCTTTTAAAAGTGTCAGAATATATTTAATAAACAGTCCAGAGGCTGACCAATCTTTGCCTCATTTCATCATTATTCTGTATGTATAGGCATAACCAATCAACACCTATATTCTGTATTTATCCAGGCACTTGACAGATGTGAAGAGGGAAAGAGTGAATCTCAGTACTAGAACTCTTCAATAAGCTCAACCAATTGACTCCTTTTTCTTCTCTCAGAATCAAACAAGGATCATGTAAACTTCTGTTCTGGAATGGAAGGTGGGAGAGCCAGCCACATAGTAAGATTGACTTACTTGAAAGAAATCCTCAGTCTGCTGGTTAACTTCCTAGACAGGCTGGGCAGAGCTAGAAACTCCCATCTGGGCCTCTCATGTGAGTGACAGAGGCCCAAGTACCTGGGCCATCATCTGCTTTCACAGGCGTATTAGCAGGAGTTGGATCAGAAGTACAATTGCCAGGACTCTGATGGGATGCTGGTGTTGCAGGTTAATCTGCTGTACCACAGTGCAGGCGCCAGTGTGCTACCTTTTTACTTAAAGGCACACCTCCGCCCTAATTTCAGAATTTGTATCTGGTGGACCTATATCAGATTCAGTTTTGGTGATTCAGATATAGCTACAGTCAAGTATTCTTATGTTAAATGACACTTTTTGTAAGTTCCCACAATTACATAGGAAGCAGTCCCTTTATAAAGTTATTTGAGAATACTTCGGAATTTCAAGGAGGAGTAGATAGATATTTGGCTTAGCACTTAAGACACCCAGATCCCATACTGAATTGCCTGGGTTTGCTTCTCAGCTGTGTTTCCAATAACAGCTTCCTGTTAGTGTGCATCCTGGGAGGCAGCAAGCGATGGCTCCAGTACTTGGGTACCTTCCACCCATGTGGAGACCCAGACTGAGTACCCAGATCTCAGCTCTGATCTGGGCCAGCCCCAGCTGTAGTGGCATTTGGGGAGTAAACGTGCAGATGGGGCTCTTGCACTCACTCTCTTTACCCCTCTCAAATATTTTTATATGTTCATGGAAAAAAAATATGTTTATCTGTTTAGTGCCCACACCAAAGATGGTTTGGCTGGTTCAGTTCTCTGCTTTTGATTCCAGCTTTCCGCTAACGCAGACCCCGGAAGGCAGTGGTGAAGGTTCAAGTAATTTGGTGTAACTTTTTTTTTTTTTTTCTATTTGACAGAGTTAGAGAGAGAGAGACAAAGAGAAAGGTCTTCCTTCCTTTGGTTCACCCCCCAAATGGCCACTACGGCCGGAGCTATGCCGATCCAAAGCCAGGAGCCAGGCACTTCCTCCCCATCTCCCATGTGGGTACAGGCACCCAAGCACTTGGGCCATCCTCCACTGGCTTCCTGGGCCACAGCAGAGAGCTGGACTGGAAGAGGAGCAACCGGGACTAGAACTTGGTGCCCATATGGGATGCCGGCACCACAGGCGGAGGATTAACCAAGTGAACTGTGGCACCGGCCCCAGTGTAACTTATTTTTGATATACAAATAAAACATGACTAGGGCATATAGTCAAATGTAGAACAATACCTGTATATTCCAAGTAAAGTGGAATTTTTGAAGATTCTTGCTTTGCCACTCATCCCAGGATTCGATGATTTGCTACAGCCATCTAGTGAATACTAAATTCAAATTTAGGAATTCTTTGCAGCTAGAAAGTGATTTTACTACATTATATTTTCTGTATATTTTTAAAAATACAAAAGCAATGGCCGGCGCCGTGGCTCAACAGGCTAATCCTCCGCCTTTTGGTGCCGGCACACTGGGTTCTAGTCCCGGTCGGAGCACCGGATTCTGTCCCGGTTGCCCCTCTTCCAGGCCAACTCTCTGCTGTGGCCCAGGAGTGCAGTGGAGGATGGCCCAAGTGCTTGGGCCCTGCACCCCATGGGAGACCAGGAAAAGCACCTAGCACCTGGCTCCTGCCATCAGATGAGCACGGTGCGCCGGTCGCGGCGGCCATTGGAGGGTGAACCAACGGCAAAAGAAGACCTTTCTCTCTGTCTCTCTCTCTCCCTGTCCACTCTGCCTGTCAAAAAAAAAAAAAAAAATACAAAAGCAATGTACATTTATTGTGAGAAGACTAGCATATACAGAGAAGAAAAATATGCCCACAGATAACTAACCAGCAGGAGTTTTTGCTGTGTCATATTTTTGCTCCTGTTCTTTGCAAATCCTTGCATAGAAACTTTTTGACTTCAGGAATATCTTTTCTTTGCTCTATTTGGACATTATAGAAACCAATACTCTGGAAAGCTGCTGCAATACCTGGATTGATTCTTAAAAAGCAACAGAAGGGTATGCCAGAACTTTCATTATGTATCATGTTTGAACTGTGAAGATGTCCTCACAGGGAACTTTCCTAAGCACCAGCGTGGTTCCCTTCCTGGACAGAGTGCTTGGGCTTCAGGCCTTGGGACAAGGGATGTGGATTTAATTCTCCATGTCCAGGACAAAGCATTAGTCTTACATCCTTTATCTCCGGCTCTGTTGTAAACCACACTCATCTGTATTGTATTTATCATTTGACTCTTCTGTCCATCTCCTAAATGTGGGCTTATTTTGCACACAGTGATTTATAAGCTTGCTTTCCCCTCACATAATAATGCTGTGTACATCATTTTGTTCAGTCTTTAATGACCTCATAACCCAATATCCTCAGATATTTTGGTTTTTCAAATTTAATGCTAGTCCAGGTTGAGCATCCCAAATCTGAAAAATCAAAGTTTTTGAATAATGGCAATTAGAGATTTTAGATTTTGGAGCATTTCAGATTTGGGAATATGGATGCTCAACTATAGTCTGTGCACATATTCCAAAATCCAAAAAAATAAATTCTGAAACTTCTGGTTCCAAGCATTTCAGGCTATACAAATGTTTTTGAAATGAAAATTCCTGTGGCTAAATTTTTGTACAAGTCTTCTACTTCTTGAAAACCTCCTAAGGAAGTAAAGTGCTGGATTTTTTTTTTTTTTTTTTTGACAGAGTGGACAGTGAGAGAGACAGAAAGGTCTTCCTTTGCTGTTGGTTCACCCTCCAATGGCTGCTGCGGCCGGCACACCGTTCTGATCCGATGGCAGCAGCCAGGTGCTTTTCCTGGTCTCCCATGGGGTGCAGGGCCCAAGCACCTGGGCCATCCTCCACTGCACTCCTGGGCCACAGCAGAGAGCTGGCC
Source organism: Sylvilagus floridanus (assembly GCA_949820135.1). Classification (NCBI taxonomy): domain Eukaryota; kingdom Metazoa; phylum Chordata; class Mammalia; order Lagomorpha; family Leporidae; genus Sylvilagus; species Sylvilagus floridanus. Next base: position 111,950,806 of record OX463227.1, on the reverse strand, counting down.
TGGAAGAGGGGCAACTGGGACAGAATCCGGCACCCCGACCGGGACTAGAACCTGGTGTGCCGGCGCTGCTAGGCAGAGGATTAGCCTGTTGAGCCGTGGCACCGGCCTGGATTTTTTAAAATCCAGATTTTTTCATAAAATATTACAGAAAAACTGGAAATAGATAACAAATCACCTGTAGTCATTTGAGCCAAGAACACCCACTGTTTGCCTTTTGCTGCTAATGGCTCTTGACCCTTCACATCTGTGTGCGATTTTTCACTCAGGGGGTCAGACACTTCAGTTCTGTCCCCAGCTTTGCAACCTGGCCAGTCGTTTCCTCAGAGATGCAGAGCATCAGCAGCAGCTCTAGGTAAACTGGAAACCATGACATGGGCTGAGACTCCTGTGCTTACAGAGAATCTAACTGGGATCAGGACAGAAACAAGCCAGGGTAATACATTGGGATCCCAGTGTCATGGTGACCATACATTGGTCCCAGTGACCTGTCATGAGATAGCCACCTAATGCAAAAAGTGATTTCAATCTTTAGTGATGTAGAGTGAGCAAAACTTGCACATTTGTCTCTGTGCTCTCCTGAAACCCCACGATAATGGCAGTAAAGAAACAAGACTTAGGTCCTCCATGACAAGTAGAGTGGCAGGCAAGTTATAGTGTGAGCAAGTGACTTCTGATGTATTGTGACACGGACATCTGAAGATTCACAGAATCGAGAGGAGTGAAAGATGACCTCCATGTTATTAGCACAGTGAGCAAGTTGAGGCTCAGTAAGCAGCAGCCACTATGTGTTTCCTGTTGTTCCAGAGACCTCATACAGAAACAGAGGAAGTTAAAAAGAGAAACCAACTCAACTTGCTTCCAGCTGCAGGCAAGGCAGCACCCCCAAATGGAACAACCAGAGGAAGGATCCCAGAGCTCAAATTGCCCAGCTTCTGTCCACCAGACAGGAAAGTGGAGGTTTCCCTCTTGGAAAACACTACACCCTCCCCCTCCCCCTAAAAAAAAAAAAAAAAATCTGAGACTGATTTCCCCATGCCTCTCAGTCAATTTCCAATTCATATCTTAGCACCTTACTCTTGGCTGTCAATGGACAAGCAAGGATTGCTAGACATTTGAAAAGAAAGTCTTTAGCGTGGAAGATAGGGAAGCAAATTTACCAAATGGAGAAAAAGGACAGAGGAAATAGAAAAATGCAGGTAATAGAAGACATTTTTAAAATAAGATTACATACATTCAGAGAGATGAAACAAAAAACACATCTATGAAACAATAAGAACAGAAGAAAATGTGGCAAGACAGATCCTTTGGATATTGTAAACGTTAGAGGTAATTTCTTTTTTTAAATTTCAAATGAAACCTAAGATATAAAACCTGGAAGTTACCTGTCACGTACTGGCCCACTGTTCTCTGTGGAAGGGTGGAAATGAGCTTGGAAAGTGAAATTACTGAAGGTGGAAAACTAGGGTCTTCACAAATCAATCATTGCACTATGTGTACATGCATCAAAACATGTTGTGTCCTATAAATACATAAAATTGTCAATTAGAAAATGAATATAGGGGCCGGTGCTGTAGAATTGCAGGGTAAAGCTGCCACCTGCAGTGCCAACATCCCATAGGGCTACGGGTTCGGGTCCTGGCTGCACCTCTTCCAATCCAGCTCTCTGTTATGACCTGGGAAAGCAGTAGCAGATGGCCCAAGTCCTTGGGTCCCTGCATCCTTGTGGGAAACCCAGAAGAAGCTCCTGGCTTCAGATTGGCATAGCTCCAACCAAGCAGATGGAAGACTAACCTCTCTCTGCTTCTCCTTCTGTGTGTCACTGACTTTCAAGTAAATAAATCTTAAAAAAAATGAATATAGAGAAAAAAAGAACTTACCTATGAGTAAAAGTTATTTAAAATTTCAAAAGTTTAAGAGCTTTTATGAGACAAGGCTTTGTTTATAAGAGTGATTTATGTTCACAGGTACTGCTCCCATTTTATAAATAAGAAAATTGAGATTATTACATTTGCTCAGTCACCCAAAGTTACCAAATGGTGGAGCTGATCCTAGTCCAGAACCCTTTCTCAGAGCCAGACCCAGGAGTGGAGTGTAGCTCTGAAGAAATCCTATCAAAACTCACAAATGGGGTAATCCCACTGGAGCTGAACCAATGGCTTAGACCAGTCCTCATCAGTAGAAATAGAATTTAAATGACATGTGTATTTATAAAGTTTCTCAAACCACAGTAATTGGTCAAGTTAATTTTAATATTTTATCTTAACCCAAATATAACCAAGATATTGTAAACATGTAGCCAGTATTAAAATGTATTAATAGGGGGCCGGCACCCCAGCTCAATAAGCTAATCCTCTGCCTTGCGGTGCCGGCACACCAGGTTCTAGTCCCAGTCGGGGTGCCAGATTCTGTCCCAGTTGCCCCTCTTCCAGTCTAGCTCTCTGCTGTGGCCAGGGAGTGCAGTGGAGGATGGCCCAGGTGCTTGGGCCCTGCACCCCATGGGAGACCAGGAGAAGCACCTGACTCCTGCCTTCGGATCAGCGCAGTGCACTGGCCGCAGTGCCGGCTGCAGCGGCCATAGGAGGGTGAACCAACAGCAAAGAAGACCTTTCTCTCTGTCTCTCTCACTGCCTGTCAAAAAAAAGTATTAATAGGTTTTTTATATTCTTTTCAAAATTCTAAAGCTTTGAAATGTGGAGTATAATTTATATTTCTAGCACCTTCAGTTTGGATTAGCTATATTTTAAGTGCTCAATAGCCAGTGGCTACCGTAACAGTGCAGCCTTCAACTATGGGGTGATAAGAGTAAGCGGATGATGTGTGCCAAGTTCAGCCTTCATTTTTTTTTTTTAAATGTGCTTATGAGGGATGGATGGGAGTTGGGGGAAGAGAGAAGCTAGGGCTGGGCTGGGCCAAATCCAGGAGCTCAGTACTCAAGCCCTGTCTCCCGTGAGGGAGGTAGGGACTCAAGCATTTGAGCCTTCATGTGCTGCCTCCCAGCGAGAAGGAAGTGGATTGGAGGAGGAGCAGCTAGGACATAAACCAGGCACATCCCAGCTACTACCAAAGACCTGCCCAACCCTCATGGTTTTTCTCTGTGTAATTGGCACAAGGATAGGTCATGCAAGCACAGAGCTTTTCCCACATAGTTTTAAGGCTCAGTACCTCTTAATACAGTTTCTCTGATTTCACCAGAAGGTGTCCCTAGTATGTCCAGTTTTTAATATCCTTATTACCTTTATCTGAGCATTCAACACACTCCAATATAAGTTTTCTTTCACATCTCAATGTACTCTGTAAACTGTAGGTACCTTTTAGATCCTCAATTCCAAAACACCCCTGTGTTGTGAATGTTAAAGTTATCCACTTGAGGTACTTGGAGCCCATTCCATGAGCTCTTTGATACATGCTTTATTCAAAGAAATGAGTAAAGGCCAGCTTTTGCCACCAGGTGGCACTCTCATCTCAATTTTTTTGCTGTTCTGCAGCGTTGTGGGGGGAGTGGCTTTCATGTTCACACATACAAAAGAAGTACTCAATCTTTTTGATGGCCTTCATAGAATCTAATTAAAGTGTGTATCCAAAAGGAAATGCCATTTTGATAGTGCTCTAATTCCTACCATGCTAAACTTTCAACTAGAACGTTTTCAACCGCTTTTCTTGGCCAGTTTTTATGTGTCTAGTTTGTCTTGGCTGTTTGAGGAAATTGAATAGAATGAAAAAGAAAAGGACCCTGGGGGTCAGCACTGTGGCATAGTAGGTAAAGCCCCCGCCTGCAGTGCCAGGATCCCATATAGGTGGCCAGCTTGAGACCCGACTGCTCCGCTTCCAGTCCAGCTCTGCTATGGCCTGAGAAAGCAGCAGGAGCTGGCCCAAGCCCTTGGGCCCCTTCTTCTGTGTGGGAGACCCGGAAGAAGCTCCTGGCTTCAGATCAGTTCAGCTCTAGCTGCTGTGGCCATTGGGGAGGGAACGAGAGGATGGAAGATACCTTTCTCTCTGCCTCTTCCTCTGCCTCTCTCTAACTCTGCCTTTAAAATAAATAAATCTTTGAAAAATAAAAAAGAAGGAAAGAAAGAAAAAGTAAGTTAAGGACCCTGGCATGACTCATCTGGGATAGGGTAGTTGGAAGGAAAGCCAGAAGAGAGCAGCAGCCTGTCTCCATTTGATAAGCAAATGGCCTGGTTTATGACAGTCTCAGGAAGCCCCAACCCCTTCTCAGGGCAGAGGCCCTACCAGGTCAGTATAAATCCACACACAACTTCCATATCCGCACTTCTTCCTGTGAATACAGCAGACATTTAGCTGCAAATGGCAGTGCCATCAAGGCAAATGAGAACTCAAAACACTGGGGCCTCTATGGATGCTGGTTCTTTGAGCTAATGATCCTATCAGTCTTAAATGTGCTTCCTTTGATTCCTTGATTCAGGTCTCTTGGGGACCTGAGTAGGAAAGAGCAGATCTTACTCCATCCAGACATGAAGCAGGAAGGCCTTCTACTCAGAACGTGACAGGAAAATTAGGAAATAGTGTAAAATATTAGAAAGACCCTGACTATGAGGTTAGGTCACTCTGGGTTTGGACTGCCACCCTCCCCAGCACCGATTGCCTTAGCCCAAATCACTTAACATTTGGAGCCTCATTTGTAAAGTAGGAACAATGATTACCACCAGCAGAGTTGTTGTTGCAATAAAATAGATATTAACCCAAACACTTTGGAAGTAGCTGAAGGAAATCAAAGTATTTCTCCCCAAAGTATAAAGGATTGTTGAGCTGAAGATAATCACTACTCAGGGGAGAGGCTGGCACTGTGATGTGGTAAAGTTGAGCTGCAGCTTACAACACTGGCATCCCATATTGGAGCACTGGTTCAAGTCTTGGCTTCTCTGCTTCCAATCCAGCTTCCTGCTAATGCACCTGGGGAGGCAGCAAAAGATGGCCCAAGTGACTGGGCGCTTGCCACCATGTGGGAGAGCAGGATGGAGTTCCTGGCTCCTGACTTCACCCTGGCCCAGACTTGGCTGTTGTAGCTATTTGGGGAGTGACCCAGTGAATGGAAGATTCATATTCTCAAACCCCCCCCCCATCACTCTGCTTTTCAAATAAATCAATCTTTTCTTAAAAGTACCAGAGAGCACTCTATTTTCCCTGTTTGCATAAATGCAGGGCACAGATTCACAAGAGAGAATGAGCTTTCTCCCCCTCTGCCCTGCTTTCCCATCTGCAGATAGGATACAAGTTAGGATGGGATACCTGCTTATCAGCTTGGAGGCAGCAGCACCAGAGGAATCTGCAGACAGACTTTCTTCCCATAAATTTACCTCCCCACAGTTTTCCCATCTCTGAAGCCTGGGACTCCTTTCCTTTGTCTTATTTCACTAAAATGTATTGGCTTCGGGGCTGGAGTTTTGGCATAGTGAGTAAAGCTGCTGCCTATGACATTGGTATCGCATATGGATGCTGGGGAGAGAAGGAGAGAGAAACCTTCCATCCACTGGTTCACTCCCCATATAGCTGCAATGGCTGGAGCTGAACTGATCTGGAGCCAGGAGCCAGGAGCCTTCTCCAGGTCTCCCACACAGGTACAGGGGCCCATGGACTTGGGCCATCCTCCAGTGCTCTCCCAGGCCATAGCAGAGAGCTGGATCAGAAGTGGAGCAGGAATTCGAACCAGCACCCACATGGGATACCAGCACTGTAGCCAGCGGCTTTACCTGCCATACCACAGCAACAGCCCCTTTTACTCTTTTCAGTCTCCTTTCCTGCTGGAATCTGCACTAACTACAAACATCTGATGAACGACAAAAATGATCATTTCCCCCTTTATGCATATAACACAGAACTATCTCAAAGAACAGAGCTACTTGGTATTAGTAGAGAAGATAGCTCTAACTAAAAAGGATTCAATGACTAACAGTCCCCAGAAAGAAGATTCTAAGATATAAACCTCAAGAAATAAAACCAAACAAAAACCAAAACCAGGACACTATATCTGTCCTTGTGACAAATATCAACTGGATAGAGTTTACACCAGAAATCTTTATACTAGGTCAAGTAGGCTTAACTGATATCACATCAATGCCTGAGTTTAATCAATTGGTAGTGTATGAAATGCTGGTAGGGAAAGATGCTGACTGTGGGTCTAAACTCAGCAGGGAACTGTGTCATGGTGGATTGATTAGTGATGTCTGCTCTGAACACAGGACTGGGGACCAAAGGTTGTATATTACATAATTGCTCTTTGTTTCTCATTGACCAATGGCTGAAACTACCCTGAATGTAGATAAAAATTTGGAAGTCTCGAGCAATACTTAGGCTTTGGGACGCTTAGGGGTAATGGTGCTCCAAAGGCTTATGTCAAAGGAAAAGTGTAGAAGATCATGGGAAATCTTTGATAGTGTGGTGGGGAAAGTCAGTGCTTTCCTAACTCTACCAGGATCATCCCAGGAGGGCCTGAGCAATTGTCCAGGAGAGTTAAGAGAAATTTGTGAATATTGGGAAACCCTAAGTGAATCTGCAGAGCCAGATATAACAGTAGGAGGAGAGGGGAGGCATAAAGGAATACAAGATAAGGCCCAATCTTGTAACTGGAAACACTACTTTATGCAACAACAGTTCGTAAATAGGCAAAAGGGTCAAAAGCAAGAAAATCTTGAATGTCTCTAATTTTACTACCCCTTCCAAAATCTGATAACATTGCTATGCTTGCAAAATGATGTTTGAATACATCTTTTGTGAGGACCCTAACCTGAGACAAATTAAGAGAAGTGCACTCTGATTCTTTCTTAACGGTTGTTAAGGACTGAAACAGATTCAGCACCTCAAGCATTGTTTAAACCCCGATTCCTCGGTTAATGGTTAATGGTCAGTGGGTTAAGGGTGCAGAGTTGATGTACTTGTGGTCTCTGGTAGATGAGCCTGGTGAGATGTCTTTTGGTCACTGGGGGCTTGCTTTTCCTGCAAGAGGGTGAGCTATTGAGACAGATCCTGGCCTGGCTTCCTGCCTCACGGTGCGATCATTCCTCCACACTTGCACTGTCATGGCCAGTCTCCACCTGACTCCAGACTCACAGGGCTGCTGGATCTTGAACTGGGAACCTCCAAATTGTAAGCAAAATAAACCTTTTCCTTCCCAAGAAGCTCTAGCTAAGGAAACAAAAAGCTGAAAAATGCAACAGTAGAAAACAGAAGACCTTTATAAGGGTCATGGAGACTATAAATAGCAAATCCTTGTTCCCACCTGTGCCCACCTCCTGCCTCTATTACTAATAATAACATTTGAAGAAGAAATAATAGCATCAAAATGGATCTTGAGTTAGGCAAAATAATCCTGTAGTTGAAGAATGAGGAAAAAGTAAAAATGTAGGTTTTTTTAAAAGAACAACTTCTGGACAGGCTTTTCTTCTTTTCTTACGGGAGCTATCCTTTAGCAGCTTTCTCTGTGTGTGGAAACAGTTGTCCTTGTGGCTGCCGTGTTGCTGGTCCCACTGTGGGTCAGCCATCATGGAGGGGACAGGGCACATGGCTCACTCCCTACTCTTTCTAGAAAAGCCCATGTTCTTTTGCCTTCTCTTCCTACGTTTTCCAATGGCACAACAGACTGGGAAGCACCTGTGAATTTTCAAACTTTTCAGTAAACATTGCCAAAAACAAACATGTACAAAGCCTGAATTTGAGAAACTGTTGGTTCTAGATTCTACTTTTTTACCTTTTTTTCCAGTTTCATTTATTTATTTATTTGAAAAGCAGAGTTACAGAGAGAGAAAGCAATCTTTCATCTGCTCATTCACTCCCCAAATGGCTGCAAGGAGCCAGAAGATTCATCTGGCTCTCCCAATAGGTGGCAGGGGCTTAAGTAGGTGGGCCATCGTCTGCTGCTTTCTCAGACACGTGAGCAAACTGGGATGGTGGCTTAACCCACTATGCCACAACACTGGCCCTTAGACTCTTCTCTTTCCCATATTAATTTTAGGGAATATGAACTTCAAAACTTTTTTCTGATACAGAATTAGGGCCGGCACTATGGCATAGGAAGTAAAGCCACTGCCTGCAGTGCTGGCATCCCATATGGGTGCCAGTTCGAGTCCGGTCTGCTCCACTTCCGATCCAGCTCTCTGCTACGGCCTGGGAAAGCAATAGAAGATGACTCAAGTCCTTAGGCCCCTGCACCTGTGTGGAGACCCAGAAGAAACTTCTGGCTCCTGGCTTCAGATCTGCGCAGCTCTGGCCATTGCAGCCAATTGGGGAGTGAGCCAGCAGATGGAAGACCTCTCTCTCTCTGCCTCTTCTTCCCTCTCTGTGTAAGTCTGACTTTCAAATAAATAAATAAATCTTTTTTAAAAAAGATACCCATTTTGGATAATGCAGAGAGACATTAAGAAGAAATTTGGCTTGGGGACAGGGCACACTGCTGTTGTGTAGTAGACTAAACCTCTGCCTGCAGAGTGTTGGCATCCAGTTCAAGTCCCGGCTGCCCCTCTTCCAATCCAGCTCTCTGCTGTGGTGTGTGAAATCAGTAGAAGATGGCCCAAGTACCTGGGCCCCTGCACCCACATCAGAGACCCAGAAGAAGCTCCTGGCTCCTGGCTTTGGATCAGCTCAGCATCAGCCATTGAGGCCAGTGGATGGAAGGCTTTTCTCTCTGGCTCTCCTTCTCTCTGTAACTCTACCTCTCAAATAAATAAATCTGTTTTTAAAAAAAGGAAAGAAATAAATTAATTAGAGGAGCCAGTGCTGTGGCATAGAAGTTAAAGTATCTGCCTGTGGCATCGGCATCCCATGTGAGCTCTGTTTGAGTCCCAGCTGCTCCACTTCTAATCCAGCTCCCTGATGATGATCTGGGAAAGTAGTGAAGATGGCCCAAGTACTTGGGCCCCTCCACTCATATGGGAGATCCAGAGGAAGCTCCCGGCTTCAGATTGGCCCAGTTCCAGCTGAAATAGCCATTTGGGGAGTGAACCAGTGGATGGCAGGCCTCTCTCTCCATCTCTCCCTCTGTCTGTCTGTGACTGCCTCTCAAGTAAATAAATAGTTCTTTAAAAAAAAAAAAGAAGAAGAAATTAGAGTTTTCTCATGTGAGTAAGATGTTCACTAGAGCTGCTTAACGCTCATCCTCCCACCTCTACAAAAAGGACCTAAACAGGGGCCTAGTGTTGTGCTGCAGTGGGCTACGCTGCACCTGCAATGGTAGCATCTCATATCATGGTGCTGGTTCGAGTCCTGACTGCTCTGCTTCCAATCCAGCTCCCTGCTAATGTGCCTGGTAAGGAAGCAGATGATGGCCCACGTATTGGACCACTGCCACCATGTGGCAGAACCAGGTGAAGCTTTGCATTCCTGGCTTTGGCCTGGACCAGCCGCAGCTGTTATGTCATTTGGGGAGCAAACCAGTGGATGGAAGATCTACCCCACCCCCAACCCCCCACCCCTGCTGCCTTGTCACTTTGCCTTTCAAATAAATAAATAAATGTTTAAAGGCCCAAAATAGTGAATAAACAATTGTAGCCATAAGAAATGCATCTTCCCTTACCCTTTTATCACCTCCTAACAAAAGCTAGCTACTACTCCTGTGCCTAACCCAAATGTCCATTCAAACAGTGGTTGAGGAGCAAGGGTTGCCTAAGAAGTTCAGGAGCCTACTGCAAGGAAATGGCCAGAGCAGCAGGCCTCATGCCTCAGATGGCGAGGACACTCACAACCTCCCACCACAAACAGCCCTGCCCCGTATCAAAGAAACCTCACCCAATCAGAACACCCCTGAAGGAAACCTGTTGAAATGAAATGAACACTATGAGAAAATAAGACTTGATCAGCTCTTGTCTGGACTGTTGATGTACAATGTAAATCTTTACCCATCTTAGTATCTCTCTTTGATGCTTGTTTTAGTGATAGTACTAATGGTTGAACTCTGCAACTAACACACAGTTAGCCTTGGGTGTTTAAAGTTTAACTGAAAAGTCAACTTTGAGAGAGGGAAAAAGAAAGGGAAGATAGGTACAATTTGAGACAAACTCAATTGGACTTGCACCAAATGATGGAGTTAGAAACACGCCAGGGGATCCCAATACAACCCCATCAAGATGGCATATACCAATGCCATCTCAACGGCCCAAGTAAACAATTTCAGTTCACAACCGATCACACTGAAAGGGCTAAGAGTCAAAGGGAATATACAAACAAGACTAGTTTCTACCAATATAAACAGATAGGACCAGAAAGGGAGAGGACGATCCAACATGGGAAGCAGAGTCACAGAAGACTCATAGAATGACAGAAGTCCTAAATAACACTCTGGCCTCAGAATCAGCCCTTAGGGCACTCAGATCTGGCTCAAGAGCCCATGAGATTATTATAGGCATGGAAAGCCAAGACACTCTGAAAAAGGAAAAAAAGAAGACCTAAAGGGAAGACCTCAGCGAGTGAGATCCCAGTGGAAGGAACGGGGCTACCAAGGAAGAAGGCACCTTTCTCCAAAGGGAGGAAGGGACCTCCACTTTGACTGTGACCCTGTCGGAATAGAAGCAAAATCGGCGAACCCTAAAGGCTTCCATAGCCTCAGCAACTCATGACTAGAGCCTAGGGAGATTCCTGACGCCATAAATAAGAGTGTCAAATTGTTAAATCAACACCAGGAGTCACTGTGTACCTATATCCCATGTGGGATCTGTCCTTAATATGTTATCTAATGTGAGGTAACGCTGTAACTAGTGCCGAAACAGTATTTTTACACTTTGTGTTTCTGTGTAGATGCAAACTGATGAAAATTCTTACTTAATACATACTGAACCGACCTTCTCTATATAAAGATAATCGAAAAGGGGGAAAAAAAAAAAGAAAAACTCAGTGTTACATTGGAAACTGCATCAAAAAAATTTATCAGTCTCAAATATATATATATATATCTCATGTAGGATCTCTGTCCTTAATGTGCTATACAATGTGACTCAATGCTAAAATGAGAACTCAAAGACTATATTTCACTTTGTGTTACTATATGAGGGCAAAGGGACGAATTCATTACTTAACACATACTAAATTGATCACATGTATACAAAAAGAATTGAAAACGAATCTGGATGTGAACAAAAGGGAGGAGGGAGCGGGCAAGGGGGGAGGGTTGTGGGGGGAGAGGGAAAATATGGGGGGAAACCCATTGTAATCCATAAATCGTACCTTGGAAATTTATATCCTAAATAAAAGTTAAAAAAAAAAAAAAAGAACACCCCTGAAAATCTGCCCACTAATCAATTCATTAGACCCATGGTCTTCCCTGAGCTCCCATGACTACCCTTTCTCCTTTAGAAGTCCTCGTGATGGCTTAAAATTTGAGGAAGAGCACATTTGGGACCACAGAATCTATGTTCCCCCCAGGTAGCCCCTCTAACAAATGCTCATGGCCTGCATAAATTCTGGTCTCTCATGTATTGACTGTCCTGCGTCCAGCAGCCTGGGGCCTAGTTTTGTTCTGCTAACACAACTGCATTTCAATGAGCGTGTCTAAAGGAGAATGCCTTGGTACAGCAAGGGAGCTGCGGAGGCCAGTGGAACACAGACACTCATGATGGCAGTAGAGAGGGGAACCAAGCACCTGGCTCCCTGACCCCTAGGAAAGAGGCAGTTCTGCATATCAGGGAGGCTGAGCCTGATTGAATGGACTCGGCGCATGGCTCCCTCAGCTTGTAAACCACTAGCACTGTGTCCTGTGCCCTCTGTTGCTGCCACCATTAACTCCTGGAGCCTCTGAGGCGTGTGTGGTAATCACTAAAGTTTACATCTGAAGAAACCGCATGAAGACCATTCTATTGTACCCACTCATAACCAAAGCCAACACATCCCACCTAATTTACACTCTAAGACACATCCACAGGATAAAGTCTTTCTCTTTGGAAGCTATTCCATAAAATGGGGAGAAGCAACTATTCCATTAGATGTTTAGATGTCAACATAGAGACACAAGAAACATGAAAAAAACAAAGAAAATGGTACCACCAAAGGAACACAATAATTCAAGATTCCAAGTGTTTGAAAAGGATTTCAAAATAATGAACTTAGGAAAACTCAGTAAGATACATGAGAATAAAATACACAATTCAACAAAAGCAGGACAACAATTCATGATCTCAGTGAGAAATTCAACAGAGCTAGAAAACAAACAAAAACAAACCTCGGAACCAAAGAACCAAATAATGAAATTTAAAAAACAATTGAGAGGGGCTGGGGTTATGGCATAGCACTTTAAGCCTCCGCCTATAACACCAGCATCCCATATAGGCACTGGTTCAAGTCCTGGCTGTTCCATTTCCGATTCAGATCTGTTAATGCACCCGAGAAAGCAGTGGAGGACAGCCCAAGCGCTTGGATCCCTGGGCTCACAATGGAGACCTGGAGGAAGCTCCTGGACCCTAGCTTTGGCCCAGGCCTTGTGGTTATTTGGGGAGTGAACGATGGGAGGTCTCTCTCTCTGTCTCTAACTCTACCTTTCAAATGAAAAACACAATAAGTCTTTTTGAAAAATGCAGTTGAGAGTTTCAAGGACTAGATCAAGCAGAAGAAAGAACTTCTGAACTTAAAAAGAAGTCTTTTGAAATAACTCTGGAAGAGGGGGCAAAAAGAATGAACAGAGGAAGCCCCCAGGACTTAGGAGACACCACTAAGCAAATAAATATTCACACTGTAGGAATTTCAGTGGGAAAAGAGATGGAGAAAGGCACAGGAAGCTTATTTAAAGAAATAATAGCTGAAAAATTAACAAGTTGTGGAAGAGATCCCAAAAGTCAACAAATATATTTAATTCAAAGGAATTTTCTTTGAGGCAAAGAACTGTCAAATCAAACTGTCAAAAAGCAAAGACATAGAAGATTTAAAAAATGTCAACAGAAAGGGCTGGCGCTGTGGCATAGCATATAAAGCTGCTGCCTACAGTGCCGGCATCTCATATGGATGCTGGTTAGAGTCCTGGCTGTTCCTCTTCTGATCCAGTGCTCTGCTGTGGCCTGGGATAGCAGAAGATGGCCCAAGTGCTTGGGGCCCTGCACCCACATGGGAGACCTGGAAGAAGCTCCTGGCTCCTGGCTTCTAATCAGCACAGCTCTGGCCATTGTGGCTATCTGGAGAGTGAATCAGAAGATGGAAGACCTCTCTCTCTCTCTCTTTCTGTCTCTCTTCTCTGTGTAACTCTGACTTTCAAATAAATAAATTAATCTAAGAAAAACAATGTTGACAGAAAAGCATCAAGGCATATAAGAAAAACCCTCAATAGACCATCAGCAGAACTGTTGCCAGCCAGGGTGATATATTCAAAGTGCTGAGAGAGAAAAAACTGCCAGCCAAGAATACTACACCAACACTAAAGCTTCCCTTCAGAAATGAAGGCGAAATAATCTTTCCAGTTAAGCAAAAGCTGGAGGAATTCATTACCACTAGATCGGCCTCGTAAGACATGTTTAAGGAAATGCTTCAACTGGAAGCAAAAAGGTGATAATTACTGTCATGAAAATACGAAAGTGTACAGCTCACTGGTAGAGGGAAATCCACATCAAATCTAGAATATTCCACTACTATAATGGTGTTATGTGAATATTTCAATCTCTAATATGAAAGTTAAAAGTCAAAAGAGTCAAGATGTTACAAATATTCATTAAGGAATATACAATATTAGAATATGTGAAATAAATAACAAAAATATTAATTCTGTGTGAGATGTGAAAGACTAGAGTACTTACATGCAACCAAAATTTAGTAGTATCAGAGCAACATAGTCTATTATGACTGTAAGATTCTTTAAGTCCATGGTAAATACAAAGAAAAACAGCAGATACTCAAGCAAGAAAAGAATCAAAGATTAGCATTACAAGAAAAAAATCCACAAAGGTAAATGACAAAGGAGGAAGAAAGGAACACTGGATCTAGAAATCAAATTGGCAGGAGTGAGTCTTTATCTCTGAATAATATCTTGAATATCAATTTATCATATTCTCCACTTAAAAGAAAGTGACTGAATACATTTTTTAAAAACAAGACCAAAACAATTGCGGCCTATAAGATACCTACTCATCTGTAAGGACATTTATAACCACAACATGGAGATAGAAAAAGATATCACATTATAAATAGAAACCAAAAGTGAGCAGGAGAAGCTATACATACATCAGATAAAGTAGAGTTGAAGTCAAATAGTGTAAAAAGAGACAGACAAAGCCATAATGTAACGATAAAGGAAACAGTTCAGCAAGAGGATAAACCAATGCTAATTATGTACACACACCAAACACTGGAATACCCAAATAAAGCAAGTATTAAATCTAAAGGGAGAGATAGTGATACAACAAAAATCGTAGGGGAGTTTGACAATCCTCTTTCTGCCATGGACAGGTTACCCAGACAGAAAAATCAACAAAGAATTATCAGATGTAAACTGCACTTCAGATGAAAAAGACCCGGAAGCATTTGCAGAGCGTTCCATCCTGTAGCTGCAGAACACATTCTCTTCTCAGCCACAAGTGGAGCATTCTCCGGGAGAGATCACATACGAGGTCACAAAACAAGTCTTAACCAACTCAAGGAAACAGAGATCCTATCTAATATCTTATCAGGCCATGATGCCATGAAAACAAGCAGGAACTGCAGAAACTGTACAAATGCTTGGAAACTAAACAGCCTGTTTCTGAGTAGTAACAGCCAATGAAGAAACGAAAAAGAAAATTTAGAAATTTTTTAAGACAAATGAAAGTAGAAACAGAATATGTCAACACTTATGTAACACAATCAAAGCAGTTCCAGGAATTTATAGCAGTAAATGCCTCCCTGAAAAAGAAATATCTCAAAACAAGAAACTCAACCCAAAACTAGGAGCAGAAAAGAAATAAAGATCAGAGCACAAATAAGTGAATTAGACACTGGAGAAATACAAAAGATTAGCAGAACAAAGAGCCAAGTTTTTGAAAAGATAAAAATTGGATAGACCTATAATTACCTAGATAAAGAGAAAAGATACAAATAAAATCAAAGAAGAAAAGGGGAGCCGTAACTGATACCACAGAAATACAAAGGATTATAAGAGAGGTACCATTATAAATAATTATATGACAACAAGTGAGATAACCCAAGGGCCAGGCATTGTGGTGCAGCAGGTTAAGCTGCCACTTGCAGTGCTTGCATCTGAAGTCAGAGTACTCAGTTGGAATTGTCCTCCAGCTACTGTACTTCCAACCCAGCTCCCTGCTAATGTGTCCCAGGAAAACAGTGGAAGATTGTCCAAATACTCGGGTCCCTACCACCCGCATGGGAGAGCCCAGTGGAGTTCCAGATTTCTGCCTTCAGCCTGGCCCAGCCTTGACTACTGTGGGAATTTGGGGAGTGAACTAGTGTATGGAAGATCTCCTACCTCTCCTTTTCTGTCACTCTGCATTTCAAATAAATTAAAATCTTTAAAATAAAGTTCTTAAAATGTGTGCTAAGTTTAAAACAAAATTTGGAAATGTAGAAGAAATGGATAAACTCCTGAATTCCTAAAAGCTACCAAGATTGAATTATGAAGAAACAAGCTCAATAATAAGTAAGGGAGGCCAGTGTTGTGGTGTAATGGTTAAACTGCTGCCTACAATGCCAGTATCCCATATGAGCACTTGTTCAAGTCTCTGTTGTTCTGCTTCTGATCTAGCCTCCTGCTAATATGCCTGGGAAGGCAGTGGAAAATGGCCCAAGGATTTGGGTCCCTGCCACCCACTTGGGAGATCTGGGTGGAGTTCCTGGCTCCTTGCTTTGCTTGACACTGTTGCAGCCATTTGGAGAGTGAGCCAACAAATAGAGGATTGATCTCTCTCTCTCTCTCTCTCTCTCTCTCTCTCTGTGTGTGACTTTGCATTTCAGATAAATAAGTAAATGTTTAAAAAAAATTGAAGAGTGAATACTTCCAAGCTCATTCTATAAGCTGGCATTGCTCTGATATGAAAACCAATGAGTACCACCCACTGACACAAAAAATAATAAAATAAAAGGGTCAATATCCTTGAAGAAAAATATGCCAAAATTCCCAACAAAATATTAAAAATGCAAATTCAATAGCATGTTAAAAATACAATTCACTATGATCAAGTGGTGTCAATATGATTCAACATAAAACCAAAACATGAAATACCACATTATACCACATTAACAGAAAGGTCAAAAACTATCATTTCTGGGCCTGGTGTTATGGCATAGTGGGTAAAGCCACTGCCTGCAATGCCAACATCCTACATGAACGCTGGTTCATGTCCTGGTTGCTCTGCTTCTAAGCCAGCTCCATGTTAATGGCCTGGAAAAAGCAGCAGAAATAGCCCAGGTCTCCATGGGAAACCTAGATGAAGCTCCTGGCTTCTGCTTGACCCAGCCCTGGCTATAGCAGCCATCTGAGCAGTGAACCAGTGCACAGAAGACTTTCTCTCTCTCCCTCCCTCTCTATCCCTGTAACTCAGACTTTCAAATAAATAATTTTTTTTAAAATAAAAAGCCCACATATACCATTTCTACAGATGCTGATCATTCATTTCACAAAATTCAGCATACCTTCATGATAAAACTGCTAATAAATCAGGTGTAGAGGTTACATATCTCAACACAATAAAAATTGTGTATGACAAACTTCAATCAACTTCATACAGAACATGGAGAAGTTGGAAGCTTTTCTGTAAGATCTGGAACAAGACAATGGTGCCCACTTTTAAAACGTCTATTCAACATATTACTGGAATTCTAGCCATAGCAATTAGTCAGGAGGAAAAAATAAAAGTCACCTGAATTGAAAAGAGGAAGCAATATTATCCCTGTTTGCAGATGACATTATGTTACATATATAAAACCCCAAGGATTATACAGAAAAAAATGTAAGATTTCATAAACAAATTCAATAAAGGTACAGGATACAAAATCAGCATACAAAAAAGGTATTATTTGTATGTGCTAATAGTGAACTATCTGAAAAAGAAATTAAGAAAAAATCCCATTTATAATGTGTATCCAAAGATAAGATACCTAGGAATAAATTTAACCAAGTGAAAGATCTCTACACCAAAATCTATAAAACACTGATGAAAGATGTTAAAGAAGACACTAATAAATGGAAATATATCCTATGTTCATGAGTAGGAAGAATAAAGATTGTCAATCCAAACATCTACAGCCAACTTATATTTGATCAAGGACCTAAAACCAATTCCTGGAGCAAGGACTGTCTATTCAACAAATGGTGCTGGGAAAACTGGATTTCCCCGTGCAGAAGCATGAAGCAAGACCCCTACCTTTCACCTTACACAAAAATCCACTCAACATGGATTAAACATCTAAATCTACGACCCGATACCATCAAATTATTAGAGAACATTGGAGAAACCCTGCAAGATATAGGCATAGGCAAAGACTTCTTGGAAAAGACCCTGGAGGCACAGGCAGTCAAAGCCAAAATTAACAACTGGGATAATTCAAATTGAGAAGTTTCTGTATGGCAAAAGAAACAGTCAGGAAGTGAAGAGGCAACTGACAGAATGGGAAAAAATATTTGCAAACTATACAACTGATAAAGGATTAACATCCAGAATCTAAAAAGAGATCAAGAAACTCCACAATAACAAAACAAACATTCCAGTTAAGAGATGGGCAAAGGACACACACAGATATTTTTCAAAAGAGGAAATTCATATGGCCAAATGCATGAAAAAATGTTCAGAATCACTAGCTTTCAGGGAAATGCAAATCAAAACCACAATGAGGTTTCACCTCACCCTGGGTAGAATGGCTTTCATACAGAAATCTACCAACAACAAATGCTGGCAAGGATGTGAGGAAAAAGGTACCTTAACCCACTACTGGTGGGAATGCAAACTGGTAAAGCCACTATGGAAGTCAGTTGGGAGATTCCTCAGAAACCTGAATATAACCCTACCATACAACCCAGCCATCCCACTCCTTGGAATTTACTCAAAGGAAGTTAAATTGGCAAATAAAAGAGCTGTCTGCACCTCAATGTTATTTGCAGTTCAATTCACAATAGCTAAGACCTGGAATCAACCTAAATGCCCGTCAACAGAAGACTGGATAAAGAAATTATGGAATATGTACTCTATAGAATACTACACAGCAGTAAAAAACAATGAAATCTGGTCATTTGCAACAAAATGGAGGAATCTGGAAAACATCATGCTGAGTGAATTAAGCCAGTCCCAAAGGGACAAATATCATATATTCTCCCCAATCGGTGACAACTAACTGAGCACCAAAAAGGAAACCTGTTGTAGTGAAATGGACACTATGAGAAACAGTGACTTGATCAGCCCTTGTCCTGACCGTCGAGGAACAACTTACTACTTTATCCGTTTTAGTATTTTTTTGTTTTACTTAATACTATTGATTGAACTCTGTAATTAACACACAATTATTCTTAGGTGTTTAAATTTGACTAAAAAGTGATCCCTGTTAAATATTAGAGTGGGAATAAGAGAGGGAGGAGATATACAGTTCGGCACATGCTCAATCGGACTTGCCCCAAACTGTAGAGTTAGAAATGTGCCAGGGATTCCAATTCAATCCCATGAAGGTGGCGTGTATCAATGCCAACTCACTAGTCAAAGTGATCAGTTTCAGTTCACAGTTGATCATAATGATAGGATTAAGAGTCAAAGAGATCATATAAACAAGACTAGTGTCTGCTAATACTAACTGATAGAATTAAAAAGGAGAGAACAATCCAACATGGGAAGCGGGATACACAGCAGACTCATAGAATGGCAGATGTCCTAAACAGCACTCTGGCCTCAGAATCAGCCCTTAAGGCATTTGGTTCTGGCTAAAAAGCCCATGGGAGTTTCTCAGGCATGGAAAGTCAAGACACTGGGCAAAAAAATGAGCTAAATGAAAGATCTCTGGGAGTAGATCCCAGTGGAAAGAAGGGGCCATCAAAGAAGGAGGTACCTTTCTCTGAAGGGAGAAGATAACTTCCATTTTGATTATGGCCTTGTCTAAATAAGATCGGAGTTTGTGAACTCAAGAGGCTTCCATAGCCTTGGTAGCTCATGAAAAGAGCCTAGGGTGATAACTGACTCCGTAAACAAGAGTGTTAATTGTTAAATCAACAACGGGAGTAACCGTGCACTTACTCCCCATGTAGGATCATTGTCCTTAATGTGTTGTACTATGCGAATTAACGGTAAATCTAGTACTCAAACTGTACTTTATACTTGGTGTATCTATGTGGATTCAAACTGTTGGCATGAGAGAAATGCCAGATTACTTTCAGATCTCCAGTTAGACTCAAGAGGAGACTTCTCATCAGAAACCCTACAAGATAGGAAAGAATGGCGAGATATAGTCTAAGACTTAAGGAAAAACACCTGTCATCCCAGAATATTATATCCTGCAAAGCTCTCATTTGTGAATGAATGTGAAATTAAGACCTTCCACAACAAAAAGAAATTGAAAAAATTTGTCACCACCTGTCTAGCCCTGCAAAAGATACTTCAAGATGTGTTGCACACAGAAACACAGAAACATGATCATATGAAAGAAAGTAAATGAAGAAAATCTCTCAGCAAAAGCTCAAAGGAAATTCAAAGTAAAAAATAGGAATATTTATGTAAAAATGGCAGGAAAAGGCGTTACTTATCAATAGTCACCTTTAATGTAAATGGCCTCAACTCTCTCGTTAAACAACACAGATTGGCTGAATGAATTAAAAAACAAAATCCATCTATTTGCTGCTTACAAGAAACACATCTCAGCAATAAAGATGCATGCAGACTGAAAGTGAAAGGATGAAAAAAGATTCTATGCCAAAAGAAAGAAACCAAAAAAGAGCTGGTGTAGCCATCCTAATATCAGACAGAATAGACTTTAACACAAAAACTGCTAAAAGAGTCAAAGAAGGGCACAGGAAGATGTAACTATTACAAACATTTGTGCACCTAATTACAGGGTACCTGGCTATTTAAAAGAAATGTAATGGATGTAAAGGGAGACTTCAACTCCAATACAATAGTAATGAGGGACTTCAATACTCCACTTTCAGCAATGAACAGATCAACCAGACAGAAAATCAGCAAGGAAACAGATTTAATCAACATGTATACCAAATGGACCTAACAGATATCCACAGACCCTTTTATCCCACAGTTGCAGAATACACATTCTTCTCTGCAGTGCATGAAATTTCTCTAGGATTGACCACATACTAGGCCATAAAGCAAGTCTAAGCAAATTGAAAAAATTCAATGGAATGAAGATGGAAATCAGCAACTCAGGAATCTCTAGAGCATATGCAAACACAGGGAGACTGAATGACCTGCTCCTGAACAAACAGTGGGTCATTGAAGAAATCAAAAGAGAAAAACAAAAAATGTCTGGAAACAAAGATGAAAATACAACATATCAAAAATTATGAGATACAGCAAAAGCAGTGTTAAGAGGAAAGTTTATAACAATAGGTGCCTACATCAAGAGATAGGAAAGGCACCAAATAAATGAACTATTAATGCATCTCAAGGATTTAGAAAAATAGTAAACCAAACCCATAGCTAAAAGAAAAGAAATAATTAAAATTTGGGAAGTCAACAAAATTGAATCAAAAAAATACAAAAGGTCAGCAAAATGAAGAGCTAGTTTTTGAAAAAGTAAAATTGACACACCATTGGCCCATCTAATCAAAAAAGGAGAAAGACCCAAAATCAATAAAATTAGAGATAAAAAGGAAATATAACAACAGACACCACAGAAATAAAAAGAATCATCAGAAATCACTACAAAGAGCTGTATGCCAACAAACCTGGAAACCTAGAAGAAATGGATAGATTTCTGGACACATACAAACTACATAAATTGAGCCATTAAGACACAGAAACCTAAACAGACCCATAAACAAGATGGAAATTGAATCAGTGATAAAGGCCCTCCCAACACAGAAAAGCCCAGGACCACATGGCTTCATAGCTGAATTCTACCAGACATTTAACGACAAAATAACTCCAATTCTTCTCAAGCTACTCAAAACAACTGAAAGGGAGGGAATCCTCCCGAATTCTTTTTATGAAGCCAGCATCATCTTAATTTCTAAACCTGAAAAATACGCAACAGAGAAAGAGAATTACAAACTGATTTCCCTGATGAACATAGATGCAAAAATCTTCAACTAAATTCTAGCCAATCAAATTCAACATCCATCCAGACCAAGTGGGATTTATTCCTGGTATGCAGGGATGACTCAACATTCACAAATCAATGTGATACATCACATTAACACACTGCTGAACAAAAATCATATGATTATCTCAATAGATGCAGAGAAAGCATTTGACAAAATACAACACCCTTTCATGATGAAAGCTCTAAGTAAATTGGGTATAGAAGGAACATTCCTCAACACGATCAAGGCAATCCATGGGTAGCCTCCTATTGCATGGGGAGAAGTTGGAAGCATTCCCACTGAGATCAGGTACTAGGCAGGGATGCCCATTCTCACCATTGCTATTCAATATAGTACTGGAATTTTTAGCCAGAGCCATTAGGCAAGAAAAAAAAAATCAAAGGGATACAAATTAGGAAGGAAGAAGTCAAAATATCCCTATTTACAGATGACATGATTCTATATATAAGGGATCCAAAAGACTACACTAAGAGACTATTGGAACTCATTAAAGAGCTTGGAAATATAGGAGGGTATAAAATCAACACAAAATTCAACAGCCTTTGTATACAGACAATGCCATGGCTGAGAAAGAACTTCTAAGATAAATCCCATTCACAATAACTACAGAAAAATAAAATACCTTGGAATAAATTTAACCACGGAGGTCAAAGATCTCTATGATGAAAATTACAAACATTAAAGAAAGAAATACATTACAAACATTAAAGAAAGACATAGAAGATACAAAAAATGGAAAAATCTTCCATGTTCACGGATTAGAAGAATCAATATCATCAAAATGTCCATATGTCCGAAGCAATTTACAGATTCAATGTGATACCAATCAAAATACCAAAGACAATCTTCTGAGATGTAGAAAAAAATGATGCTGAAATTCATACAGAGGCGCAGGAAACCTCAAATAACTAAAGCAATCTTACACAACAAAACAAAGCTAGAGGCATTACAATACCAGGTTTCAAGATATAGTACAAGGCAGTTATAATCAAAATAGCCTGGTACTGGTAAAAAAAAAAAAAAACAGATAAATAGAACAATGGAACAGAATATAAACACCAGAAATCAATTCAAACACCTATAACCAACTTATATTTGAGCAAGAAGCTAAAACCAATCCCTGGGACAAGGAAATCTATTCAATAAATGGTGCTGGGAAAACTGGCTGTCCACATGCACAAGTATGAAGCAAGACCCCTACCTTTCACCTTATACCTTACACAAAAATCCACTCAACATGGATTAAAAAATCTAAATCTATGACTTGACACCATCAAATTAATGAGAACACTGGGGAAACCCTGCAAGATATAGGCATAGGCAAAGATTTCTTGGAAAAGACCCTGGAGGCACAGGCAGTCAAAGCCAAAATTAACAACTGGGATAATTCAAATTGAGAAGTTTCTGTATGGCAAAAGAAACAGTCAGGAAGTGAAGAGGCAACCAACAGAATGGGAGAAATTATTTGCAAACTATACAACTGATAAAGGATTAACATCCAGAATCTAAAAAGAGATCAAGAAACTCCACAATAACAAAACAAACATTCCAGTTAAGAGATGGGCAAAGGACACACACAGATATTTTTCAAAAGAGGAAATTCATATGGCCAAATGCATGAAAAAATGTTCAGAATCACTAGCTTTCAGGGAAATGCAAATCAAAACCACAATGAGGTTTCACCTCACCCTGGGTAGAATGGCTTTCATACAGAAACCTACCAACAACAAATGCTGGCAAGGATGTGGGGGAAAAGGTACCTTAATCCACTACTGGTGGGAATGCAAACTGGTAAAGACACTATGGCGATATCTCAAAAACCTGAATATAGATGTTCCATATGACCCATACATTCTACTCCTGGGAATTTACCCATGGGAAATGAAATCAGTAAACAAAACAGCTATTTGCACCTCCATGTTTATTGCAGCTCAATTCACAATAGCTAAGACCTGGAATCAACCTAAATGCCCATCAACTGAAGACTGGAGAAAGAATTTATGGAATATGTACTCTATGGAATACTACATAGCAGTAAAAAAAATAAAATAGGCCGGCGCCGTGGCTCAACAGGCTAATCCTCCGCCTTGCGGCGCCGGCACACCAGGTTCTAGTCCCGGTCGGGGCACCGGATTCTGTCCCGGTTGCCCCTCTTCCAGGCCAGCCCTCTGCTGTGGCCCGGGAGTGCAGTGGAGGATGGCCCAGGTGCTTGGGCCCTGCACCCCATGGGAGACCAGGAAAAGCACCTGGCTCCTGGCTCCTGCCATCGGACGAGCGCGGTGCACCGCCGGCCGCGGCGCGGCGGCCATTGGAGGGTGAACCAACGGCAAAAAAGGAAGACCTTTCTCTCTGTCTCTCTCTCACTGTCCACTCTGCCTGTAAAAAAAAAAATAAATAAATAAAATAAAATAAAATCCGGTCATTTGCAACAAAACGGTTGATTCTGGAAAAAATACTTAGTGATGTAAGCCAGTCCCAAAGGGCCAAATACCACATATTCTCCCTGATCTGTGAGAATGTGAAATCTGTAGAAGCAAAATTGACACTTGGAGAAGGGATGACTTGAGCTGCCCTTGTCTTGACTGTCAAGGGACAGTTTCATTTTCTTTGTTTTTTCATCTTTTATTTATTTATTTATTTATTTGACAGGTAGAGTTACAGACATTGAGAGGGAGAGACAAAGAGAAAGGTCTTCCTTCCGTTGGTTCACCCCCCAAATGGCCGCTACGGCCAGAGCTACGCTGATCCGAAGCCAGGAGCCAGGTGCTTCCTCCTGGTCTCCCAGGCAGGTGCAGGCACCCAAGCACTTGGGCCATCCTCCACTGCCTTCCCGAGCCACAGCAGAGAGATGGACTGGAAGAGGGGCAACCGGGACCAGAACCCCGGGGCCCATATGGGATTCTGGCACTGCAGGCGGAGGATTAGCCAAGTGAGCCACGGTGCCGGCCCCTTCATCTTTTTTTCTTCATACTATTTATTGAACTCTTTACTTAACATAGAGTTAATCATATGTGTATAAAGTCAATTGAAAATAGATCTCAGTAAAAAACAAGAGTGGGAATAAGAGGGAGGAGGAAGTTTGTAAATGTAAAACTATATAGTTCTGCGTACCTTCCTACAGACTTACTTGTGAGGGTACAGTTGAAAAACTTGTCATGGGACTCTAAATCCCATTAAAATTGGTGGTAAAAATGTCATCTTAATTGTTAAATGACCATTTGTGGGCTTTGGGTTAGGGGACAGAATGGCAGTCACGAGGATGAGAAATGGGGAGTGCAGTGGAGGATGGCCCAAGTCCTTGGGCCCTGTACCTGCATGGGAGACCAGGAGAAGCACCTGGCTCCTGGGTTCGGATCAGCGCAGTGCACCGGCCACAGTACACAGGCTGCAGCAGCCATTGGGGGGTGAACCAACAGAAAAGGAAGACCTTTTTCTCTCTCTCACACTGTCCACTCTGCCTGTCAAAAAAAAAAAAGTGGGTGTGAGTTTGGTGTGAATTTAATGTATTGTCACTATAGTTGTGTAAACACTCATGGGTAGACTGAGCAATAACCTGGCAAAGATCAGTCTTCTAGGATGTGCCCTGGCAGGTAGCTATCTCACTGACTAGAGCCTCTACCTCTCCTAGTTTAAGAAACATTATTTTTCAAAGTCAAGTTTCCTCATTTGTAACATGGTGAGACCTCTGTTTATGCTGTATCAGCTGTGAAATGCTCCCTGCAATCTAGGAGTTGAAAGAAACAGCTGTTTCAAAGCCCACATATTGCAGCAGGCATACCAAAGTTTTGTTGACAATGCCTTTACATCTTAAACTTGGGCTGAACCCCACCCCACTGCTAGACCAAGTATCTCTAGGCAGTCAGTGACAACCTATTTATCTTGATAGGTGTGAGAGATGGAGATATATGGTGGGAGAAGGATGAGATAGAGACTGTTCTAAGATTAGCTCTATTGCCTGGTCATTGAAAAAGACCAGATTAGCTCTATAGCCTGGTCATTGAAATAGTCCCAGGGAGTCTCTGGTCAGTTCTGGAGGACATGGTCAAGGGTATAAATGGTCAAGATGGTGTAGGCACTTCAGGAAAAACTGTAGACACAGTGACCAAGGAGGAGGTGTTTCACAAAAAGCCTACTCCACTGGCGCTTAGTGACTGTGCAGAATGACAACTGCCTCCTCAGCTCGTGGAGTAAGAGAGCAGCTGATGAGGACTCTCCACCACTCTGCTCCTCACAGACACCAACCTGACAGAAATTCTTTTGCCGAACAACCTTCAGAAGGAGCTAAGGAAGCCAGGTGTGAGACCGTGGTGCCCAGTTTTAGTATAAGAACAAGAAAAGATGCATTGTAAAAGGCAGGAAGGAAAGACTTGCCACATCGCCCCTCCCCAGCTCCAAACAGCACAGCATGGAAAGAGACACCTTGCCTCCCACTTAGTGAAGGAAGAGAGAATTGAGTTCAGATCTTAGAGCTGAAACCCAGTACTAGGCCTGCTACAGTGAAATCCAGTACTAGAAAGGGCCCTCTATCCCTTGACCCCAGACCAGTACCTGAAGACTAACTTTTGGAACCTCTTTAGCCAGAAGACCAAGGAACTGCCTCCGTTTCCCCTACCCTAGCCTCCAGTAGGCTTGGGACTAGGGTGGCAAAGTGAGCTTAGCACTTTGCTTGAAGGTCAGTGTTGGGCCTTCCACAGCGAGTTACAACAGCAAATGGAACCAAAATGTCTATATTCCCAGGCCAATATACAAGTAGAGCCTCTAGACCTGCCCTGGTAGCAGGTAGAGACTTGCACCTGGATAGGATGGACTAGTGTCTTAGCCTGCATCACTGTGGGTCTGATGTGCATCTATAATACAGTGCAGGGTCGTATAATCATGAGACACAAATGCAACCCAGCTTAGTGTCAGCCAATGGCAGCCAAGGAGAGAGTTAGAGACTGGGGAGGCCTCTGCTTACATCAAGTATGAAAAGCTCCCTGCAATCTAGAGATTGCCTTCACTACCTTAGGCACACAGCCAGGAGCAAAACTCTAGTTGCTGAGAGGACGACACCAAACTGAGCACAGGACTGCATTGTGTAACTTGTTGCCAGACTGATAAAACCAATCACTGGGCAGGATTGTGACAGTCCTTGTCCCTAGGCCACTGCCTTTGGATAGAACCTCTACCCTGCGACTGTGTCACCCATGGCTCTAGTTGTTGTGCCTTATATCCCAGCAAGCAATAACTCTGGTGATTACAGCAGGCTTGGGCTGCATGTCCACCTCAGCAGCAGGCCGCTCATAGCAACATAGCCTTGGCCATACCCATGCAGCTGTGATATCTGAGTATGATTTAGCATTGTAGCATAGGTAGCTACAGAATTGCTCACTCTATTCCTTCCTCAACTGCACACAGCGTGACAAGGATGGAGTTCTTATCGGTGTGGGGGAAGAAAATGAAGGTGAGTGCCAAGACACTGCATAGAGACCTGGGGCTGTTAGTGTGGAGGCCAGGTTTGCCCCTGCCAGACTTTGGCCTGATGCTGCTGTGAACTCTAGTCACATCCCTGCCAATGAGGGTAGATGAGTGACCCTTTCAGGACTCTGGATTGGCATTCCTGTGATCCCAGCCACAGAAAACTGAAGACATCGCATTAACAAAGTGAATGACAAGAATCACAAGATCATCTAAGTGCAGAAAAACATTTTATAAATCCAATACTCTCATAAAAATCTTGAGCAAATTACAATAGATGGAATGTGCCTCAAGATAATAAAACCTATAGAAAACAAACCCTTAGTCAACATCATTTTGAATGGGGAAAAGTTGAAAACAAGAGCAGGTGTTGTGGCATAGCAGATTAAGCTACAACTTGAGACATCCACATCACTTATGTGAGGGCTGGTTTGAATCCCAACTGCTCTGCTTCCAATCCAGCTTCCTGCTAATGTTCCTGGAAAGGCAGCAGATAGTGTGCCAGGTCCTTGGATCACTGCTACCCATGTGGGAAACCCAAAAGGGGTTCTGAGCTTCTGGCTTCAGCCTGGCCCATTCCTAGCTGATGCAGGCATTTGGAGAGTGAATCAGCAGATAGAAGCCTCTCTCCCTCTCTCTATCTCTGTCTCTGTCTCTCTGTGTGTATCTGTCTCTCTGTGTGTGTCTCTGTCTCTCCCTCAGTTTCTCCTGCTGTCTCTCTCCCTCTCTGTCTCTCTCTCCCTCTGTCTCTATCTCTGTCTCTGTCCCTCTGCAGCATCCCTCTTCCTTCCTACCTCCATTCCTTCTTCTCTCTCTCTCCCATTCTGTCACTATGCTTTTCAAGTAAATAATCTTTAAAAAAAAAAAACCTGAAAGCACTTCCTGGAAGATCTAGAAATACACAATAATTTCCACTGTCACTGCTCTTATTCAATATAGAGTACTGGAAATTTAGTTAGAGCAATTAAGCAAGAGAAACAAATAAAAGGCATACAAACAGGAATGGAGAAGTCAAATTACTTGTGTTTGCAGATAACATGATTCTATATTTACAAGAAACCTAGACTAAACAAATGATTTCTAGAAATGGTAAATGAATTCATAAAGTTAAAGTGTAGAAAATCAACACACACATTTTGGCAGTGTGGTGTTGGTTGAGCCACCTGCCCCTGGCAACACTGCATCTTGTACTGGAGTGCTGCTTTGAGCCCCAGCTGCTCCGCTTCTGAACCAGCTCCATGCTAACATGCTTGGGGAAGCAACAGGAGATTGCTCATGTGCTTGGGCCCCTGTCACTCTCCAGGGATGGCGTTCCAGGTTCCTGTCTTTGGCCTGGCCCAGCCACAGCCATTGTAGCCATTAGGGGCGTGAACCAGCAGATGGAAGACCTTCCTCTCTGTCTCTCAAAAAATAAATAAAATCTTTTAAAAAATCATAAATGAATGGGTAAGGAAAATTTACCACATATCCACCATGGAATATTATTCAACCACAGAAAAAGAATGAAATCCTTATATTTGCAGCAAAACTCATGGAACTGGAGGACATTATGTGAAGTGAAAGTAGTCATTCTCAGAAACAACATTGCATGTTCTTTCCCACACGTGGGAGTTTAAAACAGCCCATCCAGATTCAGGATTGTGATTACAGAGGCTGGGGAAAGTGGGGTAGGAGAGAGAGGGCAGGTTGGATAATAAGTATCCCAACAGTGAGACGTGATGGGTTTAATGTTCCACAGCACAGTGGGTGCCTACAGCTCACAGCAATGTGTTACATTCTATAAAAGAACTGGAAGGCAAGAGCTGGTAGGCTTCAAATATTTTTTTTTATATCTGATTGAATCTGCTTATTCTGTACACAAGAGTTGAAACAGTACACTGTATCCCATAAAAATATACAAGTGTTACATGTTACTCAAAAATCATTTTAAATTGGGAGGTTAAGCCTCCCTTTGTGATGCCAGCATCTAATATGAGCACCCGTTTAAGACCCATCTGCTCCACTTTAAAAAGATTTATTTATTTAAAAGAAAGAGTTACACACATACAGAAGGAGAGGGAAGGAGGGAGGGAGGGAGGGAGGGAGGGAGGGAGGGAGGGAGAGAGAGGTCTTCCATCTGCTGGTTCAATCCCCAGTTGGTTGCACAGCTGGAGCTGTACCAATCTGAAGCCAGGAGCCAGGAGCTTCTTCCAGGTCTCCCACGTGGGTTCACAGGCCCACAGACTTGGGCCATCCTCCACTGCTTTCCCAGGCCATAGCAGACAGCTGGATCTGAAGTGGAGCAGCTGGGACCTGAACCAGAGCCCATATGGGATGCCGGCACTACAGGCTGCAGCTTTACCTGCTATGCCGCAGCACCAGGCCCCTCCTCCACTTCTGATCCAGCTCCCTGCTGATGCACCTGGACAGGCTGGGGAAGATGGGCCAAGTGCTTGGGTCCCTGCCACCTGCTTGGGTCTCCCAAGACCAGATGGAATTACTGGCTCCTAGCTTCAGACTGACCCAGCCCCATTCCAAGTTATTGTGACCACTTGGGGAGTGAACCAATGGAAGGAAGAGTTCTCTCTTTGTCACTCTGTCTTTCAAGCAAGTAAAATGAATCTTTTAAAAAACATTTTAAGTTAAAAAAAAATCCCCTTTTATTTACCCTAATTACTGCTTTTCAAAAATGTTGGAGTTAAGGTTGGACCTATCTATGTACTGGGTAATCGACCACAGGAGCTTCAGGACTCAGAGGATCAAACTAAGGAATGGCTGCCTTACAAGGAGGAATCAGAGAGGCAGAGTTTGCTCCTTACTCGTCAGGAACAAGGACAAACAGGATTAGATCCATGATTAGATTGGGCAGCTCTGCTATTTCTTTTCTCTTCTTTTCTTTTCTTTTTCTTTCTTTCTTTTTTTTTTTTTTTTTTTTTTGACAGGTAGAGTGGACAGTGAGAGAGAGAGAGAGACAGAGAGAAAGGTCTTCCTTTACCATTGGTTCACCCTCCAATGGCCGCCAAGGCCGGCGTGCTGCGGCCAGTGCACCATGCTAATCCGATGGCAGGAGCCAGGTGCTTATCCTGGTCTCCCATGGGGTGCAGGGCCCAAGGGCTTGGGCCATCCTCCACTGCACTCCCGGGCCACAGCAGAGAGCGGGCCTGGAAGAGGGGCAACCGGGACAGAATCCAGCGCCCCAACCGGGACTAGAACCCGCTGTGCTGGCGCCCCAGGTGGAGAATTAGCCTATTGAGCCACGGTGCTGGCCAGCTCTGCTATTTCTTAAGCATATCTGGGAAGTTCTTTTTGCCACAGGTTCTAGGGATAGGTGATGGACATCTCCGAGGAGCCATCAGTGTGCCTGCCCCAGCCTGACTGCCTGGGCCATCTCACCACTGCTGACCCTGTGGCTCTGTTCTTGGGGATCTGAATGTAGGATATGAGCCCAGTTTTTAGAAGGCAGCATCACTAGTAGGTATTAGCCTCAGTAGGGTACCTGCTGCTGAGCACTTGTGGCTATGTCATCCAACATTACACACCTGGCCTTCAGTCACCCAAGAACATCTGGGTTTTGCCATTTCCACCAGTTTCCAATCTCTTTCCTCTGGCTGACCCAGAAATACACAGTGCCGGGTCTGACCCCTTGGAAGGAAAGTCTAAAGCAAGGTCCATCTCCATGTTATCCCTTCTGTTTCCACCACCAATAACAACCCAGATGGCTTAGGGTCAGGGGTGTCTCCCCCTTTTGGCAGATACGGTGTGGAGTGGGGTGTGCCAACTCTCTTTCCAGGTGCACACCATGTCACTTTCTTCTCCATTCCCCAGATTGGCTTATGGAAACGTGAGTAACTGAGCAAACAGCATCTCGTATGTGCTAAGTGTGTTCCACATTCACGCATTGCATCTCCACAGGAATGCTATGAACAAGTGCAGCCATCTTTTCGTACAATGAAGAAACAGAAGCACAGAGATGTTAGCAACTTGGCCCTGGGGGTGGTCGTGGTGGAACGCATAGCTGGGCATGCTGTCTCTGCGGCTGGGCTTTGTGTCCTGCCCTACAATGCCCCTCCTATCTGGAAGCAAACAACAGAAAACCATTCCCGCACCCTTCTCACAGGAAACTTGGAGTCATCGTCAAATGGTAACACTCATACTGTCACTGAGACTAGAAGTGCTTTCTCCTACTGAGATGTATTCGCGCTTTTAAGGAGCACAGAGACGGATGCCTTGTGCAATGTACAGGAATCTACTATGACCAAGGGGCATGAATCCAGACTGAAAACCTGAAGGTGAAAATTTCTTCCAGTTTTGCCTTTTACTGGCTGAGTGGTTGCAGGCAAATAGCTGCTCCTCTCTGAACCTCAACTTCTTCATCTGCAGAATGGGGGCGATGGTAACCATACCAAGGTAACCAGGTCATGGTTGGGATGAGACTGAGACTATAACCTGCTCTGGGGAAAGTGCTAAGCACTCCTCACAGCTGGGGCATATTGTTGCTTGACTACAGGCTTCACGCCTATTGGCAATGAATTTAGAACAGATTTTGCTGCCCTTCAAATCACACCACTAGACAGCACGTGTGCCTTCTACAAATAAGGCCAACTCTGTTTCATTCATTGCACTGCCTAAGGTCAGGGCTTCACCCCCTCTTGCTTGAACCTGTAGGATAGTCTCCTATCAGACGCCCTGCCTCTGCTGTCACCCCAGCCCAGTCCAGACGCTGCCCCAGGCTAGTCTGATGGAGGCTCCTCTTTGCATTGTTCCCACCCTGTCCCCTTTCAGACCTCTTACGCTCTCTCTGGCAGGGGTCATGCACTTAATATGTAAAGAGGCCGCTGAGAATCAAGGGACCCAGTGCAGCAGCCTGGACCCTGAGCCGGGTCTGCAAGGGAAGCGGCCACTCAGCTCCTGCTCATCATCTCCTTAAGGCCAGAACTTCAGTTTCTTAAAGAGAAACTGGGAATCTGGGTTGTATGTGAAACGTCTGTGTATTTTATGTTGACTCAAACTGATGGAGGCAGGCACAGAGGATAAAAGTGATCAGGTTTGTGAACTGGAAGACCACGCCTTCACTGCACCCCCTGTGTGATCGCATGCCCCTACCTGACCACACCTGTGCCACCACTTGCCAATCAGACTCATTAGCCACTCCCCTTTGGAAGTGGATTAAAGACCTGAAACACGGTGGCCTTTTTTGCTCTTTTCTTCACCATTATGGACGCTTGTTGCCCTGTGCCATCAGGGCATGTGGCCTTCCGGACGCCACGCTCTGTGCCTTCGCTTCGCTGCCCATGATAAGCTGTTAATAGCTGCTCAAAACCAAATGCTTGCTGCACGTGGCTTTTGGCCTGCTTTCTGCTTGGTATGGATTCCAACTTAATTTCCAGACTTTCCCTTCTCCCTTAGATTAATGGCCTCACTCTCCTATGCATTTCTCTCACCGAATAAAAAGCTGAAAACCTATCATGTTGCCTGTTTTATTTGTGCCAGTATTCAGAATTCTTCTCTGAATTGGTGGCAAGAGCCCACATGGCTTATTAATATTTCAGATTATTAACATGCAAATCAGTAACAAAACTATCAGGGAAAATAACCCCACCACTCTGCAGGCCAAACAGAAGCCATTTCCAGGGGTCTGTGAGTTGGGATCCTGTGCCGTACAGGTTCAAGCCCAAATCGTGGGCTTTGCCGCTGGGCGCAGAATGATGTGACACTGACTTACCTTTGCAGTCTCACCGCAGTTCCTCCTTGGGGTCCTCTGTTAGCCAAGAGCAGTTCCCTCAAGTCCTCTGGCCAGGAGAGCTGGATGAACAAAGCCCACCCTTCCCTCCCCTTCCCGCACTACTAGGGGAGTGGATCCAGCCGCTGTCTGCTGACTGGTGGGATGGGCCGACATCAGCATCACCTGGAAACAGGATGCCATGCCCTGAAAAAGCAGCACCTGGCTTGGCTAATCCAAAGCAGTACTGCTATTGCCATCCTAAAACGTGGAGCCAAGAGGAGCCGATTGAGAAGGAGGCCCGGAGAGGCGTGGCTTGCCCAAAGACAAGGCCAGGGGAGCTCAAGATAAGATCCAGGACACTGAACTCCCACTCCAAAGACCTTTTGCTCCTAAGCCATAGGTTTGCCATGATCATCTGAGATGTTATGGTAAAAACAGGAGAGAGTCTCAGGGCCACAATGTTAGAAAACATCAATTAGCAGCTATGCAAAAGCAGGCTTCTGATTTGTCTTCTTCTGTCTGTGAGGCTGTAGCATTCAGAGTGTAACACTGACTGCCCCAACCGTCTCCCACCATAGTGCAGTTTCCTTAGCAGAAGGTGAGTGGTCCACATATTTCAAACTGTTGGGTAAATATTTGTCATAGGAGCGGACAAAATGAGAAAATGCTCCCTGGCAATGTGCTGTAGTGTGCTGTGCTCTGCCCTTTGCCATAGCTTGGCCACAGTCCCCTGGGAACATCTGAAGAAAGCCAAGGAAAGACATTTTTACACTGATACTATTTGTTTTCTTTTTTTTGAGATTTTATTTTCTTGAGAAGAGTGACAGAGAGACAGAAATGTCTTTCTCTCCAAATGGCCACAATGGCCAGAGCTGGGCCGATCTGAAGCCAGAGCCAAGAGGCAGGGACCAGGAGTTTCTTCTGGGTCTCTCCCATGCATGCAGGGGACCAAGCACTCTGGCCATATTCCACTGCCTTCCCAGGCCATAGGCAGAGAGCTGGCTCAAAGAAGAGCAGCCATGACACTCACCAGTGCCCAGACAGTGGCTTAGCCTGCTATGCCACAGTGCTGGCTCCATATTTTTTTGTTTCTGAAATAAAAGATAATACTGTTTCATTCTCATGATTACCATGGGAATATCTGAAGAGTAAATGAATGAAAGAAGTGATTTATCGAGATGCTGAGACAAGATCATTATCTTCCCTGCACAGATAAGGAAACTGAAGCCCAAGGCTCAAAATCATTCATCCATTAAATTCACAGTCAAGTAAATGGGCCAGGCACTGTGCTAGCATCCAGAGATACAGTCGTGAGCATGACAGACACCCATGGTCATTCCCGCTTTCACATTGCTTCCAGCCCAGAGACAGGATGGTCACACAAACCTGAAGGGGATCAGAATATGCCGCAGAATATGCTGACAGCAAGTAAGAAAGAGCAGACTGGAAAAAAATCTACCCTTCTGATATTTGTTTAAAAACCAGACATGGATTTCTCCTTGCAAAGGTGTCCTCCTCCTCTCTTGTACAAGGAGAGCAGAATGACTTGGTCACCAGATATGTCTGTAGATTCTCCAGCCCAGACACGGCCTGAAGAGGAATCTATACAATAAACCTTACTCAATCACCCCTCTCTGCCATGAGCTTCCCCTTGTAGTTGCCTCCCCAAGTTCTGTGGCCCCTAGAAGCTCAGAGCCCTTCAGCTTCGCCTGTCACTTCTCTACAGATTCATTGCCCTTTAAGGGCAGGTCTGACCATCTCTTTGGGGTTTTCAAGCCATTTCTGTGAAGTCCCCGTGCACCTATGAAGCATCTGTTTTTCTCCTGTTTATCTTTCTTTTGTCAGTTTAATTTCCTGGGCCCCAGCTGCAGCACTTAAGAGGATAGAGGAAGAAGTATTTCCTGCTCTACAAAATCTTCTGGCACCTAACACAGGCCCATTGTACTTCTCCACACTGTGGATACCACGCTCCTGAGGCAGCAGCAAATGGCATTTCCCAAGTCATTGCTCAATCCTCAACTCTGCTGCTCTGATCTGCCTCGCACCAGCCTGGCTGCTTTATGTGGTGAGGTGAGGCTGCAGATCTCAATCTCAGTGGCCAGGACTGCACTGATTTCTTAGCAGCATCTTGTACGGTCCACAGTCCAAAGCCAGCTGCCAGGCCCGCAGCTCATGTGTGTTGTGAGGCTATGATTCAGACAATGGGTGCCAGGAGGAAGAGCAAGACTAAGAGATTGATTGATGCTAAGAATGTTGTGCTTACAATACAATAAAAGTGATGCAAACAACACCCTAGGCTTTGATGGTTTCTGAGAAATGCCAAGCATTTCTAAGGAACTTCCTGTGTGCAAAGCATATTTCCACATCCAGACCTGGAATTCTTTACCTCGGCCCAGGAACCACACCTCGACCCTAAGCCCTGGCTGCTTTTGCTACCAGAGAGCCAGTAAAATCCAGCAGGAGAAATCACAACTGAAGTCGAGCCCACACCCCTGTTGCCTTTGATGCAGACCTATCAGGCCCCAGTATCTCTTCCTTAGCCCGCAGTGCCTCTGTAAAGATTCACGTTTTAAGTTAAGGGAGTGACACAGGGTAAAGCCAGAGGGGAGACCCTGGATTGTAAAGACTTGAATCATCCCTAAACTTAACAAAGCATCTACTCTAAAACTGCAGGAACACAGGCCCTAATCCGACATGGAAATACCCAATATACCTTGGACCCAGAAACACTGGAGTCCACCCTTGGCATTCGAGAAAAAAAAAAGGAAAGAAAGAAAAGAAACATGGGCCCTGTTGCAAGCAAAGGATGGTCCCACGCTGTGGACCCACCAGACACAGGAGGTGCTGCTGCACTCTCATTCCCTCATTCCCAACTTTGAACTCAAGGATTCGCTGCCTTTAAGCTCTCGAGAAGTCTGGAACTGGGCTTTAACTGAGCCTGACTTCTTGCTCTGCACATTGCAAATAAACTCCTACTTTTTTCTACCATCCCGGGGTCAGAAATTGGGGCAAGCAGACCCATTGTTTTGAGGGTTCTATAGAAATTCATCTGACCAGTTTTGGGGGTCTGCTAAACACTATGACTAAATGGGCTGATGGAGACAGAATGAGCACTGATACGCCAAAGTGAGTTGTGTGAGTTGCTTGTTGGAACTCTGGGAATGTCATGGAATTTAAAGAATTCATATTTCTAGGGGCTCATGCTATTGTTCAGAGGGCTGAGTTGCCACTCGCAATGCCAGCATCCCATATTGGGGTGTCAGTTTGAGTTGGAGCTACTTCACTTCTGATCCAGCTTCCAGCTAAAGCACCTAGGAAGGCAGGAGGTGATGATGGCCCAAGTGCTTCAGTCTCTGCTCCCCACATGGGAGACCCAGACGGAATTCCTGGCTCCTGGCTTCAGCCTGGCCCAGTCCTGGCTGTTGTGGCCACATGGGGAGTGACAGTCACTCTGCCTTTCAAATAAATAAATAAATATTTCAAAAATTATTATTTCCATGTATCCCAGAGGGAGCTTTCGTAGCCCCTGACAGCAGAACCTCAGTAAATGTCACTGGGTGTCGTGTGTGCTCGGCCTTAGCCCCTGGACCCTAAGCACCACGTGACAGGTAAAAGCCCGGTAGACCTCAGGCTCGGCTGTTTGGAAATCAGGTGTGGTCAGTCACTTTGCCAGACTGCCCTGGGGTCTACACCATCTGCTATTGTGGCAGTGCGTCTTTCTTCTTTGAGCCAGGGAGCAGTCAAGTGCACAGGAGCTCTGGGAGAGTGAAGGTGAACTCTTCCTTGGCTGGATACAGGCCTGTACTTACATGGCTGAGACTTGAGGAGCGTGGCAGGCTTCCTGAAAGTGAGGCTTATAAGGAGGAGGCACAGAGAATCCAAGGGGACAAATCACCAGGATCTCCGGGAAGTGTGGCAGAAAGGCCAGGCTCAGCACTGAGATCTGAGTCTTTACAGAAACCATGTCCTGAAGCACAGACGACCACTCCGGCCACCTGCCTGGTCCTCTAGCCCAGAGTGGCTGCCACCAAGGCCCGAGCATCTTCACAGTAGCATTCCCTTAGGAGAAGGGGGTCTGCCCTTGTTCTAGGGAAGATGGCTGAGTAGCAGCCACCAGGAGCAGGTGATGGGGATAGCCACACACCGATTGACGCTCCACACCCTGGCAGAGTCAGAGAGTGAGCCAGACTAGCATCCATGTGCTGCTGCTGAATACTCACAGGCAAATGCCAGAGGTGTGGACAAGGGCCATGGGGTGTCATAGCAGACTGGCAGAGGAGGCAGAGACTGGCAGAGGAGGCAGAGACTGGCAGACCAGTCCCAACAGCAGCCAGAGAACGATGCCAGGAGCTGCAAACAGTGGCTCTGATTGTCTTCCCACCCACTCTAAGGGCTCCTTGGCAGTCTAACTGCCACATAACAGCTAGAGTGAACCCCAGGACAAAAGTGACCTGGCATCCAAGTAGCTGAGCCTGAGGCATCCCTGACTTACACCTGTCATAGGGCTTAGGACTTTGGAAACATTCAGAGAGGGAATGCCACTCAGGACTGAACTTCCAGTGGGAACCCACAGGGCTGAGAGCTCTTGAGAACTGAGGTAATCCTGATTCCTGGATGCCTTGGTGCTGTTGATCATAAAACAAGCCCTTGATTTAACAACAGATTTTAGCAAGATTTAAGAAGCGAACATTATTACATTAAATATATACATAAATAGAGAGATGCATCTCCCTATTTTAGAAATATTAGTACGTGGTAAAAATAAACTTTTTTCATAGAATTAAGATGATTTTCATTTCCACATGGTGACATGTATACTCCCAGGCCAAAGAAGTACTTGTTGTTAGGTTACATGAGGGTATCAGATAAATTAGAAAACAGACATGCCTACTTTCAGAATAGGGGCTATTA
This sequence comes from Sylvilagus floridanus, assembly GCA_949820135.1. Classification (NCBI taxonomy): domain Eukaryota; kingdom Metazoa; phylum Chordata; class Mammalia; order Lagomorpha; family Leporidae; genus Sylvilagus; species Sylvilagus floridanus. The sequence continues at coordinate 111,913,577 of OX463227.1, read as the reverse complement.
TTTGGGGAAGCCTTGTTTTGATCTGAGCCTCATTGCAGACATTACACTTTCAGTAAGTCACTTACCTTGCTGAGCCAGAATTCTTCTGATTTAAGAATATTAGGAACCATGGAATAGGCATTTCGTATAGACGTTCAGATGCCAACATTCGGTGCTGGAGTGTGCCTGTTTGAATACCGGCTCCACTTCTGATTCTAGCTTCCTGCTAATGCACACCCTGAGAGGCAGTAGGTGATGGTGCAAGTATTTGGGTCCCTTTTGTACATGTAAGAGACATAGATTGTATTACTGGCTCCAGGCTGCAGCCTGGCCCGGGCCCAGCTGCTTTGGGAATGAATCAATGGATGGGTACTCCTCTCTCTCTCTCTCCACACACACACACATACACATACACACAGACACACACAGCATCTAGTTTCCTATGTAGCCTTCCAGTTTCTTTATGCGGAATCAAACCAATAAGAACCTAATGCAAAGTTTCATTTTTTTACACACAACATAAGTAGCATACAATAGATATCAATTTTCACACTCCGTTTTTTGTTGACAATTCTCTTTTCAGAATGAAAGTTTTAGAGTTCTTTCTGTAAGGATATTTAGAGAATTCCATCATTCTTTTCCACTGCTGCATACTATTCCATTTGATGATTATACTGTGATTTACTGAGCCAGTCCCTATTGATGGATGTTTTGTTAATTTTGGAGTATTATTATTTCCATGTTTCCCAGAGGGAGCTTTGGTAGCCCCTGACAGCAGAGCCTCAATAAATGTCACTAGGTGTTGTGAGTGCTCGGCCTTAGCCCCTGGACCCTAAGCACCACGTACTCTACAGGTACAAGCCCAGTAGAGTATCACCATGGATAAACTTGTTATCTCCCCATTTCATACATATGCCAGTATACCTGTAGAATAAATCTCAAAAGTGAAATTGTTAAAAGGTAAACCATTAGTAATTTTGGTAGACATTACCAAATTTCTCTCCCTGTAATTATGTTCATGAATACTCCCTCTGTCAATGTATGTCAGAGTGCCTGTGGTTGAAGCTTGTGGTCATTGCTAATCTGGTAGATGGAAAGAGAATGTTGGCATAGTTTGACCTTGCATTTCTGTGATTACAAATAAGATTGAACATCCTGGAATTTTTTTGAAAGGGATACTGAAGTAGTATATAGAATGAATCAAAGATAAGCTTGTGTGATTCACAAATTTACTCCAAGCTAGGCTGAACAACTACTGTAGTAGCAGACACCCTGTAGTTTATCCTTGGAGCACAGGTTGCCTTGCTGAGTTTTGCTAAAATTGAAAAGGCAGGCACATGCATACCCCCCCACCCCGCCCCAGCTAACAGCAGTGGGTCAAAACCTGGATTGCAGGTGCAGACTCTAAATTGTTAGTCTATACTGTCCCCTCGGTCCTTGTCAGTTATTTAATACCTTGTTCTTTTTGTTTGTGAGATGAGGACAAAAACACTTTCTGTTTTCAGGACTAAATGAGGTAATGATTAGAAAGCGTTTGGCGCAATGTCTGGCACACTCTACACTCTCAGGGAAAGGCACCACAGTATTGCATCTCCTCTCCCAGCCATCCTGGAAAGCCTTCGCCTCTCAGAACGTGTTTCAACAGCTCGTGGATGTCCGCTCCTCTGGCACCCCGACAACTGGAGCAAGGGCCAGTGGGTCGACAGGACAGTCCTTAGAAGGTCTGGCAAGGGCACATGAACAACCCCAACTGCCAGGACACTGGACATGAGCTGTTTACTCTCCTCTGAGGAAAGGACCTGTTCTGTTCTGTTGTACTCAGGAGGAGAAAACTGTTGGGGTGCAGTTGCACAAAAGGAGTGTGAAGGAACAAGGACCACTGGGCCTCTGCATCTCATCCTGCATCAGAAGAACTCTGTGTGTCTAGGACACTGCCTGATTACTTTATTGTATTTTCCACCACAAGCAACACAGCTTCTCTATGACAGATCAAAAAAACCTCAAGACTTAGCTGGTGATGCTTACATCTCCAAAATAGTTTTTTTCTCAGCAAGGTGAAAGACAGCTTGGAAACCAGCTTCCTGGGGTGTGTGCCTTCCCTGCTGGTGGAAGGCAAAACAACTGTGGAATGGCCTCCATGTAACTCTTTGTGGAGTGAGCAACAAACCTGCTCAAAGACTCCAGGACTTGGGCTTCTGCTCTTCTCACCGTGCTGTTGTCGCCAGGGAGAGATTCTGGGCAGAAGCTGAAGGCTCTTCTTTCTGTTTTGAACACCAGAATGAAAGTTTGGAAGCCAGTTCTAGTTTTAAAATTCATACCATCATTTTTTGAAGTTCATTTGAACAAGCCATTATTCTCATTCATTTATTTATTTATTTGAAAGACAGACAGGAGCTCCTATCAGCTGGCTTACCCCCTTCCCCATAAATGCCTGCAATGTCTGGGGTTGGGTCAGGCTGAAGCCCCAGGTCAGGAACTCAATCTAGGTATTTGAACTATCATCTGCTGTCTTCCAAGGAGTGAATTAGTAGGAAACTGGAATCAGGAGTGCATCTAGGACCCAAATCCAGGCACTCTAATGTGGGATGTAGGCATCCCAAGTGGCACCTTACCTGCTAAGCCCAATGTCCACCCCATCCCATCTTTCCTTCCATCAGTTACAACAGACTGTTTTATTCTCCACTCCATCTCTCCCAGATCTCCCCTTACCCTACTTTTGCAGTCCCTCTCTCTCACCTATGCTGTGAGCTTGGAAGGACCCAGATAGTCACCAAGACAGAATCTTCACCTTCCAACCATGCCCCATGTCCATGTCCACTTTGGCTTTGACCCTTCCGGGTAAACTCTCTGACAGAGTCTGGTTGACCAAAGCAAGTGGTGACTGGGAAGGTGTGGCCTGGGGTCAAAGTTGTTAACACCTTTACCAATGGCTCCCACTCTCCATCCAGCTCTATTGACCAAGCCTTGGGTTTGGCCTTATTTGCTTTCTGAGTTCAGTTGTCTCCCATTTCTTGATTAAATCTTACCCTGCATGGACAGGAAAACACTCCCAGTAAATGGAGGGCCTAATTAGCACACTTGAAACTCAGCCACATCAGTGGTAGAAAAACATAGGCTAGAAGCACAGTGGTTACATAATCAACGCAAGTGTTACATATCATAGGTAACCAAGAAAGGCCATTGAAAATGTGTGACAGGGCACGTGTTTAGCCTACTGGTTGTAACGCTTTACTTCAGTACTGGGTTCTGCCTCCTGATCTAGCTTCTTGCTAAGGCAGGCCCTGGGAGGAAGTGGTGTTTGCTCAAGTAATTGGGTTCCTGTCACCCACATGGGAGGCTTAGATGAAGTTCCCAGCTCCAGGATGCCAGTAGACCCTCGTTATGGAAGAAAGAAAATGATGATGGGATGTCTGCTGTCTCCAAGTCTGAGTGGAGGAACCATTCGTGACCTCCCTCTTGTACTGCTGTAACAGGCAGAGCCAGACAATGGATTCGGAACATTTCTCTGCAGCCAGAGGGCCTGGGGTATGATGCTGGCCCCACCCTTTACCAACTTGGACAAGTGACCCCCTTTTCCTTGTTTGCCTCATCTGTAAGTAGCTCTTCACTCAAATGCTCCTAGAGAACTCAAAGCATAGTATGCACACAGGGCCTTGGAGCCATCCCCAGCTCATGGTACTTGCACAATACACTGTGCGGTTATCACATTTGCTCCTGAGGTGCTGAAAGGTGGCAGGGAAGAGGGCACAGCACTGCTACCCACTCCCGGTCCCTCAGAGCTGCAGAAGCCTTGCAGGGGCCTGGGAAGGCAGCTCATCCTGCCCCCACAGGCCCATGTGAATCACGCCTCAAAGTACACAGCTGTGGACCAGAAATACATAGAGAGGTAGCAAAAATACAAAGAACCAGACTAGTGATCACTCTTGGATTGGAGGAAGAAGCTTGTGAGGAGGAGTAGATGAGACTGAGGACAGTAAAAAGACTTTCTTTGCTCTTTTTTAAAGATTTATTTATTTAAAAGGCAGAGTTAGAAAAAGATCTTCCATCCATTGGTTTATTCCCCAAATGGCTGCAACAGCCAGTGCTGGGCCAGGCCAAAGCCAGGAGATTCATCCAGGTCTCTCACCTGGGTGGCAGGGGCCTAAGCACTTGGGTATTTTCCATTGCCTTCCCATGCCTTTAGCAGAGAGCTGGATCAGGAGTGGGGCAGCTAGGACAGGAACCAGAGCCCATATCGGATGCTGGCATTGCAGGCAGAAGCTTAACTCATTGCACCACAACACTGGCCCCAGGAGACTTTCTGAGGTACAAGTGCTATTTCTTGGTCTCTATGGTCCTTATATGGGCTTTGCAACTCTACTAAACAAATGCATTTGTTTCATGCACTTATACAAATTCAGAAGATTCAAGCCAATCTAAATGATTATTGAGACCATTTAATTATAACAGTCATGTAATGGAAAGCATTAAAAATAAGGCAGCCATGGTCTTATATGCTTCCAAGGACCAAGTGTTCAACGTGGGTCCTAAAATGACAAAAAACCGTGTTAGAAATCAGCCTGGCATGGGGCCAGCATTGTGGCAAAGGAGGTAAAGCTGCTGCCTGTGAAGCCGGCGTCCCATATGGGCACTGGTTCATGTTCTGGCTGCTCCACTTCTGATCCAGTTCTCTGCTGATGGCCTGGAAAAAGCAGCAGGAAATGACCCAACTGTTTGGGCCCCTGATACCCACGTGGAAGACCCAGAAGTTCCTGCTCCTTTGCGGCCCTTTAGGGAGTGAGCTAATGGATGGAAGCCTGCCCTCCCCCTCTCTTTGTAACTTTCAAATAATTTTTTTTAAAAAATCAATCTGGCATGACTTCTTATGTGTATATAAGAAATTGATATGTTATATATTCACAAATTTTATACATTTTATATATGAGGGTGCATCAAAAACTTATGGAAAATGGAGTTAATAACTTTACTGAGGCCAGTGCTGTGGCATAGTGGATAAGGCTGGACCCTGTGGTACAAGCATCCCATATGGACACAAGTTCAAGTCCCAGCTCTTTCACTTCCAATCCAGCTCCCTGCTAATGTGCCTGGGAAAATAGCAGAAGATGGCCCAAGTCCTTAGGCCCCTTCACCCAAGTGGGAGACCCAGATGAAGCTCCTGGATTCTGGCTTCAGTCTGGTCCAACTCTAGTCATTCAGCCATTTGGGGAGTGAACCAGCAGATGGAAGATCTGTCTCTCTCTCCCTCTCTTCTGACTTTCAAATAAATAAATATTTTAAAATGATACATTTTAGTGAAAAAAATTTTGAAATCCACGCATAGTTTTTCCATAATACACATTTTCTATGAAGTTTTTGAAGGCCCCTTGACTATGCAAGAATGCATCTGATCTTTGAAAAACAAGAGGCTAGTTTGTGTTGCAGGGAGAATAACAGGAGCAGGACTTCAGTTTTACTTTTGAATTTTGCATTATGTACATCTGTTATCATTAAAGTAAAACAGAATTATATAGCAGTTAAGACTCTGCTTGGGATGCCCACATCCTGTATCAGTGTCTGAGTTTGAGTCTTGGCTTTACTTCCAATTCTATCTTCCTGCTAACGGGTACCCTAGGAGGCAGCAGGTAATGGCTTAAGTATTTGGGTCCCTGCAATCCATGTGGGAGGCCTAGATTTGAGTTCTGGGCTCCTGGCTTCAGCATGGCACAGCCCTGACTACTGAGGGCATTTGGGAATGAACCAGCAGATGGAAAATACCCTCTCTCTCCATCTCCTCCTCTTCTCCCTCCTCCTCTCCCTCTCTTCCTCTCTGCTTCTCTCCCTGTCTTTTCAAATAAATTAAATAATAAATAACGTTGGCTTTTATTAAATAATACAACAGGAAACTATTTTTGAAAATATCTTTTTATTTGTATGGCTCTTTCCAAAGTTCATGGCTAGACTCACCTTTAACATAAAGTACTTCAGCGAAGAAGAGGACGTTGCATTCAAATACTGCTGGCTAACCATGGCTATGATAATTACACTAAGACTTCTATAAACATTTTCCCCTGTATTACTAACATTGCACTGAGTTTGGTGCCAATAAGAGTAAAGCTAAAGAGGACAAAGCCCAAGCCCTTGTGGGAGAAGTCACTGGGGAAGGAGAAGAGAAGGAAAGACAGAGGAAGCCATTGGCCACCGCTAGAATTTCTCTTCGTGTGACCATTTATTTTTTCTGCTCTTTATAACATGGGGTTAAGGCATCTTCCTGTATGGCAAGTCCTAGAAATCACCCAGGAAACACACCTTTTAAAAACTAACCCCAGGACTAGACAGAGTATGGAACAGCTCAGCGGCAGAATCTTCAGCTCTTCCACCCATCCAGTTTCTGTTCCTTCATTATCAGTCTCTAAGAAGGCATAGATAAGATCCTAGGTAGGTGCGCTTTCCATCTCTGCTCTGATCGAGATGCATCTGTGACAAAGAAAACTCAAGGGATAACTGAGGCGCTGAGAGCCCCCCAACACTGTGGGGTGGGAAGTGGGGAGCAATGCTCTTTCACCTACAGATTGGACAGATTTGCAATGCCTGCTAAGGAAGGAGGTACTAGTGTGGAGGAGAAGGAGTCAAAAAGATTGTTGTGTGAGGAGAGAAGTCTCGACGATGACTTGTCATGATTTCCATTGAAATAAATGGGAACATCTTTGACATTTTTTCCCTGAGGAGATTCTTGCAGCCACTTCCCCAAAACCCGTGTGAGCGCGTGTATATGTGTGCAGGGTAATTCAGTCATCTTAAAGGACAGAGGTTTAGAAGCATTTCATTGTTGCAGTGCTCCAAATCCATGCACATCACTTCTTCCTCCAGCTCCCACTTGTGGCTCCTGCCTGGCAGTGAATATTGCTGGTGAGGCTGAGAGGCAGAGGTGAGGAGAAGGGGGTCTCCCTGGGGTGCATGGTACATGAAGGAGGGGACGTAGCCGTTCAAATCCACAGGTGCTTTCTCTTCATACACGTCTCCTCCTGGATTGGGCCATAAGGAGTGGCAGCCAGTTTTGGCTGCAGGTGGTTCCAACGGAATCTGCTGCGAAATGGGTTCAGAAGAGTTCTGGGGAGGAAAGAAGTCACAAGGCCAGCTGGTCAGAGGAAAAGGGTAATTGGGGCAATAATTGTCATTAAGAGGATTTCTCCCCAAAGCAGCATTTTTGCTCCATGGTTGCAGATCGTCATAATCCGGGTAGACTCCAGAGGCAGAAGGCTGAAGCAGGTCTCCACTATTGTAGAGCCTATTGGAGGAAAATCTGCGTTTTTCATAGAGCTTGGTGGGGTCCAGCATGGAAGCCTGGTCTGCCAGACTGGTGGCTTCCCCCGGACCATAGCTCTTGGAGAAGGATAAGCAATCATTGAAGGCGGTGTGCTGGGGAGTGTTAGCTATTAAATGTCCACTGTAACTACCAGGCAACTGGACACCCTCTTGGAAAGACCAAGTTAAAGGGAAACTTCCTTGACTTTGTGTTTCACCTGGAAAAGACTGGAAAGGAAAATGAAAAGCTCACGTTAATAAATTAAGCACACACACACAGCTACCACAGGCACCATGAGTTACTCTATACTAGTAAGTACTTGTCGGATGTTCCTCATTCCGCATGTCCTTGAAGCACAAACACTCACAGCAGCTTTACCACAACCACACAAGACAGAGAGAAGCCAAGGCTGCCTCCATCTCCAGGTGGAAGCTGGCTGACCAGTCCCAGCCAGAAGACAGCAGTGTGGGGAGATGGCTGTCTCTCCAACACAGATCTGATATCCTAATGGCCTGCTTGAAAAATTTACAAAGAGCCACTGAAGAAAAATCAAACCATAGCTTCAGATTTATATTTCACTCAGTACAACTATCTTTCTCATCATTTCTCCACTTTGTTGTCTTTTTTTTTTCTCCCAAGACATTTTTCCCTGAATTCAGGGGAATTTTGTTGGGTCATAACTAAGGTGTATGGAACACAATATGGCAACTTTGTCTTACAAGTAGAGGAAGTACAATGCTTCCCAGGTAATCATAGGAAAAGAAATTGATTGAGAATTAAGATATACTCTTGTTTATGGAAAAGTCAGGTAAGGAGAGGGTAATTTTAGGGGGTGGAAAGAAAGGGCCGTGACCAGGTAGATGGAGTGGGAGGAACACCTTCTACATGGGGTTCTGTGGCTGGGAGAAGTGGTGAGAAACAAGCCATTTGGATCTAGAGATCCCCATTCCCTACAGCAGGCTCAAATGACAATGTTTCAGGGACATTTAGAGCCACCAAGGATAGACCAGCTCCATCTCTGCTTTCTGAAAAGAAATGTAGAGTTTTGAACAGCAGGAAATGCATAGGAAATTGCTATCACACTTGGGCAAACAACAACCTACAATATGATGTCCCTACAGTAGTGGGCTCCAAGTGACACTTGGTCTACAAGGATCACCCCCTCACCACCACCTTGGATGTACATCATTTTCAGAGACTGTTTGTCTCATTTTGGTAGAGTACGTGAAGGAAATAATCTGCTCAAGGCAGGAGTATGGAAATTGGGTGGGGGGGTGCATGAGATTAATATTTAGTGGAAATCATTTCAGTTCATTTCTGTGCCTATTAGAACCAAAATATAGAGTGCCAAATATAGGCTAAGTACTAATTCAAGTTTCTCCTTTAAATTGTAGTGGGGAAGACCGGTCTATAATTACACAGAATCTGTGTCTGAGAGCATGCACAAGAAGATGGTAGACATTACGACTAAAACCTGAGATGCGCTTTTTTTGGTGAGTGTTTGTTTGCAGGGTAGCCTAGTAGTAATGGGAATAGATGAGTGACTTTCCTTTGTCAGTAAAGAGCCAGGGGAAATGACTGGGGCTTGAAGTTACACATGTTAGAAGGAGGTTACCCTTGTGTCTGGGCTCCTCTTCAGCTTTAGGGAGATGGAGGAAGGTGCAGTGTGCGCTTTCTTCATTGCTCTTCTTGCTTCGGCTTCCAGCTTGGTTTCTGGTTTTGGATGATCATGTTCCCCCTTTGACTTAGAGGAGGTGAGGAAACAAAAAGGAAACAAACTAAGCCACTAGATTATACCTGAGTGTAAGTCTTGACTCTATATCCAGCCACTTGACTGGGTGGCTATTGCTGCCTATTGGAATGAGCTTGGGCAAACCTCCCAGTATGCCCCGGGCTGCCAGGCTCCTCCCTGCACACATACCCATGCTCACCATGCTGCTTCTTCCTGTGGTGCCTCCCATCTACCCCGCTAAGCCATACAGACAGTGACCATAGCACTGAACGTTTCCTTCCCTCTGTACAGGGCTCTTCTAGACATACTATGTACTTAATCTTGGATAATCTTCAGTATAACCATTGAGCTACATCCTATTACTATCATGGCCAGCTTACAGAATTTGAAACTGAGACAGAGAGATTCCATCACCTGGGTAACCTTCCCTTGTTAATGAGAGTCCTAGGATTCCCCTGGGATTCTCCTAGCTACAGCGAGTCAAGCTGAAAGCCAATTGCTAATCACTCAGTAGTTTTGTGAGCTGATTGTTGAAAACATTGGCAGCTTAAAGTCAGCCATGGTGGGAATAGTTACTCTTATAGAAATTGGCAAATGCTACAAATTGGCAGATTTGGGGAACCTGTTTATCTACACCCCATTGACTCAAACCCAGAGTCCATTCTTTATTGTTTATGTACCAGCACAATCACTGCTTCTTTCACATTCCAGAGAAGGCTGGGCTTTGGGGGGGCAGGGAAGTAACTTGTTCAGGTTTACAGCACAAGTTAAAAGTCAGAGCTGGTTTTCAAACTCAGTTTTACAGAAGACTCCAAGCTCAGCAGCACACTTTGCATACTAGGGAGCATCGTGCTCACCTGGTGTGAGTGCATCAGCCACTGGCTCTCCTCTGGTCTCCAGGCAGTCAGCCTGTCCCCTCCCAGGACACTCCAGCCCTTCAAACCTCCACTGAAGTGTGCGGGGCAGACGTTTGCTCTCCCTTCACCTGTATATCTCTAGCTTCTAGGGAGGCCCCCTATTGTGGGAACACTGCCAACATTTGTGATGCTAAAGCCAAACCAAAGAATAGAACTAACTCAAATCCAACCTGGAAAAAGATGAAGCGGCCATCATGCCTCCAGAAGTTGGTGACCGGGAATCCACCATGGCCTCGGCATGGAATGAGCTTGAGCGGTCCATCGCAGTTGGGACAGTGCTTCCCTATGAAGGAACAGAGCAAAGTTACCACCCCTGCCAGAGCCATCCTGGTTGGCTCCTGAGTGTGTGCAGCCCTGATGTTTATAGTCTTGAATCTACAAAGTAAACCTTTTTTTAAGAAAAATTTTTTTTTAATTTAAAAAAAAGTTATTTTTTTTTTTTCATTTTTTCTAGAGGTGGAGAAACAGACATCTCTCATCTGCTGGCTCACTCTCCAAATGCCCACAATGGCCAATCTGGGGCTGGGTCCAGAGCCAGGAGCCAAGAACTCAACCAGATCCTCCTAGGTGGCTGGTAGGAACCCAACTACCTGAGCCATTACCTGTCTCCTCTGAGGATCTGCAGTGGCAGGAACTGGGAGCTAGAGCCAGGAAAAAACCCAGGCACTCTGATGTGGAACCTGGGCGTCTTAACACATGCCTGTCCCATGGGCAGTTTATGGGCTTTTATCCCCTGGGTATCACCCCTGACCCTAGGAAGCCTGGCCATGATAATGGCCCAGATCAAGCTCACACCCGGCTAAGCTAAGCAGTTGCCTATCAACTGGGGTATGTCACAGGTCAGGGTAGAGCTCTTCTAAGCAGAAAATCTCTCCCTACTTACTTATTGATACTTGAAACTCTACAAAGAAGAGGGGGAAAATTCTTTTATTTTACAATGAGAACTAAGGGTCAATGCCAAAGCCACATGGGAGAAAAAACACAGCTACTAAATTTTCACTTAGATGTAAATGAATGATACCAGGTTTTGCCCTGAGAGTAAGTACTGAAATTACATGAAGTAGCTTGAGATCTGAAACACTTCACAGGAAACACTGAATGTATCTATTTTACAATCTAGCAAATACGATTTGTACAAAATATTTGAACAAATATCTCAGCACGTGATGATGACATGAACCTAACTGGGTGGAATTGAGTCTAAACTCAAATCAGTCCCACTGTTCCTGTTTCAGATCAGAAAGTTCTCACTGAGACCTCTTAAGGACCCATGTCCCAAGATGTCAGGTGACAAGTCTAATAAATTATTTTCTCCTAAACTGTGTAGGAATCACCAATGAACTAATGTTAGTCCCCCTAGTAATACATTTTCCTTTCAACAGGGACCTCAAGTTAGTACCTTAACCCAAGGAAGAAGTTTAGCTGTGGGTATTCCCATCATGGCAGATCGTTGGGGCAGGCCCTGGGCACAAGGGGACTGGCTTACTCCTCCTTAACATGCTCTATGTATGAGAGCAACCTTGGTCTCAACTACAAGGATTGGGTCCTTGGGGAGTGTGATGGGACCTAGAGCCCATCTGAATGGGTGCCAGGTTCCCTGACAGTGCCACCAGGCCCCACTCACGCTGCTGCTTCTGCCTGGCTTTGTCGCAAATCGCAGGTCTCAGGTAGATCTTGCGCCCCTCCTCTGTAGAGCAGTTGCGGCCACACACCACCACGCCCAGGCAGGACTTCTTGAGGATGCGGGAGTTGTGGTTGTTGGTGTTGCGCATGGCCCAGCTGCTCAGGTGCCGCTGTGCGTTCCTGTCTTCAGAGCTGTAGACATGCTTCACGTAGGAATCTGGCCACTCTTGGAATGAGTCAGTCTTTTGCACGTTCTGATAAAGACACAAAGAACATTGTTATAGTTGGGGCTAGAAAATACAAATATCCACCACTGTGGGTCAACAGACATTGGTCATCAAGAGCTGAGCAAGAAGGGTGACCAGGTGGTTGGGCTGCCATTTTGAACACTCTCATCCCACATCAGCATGCCTGGATTTAAGTCCCAACTCTGGCCCTGATTCCAGCTTCCTTGGGAGGCAGCAGGTGATGGCACAAGTATTTTGGGTCCCTGCCACCCATGGGAGAGACCCAAACTGAGTTCTTGGCTCCCAGCTTTGGCCTGACTCAGCCCCAGCAGTCTTGGGCATTTGGGAAGTGAATCAAGGAACGGGAGCTCTCTGTGTGTCTGGCTCTGTGCCTCTCAAAAAACAAAAAACAAGATGAGCAGAGGATACTCAAGTTTAATTCCGATAGTGTATGCTGCACACCAGTAGCAAAGCGGCTGCCGCGTCCGTGAGCATTTGATCACTGGATCCAAATGAGCCATGAGTTTGCCCCTTGGAGTTCTGACTGATGTTTCTCTTGTCCTTGGTGATAAAAGTAATGACTATTTTTCGGTAGGAATTTTTGAGGGTGAAGTAACATCATGTTCTTACACAATAACCATAGAAAGCAGCATGGCAGGATCATAAGATAACGTCTCATTCCGCAGTCACCAGAGATAAGCGGTGGAAAAACTGGAGTACCTTGGTTCAGAAAAGTCTTGAGAGCAGGGTTCTCCCCGATGGAGATTCCCTTCCTTTGTCTCCACCCCCATGTTCTGGGTTTATTTAGACTGGTTTCCAAAGAGCTTCAGTGCTCTTGCCAAGACTGGCACCATTTCCTGGGCACGCACATCTGGCTAACCTCTCCTGCAGAAGGCAAGTCAGCAACAAGCAGAGTTGGTGTTCAAGGGACAGAGCTGCAGTTCTGACGACGAGAACGCTCTGGAGGCCAGCTGTATAACCCTGTGCATACAGGACCATTACTCCTGCGTTCATTGAAATAGTTAAGATAATTTTGTGTTGTGTTTTGACCACAATAATTATAAAAGATTGGTGGTAAGGACATTCGACCCTTATAGCATATGCTGTAGGTTTTCTTCATCTGCAAAGTGGGGATAATGAGATCTACCTAAAGCAAGAGCTGTTCTGAAGATTAAATATGATAATGTTGAAGAAACACTTAGCCGACAGCTTGCTTGCTGTGAGCCGTAGATGCTAGTCACTGATGCTGTGGCTCCTATTCCCAGGTCCTATGCTGGTACAGAGAAGCTGTGCCTGACAGATCTTGCCTGGTTCTTAGAATGAGACTCAGCAAGCAGTCTCAGCAGCCAAATGGGCAGTGCCCAGTCCCATGGCTTTCAGAGCTCAGCCAGCATAAGAGTAGTTTTTGTCAGGAAGGCACTAGCCAGTCCAGAAAGAGATTGGAGTGCTTCTCCTCTGCTTCCTTAGAAGGAAAGCACAGCACAGAGAGGATTTTTGAATGTAATTGCCATAAAGAAGTGATAAAAGTTTAAGGTGATAAAATACGAATTACCCTGATTTGAACATTATATAATATTTACACTAAGTATCACATCATACCTCATAAATACACAATTATGTGTCAATTAAAAACAGATAAAATATGACCAAAAAAAAAGCACAGCATAGAATATGAGGAAAGAGGGCCCAGCATTGTGGTGCCACTGCTTGTGAGTCCAGCATCCCAGACGAGTCATGGTTCAAGTCCCGGATGCTCCACTTCCGATCCAGCTCCCTGATAACATGCCTAGGAAAGCAGCAGCAGATGGCCCAAGTGCTTGGGCCCCTGAATCCAAGTGGGAAACCTGATGAAATTCCAGGCTCCTGGCTTTAGCCTGGCCCAGTCCTGGCTGTTGCAGCCTTTTGGGGAGTGAACAAATGGATGGAAGATTTCCCTCTCCCTCTCCCTGTCCCTCTCCCTCTCCCTCTCCCTGTCCCTCTCCCTGTCCCTCTCCCTGTCCCTCTCCCACTCCCCCTCCCTCTCCCTCTCTCTCTGTGTAACCCTGCCTTTCAAATAAAATAAAATAAAAATCTTCTTTAAAATGAATACAAGCAAACACAAGCAATTCTAGAAGAAAGAGAACAAGCATCCTCCACAGGACGGATAGGTATTGATTATGAGTTACACTTCAGCTTTAGTCAGTGCCCAAGAACTTTGTGACATGGAACTCTAGACAGGGGACTTGGCCTCTGAAGCTTTGTTTTGCTCTTCTCTAAGACAGGGACATTGATAAAACCTGACTCACAAATATACAGTGAAGAGAAAGTGTATTGTAAGCTATAAATCCTTAACAACAATGTCTGTTAGTAGGGACTGCCACAGGGACAGAAGTGGGAGGCTTTATGTCCACGTCAGGTGGACTATTGAACGGACCAGAGCTGGGACCACCAGCTCCAGCCTGTGGGCCAACTCCAGCCCACGCTGGATTTTGTAAATAAGGTTTATTAGAATACAGCCATGTTTGTTCTTTCAGTACAGTCTGCATATGCATTTATATCATGTATGTATTTATGACACATTTATGAGGACCAAATGGATTAACACACACAAAGCACACCTGCCTGGCACAGAGCTGTTTTTCTGCTAAACCAGAGGCCATCCTCAATGGGTCAGTGTGGCTCTAGGAGCCACCCAGCGGAGGGCACTTCATGCTTTAATCTTTGCCAAGCTAAATGGGAGGCAGGAGACCAAAACAGAAGCTTACCCGGTGCACCTCTTCTTCCACAACCTTCTATCTCAGAGCAATGAGAGAGGTTGACCCTGGTGAGCTGTACTGTGACAGCTGCGTCACAAAGAGTGGGACGTAGCCAAGGGGAAGGGTGTAAATTGCAGGACGGTGGCACCAGGAGGACAAGTCCACTCTGGTCTATCAGGCAGCTTGCAGTAGATGGTGCTGAGGGAGGCGCAGCCAGGCCGAGACGCTGATGCCTCCGTCTGCCACTGCCAGGGCCTTCCCTGGCCTCCCCAGTTCCCTGGTGATCCTGAGCTTGCCAAGGTTCAATGCCCCAGGTAAGACGTGCTCCCCGGACAGCAGTCCCTCCCACCTCTTCCCTCCACCCTCCGTTCGTCTCTTCCTTCTTCTGACCGAAAGCCGGAACAAATGCTCTCTTCTGTCATAGAAAGCATCATAATTTATCTTTTGAAATAGTAAAAATGGAGGTTAAACATTAAAACTCTCCTTTAATAATTTGGATTATAAAAATCTACTGGTAGATTTGGCTTCTTATTCCAATACAAAGCATAGTTGTCAGGGTGGCTGAGATGAGGACTTGTTGTAAAGATAAGTGCACGCTCCCCTTAGGCAACTGGGGCCATTAAAGCCCATGAGCCAGGAGGAGGGGAATATGTCTTAGGTATTCCAACATTGCATGTGGAAGAAGAAATGGTCTCCCGTCTTTCAAGGTATTTTTCAGTTGGCAGCCTCTCTGCTGCCACCCCCATTCTTGTTCAAATCACAGTGCAGTAGTGACTTTGACGGTGTAGGGACCGAGAAAATCATGCACAGTGAATGTGTTCACATGTGGCCATTCTTCTGCCTATTCATGCCCAGTCCTTTCATCTAGACGTGCAGGGGGATCTTTGACATCACAATGAACAGAAAACTCAGACCTCAACAATGCAAAAGAGCCTGTGTCAAATGGATCATAGCACTTCCCAAGCCTTTAAACATAAGGCATCAAAGAGGTAAAACTTAAAAAGGGAGACTAATTTTTTTTTTTTTTTTGACAGGCAGAGTTAGTGAGAGAGACAGAGAGAAAGGTCTTCCTTCCATTGGTTCACCCCCCAGATGGCCACTGCGGCTGGCGTGCTGTGCCGATCTGAAGCCAGGAGCCAGGTGCTTCCTCCTGGTCTCCCATGTGGGTGCAGGGCCCAAGGGCCTGGGCCATCCTCCACTGCACTCCCAGGCCACAGCAGAGGGCTGGCCTTGAAGAGGAGCAACTGGGACAGAATCCAGTGCCCCAACTGGGACTAGAACCTGGGGTGCCGGCGCCACAGGCAGAGGATTAGCCTAGTGAGTCATGGCGCCGGCCGAGAATAATCATTTCTTAATCTTGTTTAGCAAATCCCTACAAAATATTTTTTCTTTTTGAAACTTTTGTTTATTTTAATTTCTAACTCTTCATGAGTAACTGTTTTTCCTCTTGGTTAAGTAGTTTATAATTGAAAGGGAATATTCCTAAGGTTTCCAACGTGCAAATCTAACTATACTTTATAGTCTCATGGAGACAATCACTGGGAGTTTAATTAATATTTCTATGGCTTCTGTATATATTTTTTGCCAAGATATTTATCCTCTAATTCACTCAAAATCTTTAAAAGTCTACACAATCACGGGTACCCTTTATATCATCTTTATTCTAATTTACTTAACCACTTGAAGTTTTAATAAATTATCAAAAAGAATTAACTGTACACTATTAAACTAATGACAAAATTTGTAGAATAATGTATTAATGTCTATATTATTGTCATTAAATAGATTTTCATTAAGAATGCCATGTAATCACATAGAAAGCAAACATCTAAATAGTTTTTAAAGTTATGGGAGTAGTTTATTAATTCCTTATAAGTGTTCCTAAATACGAGAAACAGATATATATCTAAGCAAATTACATAGAAAATTAAATGTCACTTCTCAGAAAGAAGAAAAATCAAACAGTACTTTGATTCATACTCTTACACACTTTTCAGGAACTTACCTCTTCTGGACCAACTGGAAATCAAATTTTAGGTGTCATCAAGGAGAGAAATCCAATCCTTTCAAAAACCTTGTTACTTGTGTGTCAGCTCAAGAATCCTTCCTTGGCCTAATCCTGCAATTTCCTAGCTGAGTTAAAGGATCAGGACATGGGACAAAGTTCCTCATTTGCTCCGAACACACAAAGCTAGATCAAGTTCTGCCAGCTTTCAAGCTCCTTGTCACCTGCCTCTTACTCTTCTCCCTTTCCTTTCCTTTTCCATTCAGCTAAGCAAGGCACCTGCTGCTGGGCACCCAGAAGAAAATCTCTGGGGCCAGTGTTGTGACTAATGGGTTAAGCCACTGCCATGCTGGCATCCCATATGGGTGCCAGTTTGAGTCCCAGCTGCTCCACTTCCAATATAGCTCCTTAGTAATATACCTGGGAAAGCAGCAGAAGATGGTACAAATGACTGGGCCCCTGCACCCACACGGGAAACCTGGATGAAGCTCTCGGCTCCTAGCTTTGGCCTGGCCCAGCTTTGGCTGTTGCGGTCATTTGGGGAGTAAACCAGTGGATGGAAAATTCTCTGTCTCTCTCTCTCTAACACTGCCTTTTTTTTTTTTTTTTTAAGATTTCTTCATTTGAGAAAGAAAGAAAAGGAAAAAAAAACTCTGCCTCTCCAGACACAGTGATACTTCCATCCCCATTTCACACAGCACAGAGTGACAGAAGAATTCTGTCCCTAACAATGGGGCCCTCAGTGATCATAGGAGCCCACAAAGATAGAGCTGTCCTAGGGAATTTCAAATGACCTTGAGGCCAGGGATAACACTGGACAAACAGGGGGCAGTCATGGGTGTCCCTGTCAGGCCAGTGACAACATGACCTGATCGTGCAGTTCAATAATAATTGACAAGAAATCCAGAAGCTGGTTTACCCGTTAGCTCAGTGGCACCAAGACACATCTGATTACTGCAATTGGCTCATTCCAATCACCTTCAACCAAATGTAATCACAGAAGGAGCTCAATTCATTAGGATTGCTCACAGTTTTGGATTCATCCTCCGCAGAGGCAAAGGGAATTTTGCTAAAATCATAGTCCAAGTATGAATTAAGTAGAGCCATTGTCTCTTGGTAGCTCCACTATTCTATTTCAGAGAATGTTTTCTGCATAAAAAAATGCACTTAGACCTTGGAATCTCATGTGTTAATGGCCTGGTGTGGTTTTGGCCATGGGTTTAATGTGAAAACTGCTCTGTGTTGAAGACAAAAGGATTGAGGGTGTTTGTCTGCTGTGCGGCTACTAGAACACTAGTGCTTTACTTGGGGAAACTGGCAGGTGCTGGGACAGGGTGAGTGCTCTCCTTTCTTTGGTGAATTGGGTACTATTTAAGAGAAAAAGGAACTGAATTTCAACCCGAAAAAAAGAATCTTCGAAGGCACTTTCTGCAGTGTTACAATCAGTGTTAATGTGAGTATGACACTCTCCTGCAGCACGTCATGCACATTTTTTCATGAAGAGTAAACCAATACCATTCATTGGCTACTTGGACCAAGCAAAATCTCAGCGATTATAGATGAACTTTCCAAATGCAACTTGGAAATTTTAATGTAAGGGGACTAGAAAGGAAAAGCACAATGAGTATAGAACATTGGCCTGGAATAAAGACTGTTATCAATGATGGCTGTAAGCCAATGCCTGCATTTCTATGAAGGCTCCCTAGAGGTTGCATTTAGATGAAATGGAATCAAAACATAGGAGTGGCCAGAGAGAAGTGAAATGAAGATTTACTAAGACATTTATAGCTTAAAAAAAGGGATGGGGAGGGGACAGGTACATGAAACAAATACAGGGGAGGAAGGATTCATGAGGACAGGCAGAGTTGGAAGAATCAGGGCTTTTTTAGCCCCTAGGATTTGATCATGCTTTCCAGCCCAACAAGTCTAATGGCTTCTCACTACCTGTAAAATAAATGAGGCCTCTTAGGATCTCCTACTTTCAAGCATCTTTCCAGCCAAGAGCTCCCCAAATCTCCCTGCTGAACACCTGTGCATAGCTCCTTCAAGTGCAGATGTCTGAAAGCCTTCCCACTGTGGCCCCTACCCTTAGCCTTGATCATCAAAGCCGTTGACTAGATGCGCTACCTCACTCTCTGTGCCAGTCATACTGAAGTGCATACTCCTTTTCCAAGCTCCTCCAGAAGTTTTCTACACGCACTGATTCTGTTTGAGCGTTGGTCCTGCTCTAGTGGCCCAGAAGCTCACGAGCCCTTCCACGGAGATTAACACAGCTTAATGGCCCTGGCATTCTGAGCCCTGATGCCTGGCATAGCCCAGCCACTTGAAAATATCTGATGTCCTAATGAGGACATCACTGTTTACTGTTGTCAAAAATGTATAAATCTTGATATAGCTAAAGTATATAAAGGGATGTGGAGTTTCTAGAACCAGAAGTGTTACACTTGGATAAATGACTACCCAAATCACCAAATTAGCATTTACAAATTGAAACTTGAAACATGTGAGGACGAACAGAAAAGGAATATGCCCATGTGATACAGAATTTTTCCAGAAAGAATACAAAATTATGAAAAATAAATGAATTATTTATACAGAAAGTAGATAGGACAGAAAGTGAAATTGGGAAAATTTATTGTAATAACAAGGCACTGCATTTGGTCTTTTAAACCACTTTTTAAAAAAATATACTCAAACTGCTAGTCCAAGGAATATTATTTGAGGGGGTCCCATGGAAACAGAGTTCCATGGTCCAAAGCAAGTTGAGGTGACATCACCTAACATGGTCTCCTCTTGCGAGAGCCACCCACACACAAGGTGGTGAAGAAGGCTGCAAGTCTGCAGTAAAGAAATAGGTCTAACTTGATTGGACCTCATGTTGCTCTTTTTCTTTCTTCACAACACCCACTAAAGTTCTCTGTAACTTACACTCTATAGAACACTTTTTGGGAAACACTGCTCTAAACAGCTTAGAGACTAAGGTAAGATATGAAAAGCAGTACTACTTTTGTATCACAGAAGGGGTCACTAAGGCTTAAGTACATCAATTTGGGGGCCAGCATGTGGTGCAGTGGGTTAAAGCCATGGCCTGCAGCATCAGCATCCCATAGGGTCACCGGTTCGAGTTCTGGCTGTTCTACTTCTGGTCCATCTCCCTGCCAATGTTCCTGAGAAAGCAGTAGAGAAAGGTCCAAGTGCTTGTACCCCTGTACCCACATGGGAGACCTAGTAGAAGCTCCTGGCTCCTGGCTTTGGCCTGGCCCAGTCCTGGCCATTGTGACCATGTGGGGAGTGAACCAGTGGATGGAAGATCTCTTTGTCTCTCCCTCTCCCTCTCTAACTCTGTCTTTTCAAATAAATAAATAAATCTTAAAAAAGAACATCAATTTGTGTAGTGTCACACAGATAATAAGCAAAGGGGTCATTCATTAACGAAATCCCCATTTGTCAATTGATATTTGGCCCCTACCAGACACTGTGCTTGGCAAGAGGTTGACAATTCTAGACTCTTAAACTATTAGAACAAGAAGGCATGTAAGGGAACACTTGGTGTAACACCTTCATTTTCAGAAGAGGAAAGGGGTCTCAGAAAAAGTAAATGGATCCCCTACTACGACTACCACCAAGCTCTACAAATACAAAGGGACAGAGAATTCCAATCCAAGGCTTTTGTTGAAGGTTGTGGGCTTTTCATAGTATAACTCTGCTACCAGATTTGCTTGCTAAACATAAAAATCTAATATGCTTGGAAATCTTTCCAAGACCTTTTATTTTTCACCCCAACTCACTTTTGATATAATTCTAGAGCTAGCATAGACCCAGATGGGGATGGTGCAGTCTCTGCTCAGAATATTTACATGTTAATAATTTTCCTCATATATGTAACAAATTGAAGAACATTTAGCTATTTCCATGAGCAATCTCAGTACTTTATCTATGAACTAGAAGCAACACATGTCCCAAATCAAATGTGTACATTTGCTGTAAATTTTTGTTTAATACTCTGGGAAGTTAAGAACACTTTTGTTTTGGAAACTCATGTTGGAACATGAAATTTTATGAGCCCTGCATTTCCCTCCAGGGACTGAATCTTTCTCTCTTCGGTTTATGGATCTGAGGAGTGATATGGATCTTGTTCTAAGAAGCATGCACACTAATACTCAGTGTTGTCCTCTGTTCCAGGAGTGCTCAGACTCACTAAGATCCTACACTAGAACATGATGCTGCAGAGTGTTGTGTGTATCTGCTTACTTCAGCTTTTGACCTTGTGTATGTCCAGCTACTATTCAAGGGCTGTAATCATGAAATTAGAGATAGGCAAAAATATAGATCCCCTAGCCCAGGGCAATTAAAATTTGTATTTCTCCCAACTAGCTACAATAATTAGGATATCTATTAAGAGCAATGACAAACACAAATCCCTAAAATGGATATCTGCAGGAGTTAGCTGTGGTTCATTTAGCCAGCCTTTTAAAATTAATTAATGGATTAATTTAAAAGCAGAGCAACAGAAAGAAAGAGAGAGAGATCTTCCATCCACTGGTTTGCTTTCCAAATGCCTACAACAGCCAGGATTAGGTCAGGCCAATGCCATGAGCTTGGAGCTCCACCTGAGTCTCCCACGTGGATGGCAGGGAACCAACTATTGAGCCATCTGTCACCTGCTGCCTCCCAGGATGCGCTTAGCAGGAAGTTGGATCGGAAGCACTGTGCTACAAGATGCAGGTGTCCCAAGCAGCAGGGTAAAAAGCTGCACGAGGGCACTAGCCTCTAATCTTCCTTAAGTGAACAGAAAGTGGCCCACACTTTCTGTCCTCCAGCTCTCCCAAGACCTACCAAGGAAGAACGTAGGGTGAATTTAAGGAAAAACATAAAGAGAAGCAAACGATAGTCTTCATCAGAGTGACAATTTGGAATGACTGCAAATCAAAACTGTGGAATCGCCATTCTCCTTCTCCAGCTCAGGATGGTTTACATTCCTCCCTCCCTGCTCGGGCAGACTGGGCTGACCTTTTCATTACTTGGTAATGGTGGTCTCCAGCCTTAGCCACCTTGCTCACCACTTCAAACAGTTCCTGGTGGAATCATCTTCAAACACCCAGAAGGAAGGGTAAGGACGTCATGAGTGACACACATGGAAAATCAGTCTTAAACAACTAATGCTTTCCATCAAATTGAGCTACAAAGTCAACTGTCCAAGAGGAAGGCAAAGAAAGCATGCAGTGGGGGGTCACTCTGCATCTGGAAAGCAATTCCGTGTGGGTGCATGGCGTTTACAGTCCTACAAGAGTGTGCTGTGTTCCACTAGAGCACTACCTGTAGAACACTCTAGAACGTTTTGGTTATAAGTTTAGCTTAACACTATTACTATAACGAATAAGGATGTCTGGGAACTTATGCATGATAAGGAGTCACTCTGTTAGCAAATGAATCATTATGGATTTTGTCAAACCAGCCAGCCAGGGTGAGGACAACTGAGCCAAACCACCTTGGAAAGAGAATAGCAGCATTTCCCTTGCCTTAGTTTATTACTAGGGGATGTGGTAGATAAAGACTCGCTCAAATCAGAGGTTCAGGCTTTTCCTTAAAAATCCCTCAGTTGGATGCTCAGATGGAGCTCTGTGGGAGGCAAGCTTACCCAGCTGGAACGCTCACCAATTTCCTCGTAGGTCCTAGCCGTTTAATACAGTCAAGGCTGCCTGGCCAAATGCTAAAGGCAGAGTCCTACTGAGCAGGTACCTACCTGTGGCAGCTTCATATCATTAATATCCCAGCTCAACATCTCCTTGTCTTCAAAGTCGTCAAGTTCCATGATAATCAGGTCAAGACACCCGTAGGTTTCTGTCTGACTCCCTCAGGTGTGCTTGAAAATTTTGTTCTCAAAGGTTCTTGATATAGTTGGATCAGTTCACTCAAGCAGCTTAGACCAAGAGACTCTTTCCTGGGGCTAAAAAAATAAATAATAGGAAGACTGACCAGTGCCTGTCTGAAAGAAAAATGTTTCACTGACATTTTTGCAAGTACCAACATATAAATAAAAAAACAAAACAAAAGTCATTGCAAACATAAGGAATTAGAGTAACGGGAGCACTGCTTTCACCCCTGGATTTAGGCCTCTTACTGCACTCCAGTTCAGGGTGTGGAGGCCTTGGTGGGGACGGCTGTCACCTGCAGTCAATGCACAGGACATTTTTCCATCACACACCCGTGCCTAGCAGAGTTAGAGTTGGCCTGGTGTTCTTCAATGTGGCTGACATTACAAGAGGGGAACAATACATGAAGTATTTTTTTAAAAACCCAAATGAGGAATTACTTGTGCCCTCTTTAATAAATCCCACATGTACTGGCTATCTGCAGGAATCATCAGCTAATGTCCTTCTATCAGATTTCTCTGAAATAAGCTGCTTCAGCTGGGCTATACTGATATTTTTGATAAGATAGCTCTTAATTGAGTGGAGCTATCTTACACATAGAAGTTTTAGCAGCATCCTTGGGCTCAGCCCATTAGGTGTGAGAAAACCAAAGTGTCTCCAGACAAATATTGTGTGGACTGTAGTAAAATTTCCTGTTTGAGAACTGCTGCTTTAAAATTATGAATACACTCTTCTTTCCCCACATTGTGATCATTGTCATGAATCTTTCGCTCTTGATATTAGTATCTCTGTTTTCAAGGAAAAAACAGCATATATGTGCATGTATATAATGCCTACATTGAAGTGAATATGACAAAATGTTCAAGTGTAAAATAATAAATAAAAATAAAGCAAATTGTGTTTCTTGACCTTTCTTGGCTAGAACACCCTCTAAGATTTTTCGACTTTATTTTCAGCAGCATCACTCTCCTTTACCCTCTTAAGCCTGTCTCACGTCTATGATTACATTATGTAAAAGATATTTTAAAATATTTGTTTAAACTGCATTTCTTCCCTCATGAGAAATACTGCTCTAATTTCTACTAGTAATTGGTTAAAAGGGGGAAGGGGTAGGAAGGAGAGGAGGAGGGGGAAGTGGAGGGAAAGGAGACAGAATGAAATCTGAAAGACTACCCTGAATTAAAAAAAAATGAATCATACTGCAGATGTAATGTCTTGTTGGTAGATGATGAACTAAAACATGTTCATGTGTATAGCATTTACATTTGTTGGTTTTCTCATAAAAATAAGGGGTATAATAACGGCAAATGGAACTACTTAATAGTGAACTCATACTACAAGTTAGACTAATAATCTAAATCTTAGGGAGACTCATGAAGTCTGTTCTTCAATTCTTTAACTTTCTGTGATTTTAATACTTGCCTAACACTGAGCTCTCCTTAGGGAAGGTGTACATAGAGAGAAGACTGTTGATCTGAGCATATAAACAAAGTTTTGATCATTAGATAAAAAGCTAGATTGAGTCTCTTTCTTCCCCCATGCCACCTACCACACAAGCTACAATCTAGTGATCATACAATCTAGTGATCACTTGCAGACTCAAAGGACTTAAAGCCCCTGCCCCACCAATTCAGGCATTGATGTTTAAGACTAAATCCCCTTAAATTTTGAGTAAAATACTATAAACTTTTAGTTTCTGAAGCAATGGCCGATTTAATTCAAAGAACTTAAATAACAAGTGCAGAAGATACAAATATCTAGCAGCAGGTTTATGGACTTAGCTCTTTGAACAGAAGCAACAGTATCTCTGTTAGCCCACATTTTGTTAAAATTAATCAGAATACATTTCTTTTAAACCCTGGAAAAGGGCTGGCATTGTATACAGTGGGTTAAGCTAGTAGACTGTGATGCTGGTATCCAAGTGCCAATTCAAGTCCCAGCTGCTCCACTTCCGATCCAGCTCCCTGCTAATATGTCTGCTCAAGTAGCAGGTGATGACCCAAGTGCTTGGGTCCCTGCCATTCATACGGGAGACCCAGATGGAGTCCCGGGTACCTGGCTTCTACTTAGACCAGCCCTGGCTTTTGTGCCCATTTGCTGATAAGCTAGATTTCTCTCTGTCTCCCCCTCTCTGTGTCACTCTGCCTTTCAAATAAATAAATAAAGTCTTGAAAAAAAATCCTTGGAAAGTAAGATCATATTTTCAAAAATCAAAACAATGTTTTAAGTCTAGACGCTATAGACATAATTCTCTAATTTGTTTTAAGTTAAGGGAAGCAGAAGTTTTAAAAAAAAACCCATGCAGCAGAAAAGCTACATTGCTCTTTAGATTTCCTTCTGATATAAACTTTTGCCAAATGAAGGAGCGTTAATTTAATATTTTCCTGAAAATTACAAACAACACATAGAAAAGTCAACTGTTTTAAAGCCCTTTAAAAAGTAAACTCACTTTTTTTTACAGGATTTAAAAAGCTAAATTTGTCAAGACTTTTTTAAAGCTCCTTGGTCAAAGTATATTCAATTTTCATCAATTTCATAGAAAGCAAACCAGAACAAAGAAAACACTGTAGGAATGGGGTAGCCCTTACATTTGCCTCTTCTTGGGATTTCTGGCTTTCTTACCTTCTGACTTCTTGTGCAGATGTAGCCAATATTGTGTGTCATAAAAATCTCTTCTCTGGTTCAGGTCCCAGCAGGCTCTGGTCATTTTCTGAGCAGACACTGTTCCCTATTCCAGGTCAGGGTACATTATGCTAATGAGCTCTGGCAACAGTCCAATCAAAATGCAGATGCTCACAGCTCAGGATAGGCGAGAGCAGCCCAAGAGTCACTTAACCAGCCTGATTCTTCTCAGAATGTGAGCAATGTGATGAATATTCCACAGTGTACATCTGAACTTTTCCCTCCTTTATGTTAAGAGGACATTTTAACTAAAATGGACATTGAAAAGAGCCTCACAAGGAAGCACAATTGTAATTTGTACAATTGTAATTTCACAGGTTGGGCCCAAGGCACACCAATGCACAGCCACCCCTAATTGTCCCACTATTTACACTGATGTGTACAAGAGACAGAAGAAAGACAGAGGCTGAGAGTTACTAGGTTGATAAAATTTACTGGAAAAGATATTGGATAACCAACTGCTCCTAAACCAGAAACACCAAAATGCTATCCTAGACTTAACAATGATATGAGTGTCTGATACCCCCAAATTACACTATCCCCTCCTCCTAGAGAGAGCGCCAGCATCCCCCACAGTAGTGCAGTGCACCTGCTATGTTGCAGGTAGTCCAGGAGGCTCTGGAGATACAAGGGAGAATTACAGTTGCTAAGCTCAGTCTAGTAGAAAAGATGAAAGAAGATATTAAACAAGTCCAGTGTAATTTGACACACGAGATAGAGACAGTCTAGAAGTAATACAGAGGAGGAAGTTATGAAATGGGGGAGGAGAATCAGGGGAACATTCTTTCACCAAAATGATGCCTGATGAAGCTTCCCAAGGATAAATAGACACTGACCATGCATCAGAGATTGGAGACAGGTGCTTCGTATGAAGGCAACAGTGTGGACAATTTTACTAAGAGTCAGCATGTGTGGGGAGATCCGAACTATCACCGATGAAGCTTGGGAGAATGGAATGAGCAGGCCAGAAGGTAAAATGCTTGAAGCACCTGAGAGTTGTGTTGGGCAGCTGCTCAGAGAGCTTTGCAAAGCTGAGTTTTCTCAGTAGTCTCTCAGTTCACGAACTCTCTGAAGCTTGTGCCTGACTGCATACTTTCCTTGTACTTTATCTGACCAATCTTGTTCTCCTCTCTGAAGTTCTCCCTGCCTCAAGCGTGGTCAAGAAGAACTTTCTCAATCATATTGTATCAGGACAAAGCCTAACATTGTGTCAAGTGGCAAAAGAGAAATGTCTACAGGGTCCAGCTGCAGAATCTCAGAGCAGAGCTAAGAGTGGATTTACAGTCATACCTACCTGTCAGGATTAGCCACTAGCTTAGGTCTCTTCTCTAGAATATCTTTCCCCACCCATGTATCTAAGCCCTGTCCATCCTTCAGGAGCCCCAGAGTGCCACTTCCCTGTGAGGCCTTCCCACAATATTCTGGAACACAGGACTTCTCTTTTCTGTGGTTATTTCAGAACTCTTGACTCTAAGTGATACAACCATCTTATATCACTTAGAACTAATATTTCCTAACTACAAAATAAATTTATGATTTTTTTGTAAAAAGGGTCATATTTTGGGGTAGAAATCTGGTGCAAGGCTTAAGATACCACTCGGAACTCCCATACCCCATACTGGAGTGCCTAGGTTCAAGTCCAAGCTCTGGTTCCGATTTCAGCTTTCTGCTGATACATACCCTAGGAACAGCAATGACAGCACAAATAGTTGGATCTCTGTCAGATGTGTAGGAGAATGGGGTTCCCAAATCCTGGATTTGGCCTGGCCCAGCCCCAGCTGTTACAGGCATTTGGGGAGTGACCCAGTGGATGGGAGATAGGTATCTTTCTCTCTCCCCCTCCCTCTCTTTCAAATAAAAAATAAAATTTTAAAAGTTTTGAAGATTTATTTCAGAAACAAAGTTACAAAATGAAAGGTCTTCTATCTGCTGGTTCATTCCCCAAATGGCCACAACAGCTAGGTTTGGGCTGGGCTGAAGCCAGGAGCTTCATCCAAGCCTCCTACATAGGCGGCAGAGGCCTAAGCACTTGACCTATCTTCCACTGCTTTCCCAGGTGCATTAGCATGGAGCTGGATCAAAAGTGGAGCAGGGACTGGGTTGTGGCATAGCTGGTAGAGCCGCCACCTGCAGTGCAGGAATCACATATGTGTGACAGTTTAAGTCCTGGCTGCTCCACTTCCAATCTAGCTCTCTGCTATGGCTTGGGAAAGCAGTAGAGGATAGTCCAAGTTCTTGGGCCCCTACACCATGTGGGAGACCCAGAGGAAGCTCCAGGCTCCTGTCTTCAGATCAGCTCAGCTCTGGCTGATGCAGCCATCTGGGGAGTGACCCAGTGGATGGAAGACCTCTCTCTCTGTCTCTGCCTCTCTGTAACTCTGCCTTTCAAATAAATAACTAAATCTTTAAAAAAAATTTCACTGAATTATAACCTTCAATAATTTTATTTTTTAAAAGTGGAACAGCCAGGACTTGAACCAATGCCCATATGGGATGCTAGCATTTCAGGTGGCAGCTTAACCCACTGTGCCAAAATGCTGGCTCCTAAAGTAAATGCTTTTATTAAAAAAATTGTGTTCTTATCTCCCAAGATTGCTGATATTAACATTTTGGTCATGTCCTTTCAGACTTATGGTTTCTCCTATATATATAACCAAACACAGATATCATATGCATAACTACAGTCGCACTGTCCATATACTGCTTTAATTGTTGATGAGTGTCAGCCCTGACTTTCCAGCCAAGCTTCTGGTTCTTTCCCTCCTCCACCTCCCTGCTTCTCCTCCCAGAAAGACCTGCTGGATTTTCACCTGCACCATCAGAGCCATCCTATTCTCAAATACCAGCCCTACTGGGACCCAGAGGGAGCTAAGGAATTTTCTCCACACTCTGGCTGAGCTTATACAAGACATCCCAGACAGGTAATGGCACCTTGGCTTTCTTAAGGCTAAAATCCTAACCTATGACCCACATTCTCCTAATTGGATCTCTATCATTGTTATGAATCACAATAATAATCATAGCTACTTTGCTTGACTGAACACTTAGAGTGTTTCAGATGCCATGCTAAGCACCTCCCTGTATTATCACACTTCATCGTTATAGCATCCCTATCAGGTAGACCCTATTCTTATGCCTCTGGTACAGAAGAAGAAATCAAGACTCAGAGAAATAATATCACCCAAGTATTTAAATGGCAGAGTTTGGATAGAACTCAGAGATCTGCCTGTTGACCACAGTACTGCATGAGTTGCTCTATCCTGTTCAGTGTCTAGAATCTTTTTCTCAGCTCCTGTACACTCAAAAGCTATACATCACTCTTCCGTAGTAGTGCTTTAGACAGGATAATTCTTTATGAAGGACTGTTTCATACATAGACTCTCCAGACACTAGATGCCAGTCACAGAGTCAACTATAAGCCTCCACCTCCTTATTTCCAAAAGTTCAGAGAGGGTCAGGGAGAGAGTTAGCATTGGGTCACCTCAGGTTCAGAATGACTATGCCAGATCCTCAGTGCTAACAGTTTGCATAGACTACTATCTGTGGTTTCCAGTTCATAGCCTTCAGACACCTGGTTCTGCCTAATGGAGTAACTTCTGTTTCTGTAACTCTGTCTTTCTGTCATCTACCCTACCTCAATGGATATCCCAGGTTCAAATTTCACTCATTTGCCCAGCCCCTCTGCTGTGAACTTCTAAAAAAAGATTTATTTATTTATTTATTTATTTATTTATTTGAAAGGCAGAATGACACAGAGAAAGGAGGGGAGGGAGGAAAGGAGGAAGAGAGAGAGAGAACCACAAATGGTTCACTCCACAAATGGCCACAATGACCAAGTCTAGGTGAAGCCAAAGCAAGGAGCCAAGAGCTCCATCCTGGTTGCCCACATGGGTGGTGGGGACCCAAGCACTTGGGCCATCATCTGCTGCCTTCCCAGGCTCATAAAAAGGAAGCTGAATTTGAAGTGGAGTAGGCGGGACTCAAACCAGCCCTCTGATATGGGATGCTGGCTTCAACAGCAGAGGCTTGACCTGCTGGCACAACATGAGCATCTCTACTGGGGACTTTCAGCTAGCATTTATTGTATGCTAGTCATTGTTCCAAATATTTGACCCTCATAATCACTTCATGAAGTATTGTTAAACTATATTTTAATGAAGTTATTAAAAAGAAACTGAGGTGTAGAGAGGTTAAGTAACTTGATCTTTCAACGATTATTAAGTAACCAATCTCCCAGGATCAGCAAACTGACTTTTGTCCCAGGAGAACTATCAGCTAGAGAGAAATTATGTTAAAAGACCTTCCCTGGGGCCAATGTTGTGGCATTGAGGGTAAAACTGCCACTTGCAATTCTGGCATCCCATATGGCGCCAGTTGGTGTCTTGGCTGCTCCACTTCCAATCCAGCTCCTTGTTAATGGCCTGGAAAAAGCAGCAGAAGATGGCCCAAGTGGTTGGGCCCCTGCCACCCACATGGGAGATCTGGAAGAAGCTCCGGGCTTCATCCTGGCTTGGCATTTGCCATTGCAGCCAACCGGGGATTAAACCAGTGGATGGAAGATTTTCTGTCTCCCTCTCTATGTATAACTTTGAGTTTCAAAATAAACAAATGAATCTTTAAAAATAAATAAATAAGTAAGTAAAAATAAGACACATTCCCTGTGGCTGATATGGTGGTTCAGCAGGTTAAGCCACTGTCTGTGATACTGGCATCCTAAATGGGCACAAATTTGAGTCCTGAGTGCTCCAGCTCTGATCTGGATCCCCACTAACAACATGCCTGGAAAGGCAGCAGAGGATGTCCCAAGTGCTTGTAACTCTATATCTACTTGGAAGACCAGATGGAGCTCCTGGCTCCTGGCTTTGGCCTGGCCCAACCCTGGTCATCGTGGCCACTTGGGAACTGAACCAGAGGATGGAAGACTGCCCCCACTCTATAACTCTGCCTTTCAAATAAATAAATCTTTAAAAAAGACGTCCCCTTCCTGATGAAGTCTATCATATTCTGATCTCTCCGATATCAACAGTCCTCTACCATCTTACCTTCCCATTTTTTAGGAACTTGTTTTCCCCACAAAGCTGCGCATTAAATTTTTCTGTCCTTTCTGGTATGGAATGCAGCTGACCTATTTAGTCTTTCCCTGGAATGTTCTAAATTAGAGGTGGAGGGATTGCTCTTTCATCTCAGACACCAAATTGGAAGCCTGACTTCAGGCCTGCTGATGGTCATCTCTGCCTGCACACTGTGTAATCTGAGAGAATGGAATCAACACAGGAGAGGGACAGGGAGGGGAGGGGAGAGGAGAAGCCTGGACACAGCCAAGCCCCAGGCCTGCTCCAATTTTCCCCTTCCCAATCATGTGGCCCAACCAGTGCCCTTTATGCTTTCACTCTTTGGAATTGGGTGTTTTCAACTTATACCTATTAGATATTTCCTAACACATTTTCCACCCTCCTAAACTAGGTAAGCAAGAATCTATCCCATCATTCCTTTTCATTTACTCTCCCAAAAGTAGCATCCAAAAGGACTCATCTGACATCCCTTAAAATCAGGAAACTCTAGGGATATTGTGGTTAAAATGTCACTTATAATGCCAGCATCCCACATCGGAGTACCTGGGTTTGAGTCTCAATTCCACTTCTGATTCTAGCTTCCTGCTAATGTGCACCCTGGGTGGCAGCAAGTCGTGGCCCACGTAGGTGGCTCCTTGCCATCCACGTGGGAGACCCAGACTCCTGGCTTCAGCCTGGCTGGGCATTTGGGAAGTGAACAAGTGGATGGAAGATCTCTCTCTCTCTCTGCCTTTCAAGTAAATTAATAAATACATTTTAAATAAGTGAATAAATTATTTTTTAAAATCAGAAAATTCTTTGTAATGTCTTGCTTAAATCAACATACAGGACACAGAGGGTAATTGTTGACAGCCTCATTAGACACTTACCCAGCATGTGCAATTGCTAAAGCAAATAACTGAAGCACCACTCAGGGATTGCTGCTCCGTACAGTGCAAAACTAAACTCTGTGGCCAGCATTGAGGCATAGCAGGTAAACATGCTACCTGTGACACTGGCATCCCATAAAGGCTCCAGTTCACATCCCAGCTGCTCCACTTCCAATCCAGCTCCCTGCTAATGGCCTGGGAAAGTAGCGGAAGATGGCCCAAGTGTTTGGGTTCCTTCCACCCTTGTGGGAGACTTGGAAGAAGTTCCTGGCTTCTGGCACAGGCCTGGCTCAGCCCTGACACTTGAGGAGTGTCACTTGAGGAGTGAACCAGCAGACGGAAGATCTCTAACTCTGACTTTCAAATAAATCTTTTAAAAAAAATCTAAACTCCGGGTTTTTCCTTAGAGTTTCTCAGAATGTAAGCCACTATGGCTCTTATGTGGAGTTGCTCAAGGTCCATATCATATCCTTCACTTCTAAAGACCACAATGTGTCATCTGAAATTGCATACTCAGCTGCATCTGTTATCAGAGAGAGACTGATTTGTATTCTCTAGATCTCTGGGCAGGTTAGTATTGTAGCATAGTGGGTTAAGCTTCCATCTGCGATGCTGGCATCCCATATAGACACTGGTTCAAGTCCCAGCTGTTCCACTTCCAATCTAGCTCCCTGTTAATGTGCCTGGGAAAGCAACAGAGGATGTCCCAAGTATTTGGGTCCCTTCCAGCCACAGAGAGACAGGGGTGGAGTTCCTGGCTACTGGCTTTGACTTGGCCCAGCTCCAGCCATTGTGGCCATTTGGGGAATGAACAACTAAATGGAAAATCAATCTCTCTCTCTTTCTCCCCCCACCCCCACCCCCTGTAACACTGCCTTTCAAATAAATAAAACAAGTCTTAAAAAAAAAGTAAGTAAATCTCTGGGAAGATCAGAAAAACCTGGCTAAGATCCCTGGTTGATTGTCTAGGTGGGAAAGACTCTGCATGTCATGGTACTCTTTGGAAAATATTTTAACATTTTAAGATATTTATACATAAGACTTAAGAACTATTTGACCAATAGAAAGTATGGCAAGCATACATTTACATACTATAAAAAACCACAGTCAAGAACCCAAGTGTCAACATCTACAATGGACAAACTAAAAAACAACAAGCTCACATTTGTCCTGGTGGATTGTTTACAATTTTCTAACATGTTTCCATCATTTTGTTTTTGTACTAAGAGGTGAGAATTATTATTTATTAACCTATAGGTTAATAAAAATATGGCTAAAATCAGAACAAAAAATGATTCCACTTAAATAATTTTGCAAATCAGGAACTCAAAACCAGTTTTCTTATCAGTAAGAACCACATTTACACAAAATAGGAGTCTGATCCTGTCACTTCTATGATGGAGTAATGTACTAACATTGGTTATTTTTCATACAAACCCCATTTATGTTAAAATTTAATGGTTTCTTACTGTTAATTTAGATGAATTAAAAAATATTTGAAACTTTTGGTTTTAAGTTCTAATATGGTAAATATTGATAGATATGGCCACATAATCAAAAATTTTTTGAGAGTCTCATGAACTTTTAAGAGTGAAAACTAGTCCTGACACCAAAGGGCTTGAGAACTATGGCTATAAAGTACCTGGTACAGTTCCAGAATATTAAGCACACTCTCACTGTAGTGCAACCATCACTGCCATTCATCTCCTTGACTCTTCTCATCTTGGAAAACTGACACGTCACCCACTAAACACTAACTCCACTTCCCCACTAGACATTGGCAACCTCCATTCTATTTTCCATCTTTATGAATTTGACTACTCCTGTTTGGTAAAAGTGAGGCTGCAGTATGTTCTTGTTGTGGTTAACTGACGTCATAACACCTTTTTCATCTATATCAAAGCGCATACCAGAAATTCCTTCCTTTATAAGGGTGAAAAATAATCCCATTGTTTATACACACCACATTTTGCTCACCCTTTCACCCATGGATAGACATTTGAAGTGATTCCACTGCATGGATGTCCTAAGCCTTGGCCATCAGAGGACAGAGCTGTTTCTCATACTCAGCACCTGAATGCAAACCGCCCCACTCTGTCCCCCCGAGGGCTCACTTCTCAGTACCAGAAAGACAGTAGGAAACAAAGGTGGTGAAGATGATAGGCGAAAGAGAAAGAGATGCTTTCATGAAATCTGGACGCCTCAAAACCCAAAGGGCAAAGCACCACTCAGAGGCTCTGGGACAAGGCGGCTGATTCCAGCAGACAGAGCACCCACCCCTTCTGTAGCCAACACCTACACTCACTAGCAGTGGAGTTGCTCAATGGAGCCCTTAAGAGATCGTATGACAAGGCACAACTGAAGGATCTTCTCTGGCAGGACGTTTAGACTTTAGCAACCAGAAGAGGGGTAGAACAGATGCAATGAAAAGTAGTGGTTGGTACATGATAACTGAGAAGACTCACTAATGACCACAGGTGACATCTGCTAAGGAAGACACAACTGGAAATAATTGAGTAGAAGGGAAGTCCTGTAGGTGAGTCCAAAAGCCAGCAAAATACAACCTAAAACTCCTCATGTCACTCCATATAAAGGTTGAAGCCTAGAAAAATCACAAGCTAGATATTTATAATTAAAGAATATGGAGGGGCTGGACTGTGGTGCAGTAGGTTAATCCTCTGCCTGCGGTGCCTGCATCCCACATGGATACCAGTTCCAGTCCTGGCTGCTCCTCTTCCAATCCAGCTCTCTGCTACAGTCTGGGAAAGCAGTAGAAGATGGCTCAAGCCCTTGCACCATGTGGGAGACCAGGAAGAAGCTCCTCGTTCCTGGCTTCAGACTGGTGTAGCTCTGGCCATTGTGGAAGGAAGGAAGACAGACCTTTATTTCTGTCTCTCCCTCTCACTGTCTGTAACTCTACCTCTCAAATAAATAAATAAAATCTTTAAAAATTTTAAAATTAAAAAACAAAGACTGTGGAGTGGGGTGAGTATTGTGGCACAGTGGGTTAGGCCACTGCTTGTGTTACCCACATCTCATATCAGAGTGACAGTTTTAGTCCCAGCTACTCTGCTTCTGATCTAGCTTCGTAATGTGCCTGGGAGGCAGTGGATGATAGACCCCGGCCACCCATGTGGGAGACCTGGATGGAGTTACAGTCTTGTGGCTTAGGCCTGGCCCAGCCCTGGTTATTGTAACCATTTGGGAAGTGAACCAGTGGATGGATGACCAATCAATCAATCTCTCTTGTCACCACACTTTTCAAGCAGATGAAAATAAACATTAAAAAAAAATGTTAGAAAAATACATCAAAATGTTAGTTGTTTGTATTATAGGATTCTTTGTAATGCTTATTTCCTATTTGTCTATTTGACAGAGAAGGAGGAAAAAGGATTCTCTTCTATTTGTTCACTCCCCAAATACCTATAGCCCCTGGAGCTGGGCCAGGGCCAAATTTGGGTGCTGGGAACTCTATCCAAGCCTCCACGAGTGGCCGGCACCCAGCCACTAGAGCGATTACCTGCTGCCCCCCAGGGCATGCATTAACAGGAAGCTGGAATGGGGAGCAGAGTTGAGACTTGAACCTAAGCACCCTGATATGGGATATGGTGGCCCTTCTGGCAGCTTAACCACTCAGCCAAGCACTTGACTTTATTTTCTTTTTTTTTATATTACTCTATAATTTCTGCATGCTGTATAAAAAGCATTCATCCTTTTAAATCATGTGTTGCCCTTTTTAAAAATAAATGACATAAAACAAAAATATACATATTATTTGTACATTACTTAAAGCAGCAATTTTCAAACTTTTTGGTCTTAGGACAGGTTTACACTCGCAATCATTCATGACAACCTCAAAGAGGTTTTGTTTATATTGTCCTACTTAATAATATTCCCTTACTGGAAATTAAAACTGAAAGACATTTATTTATTAGTCTAGAATAATGAGTAATATGGGACAGTCATTTGGTGCAGCAGTTAAGATGTCTCTGGGGCATCTGCATCCCATATCAGAGTACCTGGATTGGCGTCCCAGCTCTGCTTCCAATTTCATCTTCCTGCTAAAGTGCACCTTGGGAGGGAGCAGAGGACGGCTCTGGTAGTGGGTCCCTACTACCCACATGAGAAATCTGGATTGAGTTCCAGCCTCCTAGCCTCAGCCTGGCTCAGCCCCAGCTGTTGCAGGTCTTTAGGGAGTAATCAGTGGATGGAAGATTTGTCTGTCACTGTCTACTTCTTTCGCTCTCTTTCTGCCTTTCAAATAAGAAGAAAATACATTAAAACTTGTTTTAAAAATAACAGTAACACATTACATTTTAACGTGAAGAACATTTTATGAAAACTAAGTTGAAAACAAAAGATTAAAAAGAGTAACACTTTGAAGATCTCTTTAATACCTGACATTTGAGAAGACCGTTGGATATCTCTTATCTCTGCTGTGTTTGATCTGATACAAACATCACATGTTCTGTAGCCCCTGAAAACTCCACTGTACACTTATGAGAGATCGACAGTTCAGAGAAACAAATACTAAAGAGTTTAGATCTTGAAAGCCTCCTAAAAGTGTCTGAGGCATCCCAGGACTCTATCCACCACATCATTGCTTCACACTGTTCAAAATACATTCATAAGCAACTCTCATCTAACGTCACAGAAATACTTTGAGCTGGGCATGTCTTTACACAGAGGGGGAAACCTGAGCTCTAGAGAGATTAGCCAGTTCATCAGATCACATGCTCAGATGCCTGTCTTTAGACTCAGTCCAGGACCCGATTCTAGATAACCACCGCATCTCCCCTGTAAAACCTTTTGATCACCCACCTTTCCCCAGATAAGCAACTGTCTGAGACACTCAAAGAATGTTTGCACAATAACTAGGGCAGCTAGCACTGTACTTCTAGAATGTTTTAGGGAAATGGAGACACAGAGAGCTGGTGTACAAGAGAGCAGGACATAGCACACAGGTCCTGGTAAGGAAGGACCTGAGTTCTCAACATCACTCCTCCTTTTGCTGTGTGACTTGGCACAAGTTGCTTTATCTCTTTGGGCCCTAGTATAGCTTCATTGGTAACATGCGATGGTGACATCTTCCCTGCCTGAAGCCAGGGGCTGGCCGGGATGACTGCCGAAGATGTCTGCTCATGGAAAGGTTATCACGTTGATTAGAAGGTTGATTCTACATTGCCATTCATCCACTCGTGGATACTGGGATCCATTTCCCTGCATTTAAGCTTTCCAGGTCTTAATCTGCAGGCTAGAGCACTTTCTGAGTGCTATTGAAAGTGCCATGGAGCATCATGCGTTTAACACAGGCAAAGGAAAACACCCAAGAGCCAGTGGCAACAGGTGTGAGTCAGAGAAGTATGCATTGTGCTATTTCAAGTTTGAGAAGCAAATTCCAATGGTAAACAAAAAGCTAGATTTTTGTCTTTGTTGTTTTCTCCTCTTCTTCAAAGAGATGTTACCAAACTGTATGTTTCATAAGGTCAGGGAACATACTACTTTTAACTCCACATTCCGCTTAACACCTTGCAGAGTTCCTGACGAATTCCGTCAACTTATCTGTAAGTACACCAGCACAGTGTGCAATTAAGAAATATTTTCATCTGATTTTACAACAATCTTCCAAGGAGGGCAAGGCAAGCAATTGCGCAACTTTACAAAGAAAGAAGCTGAGGATCTCAGCTCATGGCCAGGCAATGTAGGATCAGAGACCAACAGGGGCCTCTTAATCCCATCCCCAGCTCTGACCTTCTGGCCACACAATCACTCAGGGGCTGTGAATGAGTATCGGAAGTCCTTCCTATGTATAATTTCACTTTAAGGCTTAGCAATATAATCTCAACTTCTTAAGGTCTTTCTGATCATGTGATTTTATGTGAGAGTTTCTCATTACAGCAAATATCTGTTTTTTTTTTTTTTAATGGGAAAGTATGTCTATGTGAGATCAGGCCTGCTAGAATATGTATTTAGAAAAGAATGGAATGACTCCCAGTTCTGTTATAGACTCTGCGATAGTCAGAAGAAAAAGCAAAAAGTGATGATGAGAGGTAAGTGTTGTATACGTGGAATAGGAAGAGCTTGGATTGTTCCTTGACCCTTGTACTTTTTTTCTGGAAAATTAGGTATGAAAATGACTACATAGATGACAGTTGCCCCATACAGGACTACCCAGAGCAAGGCTATGATGGCCCCTTGAGCACTGAGCCTTTTGAACTGATGTTGGGGGGAGGGGGGAGAAGGTGATACTGATACTGAAACAGAGAGTTCACCGATTTCTTTGGAAGACAAGGTAGACATCAGGAACTAACTAAACAAAGCAGATGTTAGGACCTATGTGGAGGTGGACGTGGACTAGAAAGCCAAATGGCTCACAGACTTAGCACCTGGAGACCCCAGACGTGAAGGAAACAAAAGCATTAACTGTTGAAGAATGGAGCGATTGGGCCATTCTCTCCTATCCACTCATCAGACAATAATCTCTCTAGCCCACCGGAAATCTGAGACTATTCTCTTAGGAAACTGAATAACTAAAGTGTTGGATTTGGAGAAGTTTGAAATTTGGGGTCTAGAGAACAGGGACGATTAGGGATGAGCATCAGATGTAAATTAGCATGATCAGAGTCTACTGATGACCTGTGTGGCTCTCGATGCTCTCCCCATCCTGTCCTCAGATCAGCAGTGAGAACTGTGCCTGGATATCACATCTGCTGCCAGGAAGTGAATGATTCTTTTCTTTTTCCTTCTTCTTCTTTAATTTGAAAGGAAGAGACATAGACAGAGAGATCATCCATTCACTGGTTCACTCCTCAAATGCCTGCAACAGCTGGGGCTGGACCAGGAGCCGGGAACCCACTTGGCTGGCAAGGACTCAAATACTTGAGCCATCACCTGCTGCCTCCTAGGATACACGTCAGCTGGAAGATGGAACTGGAGGCAGAGCCGAGGTGCAAACACTGGCACTACTGCATGAAATGCGGGCATCCCAAGCAGTGGCTTAACTATCTGCCCTGGATGATCTTTCTTTCCTGATAAAATTGAACAGTCTTATAAGGGAGAAATGCAAATAGTTTAGGGCTTCCCAATGAAAAGGGAAGCTCACTGACACCCTAAAGGAGAACCCACCAGTCATTAAATCCAACATAGAGCTTTAACTCGGCTTGTAAAAAAATTACCTCACGGGACTGGCACTGTGGCCCAGTGGGTTAAGCCATGGCCTGCAGTGCTGGCATCCCCTATGGGGTTCTGCTTGAGTTCTGGCTGCTCCACTTCCAGTTCTGCTCCCTGCCGATGTGCCTGGGAAAGCAGGGGAAGATGGCTCAAGTGCTTGGGCCCCTGCACTCATGTGGGAGACCCTGAAGAAGTTCCTGGCTCCTGGCTTGGGACTGGCCCAACCCCAGTCATTGCAGCTATTTGGGGAGTGAACCAACTAGCAGATGGAAGATCTTTGTCTCTCCTTGTCTGTTTCTGTAACTCTTTCAAATAAATAAAATAAAGCTTAAAAAAAAATAAAATGACCTCACTCTTCAATTTGAACGAAGATGGTTACACATTTGGGAAAAGTAACCAACTTGAA
Organism: Sylvilagus floridanus; assembly: GCA_949820135.1. Taxonomy (NCBI): domain Eukaryota; kingdom Metazoa; phylum Chordata; class Mammalia; order Lagomorpha; family Leporidae; genus Sylvilagus; species Sylvilagus floridanus. Next base: position 111,875,005 of record OX463227.1, on the reverse strand, counting down.
GGAGAAAGATGTAAAACCAACCAATGAACTAACCAAGACTTGGAGGAAAGAGAGACAGTGCAAGAAGTGCTGCATGGGCCGACACTGTGGTGAAGCGAGTTCAGCCTCCACTTGTGGTGCCAGAATTCCATATGGGCACCGGTTCGGGCCTGGCTGTCCCACTTCTGATCCAGCTCCCTGCTAATGGCCTGGGAAAGCAGTGGAAGATGGCCCAAGTGCTTGGGCTCCCACACCTGCATGGGAGACTCAGAGAAGTTTCTGGCTCCTGGCTTTGGATCAGCCCAGCTCCAGCCACTGCAGCCATTTGGGGAGTGAATTAGTAGATGGAAGACTTTTTCTGTCTCCCTCACTTTATGACTCTGCCTCTCAAATAAATAAATAATTTTTTAAAAAGTGTTACAGGCTGGTGCCGTGGCTCACTAGGCCAATCCCCCGCCTGTGGCACCGGTACTCTGGGTTCTAGTCCCGGTCAGGGTGCCGGATTCTGTCCCAGTTGCTCCTCTTCCAGTCCAGCTCTCTGTTGTGGCCCAGGAAGGCAGTGGAGGATGACCCAAGTGCTTGGGCCCTGCACCCGCATGGGAGACGAGGAGGAAGCACCTGGCTCCTGGCTTCGGACTGGCGCAGCGCGCTACCCGTGGCAGCCATTTGGGGGGTGAACCAATGGAAAGACCTTTCTCTCTGTCTAACTCTGCCTATCATAAAAAAAAAAGTGTTACAATTATGCCACTAAGGTTTTTGAGAATGGAGTCTCAAATGCAACAGAAAATAGAAAAAAAAGGGAACAAGAAAGGGTTTGGGGAAATTATAAATATAACAATATAAAAATGCTAGATCTTTAGAAAATCTTTAGAAAAATTTTTAGAAAAAAATTTATAACAAATAGAAAATGAAATCAGGAAAATCCACTAATCAGAGAATTAAACTAAAAATCAAAGAGAACAAAAATAGGATATAAATTTAGAGGATCAGAGCAAGAAGTCTACCCACCTAAAATTAAAAGCTGCCAAGAAAAGAAATAATTGAAAATCAAAAAGAAGAAATTAACAAGAGACTTTCCTGGAAATGAAGGACATCAGATTGTAGACAAAATTCTACCCAGTGCTCAAGACAATAAATAAAATACAATCCACAGTAGAGGCATCGCTGTGAGTTTAGGACACTGAGAATCAAGAGGAAAAAATATTATTTTTAAAGATTTATTTATCTGAAAGTCAAAGTTACTCGGTGGGGTGGCTGGAGGGGGGGTGGTCTTCCATCTGCTGGTACACTCCCCAGATGGCTGCTACAGCCAGCTCTGGGCCAGGCCAAACCCAGGAGCTTCTCCCAGGTCTCCCACATGGGTGCAGGGGCCTAAGTACTTGGACCATCTTCTGCTGCTTTCCCGCCATCTAGGAGCTGGATGATAAGTGGAACAGCCAGGACACGAACCCAGAGCCCATATGGGATGCCAGTTTTGCAGGCAGTGACTTTTCCCACTCTACCACAATGTCAGCCCTTAGAAAAAATTCTTAGTTCAAGTTACATGCAAAAGATAGGAATCAAAATTTCACCAGATTGTACTAAAGCACAAGAAATTTGAGTGAGGCTCCCAACATTCTGGGGGGTAAGGCACTTCCAACCCTGAGAAACTGAAGTGAGCCCTGACTCCAGAGTAACCCATGTCAGGCAAGTGTGCGGAAAGAACACCAAATACTTCCAAACACAGAAAGGCTGTGTCCCGGAAACATTCGTTCTCTGTGTCCTGGAAGCTCCTGAAGGATGTGGTCCACCAAAACGAGAAATGATGCCAAGAGAAGCCCAGGAAGACGTGTGCGGAAGTTCCAGCAGGGCGTGTGCACAGGCTGCTGCTGGTGCCAGAGGATCTCGGAGGGAGGTTGATGGGTACGTTGATTTCTTTTTAAATTGTGACGGTTAATTTTATGTGTCAACTTGCCTAGACCACAATACCTAGATGTTTGGTCAAACATCAGTCTAGATGTTGGTGTGAAAATATTTTTCAGTTGAGAATAAGATTAACACTTACAGAAGTAGGTTTTAAGTAAAACAGATTGCCTTCCCTAATGTAGATGAGCCTCATCTTGTTGAGGGCTTAAGAATCCTCAGAGATGGAGAGACTAATATCTCCCACAGAAAAAGGACTTCTGCTTACAGACTACCTTTGAACCTGAGCTGCAACCTCAGCTGTTTCTTGGGATTCCAGCATGCCAGCCTCCGCTGCAGAGTTTGCACTTCCCAAGCTCAACAGTCAGGTGCTCCGACTCCTTAACATAAATCAATCAATCACTCTCTCTCTCTCTCTCTCTCTCTCTCACACACACACACACACACACACACACACACACACTCATAGGAATAAATGGGAATTAGTTCTGTTTCTCTGGAGGTACTGTATATACAGGGAAAACTGAGAAGCAAAGCTTTGAGAATGTGCAAAAATTATTCATCAGTGCAGGGTACAGATTCAGGAAAAAAACAAGGAATGCATAGAAAACCAAATGGAAAAGCGAGGCAAATATCGACTGAGGGGAAAGAGAGGATTCTGTTTCAGCAATGAACTACATTTGTTCATCATATTAACAAGAATGCTAATTATTGACTTGCCAAAACTATTTCTACTCATAATTCTCTCTGGAGAGGAGAGTGAGTGAAGTCTGAAATCCATAAACTGAGAAGCATCAGCATTTTATACAGAAACACGGAGAAAAATACCCAGGGAAATTGCCAAAGGAGCTCAGGGGAGTTTCCTGTGAGTCCAGGACAGGCAGGCGAGAAGACGCAGACCAGTTTCTTGTGGGCTTGTGTCAGAAGCTGTTCTTACCGCTTGAATTTAGATGCAGGTATAACTTAGGTAAAAATAGAGAGTAAGTGAAAGATACTTGCCCACTTGCTGCTCTGTCCCTTCTGGGCTTTGCTGCCAGATAACTAATCTAATCTGTTAGTAAAACAAAATCCAGGGCAGTGGGTTAAGTCACCACTCAGGACGCCCACTTCCTATATCAGAGTGCCTGGTTCCCAGCTCTTCTGCTTCTGATCCAGCTTCCTGCTGGTGCACATCCTAGGAGGTAGCAAAGGATGGCCCAAGTGTTTGACTCCCTGTCACCCGCCTGGGAGTTCCAGGTTCCTGGTTCTGGCTGGTTCGGCTCTGCCTGTGCAAGCATCTGGGAAGTGAAACAGCAGAGGAAAGATCTGTGTGTGTGTGTGGTTCCTCTATCACTCTGTCCTTCAAATAAATAATCTTTCTTTAAAAAGTTATTACAGGGGCTAGTGCTGTGGTGTAGGGGGTAAAGTCATTGCCTGCAGTACTGTCATTCCATATAGGCGCTGGTTCAAGACCTGGCTGCTCCACTTCCAAACCAGCTCTATGCTATGGCCTGGGAAAGCAGTAGAAGATGGCTCAAGTCCTTGGGCCCCTGCACCAAAGTGGGATTCCCAGAGGAAGCGCCTGAATCCTGGCTTCAGATGGGCACAGCTCTGGCTGTTACAGCCATCTGGGGAGTGAACCAGTAGATGGAAGATTCCTCTCTCTCTGCTTCTCTGTAACTCTGCCTTTCAAATAAATAAATAAATAAATAATTTTAAAAAATTATTACCAAAAAATCATAAAACTTGATATGCTACATAGTCCTATCGGATAATTTAGTTAATTTTTAAAGAGCACCAATACATTTATAGTAGTAGTACTAATTGTAAAATTTTAATCAACTTAGGAAACAAGTGTGAGGAGAGAAGAATATTCAAGATTTCTAAAGAGAGCGCTGCTGTCATGGCACAGTAAGTTAAACCTCCTCTTGTGACTCCAGCATCCCATATCAGAGTGCTGGTTCCAGTCCCAATTCCTCCACTTCCAATACAGCTCCCTGCTAATGAGCCTGGGAAAGCAGCAGATGATGGCCCCAAGTGCTTGGGCCTCTACACCCAGGTGGGAGACCAGGATGGAGATGGGGCCATTTGGAGAGTGAGCCAGTAGATGGAAGATCTCTCTCTCTCTCCCCATCCCTCCCTCTCCCCCACCCCTGCAGCTCCTCACTCTGTCACTCTACCTTACAAATAAATAAATCTTTTTTTTAAAAAAAGATCTCTGAGGACAAACCACTAGGTGATAAGCAGATATGAGCACATTTGGAGCCTCAGGCACTGTAGATTTTTAGTTATCTGATATAAATGTAACAGAAAAGCACAAAAGTTATGCTCAGTGGTTTCCCATGCACTTGACAGGATGTGGGGTGACTGCATGTACAGACCCTTTTGTCTAAAATATCATTTGCCCTGGTTTCCCTCAGATGTTTGACATTCAATAACTATTTCACTTCACTGACTCTTGCGGGCTTCTTGATACCAGTGTTGTCTGCCAAGATGGAAACCTTCGCAGGCAATGAACATCCCACAGTAGAGATTGATGTGTTTGGTGCTGAGAATAAGGCTGGGACGGTGAGGGTGGGGAAATACAGAGCTAACCAATATGGGGGAGCAGCCGCTAGTCACGGGGGACATCGGGAAAGTCCTGTAGTGAGCTGGAGACTGGCGTCTCTGCAGCAGCAGTGAGTGGCCACCAGGTGGCAGCCCTGTCTTTTAGGGTGTTTCACAGCCACAGTTCCTCACAGGGCCAACAGGGGGCAGGGCTCTTGCAGCAAGGTTTCCTAAGAGACAGCAGATGCTTAGTTAGCAACTCTGAGTCTACAAAGCAGTTTTATTACATTGCTGCTGTGATAAGAGTCAGCAAATATTTGAGTAAGTCAACTCTGGTCAATCATTAAGATCTCTCCTGTGAATACACCTCCCTGCCTGGGTCATCACTTCAAATCCATGGGCATAAACACCATTGTGTATTTCCCCAAAGCAACTATTTTACCCCTTCAGCTGTGCAGAGGTCACACAGCTCACCCTGCCCGTGGTCCTGCTCCCTAACACCGACAGAACTTCCACGACGTGACGTTCCTATCACATCTGCACCCTTCCGGTCCGTGTCTCTGCTTGAAAACCACCCTTCCTGTGTCCTAGACAGGAGCTCTCATCACCACAGGAGCATGACTCCACCAACTGTCCACCGTCTCTCTGCACATCATCAAGTTTCTTCTCTACTGGTTATTTCCATCAGCTCCTACCTCTCCCATCACTACTTACAATCCCTCATTGGCCCTGTTTCTCTATTTCTTCTTCCAGTTTTGCGGACTCTGATTCATGCCGGTTCAAAGCCCTTCCTGCTATTATTGGCTGTACCCAATGCATGGAGGTGTTTGCTCAGGCCAACTCCTCCTGACCTACCTGCACATCACCTTAATCCAATGGTCACTTGTATCCTCATCTTAACTGTATCTGCAGACAGTCCTGGAATCAGATTGCTTACTTCTACTAGAAACAGTTTTCTATGGACTCTCAGGGTACAGCCATCTGGTTTCTGCTCCTCCTTTCTTAGTCCTATAGATTCTGCCTTTTCTATCCAATCCAGCATTGCCTGGTATTCCAAGGCACATTCCTTGCCCTTTTTTTCCTTTGTTGTAAACAACTATTTACTTGAGAGGCAGAGGCAGAGAGAGAGCAAGCCAGAGCAAGAAAGAACATTCCCATCCTCTGGTTCATTCCCCAAATGCCTGCAACAGTCCCAGGTTAAACATTGAAGTTGGTATCAGGAATGCAATCCAGATCTCCCATATGGGTGGCAGGAACCAAATCACTTGAGCCATCATTGCTGCCTCCCAGGGTCTGCACTGACAGGAAGTTGGAGTTATGAACAGAGCTGGGTACTGAACACAAACTTGGATGTTGACTTTGCCACTTTGATAATTTCCAAGTTTTTGTTCCTAGCTTGGTCTTGTCCCTTGAGCACCATAGTCTAATATCCAGTTACTCAATGTCTCCATGTGACTGACACCCATACTGACAACCTCCTATTCCACTACTCCGTCCAGTCTTCCAGTCCCAATTAATGGAAACCCCATCCTTCCAGTTTCTCAGGCCAAAATCATTGCAGTCATCACCAATGTCTTCCTTTTTTTCATAACCCACATCTAATTCCACAGGAAATCCTGTTGGCGCTATCTTCAAAATATCTCAGGATGCTGACCACATCTCACCACTGCCACTTGAGCTAAACCACCATCATTTCCCCCCGCTTACCCCACAGCCTCCCAGCTGGTCTCTTTGCTACCATGTGTGTGCTCAGTTCATTCTCAACACAGTGATCAACAGGATTCTTTTTTTTTTTAAGTTTACCTTTAAAGATTTATTTGCAAGGAAGAGCGACACAGAGAAAGAGAGGGAGAAACCAAGACAGGGATCTTCCATCCTCTGGTTCACTTTCCAAATGGTCATAATAGCCAGGTCTGGGCCAGGCTGAAGCCAGGGGCCAAGAGCTCCATCCAGATCTTCCACATGGGTGGCAGGGGCACAAGCACTTGGGTCATCTTCCACCGTCTTCCCAGGCCATTAGCAGGGAACTGGAATGGAAATAGAGTACTGGGAACTTAAACTGACACTCTGATACAAAATAGTGGTATCACAAGTTGAGGCGTAAGCAGTGGCATTGGCCCTGGATTCTTCTTTTTTTATTTATTTGAGAAGCAGAGTTACAGCGGGAAAGAGGTTTTCCATCACCAGTTCTGAACCTCTCATTCCCTCTGTAACTCTGCTTCTCAAATAAATAAATAAACGGCCCAAATGGCCATAACGGCTGGAGCTGGGCCGATTCGGAGCCAGGAGCTTCTTTCAGGCCTCTCCATGGGTGCAAGGGCCCAAGGACTTGAGCCATCTTCCACTGCTTTCCCAGGCCATAGCAGGGAGGTAGATTGGAAGTAGAACAGCCAGGACACAAACCGTGCCCAGTGGGATGCCAGCACCGCAGGCTGAGGTTTAACCTACTATGCCACAGCACTGCCTCCCACACGAATTTTTTCTTTAAAAGTCAGATCATATCACTCCTCTGCCCAAACTCTCCAAGGGCTCCCACTTTATTCAGAACAAAATCCAGAATCTTTACAAAGGCACTCAAGGCTCCAGACCAGCACGGTCCAGCAGAAATAGAATGTGAACCACCTGTGGCTGTTTAAATTGCCCAGGACTCATAAAAGAGTCAACAGAGATAAACGAGATGAACTTGAATAGCATTGTTTTATTTAACCCAGTGTTTCTAAAATATTATTTCAGCATGGAATCAAAATGATAATCGAGATATTTATTGCTTGTTTTCCTTCACAGTCTTTGAAACACTGTGACATTTCATCTCGCAGCATAGCCAGAGGAGGACAAACTGCATTTTAAGCGCTGTACAGTTGCACGTGGCTGGAGGTGGACCATGTCTCTCATCTTGCCTCCTGCAACCCTCGGCCTTGCCTGTCTGTCCAGGTGTGCTGGAGCTGCAGGAGCACAGCCTTCTTTGCCCCCCTACCACATAGCCACAAGCCACCTGGCTCACACCCCCTCATCGTGGCCCACATGGCCAACTCATATAAGTGGTAACCAGCCCAGTTCCCATTCTGAAATTCCCAGTTCTTCCTACTCCTTCCTTCCCATCTCTCCCAACAGTTATCACTCTCTGAAAGATTACAGAGGAGCTCTCTATTTTTTCATACTACATGGTAAACTCCACAGGGCAGATGTCTATTTGGTTCACTGACATAGGCCCAGCACTGCCCAGGACATAGTAGGTCCTCAATAAACACTTTTGACTAAATGAATTAGAAGAATAAATCAATATTCCCCGGGAGAGTTTTCCGGGCGGAGAGCCAGCAGCCTGCAGAACATCAGCAGTGACCTTGGAGGGAGTGAAACGGGAGCTAGTTCATCCATTAGCAATCACAGCAAGAAAGACCAAACTAGAGACAACGCACCAAGCATTTTCTTTGTCCCCGGTGTGCAGGGCCTTGGGCTTCGCCCAGGCAGTGGGAACAGTCACTGGGACACAGCTGCATCTTCAAGCCAGCTCCATTTTCCTTTGCACAACTCCAGACCCTAGACCCAGTGCTAATGGAATGAAATCGACAGAGAATGATTCCAATAGTGTGGAAAGAAGAACTTTGGAATAATCAATACCATGATGACCCCAAAATCTAGAAAGAACCATTGCTGTGAAAAGTTTGGCTCTGGGTGAGAAGTTAGGTAAACTTTGGGTTTTGACATCTGATAGCCTGGATTTGAAATCTTATCTCCTCCATTAACCTGCTTTTGTTTAGTTTTTTGCATATCTGTCACTTTTTTTTCTAGAATGTTGCCTATTCCAAAGGATTTTTTCCAGGGTCTAATAAGATAATGTAAAAATTATCTTTCATGGGAGTTGACTTAAAATTGAGAGTAAACAATAAACTTAATTGGAAAATATTTTCCTAGGTTCCAATATTTCCAAATTAAAAAAAAAAATTTCCTTTAGAACAAAAAACTCTAAAGCTGTTTCTAAGAATTGGCTTCCATCAAGCGGTCACTACTTCCCATCTGTTTCCCTGTAGGTGAAAAGAACAGGCCAGGTGTCAGCTGCCGTGTTACTTAATCAATGCAGAAGCTCTCTCATTCACAGGAGGAATCCAAGTCAGAAATGCTAATTGCCTCAGGCTACACCTCTGGGAGAGTGGCCCAGGCTACCCTGGGAAAGTCCGAAGGTTTCCTTTCAATGTTCTCCGATTTATTCACTCGGAAAATATTTACTGATCCGCTCCCAGTGCTAGCGCGCTGGGGGAGCTGAGGACACAGCTGCGTGCTAACACTGCCCTGCCCCCGGGGAACTTTCACCCACTCCCTGCAGTTACCCTTGCCTTCCCCTCATCAGGATGTCCCTGGACACTGCTGTTCCCAGCTTCCCTTCTGAGTCTGCAGCATTTTCATGAGCTTACATCTCAGAACCATGCAAACAGCTTGCGAAAAGAACTCGGAAATCATCCTTTCCCATCTCTGTCTGATGCCGAGATGGATCTTACTTTTTCTGGAGAAGTAGCCACATCTCTTGGTCAGGGTGAGCAGCTTACAGAGCAGACCGATTTGAAAACCTGACTATTCTACAGCCTCTGCCATGTCCTCCTTTGATTGTTTATTTCAAATATTCCAGTCTAGTGAGTGCAGAATCCGTGATTCATAAATAATGTTTGCTTACTCCTTTCCTTTCTGAAGGGTCTGATCCTACTCACCTGCTCACCCGAGCAGGACACCTGGCTTCTCAATAGCCCAACTTCACAGCACCAACCATTTATATCCAAAGCACATCTTAAAGACTCAATCCTCCCCTTTTCTCTAATTATACTCATTTTACAAAAAAAAAAAAAAAAGCAGCCAGCGCCACGGCTCACTAGGCTAATCCTCCGCCTTGCGGCGCCAGCACACCGGGTTCTAGTCCAGGTTGGGGCGCCCGGATCCTGTCCCGGTTGCCCCTCTTCCAGGCCAGCCCTCTGCTGTGGCCAGAGAGTGCAGTGGAGGATGGCCCAAGTGCTTGGGCCCTGCACCCCATAGGAGATCAGGAGAAGCACCTGGCTCCTGCCTTCGGATCAGCGTGGTGCGCCGGCCACAGTGCACCGGTCACGGCGGCCATTGGAGGGTGAACCAACGGCAAAAGGAAGACCTTTCTCTCTGTCTCTCTCTCTCACTGTCCACTCTGTCAAAAAAAAATTTTAAAAAAGCAAAAACATATCCTAAAGTATTTTATAAGATTATGAAGCTTGGGGCCAGAGTTGTGGCATAGTGGGTTAAGCTACCGCCTGCAGCGCTGGCATCCCATATGGGCACCGGTTGCAATCCCAGCTACTCCACTTCTGATCCAGCTCCCTGCCAATGTGCCTGGGAAAGCAGTGGAAGATGGTTCAAGTGCTTGGGCCCCTGCAACCACATAGGAGACCCGGATGAAGCTCCTGGCTCCTGGCTTTGGTCTGGCCCAGCCCTGGCCATTGCAGTCATTTGGGGGATGACCAATAGATGGAAGATCTCTCTCTAACTCTACTCAAATAAATAATCTTTAAAAATATAATCTACAGCATATCCAATCCCAGTTTATATGACATCATAACAAAGAGAATTAACAATCCAGTGTCCTGTAACTACACAAGAATTGAAAACAAGCAATGAAACCATGAACCATCTACCTGGAATGTCATATTTTCATGGTTGGAATAAAAAAGGCTCCAGGACTAAAAGAGGAAGATGTTTCAAATATTTTAAACTCTTTCATATTAAGGTGTACCAAATGGGATGGAGATGGGCTGATTTGGCTGGGTTGGGGACAACTAAAAAGCATTGGTCTTAAATTTGTTAGCCTAACATTTATCATTTTTAAAGACCTTTCTAGTCTCTGCAGTTTCCACATCACCCTAGACAGGAACACATCTTTTTTTGTAATTTGTATATAAATACATATTTGAAAGACAAAGAGAGCTCCCATCCACTGGTTTGCTCCCCAGATATCTAATAGCTTGGGTTGAGCTAGGCCAAAGAGCAGAGCCCAGAACTCAATCTAAGTCACCCTCGTGGGTGGCAGGGACCCAAATACTTGAGCCATGGCCTGATGCCTCTCAGGGTACACATTAGGAGGAAGCTGGGACTGGGAATGGAGCTGGCACTTGAACCCAGGTTCTCTAAAAGTGTCACTGAGTGTCCAAGCAGCACCTTAACCTTAGACCAAAAGCTTGGGTTTGGAACACTCCTAATGATTTCATGTCCCAGTGTAATGCTATCCATACAATCAACACACAATTGTTTAGTCTTTGTGTGGCATGATCCATACACTATCCACGTAGGACCTCTCTGAACTCTCAGTTCTTTGAATTCCTCACCTGCAGTGAGTTTGTCTTCTGCCCCCTGCCTCCCACTCATGCTCATGGCTGGACCCCAGCCCCTTGTCATGACCAGTGACCATAACTGCTCATACTCCAGTGCCAAGTGTTGCCTCCTTGCCTTTAACCTTGGACTTTCAAGCGCCCCCTTTCTGGCAACACTCACAGTCTCTCCCACTAGAGCTTCTGATCCACTGACCCTTCTTCACCTGCTTTATGCAGGCGGAAGCCGCCTGCTGCTTTTCCAGGCATATGAGAGGGTGAGAGGAAGAGACAGAAAGGTCTTCCTTCGGTTGATTCACTCCCTAAACGGACGCAACAGCTGGAGCTGCGCTGATCCAAAGCCGGGAGTCAGGAGCCTCCTCCCTGTCTCCTCTATGGGTGCAGGGGCCCAAGCACTTGGGCCATCCTCCACTGCTTTCCCAGACCATAGCAGAGAGCTGGATCAGAAGAGGAGCAGCCAGGACTAGAACCGGCGCCCATATGGGATGCCAGCACTGCAGGCAGAGAATTAACCTACTGCGCCACGGCACCAGCCCCTCTATTCGTTTTTATAATAAAAAATCTTTATTATCTGGTTGAAATTCAAATTTAAATGGGCATTGTATATAGTGATATTTCAGAAAGTTTGTGGAAAATGGAATTAAAAGAAATTTATTTTGGTGCAAAACTTTTTCCTTTTTTTTTTTTTTTTGACAGGCAGAGTGGACAGTGAGAGAGAGAGAGAGAGAGAGAGAGAAAGAGAGAAAGGTCTTCCTTTGCCGTTGGTTCACCCTCCAATGGCCGCTGAGGCCGGCGCACCGCACTCATCCGATGGCAGGAGCCAGGTGCTAGGTACTTATCCTGGTCTCCCATGGGGTGCAGGGCCCAAGCACTTGGGCCATCCTCCACTGCACTCCTGGGCCACAGCAGAGGGCTGGCCTGGAAGAGGGGCAACCGGGACAGAATCCGGCGCCCCGACCGGGACTAGAACCCGGTGTGCCAGCGCCGCAAGGCGGAGGATTAGCCTGTTGAGCCACGGCGCAGGCCAAAAACTTTTTAAAATCTATGCAATGTCTCCATAATACATTTTTTATTAACTTAACCTTTTGTAAAATTTATTTATTTGAAAGAGAGACAGAAAGAAATTCTCCATTCTCTGGTTCTCTGCCTAAATGCCTGCAATAGCTGGGGATGGGAAGGGCTGAAGCCAGGAGCCCAGAACTCCATCTGGGTCTCCCACATGGGTGGCAGGGGCCCAGCTGCCTGAGCCAATCCCTGCTGCCTCACAGAAGTGCTTTAGTGGGACGCTGCAATCAGGAAAGGGGACTGGAACTCAGGCACTCCAGGCATACCAAACAGCGTGTGAACAGCTGTGCCAAAGACCCATCCCTCACAAACGTTTTGAAGAGTCACATAAGCGTGGGTTTCCAAAGTTCTTTGCAGCAAAATAAACTTATCATTTAATTCCACTTTCCATGAATGTCTTAAAGTAGCTCTTGTTTTTGCTAAATGTAGAAACCCTACAATCATCTTAATTGCTCTCATATACTCCTATTAACTCTATTTCCTCAGCCTCCTCTGACTCAAAACTCCCTTAGCAAAACACAGCTGAGGCTAAAAAGCCTAACTGATAACGCTCTCCCTATCTGCACAGCTGACATGGTTGAAGAGCGCCCCCCATTGGCCAGGTCTCCTGTTAACTCCTGACTGCTGGTCAGAGGGGCCCTCGGCTGCCTGGCGAAATGTCACGGCTGGACCAGGTGGAAGCCATCTGCTGCTTTTCCAGGCACATTAGCAGGAAGCTGGATCAGAAGCAGAGCAATCAAGACCAGAACCAGCACCCTAATACGGGATGTCGCCATTGCAAGTGGCAGCCACTTAACCCTCTGTGCCACAACGCTGGGTCCCTTCAAATCTTGACTTTCTCCTTCAGGCTCGGCCCTGGGTCTTCCTTCACCGTGGGGAATTTCCACTCCCCCCGCCCCGACTCCCACCCCACGTGTATCCCACTTTTTCTTCCCATTTACGTCAATTTCTTGTCAGAGGCAAGCAGGGTGGGTCCACTATGGTCCTGGGCCAGATCCAGCCCTGGCCTGTTTTTGTAACCCCTGCCAGTCAGCGACGATTTTGCGTTTTTTGAACGGTTGGGGGTGGGAATCAGAAGAAAATATTTTGTGATATAAAAATTACATAATCCAAACTTCACTGCTGTTTAAACACAGTTGTGTGGGCCTACAACCACGCCCATTACTTTGTGCATATTCCCTGTCTGCTCCTCAGCGTTAGCGTCGTTGCTATAGAAACCGCGTGACCTGCGCCTACCAAGACAGGCTCCACCCGGCCATTGTAGACTATCCGTGCTCCGCTCCAAGGCCACAGAGTGCCATCCCCTCTCCTCTCCGCAAGGACACCGCCTTACCCTTTCTACCCACCCTGCACAGGCCCAATAAATCCCTCCTATTAATATTCCAAAAAGCTGTCTTTCTCCAGTCTTTAAGTGGCCTGCAATGTGGTGCAGCCACCACGTTAGAGCGCTGGTTCGAGCCTCGGCTGCTCTGCTTCTGATCCTGCTCCTTGCTAATATGCTTAGGAAATCAGCGATTAATGGCCCAATTGCTTGGGTCCCTGTCATCCACTTGGACACTTGGATGCAGTTCCAGTCTGCTGGCTTCAGGCTGGCCCAGCGCCTGCTGTGTGGCCACTTGGGGAGTGACCCAACAGATGAAAGATATGTTAGTCTGCCTTTCAAATAAATAAAACTGAAAGAGAGAGATCTTCCAGCCGCTGGTTCCATTCCCTAAGTAGCTGCAACAGCCAGGACTGGGCCAGGCTAAAGCCAGGAGCCTCTTCCGGGTCTCCCATGTTGGGTGCAGGGGCCCAGGCACTTGGGCCATCCAGCCACTGGGCCACAGCGCCACCTCCATCAAATAAATAAATCTTAAAAACAAATAAGTAAAGCCTCTTGTTTTGGTTCCCCTCTGCCACCACTTGTCAGTACTCCCCTTTGCAGCAAAACTCCCCAGTCCCTCCAAATCCCTCCTAAACCATCTCCCAACACTAGGAACCTGTTGACATCAAGTTACCAAGTCCCTGCAGGGCTAGCTCTGATGACCGTTCTTGGTCGCCTCTTACCTGGTGGCCGGGCAGGCACGTGTGACACACTGGGTCACCCTTTCTGCCTCCAAGTGCTTTCTTTAGATGGCTTCCCAGGCACCACGCCCTCTAGATACGCCTAGCGGGTGGCTGCTTCCTCCCCCTAGTCTCCGGCCTTGTTCCTCTTTTCCTCCTCTTATCACTAGAGAGCCCCGGGACTCTCCCTAGACTCTGCCTGCCCGCTCGTGCATTAGGTCACACAGCCTTCAATCCTATCTCTCGGGCCAATGGCTCCGAAACACAAGTCCCCAGCCCAGTCCTCTCCTGAGGTCCCTGCACCATTATCCCACTGCCTTCTGAGCCCCACCGCAGGAGCAACTAATACGTAACTCAACCTCAACGTTCCAGGAAAAACCAGCGGCACCTACCCTTGATAACGGTGCTCCCCCTCACCCCACCCCCACTTCATTTCCCTTGCCCCTACAAGGATCACGTGGCCTTCATCTCAACACCTGATGCTTTATTAGAGTTTCTTGCTTAGGCGATTTCCAGGCAAACCCCCGACTGGACAAGCCCAGGGCACACAGCAGATTTTGCATGTGAACATGGTGGAAGGTTTTTAGTCAGAAAAACCTGGAGCTTTCTTCTCACCTGTCTGCCCTCACCCAAACTGCCCAAAGCCCTGGTTGTGGGTGATGGATGGGCCGTTACTTTGGAGCCGCAGGATGGGGTGGGCCCCGTGAAGACAAGGCACCATGGAGGGGGCTACAGGGCTAACCAGTAGGCAGCCCTAAGTGGTCCAGGGCTGGGGGCCTTGGGACTGTCCTGGCTGACCTCTAGCCTTGTGAAGGACATGCATGGGTGGGGTGGAGTTTACTGGGAGCGTTCAGGTGCAGCCAATGTGGGAATATTTGTAAATTCAAGCATTAACAAGGGTCCTGAGGGCTTCCAGCCCAGGCCGATAACAGCAGTGGTGATCTTGGTGAGGACAGGGCTCCTGGCCACTGAATGTCACGCCTCAGTGGAGAGTTGTAGGGTGAGGGGCATTGGAGATTGGTGGACACGATGGTAGATTCCTATCAGACAATGAAGCTTTTTTTTTTTTTTTGACAGGCAGAGTGGACAGAGAGAGAGAGAGAGAGAGAAAGGTCTTCCTTTGCTGTTGGTTCACCCCACAATGGCCGCTGCAGCAGGCGCGCTGCGGCCGGTGCACTGCGCTGATCTGAAGCCAAGAGCCAGGCGCTTCTCCTGGACTCCCATGCAGGTGCAGGGCCCAAGCACCTGGCCCATCCTCCACTGCACTCCCTGGCCATAGCAGAGAGCTGGACTGGAAGAGGGGCAACCGGGACAGAATCCAGTGCCTCAACTGGGACTAGAACCCGGGGTGCCAGTGCCACAGGCAGAGGATTAGTCCATTGAGCTGAGGCACCGGCCCAAGACAATGAAGCTTTAAAATGGTTTGCTAGGATTACTTCTGTATTGGGAGTTTCTAATTAAGCATTTAAAAAATATATTAGAAATAAAGATTTGGTGCTGTGGCGTAGCAGGTAAAGCTGCTACCTGCAGTGCTGGCATCCCAAATGGCTGCCAGTTTGAGTCCTGGCTGCTCCTCTTCCAATCCAGCTCTCTGCTATGGCCTGGGAAAACAACAGAGGATGACCCAAGTGCTTGAGCACCTGCACCATGTGGAAGACCTGGAAGAAGCTCCTGGCTTCAAATCGGCTCAGCTTCAACCATTGCAGCCATCTGGGGAGTGAACCAGCGGATGGAAGACCTCTCTCCCTCTGCCTCTGCATCTCTGTAACCTTGCCTTTCAAATAAATAAATAAATCTTAAAAAAAAAAAAATTCAAGCTGCCCAGCCCTACCCAAATCAACATTCCAGTCCAACACTTGGCCCAGAATGAAATCCAAGTTCCTCTCCATGCCAACCTGTCTCCCCTGCCTTGTACCAGCAGCCCCATCCTTCCTTTCAGGCCCAAGTCCTCGCAGTCATCATTGGTCACCTCGGCTCCCCCATGCCACCTTGAATGTGTCGGAAAATGCTATTGGCTGGCTGACCACACTCTCTCCAGTACTGGCCATGTCCCACCAGGCCTCACCTCCCTGCAATGCCTACCTAACACACCCTATGTGATATTCTTCCTCACAAGCAGCCAAAAACAATCCTTTCAGATGGAAGTCAGATCACAGGACAACACAATGGCCTCCTGGTTGCCTCTGGAAGGAGGCAGGTCTGCCCCTTCTTGGTGCCTGGCTGTTCCCTCGACTTGGAATTCTCTTCCCTAGATAGCTGTGTGGCTTACCTCGGTGTTGTTCTCAAGTCTGCTGAAATGTCACCTTTTCACCCACCTTGGGGCCTGGCCCCACAGCCATGCCCTCCTGTTTGACATTGCTCTGCCAACTTCTAACCTATTCTACAGTGTCTTTAGCAATGCAGCTCAGCAGAATGCTGCTTCCACCAGGCAAATTATTTTTGTCTGTTTTGTTCACCTTGATTATTTTGAGTTGAGTGAACAAACGACTTTGTTAAATGACTTTTGCCTTTGAGCCTTTACTTATTTTCTACTCACCGTCAGCGTTAGGTGGAATCACCATTTTATCTAGAAGAACGGCAAACTTTAAAAAGCCTATGTAAATTGCACAAATCACAAGTTATTCACTGAAAAGTAAAATGGGGTGGGAGGTTTCTGGGTACACAAAGGAGATCAAATGGTTTGTTATCTTGCTAATCAATCAGTTCTGTCTAGCGAACACTTTGATCTCCTGAACATGACAACTCAGCAAAGGCCTTGGGACTGTAATTTAGGATGAAATAAACAGGCTGGGATTAGGTAATTCTGTTTGTGCTAATGAGGGACAAAATGGAAATCTGGGTACTGGCAGGGGAACCCAGGACTTTCTAGTTCATTCTGGCAGGATGCTTTTCCAGCCATTTGATCAGACTGCTGGTGGTAACAGTACTTATCTAGCATCCATTTGCTTAGATCAGTATGGGCCAACTCTTCACCACAAACCTCAGGTTCCTGCGAGTCCCATGCCTGAATTTCATGCTCTGGTGAAACCAAGGTGAGATCAAACAGTCCTCAGCCTCAGCTCTCGGCAGCCAGCACTGTGTCTACCAGAACAGGCCACTTTCCTAGAGAGCATGAACCAAGGGCCAAGGGCAGGGACAAGCCCGGGAAGCAGCTGCTGCAGGGGAGGCACAGACACAGAGGAAAAGAGGAGCTCCCCTGAAGTGTTTGTTCTCTCCAAGGCTGTGGACACAGATACTGGGGTTGGTGGCTCTCAGGGTGGCTTAGGGGCTCACGCTGCTCAGGACTCACAGGGAGTCTTCTTGGTCTCCAGATGCCAAGCCTGCTCCATGGAGAATCCTTCCCTCCTCCCTTCCTCCTCAACTCCCTCCCTCTCTTCCTTAGCTGTTGGTTTCCAGTTGTTGTTAAAACTGAGTTTATTAATGTGTTACACAGAGTCAAATGCATCCTCCCCATGTGTATGGATTTATGAATTTTAACAAAGGTACACAGTTCAATAACTGCCCAGACACCATCACCCAGATTCCATCACCCCATCACCCCCAGGTCTCCTAGGCCTCTTGGTAGCCAATCCCTTTGGATGGGATGAATGCAAAATCCTTGTCACTACCTTTGACTGCGTGCTGTGCACCAGTGATGTGACTTCTCTGCACACCAGTTTCTACCTCTTTAGAGTGGAACCAAGGATAAAAACTAACACATAAGGTTGCTGTGAGAAGTAAATACTCAGTGAAAATTCCTTGTCATCATCATCATTACGGTACACAGTTGATGGTCTATAAATCTCAATTTGTTGTGTTGGCTGCTACCGGCTCAAACACTGGAATGTCTCATGCTTGCTTCCAGTCCAGGTGTCAGATACCAATGGACAGTTGGTTTTCTCTAATTTGTGGATTCTGTGAACAAGTTACTGGTGGGTACAAGAGATTAACTAGTCCAGGCCCCTGCTTTTCAGGAGGGGATGAAGTGCTGTTCTTGACTTATGAAGGAGCCATGAAGACCCCTTAGGCTAGTCTACATCAGGATAGCTAATTCACATGGGGCTGGGGGCAAAGGTGGAAGGTGGAAGGAAAATGAGAAATGACAGGAGATGGTGTACAACAGTCACAGTGATCCTAACAGCTAAAAAGTGTTGCTTGCACAGGCCACCCTTCCACCTACACCAGCCCCTGCACCCAAAGTCCAACCAGGTGGTCATCTCCAGGAACACTTCCTCAAAGTGCAGTGGACCTGCCAGGAAGTAGGACACTGATTGTACTAAATTCAAGGGCTCACTGCCTTCCATCATCCTGATTAAATCTAGGAGAAGAGGGTCCTTAATACTTGCTAATCACCCTTTTAACAAGAGCTACCACCCCCCAGCAGGTGATAGCATCAAACTATGTTTAAGGATATCCTTTTTATTTCTGTTGTTTTTATTTTTAGTTACTTTTTACTTGTGGCACATGCTTTTTTCATTTTATGATACCACATAAAATTTCCTTTTACAATGTCTTTAAGTTTTTGTAATGCACACATTTAGCAAAAAATTATTAAGTAAATAATAACAAGATGGTACAGCCAGTCCTCCACATCTGTGCGTTACACATCTGCAGATTGAACCACCTCAGCTGGGAAATTTGCCAAAACAAATTCCAGAAAGTTCCAAAGAGTAAAATTTTAATTTCCTACATGCCGAGGCTTATACTGAATCCACACAAATGAAGTGAGGGGTAGGTCCACCTGCTGTAAAACCCTGCCATTTCACAGGTCCTCAGCCTCTGTCAAGTGCTTGTTTATGTTTTGCCTTGAGTCTCTTTCATAGAAATCACCCGATTATGGCAAAAATGGTAAAGGCTGCTTACAAGTGATTGAGTGTAGAGTGATAGGATCCCTGAACTAGCAACAGCTTGGCTTAACTTTTTAAAATTAACTGTAGGGGGTAGACATTGTGGCACAGCAGGTTAAGCCACTACTGCGGATGCCTATATACCATATCTGAGTGCCTGAGATTGAGTCGTGGCTCCTTTTCCAATCCAGTTTTTTACTGAAGTGCCTGGGAGGCAGCAACTGATGGTCCACATACTTGGGTCTCTGTTGCTGCTTTTTTTCTTTTTTCTGTTGGCAGGCAGAGTGGACAGTGAGAGAGAGAGACAGAGAGAAAGGTCTTCTTTTTTCCGTTGGTTCACCCCTCAATGGCCGCTGCGGCTGGCGCACTGCTCTGATCCGATGGCAGGAGCCAGGTGCTTCTCCTGGTCTCCCATACAGGTGCAGGGCCCAAGCACTTGGGCCATCCTCCACTGCACTCCTGGGCCACAGCAGAGAGTTGGACTGGAAGATGAGCAACCGGGACAGAATCCGGTGCCCCAACTGGGACTAGAACCCGGGGTGCCGGCGCCACAGGCGGAGGATTAGCCTATTGAGCTGTTGCGCCCACCATATTCTATTGCTTTGTTTCATTCAGTTCCACCCCAATTACCCTAACTCCATAAACTCCCAAACCTCTCTCTCTGTGGGGAGATTGATTTGGGCCTCAGTGTGACATGCCCCTTTCTCCTAAGGCCTGTGGTAATAATAAATGTTCTTTCTCAGATGTGAGTCCTTTTTTCACATCAGTAATTGTGTGTGAGCACAAGGACCTGTCCAATAATGTCTTGGCCCAGATTTGGATGTCGTGGGTACCTGGGGAGTGCACCAGTGGATGGAAGTTCTCTCCATCTCTGTCTCTTCCTCTCTGTCATTTTGCCCTTCAAATAAATGAGTAAATAGGGGCTATTGTGGCATAATGGGTTAAGCAGCCACCTGTGATGCTGGCATCCCGTGTGAGTGCTGGTTCCAGTCTTGGCTGCTCCAATTCTGATCCACATTTCTGCTAATATGCCTGTTAAGGCAGAGAAAGATGGCCTCAGTGTTTGGGCCCCACACCCTTTTGGGAGATGGATGAAGCTCCTGGCTCCTGGCTTAGGCCTGGACCAACTTTGGCCATTGCAGTCATCTGGAGAATGAACCAGAAGATAGAAAATCTCTGTCTCTCTGAAACTCTGCCTTTCAAGTAAATAAATAAATAAATCTTAAAAAAAAAAACTCACTTCTAGAATTTCGTATGAATAGTAAGTGCCTCCTAACAGATGAGAATAGTTTGGAATTTGAAAGTTGCTTAATAAATGTGGAATCAAATATGGAGTTAGAACTTGTTGAATACCTACCATGTATCAAGTGTTGCAGAAATGGGACAATGGTAAAAGATGGACAAGGTCAAGGGCTTGCAAACTCATGGAGACAAAAGAAAATAGATGAACAAAGACAATTTCAGAAGGTGGTTCAGGATGAGGAGAGGGTCAGATTATGTGTGTGCATGTGTGTGTATGCATACATGTGCACAGGTGATTAGCAAAGACCTCTTTAAGAAGGTGACATTTGAGTTAAGACCTGAAGGATGTATGGGTTCCAGAGGAGATCTGGAGGAAAGCATTCAAAGTACCGGGCAATGCTGAAGCTGAAGCAGGCCTTTTAGATCAGGCGCTAGGAGAGAAGCCTGTGGGGCTGGGGGCAAGAGTGAAAGGGCCAAGTAGCCTACAAACACTTTCTCCCATTCTGTCAGTCGTCCCCTTCACTGGGAAGACACACTGTGTATGGACAGAAATATCACACGTTACCCCATAAATATGTACAGTTATTGTTAATAAAATGTTTTTAATGTTTTAGAAAGCAAATAAATTTGAAATTAAAAAAATACTTAATGCTTAAAAAACGTGAGAGGGGAGAGGATAAAAGGCATTCAGCCCTGTGTGCTTTAGATGCCCTGAATTCAGAGTCACACTCAATCACAAAGTCTGTGACCTTGAGCAAGCTACTTAACATCTCTATGGCTTGATTTCTGCATCTGTAAAGAGAGGAAACTCCTGGGTAACTGCAATTCACAGAGGCTTTTTTAAAAAGATTTGTTTATTTGAAAGGCAGAGTTAAAGAGAGGGAAAGGGAGAGAGAGAGGGAGAAAGAGAGGGAGAGAGAGAGATCTTCTATCTCTTGATTGGCTCCCCATAAGGCTTCAATTATTGGGGCTGGGCCAGGAACTTCATTGGGATCTCTCATGTAAGTGCAGGGGCCCAACCACTTGGGCCATCCTCTGCTGCTTTCCCTTGCACATTAGCAGGGAGCTGGATGGAAAGTAGAGCAGCAGGGACTGGAAACCCTGCCCATGTGGGACGCTGGCATTGCAGGCAGCGACTTAACCAGTTATGCCATAATGCCGACCCCAATTCACGGAGTTACAAAGATGACATGAGAGATCTGAATAAAGCATAGGGTGGAGGCATGTGGTCATTCCACCGTAAATAGTGGTTGTTGGCACCAATGTGTCCACCTTCATGACTGACTGTTGACCACTAAGATTCCCTCTGTTCAATATTGGAGGTCTATGACGACTTTTTCTAAGTTGAGACATAACAAATCAGAGGTTTACCACTATGGCACCCTGAGCCAAACTTCTCCTGCTGCCTTTTTTTGTAAACACCTCAAGAATAATGTTAACATATTTAAATGATTGGGGAAGAAACCAAAATAGGAATATTTCCTGGTGCATGAAAAATATATGAAATTCATATTTCAGCATCTATAAATAAAGTTGCGCTGGAACACAGCCATGGTCTCCTGTATGTGTTGCTATGCCTTCTTTTTCCCTCCAGAAGCAGAGAGAAGCTTTGAGAGTTTCAGTGACAACCATATGACCCACAAAACAAAATTGTTACTATCTGGCCCTTCGCAGAGAAAATTTGTCTACCACTTTATTTATTTATTTATTTTTAGGATTTATTTATTTATATGAAAGGCAGAGTTACAGAGGCAGAGGCAGAGAGAAAGAAGCCTTCCACCTGCTGGTTCACTCCCCAAGTGGCCGCAGTGGCTGGAGCTGAGCCAAATCCAAAGCCAGGAGCCAGGAGCTTCATCCTGCATCCACCACTTTAGTACGTCACATTAGTTAGGGGTATGGTTTTGGAGACAACTGCATTACCTGGAGGCTGAATTCCCTTCTAAGCAGAAGGGTATAAGTCCCTCAGGAGGTTGCTATAAGAATTAAAAACGTTTGTTCTGGGGCATGCATTTGGCCTAATGGTTAAGTGACTTGTTAAGATGCTTGCATCTAACATTAGAGTAACCGGGTATGCTACTCAGTTCTCACTCTTGACTCCAAGTTCCCTTTTACACAGATCCTGAGAAGTAGTGGTGATGGCTTAATTAACTGGTTTCCTGTCACTCATATAGGAGACCTGGGTTGAATTCCCTGATCCAGGATTTGGCCGGTCCCAGCCCCTGCTGTTGCAGGCATTTGGAGAGTGAACCAGTGGATGGAAGATCTCTTTCTCATTCTCTTGTTCTCCTGCTCTTTCCCAAATAGGTAATGTATTAAAATTTCTTTGTTTTATAATTGAAGTTCAACAAATATTTGAAAATGAAGAAAAAAAAACAATGAAGATGAGGATGAAGTTTTTCCACTGTCTGAACAACAATTTTACTGCTTAAGTTACGTGCATATTTTCCATGGAAATCTCTCTTCAAGCTGGAAGTCAGCCTGTCTTTTAAAGTTCAACTTGCTGGACTGGAGCTGTGGCGTAGTGGGAAAAGCTGCCACCTACAGTGCAGGCATCCCATATGGGCTCCAGTTCGAGAACCGGCTGCTCCACTTCTGATCCAGCTCTGCTATGGCCTGGGAAAGCAGTACAAGATGGCCCAAGTCCTTGGGCCCCTGCACTCACATGGGAGACCCAGAAGAAGCTCCTGGCTCCTGGTTTCGGATGGGCACAGCTCCAGCCATTGCAGCCAACTGGGGAGTGAACCAGTGAATGGAAGACTCTCTCTCTCTCTCTCTCTCTCTCTCTCTCTCTCTCTCTCTCTGCCTCTCCATCTCTCTGTGTGTAACTGTCTTTCAAATAAATAAATCAATCTTTTTTAAAAAGAATTATTGTAGAATTAATCATCTTTAAACAAGCATGACAACAAATAAAAAATGATCCTAGCAGCTCAGTAAGCATATGTAGAAATGAATTATACTCAGAACTCTTGGTTTGGGATTAGAATATCAAAAGATCCATTCAATTACTCTTGGATTATGCAGAAGCATTTTTTTTTAAAGCCAGTGATCCCCAAAACATAAACACCCAAACAAAACTCAATCAGCTCTTTTCTCCATTTTTATCTGTTCACATTTGAAGAGAACTTGGGACAGCCCCATGAGCGGCTGACTGGCACACACCAGCACCCCAGGACATCCTGCTGCCACTGCAGTCTTAGCCTTGACTCCAGGTTCCTAGCCATGCATTTATTCCGCCCTTCCCAACAGTGCCTGGCACACAGCAGGTTCTCACTCAAAAAGAAGCAGAAAGTATCTAGAAAACAAGTGGCCTGTTTTAGAAAGCTCTAAATTTATTCAAAGTTAAGAGATGCCACTCTGCATAATCTTTTGCAAGTTAAAAAAATAAAAAACAACTCTTCTGTGTTCCCAGTCACTGCACAAGCTGCTGCGTGCTTTTTCAGGACCAGCCTCTGCCCCTCCAATCTTCTCTCCCTCTCCCTCTGCCCTCAGTATTACTGTAAGTGTGTTTCTAAACCCTCTGTCCTCTCTCCCCAACGCCCTCCCTGTGCAGGCTTCCCTTCCAGGTTTCAGGTCCT
This sequence comes from Sylvilagus floridanus, assembly GCA_949820135.1. Classification (NCBI taxonomy): domain Eukaryota; kingdom Metazoa; phylum Chordata; class Mammalia; order Lagomorpha; family Leporidae; genus Sylvilagus; species Sylvilagus floridanus. The sequence continues at coordinate 111,851,512 of OX463227.1, read as the reverse complement.
TGCTGTGGGTGAGGCTGGTTGGATGGGCAGATACCCAGCAACACTCAAGGGGCAGGGCTGTGCTTTGCATTTATGGGAGAATGGCCAATTGGCTTTTTTCTTAGTCTAGTAGAGGATCATTGTCATTTTTGTTCCATGGACACCTGTTCAGAGCCAAATATTTGTCTTGGATTTGCCCATGGCCAGGTGGGCTTGCCTCCTCTCCAGCCCCAGGCTGCTGGGTCTGATGACTGCACCATCTGTCTGTCTGTGGATCATCAGGAACAGGAGGCAGGGCATGTGACTAGGGTGGGGGATTGATGGAGGCCTAGCTCCTCAGAGTGTGGGCACCAAACCCCCAGGGGAGGAAGTTTGGGTTCGTGATAGGTGAGGATCAGCCAGGCCCTGGGAGGTAGGGATGGGGGAAGAGAATGTAATCATGCTGCTCTGGGGTGAGCCATGTTCCTTCTGACAAAACATCCTCCCTGCTTCCATCCCCCACATCACCCCACAGTGATTCCAGAAAGGAAGAAGAAACAGAGGCAAAGGGATTCTGTTCTGCGGATCGGAGAAAGGAGAGGCAATGGTGCTCCGGGCTCAGGGAGACTGTGGGAGTCTGTTGTAGTCACCGCTTCCCTGCTCTGTGTGGAAGGGTGTTGGGCCAGGGTCCATTTCTTGTCTTTGACTGTCGAGCCTGTGTACCGGCCATGCAGGACACAGACAGGACCCCAGGGGTCTCCAGCCAGTGCCTGTCATCTCCACAGAACTCCAGACACCCTCATCCTGCCCTGCACCCAGCTGGTAGTTTGTACCCATGCCTCAGGCAAAAACGCCAGCATCCCTATCACACTGTACCCGACAAAGGCCCAGTAGGCCGGTGAGGAGATGGTAGGCAGCCGGGAGATGGGGTGGGCACGCTCCTCTCCTCAGCACTCTCCCACAGCCCAGCTGCCCATTCTCCAGGCAGCCCAGGCTGCAGGTTTTTCCTTCCACGTGCACGCAGACTTCACATCTGAAATTCTTGTTTCTAAAGATTTGTTTATTATTTATTATTTATTTGAAAGGCGGAGTCACAGAGAGACTGGGGGAGACAGAAAGAGAGATCTTCCATCCACTGGTTCACTCCTCAATGCCCACAACAGCTGGGGCTCGGCCAGGCCAAAGCCAGAAGCCAGGAACTCCACTTGGATCCCCCATGTGAGTGACAGGGACCAAGTACTTGGACCATCATCTGGTGCCTTCATTGTGCATTAGCAGAGAGCTAGATCAGAAATGGAGCACCTGGGACTTGAATTAGGCACTGTGATCTAGGATGTGGGCTTACCAAGCCGAACTTAACTTGCTGTGTCACTAAAGAATGAAGGCCAGTGGAGTAAAAGATGGAAGTCAGGAATTCTGATGGCCTAGAAGTAAATGCTTTAAAAAAATCTGGGAAAATAACTGTAAAATGACAGGAGGACCAGCAGCTATTGGAGAGGACAGGACATCTGATGATTTCTCTGGATAGGTTAAATATCACAAGGTGTTCCATAGTAAATACAGAATAGACCACTTCTGATTAGTGACAGCTTGATAGTTCTAATAAAAGATCTTAGTCTGGATAACTTGACTAGTCTCATTTTGACCTAAGTGTTCATTATTGGCTCAGTAAAGTTGTGAAAGGGTCACTTACGTTTCCACATGTGATACTTGGAGCATTTCTGATCTGGGTGATACAAGTCTCCTTCCAGAAAGTTCAGTGGTGAGAGAAAAAATTCTAGCAACTGTTGAACACTTTTACAAAGGTCTCCGAGCAGAAAATCTAATCATATCAGATAAAAGTGTATCACTACCAAGAAGAAAAAAAGCACTCTTTATGCTACAGACTCAATGTCCATGTGTCACCACACTTCATATGTTCACTCCCAATCCTCAATATGACAGTGCAGTAGTCCCACTGTCCCAAGCACAGTTTCACTTTTGATGGTTTTCAGTTATCACGGATCACTCTGATCTGAAAATATTCAATGAAAATTCCAGATATACACAAGTTTGTAAGTTTTAAATTGTGTGCTGTTCTGAGTAGAATGATGAAATCTTGCTTCACTGTGGACCCAGCACATGAACCATCCCTTCACCCCCCGTAACCATGCTGTATGTGCTACCTGCCCACGGGTCACTGCCATCTTGGTTATTGGGTTGACTGTCATGATATTTATATATATCCCAGTGCTGGTATATGGAGTGCATGCCACCTGCAGTTTCAGGAATCCACAGGGGGGTCTTGGAACATATTCCCCCATGGATAAGCAAGGGGCTCCTGCATTAGGAGTTGGTAACTTTGAGAGCTGACTAGGTCGTGAGAACAAAGCGCTCATGATTGACATCAGTGCAGGCCCTGGGGAGTTCCCTGTCCCTTCCGCCATGTGTGAACGCAGCAAGAAGAGAGCCAGGAAATGAGTTATCACCAGACCCCAAATTTGCCAGGGCTTGATCTTGAACTTCCCAGACCCCAGAACTGTGAGAAATAAATTTTCTGTCATTTGTAAGTCACCACGTCCATGATGTCCTGTTATAGCAGTCCAAGCAAGCTAAGACACTTGATATAATCATACATGTCATATTATATGTATCATAGATTCCTCTCATTTTAAAAGAACAGAAAGGGGCAGGCATTTAGCCTCGCCATTAAGATGCCAATGAAGACACACGGGTCACATAGCAGTGCCTCCAACTGATACCCAGCTCTGGATCCTGACTCCAGCTTCCTGCTGATGTGGCTCCTCAGGGGAGCAATGATGACTCAAATAATTGGGTCCCTGACATGCACCTGACATACCTGGATTGAGTGCCCCCGGGCTTTGGCCTGGCCATTGTAGGCAGTGGTAGGGAGCACTCTCTCTCTCTCAAACTAAAGAAAAAAATTAAAAAGAAGAACAGAAATCAGGTGGCTTATAAGCACTGTGTAAAACACAAGGACACTGTGAGGAATGGGATGCATCTTAGTGGGGCCAAACACAAGGCAGTCTCCTTGAGAAGCCTCCCATGCATTCGCAGGCTAGACTCAGCGACCCTCTCTGTGTCCTCGCTGGGCCCTGTCACCACATGTCCCACATTGTCCCAACAGCGTTTACTGCTGTGCCTGTTCCAAGGTCTCATCCATGCTCCATGTCCTGGCGCCTAGCCCCTTGCCTGGCGCCCAGCAGGCACCTGAAAATGGAAGGGGAAGTGGATGAGCCATGTTAAGAGAGGTCAGTTGGGAAATGGGGGCCTCCCAACTCCTTCAGTCTCTACCTTCTTATCGCCCTAAAAATAAGAAGCATTTGTGTGAGAAAGATAGTGAGGGAGGACAGAGATTTTCCATTCTTTGGTTCACTCCCCAAATGGCCTCAACAGCCAGGGCTGGGCCAGGCCAAAGCCAAGAGCTGGAACCCCATATGGGTCTCCCAGATGGGAGGCAGGGACCCAAGCACTTGGGTCATTTTCTTCTGCTTTCTAAATTTCTTTCTTCTTTCTAAATTCTTTAGCAAGGAGCTGGATTAGAAGTGGAGCAACTGGGACTTGAACTGGCGCCCACATAGGATGCTGGCACTGCAGGCGATGGCTTTACCTGCTACACCACAGCCGCTGGCTCCTAGTAGACATGGTCTTTATATCCTTCGAGTAAGATTTTCCCCTCACATGTCTATGGATTATTTATAAGAAATTTTTGGTATTTAGTCTCAAATAAAAACATCTAACAAAATTTTAAGATTTTAGCAGTTTTAAGATTTTAAATAAAGCCTCATACCAAAAATTTTAAAGAAGTTTTGATCACTACACAATAAAATTAGATATAAATAAAAGATAATTAAATATTTTAATTACCTGTAAATTAAGAAACACTCATTTATGAAAAAGCTAGTGAGAAAAATCAAAACAGATTATGAACATGTAGAATTTAATGAAAAGGAGAATACTTTATGTAAAATAGAAAAGAAACTTCAAGAATTGTATTCCAAATAAATTTTATAACCATGTACACATTAATGTCCAAAGAAGAAAGTCTAGGAGCTGGTGCTGTGGCGCCGGGGGTGCTTCTGCTCCAGCTCCTTCCTGATATGCCTGGGAAAACAGCAGAAGATGGGCCTATGCACCTGGACCCCTGCCTCCCATCAGGAAGACCCACATAGAGTCCTAGCTCGTGGCTTTGCCCTGGCCCAGTCCCACCTGTGAGGCTGTTTGGGGAGTGAACCAATGGATGCAAAATCTCTGTGTACTTTCTGCATCACCCTGACTTTCAAATAATTAAGTCATGAAAGAAAGAAAGAAAGAAAGAAAGAAAGAAAGAAGAAAGAAAGAAAGAAAGAAAGAAAGGAAAAAGAAAGAAAAAGAAAGGAAGGAAGGAAGGGTCCCTGAAGACTTACAGTTGTTGAGCCTATAGAAAAAGAAATTGAAAACCAAAGAAGGCTAAAACAACAGTAATAAAAAACTTGGTACTCATCTTAATAAATTAGGTAAACACCACAGATATTCTTTTAAAAGGTATGAAGAGTGAAGTAATAAAGACAAAAGCTAAAAGTGATTAATTATAATCAGAAACTATAAAGAAATATAAAGTAAAACTAATCAGAAGCTTGATTCTTTGAAAAGATAAAAAAGATAAACTTCTTTTGAGCCAGATTCTTTTTAAAGGATCTTCCTCTTTAAAAATTCACATTTGCTGTAAATGATACAGAAAAATTGGAATGAGAAAGATGTACACATTCACCAGCACCGACATGACTAAGGAATTACAAGCAGCTGTAATATTCAGCTCCACGGAAACAAATGAGAACTGGAGGAAGTCGGCTTAGAAAAATAGAAATGTCAGACCTGGTTCCAAGGAGACATAAAACAACTTGAATAAACTAATTGATTGCCAGGAAGGAGACTGAAAAGGAATTTAGATATTAACTATGAAAAAACTTCTGTGTTACCTTTAAAGAGCAGCAAAGTTTCAGTATTATCTAAACTATCACAGATCACAGAAAAAACAAAGCCCTTAGTTCATCTTACCAAACAACATAACCTTAATAGTAATACTTAATGAAAAAAGAGACAAGAAGAAATGATAGACCAATCTTACTTACAAATGTGAATGACAGTCCTAGGCATTACCAAATAAATACAGCACAATTGTAAAGGACTAACACCATCTGACCTTTTTTTTGGGAAGATTTGTTTATTTGAAAGCCAGAGTTACACAGAGAGGAAGAGACAGAGATCTTCCATCTGCTGGGTTACTCCCCAGATGGTTTCAACATCTGGGGCTGGGCCAGGTGAAGCCAGGGGTTAGAGAGCTTTTTCTGGGTCTCCCACATGGATGCAGGGGCCCAAGCACTTGGGCCATCTTCCACTGCTTTCCCAGGTTCGTTAGCAGGGAGCTGGATCAGAAGTGGAGCAGCTGGGACTCTAATTGGTGCTCATCTGACTATTTAAAGTGTAACCTTGGAATGTAAGGGTGAACAATATAAGGAAACCCTCATCAAAAAGCATTATATTATCAGATTAAAGGATTAAAATCCCCTCATTTATATGTATAGATGATAAAAAGCCTTGATAAATTCAGCTGTCAGCCATAATAAAATATCTTAGTAAACCAGAAGATATTTGGGTGTTGAACCCTCGCCAGCAAGGGTCCAACCCACGGAGTCACGACACGACCGCTGTTGATCGGTTCTCAAGGAACTTTTATTTTTAGTGATAGCAGAAGGAAAGGAGAGAAAGAAAAAAGAAAGAGCAGAGAGAGAAGCAGCCGAGAGAGAGAAAGAGAGAAAGACTGAAGAGGCTGCCCCCTTTCAGCCCCTATTCCGGTCTCTTATCCATCCATTAAAATCATGACTCTCTCATGGTACAACAACATTTTTGAAATCCATGCATTTGTACCCAAAATATTTTTGTGCCAAAATAAGTGCAGACTTATTAATTACCTTTTCCATGAACCTCTAAAAGTATCATGTCTAATTGAATGCTTTGCTGTTGCTAACTTAAACTTCTAAATGATTTTGAAACAAAACACCCCGCATTTTCATTTTGTATTGAGCTCTGCCAATTTTGCAGTCGGTCCTGAGGATAGATTAGCATTCATCTCTGTCAAGTATTTTGCTGCCTAGCACAGATGAACTTTGACACACTGGAGGGTTGTTGAGTTGATTAAAGAAGGCAACATTAATTTCTTGGTGCCCAATTCAGTGTTTCTAGGCATTGTTATTCTCAAGTCTTCTCAGAAATGGGTGCCTTTACTTCCACAATGGAAACTAAATCAATGGTTTTCAAATATAGCTACTTCTGAATACTATTCAGCCTTTAAAAGGAAAAAAATTCTGGGTCCAGTGTTGTGGCACACTCAGGCATACTCATAAGCCAACATATGAGCCACAGTCATTCCATATGGGTGCTGGTTCAAGTTCCAGCTGCTTTACTTCTGATCCTGCTCCCTGTGGCTGGGAAAGAAGCAGAAGATAGTCCAAGTTCTTGGGCCCCTGAAACCACCAGGGAGACCCAGAAGAAGCTCCTGGCTCCTGGCTTCATCCTGGCCCAGCCCTGGTTGTTGTGGCCATTTGGGGAGTGAACCAGTGGCTGGAAAATCTCTCTGTCTCTCCCTCTCTCTATGTAACTCTGCCTTTCAAATAAATAAATAAATCTTAGAATAGAATAGAAAAGGAAGGAAATTATGACACATAGTACAACACAAATAAGCCTGAGGATGCTGTGCTAAATGAGATAAGACAGTCAGAAAACTGTAGATTCCACAAAATGAGAGACCTGGAATAGTCAAATTCACACAACCAGAAAGTGGAGTGGTGTTTGCTGGGGGCTGGGGAGAGTGAGTTATGGCAGTTATTGTTCAATAGGTACAGAGTTTTAGTTTTGCAAGAAGAAAATATTCTGGAGTTTGATTTTACAACCATGTGAATAAATTTAACTCTACCAAACTGGACACTTGAAGATGGTCAAGATAGGACATTTTGTATGTATTTTACGGCAATGCAAAGTTTTTAAAATGGTGATAGATTTTGAAAACTTACGTTTAGAGGTGCAGAGCAGAACGTGCCAGATGTTTTCTTCCACAGTAGGAGAGACAGGAAGTATGAGATTCCTAGATGGCTAATAAGAGATTTGCTATCAGAAAAGACGGATTTCAAAGGCTTAGTGCACTATCGCACATTTTTACCTCCAAAGAATTCTACCTTGTGAACTTTATTGTGTTGTTCTGAGGTTTCTCCAGTGTGTTCTTGCCTTATCGCCATGAGGGTTTTTTCCTGTTTTCAAACACATGTTTTCTGAGAGCCTGCAATGCATGAGGCACTGGAACACAATGAGTCTAAGCACATTTCCTTCATTCCTTGCCCTCATTGAGATAAGGTTTCTGAGAGGCAAACAGCTCAGCATCCACCTGTCTTGTGATAGATGTCCTGAAGCAGACACTGAGGGTGCCGGGAGGGACGTGAGCAGCGCCTGTGGCTTAGACTAGAGGGCAGGCAAGTTTGCTGTGATTGCAGAAGCTGCAACATGGCTGTAAGTTCTTTAGGCCCCCTCCCCATGAGAAGTGGGCTCTGTTTACCCTCCTTCTGAACACAAGTTGGTCCTGCGACTTGTTTTGGTCACTAAAATGCAGAATTTGTGAGGCATGTAACTTTTGAGTATGCGCATTAAGAGGTCTGCAGCTCCTGCCTTTGCCATGTACTCCCTGGGAAGCCAGCATCACGTAGGGTCTGACTACCTGAAGACCACCGTGCTGTGAAGAAGAGCAAGTCAGAAGTGTAGAGAGGCCACGTGAAGGAGCAGCAGGCACCAGACAAGGGACAGAAACCTCCTTGTGTCTTCCATCTAGACCCAACCACCAGATGTACATGGCTGAGTCAATGGCCTGAAAGGACCCACATAGGGCTCAAGTGCTGAGCTGGGCCTTCATTTCTGTCTCCTAGAATCATGAGCAAATCAAATGGATATTTTTTGGGGGGGAGCACTGTATTTGGGTGGTTGGTTACATAGCTATAGCTAACCAAAACATTGAGGATGTGATCTTCGGCTAACAAAGAGGTGAAGTTTGAGGTTCAGGACATAAACAAGGTTCCCTATGTTGCATCATGGCAGTGATGTTCTGATTGGGTTTTACAGAACCATTGCTGGATCCCTAAGGAAGAAGGGGAAGGGGTATGGTACTGACCACTCACAGAGTGGGGTTGCAGGTGACAGATGCAGTGCTCTTCACCAAGCAATGGAGACTTAGCTTCTCTGAGACTTGTGGCTGCAGTGGTGGAGAGATGAATTTATAACACCTGAAAGCAAAAAGATTTGAAGATTGTTCATATGAAAATAAATAAACATAAGCCAATGTCTTCTCTGGGTTTATATCACTAGCCTATCTATAAATTTGGAAACTTTTCAGCCTTTCTGGGACCTGTACTGGTCTCTCTGGCACTCAATACTTCCACTCTGGATTCCTGGGGTTGCTATCAGTCTACTCCCAAAAGCCCAGCTGTAGTGTCCAGGGACACCATGCTTTATCAAATAGAAGACCTGAAATTCTGCCTCTACTACATCACCAGTCACAATGCCTGCCTCCCTTCAGAAAGATACACCTTCTAGTCAGATCTTCTCTTACCATCCTTATCAGGAAAGGAGCTTAAAAATGAGATAATACATAGTTCCCAGTTAATAATAATCACTTCTATTTATTGCACAATATTTTGGCCCTGTATCTCATTTTTAATATAACTCCATGAGCATGAGCCCTGTATCCCGGTCATGTAACCTAAGGCTCAAAAAATTTAAGAGCCTGGTCAGTTTACATTCCCACAAGCAACAGGGCCAGGATGAGCCTTCTGGAGAGGGAAGAGATTCCCTTGTAAGTGCTCCAAATCATTCAGTAGGGAAGGCCTAAGTTCATAGGCCACCTCTCTAGTGGTGGGAAGGCTTTAGCTTTTTTTCAGATAAAGTCTTTCTTTGAAAAGCATCTTGGGGAGGTGGGGTGCTGACATGTGCTGCAATGGTTAAGATGTTGCTTAGAATACGCATATCTCATATCAGAGTGCGTGAGTTCAAGATCTTGTTCTACTCCTGATTCCAGCTCCCTGCTAATGTACATCCTCAGAAGCAGTAGGTAAAGGCTGAAGTACTTGAGTCCTTATCACCAAAATGGGAATTCTGGATGTAGTTCTGGGCTCCTAGCTTCAGCATGGTCTAGCCCTAGCTATTGCAAGCATTGTGGGGGTGGGGGGACTGAACCAATGAAGGGAAGACCTCTCTCTATATATTGATTGATTCATTCATTCATTCTCTCTCTCTCTCTTTCTCTCTCTCTCTCTCACTCTCTCCCCACCTCCCTCCCTCCCTGCTAGCATTTGGGGGCTGAACTAATGAGGGGAGACTTCTCTATATATACTCATTCTCTCTCTATCTCGTTGCTAGCATTTGGGGAGTGAACTAATGGAGGGACGATTTTTCTTGCTCCCCCTTTGCCCACTCTCTGTCTCTCTGCATTTCAAATTAAAAAGAAAAAGGGCTTGGGGTCAATGAGATAGCACATGAAATTGTGTTATTTAACACAAATAGCCTTTTCTGAAATGATAAATCCATTTATGAAAGGAATTTGCCTAGTTATAGAGAGTACATGCTTTGTATGCAGAACATAGAGGTCATCACTATGAGTCAGAAGGTGTGAGTTCTTGCGGGCATTTAGCCAAGCAGTCATGCTAGTCAAGATGCCTATGTCCCACATCAAAGTGCCTGGGTTCTATTCTTGGCTCCAGCTTCCTGCCAGTGCAGGCCCTGGGAGGCAGTGGTGATAATTCAAGTCTTTGTGTTCCTACCACTCACATTGGAGACCTGGATTAAGTTCCTGGCTCCTGGTTCCAGCTGTTGCAACATTTTGGGCATGAAGAAGTGGATAGGAGTTATTATATCTCTTTGTCTTTCTCTCTCTCTCTGCCTCTCAAATGAAAAAAAATAAGAAGTATTGAGTTATTATATCTCTTTGTCTTTCTCTCTCTCTGCCTCTCAAATGAAAAAAAAATAAGAAGTATAAGTCTACTTCTGAGCTACAACTTCATGACAAATGGCTTTGCTATTAACAATTTTAACAGCCTGGTTTGTCTCCTTTACCAGATTGAGACTCATTCAAACTGTTCTGATCCTCTATGTATCTCTAATATCTGGTACAGGGCACCAAAATATTTGAGGGTGGAAAAATGTAGAGGAGCAGAAGAAAGGAGGAGAGGATTTACTGTGTGGCACCAGCCGTAGGGTGAGCACCACGACTTAAAACAGTTTGCAGTGTTTGTAGAAAAGGTTTGTTGTTGCTCTGAGTGCCAAGTTTCTTAGGAAATGGGATCTGTAGCAAGGGCTTCTTTTGCATCAAGGGCACAGAAAATGGAATTGGTGTGGATACACAATCCAGTGCCTTGGCAAATTTCTGTTCTACTTATTCTTCCCAGAGCAACTGACACCACAAAACGACCAAGAGATGGAGCGAGAGGAAGGCTGTCCACGAGGACTCGGGCTGCTTCCTTGTCCTTCACCTTTGTGTAGAACAACGAGAAGGCAGAGCTGCCACTAACACGCTGTGCAATTGAGACTTCGTTTCCTGCCACTAAGCTCACCTAGTATTTGTTCTTCAGTGTCCTCAATTCTCCCTACCTTTGCAGAGCTGACTCCCATTTTAGGATTGTGCCAGGATTTAAGCTGGGAGTGTCAGCTGCAGAGGGCAAAGCAGTGAAGCTAATAAGCTCACCAATCCTGCTCCTCGCAGACGGCCTCGCTTGTGAAGGAGAAGGCATTATTTTTAGAATTCCTTACTGGCTCTTGCCCTGTACCCTGAGGGATTAACTCCTTGTGTCTCGCTTATGCTTCACCTGTGTTCCTCCTGCAGTCACTCCTGGGAAGCGCACACTTACCACTTAGACCCACATCAGGTATTTGAAAATGTCCCCAAATCTGCCTCTGCCTCTGTCTCAGCTCTTGCCTTCCACCCTGCTTTAAATTCATCCACAGTCAGTTTCCAGGCTAGTTAGGAGGAGGGGAGAGCATCATGCAATAAGCCTTGAATGATCTTTTGTTTTGTTTTGTTTTAAGATTTGTTTGTTTGAAAGGCAGAGTTACAGAAAGACAGAGGCAGAGGCAGAGAGAGGTCTTTTGTCTGCTGGTTCACTCCCCAAATGGCTGCAATGGCTGGAGCTGGGCTTGATCCAAAGTCAAGAGCCAGGAGCTTCCTCCAGGTCTCTCATGTTGGTTCATGGGCCCAACAACTTGGACCATCTTCTACTGCTTTCCCAAGCATGGCAGAGAGCTGAATGGGAAGTGGAGCAGCCAGGACTCAAACTGGCGCCCACATGGGATGTCAGCACTGCAGGCTTTATCCACTACGCCACAGCGTCTACCTCTTGCATGATGTTTAAAGAACAGTTTAACCCTCCCGGTGTCTATAAAGGGTGCCTTCACTGGACCTTTGAAGAGATTCTAATGTTCCTTTTCTTATGTCACAAATTACAGAGGCTGGGGTAAAAGGATGAGGGAAGCGCACAGGTCAGCTTTGGGGGCATTTAAGGCCTTTGTGGTCTTTAATGGAATGGGCAGAGGGCGTCACTGCTAACTTGCAAATCTATAAAATAGAGATGTAGCTTCATCCCGTGATTCGTTATGTGAAATTACCCTAGACTAATCTTAAAAAATACAATTCCAGGGGCATAGAGGGAGGTTGGATAAAGTATATCAAAATGCAATCACAGGGAGCGGTGTCGTGTGTGGTGGGTTAAGCGACCACCCGTGATGCTGGCATCCCCTATAAGCACCAGTGTGGGTCCCCGCTGCTTCATTTCTTTTTTTTTTTTTTTAAATTTATTTGAAAAACAAGAGTTACAGAGAGGTAGATACAGAGAGAGGGTCTTTCATCTGCTGGTTCACTCCCCAGATGGCTGCAATGGCCAGAGCTGCACTGATCCAAAGCCAGGAGCCAGGAGCTTCTTCCAGGTCTCCCACATGGTGCAGGGGCCCAAGGACTTAGGCCATCTTCCACTGCTTTTCCAGGCCATAGCAGAGAGCTAGATCAGAAGAGGAGCAGCTGGGTCTTGAACTGCTGCCCATATGGGATGCTGGTGCTGCAGGCCAGGCCTTTAACCCGCAGCTACTCCATTTCTGATCCAGCTCCCTGCTAACGTGCCTGAGAAGACAATAGATGATGGCTCCAGTACTTGGGTCCCTGCCAACTCATTTAGGAGACCTAGATGGAGTTCCAGGATTCTGGCTTTTGGGCTAGCTCAGTCCTAGCAGCTCTGGCAATTTGGGGAGTGAACCAGTGATTGGAAGATCTCTCTTTCAAATAAATAAATAGTTTTTTTTTTTTAATACAGTTGCTTAGGAGGAACAGATTCTAATGTTTATTGAACAGTAAAGTGACTATAACAACCATTTGACATATTTCATAAAGATATATTTCATAAAAGAGAAGGGCTTTGAGCTTCTCAACACAAATAAATAACTGTTTAAGAAGATGGAAATGCTAATTACCTTGATTTGATCGTTATACATTGTATATTTATATTGTATTTTTAGAAAGCTTTTATTTAATAAATATAAATTTCATAGGTACAGCTTTTAGAATTACTTGTATTATGTTACCCCATAAATACATACAATTATGTGAATTTTTAAGTAAAAAATTCACAGAAAAATGTAATTTTTTTCAATGAGTTCATAACCTCTGAACATCTTCCAGATAAATATTTTAAAACATAACCAGCACAGAAATAATTTATTTGTGGCATTTTTGTGCCTAAAACAATAGAAATATTTTATGGGGGTTGTGGAGAGTTCCCCATGTTGATTTATCTGATAAAATGTATTATTTATTTTAAAAAATATTGAATATGGGGTGGGCATTTGTCTCAGGAGCATGAGGCGCCACTTGGAATTCCTGCATCCCATCTTGGAGAGCCTCATTCTAGTCCCAGCTACTCTGCTTCTGATCCAGCTTCTTGCTAATGTGCATCCTGCAATGCAGCAAATAATGGCTCAAGTAATTGGGTCTCTGCCACCCACATGGAAGACTCGGACTGAGTTCCTGGCTCTAGGCTTCAGCCTGACCTGGCCCTGGGTGTCGCAGACATTAGAGAATAAACCTGGATATGGATGATCTCTCTCTTTCTGATTCTCTGCCTTTAAAATAAGAAGTAAATCAGTTTTTTAAAAAAAACACATATAGATGTGAATATAGTGATGGATAAAGGAGCCATAAAAGAAGTTTGATGCTTAAGAAGGGGCCTAAATTGTGGTATGGCAGGTTAAGCCACTGCGTGGGATGTCAGTTCAAGTCCTGGCTGCTCCACTTCCCATCTGGTTCCCTGCATATGTGCCTGGAAGATGGTGGGAGATGATCCAAGTACTTGGGCCACTACCATCCAATTAGGAGACCCAGATGGAGTTGCAGGCCTGGCTTTGGACTAGCCCAGTCCTGGCTGTTGCAGCCATTTGTGGAGTGAACCAATGTAATGAAGATCTTTCTGTCTGTTTCTCCCTCTCTCTGTAACCCTGCTTTCCAAATAAATAAATCTTACCCACCAAAATCTTAAATGTGTCTGAATTTTTAATGAAAAATGGATATATTTGGTGAAACCATCTTAATTGTGTGGCGTATGTTTTAATGTATTGAGTCTGGTCAAGGCAGTTCATGAGATGATAGTAACTAAAATTTTAAATGAGCATATCTTATCGTTTAGTTCCATAAAGCTGGTTTTAAAATTTTATTTAGTTTAAATGAAAGGCAGAGAGAGAGAGATAGAGGGATCTCCCATGTGCTGGTTCATTCCTCCGATGCCTACAGCAGCCAAGGCTGGATCAATATGAAACCAGGATCCATGGACTTAGTCTGGGTCTTCCATGTGGGTGGCAGGGACCTAACCACTCAAGCCATCCCTTGCTGCTTCCTAGGGTGTGCATCAGTTGGAATCTGCAACTGGAAGTGGAGCTGGGACTTGAAACCAGGCACGCTAATACATGCTGTGGGCACCCCAGATGACATCTTTAGTGCTGTGCCAAACACCTGCCATGTGATGCAGGTTTTCAATAAAATCTGCATCTGACAAAGAATCTTACTATTCATTCTCTTCAAAGTTCCAAGTATTTAGCCACAGAAGGAATTTCTCAGTTTCTCTTGTATGGCTAAAGAACACAGTTGCAAACTCTGAAATACAAATGACTTTAGGTAAAGGCACAAATGCTTGGGGAGAGGGGAGCAAAGAGTGCCAATTATTTCCTGTGGCCAGCAAAAAGTTGCCTTGTGCACTGTTTTAAGGCCACATGTTGACATGGCAGTTGTTAAGACCTTCATGAGAAAAAGTTTAAAGAAGCCAATGTGAAATACTCCAATGAAACATCAGTGTGAGACCTGGAGACAGATTAAAATGGCAATCTACGTTTGCCATCTCTTTTATTTGCAGTCTTCCCTACCCAGCACTTCTGCTCAGATGTAGAGAAGGAGATACTCATTGAGAATCCTAATGTGCTATGTGAGTGAAGAGGCTGTTGCAGTAGTGTATGATAGCATGCACTGGTTCTTTAGTCTTAAATACTTTCCACAGTCCTTTACCAAGCTTAAGGCCTGTCCAAACAAGATTAAATGAGCACACACACACAGAGAGAGAAATATGAGCCTCCTCACTCCTCCTCCAGTGAGCTCCAAATAAATCCCCTCTGCTTGAAATTAGTCCTTTGGTGGCTCCCACGGCTCTCAAGATTTAGTCTGACCTCCAGGCAAACAGGCACAGCCCTCTGCAAGCTGGTCCTCCACACTCTGCTCCCATCCAGCTCCTCACTCCACCCCTTCCGTTTGTCATGTTAAGTCTGAAGTCCTTGACTGTGCCTCTTGCCAAACCTTCATTTTTCCTGATCCTTGTCTGCCTAACTCTACCCTTCCCTACACTTTGTTCAGAACCTATCTCCTCCTGAAAAGATTCTGGCACTATCTCCTGATGACAGTCAAGATTGGAACCTCACCAGGGTGCAGCTCATGCCCCTGGCACTGTGTGTGACACCCAGTGGAAACCCTTCATCTTTTCCTGGTTACTCTTTCTTTTATTGAAGCACAAAACCTGCCACATAGCAAGTGTGCAATGTATCTTGCGTGAATGGATCGTTAATCAGAGTTTGTTTCTAACCTTGCTTAGAGTTTGTTTCTAACCTTCCTTCTTGCGCACGTTAGCTTACTCACTTATGGGCCAGAGTGGGTGAGGACAAATAAATCTTAAACAGTTTGGTTGACCAAGAATATTTTCCTGGTAGTGATTTGGCAACCTGAAAATGAAGCAATGGTTACTGAACAGACTGCCAATTTGGATTCTGATGATCTGCTGTGGATCATTTACTTAAACCTATGAACACTTTAAATTATTTTTTTTGGGTATAACAGCAAAGCAGTTAACCCAAAATAGTGAAAATCACATTTATTGTGGATATATGCTAACTATCCTTTATTTTTTGGTTTCAAGTGCTAAAATTGCAACCCCAAAATTTACCTACTTTCCCTTTCACACACACACACACACACACACACACACACACTCCTCACCAGATTTAGTCTTTATTAGAGTCTTTCATATAAATTTACTCATTTATGATATTTCCAAAGTTGCAATGAGTCTTGGCAGGGAAAGCTATGGAAAACGGTGACAGAGACCCACTTAGTCAGCATCTGCGGCTCCTTCTGACCTCTGCAGCACAAACTTAGAAACTAAGAGTGAAAATCACCCAAGAAGCAAGACTGCTGGGAAATTCCCATTGCGCGAGTCATGTGGGTCTGCGTCAGGTAAAGTTAGTCCTGTGAGTCAGCTGGAGAGAGAAGAGAGTTATTTTAGAAAGGGCCTCTCAGGAAGGTCATTATACTCCTTCGGAAGGAATGAGTCCAGTGCACTCTTGTCCTGGAAATTAGGAGTCCCTAATTTCTGTTGACACAGGAAAAAAATTACTCTGATAATTTCTTATGTAATCTATTGAAGAGTGACAAAAGTGGTTGAAATATTAACTGGAATGCTGGCCTGTTTTGGTAAACACCCAATAAATTGTAAGGGTGGAGCTTAAAAGTCTAATTAGACAATATTACAAATACATAGCTCAATATTAAACATAACTGGTAATTTCAGATGAACATGAGGAACTTTAGAACATTTTACCTAAAGCAATTCTGTGATCCAGAAAAATAATTCTTAGGTTTGGCATAGAATCTGTTCCCACAATGTGTAATGAGAAAGAATATTGAAGCAAGAACTTTAAGACTCAGTTTGAGTCTCAGTTTTGTCTTTGTGACCATACCCAAGTCACTTCAACGTGAACTTGATTTTCCACACCTACAAAATTAGCTGGGTTGAATTTTAAGTGCCCTATTGCTCTCACTCTCCGTACTGAATTATGCCATGCCCAGATAAAGGAGGCTAAATATACTTGGTGACACAAACTATCATTGAAACACAGAGCCCTCCCTCATCTAATATGGAGGAGGAGTTTTTTCATATCTGCTGCTGCTTTCCACCTTGGGAAGTGCAGATGGATCCCAACCAGAGCCACCAGCTGATTGATCACCTACAGCCTGCTCTGGGTTTGTTGATTGGGAGGCTTTGGAGGCAGCTGGGTCCTGTCACACTGGGTCTCCACCTGCCTTCCCGACTCTTTTGCCTTTCCCCACACCTTCTCTGGGTCTGCATTTCCTTTTAAACTTGCATAGCTGACCCCTTGATGGCCACTGAGGTGGGGAACATCCAGTCCACGGACTACATAAGGCCCATAAAATCATCTGGTCTGGTCCTGCCAGGGCGACCACAGGCAGGAATCAAAATTCAGTAAATGCATAGCAGGTTAATGTTTAAGTTGAACATTTTGTATGGCCTGCCAATGGTGTTATAAATAAATAACCCTTGGCAGAAAAAAGGCCCCCCACTCCTGGAAGATAGAAGAAGATAATGTACCTAAATCATCCACTACCGCCAGTCCCCTTCTGTATACATTCCCTTGTTACCAGAACACAGATTTTGGTCCAAGGGTGCCCCCAGTGCTGTGTAACTAAGAGAACGTTTCCTAAGTCTCAACCCCAGGAGGAAACCCTGAGAATTCTAACCATCACTGTGCTCCCGTTCTCCCATTCCACTCATCAGTGACTGCTTTAGATGTGGCCATGGGCTGCAATTCCATCCCATAAGGTACAGTCAGTTGAGAGGCTTCTGGGATAACACAGGATCATGCCTGAATGAGAGGCCTGGAAAGCTGCAACCGTCTTTTGAAGATGAGAGATCAGCTGACAGGCTGAGTGAGCTCAGCTGAGCAGAGAAATCGGATCACCTGGGTCTTAGGGGCTGTCTCTGGGCTGCTTAATTCATCAGCCCTGAAACCTCTCCATCTTTGAGTTCTTGCTATGTGAGATTATGGTAGTTTTCTTATTTGAATCATGAGCCCAAATCGTCCTAATATAATTCATCCTGGAACACAGCAGCGGCAATGAGGACGCCTCATTGAGAATTGCATGGACCTGGTGTCAAATCTCAGTTCCTCCACTAAAAGTCATTGCTGAAGAATAAATAACATCAGCATCGAACGTTTAAAACACAGTAGTTGGAGCCGGTGTTGTGGTCCAGTGAGCTAAGCTGCAGCCTGCAATGCCAGCATCCTATATCAGAGCACAGGTTCAAGTCCTGGCTGTTCACTTCTGATCGGGCTCTCCCAGCTAAGGTTCCTGGGAAAGCAGCAAAGCATGGCACAGGTATGTGGGAGACCAGGTAGAGTTCCAGGATCCTGGCTTTGGCCTGGACCAGCACACAGCCATTGTGGTCATCCAGGAAGTGAACCAGCAAATGAAAGATTCTCTCTCTCTCTCTCTCTCTCTCTCTCTCTCTCTCTCTCATCACTACTCCCTTCAAGTAAATAAATATTTTAAACACACACACACACACACACACACACACAGTGATTTCCTCCTGATCTATCAGGGACGCACCAAGATTCTCAGTGGATACCTGAAACCAAGAATTGTACGGAACCATGTATATACTATGATTTTCCCTGTGAATATATACTTATGATGTTTAATCTGTAAATTAGGCATAGTAAATGATTAACAACAACTAGTAATAAATTATAACAATTATAATAATATACAAGTCATAATAAGTTAAAATGTGAGTTGCTTATTTCTTGAACTTTCCATGTAATATTTTGGACCATGATTACTTGTGGTTAACTGAAACTGTAGAAAGAAAAACCATGGATAAGGGGGCAGTACTGTAAGCATGCGCATGTATTATATTTCCATTTCTGTGGGTTACAAAATTGGTAGTGGCTTGGATGGGCAGTTCTGGCTTAAACTCTCCTCTCACGAGTTTGCAGGCAGGTGTCTGCTGTCATCTCAAGGCTTTACGAGGACTGGTGGATCCGATCCAAGACGGCTCATTCACATGGCTGACAAATTGGTGCTGGCTGCGCTGGGAGGCTTCAGGTCCTCTCTCCACATGGGCTTCTCCACAGGGCTTCATGAGCATCCTCTGTCTTAAAATATAGGTTTTATTATTACTATTTAGGTATGGTAAAGCCAACAGATTAGGAGATGACTGCCAATGAAAAGAGTTTATTATATTCACAGTTCCCAAGAGGAAGGGGCATGGCACATCCCAGGGGACCCAGGAGGGAGCAACAGGGTGTGGCAGGAGGCAGAGGGGTAGGGGGAAATGTGGGTAAGAGCTTTTATTGTGGTTTCTATGGGAAGGAATGAGTCAGGCGGTGGTAACCAGGCTTGCCGTTGGCTGGTTTGAATGATCTCAACAGGCTCTGGGCAGTGGGCTGGCCTCAGTTGTCTAGTACTTGGCTCCAGAGTGACTAGAGCAGAAGGTCGACGGTGGTGGTGAGGGACGTGGCCTCTGGATTGTTTGGTTTGCAGCTGGAAAGGGCCCTCACAGAATGACTCCTCACTATCTCTAGGGATTGACTAGCCCTAAGAGGGGCAGTCCCTCCAGGGTTAGCAAGGTCTCAGCTGTAAAAGCACCAGAATGAAAAATAAAAGACATGATTAATACAGCCTCATGATATAGTTCTGGCTTTGCCCAGAGTAAGAAATCCAAGAGAGCAGTAAAGAAGCAGCAATTACAATCTGGATTTAGAAGTCACATACCGGGGCTGGCACTGTGGTGCAGTAGGTTAATCCTCTGCCTGCACTTCTGCCATATGGGTGCTGGTTCTAGTCCCAGTTGCTCCTCTTCCAATCCAGCTCTCTTCTATGACCTGGGAAAGCAGTGGAAGATGGCCCTAAGTCCTTGGGCTCCTGCACCCGCATGGGAGACTGGGAAAAAGCACCTGGCACCTGGCTTCAGATGGGCACAGCTCTGGCCGTTGCATCTATTTGGAGAGTGAACCAACAGAAGGAAGACCTTTCTCTCTGTCTCTGACTGTAACTTTACCTCTCAATAAGTAAATAAATTAAAAAAAAAAGAAGTTACATACCATCCCTTCTGCAGTACTCTACACAGACTACATAAGGGTGTAGAGACTAAGAGGTGAGGCTCACTGAGGACCATCTTGGAGGCTGGTAAGTTCCATTTGGTGGATTTCTTAACCTCTGTGTATCAGTTTCTTTGACTGAAAAACATGGCAATACTATTGGGTTAGTCAGACACAATGTTGTTGCAACCAACAGAAAATAACTCTGACTTGCCTGGGTAAACAGCAGCTTTTGGAAGAATTTTAGGCAATTCACACAATAAAGAGGAAGGCTGTCTAAATCAGGTACAAAGGCCGTGCAGAAACCAAGGGAAGCCAGGGAGCAAGAAAAATCATGCAAGGTGAAAGCTGCAGGATTGTTCTGGTAAGGAAATTGATGTTGACTCTACCTCCACTGGACAGCAGGTGTTGTTCCAGAGCTAAACTCTCAGCACCACCTCTGCTGCTGAGTTACTGTCACCTGCCCTGGGCCCTGAAGCCTCTACGGAACCCAGGAATAGGAAGAAGAGGACCAGGTCCCTTATGCTTCCAAGAGTCTAACAAATGTCCACTACATATAGTGGCCTCCTGGGACTCTCACGAGGATTTAACAAAAGTGTGTGAGCACCCCCTTTGGAAAATGAATGCGTATTAATCGTTGGCTATTTCAGAGGAAACAATCACCTAGGGACGGAATAGTTTGGAGATCACATGTTGGGAATGAGATCCTTGTACCTCCTGAAGCATTCTCATAACATCGCCAGACACCATGGTCATTTAAAACTACAACCTCCCCAATCTTTTTTTTTTTTTTAAGATTTATTTATTTACTTGAGAGGGAGAGTTACAGAAAGAGAGAGACAGAGACAAAGAGAGAAGTCTTCCATCCACTGGTTCAAATGGCCGCAATGGCCAGAGCTGAGCTGATCCAAAGCCATGAACCAGGAGCTTCTTCCCCATCTTCTACTTTGGTGCAGAGGCCCAAACACTTGGACCATCTTCCATTGTTTTCCCAGGCCATTAGCAGGGAGCTGAATCATAAATGGAGCAGCTGGGACTTGAATCAGCTCCTATATGAAATGCCAGAGCCACAGGCAGATGCTTAACCTACTATGCCACACTACTGGCCCCAGCCCCAGTCTTGTATATGCACGTGCAAATTCTTAGATTGCTTTGTGACCAGAGTTGGAGGCAACTCACAGGGAAGTATCTCAGAAAAACTAAAGGGAAACCTTCCCATAAAAATTGCAATGTCTCTTGGTACTCTACATGCACCAGGATCAACCACACCCTTTGCGTGCTGGCAGCTCCCACTTGCATCTTTATTACCTTCACTTCTATATCTGTGAGACTTTGAAGACACAGCAGGACACTTCCTCCCACAGAAACCATGCTTTGTTAGCTGTGGATATGGGCCTTATTGCCTAAACTCAACTATTTGTTTTTTAATATATTTAAAATTTTTTTCCATTCTTATTTGAGAAGGAGGCAGACAGAAAGAGGGAAGAAAGAGAGCTTTTCCATCTATTGGTTCTCTCTCCAGATGCCTGCACTGCCAGGGCTGGGCCAGGCTAAAGCCAGGAGCCTGGAACTTGGGTTTGGAACTATTTATTTGTTTATTGAAGAGGCAGAGAGACAGAGAGCTCCCATCTGCTAGTTCACTCCTCAGAATGGCCAAGACTGGGCCAGAACCAAAGCTGAGAGCCAGAAACTCAACTCAAGTCTCCAGTGTAGATGGCACGAACCCAATAACCCAATAACTTGAGCCTTTCCAAGTGCTCATTACTAGGAAGCTGGAATCAGGAACTGGAGGCAGGACTTGAACCCAGGCACTCCAATACATGTTGCAGGTGTCATAACCAGTATCCTAACTGCTAGGCTAAGTGCCCACCCCTATCTTGGGTTTAAATTCACTGAAGGTTGACAGGTGTGACCTAGGTCAAACATTCGGAAACTCAGGTGTATTCAGGGACCACCAGGAGCACTTGCTGAAACACACCGCTGGGCCTGACCTCTGGGGTCCATATTCAGTAAAGTTTGCGATGAAGCCCCAGGATGTGCACTGCTAGTAAGTTCCTTGGTGGTATGCAGACTTCCGGTCTGGGGGCCACACGCTGAGATCCACTGAATTTGGTGACTTGGCAAAAACTTGGCCACAGGAACTTAACTGCGGGGCAGTTTGTCTTTCACATGCTCTGAAAGAGCCTAGAGGCTGCCCCAAGAATGGCAAATGACTCCCTGTCATCAGGTGCCTAGGCTCTTGCCAACTTGTGCCCTGCCTTTCTTGGTAAGTGGCCTTTGCCCTCATGGTCACAAGATGGCTGCTGGGCCTCCACATGGGGCCTCTGCACTGTGGGCAGGAAGAAGAAGGATGAAGAAATGCAGGTGTGAACTTGGGCAGGAAGAAGAAGGATGAAGAAGTGCAGGTGTGAACTTTTCTGAGAGCTTCTCTGCAGACTTCTGTTCCCATCTCATTGACCAGGATCATGTCACACGGCCACACCCAACTTCAAAGGAGAAATTGAGCACATTTAGCTTAGCACTCACTGACTTAACTAAAGTGGGTTCTGCTGATGAGGAAGCAAGAGAAAGCAGCTGATAACCCATGGCTCTGTGCTGGCACGCACCTGCTCAACTCCCAGAGGATCCCACACTGCACGATCAGGTCAAGTGCACTCACAGTGCTAAGCAAACCACACAGAAAAGAAAAGTCATGGAAGGACTGTCCACCCAGCCCTTCTTGTTGCGTGTATATGGGTGTTACGTGAAAAGGGCAAACTCTAGCTTAGTACATGTTTCTCTATTACAGAATTTCCAAGAAGTTTTATTAAGCTTGGGTGTACAACTTCCCAAGGCAGGGATAACCATGCAGCATTCCCCAAGCTTATCTGAGCACAGAAGCCGATTAAACATGTTCCTGGAGTTCGTCACTGAACTAAGTTCTCCAGGACTTTCTGCAGGAAGCCTCAGCATATGCTATGTCAACTCTAGGAATGTCTCAGAGCTCCAAAACAAAGAAAAAAAAAGTGTGTTCTACTTTTTAATTTTTGTTCTTAAGGGGAAGGAAATGATAAACAGAGCACATGGTGGTCAAGGCCTAGGTGTGGGACCGTCTTTTGTCTTCTGTCTCGTAACTGTGTGAACTTGACAAGCCCATTGGCCTCTCTGGAGTGTCCTGTTCTTATTTACAAAATGCGACCTATAAGCAGTCACAAGGCACATGCTAACAAATAAAAACCCTGCAATTTCACAGCTCCTGGAAAAGTCAAGAAGAGAAAGAACTTTGCTAATGGAAGGTAAGGGAAATGAAAAATTTAAGATGAAATCAAGAATACTTTCTAAAGGAGAAAAAGACACATTCATGAATATAAAGAATGAAAAAATATGGATTTTATTCATTTCTTCTGTGCAGTAATAAATGACCACAAACTTGGTGGTTTAAAAAGACAATGACAGGCCGGTGCCGCGGCTCACTAGGCTAATCCTCCACCTGTGGTGCCAGCACCCCGGATTCTAGTCCTGGTCAGGGTGCCGGTTCTGTCCCGGTTGCTCCTCTTCCAGTCCAGCTCTCTACTGTGGCCCAGGAAGGCAGTGGAGGATGGCCTAAGTACTTGGACCCTGCACCCGCAACGGAAACCAGGAGGAAGCACCTGGCTTCTGGCATCAGATTGGTGCAGCACGCCTGCCTTAGTGGCCATTTGGAGGGTGAACCAAGGGAAGGAAGACCTTTCTCTCTGTCTCTCTGTCTAAATTCTGCCTGTCAAAAAAAAAAAAAATACAATGACAGATTGTTATCTTAAGAACTCTGGAGGTCAGAAGTCCAACTGGAGTCTCACTGGTCTCAAACCATTGCAATGTCTCAAACCTGGGTCTCACTGATCTCAAATTCATTGGCTGCCCTCTGTTCTGGGGACCCCAGGGAAGAATCTCCAGCTCTTTCCAGTTTCTAGAGGCAGCCCACATTCCTTGGCTACTGGACCCCTTCCTGCATCTTCACAGACAACAATAGTTGTCTCTAACCTGTCTTCCATGGTCACATCCAGCTCTGACACATCTGGGAAAGGGTCTCCTCCCACCCTTTAAAAAAAGATTTCTATTAGAAATGCAGAGTAATTAGAGAGAGAGGGAGATGCACACACACACACACACACACACACACACACACACACACAGAGAGACAGACAGACAGAGACAGAGAGACAGAAAATCTTTCTTCTGCTGGTTCATTCTCCAGATGGCCACAACAGCCAGCACTGGGCCAGGCTGAAGACAGGAGCCAGGGGCTTCATCCAGGTCTCCCATACGTGTGGCAGGGACCCAAGTACTTTGGGTCCTCTTCCACTGCTTTCCCAGGCTATTAGCAGAGAGTCGGATCAGGAGTGGAGCAGCTGGGGCATGAACCAGTGCCCATATGGGATGCCCGCATTGCAGGAGGTAGCTTAACACACTATGCCACAATGCCAGCCCCAAGGTTCTCCCCTTTTAAAGACCCATGGGGTTACATTGGGTTCCCCTGCATAATCCAGGATACTCTCCCTGTCTCGTCACATCTACACAGTCCTCTCCACTATGCAAGGAAATGTATTTAAATTTTGGGAACGGAGGTGGAGGCGACAGTAAAGCGAGAGGTGATGTCGATGTTGGGGGGTGTGAGGAGGGGAGGGAGTGTGAGAGTGAGTGAGTGGCTGAGTGAGTTTACCCCATGAGGCGGTGAGAGGCCTGGGGGCCTACTGCAAAGGAGAGGGGTTACAGCACCTGCCACCAACAGTCTCTTCCCAGTCCCTGGGCCAGGCCCTGCAGCCATGGTGGCGGCAGCTCAGTTGTAAGGAGGTCAGGAAGTGAGTGTCTGGCCCCACCATGGAGGTCATGGACGTGGACCTGGACCCGGAGCTGATGCCCAGCTGGCTGGGCAACACCGACAGGGACTGTTCCTCTCCGAGTTCCAGAGGCTGTGGCTTCTTCCTGGAAATGACCACCTGGAACCTGCAAGCAGCAACTGGAGATTATTATGACTTTGAAAGCCCAAATATCAGTGTATCCTCCATGTCCTTTGTTGAAGATGTCACCATAGGAGCAGGGGAGTCAATTCCTCCTGATACTCAGTTTATATAAAAACATGGGGGAATCCAGAATCCTGGGGCAGAGGCCTGGCCTCCCAGGGTTTGTCTCAAGTATGTGGGGGGAGACCAATCTGGATATGTGAACGTGGTGACGGTGAGATCGCTAGAGCGCCAAGAGACTGCAGATGTCAGTGGCCAGGTGTGCAGCCCCAGCAGACAGGAATGTATCAGGGAGAGTGGGGATGTGCACTGCTACAGGGCTCTACTATGGTGCTGTCATCTGGGTGATACTCACTGCGGAGGTGGGTGGACTTTTAAGAGTAACGCAGCAGCTGTCATCTTTCAAAACAGTTCAACACACAGCTGCATCGCAAGGTAGAAGGAAGCTCCAACCCATTTGCTTCTCCTCAAAAGAGCCGACAATCAGATGAGAACAACTTAAAAGACCCTGGGAGTTCTGAGTTTGACTCGATCAGCAAAAACACATGGGCTCCTGCTCCTGACCAAACCGAGCAAAATCAGAGTAGACGCTCACAGAACTCTGTAAATCTCTCCCCCCCAGCAGTCACGCAAACAACTTAATAGCAGTGACTTACAGTCAGGGGCCCCACGGGCCTTCCCCCTTCAGCCCGTCTTAAACGGGCATCAGCAAGAAGAAAAAATAACAGAAGACAGAAGGCCTGACTTTGGGGGGTAAGGCAAGGGTTTCCTTGGATTGCAGACCACATCGCACAGATCCCTGGCTGTGCCCCTCATCCTGGAAGAGAAGGAAGCAGAATAGACCAGTTTTGAGTAAACTCAGTATGCATGTGTGAGTGCTGATTCGCAGGAGTGGTGTCGAGGCTCCCAAGAAGAAACCATGCAGCCACTTTGAGTTTTGTTCATTAGTGTCAGCCCAACAGTCATTAGGTCACCCAGGAAGGGGAAAAGTGTTTAAAGGGGGGAGGGGATGTGCCATCTTTCTAAACAAAAATTATTTTGCCTGCAGAGAGGTTGTAGTTTTGAGCACCTGTTAATTTTTCTCCTTTCCCACTTTTATTTTTTAAATAAGGGATACCGTACTCTTCATAGAATAGTGCTTGCTCTGGTTACGTGCAGGGTGAAAACTGTGCGGCATGTTTGGGACTGTGGAGTCGGTGCTGAAGGAGCGTGGCTGCCCTGCCACGTGGCTCCGGAAGTCTGACCCCTTCTGTTTCTCATGGCATCAGCCAATGAGTTATCACCCTTCCTCCTCCTTCTCTTTAAACTTCTGTGATTTACACCTTTGACATTTGAATTCAGCAACCCTGAGGCTTGCTAGCATCAGAACCTCTCTGAAGCCCAGACTTCCCTATGTGGCCGGCAGAGGAAGCCTCGAGGACAGCTCTTGGGTGACGTGGGGCTGCTGAGGGCGAGAGGCGTCCTTCTGCACACACTTGCAACAGTTCAGATGGCTTTCCTTCCGTGTTTCTTGGCAGAGCTGTGCTGCCCTGCCTACTGCTCTTCTGGGCTCTTCACACAGTGGCTCCCCACTCACTCTGGGAAGAGGGCCCCTGTGCTGTCCATGCGCCGGCTACGTGCACGCACTTGGTGTTGGTGCAGCTCACCAGCAGGTGTCCCGTGGTTCTCTGTTGTCACACAACTCCTTTCCCTGTGTCCCTCCAGTTAGCCTGTTAGTGAAGGCTGAGCTGATAGAACGTGAAAACACAGCCCTAGGTGGGGACTGTGTCACAGGACGGGCCTCAGTCACTGCCTACTTGATCTTGGAAACCACATTTAGGTGGAAATTAGAGGACCTCCCTGCCCCCCGCAAGCCCACCCCTGCAGGATGCTCAGTTGTTGGAGAGGAGCTGGGCGAGGGCGGCCCCTCCGGAGCTGAGGCTGCATGGCTGCTGCTCACCGGGGCTGGCAGCCTCACTGGCCCCTGTGGCTTCCAAGCAGGTTGAGCTGTGGCTCTCTCCAGGAAGCCTGAGCCAGGCTAGAACAGCTGTCTGCCAAAGATACAAGAATATGCAAAGTCCCTCACCTCCTCCTTCGAGTCTTGGGTTGAGAGTTGGAAATGTATCTAGAGTGTATTTGCAGGTCACCTGCTTATTACCACACCCCCATCCAGCCCGAGGGGTGTAAGACTAGCAGGAAGGTCAGGTAATGAATGGCTGCAAGGGGTCGTAGAGCCTGGGTGTGGATGAGGGTCTGCTTGCCTGCCTGTCTCTGGGTGTCCGAGTTCCAAAAAATGTGTGGTGTTTGCTCCTCCTCATCCTCTTCTGAGACTATTTTTTAAAGATTTATTTATTTATTTGAAAGTCAGAGTTACACAGAGAGGAGAGCAGAGAGATACAGGTCTTCCATCCGATGGTTCACTCCTCAATTGGCTGTAATGGCTGGAGCTGAGCCAATCCGAAGCCAGGAGCCAGGAGCCAGGAGCTTCTTCCAGGTCTCCCGTGCAGGTGCAGGGGCCCAAGGACTTGGGCCATCTTCTACTGCTTTCCCCGGCCATAGCAGAGAGCTGGATTGGAAGAAGAGCAGCCGGGACTAGAACCGATGCCCATATGGGGATGCTGGCACTGCAGGCCAGGGCTTTAACCTGCTGTGCCACAGCGCCAGCCCCAAGACTGTTGTTTTTTTAAAGTTTAATTGTGGAAGAAAAAGCTTGTATGAATCTCCCCCTTCATCCTCACACATCTGTCAGAAAGACAGAGGGAACATCCACCCATGAGGGCAGTGCGGCTGGGTCTGGGGCTAGAGGAGGGCTTCCCTGGAGCACCTGCTTTCTGTGTACACGTGACAGCCCCCTTCCCTAGCAGAGCAGAAGGAGCCCCTGTTGGTACTCATGCCCTGGGACTCAGGATGGCTTTTTGTCTGAGACCCTGTTAGGCCCAGCTGCTGCTGCTGTTGGTGCCAGTCTCCTGAGATATTGCCACCCGGGAGCCCACGCGTGCCCAGCCATTCTCCCCTCTTGATATCCTTGAAGCAGTACGTCTTTAGCTGACCCTGGCAGGATCCTGGGAGGCTTCACAACCCCTGCTTTCCTGGGTTCCCATCTGACCCACACAAGGTGCCCCTCGATTTGCCACCAGGGCCTTCGTTGGCCTCCTGCCAGAGTGGTCCTGCTGCTCCTCCTGCTTGTAGGCTACCTCACCTGGTAAGTTAAATGTCCCACATACCTTGGCTTCCTTCCCAAGGTCAAGCCATTTTTGTGTACACCCTTGGAAAAGTGGGTTCTGCAGGGAGCCAGAGCAAGTGCAAGCCTTGGCGTGGGGCAGAAGAGGGTACGTGACTTCCCCAGGCCCAGGAGGGCCTCAATACCAGTCACTGTCCTTCGCCTCACTGGTGTGGGTTCTGAGCAATGCCTAGGGCCCCTCTCCTCCCCTGCCTGCAGGGCTGGTAGAGGCTACCTCTCAGCCGCAGTAGTCCCTGCTCCTCTTAGAGTCTTTACCAAGTGGCGGCCGCCTCCGCAGGAGCACTATGTGTGGTGTCCAGGAAGTGAGGCAGGCCCATCCTTAGGTGATCAGGGGACTCAGGCTTGGGAGGAACCCGTCTGTGTGCATGGAGTGAGCTGTTTGTGTCTGTGTGGGTTGTGTGCCCATATGCATGCCTTTTTTTCTTTTTGCCATGGGAACAATTGAATTTGGGGCATTTTTATACCAGAAACAGCCAGCTTTCTCCCACTAGCTGTCACCTAAAGCCCATCAAAGTCACATCCAGCCTAGACAGAACCTTAGTCACCAACTCCATTGGTGTGGCCTGAAGATGGCCCAGGTGGGAAGTGGGCGTAGGAACAAAGAGATCCCCGAATTCACGGTGAGCCTCAACAGGAGAGCATGGTAGGGCGGTGAGGACTCAGACACACTCACTGGCTCCCCTCCCTGCCCTGCGTTTCCTGGATGAATGGGGAGCAGCAGTGGTTGCCCCTTTCTGCACAGTGCTGTATGGAGCACGCAAGTTGGGCGGGTGTTTGTGGCAGGGCCTCATGGTGCCTAGGATGAGAGGAAGATGAGGAGGTTTTTCCTTACTGTATAAATGAATACTTGTATGATTGAAATAACACACACACACACAAATTTCTGGGAATGAGGACATGGAGGTTTTGGGATGGATGGCATTGTTCTATTTATCCTATGGATAAAGTCTAAAGAACTATTGATGGTGTTGAGAAACCAGAAGATGTCACAAAAATTGAAATAATTAGCAAGATGCACAAAGAGGTAGAGGGGTTGAAACTGGGAGAAAAGATACATTACAAGAACAAAAATAGGACACCAGTAGTCAACAGTGTTAGGAACATCTTAATCCTTAGTGAAAGGGAACAAAGAGCAAATGTTTAGTTTGGGGATGTGTTTTTCTGTTTTATAACATACCTTCACAGACCAGAACTCAGCACCTAAAATCGCACACTTTGAAAAATAAGAATGTATTACTATGAACTAAATTGGCCCTTCAGGGCCTCACTTGACTTTCAGGGATAGGAGGTACAAGGCAAAGCCACAGGAATGGCCTGAGGTCATCTCAGAACCCAGGCAGTGTTTCAAAGAACTTAATGTGAACTTGGAGACTTAAAAAACTTAATGTGAACTCAGAGAAGCGACGGCAGCCTCATCTATGTTCAGTGGCTTCAGGGATGTGGAGCAAAAAGGAACATGACATCTACAGCTAGGATAAGAGTAGGTTCAATATTAAAGATGGGGACACATCAGCCCAAGCATCAATAAAAAGTAGGAGCCAGATCCAGGAACAGGGATGCAAGTGAAGGGCTTGCAACAGGAATCTCTCCGTTTGGGCTCTGTTGGCATCTGGACCAGATGATTCTCTGTTGTGTGGGCCTGCCCTGTGCAATGGAGGAAGGCTAGCAGCATCCTTGGACTGCACCCATCAGTCAGTAGCTACCCTTTCTCAGTTAGTTACAACCAAAAATTTCCCCAGGCATTGTCAAATATCCAGGGCTGGGGAGAGAGTTGAGAACCACTGGTATAAGACTGAAAGGAGCAGGTGAGGAGAAGCTGCAAGCCAGAAGGTGGAGCCCACGAGCC
Organism: Sylvilagus floridanus; assembly: GCA_949820135.1. Lineage (NCBI taxonomy): Eukaryota > Metazoa > Chordata > Mammalia > Lagomorpha > Leporidae > Sylvilagus > Sylvilagus floridanus. Next base: position 111,822,021 of record OX463227.1, on the reverse strand, counting down.
TGGAGAGATTCTCTGACAAGGATGCAAGGAGTTTTCCATGGCCTTTTGCTGGAGCTGGCCAGCTGGCAGGGACCCACCAAGAGTGTTCCAGCTGGTTTGTATGTTGGTCTCTAATTTGGCCAAGACAGGCTCTCGATCAGGAGAACTCAAGTAAAATTTGTTCAGGGGCTGCTCTCTGGCTGCTATCCATTTGTTATGAAAGTATTGGTCTTAAAAGGCGATTCATTGAGCAGGTGACATGCCCATTTGCAGTATATTTTACATGGTCATTTCGGGTCATCTAGGTTAACTGCCTGTCCTCTTGACCTCTGATTAGTGAGGAAGGAGCAAAGGAGGACACTGGGGTGACTTGGATGTAAGCAGGGCCACTTCCAGCCAACACAGATGCTTTTTGTGAATTAGAAAAGACGCACCCTTGGGTGGATGAATGAGGAAAGAACATCTCCCTAGGGGCAAGTCAGGAGCAGAGCTAGAACAGATGATGCTTTATGTTCATGCCCGGCGGGGAACACAGTACTGCAGGTCAGTCCCACACAGCACGGGGAGCCCCTGCAGAGTCCCTGTGGGGCCTTGTCCACATACTGCAGAGGTGTATAAACCTTGGGAAGCAAATGTGGGACATGGGAGCCCCTGGCCGTGACAGCTTCCAAACTTTGTCTTAAGAAAAAAAAATGTATTTATGTTTGAAAGGCAGAGAGACAGAAAGAGGGAGAGACAGAGACAAACAGAGATCTTCCATCTGCTGGTCCAAAGCCAGGAGCCTGAAATTTGATTTGGGCCTCCCACATGGGTGGCAAGGACTCAAGTTTTGTTTTTGTTTTTAAGTTTTAAGCTTTTTATTCAGTGAGAGAAATGCATAGGAGGGTGAGGGCTCCATCTAAAAGAGAGAGGGAAATCTAGATTCATACTGAGCCAGTCATGTGGAGAAGCATACAGGCCAGAAAGCGTGGGGCCCGGTGACCTGAAGGCCACACACCCTGGAGGCGTGGGGCATCAAGCGGATCCAGGGCAAAAGGAAAAAGGCTGGGCCCACCATGTTCCAGGCCTTTAATCCACTTCCAAAGGGGAATGGTTAATTAGTCTGATTGGCAGGTTGGGGCACAGATGTGGTCCGGTAGGGGCATGAGGTCACATGGGGGCACGGTGAAGGCGTGGTCTTCCAGCTCACAAACCTGATCAATTTTATCCTGTATGCTTGCTGACAACGTTCCCCTCCTCAGAGACGCCATTCCTTTAATCCCAAGGGATGTTGAAGGACATAGAATCATCTTATCTCCTATAGCTGCTTCCTGCGTATAAGGGTGTAGTGCAGGCCCTGCCTGTCCTGGGTCTGGAAGTCTCATCTTATCTAACAAATTCGCTTTGTGAGCTGGAGCAGTCTCAATCGCCACCAGTGTCTGTGTCCCTTGCATGGGGACTCAAGTGTTTTAGCCATCATCACCTACTGCCTCCCAGGGTGTGCTTAGCAAACAGCTGGAATTAGACTCAAACCCAGGCAACTCCAAACAGCATCTTAACCACTGCACCAAATGCCTGCCTCTGGTGCTAACCTTTCTTACCAGCCGAGTTACAATTTTAATACTTGAGCAACACATGGTAAAAAGAAAAAAAAAAAAAAAGACAAGAAATTCCAAAGGAATGAGTGGAAAGTGATTTAAGAATATGCTATGTGAAGAAAAAGCAAGTGGACAAATCAGGAGAGGCGGGCCCAGTTAGCTCTGTACATTCGGCTGGACAAGCCTATTCGTTATACATGTAGGACCCAGGCAGTGAAAGTGGGGTGCAGCAATAAGCAAGAGCTCTGTGCATTTGCAAGTGAGGGCCCACCTCTACAATCCTTCTTAAGTTTCCAGCTCTGATGACTCCAGGCTGCTAAGTGCGCTGATTCAGGCGATGCCATTCCCTAAAGTAAACCATGACTGCCTGTGTGAATTCCTATGCCCTGTTGCAGAAAGAACTTCTTGGATAACTAGAAATGCTGACCTTTTCCCTAGATGGGCCAGACATCACCCTGCCAAGGGAAAAAGGAGGAGACCTAAATCAGGAGACGTTCATTAAGTGCAGATGTCTCTGCATGTTGTAGACGGAGACCTTGAATCACACTCAGACCAGCCCACACATGTGCAGAGCCTGGGGTGGGAGAGGAGGCATGGAAGCCTGGGCACCCAATGTACAATGTTTGAGCTTTGCTCCTTCCTTGTCCTTTGGAAAATAAGTTTTCACTTATTTTGAAAGTGGGGGGGGGGATTAAATCTGTTTTTTTTTTTTTTTTTTTTTTTTTTTTTTTTTTTTTTTTTTTTAAGATTTGAAAGGCAAAGTTAGAGAGGCAAAGGCTGAGAGAGAGAGAGGTCTTCCATCCACTGGTTCACTCCCTAGGTGGCCACAACAGCTGGAGCTGCGCCGATCCGAAGCCAAGAGCCAGGAGCCAGGAGCCAGGAGCCAGGAGCCAGGAGCCAGGAGCCAGCAGCTTCCTCCACGTATGCCACATAGGTGCAGGGGTTCAAGGACTTGGGCCATCTTCCACTGCTTTCCCAGGCCATAGCAGAGAGCTGGATCGGAGGTGGAGCAGCTAGGACTCAAACTGGTGCCCACATGGGATGCTGGCACTGCAGGCAGCAGCTTTACCCATTATGCTTCAGTGCTTGCCCCTGTGTTTTTTCAATTTGAATGACAGTTGGCAAACATAAAAAGAAATGACTGGACTTCATTATTACTGCACATCTCTGAATGTCCTGCTGGTAGGCTGACACATTTGAATAAGTAATAAAATGAAGGTATACACAACACATGTATTATATATTTATCCATACATAAGTGCTTCTTGTTTTCATTTCAGAAAAATCACTAATTCTATTGTTATAAACACTATTTTCACATACTTCATGTTCTATTGACAATAATGCCAGCAATCTAATTGATTACCTTCCTTGAATCTTAGTTTTGTTTTCTTTTTTAAAGATTTATTTTTTATTTGAAAGTCAGGGTTACACAGAGAGCAGAGAGGCAGAGAGAGAAAGGTCTTCCATCTGATGGTTCACTCCCCAATTGGCTGCAATGGCCAGAGCAGCGCCAATCCGAAGCCAGGATCCAGGAGCTTCTTCCAGGTTTCCCATGAAGATGCAGGGGCCCAAGGACTTGGGCCATCTTCTGCTGCTTTCCCAGGCCACTGCAGAGAGTCGGATGGGAAGTGGAATAGCTGAGTCTCAAACTGGTGCCCACATGGGATGCCAGCCTCAGGCCAGGGCGTTAACCTGCTGTGCCACAGCATTGGCCCCAGTTTTGTTTTCTAAAATTTCCATTTAAAGAAGCAAACATTTGGCACAGTGGTTAAGTTGACTTTTGGGACACCCACATTCACATAATTGAGTGCCTGGGTTCATGTCCTGTCTCTGCCCTGGACTGCAGCTTCTTGCTAATAAGGCAGCAACTGATGAGTCAAGTGCTTGCATTCCTGCCACCACATGGGAGAGCTGGATTTAGTTCAGGCTCCTGGCTCCTGGCTTCGGCCTGACCCAGTCCCTGTGATTGGAGGCATCTGGGGAGTGAACCAGTGTATCATCAGATGCTAGAGAGGCAAGAAAGAAATCAGAGCTTCTGAAGGACCACGGCTCCTGCCAACGCCAGATTTCCTGCCTTCCAGAACTGTGACAGAATAGATTTGCTGCATTAGGTTTGTAGTAATTTGTTATGGCAGTCCTGGGAAACCAGGGCTAATTACAGACAATTATTACTAATGGTGAACATTTCCTAGGCTTGATTCTATGCCAGGTATTCTGGTAAGTCCCTTTTCAAGCACTATCTCATTTAAATCTCACAACCATCTCATGAAACAGGAGCTATCATTAATTCCAATTTACAAGTGCAGAAACCACACACACTAGGCAGGTTTTTGTCACTCTAACAAGTCCCTGAGAGACGCTGCTTGTGAAGGAAAAAGTTTGCTGTGACTCTCAGTGTTGGAAGGTTACAGCCTAAAATCAGGTGGTCCAATCTGTTGGACATGTGATGAGGGTGGTGAATGACAACGGCAGAGCAGGTGCACAGGAGGAATCACATGGTGAGCCAGGAATCAGGGAGAGAGGCTGGGCCCCACTCAGGCTGACATAACCAACCTCTCTGTGAGACGTATCTTCTGAGGGCACGCCTCCAGAGACCTCAGGACCTCCCACTAGGCCCACCTACTAGATACCATAATTGAGTCAAATGTCCTCCCTCTCAGTATCATTAATTTATGACTTAAGGATTCAGTGTCTGCAAGAGCCAACTCATAGTCAAACTCCAGCATTGAGGTTCAAGCAGGCCAAATAGCTTGTCCAAGGGCACACGGCTAGCAAGTGTGGAAGCCAGGCCATCGTTGTGGCTCAGCAGGCAAAGCTGCCGCCAGTGATGCTGGCATCCTTTATGGGCTGGTTCATGTCTTGGCTGCTCCAGTTTAGATCCAGATCCCTGCCATGGCCTGGGGAAAGCAGTGGAAGATGGCCCAAGTACTTGGACCCCTGCCACTCATGTTGGAGACCTGGAAAAAGCTCCTGGCTCTGGGGAATGGATCAGTGGATAAAAGATAGCTCTCTCTTCCTCCCTGCTTCTCTCTCTGTGTGTAACTCTTTCAAATAAATGAATAAAATGTCCATTATGGAATTGGAACCCAGGTCTAGTTCACTGCAAAGATTACTTTCTTTTTTTATTTTTTAAGGAGTTTTTTTTTTTTTTCATTTGAAAGGTAGAGTTACGGAGAGAGAGAGCGATGGAGAGATAGATAGAGAGAACTTCCATCCACCAGCTCACTCCCCAGGTGGCCATAATGGCTGGGACTGGGTCAGACCAAAGCCAGGAGCCAGGAGCTTCTTCTGGGTCTTCCAAATGGGTGGCAGGGGCCCAAGGACTTGGGCCATCTTACTCTGCTGCTTTCCCAGGCGCATTAACAGGAAGTTGAATTGGAAGTGGAGCAGCTGGGACATGAATCAGTGCTCACATAGAACATTAGTGCTGCAGGCAGAAGCTTAACGCATTGCGCCATGGCACCAGGCCCACAAAATCCACTTTGTCCCACTGTCACAGGCACAAACTCTCCATGTCATGGCTTCTAGCTCTCTGGTACATGTTCCTTGTCTCCCTGCTTAGAGGTGTCAGTTCTTTATCATGCTCTCTCCAACCCTCAGCTCCTTACCACCACCTTAGAGGTGAGACATAGACCAGAATCAACCACTCTTCTAGCTCGGGAGATTAGGGGAAAACTGCTCACTATGAAGAAACATTTTAGTTCAACATCGTCACACATAGGTCTTTGCATTTATCCAGCCCACTGGGCCAGTCGGGTTTATTTGCAGATCTACCAAGATGAATCAGAAATCTAGGGAAACTGTGTGTCCTTGGAGAAGGACAACCATCAGGATGGATTTTTTTGTTGTTGTTGTTAGTTTCTTTTCCTCGATTTTGAATTCATGTGAAGACTATCTCATTGTCCCAGGAGAAACAGAAGTTGTTTTCTTAAGACCTGAAATATGTTCTCTGAGCTCATTAAACTATCAGAACTTCAACCCTGGCTCTGGGGACAGCATGCTTTAGGGAGTATCATTTCTTTCCTTCTCTAGTTCAGGAGTCTTTCGGATGCTGGAAGGAATTGTTCTTCATCTGCTAGCAGGTACAGAGGTAGTGTGTGCTTGTGTGTGTGTGTATGTGTGTGTGCAAGGCACACTAGGGTCTAGGTCAGGTGAATGCTTGCATTTTTTAATATATTTCCTTTCAAAGTCTATATCCCATTTTACAGGTGGAAACATTGAGTCTCAGTGAATCTAAATGACTTTTTTTTCCAAGATAATTCAACTAGACTAATTACCAATGCCATGCTAGTCGTCTCAAGAAACATTCCATTTCATGGAAACGAGAGCTGTTATACAATGAGTTTGGAGGCTAATTTTAAAGCAAGTCCTGATCCCTCCTGCTGCTCTGACCCAAATATATATGAGATGGACTCAAAGCTGTACACACAAAAAAGCAAAATCAGTCGAGGGACTCTATGAGGATGGCTTGGTTGATTACGGGAATGTAAGCCTCCTTTTCTAGTCACCGCAAGGCTTCATCAGCAGGGATGCACGTAGTGACCAGTGAGCCACTGCCCGGGAGGCTGGAAGGAAGGGAGCCTGAGTGGAGAGCCAGCCTGGGTCTGACCATGGGGCAGCTGTTCTCCCTGTATCCAGGTGTCCACAGCAGCAGAGATGCTAATCTAACTGCTCTCCCAAGGATGCTTTCGTGCGGTGCTCACAAACCACTGCTGATGGAGGTTTGACGTCATGACCCAGAGCGCTCTGATGGGAGGGGACACACACCAGGTTGCTGATCGGAGCAGTGTTAGTGCTGAGAGACATCGCCAGCCTGCACAAAAGGAGAATTCACTCCCAGTTCCACTTTTCTGAACCCCCTTCTTTCTGTCTGGGGTGACTTTTCACCATCACTGGGGCTTGGGGAGTTTTCCTCCTCTCATTTCTCCCGACCCAAAACTGCTCCCAAGAAATCATTAGCCAAATTCATTTGCATCATGGAGAACGGATGAGGAGGTATATCCCCATACTGCAAGCATTTGCATGTGAAGCCTGAAAGCCAAGGTTCTGGGTCGCTGAGCCAGTTCAGGAGTCAGGGATAGTGGGTGAGAGAGGTGGGCGCTTCCCCGGGCAGGACAGGCATCTTCCAGGAAGGAAGGCAGGAGTCCTTACAGTAAGGGACCCAGGGAGCCATGAAAAAGGCAATAGAAACCAAGGAGGGGGAGCGCAGAGCATCGTGGCTGAAAAGCTCATTGGAAGTTATGGGCTTTATGTCTCCTGCAAGACAGTCAAGAAAGTAAGTAAGTGGGGACTGGCGCTGTGGTGCAGCAGGATACGCTGCCACTGCGACGCCGGCATCCTCTATCAGAACACCAGTTTGAATTCCAGCTGCTCTGCTTCCCCTCTAGCTCCCTGCTAAAACACCCGGAAAAGCAACAAATGACAGCCCAAGTGTTTGGGTCCCTGTCATCCACGAGGGAGATCTGGCTGGAGTTCCAGGCTCCTGGCTTCAGTCGGGCCCAGCCCTGGCTGTTGCGGCCAGTTGAGGAATGAACCACAGTCGGAAGGTCTCTTTCTCCCCCTCTCTCTGTGTCACTCTGCCTTTCACATAAATAAACATGAATCTTAAAAAAAGTGAGTGTGGTGGGCCGGTGCTGTGGCGTAGTAGGTTAAGCCTCTGCCTGTGGCACTGGCATCCCAAATGGGCACTGGTTTGTGTCCCGGCTGTTCCTCTACTGATCCAGCTCCCTGATATGGCCTGGGAAAGCAGTGAAACATGAACCAAGTGCTTGAGTCCCTGCACCCACGTGGGAGACCCAGAAGAAACTCCAGGCTCCTGGCTTTGGATCAGCTCAGCTCCAGCCACTGTGGCCATTTGGGGAGCAAATCAAAAGACAGAAGACCCTTTCTATCGTATCTCCCTCTCTCTGTCTGTAACTCTGTCTCTCAAATAAGTAAATACTTTTTTAAGAAGTGCTTCATATAAAAAAAGTAAGTGTGTATACACATGCATTTATACTTGTATTCATTCATATGAAAATATAATTACTAAGTTTCAGGTTTCAAAGACATAGCTGGGAACAAGATAGAAATGGAATTTTCAGGCTAGTAGGTGATGCTAACAATGAGAAAATAATTTCATGTGGCTACTAAGTCCTTTAAAGAACAAAACAAGGAGAAGAGTGATGGAGCTGCATGACGTGGTTAGAGGCTTTCTACATGGGGGCAACAGATTAAAAAATACAAGTATAAGGCACGCCTACATTTGCATTTTACATATGAGTGCTTTTTTAGCATATGTGTGTCCCATGCAATATTTGGGACACACAAGTACTAAATGATTCTTCATTGATCTGACATTCAACAGTATCTGGATGCTCTGAATTATCTCTTGTAACTCTAAGGGTGTATTCCAGGAGACAGAATGGGAAGTGCCACGATTCCCAGCTTTCCTAGGAGCCTGGCTGGTTTAGGAAGAAGCCTCACATGGCTGGCATCAAGAGGGCAGAAGGGACAGGATGGAGGTGGCCCAGGGGAGGTGGGTGGGGCCAGATCATGCAGGGTGCCAGGCCAGTGTGAAGAGTTTGCACCTTATTCTGACCTTTGGAGACCTCAGCATTGGAGATTATACTTCTATGAATATTGCACTTCTGTGTTGTATTTTCCAAAGAGGCTCCACTGACGTTGCTTTGTATAAAGAGAATTGAAAATGAATCTTGATGTGAACAGAAGGGGAGAGGGAGCGGGAGAGGGGAGGGTGGCGGGAGGGAGGGAAGTTGTGTGGGGGGGGAGCCATTGGAATCCACAAGCTGTACCTTGGAAATTTATATTCTTTAAATAAAAGCAAAAAAAAAAAAAAAAAAAAAAAATCAAACATTAGGATGGGAGAGAGTGGTGCACCCTGCACTGAAGAAAACGGGTGGCATCTCCCCTAATGCACCTGACGTCTCTCCTCTCCTTCCACTCCATTTACTATGGTCTTCAGCTTTCCTAATATCATTTCAGCAGACCACAGACAGGAATGTAAACTTTTACTGGGAGAAGAGACCTATAGCATTAAGCTCTTACTAGTGGGTTAATGACTAGTAGAGCAAGGGGAGCGCATGTAGTACAGGGCAAAGCAGGATGAGATAAGAATTAAACAGGGAAATGTCAGGGCCGGCGCCGTGGCATAGCAGGTAAAGCTGCCACCTGCAGTGCCAGCATATGGACGCCAGTTCAAGACCTGGCTGCTCCTCTTCTGATCCAGCTCTCTGCTATGGCTCAGGAAAGCAGTAGAAGATGGCCCAAGTCCTTGGGCCCCTGCACCTGCGTGGGAGACTGGGAAAAAGCTCCTGGCTTCTGGCTTCGGATTGGCGCAGCTCGAGCCGTTGCGGCCAAATGGGGAGTGAACCAGTAGATGGAAGACCTCTCTCTTCCTCTCTTTTCTCTCTCTGTGTGTAACTCTGAGTTTCAAATAAATAAATAAATCTTAAAAAAAAAATAGAAAACCAGAGAAATGTGACAGTGTTAACGTCAAGCACGGACAGCTTGGCCAGTTTTCCTACCTGGGACCCCGAGGCTGATAGTGTTCGCAGAGTGGAACTGCGATCCAAGTGTCTGTGTCAAGACGGCCATAAAGCTCTCCTGGGACCAGGCTGGCTGGGAACCGAGGCTGCCAGATGGCAGAGATGTCCAGACACTGAGCCGTGAAGCCCACACTGTGTGGTGGAGGAGTCTGAGCTTGTGTCCCGGCCACAGACCCCGGGGGCTCCCATTTCCTGCTTCCTCCGTCCTCTGCCTCAGGCGGCACGAGTGACTCACTGCTCATGTCCAGCAGTTTGCTCCTTGCAGGGATTTGTCTTTTGAACCAGTCTCCTCTGGGGGCTTTCTAGTACAAGATAATATGTCAAAAAAAAAAAAAAAAAAAAGTCTTGTCTACATTTCTGCGCGTATGGCCCAACTTACTTACTTACTTTTCTTGCAATGTGGGAGTTTTCAGACCCAACAGTCACCTTTTAAGGGAAACAGAAGGTGGCTGCTGCTCTCCCATTTTAGATGAAGCCACTGAGAACTGACTTGGCAGAGGCTCTGAGGACAGTAAGAGACAGTGCATGAACTTGACCTCTGGATTGAGTCTTCTTTAACACATTGGGGTTGTCAATTCAGTGGATTCATATTTAACAATCTGTTCAGGATTATATAGTTATATGCCTCCCTCTAAAATCAAAAATTTTAAATATAAAGCCAGGATTTTGAAACCAAGAGCAGTATCTACAAAAGGAAAGAGCTTTTCTTCCATTTTTAAAAAAGATTTATTTTATTTATTTGAAAGGTAGACTAACAGTGAGAGGGAAGGAGGGAGAGAGAGAGAGAGAGAGAGAGAGAGGTCTTCCATCTGCTGTTTGACTCCCCAAATGGCCATAACGACCGGGGTTGAGCCAGGCCAAAGCCAGGAGCCAGGAACTTCATCAGGGTCTTCCACGTGGGTGCAGGGGCCCAAGCATTTGAGCCATCCTCCGCTGCTTTCCCAGGCACATTAGCAAGAAGCTGGATCAGAAGTGGAGCAGCCAGGACTGGAACTGGCACCCATATGGGATGCTGTTTCTGCAGGCCAGGGCTTGAACCCTCTGTGACACAGCATCAGCCCCCAGCTCCCTGTTAATATTCCAGAGAAAGCAGAGGATAATGGCCCAAGTATTTGGGCCCCTAACATCCACAGGGAAGATCAATGGAGTTATGGGCTCCTGGCTACTACCTGGTCCAGCACTAACCATTGTGGGCATTTAGAGAATGAATCAAAAGACAGAAGATCTCTTTCTCTCTTTGTCTCTTTCCTCTCTCTGTAACGCTGCCTTTCAAAAAAAAAAAAAACTTAAAAGAAAGAGAAATATTGTAAAGATTAGAAAAACAACAAAGGGATAATAAGGATCACCCATCACCTTCCACCCAGATACAGTTGCTGTGATACTTGATACGCATTCTTCTTTATCATACACTGATTTAGATACTGCAAAAATACATGGAAAACGGAATTAAAAAGCTATGTTTGTTTACTTTGATGCAAGAAATTTTTGAAATTCATGCACACTTGTATTATTAGCTTTATTTTTTACTTATTAAAAATTTATTTTAAAGGCAGAGCATCAGAAAGGAACACACATCGACAGTACACAAATTTTTGCATCACAGCAGTTTGATTAGCAATAGGCAAAATGTGGAAAGAATTCAATTGCTTGTCAATAGATGAATTTAAACAAATTATGATCTATCCATTCAAAGGAATACTACTCAGCCATAAAACTATTAATACACACAACATAGATGAATGTCAAAATCATTACAGTGAGTGAAAGAAGTGTAAAAAAAAGAGTTCATCTTATATGATTCTATTTGTGTAAAGTTCTAGAAAATGCAAACTAAGCTTTATCAATAGGAAGTAGATCAGTGGCTACCTGGGGACGGGAGTATGGAATGGTAGAATGGAGTAAGTCCTAGGGGAATTACAAGAGAGAATCAGGAAACTTTTAGGGGGCTGGCTTTATTATCTTTGTTTTTAGAAAAAGATTTTGTTTATTTGAAAGGTGGTGTTACAGAGAGAGAGAGAGAGAGAGAGAGAGAGAGAAAGTGAGAGAATCTTCCATCTTCCCAGATGGTCACAACATCTAGCACTGGGCCAGGCAGAAGCCAGGAGCTTCACCTGGGTCTCCCATGTTGGTGGCAGGAACTCAAACACCCGGGCCATTCTGCGGCTTTCCCCAGGCCATTATCAGGGAGCTGGATCGTAAGTGGAACAGCCAGCACACCAGTCGGCGCCCACAGGAGATTTCTGTATCACAAGTGGTAGCTTTACCCCTTACACCACTGCCCCCTAGCCTCATCAGTTTTAAAATTAGAAAAGGGGCTGGCGTTGTGGCATAGCAGTTAAAGCTGCCGCCTGCAATGCCAGCATCGCGTTGGGCGCTGTTTTGTGTCCCTGCTACTCCACTTCTGATCCAGCTCCCTGCTAATGGCCTGTGAAAAGCAGGAGACCTGGATGAAGTGGCAATCTGGGGAGAGAACCAGTGGATGGAAGATCTCTCTCTGTCTCTTCCTCTCTCTCTGTAACTCTTTTAAATAAATAAGTGAAACTTAAAAAAAAAAGTTAGAAAAAATATAGTACAAACTGGCTGACAAAACTTGGCTTTTCATTGAATAGTTCCAGAACCATTTTCTCCCAACATTAAATTTCCTACAAAGCATGTCTGATCATAGTATGATGTCTAACTTATGAAAGATGTACCTGTTTACAAAACTTACTGATGTTTTGAAGTTATGACCATTTTTTAAAAAAACTGTAAATGATGCTACAATGAGCATGCATGGTCTTATAAAAATTTAGTGATGTTTTTACTCAGAGATTTGTTGAGATCTTGACTTGAGAAAAAACTAAAGATGGAGAAAAAGCAGAGAAAGCTGATAGTGATGAGCTCAATGTTTATCTGCCGTTTGGAGAAGGAAGAGGCAGGGCCACCAATTTCCAATGTCTCCTCTGTAAAGGTCATTTCCTCCCTCTGTGCTCTTAGTTCTGTTTCCTCTAACTTGGCTCTTGCACTATTTATCATCCCTCATCACCTCTGCATCTCCTTCTCCGTCTCTCTACAACCCGCCTCCACTGCCCCTTCAGCAACAATTCTCTGCCCTCTTCATCATCTTGCAACCCAACTTCCTTGTCTCACCAGCTGCTGAAGCATGTTTTTTGTGTCTCTACTCAGCACCTGCAACATTAATTCTAAGGTCACCATATGAGGGATCCTCATTACAGTAGCTGAGATTCTGTCCATGAAATGCTGTGACAAATCACTGCACTATTTTGCCAGCCCATGTGTGTAGTGTGGCTACAGATTAGAAGTGGTCATGGGAGCGGGCGCTGTGACGTAGCAGGTCACAGCATTCATATGGTCACTGGTTCAAGACCCGGCTGCTCCACTTCCAATCCAGCTCTCTGCTATGCTCTGGGAAAGCAGTAGAAGATGGCCCAAGTCCTTGTGCCCCTGCACCTACACAGGAGACTTGGAAGAAGCTCCGGGCTCCTGGCTTAGGATCCACACAGCTCTAGCCTTTGCGGCCATCTGGGGAGTGAACCACCAGATGGAAGACCTCTTCCCCCCCAACCTCCTCTTTGCCTCTGCCTCTCTGTAACTCTGCCTTTCATATAAATAAATAAATCTTTAAAAAAAAATAACACACCTCTCAGCACTAAAAAAAAAAAAAAAGTGGTCATGAACTTGATCACTAACAGTGATCTGACATGAGTGTCCCCCCACTCTTTTCTTATCACATGCTGTTTGTTGGTTCTAGAAACAGATAAAGACCAGTCAACACATCAAAGAAGGCTGAACACTCTGCCTTTGGGGGATAAATGTCTCATTTGTTGCAGTGTTCTAAAAATAGTTGCCAACATTGGCCTTCACCTTCACAATTATTTTTGTCTTCAGTCTAAAACTGAATGGCACAGAGCAGCAGAATTTATGCGAGTTCACTGGAGAACAGAAGGCTCATTAATTCTGAGCACTGGTAGGATCTGGCTTTCCTCATCATATGCTCCATTCTGACACACACTGGGGCCTGCTTTTCTAAGACGATGAAGATGTCGTATTGACAAGCACAGGGCTGTTAAAGACACAGTGCCCTTCACACATGAGACAAGGTCACAGCTTCCACAAGGGAGCGTGGGTGGGGGTGACACTCACCCTAATCATATCTGGTTCATTCATTCACAAATTCATTTATTCGAATATTTAAGATTCTCCTTCTGTGCCTGGCAAGAGACAAGGCCCTTGCCTTCCAGGAGGATGGCAAATAAATAAATACATAACACAATGAAAATGTTGCAAAGAAAAATAAAGCTGAGTAAGAGAACAGTGGGTATGTGGTTTGGGGTGGGTCTGATGCTTTACATTTGGTAATTACACAAGGCCTCTGGGCAGCTATAATTTAAAGGCAGCAACAAGCCATGCAAATATCGGAAGAAGCAGGACTAAGGTCTTAAGACGGAAGCAGTGCAGGGTGAGCAGGGGTGAATGTGGTGAGAGAGGGCCAGGAAAGCGTTGAGTGTGGCCAAGGTCAGCTCCAGGAGAGCTTGCAAGGTGAGGAGTGAGGCTGAGGATTTTATTCCCTGTGAAGTGTCCATCTGGAGGTGGCCCTGAGGCACAGGGGACCCTAGTCCTGCTCTACCATGCCCTACCCAGACAGCTAATCCAATACAGACTCCCACTGCCCTGAGCCTTGCAGCCACCACTTTGGTTTCCCAGCAAGCTGGAAACATTAAGTTAGGGATTCTGGGAAGAACCACTGGGTTCTATAACATGGCCCCTGAGGAAGCCAGGCCCAGCGTCCTGAAGGTCCCATAGTTCCAGCAGGTTGTTCTGGTGGCCTACATCTAGCAAAAGCAGTTGAGATTTATTCCTGAGGTGTCCCCAGCAGGTTTTCATGACCGCATGTACCATTAACTCACACATGAAGCATCACTCCTCCTGCAGATCGTGGTATTTAACTATATTTTCTCTAATCCAACAGAACTGTGCTGAGGTTTAGGTTAGGTTTCTTGACAAGGTCACAGGGTTGATGGTAGGACTCAAACTCAAGATCTAGTTGGCTGGAAATTCTGTTTTTCCCACTGAGCACCACACTAACATTCCCCAAATTTAGACAGCCCTCTGTATCAACAGGGTCTGTGGGTTACGAATTCAGGCATGGGCTGGCAATATTTGAAAAAATTTGCCTCTGTGCTGAACACGTGTAGACTGTTTTGTCTTCCCTAAACAATATAGTTTGCCAAAGATTTTCATAGCATTTACATTGTGCTTGGTACTATAAGTGATCTAAAGAAATTTAAAGTGTATGGAGGTTGTGTGTAGGTTACATGCAAATCTATGTGATTTTATATAAGCGGCTTGAGCACTGGTGAATTTTTGCATCTGCAGGGGTCCTAGAACCAATTCTCCATGGATACTGAGGGAACACCTATACTTCCATTCATCAAAAACATGTATTGAACCTCTGATATGTTTGGTGCTAGGCACATACCAGAGATGCAGAGACAAATCAAAGACAGTTCCAGCTCTCAAGTGTCTAGGAATTGCGTGGCCATCTAGACTCTATATGATAGCTCCCAACATAGAGTGAGATTCTAAGGTGCAGGCTCCCCTACACTCCCCCTAACCCACATACTATTTTAGGCTTTTTGAAATGGAAGTTTGCTTTTCTTTGTCATTAAGCAATTTTGCCAGGTGCCTGGCAGGACACGATGTGGCTGTTATCGTCTGTGCACCTGTGATAGCCATACATGAAAATCACCCATTGATCCATCTGTCTCCATTTGACACTGGTACTTAAAGATAGATCTTTAATTGTCACTTCAAAAAAATCTTCAAAAGGGGCCAGTGTTGTGGCCCAGCATGGTTTTTTTTTTTTTAATAGAAAGCTTTTATTTAATAAATTTCATAAGTACAACTTTTGGATTATAGAGGTTCTTCCTCCCATAATATCCCCAAATCATTCCACCTCCTACTCTTTCTCCCATGCCATTCTTCATTAAGGTTCATTTTTAATTATCTTTATATACAGAAGATCAACTCTATACTAAGTAAAGACTTTAACAGTTTGTACCCACACAGACATACAAAGTATAAAGTACTGTTTGAAGACTAGTTTTACCGTTAATTCTCATAGTATAACTCATTAAGGACAGAGGACCTGCATGGGGAACAAGTGCACAGTGACTCCTGTTGTTGATTTAACAATTACCACTCTTATTTATGACGTCAGTGATCACCTGAGGCTCTTGTCATGAGCTGCCAAGGCTATGGAAGCCTCTTGAGTCCACAACTCTGACATTATTTAGACAAGGTGGCCCAGCATATTAAGCTATGTCCTGCAACACCAGCACCCCATATGGGCAATGGTTTGAGTCCTGGCTTCTGTACTTCCCATCAAATCCCTGTTAATGTGCTTGGAAAAGCAGATGATGGCCCTGAAAGTCCTTGGGTCCCTGCACCCACATGGGAGACCCCGATGGAGTTCCAGGCGCCTGGCTTTAGCCTGGCTCAGTCCCAGTCATTGCAGCCATTTGGGAAGCAAACCAGTGGATGGAAGATTGCTCTCTCTTTCTCTCCCTCTCTCTGTAACTTTGCCTTTAAAACAAATAATAGCTAAATCTTTTTTTTTTTAAAAAAAAAAAAAAAACCTTCAATGTATCACACTATGCTGCAGGACTAAAATGGAAAGTCGTCATGTGGAAGATGGCCCACCACTTGGGAGCAATGCAACTGAGACCTGTCAGAGCGCTGGGCACGGCTGAGTCATGCATGAAGGACTACTATCCAGGTGGAGCGCAGACAGCTCTAGCAGAAGCTCCAGATGGCTTTCTAGACATGTGAAACCTCCAATGAAATAAACTATTAATTTATAAATATATAAAGTTTATGTATTTGTTTATATGTAACTACCTATATATCTATATATGTATATACTTATATTAAATGTATAAAAATAAGTATATTTACACACTATCTATAATTGATAAATATTATAAACTTCCAATTTAACTACATTTATTAAAAACTCCAATATTTTTTGAAATGCTTTAAAATTATCTAACAACTTATTTGAGAGGCAGAGAGGTAGGAGAGTGATACAGAACAAGAAAGAAAGAACTGCTAACCACTGTTTGCTTTCCCAGAGGTCCACAACAGTGGGGACTAGGCCAGTGGGCCAAGTGGAGCTAAGAAGACAACCCAAGTCTCCCACGTGGGTTGAACCCTACCAGGGTCTGCACTGGCAGGGAGCAGGAGTCAGGAGCCGGAGCTGGGAATTGAACCCAGGTACTCCCATAGGAGACACAGGGATCTTAACTGCTACTGTAAACACCAGATCCTTGAAAATGACCTCCACAAGTGCCTAAGAGATTATGCTCAGCATCAGTCCCGTTTCCTTCAGAACAGTTTCCATAATTAGAAATTATTTTGTTTGCCTGTCTTTCCCAAGAATGAGATTATCTTTTCATTGACACCTGGAGCAGGGTGGGCACTCAGTGAGCACTGCTATAAAACTGCAAGCAGAGGTGGGCAGGGCTGCAGGTTTCTGAGAAACTGCAGACTCACCCAGGGCCAAACCGACTTCCAAGTTCCAACTGTCTTCAGTGTCTGGGTGGAGATTAGATCAAAATTTTTACTGTAGTGTTAAAGTAAGCACTAGGTAGTTGTACAAATAAATCTATGCCACTATTAACTAGTCTTTTAAAAAGAGAACCATGAAGATATGATCTTTTTTCTGGAAAACAGACATAGAGAGAGACACTGGGTGCTAACTTTTATGAGCTGGCAGTTCATTTACTCAACAGCATCACAGAGCGAAGGAAACAGTAAAAATAAACGTGAAAGTCCTTAGCTGTTTCAAAGCCCAGTGAAATCAGATATTTCACCATCGAGGGATTCCTTTGAATGAAGGAAATGACATGAAAATCCTTGCTGGAAAATGTGGACTTTCCCAATGATGTAAAAACCAGAGTGACGTTACTTGTAGGCTATCGTCCTGCTTAGAAGAGAAGCCTCGGCACGATGTGTGTACACGCGGCTGGAACCGCACAGGGAGGACTCTGGCTGAGGGTGCTGCTTTCCCTGCACTGTGAACTTGAAGGGCCAGTGTGAGCCCTGGAATGGGAGAGCCCATTGGAACTCTGGTGTCACGCTGACCTTGGGCAGTCCTTTATCCTCTCTGAGCTGTGTTTTGCACGCAGCAGGTGCCCGGCACAAGGTGCCCCTACCAGCTCCCTTCTAGAACACCTTCAGAACCCATGGTGACGCAGTCTGTGACACAGACAGCTGTGGACAGCACCACTCTACTTATTAAAAGTCCTGTCTCTCTCCGGAGCTGTGCTCCTTCTGTGGGGCTTTTATTGTCAACATTTCCCTCTTGCCCCTTTTGTGATCCAGACTTGGTGCTTTCTTCTCTCCTACTGCTCCCCTGCATCTTCAGAATCCTCACTTACGAGTCTCCCCCACATCCTCGCTTGCAGCCTGGGCCAGTGCAGACACTGGAGAGGCTGTTCAATCCTTCAGCCCCATTTCATATAGGATCACACGTTAATCACCTCAGTCAATTCCGCCTTGCACTGGGGTACATTTAAAACATGCATCAGAGACTCTTTCTCAATTACAGTCTCCAAATGTGAAGGACTAACCTAAAAGCCAAATAACATCGTCCCAGATGAAATTACAGAGGCAGCAGCCCTCCCTCACTTTCACCTTCTCTTATTCACTGCTGCTTTCCCCAGCAGTGCTCAGATACACAGGACGGCCTTACAGTCTGCAGTCCTGCAGAGCCAAACAGGCTTTCTGTGTTCAGGATTCTTCGCATTGCCCATGGTGATTAAAGTCTAACCTGCGAGGGGTAGTGCACCAGGGTAAGTCACCACCTGTGATGCAGACATCCCATAGCATAGCTTTGGTTTGAGTACCGGGGGCTCCTCTTCCAATGCAGCTCTTTGCTATGTCCTGGAAAAGCAGTAGAGGATTGCCCAAGTGCTTGGACCCCTGCACCCGCATGGGGGACCCAGAAGAAGCTCTTGGCTCCTGGCTTCGGATCGGCGCAGCTCTGGCTGTTGCGGCCATTTGGGGAGTGAACTGGAAGTGTACTGACTTCTTCAGTACAGACTGGAGGCCCAGAGAATCACATGAATGTACCACAATTACATGCCAGTTGGTGCTGACACAGATAATTTTTGGGTCACCACTTCTGATTAGGCAATTCTCATATTAAAATCATTGCGAGTCAATGAAATTTAAGCCATCCAGTTCACCCACTTTTTGAGAAATATGAGTTCTCTTACTAAAAGCTTACATGAACGGAGCTTCAAGCAGGATAATTTGATGAAAATACTGTGTTGAGCAACAGAAGTTGAAATCTGATGCAAAATTAACACATGCCTTCTTCCTTCTTCCCTCACTGATAACAAATCACTACTGGTCATTGTAAAGCTGTGCAAAACGCTTAGCACTTTGTGTCCATATTTGACCTCAACCAAACGAAGCATCTAGGTATCTCTTCTACAATTCAGGAAAGTGAGTCTCAGAAAAGCTTGTAAGGCCCCACAGTGGTAAAGAGCAAAGCCATAGCCTACAGGTACAGTGTGTCCAACAAGCATGCACAGATGGACCTCCTCCGGCGTGGACAGGCATGCTCTGTGTGCCCCACAGAATGCATCCTTTACATCCGCTGCTAAAGTAAAGATGTAACTTACGGTCTCCCTCGGAACCATCCCCGTTTCCCTCTCCCCCTGCCCTTGAGAAAGCAGCTCTGCTTGCTTAGCTTTGATCTCCGACCGTTTCCTTGTAAGGACAGCGTCTGACTTTCGGCCTTAGCTGAAGTACACATAACCCAGTATTCCTAGAGCAGAGGGCCCTCTGCTTCATATGAATGGAGGCACAGGGAGCAGTCAGGTGGGGCTTGGTGAACCCTTGGCTATGCAGCCTTCCTTAGGATGGAGAGAAACACGATTCACAAGGAAGCAGGGAGTGCATAAGGTCGCTGGAACCTGCTGCTGAGGCTTCGCCACAGACACCCATTCACCTGGGAACACTGTGAAGCAGAAGGCACAGAACCTGCTGCAAACTACTAGCTTGGTTTGAACATCGCCAAACCCATCCATCAAAGGCCATCTGCATCTAAGCTCATTATGTGAACAAAGAATCCAGAACTGTTTCTTAACATCATCGCAGAAGAATGTTTGCTGTAGCAGCCAACTTCCATGTTCCACCTACAATCCATTCCTTCAGGTTCCTGTTCCCGGGCTTCAAATGTCATTGCTCTAGCTAGAACGTTCTTGGCAAAGGGCTGAGGTCTCCTGGAATCTGCCCTATCTGGCAGAATGAGCCCCAATGCTTGTTACCACCACCTTCCTCAGCCTCGCTAGGCCTGCTGGTAAGGGGAGCGTGAGGAGGGCATGAGGGCAGCCTGGCAAGCTCCAGTAGCCAAAGCGCAGTGATTCCTGCCTGGCGTAATTACTACTTTCTCCGGCAGCTCTGAGCAAGCTTCTACACATCTCCTCAATGAGAACAGCCAGACAAATTCCACCCTCTTCCCACTTCACCTCTATTTTAAAAACAAGCAGTTTCACCCACACACTCATTAATTCAGTGAGAGGTGTTGTGTCTGTCTCATCCCTCTACACATTTGCTTGTGCTGTTAATGTGCGCTGGGCAGGGAGTTAGTGGGGGACAAAGGAGCTGAGAGGTTTCCAGCAGTCTCTGTGCTGTAGCCTGCACCCTAACTCCACCCCTTACAGGCCAATTCACCCATTTTCCCGTGAGGCACCTGCGTCTGCTCCACCAAGGAGAACATGTATACACTGAGCTCCACGTGGAGATGCCATGAGACCCTCCATAGATCATCATGCACACTGGACCCCACCCAAACTCTATTCAATCAGGGTACCACCCCCTAACCAATAAAGGGGGTGAATGAACTAGGGTGCAATGACTCTTCTCATGGCCTGTATCTCTCCTAATGGGGCTGCCTGCATGCACCTCTGAATGTAGTAGTCTATTTCTTTAAGTAAATCCTGCTCCCAGTCTTGCACTTTGTCTACGTCTCTGCTTTGAATTTTTCTGTCACATGGAGACAAGAACCTGGATTAAACACAGCTGGAGACCCTTCCCTTCAATGCTGGTTCCCAAACTGCAATGCTCTCAGCCCACCTCCAGCCTCTGCTTACTGAAACACAGATAATCTTCGGAGCCTCAGATCAAAAGCCCACTCTTTCACAGAGTTCCTCCCAATCCCCCAAGTCAGAGTTCTCTCTCCTGGGACTCTCAAAGTAGTCGGTTTATGGTACTCCCAAGGCACTTGCCAGAAACTACCCGGTGAAGCCACCTGTATGTCTGCTTGATCTCAGCCCAGCAAAGGCTCCTTAGGACCAAAGTCATTCCTCACAGATGCCCCTTGCTTCACACACCTAGCTCAGTCTTCTGTATTCTCTCATGTACACTCTCCTAACACATTCTGCAAAGATCTGGTTATCAACACAGCCACATAAATGAGCACAGAAGGGGCAGTTTGGGGAGAGCTCAGATTATCTGAGAATGGGATAATCACTGACAACCAGAGGACTGGATCTCTGCCACTGGGCTGTTATCATTTCACTGGATCTCACATTGCTTGTTCCTACAACTTGCACCCTGGAAGTCTTCCATGACCTTAGATCAATAGCCAAGTCCACACATTCTATGCAAAGTATTTCAGTAGTATTTCTTGACATAACCGCTTACAAATTTTTTTTTTTTTTTTGCAAGTCAAATTCCACATTCCACCCATTACCCATTTCGTTTAGGTTCTTGTTTTCAAAATTGGCCCAGGAACTTTGTCCCTTCAGATAAATGCCATAAACACACTGGAGAGAGATATTCATAAAGATGTCAAGGATGGCAAAAGTGGGTTCTCAGTGTATGTCTAGAGCAGGGATGAGGAAGCAATGGTGCAATGCTAACGAGCAGACAGCAAACTATGGCAGCCACTATTCCACAGTGTCTTCTCCACTGCTGCCAGTAACCTCCAGATGAAGTGTAGAGGAAAATCTGATTAGGATTTTAAGTCACAGATGGATAAAGGGACAGTAAATCTGTGCCCGTGATTACAGAACTGCTGTCAGAACTTGGGAGAAATCATGGACAAAAGGCCAGAGTCTGAACATCACTGCTCTATTTTCCAACAAGGAAGTAAGTAGATTCTAGAAGCTCCAAAATGGTGAACTTAGTGTAAAACCCTGGGAAACTGGGAAACATATGAAGGCAGTTCACAAAAATTCTTAGAAAAAATTGAATTAGGGGCCGGCACTATGGTGCAGTGGGTTAATACCCTGGCCTGAAGTGCTGGCATCCCATATGGGTGCCGCTTCTAATCCCAGCTGCTCCTCTTCCAATCCAACTCTCTGCTATGGCCTGGGATAGCAATGGAAGATGACCCAAGTCCTTGGGCCCCTGCATCCATGTGGGAGACCTGGAAGAAGATCCTGGCTCCTGGCTTTGGATTGGTGTATCTCTGGCCGTTGCGGCCACCTGGGGAGTGAACCAGCAGATGGAAGACCCTCTCTCTGTCTCTGCCTCTCTCTGTAACTCTGTCAAATAAATAAAATAAATATTTTAAAAAAAGAAAAAAATGAATTAAAAGATGTTTATTTTTGGTGCAAAACTTTGAGATCCACACAGCGTGTTTTCACATCCTACACTTTCCACAAACTTTCTGAAGTATACGTATGTAGATGGCAAACATTCTGCCTGCTGAGATCACTGATTTCGACTCTGAGACAAGAACATGTCATGCCTACTTCCTTCCCTTTTTCTATATGATTACTGAACAGCCAACTATGAATACCAAAACCACAGCTTAGAATTAAAAAGCAACAGTGGGATGCATTGAGACCACTTTAGTTTACTTCGTGCTACATGTGGTTCTAAGGGATTTGTCTATACAAGAATGTATTTAAGCCTAGTAACAACCCTCTACTATAGGAACTAACATTATTCCCATTTGTTAGATGAGAACATTGAGGCAAAGTTAAAGCAATCTGCCTGATGGTCATACAGGTAGGATTTCAGCCCAGGCAATGGTGACCCACCCTCGCGTCTAGCTTCTTACATTAGACACACTGCCTGTCCTTATGAATACCAAGGCTGATAAAAACGGGAACTGAGAATCCTTTTTTCCATTTAGTGACAGCATCCTTGGAAAGGCACAGGAACACACCCAGCCTTGCCCCGTGCTCTCACCCATTCATTCCTCCGAGGGGAGGAGAGAGACTTTGCCAAGATTGGGAGATTCAACTGGGCCTACCTTCTTGGCCCGGGCAGGACACCGTGGTAGAATGTGCCTCTGCAAGGGAAACCTGCACTTGAAGGTGTGTGAACCCCAGGGCTCACATTCAAAATGATACATTAACCAGTTCATTGCCAGGCCAGCAAGCAGAACAACACTGATGTGCTAGGGCCATCCTTGCTGGGCTGAGGCCGGCGGGAGGATTCGCTGGGGCCTTTAGCTAGCCAGACTGTGATCTTGGTTTCACTGATTCATTCTTTTCAGTAGGAGATGTGCTATTTTGATTTTCATCGCTCTTATTACAATGATCTTATTTTTTTTTCAATGTGGTCTAGACTTAAGGAGAAATGGCAGGGAAGTTATTGTTACTACTGACCCTCCCACAATCCTCTTACACTTCTGGCATGATATCACAAATACTAAAAGCAGCTGCAGGTGTCATTTTTAAGGCAAACTTGATGGCCCCTGCAAGCCAGAGTCAAACCTATAATAGGGGTTGTGCAGTAGGAAGAGAATGGAGGGAAGCTGGGCACATTCACGTCATCTTTCCCATGTGGATACGGGTGACTTGTGAAGTCAACCAGACGAGTAGGCTGGGAGGGGGCCAGGGTCTGGGACTTGAAATTATCTTTGACAATGAAAGCAATAGAGCTTTGGGGCTTAGGAGGGACCTCATTATTCCAGAAGAGATCAGCAAACTATGGTCACACAAATCTTTTGTTTCCACAAATAAAGTTTTGTTAGGACACAACTATGACCATTTGCTTACTCATGGTCCACAGATGCTTCTGCAAGCTACCGTGTGAGTGGCTGTGACTTGGACTGTATGGTCTGCAAAGCCTGAAACATTTTCTATTTGGCTATTTTCAGGAAAAAAAAATGCAGGGAAGTAACTCTTAATAGCCCAGGGGTTAGGAGAGAGGGCAGGGTCAATGGAAGGAAGGACAAAGGTGTGCTTAGGGCCAGGACCTTAGTGACAGCTGGAGAGGACCACGAGGAAAGGATGAGGGTGGAACTACCACTAGGACTTAGCATGCCAGGTTCTCTGTTGAGCCAACTGAGCAACAACTGAAGTGCATTATTATTTCCATCTCTTTGGGTAAGCTGAGAAAAGCAGATTTTTGCCCCTAGTCTTTCAGAACTGGCAGCATGTAAGAAATGTACAACACAAGCACAGGTAATCAAAAATGTTTTAATGATTAATGTTTAGACATTATTTAACAGTGTGGGTATATCCAGATGAGCTAAGCACACTTTGACAGCACACTATTGAATGTTACAGTTTCTGTATTGAAATATGTAAAGACATCTGCAAACTAGTACCTAGGAATGGAGACACACATTTACAAATATACACGTTCTAGATTTGATAAGGTAAATGTAAACAGATGCTGAGACTCTGTCCAAACAGAAAACCCACAAGACTAACAAGAGAGCCAACTGGCTCCCTATAATATGAATGTGCAAAATTAAAGCATGGTAAACTGATATTTACATAAATATCAAACCAATAATTAGTTTATACATTGTCAATGACCTTCTAGGATATGTCATGAGTGGTTCAATGAATGTTTCTGTTTTCAATGGAGAAGGTGGTATTCAGAGGTTAAATTCCAACACTTTAAAATGACACATATAATAGTCCTTATCTGTTTGACCACTGCCTCAAGTGTGTGAGACATGATTTTACAATAAGCAGTATATTATTTTTAAACAAGCGATTCTAACAAATTTTTAGATTCTAAGCAGAAAAAAATTATAAAGGCTATTAGATTTACATTAAACAAGTTATCTGTATCCAATTTCCCAGGTCTCTTATGCTGTAGCTATCTGTTTAATTTTATATTAAATTTCTTTAAGGTTCTTTCTTCCCGTTGTGTGAATTTTGGTAAACTAGGCACATTTTAAAAGGAAGTTCATGTCAAAACAGGTAACAGTACAGAAATCAACCCAAGTCTGGACCCTGGCAACCAGTTCCCTACTGCGCATCTATGGGACTCTGTCAAAGAGCAAATAGTCAGGCATCTCTCTTGAAAAGTACACATCCTCTCGCACACGGGTGGAAAGCACAATGGACTTTGTTTCCTGTATAAAAACACCCAGTACTTCAGAAATTAACAATGGCCTACTCGCCCTACACACATCCTAAAATCTTGAGGATAAAGAATATATATTTTAAGTTTCATCAAGACTGCTTTAGAGCCCCCGGCCCCCACTTTTTTGTACATAGTGGCACTCAAACTAAAAAAATAAGATCTGTTAAAAAGTTAAACTGACGGTTTGTTCCACTGGATTTGAGCCTGCTTGATTCAGAGCCAATACTACAAAACTGAAGGTGCCATTTCTGACTTCGCATCTCTAAGTCACTTGGAATTACAGGTCACACACTAGTTTCATAAATCATGGTCTTTGATTTTTTTTTTCCTAAACAGAGCTATTACAAATGAATACAAACTTGAAACATCCCCTAATTTAAACTAATAAGCTTTGGGCCCTGCTTTTTAAATTTTAAGGCATGTGTGTTTTTCTACTGTAACAACATTGTACAAATTTACATTTACAATCACATGCATGATCTACAATTAAAAAAAAAAGTTTGGATTACAGTGTTTTTAAATTGTGAATCACAATTCAGCACCTATCATGTTATAACTAATAAGGCAACAGCAGTGTCATATACTACAATAATACTCCCTTTCCACAGTCTAGCGCGGGGGTCAATGAGAGCCCAGAAATGTTAAGAAATCTTAAACCTACTCAGATAATTTGTCTAGGTTGTCTAGGGGTGTTGAACTGATGAAGGAAGTCCTACACGAATCACGCTATTGTAGGCCGGACTAGTTACAGCAGCTGTTAACAGCGTCGGCACGCAACTCACACTGTGCTTACAATCGGGTGACGTAGTCTGCAGGTCCTCGGCTCCTCCACTTCAATCCTTCCGTTGCTTTCGTGGCTTCACATTGTTCTCCAGGGCGGAAAAGCTGTTGGTGTGTCCATTCACAGCAGTCACGGACCCGTTCTGGTGGTCCTTGAGGTGGTCTTTCCTTCGGGAGGCCCCCTTCTTGTTGTAGGTCTGAAACACAGTAAGGGTGGACGGCTAGCCAGGTGACCACAGCCTGCATGGACAACCTCACTGGGAACTGAATTCCAAACACAGGCCTGGTTTCCTTTCATGACCAAATGTTGTTAAGAAGTAATTCCTGGGTAAAGGAACTGTGACTACATTTTTTTTGCCACTGGTTTCAATTACTCTTCCCTTTCTTTCCCAAAAGAAATATTACTCAAACATTACACAAGGATAGGCATTTGGCACAGTGACTGAGGAGGAATGGCTTAGATGGCCCATGCCGAGCTGGAGTGCCTGGATTCCAGTGCTGGGCTCTGGTCCACTCCAGCTTTCTGCTAGCGTGCACGCTGGGGGGCAGCAGCTGGCTAGGTCCCTCCACCTACCATGGGAGACCTGGACTGAGTTCTTGGTTCGTGGCTTTGATCTGGCCCAGCCTTGGAGGGCATTTGGGGAGTGAACTAGTGGTTGGAAGATCTCTTTCTCTCCCTCTTTAAATAAACAATTTAAAAATACTACACAGAAAATGCAGTTATACTTTACTCTGCTTAGCCTTTTCAGTGCCTGGATGGCAAAGGACAGGAGTTATGTGGCCAAACTGGTTTCTCCCATCCAGCAGCAGCTCTCTCGACATCCATATCCCTTGCCCATCTTCAAAATTTCCTCCTTTCTTCAGCATCTATTTCAGGCCTCAGAGACACAGCCCTGTGCTGCTCCGAGCAGCTAGGAGAAGTGCGAGTTCTTCTTTGTGTCTCTTCCTGTCATCCCCTGTACCTGGTGCATGTGCCGAAGTCGATCAAACTGCTGAGCTCACCGGGGCACAGAGTCAACTCAAACCCACTATGCCACACATAGTGTGCAACTGCTCCACACCACTGGGCTTGCCCTGCCTCAGGACCCCCGGCCTCTGATTCACTCCTGAACTCCTGTGTCTTCCTCACATCAGTGGCAGCACGCCTGCCAGGAGCTGGCCACAAAAGCAGGAATACACATGATCCAACAGGCGGCAGGGGAATCAGCAGAGGCTGCCAAGTAGTCAGAGATGATCTGCCCTAAACAGACTCTTCCCCATCACCACGTCACGTGCTTGGGGACGCACTGGACCCCCAGACCAACAGGGGATGGATAAGGAAAGGGGACAGAAGGGCAGACTTCATCATCTTTTTAAATTTTCATTTTGTACTTCAAAGGTAGAGAGACAGAGAGAGATCATCTGTACACTGATTCACTCCCCAAATGCCTGCAGCAGCCAGGGCTGGGCCAGGTGAACAGGCTGAAGCCAGGAGCCCCGGACTCAATTCAGGTGTCCTTTATGGCTGGCAGGACTCAAGCACTTGAGCCATCCCTTGTGCCTCCTAGGGTGTGCATCAGTAGGAAGCTGGACCAGAAGGGGGCCAGAACTGAACCAGGCATTCCAATAGGAATGAGGGCATCTCAGCTAGAGTCTTAACCACTGAGTCAAACACCGCCCCCAAGGGCAAGGTTTCTTTTTGTATTTGAGGACTGTGGTGAAGACATTTCTTCTGAAATTTTATTTGGCTGTGATGTGTAGGGCGGCAAGGCTGAGAAAGTTCTGACTGGAACTTCCCGTGCCCTGGCGTGGGTCAGTGGGAAGCAACACAGAGCCTGCTGAACAGCCCTCTACCTCCCATGTGTTTCCCCACGCACCCTCACCCAGAACCCAGAACCGATCTAGCACCTTCTAGTTAGCACAGCGCCTGGCACCCGGAGGAATTCCACACATCCTTGGAAAACGAAAGGACAAGAGTCTTTGTCAGAATAGGTAGGAGAAGGGTGAGGCTTACCTGAATGTAGAAATTTGTGAAGAGGGTGATCAGGGAAATCATGTATCCGATCTGGAAATACAACCAGCCGAGAGGGAACGTGCATGGCCATATGACCCCACAGCTGGTCTGGATGATTGTCAGCACAAATTGAAGCTGCAGGCGAGAAAGGACACAACCCAGTGGTGACAACGGATGCACGAGGCTCCTCGCCAGAATGCTTGGCCCGCACCCCCGAGCTCCTGAATTCACACCCACCAGTCTTTCCGTAGGTAACAGCAGTCATGTCACAAACACGATGCATGCATGGCGCTCATCCTAACTCTATGTGTATCTCACACACTGTATATTCTCTCTCCCCTTCAAGCTACTAAAACCACCTTCACCAAAGTCCAAGGATACAACAGGCAGACCCAAGGGTTTGTCTGAAAACTGTGTTAAGGAGAGAAAGGCAGGGTGAGGGGAGTGGGTTCAATGGCGCTGTTGACATCCCTGCAGGATGGACAACCTCCTGGACACTCGTCCTCGTCCTCAGCGGTGTACCCTCTGGTTTGGGGAAGGCTGCTGAAGGGATTTAACTCCTCCTGGCAAACAATGCCAGGTCAATGAATGATCCCTGGTGAGTGATCCTTGAACAGCATGTGACTGCATGGAACACAGTGAAAGCCTTTAGAACAAGGCGTGGCTACGGGGGCGCATCCTTCCAAAGAGTGACAGAGGAGTGAGTGCCACTCGCTGCATGTCTGGCAGCTTCCAATGTTCCACACAGAGAAAGTGGCTTTTCTTTCCCCCTTCTTTTTATTCAAGGTTAGCACCCTAGGCTGAAGAAAAACTGGAAGTTGTGCACCCAATAAATTTAGACACATTGGTACAATCTTCCATCTCAAAGCACATATCCTAATGGATAATCAACTTCCCTGTCTTTTTCAAACCCCCCTTCTGCAGGAGCCACACTGCATGGTTACCAACTGATCCTCAAGTATAACAAGGAAGCTAAAGAACAATTATCCTTTCTCACAGGGGGGTGAGAGAAACACAATCAGCACTGCACAGCAGCTGGCAGAGGTGATAATGAAACGTCAAACACGTAAGTAGCTCAGAAAAGTCTCGGGATTTTTTTTTTCCCTAGTTTGTTATTTTTAAATAATGGGGGAAAAAATCACAATTCACTTGCAGGGATCTGAATCAGCTTGCTTTGCTTAGGAAAACATGCTAATAAGGCTATGGGTTTAATATCTATTACTTCTCAGCCAGCTTGCTTTGGCCCAACACCTTAATGTCCTCATCTACCAAGTGGGGACAATAATATGAAATCGGGCTGCTGGAACATTCCATGTAAAGTCACTTACTTAGCATGAGGACCTGACATGTGGTAAACATTTAACAAAAGTCAGTGTTTAACACTGTTGGTATTACTAAATAATAATATTTTTTGGAGAACAAGACATAATGAGCTTTAATAAACATTTACCAGAGGACACACTCATGGTTGCGTTTCTGATCAGGTGTTGGTAACATTGCAGGAGTCTGTGGAAAAGGATGCAGGTATCTGTGGTTCTGAACCACAGATTCTTGTCTCAGACCACAGAGAATGAAGAGCATGGACAAGGAAGGGCAGGCACAGAAGCAAAATTTATTGAAGAAAGAGAAAGTCCTCGGGCCGGTGCCGCGGCTCACTAGGCTAATCCTCTGCCTGCGGCACCGGCACCCCAGGTTCTAGTCCTGGTCAGGGAGCCGGATTCTGTCCGGTTGCCCCTCTTCCAGTCCAGCTCTCTGCTCTGGTCAGGGAGTGCAGTGGAGGACAGCCCAAGTGCTTGGGCCCTTCACCCGCATGGGAGACCAGGAGAAGCACCTGGTTCCTGACTTTTGTCGGCACAGCGCGCCAGCCGTAGCGGCCATTTGGGGGTGAACCAACGGAAAGGAAGACCTTTCTCCTTTCTCTCTGTTTCTCTCTCTCTCTCACTGTCTAAATCTGCCTGTCAAAAAAAAAAAAAAATGGAGAACGCCCTCACCTGCCCTCACCTGAGGAATGGGTCTCCAATGGAGTAAGGGAAGCTGTCTCGGGGTTTAAATCCTTTGGGCTATGAGGAAGATTGTACAGGGTTTTGCAAACTTGTCATTTAGCCATAGGTGACTTTCTCATTGCTGGGGAGTTGATATCTGGAGCTATACAAGTCTAGCTGTAACCACGTCTTGCTTTGTTTTCAGTTTATCTTGATTTTGAGTAGTGAGGTATTAATAATTAGTGCAT
This sequence comes from Sylvilagus floridanus, assembly GCA_949820135.1. NCBI lineage: Eukaryota > Metazoa > Chordata > Mammalia > Lagomorpha > Leporidae > Sylvilagus > Sylvilagus floridanus. The sequence goes on along the minus strand of OX463227.1, from coordinate 111,792,555 downwards.
GAAAGAATTCATGAGCAAGGAGTGGGGGTCTGTAATATACCGACAACTGGGAAAGGCTTAAAAAAGAATGGGAGCATCAGGTGCTAACAGTTGTCCTGGCCCTTGCAGGGTGGGCCTGGGGATAAGGGTTGTCATCAGAGGCAGAGCAAGTGCCACCCCCGCTGACAGGTGCCCCACTGCACAGGGGCTGCACGGCCACCCCGCACCTGCCTTAGCAAATACCCTTGCTGCCTAATCAGCAGCAAGCCTCCGATGCCTGCCACTCCACAGCTCCTTCTCAATCCTGGTTTGGGACTACAATTAAAACACACACACTCACAGAGGAACGAAGTGCACCTGCAGGTGGGAAGTGAGTTACAGTCCTCATTCTACAACTCAACTAGCTATACACCATGAGTACAGTTTCTCCATCAATTAAAAATGAGAAAAGTCCCTCACCTGCCTCTTTCAAGCACTTACTTGAATCAAATGAGTCAAGGGAGGGCGAGGGTCTTAGGGACTCCTACTAAAAGGCCAGGAAGAGGGCTGTGTCCACCTAGGGTGGAGTCACTCACCAGTTGCCCCTGAGTGATGTACTTCTTCCACCAGAGGTATGGACGCATGGATGGCACGGAGGACAGACCATAGTATGAGTACATGAGGACGTGGATGAAGCTGTTAAGTGTGGCACCAAAATAAGCTGCAGGAACACATGGAGTTTGGGGAAGAAGATGCATCAGTATTTTATATATAACAGAAAAAAAGGACAAGATTCTTGTTTTAAGAAATTTATGTGGCTGACATTGTGGCACAGCAGGCTAAGCCACTTGTGATGCTGGTTTAAGTCCAGGCTGCTCTATTTCCATTTCGGTTTCCTGTTAATGTGCCTGGGAAGGCAGTGGATGATGGTTCAAGTACTTGGGTCTTGCCACCCATGTGGAAGACCTGGATGGAGTCCCAGTATTCTGGCTTCAGCCTGTTCCAGCCCAGGCCATTGTGGCCATGTGGGGAATGAACCAGCAGGTGGAAGATGTCTTTCTGTCTCTCTTGCTCTGTCTTTCAAATAAACACATTTTCTAAGATTACTTATTTATTTATTTTTAATTACAGAGACAGAAACAGACATTTTCCATCTGCTGGTTCACTCACCAAATGCTCATAACAGCCAGGGCTGAACCAAGCTCAAGTCAGGAGGCTGAAACCCAATCCAGGTTTCCCATGTGGATGGCAGGGACCCAAGTACTGCTGCCTCCCAGGGTGCACATTAGCAGGATGCCAGAACTGGGAGCAGAGCCACGACTCAAATCCAGGCAACTCTGGTATGGGATACAGCTTAATCACTATGCCAAATACCGGCTCCCGACATTCTCTTTGAATAGGATGTTTCTGAACGGGGGCTGGCAAACACTGCGGCCCCAAGCCCTGCACAGGTGTGTAATGAGACGTCAACTTCCACTGCGGCCGGCAGCCATCAGTCAGGATGCTCTTTTAGCTCACAGGTCAGCTGGAGCTGCCAGGCGGGCATCCAACACAGCAGCCCTGGGGCCACCTGCCCTCGCTGGCACCTGCAGGCTCTGCTGCCAGAGTCTGAGCAACTTCCAGAGGCAGCTGCTTCTCTTTCCACACTCAACTGCCTCAGCTGTGCTACTCTGCAGGCTGGGGTAGGCAGCCAACGGGCAGCGTGCTCAAAGCTGGCTGTTCGCACACATTTGCTGAGGTTTGGAGAGGCCTCTGAAGTCACCTCCTGTTATTCTCCAGGACTGCAGTGCTGAGGTCATACAGTTTTATTAATAGAGCCCAGTCCCTTAGGGATAAAAGATCTCTCTTGTCACATGATTTTCAATTTCTAGTAGAACCACAAATTCTTTTTTTAGATTCTCTGCCCTCCTCCCTGACAGTAAGCAACCAAACAAAGCTATCCCGCTTTTCCCTCTGCAGTTGGAGGTGCACAGATCAGTGTCAGAGAACAAGCTTCCACTCCGAGCTATGACAGCACCTTGGCCCTGTGCCCCTGGATGAGCGGGGTCCATTCTTTGGTTCAGATTCTTATGGGCCGGGTGGGACTAGTTACAATCTGTCATCCTGCAAGTTCTCTACAAACTTAAAGCACTCCTTGAATGTGAGGAGGCGCTGTTTCTACTGAATGTTGGTTAGGTTAGCTCAGCCACAGTCATGAAGTGTGATGAAAGGGAAAAACCACTGGGGGTGGGACATGGAGCCCAAGCTCTACCAACCCTTCCAGGGTCTCAGCTTCCTCCTAAGCCCAGAGGAGCTGTATGGGGAAAGTCCTGACAATTTAACCTTTGAAAACTAAGACTTAAGACAATAAGCTTCAAGGCTCTAACAGAAGTGTTCCAGAAACCATATGGAACCTTACAGAATTTACACCAAACTTCAGTGCTTGTCACATATACACACCCTGACAACTAGACTTCATTAGACTAAATGGAAATGTCCTGGTATATGACTTGGCAAAAGTATCTGACAGTCAGTTTCTTTTCCTGGCAATCGCTCCATGGTGTGATTCCTCCTTTCTGGTCTGCAGCACTTTGACACCATAAAGACAGGAGGATTTAGAAAGAACCTGGAACAGCTGCCCTCTATGACGAAAATGCTGTGTCTGTTTCTCAGTGTTCCCCTGGCAGGTTACATCTCTTATCTTGTCCTTCAGGCAAAGGATGTTTACGCAACCAGAAAACGGTCTTCTGAGCACGAGCCACACAAACTCTCATTAAAAGCAATCTGGACATAGAGTTCAAATTCCTGACTTAAATCAACAAAGAAGCACCTTTCCTGAAAGCCCTGGCTGGAACTCAGCACCTCTGCTCACACCTGTTCCCCAAGCCTCCTTGTCTCCAGTACTCACAGTGGCCGCAGGGGACCCAGTTCATCACAAACCACCAGATGTTCAGCATGGAGGCGTGGTGGTAGACATGCAGCACGGTGATCTGATGGTTGTTCTTGCGCAGGATGAAGAAGAAGGTGTCCATGAACTCTATCAGTTTGGAGAAATAGTACCACCACAGGACACGGATAATCTAAGAGGAAAGGGTCAAAAGATTGAAGGCTCATCCTCCATGCTGCTCTGGATCATCATCTCAGAGCTGTTTCACTAATATCCCAAGATCCAATGCCAACTGGGAGCAGCCCAAGCACCCTACTGCCTTCTAATGTTCTTGAGCAGTAGGGAGCTCCTGGTACTCTAAGTGCCTTTTAAAATATACCATGAGGTGGGTAAGGGCAGCTGAAATGACAACATGGGAAGTTTTAAAAGGTCCCCTGACACCCTTAAAGACTAACAAAAACAGGAAGCTCAGGGTTTAAAACCTTGACGTTGGTGTATTCCCTCTGGAAATAATCTGCAGAGCTACTGTTACAGAAAAAAAGATCCATCTGATGCCAGGAACTTTGCATAGGGCAGGTGACATGAAGCACAAAAAAGAATCAGACTTGCAGGGTCAGGACCCTGCCCAGTTAAATATGCCAAACAGGTGCTCTAAGAAAATGCCCATGCCGAGTTGACAGACTTCATTAAATTTTTTTTTTTTTTATTGAGGATGGATTCCATGTTTAACATCACTGATCAGAGAGTATTTATAAGAATGATTAAAAAATTTTAAGAGATTATTCTCATGAGTCCATTTATATAAATTGAACAATAACAATAAATAAATAACAATAAATGTATATTTTTTCCCTTCAACCATTAACAGCAGTTATTTTTCCAAAGGGGGAAGCTTTAGTTTTCATTTTGTACCTTTCACATTATTCAAATTTTCATGTTGCTTTTTTCCTATTCTTTTACAAAGTGTCAACAGGAATTACCTGGGCATTGAGGTTATGATCCATTTTGTCTTTTGTACAATTTCTTTATTTTAAAAGCCACACGACCACATACAAATCACAAATACTCAACAAGAGACAGCCAGTACCTTCATGTCCGATTCACCCGCGCTGCGTGTGCCCTGACAGAAGAAGTTGTATCTGCCTTCCCATACTCCAGTAACTAACTGAAAAAGAGGAAAAAGCGTCACCAACCACAGGCAGCCCAACTGCATTCAATGTCATTTGTTTCAGGATCTGTGACAATGCACTTGGGGCTCTGCTAGGCTAGGTCTGCTTTAAGGGAGAATGTACTTGGGGGGACATGTGAGCAAAGGGGAGGTCTGCATGAGCGCAGCCTCACTTCCACAAGGGGTGGGCACGTCCACACACGGAGTGGGGACCTGGGAGGCACTCCCAGCCTGCTATCTTCACAGGCTCTCCTTTCTCACACCCCCACTGCAGCGTCCGAGTTCATCATCCCTTGAACGAACGCAGTGACAGGGCTGTGGGGTCCCCCAGCAGCCTGGAGCCACTTTCCCTGTCAGTGCTCCTCAAACTCCAGAGGGCAGTATCAGACTCACTTGCAGGGCACGTAACAGCCCAGCCCATCGGGGTGGGGTACTGGGTCGGGTTGCAGCAGGTTGTTCCCTGGTGATGCCTGTGCTGCTGGTCTGGGGGCTGTACTCTGAGAAGCAATGCTGTGGGCTGAGGGGATCACGGGCCCCATTTCATCTTCCTAAGTTCCTGTGGCTGGGGCATTCTCTAGCCCCGTGAATTTGGCTTCTGCACACTCAGGAAATCATGCCCTTGCCTCAGAATTCTCCTGCAGGCTCTGGTGTCACACAAAGGACCAGAACTGGGCTGAAAGGTGGTCTGTATTACAGCCCTGCAGGCATCACTGGCTCATGGGGCGCCTCAGTCTCCTCATCAGCACACAAGGACTGCAAACGCCCCAGAAGAGACTTCTGGACCTTGTAGAAGGAGCCCTTCTCTGGATGCAAAGTCTTCCTGGACCACCGTGTACATCTCCACATTGCCCATCCACAGTGTTCTGGACAAACATCTATGAGATGCTACCTCTCTATGCAAAAACTGTGCCTCACTGTGCCCCTTCCACTTCCTCCTGAAGCCTAGGGCACCCGTGACTTTCCCTGCTGATGAGTGGGTGCCAGCAGGGGATAAATTGGATCTGGCACAGGAAACTGGCCACTGGTTCTCAGAGCCTGTTCCTATCCCCAGCAGCATCGGCATTACACAAGAACTTAGAAGATATACAACTTCTACAGTCCACCCCAAACCTTCAGAATCTAAATCTTGGGTGGGTTACCCAAGGAGGGCCTCACTAGCTCACACACCCCTTTGAGAATCTGCTTCTGCAGTTTCAAAGTGTGGTCTCCAAGCAGCAATACTGAGGGACACCAACCAGGACATAGGTAGAACTTCAGTGTCTTGGGTCCCACCCCAGGTCTTCTGATTCAGAGGTTTCTGGGTATGAAGCCCAGAGGTGTGTTTTACCAGATGACTCATGAAGCCCAAGCTTGGAAATCACTAGCGTAATGCCGTGGCTCCCGTTTAGCCTAACAAAATCACCTGGGGAATTTTAAGAAGTCACCAACGCCTGGCCGCACCCCAGGCCCCTACACAGATTCTTGAGGAGTCTTTCCTAAAGGTCTTGATGCAAGTACAACGTACAACTAGAATTTGCTTCATGCAACTGAACTTTCCCTAAGAAATGATTCAGCTTCCATAGCTTTTTGGGAAGGTGTAACTGAGAACTCAGGACTCAGAGACGCTGGCTTAGCTCCCCAGTGCCCTTGAACACATGCATTTATCTTGCTGAGCAAGCAACATGAATTCCCTCCAGGGAACAGCAGGTTCAGACAAGGCTCTGAAGACATCCTGTTGCATTTCCATCCAGCCTGACCTCAAAAGTAAACGCCAGCAGTGGGTGTAGCCACTGCCCTCACACTAAACACCTGGCTTAGTATCTGAATTTTCTTCCATTAACTTCCTTTTTATTGTTTTCCTTCTGTCTAGTCACCCTCTAATCATAGAAGAGCTGTTAAGAGAACAGCACAAGGGTTTAGCGTGCTGTGATACAGAGTAGGGGACACGTCACTGTAAGATGGAAAGAGCCGTGGGTGAGGAAGATGTGAGTGGGAGGCCTCGTAGCTGCTGTCTTTGCTGTTTTAACTGTGAAGACATGAGGGTGGACCACAGGATTGCCAATGGTCTGTTCTGATTTTCTAAGTTAACATTTTACAACACAGGTCACCAACTATTCTATATCATCTCTGACAGGCTGGCAGTCACACGACAATTTATTAAGTTACTTTATCTTCTCAGTCTTACGCCATTCTCTAAAGTCATGGCCAGTTAGCTAGGTCATACGCACACCTATCAGAAGTTCTAAGAATCAAACTACAAAGTCTGAGCCCAAAGTGCAGCGGGAGGCAGGCAGTGGTGTCCTCAAGAGACCTGGGGTGGAGAGGGGGCAGTGCTGTCTTGCACAGTGTTCTGTTACGCTTCCTTCCACCCCTGGAGGAAATCGATGAACTGTCTTCCACGGCTTGAGGATACAGAAGGGAACTAATGACTCTTGCTGAAATTTACATGGCCTATCACAAATGAGAAGAAAATAAAGACAATGCAGTGAAGTTTCCAAAAAGATAAAACTGTGCAATATAAAAGATACACATTTTATTTAAAATAATAGGCTTATTTGGGAAAGTTAAAAATTTACTAACATATGATTATGTTTATTAAATATATATTTTAAATTTTACTATGTCTTACATTCTAGGAATTATTACCATCATTTTTCCAGCTACTATTTTGGTTGATGATATCCTGAGATATCCTGGGTTGTTTCTGCTTTTGCCAATTTAAAAATAGGATGTTGGTGTACGTGTGCATGTATAGAGGGTCTTTAAAATATTCATGGAAAATACGTATTTTATATATATAGACATATTTATATACATAAATAAATCACATGAAATTAAAAATGTTTTTTGCACCAAAATGCCTCATACTAACTTGCTATAACATTTCTGAACAGGATCTACTTTGAGGCACTAAGAGGAAAAAGATATTTGTTTAAAAAGAGTCCCTGTTGGAATACTATGAATTCTGTTTAGAACAAACATCAAATTTGTGGGTGGAAGAACAGTGAAATTACTCACACTTTATGAGAACTCTACGGTGATAATGAAGGGACAAGACAATATTGAAGATGAAGCTTGCAGGAGTAGGCTATCCACATCAATTTGTGAGAAAAAAAATCTAGCTTGTTCACGCCCTAACTGAAGAACACTTGCGATTAACGGCACAAACAGCCCACATCTAGACATCTGAATTGATTCAGCTTACACGAGTCTGAAAAGTTATACTGGACAAATAAAGCTGACAGCAGTTGACAAAGGCAGAGCTTCAGCAGAAATTTTAAACAAGTGAGATCAAGTTCTTGAGGGGTGTCTGCACATACTGCTTTCCCAGTATGATCCTGAAGACAATGCACATTCAAAGCAGTGGCTACCACATCGTGGAAGTGGTTCAGTCAGAGCAAAATTAGATCAGTCAGGGGCAGAGGTCATGGCGATTGCTTCTGGGGACACTCAATGACTTTTTGCTTATTGATTTTCAGAAGAGCCAAAGGATGACACCTTCTGCTTATTCGGAGAGTGTTGAGAAAGTTAGCCAAGTCTTAGTGGAAATACGCCCTGGGATGCTTCACCAGAGTCCTCTCATGCACAACGCTCCCGTACATTCCATTCATCAAACAAGGGCAATGTGGCAAGAGTTCTGATGGGAGAGCGTTAGGCACCCACCTTATAGTCGGATTTGGCTCCATTTATTTCTTTTTGTTTCCTTAAGTATTTAAAGGGTACCCACTTTTTGTTCAGGTAACGTAAAAAAGCCTACATTGACATGGTTAAATTCCCAGGATCCTCAGTTCTTTAGGGATGGACTAACTGCCTGGTATCACCACTTAGAAAAGTATCTTGAAATTGATGGAGCTTCTGTTGAGAAATAAAGTTGGTACTTTTATCTTTTAATTCAATTTTTCATGAATTTTTTGAAGGCTCATACATACATATGTGCATGTATGTGGAGGTGCAGATGAACTGCATTCATGAATACCTACAGTGGCAAGGACTGGGAAAATCAAGGGAACTCCTGGGGAAGAAAAGGACACAGCCTCCTTTGTAACCCTATGGGGGCCTCAGTGCCAGGAGTAGGCACAGCGAGGGATCTTGCTGACTGAAGGGATTCTCCTGACATGTGCTTCCTTCTGTTTTTCAGAAGGAATCCAGGTAGGATTACCTTGACTCTATAAGCTAATTAACTTACAATTCCACTTTTTCTTCCCTCTATAAATGAGAAAAAAATTCCTACATAAAATACCCACTGTTGGGGTAAGTGTTGTGGCACAGTGGGTTAAGCAGCCTCTCAAGATGCCGTATCCACATCAGCGTCCTGCTTTGTGTCTCACGTCCTCTGCTTCCAAATGCAGCTTCCTACTGATGCACATCCTGGGAGGCAGGCGATGACTCAAGGGCTTGAGTCCCTGCCACCCACATGGGAGACCTGGAAGGAGCTCCTGACCCTTGGCTTTGGCTTGGCCCAGACTTGGCTGCTGCAGGCATTTCGGGAATGAACCAGTGGATGGAAAATACCTCTGTGTGTATTTGTCTCTCTGTGTGTTGCTCTGCTTTTGAAGTAGATGAAAATAAAGTTAACATTACACACACACACACACACACACAGACACACACAGTCTTTGGAGGCAACTCAGGCACTGGGTGATGAACTTCTTTACTACAGAAGCAGAAATCAGGCACGCACTACAAGCGTCTCACCTGGTGGCACTGCATTTGACCCGAGCCCACCGTTCCTCTTCTCTGGAGGCGCTCTGCAAAGCTTCACTGCCGCACTCCCCCCACTGCCACTGCCACTGGTACTGGAGCCGCCGAGCCTCACAGGCCACTGAACTCCGTGTTTAAGACCCTTCAGGCTCATCACTGCCTTGAGAAGGAAACGCCAAATCCTAGGCACAGTGTACCCGTGTTCTTCCACAATGCATCCCCAAAGCTTATATTTTACTCCTCCCTTACTTTACAGTCACACCAGACCTTTCCCATTCTCCACGCATGGCTTTCCATAACCACTACACAGTGGACAAAGGGAAAGAATACATGTTGGGCTATGGCTCATTAAATCCGAGCTTCTCCACGTTTAGTTGGGTGACCTAGGGCAAGGTATTCCAATCTCTAAGGCTCAGTTCCCTCACTCCTCGAATGGGATAAACAAAACCTTCTCACCTCTAACGGTGCCCTGAGAAGTCAGTGAGATGAAATACATACTGCTTTCCTCACCTAACACAGTGCAGAGGTTAAGTAAAATAAATGTTAGCAATTCTTGTTATTTTCCTCTTTCCAACTAGAATGCTCTCTGTACCCATGTACTCCCATGGCCAGATCTCAAAATTCTCTCTATCCTCCAAAGTTCTGTTACTTTCATGCTTCTCTCCCCTGAGCACTGCAGCCTGAAGTCAGCTCTTCCTCCAAGTTCACCCTGCCATCACTTGTAGTTATTTGCCCATAAATCGCCTTTCAGCCTTGTGAATAGGTCTGTTTTATGCCCATTTGTCAGCTCTTGGAGAGTGGTGGCTATGGCTGCGCAGACAGAGTCCAGCATAAGGACTTGAAAAGCAAAGGTGCTGAACAAATATCTGCTAAACTAATGACGAAGAGTTTAAAAATCTAGGCCTAATGTTTCATTTCAAGCAGAAAAATACCCCCACTTCATTGCATTTATGCTTTGCAAATGGAGAAATTAAAATATCAGAAAGCATTTTCATAAAATTTGAGTATGACAGTCATCTGAATTGTGTTTACAAGATGAAAACCATTCTTCATCAAACTTCATACTAGGGACAGAAACTCTCAAATATCCTGGCTTCTACAGGAGTAAAATAATCAAGCACATGAGGACCAAGGACCTGAATTCAAGTTTCTTCCCCTAAGACCTTCATCATGACTCCACAAAATGAGCCAGTCTTAGAGCCCTTTGTTCCCTCCATCCCCATCAGGAGAAACACAGTATATCCATGGGTAGTAGATTCCAGAGACTCTCAAAGCAAACTAGCCCCTATAGGAACACACCAGAGAACAGGTTCTACTCTAAGTCATGTTAGTGACTGTGTCCCTTTAGAGCTTTGGCTTGACTTCTCTCCAAAAAGCTGCTTTGGTCAACTCCCCAGAAATCCATCAAGCTGCGTATAAGTGGATACCATGGGCTGACAGGGCACAGGAGGCTGGACAAGGCAAGGCACTCAACATAAGGACAGGTGACTACCCTGGGCTTCTGTGAATTAGCTCAAAAGAAGGCATGACTGAATGTACTACAAGGAAAAAAAAGAGGCCACAACAAACAGCTTGCCACTACCCACACAGCTCCCCATACCACCCTACTACAAAGAACAAATGAGGGAGCACTTTTACGTTGCTTTTTTCCAAGAAACCAAGATACAAGTGGTACCACTGCAAAACCATATGTGCTTGCTCCTTCCTTTGAGTAAAGCAAATCTTAATTAGGCCAGGGGTGTGTGAAGAGCTATAATTAAAACATAGCTGGAAGCTTTCTTCCCTCCTTAGGAGACAAATTCAATAACCAATGGTGGTTTCATGCATCTTTTCATTGAAAGAAGAAAATACGGGCGAGCCTCACAGCTGGGTCTGGATGACGCAATTCACGGAATGAATCATTTTAATGGCGAGAGTTGCCTTTTCCCATCTAACAACCCACTTAACCACAAATGAGATGTAACCTTTAGCATGATAAGCCTTTCCATGGTACTTTCCAGACTGCTACCAAGCACGTCAGGAAGCGAGTTCATTTGAAACACATAAAAACACTGTCCTGGTAGCCTTTATCACAGCTATCCACCCCAAGATGTCAGAGCAACAGGATAAGGCCTTTCTGAAGGGGCTGACTGCTTTTTGTGATAAGAGCTTAGTGAACTGTATGCTTTTCACTCCCCGTAAGCAGACATGGAATGAAAAGTCATGAAAATAAAGCCTATCTACACATGAACTCAATTGGATCACAGGACCCAAGACACTTTAAAAATAAATTTGAAAAGAGCAACACAGACACACACACACACACACACCTTCTATCCACTAGTTCACTCTCCAAATCCCCACATCAGCAGGGTTTGGGACTTGGGCCAGGAGCCAGGAACTCCATCTAGGTCTCCCATGTGGATAGGAAGAACGCAAGTACGTGAGCCATCGTCCGCTGCTTCCCTGGTACATTAGCAAAAAACTGGGTAGGAAGCAGAGTAGCTGCAACTTGAAGTGACTTTGCAATCTGGGACCCAGGTGTCACAAGTGGTGGGCTTAAGAAGCGCCTTCCCATGGCACTTCCCTAAGTAACACCACCAAGAGGGTACAGGGTTGACATCTTTCACAGCTTTGACTGTATCTATGAGAATCCCTAAATGTGCTAAATTTGTTTTAGGCTTGGTAGAAGTACATGTTTTTATTACCAACAGACATAAGAGAAGCAAAGGGAGAGAGCGAGCGAGCGAGCAAGCTGCCCTGTACACCCAGTTCAATCCCCAAGGCCTGCAATGGTTGGGTCAAGCCAGGAGTCAAAAACTCAACCCAGTTTCCCCCGTGAGTGTCAGGAATCCTAGTACTCGAGCTGTGATCGCTGCCTCCCAGGGTCTGCATTTTTAGGAAGCTAGTTGGAGTTAGGAGCTGGAGCCTGGTATCTAACCCGGTTACTAAAATGAGATACAGGCACTTTAATGGCTAAGTCAAATGCCTACTCTTATGTTTCTGTTTTCAATGAGAAAACAGAGCCTGAGAAGTGACACGGGAGGCCTGAGGCCACAGTTTCTTGGTGGTGTCACTGAGACTAGCACTCAGAAATCCCGACGTGATCCACATGCACCTAAAGCAGTAGTTCCAAGCTCCTCTGACCTTCCTAGGCTGTTTTTCAATCCTTGCTGATAGCACGATGGGGATATTCTGCACATTAAGAATTCTGTGGAAAAGTGTGGACCTTTAGCTGTATCTTTAACTTCAGCAGATGTTTGGTTTAAAATTAACTATCACTACTCCAAAATTATAGCACTTACTTCCTGTAGGATTTAGCCGGGCAATTTTGGCAGTGCCACTCTGGAACCAAGTCAAGTCAAAGCATGTGGCTTTGAATTTCAAATCTTTCATGGCCAGAGCATAAGGATGTCCATTAAGTAATTTCACATCCATGACCTCCAAGTGTTTCCTTCCCCTCCTTATGACCAGGAACAACCTTGGGTTATAGCTCAAGTCATAAGGACAGGTACTGTACACTAGAGAAGTCTTGAGAACAAAACACAAAGAAACAGCTTGTCCTCAGTCCAACCTGAAACAGGTATGTTTTGCACTTTCTCTGCACTCCAGACCCCGCCCTCCACGCTCAGACCTCCCAGAACTTTCCCTCTGCCGAAAGGGACGCTAATAAGGCAATCCATATTGGTGAGTTCACCCAGAACCTGGCGTAAGATAGGCGCTGTGAGTCTTTGCTGTGATTTTAGCCAAACGTTTGCCTGCTATTTCTGCTTCCAATGCTTCCAGGCTGGTCACTAGGGCTAAGTGGTGCCTGCCCAAGCAGCCTTTGCATAATTTAGTTTTTATTTTTTTTCCAAGATTTATTTTTATTTGAAATGCAGAATTACAGAAAGAGGTAGAGATAGATAGATAGAGGTCTTCCATCCACTAGTTCACTCCTCAAATGGCTGAAACAGCCAGAGCTAAGCCTATCCAAAGCCAGGAGCCAGGAGCTTCTTACGGGTCTCCCACATGGGTACAGGGGCCCAAGGAGTTGGGCCATCTTCTACTGCTTTCCCAGGCCATAGCAGAGAGCTGGATCATTAGTGGAGCAGCCAGGACTCAAACTGGCGCCCATATGAGATGTGGGCGCTTCAGGCTGGGGCTTTACCCCACTGTGCCACAGTGCCAGCCCCAGCCTTTGCATAATTTAAACAAAGGTCTCCAGCCTACTGGTGGCTCTTGCTTTGCAGAGAACTGTAGTTCAGCTGGGGATGCGTAGAGTGCCATGCCCTCTGTTGTACCAGTTGCAAAGATAAGTGACCAAAGGTTTACAGAGCTAGTTTACAGCAGTGAGGCTTGGCTTTAGGCCAAGCCCAAACCTTCTTCTGCCTTTCCCTGGATGTGGGTGAGCAGGAGGGGAGGAGTGTCTCAGTTGCATCCTTCTCTCTCCTCAATTTGAGTCATAGGTACACTAGGGGGCAGGCAAGTAACCCTTCCTTCTCCGAGAGCAGCCTCCTTGTAGGCCAGAAATTGCATTAGTAAGGGAACTAAGAAGTGTTTTACGCAACAGATTGGCCTTTCTTTTATTTATGAATCTCACACCAGCTATTTCAACTTCTCTGTACCTCTGCTAAATGGGAAAGGGAAGATTAAATGGGAAAAAGAACAAGCATCTTTTTCGCAGGATTTTGGTAAACAAAGTAATTTTGAAAATAAAATTCAATAATCGGTTGCTAGAGAGCTTAAGTGTTTTTCTGAATCCTATTTTCCCACAATGACATATCTATTTTGGGAAAGCTTGAAGGGAAAGAAAAACAAGGAGGCAGTGTAGAATGCAGTGTTTCCAAAGCAACTGCTCTTGTGACTCCGTCAGAGGACCTGCGAAGCCAGTGCCTGGGAGGGGCGCAGCAGGTGCCGGGGAGAGGCTCCCACAGCCCCACAGTCACGAAGAGGTTAGAAAGCACAGCACAACAGCCAACCCATCAAGCGCTTGCTGCCCTTCATCGTTCCAATAATGAAACACCAGAAACCTTCAAGAGGATTCAAAGAAAGAAACAAACTGATTTCTGGTCCTAGTCATGAGGCAAAGGGAACAAAAGCAAAACCAGTCTCCGACCATCAACACAGAAATGCTACATAAAACATACCAGACAATGCCAACACCATCAAGGATGACTTAGGTGAGGCTTTTTGCCTTCCCCAGAAGTATCCTTCAGAAAAGAAGAAACCAGTTTGCATTCAAGTCCTTTCAAAATCATCTTTTTATCTGGGGAAGAGTCATCTACCTGAGATGATTCCAGCAATACTAGCTTGGGACGCACACACAGGATACTCAACAAAGCTCTGTTTTTATGTTAAAGAAATGTAAATTTAGAATTAATTATTTCACAGGCATGACCTCCCAGATGTAGAAGCAAGTACATTTTTAAAAGTAATTCTGCAAATGTTTGAGATTGTCCAGTGTTTCCATATTATGGAATTTAAAAAAAAAGTGAGAAATCCTCAGAAATAAAAGATATACTGTTATTTATACTAAATCTTCAACATCTGTGTGAAACAGCAAATACTACGCAAAACTAAAGCATCTACCAGGGGATTAGAAGAATGCAATCATTGTCAAGTATTTGGAAAGAAAAAGATTACCTACAAATGAACAAAAGTGAGACTGCCACAGATTTCTCTGGGATAAATCTTCAAAGTGCTAAGGAAAAAAAAACCCTGTCAATCTAGAATTGTACGCCCTGCTAAAATATTTTTCAAGTGGAAAGGCAAATAAAATGGTGCCCAAACAAGGACTAAGTGTTTGCCTCTCAGAGAAAGAACCGCTTTTCAGAGGAAGAAAACAACTGAAACTCAAAGTAAAGAATGGATTTCACAGAACAGCAGTGAGTGAAGAAAATCAGTTATGCAACTGACTACAACAATGCCAATTGTTTAGGACCTTGAAAAAAAAGGTGGAATTAAACACCTGATAATAGTAACACAGAATTTGGGGGAACGGAACTGAAAATTTCTAATCTTCTCAATCTTCTTCCTTGTATTGTTGAACAGAAATACTCACTGACCTTGGACTTTTAGTCATGGATGCATGTTAAAGGTAGATGGGTAGGGGCCAGTACTGTGGTATAGCGGGTAAAGCCGCCATCTGCAATGTCAGCATCCTATATGGCACCAGTTTGAGTCCTGGCTGCTCCATTTCTGATTTAGCTCTCTGCTATGGCCTGGGAAAGCAGTAGAAGAAGGCCCAACTCCTTGGGCCCCGTACCAGCGTGGGAGAACCGGAAGAAGCTCCTGGCTCCTGGCTTCGAATCAGCACAACTCTGGCCATTGGAACCATTTGGGGAGGGAACCAGCAGATGGAAGACCTCTTTCTCTCTCTGCTTCTGCATCTCTGTAACTCTGCCTTTCAAACAATAAATAAATAAATCTTTAAAAAAAAAAAAAGGTAAATGGGTAACCACTCAAATTGACTCAAATTATAACTTTCAAATCAGTAAAATGAAGAAAGAAATAATGAACATAAAAATTCCACAGAAAGCAGCAAAAGAAGAGAAAAGGACAAAGAAAAAACATATACACAAAATAGGAATTTATGCCAATCAGATTCATCTACCAACCTAATTTTTCCACAAAATTACATTTTGCATGTTTTGAATATTTGAAAGATAATTCTCTCACACTATTCACAACATACAGTTCTTACTGCAAGGGCAGAAAAAACAGACATTAAAAAATCATCTCATTAGTAACTATGACTTATCTCTGACTGCTAAATAACAGACAATCATGGCTCTGGCATTTGCTTTCTATACTGATGCTCAGGATACATCTGGTGGAGCAATCAGCCAGGGTGACAACGATGCGGAAGAGGCTGCGTCATTACAGGCATCTTGACCTGGACTCGGGTGGGGTAAGGGACACAGTGTAGTGTTACGGAGCACATTCCAGGGGGCATCGTCAGTGAATGGAATGTGTTCCTCTCCTTGGGTACCACAGAGAGGCCAAGGAGAGTTAAAGAAAAAAAAAAAATCATGGTCCTAGCGCGGACAGCTTCACAGGGTCACTACCTCCTCCGCAGAGATCTCTAAAGTGGGATGGTGACTGCCAGAGGAGAGCTCAGGTCTGCAAGGAAGAGGCCCGGAAGAAAGAAGCCTGGAGCAGGTGGGGTGCGGGAGAGCTAGGCAGAAGGATCCGGCTAAGCAAACCGGGAGTGGCTCTGCTGGGAAGGAGCCAGCAGTCCTTTCTATGCAGTGTTCCTGGGAGGGTTCAAAGCCACTCGCACCGTGCAACACTGACCCTGCTCAGCCTCCAGCTGCTGCTGAGTCCACGTACCAGCATGTGAGGCACAGGCTGATCAGCAGGGATGTTCCCTTTTGGACTGTAACAAACGACCCAATTAGTCTCTGCCTAGGGTCTGCGAGGTCAGAAGCAGAGGGAGGGAGAGAGCAAAGGCACCAAGGTGGCTTCACGTGAGGACACAGCAGCCGCCTACAGGGACACTGTGTAATTCTCTAACAGCCTTAGAAGTGGCTCTGACAGCTCGCTGGGCCGGCCTGGAGAACCGGGGTCTGACCCCGTAGACACCACAGGAAGAGGGAAGGCCAGTTCGGCACCAGGCCAGCAAGGGCTCTCACTTTGGGACCTTGGGAAAAGAGGAAAGAAAAGGGGTAACATGAAAAAAATGGCTGAGCTTCCATTCGGATAAAATATGCCTTAAATCTCAGGGGTGGGAGGAAGGCACGCGAGACTGTCACGCTTGCCATGATGGCGCAGTTTTACAAGGCTGGAGGACTATTGTGAACGAAGTGGCTCCTCCTTCAGGACCTGAAGCTTTGTTTTGGATTGCAATGTTAGACAACATCTCACATAAAAGGCAAAAGCAAAGAGGCCAGCTGTCAAGTTCTAGACTCTCAAATGAAAACATACCACTGCTCAAATACACTTCAAATCAGGGATGTCTGATCTTTTTCCGGGAAATAAATGCTCTATTAATGAAATATCAGAAGTAACATCTCTTCTATCCTTTTAGTTTTTTTTTCTCCCACCAAATGTAAAGACCGAGTAGGTCTATACTCTTTTTGCATTTTAAACTCAGCTTCACAGTTTTAAAACTGGAATTATTCTTCCAGGAATCTTAAAGTTTCGGTGACTCCTTTTCATTTCCTCTTTACCTCTCTTCTTTCAAGACTTCTTGTTTCCTTTAAGCTACAGATAACTTTACATTTATGAACCCAGAACTTGCCAAGGCAGCTGGGACTTCATGCCAGAGAGCTGAATAAACAAATACCAAGGACTGCTTATTCACTTTAGAAGGCTTTGCAGATGCAAATATGTAGATAAGTGAGATGGCAAAGGAAGGCTGTGTGACCACAGAGGATCTGCTGCAGCTCTCAGAACACTTTTCTGAAAGGAGGGCCCAACGGGGCTTCAGAATCTCTCCTGTCCTTTCTGCGGTGCAACTCCACGGCTGCCCTCCTGCTCCTCACTGTTTTCATAGGGGAGAAACGCTAAGTAGGAGGAGAAAAACCTGTAGGTAAAATGAAACCCAAAACTTGACAAAGGACACATTACAATGGTATTGCGGATGGGATTAGGAACGTATGGGAAAAGGACAGACAAATGTTAAGTGTAAAGATTATCAGCTTCAAATCTAGGGCTTATTTTCAATTCAAGCATATCTTATGTGGATATATTTTTATAAATATGATTTAATTTAAGGAACTACTGCCCAGTATCTCTTGCCCCTCTATGAATTCTAAATTGTGAGTTTTAAATGTGTGATTTTCCTTCTCTGTATCTCTATATCCATGCTTAGACTTGTTCAAATTCTTAGATTGTGTCAGAGGAAAATCTATACTTTCTATCACAGTGTGTTCAGAATCCCAAAATCTACTTGGACACACACAGCAACAGTTTCTACAGCAACTTTCTTCCCAGGGAAGCACCCACTGAAGACAGGTTAAATTATGAAGTCACATCATGACCTCTAGGGCTGGACAAACACATAAAGTAGATGCTTGAGTTCACAAAGATTTAATCATCTTATTTTTTTTCTCTAAAATATTGCTATGTGAAATAATAAACGCTACAAAAGCTATCTTAAAGTAAAGGCTCTATCATTTATCAATTATGGTAAACAGTTTGCTCTGAAAAACCTGACAACTTGCTGTGGTTTTGTCCCTTGAACACTGAGAGCTGTACCCAGTGCGGGGCCCAGGAGCCACTCCTGCGTACTTCCCCTGCCTCCAGTCCTGCAATCTCCATCCTGCAGGCTAATTAAACTGCCTTCATTCTAGAATAGGACAGAAAAAAAGCAAAAAAAGGAGTTGTAAGCATTTCCTGGAGTGCCAAGCATAACAGCAACACTAGTAGTATCTATGATCTAGTCACAAAGTCCGTACCGTGCTTATGAACTATACATCGAAGAATCAGACTGATGATCAGATACAGCATTTCCACAGCCCATGTACCACCACACGTAGGCTGAGGCTGATGGAGAACTCATTTCGAACTCTAAACACTAATTTCAAGATTTATATTGCCTCCCCATCCCCCCAATCCTCTTCTTTCCTACTGCTTGGAGAACGAAAGCCATAATAAAAGGTTAAAAATGAAGGAATGCTTGAACATGTCTGTGTTATGTATGCTTAATTCTCTCCCCCTCCCCCACGCCAGAGGATTTAGCATCAGGTCTGTGGGGTAAGCTGGAAAAGCATACAGTCCTTCCATCAAAAATGTGCACAAACCGTACTTAATGCTGTAGAGCACAGCCCTCCCCACTCTTAACTTTCAGGGCTATGTTATAACTCTCTGCAAAACAGAGAACTCAGGTGTTGATTCCAGTTTGTCTTTCATTTCTCAAGCTACGACATTTGCCCCAAGGATCACCAAATCCGACTTTCACATTCCATTCACGAAGAAGAAATGGTTAAGGCCTACACTCACACAGACCCCCTAACCCTAACAGGGTTCTCACTGCCCACTCACTCTTCTTAGTTTTTAAAAAATAACTTGTGAGGTACAATAAGGTTCCAGATCAGGACAGAAGCTGACTTGCCACAAAATGTACCAAACACAAGTACCCTCCTCCTTCCACTCCAAACAAAAAGAAAGCATTAATTAAATGCTTAATGACAAAATACTCGCACATCTGTTTTCCCCACTCATTTTCCACTCTGCATTCTGCATGCAGGACAGAGAATTCTGGGAAGATTTATTTTAATTGTGAACATCTATAACATCTATAACATAATAACTGAAGAATCCACAGCAGAGGGTTTGTTTCAGATAACCTAGAAGACGTGTGCAGACCACCCTGGCATTTCAAACATCATTCTGAAAAAGCTCTCAAAATGCATTCACATATTTGCTCACACAACTGTCCCCTCAGCCAAGCAGCTGCCTTTCCTTATTTAGAAATACAAAGCAGGACAGTGCTATGAGTACTTCCAAGTGCAGCCACTGACCTACCTCACAGAACATATAGAGAGACAGCAATGTGAGTCCAAGGTTATACACCACTAAAATGCCCCGGCAAGAGAACGGCTGTCTGTTCTTCATGTATTTGGGTCCCAGCCATACGATTAGTAAATATATGATAGAGCAGACCAACGTGGGTATGTAATTGTCCAGAAGGAACCATCCTTTTACTCTAGTATCTGAAAAATAATATAAGAAAAAGTCATAGTGATTAACAACATAGATACCACAATAACCACAACCACAATGTGTCAAGCATTTTAAACATTTCTCTAACCAATATTTTATAAAAAGTCACCTAACATTAATGCCCCAACAAAGCAATAAGAGGCAGCACGCGTTTTTAATAAACATCAAACAAGGTGAAGCCCCTTGTCATGTGATCTGACTAGAAATGTATATTCTCTAATGTCTTTTTTTAAAGATTTATTTATTTATTTGAAAGTCAGAGCCACACAGAGAGAGAAGGAGAGACAAAGAAAGAGAGAGAGAGGTCTTCCATCGGCTAGTTCACTCCCCAGTGGGCTGCAATGGCCGGAACTGCACCGGTCTGAAGCCAGGAGCTTCTTCTGGGTCTCCCACATGGGTGCAGAGGCCAAAGGACTTGGAGCATCCTCCACTGCTTTTCCAGGCCATAGCAGAGAGCTGGATCGGAAGTGGAGCAGCTGGGACTGGAACCGGTGTCTATATGGGATGCTGGCACTGCAGGCAGTGGCTCTACCCTCTATGCCACAGCACCTGCCCCTCTTCATGATTTTTGCTAAGCAAAATAATTATAATGAAAATATCATTTCCAAAGAATTTAAAAGAAAACGAGAAAGCAAAATTTCCCATTTGCTGGCTTTATTATTAACCAGATGTACTGAGTTCTGCACACGGTATTGAAACCCAAAGAATGCCAGCTGTCAACTCGGATGTCCATGGCCTTAGTGGCCCATCAGTATGTCTGCCTAGCATGTGCAGATGCCAAGAAAATGTGTTGCTGAACCAGGTCAACGACAGTGACCCTCACTAGAAAGGTAGCATCGGCTGGTGCCGCAGCTCAATAGGCTAATCTTCCACCTGCGGCACCGGCACCTTGGGTTCTAGTCCCAGTCAGGGTGTCGGATTCTGTCCCAGTTGCTCCTCTTCCAGTCCAGTTCTCTGCTGTGGCTCAGGAGTGCAGTGGAGGATGGTCCAAGTCCTTGGGCTCTGCACCCGCATGGGAGACCAGGAGAAGCACCTGGCTCCTGGCTTTGGATCAGCATGATGCGGCCATTGGAGGATGAACCAACGACAAAAGGAAGACCTTTCTCTCTGTCTCTCTCTCTCTCACTGTCCACTCTGCCTGTCAAAAAAAAAAAAAAATACAGTGACAATAATGTGTTGGCAATAAGAAATTGAAACCTGGCCGGCACCGCAGCTCAACAGGCTAATCCTCCACCTTGCGGCGCCGGCACACCGGGTTCTAGTCCCGGTCGAGGCGCTGGATTCTGTCGCAGTTGCCCCTCTTCCAGGCCAGCCCTCTGCTGTGGCCCAGGAGTGCAGTGGAGGATGGCCCAAGTGCTTGGGCCCTGCACCCCATGGGAGACCAGGAAAAGCACCTGGCACCTGGCTCCTGCCATCGGATGAGTGCGGTGCGCCAGCCGCAGTGGCCACTGGGGGGTGAACCAACGGAAAAAGGAAGACCTTTCTCTCTGTCTCTCTCACTATCCACTCTGCCTGTCAAAAAAAAAAAAAAAAGAAGAAGAAAGAAAGAAAGAAAGAAAGAAAGAAAGAAAGAAAGAAAGAAAAAGAAAGAAAAAAAGAAAGGTAGTATCTGCTGTGTTCTAATGGCCAACAGTGATTTAAAAAAAATCACAAAGATGAGGGGCCGACTCTGTGGTATAGTGGATAAAGCCACCGCTTGCAATGCTGGCATCCCATATGGGCACTGGTTTGAGTCCCAGGTGCTCCACTTCTGATCCAGCTCTCTGCTATGGCCTGAGAAAGCAGAAGATGGACCAAGTGCACCTGTGTGGGAGACCCAGAAGAAGCTGCTGGCTCCTGGCTTCGGATTGGCCATTGCAGCGAATTGGGGAGTGAACCAGCGGATGAAAGACCTCTCTTTCTCTTTCTGCCTCTCCTTTTCTCTCTGTGCAACTCTGATTTTCAAATAAAATAAATATTTATTAATTATTAATAAATATTTATTTATTTTAAAAATAAATCTTTTAAAAAAATGTTCTATCAGAGAAAGGACTGTTTAAAACTACGTAACAAGAGACAGTTTTAAACAGTCCTTTGTGAGAGAAGACTTCCCTTGATTCAAGAGACCACAGGTGTAACAGATTCTCTCCATCCCCGCCCCGCCCCACCCCACCCCGCCCTGCCCTGCCCTGCCCTGCCTTCAGTTCCTTTCCCAGAGTGGCAGGGATGAAAAAGGGAAAGGAAGCCCAGTCTCCACTAGCTGCCAGCAGACAGCGGCCCTCTCCCTGGATGGTAGTCAGCTCAGCCAGATTCCCAGATGGTGTGTGTCCCTGGAGAGATTCAACTTCATCCTCTGGCCTGACCCAGAGTCGCTTCTGCAGCACATGCCCCTTTGTGTTCTGCTGTGAAGCCTTCCCCAAGCCTGCAGCTCCTACATTCCCTCCTGGCCAAGGCCTCCTACCCTGGAGTGCAAAGGCACCTTCAGGACTTCCCTCCTGCATCTTTGAAGGAGTAGCAACAGCTAATAGGAAGCGTTCTGCCCTTTTTTGACCCCCTAGCTGGACCATCTTGCTACTTGTTCTAGCACTTTTCCTCCCAATCTCAGTGTGTCCTCATGGGCAACTGACTTCCTTCCCTGTCTCATGGCTTTCTTTCTTTAGCTTCAGAGGGAGATTCGCCTCCACCCCATACTCTCCCCATTAGGGTGTTAGTAGAGTAGAAGGTGTTATTGTCAGGTCTGTGGAACTGTGGACTCACATGGGTCCTTTAGGCAAGTGGCTAGGCCCCCTTGTGGATTCTTTTAATTTGAGAAGCTAAGAGATGGAGAAAGAGACAGACAGAGACAAATGCAAAGAGCGAATGATTTACTCCCCTAAATGCCCACAATGGCCTGGAGCAGGTCGGGTCAAAGCTAGGAGCCAGGAACTCAATCCAGGTCTCCCACTAGAGTGGTAGCAACTTTTGAACCACAACCTGCTGCCTCGCAGTGTCTGTACTGGCAGGAAGCTGAAATCAGGAGGTGAAGCTGAGAATCAAAGCCAGGTAAAGATGGGACCCATCCACCTCAACCACTGGGCCAAGCGCTTACCCCTGTTGGGTACTCTCAACACCTTTTGTTTTCAGCTCTTGGCCTTGGGCTGTTGATTTTGATAAAACAAATTTACTGTTTTACCATTTACAGTTGAATTCTGTCCCTTACATCTGAAGTAAGATATCCTTTCTCAACACAAGATCATCTAGATGGATCTAACTCATTCTTTTCAACTAGCTGTGCCCTCATCCCTTAACCTGTGCCGTATCAATGGGCGTTAGATGATTTCCAGTCCCGTAACAATGCTGCACTGACCATCTTGGTATGCTGCTTCATAATGCATCAAGGTTCTTGGTAGAATAAAGTCTTAGCAGCACAACAACTGGGTCAAAGGGCATGCGCATTTTAATGCCAACAGAACTCCACAGAAGGCTCCAGAGAGCCTGGACCAATTTAGAATCTATTACCGCAGACAGCATCAAATACTATTTATCTTGACTACACTAACAGATGAAGTTTTCTTTTAAATATGTATTTTTTTTAAATGGGTGAAACATCTTTTCAACTGTTTTAAAAGTCATTTGTAGCTTTTCTGTGAACCTGTTTCTTTATAGAAAAGACATTATGGATGACATTAAAGAAGCAATATGGAGCTGATTTACTTACTAAAAGATCACAAAAGATACAGAGACAGGACAATTGAGTTCAGATGCATACATTTCCCCAGTGACATGACACAAAGTGAAAGGCCATTTTAAAAGTCTTAACAATTGTAGTAAGGGAGAGGCTTAAACTCCTAGAGCAGCAGTGCATTTTGGAAGCCAATTTTGCTCAGAGTCACAAGAACAGAGAAAAGCATTCCGATGATAATGGCGAGATCTGCGCCATGGCATCACTGGATCTCCAGTGGAAGTCAGCAGAGGGCCACCACAGCAGCTGGGTCTCTGCCCCAGGAGCCCAGGGACACTCACAACTTCAGAAACTGTCAGGACTTCGTCATGGCCCTTGCTATCTGGGACAAAGCTTTCCTCTTACCACAGAAAATGCTAACCGTTTCTAGAACCTCCTCATGTAATATTTATAAGTGGCTATAATGAGGATGGGGCAGGAGGGCTGCAGAAGGTAATCAAAACCAAAACCACCTTACCTCGGGGACCTAGCAATGCCTTGAAATAGGTACTAAGTGATGCATCAAAATGTTCCATTTTAAAACCTATTAGAAAAAAAAAAAGACATGGATTAGTGCTTACTCAAATGGCTTTTCAAAAGTATTTTTTCATCAAAGAATAAATTCTTTTCAGAGAATATGCTACAAACAAGGTAAAAGTTCTTCATGTTAAAATAAACAAAGTTAACTCCCAAAAGTAACTTCTGTGCTAGTTCTAACTTGAAAATCAAAAGGAAAGGCACAGTCCCATGGATTCACTTTATGAATGAGGTGCCAGTTTTCTGAACTTCTATTCTGGGTTCCATAAAAATTCTCTGGCTGAAGCTGAAATCTCAGTGGAGAGAAGAGTAGAGCTGGACTGAAAAGTGGCAGACAGAAGACAGCCCCAGCTGGGCAAGAACTGAGACTTGCAAGACAACAAGACAGGAAGAGCCACAACATGGAATGGAATGCCACAGTGCAAAGACAATTTCCTCTGCATGTTACTGTTTTTACTGTTTTGAAATACTTGATGTACACAAATTTTCAAATATTAAAAATACAAAAAAAAAAGGGCAGAAATCTTATCACTTCCATCCATCCATAATCCATCAACTCCGCAGTCAGAGGAACACAATGGTACTAGTTTTTGGGTGTGTTTCCAAATGTTTCCTTTTTTGGGCACAAAAGAGGTCATGCTAAATGCTTCTAACCTCTGTCAGCTGAAACCCAT
This sequence comes from Sylvilagus floridanus, assembly GCA_949820135.1. Taxonomy (NCBI): domain Eukaryota; kingdom Metazoa; phylum Chordata; class Mammalia; order Lagomorpha; family Leporidae; genus Sylvilagus; species Sylvilagus floridanus. The sequence goes on along the minus strand of OX463227.1, from coordinate 111,768,364 downwards.
GAACAGATGATCAAGTCAACTTAGCATACAGAATCATAGTGCTCTGTGCTTAGTATGAATGAATGAATACTGTTATCAAACTTTGGTTTTCTTACATAACTTAAGCTGGCACGTGATCAAGTAGCTCCATGGTGGACTCTCTGTAAGACAACTAAGCTTTGAAACCCATTTTTCCCACTTACTAGCAATGTGACCTTGAATTAGTTATTTAACCTCCTATCTATAAAATGGGGGAAACAGCAAAGTAATTGCCTCTGTGTTTAGGAATATAAATTATTTTAGACAATTAAGGCCCTTAGAGCAGTACACCTAGCATATAGCAAACTCTCAATGACTTTTTTTTTTTTTTTTTTTTACAGGCAGAGTGGACAGTGAGACAGAGAGAGACAGAGAGAAAGGTCTTCCTTTTGCCGTTGGTTCACCCTCCAATGGCCGCCGCGGCCGGCGCACTGCGCTCGTCCAATGGCAGGAGCCAGGAGCCAGGTGCTTTTCCTGGTCTCCCCATGGGGTGCAGGGCCCAAGCACCTGGGCCATCCTCCACTGCACTCCTGGGCCACAGCAGAGGGCTGGCCTGGAAGAGGGGCAACCGGGACAGAATCGGTGCCCCGACCGGGACTAGAACCCGGTGTGCCGGCGCCGCAAGGCGGAGGATTAGCCTGTTGAGCCACGGCGCCGGCTATCAATGACTTTTTAGTACTGTCTGCCAGCCACAGACCAATGCCATGAATGCTGTCAACCATCCCTGGCTGTTCCCCAGTCCCTGTCCACTAAATGCCTTCACTGAGACCCCAATCACTATGACAACTCAAGGGGTCCTCTGTCAAGTCCTAGCACACTCCTAGGGGGAGAACAACAAAAGGTGAGGAGGAGTTTATAACATCTCAAGAGAGGGATCTGTCAGCAAGAGACATTATTTCAATAGGAAAGGCCAAACGAATTTACTCATTAAATATGCAAACATCAAATACTTACTATATACAAAGGGTTGCTAAATAGGAAGGGACAATCAAAGGAGCACACCTGGCAACCTGTAACAGGTGAGACACTCATAATAGAGATGAAGACAGATGCAATAAACCCAAAGCAAAATCCAGGTTGAAGGGACTGGCATTGTGGCGCAGCGTGTTAAGCCACAACCTACAGCACTGGCATCCCATATGGGCACCAGTTCCTGTCCCGGCTGCTCCACTTCTGATCCAGTTCCCTGCTAATGGCTTGGGAAAGAGAGCAAGATGGCCCAAGTTCTTGGGCCCCTGCCACCCACATGGGAGATCCAGATGAAGCACCTGGCAAATGACCTTGGCCTAGCTGTGTCCTAGACATTGCTGTGTCCTAGACATTGCAGCCTCCCAGGGAGTGAACCAGCAGTTGGAAGATCTCTCTCTCTCTGTCTCTCCCTCTAATTCTGACTTTCAAATAAATATATAAAAATATACACATTAAAATCCAGGTTGAAAATGAGCAGATAAATAATACAAGCTGCATTTACACGTTTAATACCATGCTGTAAAAATAAAATTTAAATAACAGGATTCTGGGATTTAACTCAAAAATAAGCAAAAACAGTAAGGGAATCAATCATTCCACTCTTTTTTTTCCCCCCAAAGAGACCTTTTTCATTTCACCCTTTAAGAGGCCTTTCCGATGGCTGCAATCAGTTTTGATTTCTATGTAAGGAAAAGCTGGAAATAGGAGTGAAGAAACATTTCAAAATGCAGAATATCAATGGGTGGGGTGGGGGTGGAGGACAGGAAGGTAGAATATTAGTGGACCCGGGGGAAAAAATAAAAAGATGTTCAGGAATTGTTATAAACAACCTACTATTACAAGGACACCAGCCTAGGACAGAGTCCAATTTGGAAATCTAGGTTAAAGCAGCTTGATCAAACATAAGGTAAAATTCCAGTCCAAGAGCAGCGAACCCAGCAGCAGGCGACCCCAAGTCACTGTGGGACTTCATGTTGGGCGATGTTGGAGAATCCTGTTACACGCCATCTGTCCTCAACAATCTGGGTCTGAACCCAGCCCGAAGAGAGGCCCGAGGAAGCTGGCAGGCACGGCGCAGCCTCTCGTCTTTGTAAAACGGAACCACTTCTCTGCAGAAGCACACTCAAGAGGTGACTGTCAAAAAACAGGGCATCTGTTCTCGGGAGGCATTTTCTTCTCAGCTTGAGAATTCTTCTCTTAGGTTTAGTGGAACTTTTCACAATCAAACTCTGGAACACACTGAACTCAAAAAATTCTCTTAAAGAATAGATTCGGGAAACAGTGGCAATGACATTTCAAAGAGTTGCTTGTTGTTCCCCAACTGTCCAAGAGGAAAAGAGAGAAAAGGGTTGGCAGAGGCCCCTCATCAGTGATCCTGATTCATGGATCACAGGCCAATTCTGGGCTGGACACAGATGTGTTAAATACTTCCCCACTCTCCTCCACCACACCCACAACTAGACACCCGCTCCCATCTCCCAAGACAAAGGTGTTTGTTTCCACTCAAGTTACCAAGAGACACCCTCACTAGAAGTTTCCTTTCATCATTTACTCGGGAAAATATCCTGTTTCTGTCGAGCCAGCCACAAGCAGAGTAACCCTCAATGCCGTGTGCACTCTCGCCACACACAGAACAAGTGTCTACTGTGTGCCAGGCCCTGAGAAATATGCAGGGAATGATTCAGTACCCCAGACTATACTCACAAACAAGAGGACTTCAAATAGTTACCACACAAACAGAATGAAAAGATAATCTCATTTGGTACCCAAAAAGCACTGGAATTGGCATTCCTCTATGGTACCTTCTCCTCACCCAGTTTCACTTTCTGCAGTGTTAGTGACTGTCAACTACAATCCAAAATTATTAATTGGAAAATTTCAGAAATAAGCTCGTGTTACAAACTGCATGCCCTTCTCATTATCTTGATGAAATTTCACGCCTTCCCACTTCCCAGGATATACACTGTGCCTTTGTCCAGTGTATCCATGCTGTATGTGCTACCCGTCCCATTAGTCGATTGGTAGCCATCTTGGCTATCAGACTGATTGACTGTCACAGTACTACAGTGCTTGTGCTCAAATAACCCTTATCTTATTTCATCATGGCCACAATGCACAAGAATAGTGATGCTGGCAATTCAGATACACCAAAGAGAAGCTGTAAAGAGATTCTTTAAAGTGAAAGTAACAGATATGTAAGAGTGTACTTCACAAAGTTCACGGAAAATGAAATTAAAAATTTTTTAAACTTTTATTGATTTTCAAGTTATCTGACAGGCAAGGAAACAGGGAGAAGGGCCATCTATCTGTAGGCCCTCTCCCCAAATGCCAGTAACAACCAGAGCTGGGCCAGGCTGAAGCCAAGAGCCCAGAACTCAATCTGAGTCTCCCACATGGATGGCAGAGACCCAAGCACTTGAGCCATTGTTTGTTGCCTCCCAGGGTGCACATTGGCAGGAAGTCAGATCACAAGCAGAGTAGCCAGGACTCAAGCCAGGACTCCTGATATGAGACGTGAGCATCTCACGCAGTAACTGAACTGCTGCCCCTGGAAAATAAAGTAAAAGAGGTTTTGTTGCATAAATATTATGAAATCTATGCATATAAGGGGTCTTCAAAAAGTTAATGGAAGTTGCTGGGCACTGAACCCAGTGGTTAAGATGCCCATGGCCCGTATCAGTGCCTGGGTTCAATACCCAGCTCTGTTCCTGATTTAGTTTCCTGCTATTATGCACTCAGGGAGGCAGCAGGCAACAGCTCAAGAGACTGTGTGTACTGTCCACGTAAAAGACTGGGATCAAGTTCCTGGTTCCTGGCTATACGCTTCTGGCCCAGGGCCATTCAGGCATCTGGGGAGTACACACTAGCAGATGGAAAATTTCTCTCTCTGCCTCTCAAATAAGTAATTTTTAAAAAATTATGGGAAAAACTATATATAGATATCAACTACTTTTACACCCAAAAAACTGTCTTTTATTTCCATTTTCCACAACCTTTTTGAAGTACTTAACATATATATAGAAAAAAACCCAGTATAAATAGGGCTTGTTATTATCTGTGAGTTTATATCCCCCTGGGGCTCATGGATAAAGGGAGATTACTGTAATAATTCCATAGAGAGGGGCTGGTGCTGTGGCATAGCAGGTAGAGCCAACGTCTGTGGTGCCGGCATACAATATGGGCGCCAATCTGAGATCCAGCTGCTCCACTTCCGATCCAGCTCTCTGCTGTGGCCTGAAAAAGCAGTGGAAGATGGCCCAAGTCCTTGGGCTCTGCACCTGCAGGGGAAACCTGGAAGAAGCTCCTGGCTCCTGATCGTTGTGGCCATCTGGGGAATGAACAGAATGTGCCTCTGCCTCTCTGTAGCTCTGCCTTTCAAATAAATAAATAAATATTTTAAAAAATAATAATGCCAGGGCCGGCACTGTGGTGCACTAGGTTAATCCTCTGCCTGCAGCACCAGCATCCCATATAGGTACCGGTTCTAGTCCCGGCTGCTCCTCTTCCAATCCAGCTCTCTGCTGTGGCCTGTGAAAGCAGTAGAAGATGGCCCAAGTCCTTGGGCCCCTGAACCCGCATGGGAGACCAGGAAGAAGCACCTGGCTCCTGGCTTCAGATCAGCACAGCTCTGGCCACTGTGGCCATCTGGGGAGTGAACCAATGGAAGGAAGACCTTTCTCTCTGTCTCTCTCACTGTCTGTAATTCTACTTGTCAAATAAATAATAAAATCTTTAAAAAAAATAATAATTCCATACAGAACCATATATATTTAATATACAAAATAACTATTAGCAAGAAAACAAAGCAGGGAAAAGGGGGTGGAATCGTGGAATGGAGGCTTATTTTAGAAAAGGTAATCAGAGGTGGTTGTCCTGAGAAGGTAGCAACAGAGACCAGGTGTGAACGGCAAGAGCAAACTACACGCCCATCAAGAGAAAGAGCGTTCCGCACAGGGACAGGTGAGCATCATGGCCCCGAGGCCAAGGAGCACTTGGCTAGGACAGGCGAGTGGACAGCAATGCAAGGGAGCCTTTTCTCCCCACTCTTGGCCCGGCACTCAAGCATCACTCAGTGGTGGACAGAGGTCAATCGCATCATAGCGCACCTTGCAGAGAGCATGTGGCCAATGAGCTGGGCACAGCAGAGGGTGCCAGTTCTTAACTGCTCACACGGCAGGGCTCCCTCGCCCTCCTGGTGACAGCCTGCCTTGCCAGCAGCATGCCCTTTTCATTTTCATCTCCCTTGCGGAGTCTCATCTGCTGTGCCACATGAACTGCACAAAAGATCTCAGCCAATGATCTCTTCATTGCCAAGCTGGGCCAGCCTGCTCTGCTGGGTAGGCTGGGCACTTGCTGAGTGGCCTGTGGGCTGAGCTATATTTTTTTTGTACTTTTCTAAAGTAATGGGAGGCACAGGGCTCTGCAAAAAGCTTGACACTCTGCCTGGTGATCTGGAATTATGGGAACGGAATGACCTACTTTGCACAAGATACCCAGTTGCTCTGTCATGACTGCTGCAGTTCCCCATTTTCCAAGCTGTGTGGGCCCTTGACAGCACTTCTCAATAACCCGAGACACCCTACAGGCAGCCTGGGTGAGCTGGGCCAAGTGAGAACACAGCTTCTCTGTACAATTGTACTAGCACGGACCAAGCCCAGGCACTGGGCCCCGCGCAAGAAAAGCCTTGGTCCTACATGCAGCATGAGAACAAGCTATTCTTTGATCTTGCTGGTTTCCCATATACACTGTCAGGAAAAGGGACATGGCTAGAGGTGGCCAGCACCTCGCAGGAACCTAAGCATGCTGACATTAAGGCAAAACATCAGTTCCCATCCTCTGTGACTCAGAATTACTAACCTCTGGTCAATCGAGGTGGCTACTCCTACAACACCTACAACTGCAACAGAATCCCAAAGCTTTTCCCTAGTTCAAGAGCCACAGACAGAAAATGATGACAAATGGAGTAAGTGCAAGTAAATTAGAATAGTTTACAGAATCCCTGTTTTTATACATATTTCCCCAAAGAGAATCTTGGTTGAATCCACTTCCCACTATATAATTCTGGAATGTTTTTGGTAGCCGTGCAACTATGTTAAAATGGTACCTCATTTCAAGTATTTCAGTGTGAAAAACTGACTGGGGCTTGTCATTCTCTTTACAATGTGGCTCTGATTTAAATAGACAGCTGAAAGGGACATGCAAATATGAGAAAGGCTAGCACACCTTGTTCTGAATCACCCCATCAGACATTAGCTCTGAGACCCCAGTCAAGTTCCTGCCACACGTGCTAAGTGCGCAGATTTTAGGATCTTTAGGCCTGAATTCAAAAAACCAGAACTGCCATAGCATGAAACACAGGATCCTGGAAACACCAACAGGAATAGAACCCAAAAGAGCAGAAATCAAATCCCCCAAATACAACCCTGCTCATGCGGAAAATCTGTGTGCTCGCTGGCTACCCCGCAGGAGCAGTGTATGCTCAGGTGAATTATGTGTGGGAAGTTCAACAAACATTGGTGCTCCCTCTGAACTAATACCAAACAGTCGTGAGAAACAGTCCCAAGAAGCCTGTCTGAAAGAAGACAAGACTGAGAGCTGATGGGGCAACAGTCCCCTCCCCCTCCTCTCCACTGCACAAGCAGAACACCAGGGACAGGGTGGGCTCAGCAACTGTGGAAGGAGGTTGCTGTGCCTCAGGGCGAGTAAAAATAGGTGCTAAGGAATCTTCTTGGCTATTACTGAGGCAGGAGACAGCAGAAAGTTGCCCAGCAAATGAAGCACACTGGATCTTAGGGCAAATTTATAAGTTTTTTGTTTTTTGTCTGTTTGTTTTTACAGTTTGCTTATTTACTTAAAAGGCAGAGCTATAGAGAGAGAATGAATCTTCCATCTATTGGTTCACTTCCCAAATGGCCACAAGGGCAGCTGGGGCTTGGTCAAGCAGAAGCCAGGAACCAAGAACTCCATCCAGGTCTCCATGTAGGTGGCAGGGGCCCAAGCACATGCGCCATCCTCTGCTGCTTTCCCAGGCGCATTAGCAGGGAGCTGGATCAGAAGTGGCTTATGCTGTGCCACCTACATATGTTGGCATCGTGGGCAATCCCATTTGGATGCCGATTTAAGCTCGGGCTACTCCACTTCTAATCCAGCTCCCTGCTAATGCCCTGGGAAAGGCATCAGAAGATGGTCCTGTTGCAGCCATTTGGAGAATGAACCAATGGATGGAAGAGTCTCCCTTTTTGTCTCTCTCCTCCTCTAACTCTTTCACATAAACAAATAAATCATAAAAAAATTTAAAAAACTGAAGAACACCAAGATTTAAAAAACATTTATTTTTGTTTGATGTTACATTAACTTCTTTTTTATTTTTCATTTTTGTTTTATTTATTTATTTTATTTAATAAATATAAATTTACATTTTTGCATTGTTGTGGCTTTTTCCCCCATAACCTCCCTCCCATCCACAACCATCCCATTTCCCACTCCCTCTCCCATCCCATTCTTCATCAAGATTCATTTTCAATTATCTTTATAAACAGATGATCAACTTAGTATATACTAAGATTTCAACAGACTGCACCCACACAGCCACACAAGATATAGAGTACTGTTCGACTAGTAGTTTTACCGTTAATTCTCATAGTACAACACACTAAGGACAGAGATCCTACATGGGGAGCAGGTGTACAGTGACTCCTGTTGTTGATTTAACAATTGACACTCATTTATGATGTCAGTAATCACCCGGGGTTCTTATCATGAGCTGAGCTGCCAAGGCTATGGAAGCCTCTTGATTTCACCAACTCGGATCTTATTTAGACAAGGCCATATCATAGTGGAGGTTCCTTCCTCCCTTCAGAGAAAGGTACCTCCTTCTTTGATGGCCCTTCTTTCTGCTGGGATCTCATTCACTGAGATCTTTCATTCAGGTCATAAAAACCCCATTTCAAAGAGAGTTGTCTGAGCCCAGAGCTAGGCTGCTGGCTGACTCTGAAGTGTCAAGATCTCTGGTCCCGCCTTGGGTGTGCTGGCTGCTAAGGTGACGCTGGCAGGTAGCAGTCAGCTTGCTTTGAAAGCTCCCTTTCCCATGAAATCAGTCAACCTGCATTCCTTTTGATATAAAAAGTTATTGCTGAAGTTCGACTGATGCCTGGCACAACTTCTTCATAATACTTTTCATTTTTTTTTTGAATTGTCAGAGTTCACTGAAAAATGAATTAAATGAGCTGAGCTTACAAGTACATGAGAGGCAAAGGGTCAAGCCGAGAACTGCCTGCTTCTCCCTCTTCTCATACCCAAACCTCCCTTTTAACACTCAACTTGGGTCAAGTAGGCATGGGAACACTCTGTGCGTTGGCTGCCAGTTACCCGGATCACAACACAATTCAATGGTGCTTTGATTTGGTAGTCACAACACTGTTTCTTGAGTTTAATAAGCTTCCTCTAGGCTGGGAAGATTGGCTCCTGAATGGAAGGAAGAAACACACCTTGCTCAGAGATGTTAATATACAAAAGGCCACGAAGGAAAGAACACAGACCTCGACGACAGACTCCCTCTAAAATTAAATACATTACATAAATTTAAATAAATGACGACTCTGGATTAAATCTCGGCCTCAGACAAGCACATCTGCCACCTCAACAGTGACCCCTCTGACCGCATGTGGTCGCCCCAGTGAGAAGCTGTGAAGCTATGCTTCCTCTCCAACCTCCGTTCTAAGGATGTACAAATCCCTTAACACGCTGATAAAGTCATTTTTTCCTTCCTTACATTTTATAGGGAGGAAAGGAACACAACCCTATTCGAGGTCTCAGGTAAGTAACTGCGAAACCAGGTACTGATATGTTCCAGAAGGCGCTGCTCCCGGTTAGCTCCACAGTTAAGGAAGGCAGAATTACCCCATTCTGGAACAGTGGACAATTTGAGAAGGGTAGGGAGGCTATCAACTGCTACAGCACTCAGCGTTCCCCTGCACAAGAATAAGCGCAGCCAGGTCAAAAGGGAAGCATCCCTCGCCGGCTCTTCGGTTGCCCCCAGTTAATTAAACAGCAATGTGCTAACTGCTGCTGAAGGACATTCCTGTAAGGCAGTGGACAGTCGCCCTGCGGCTCCCTTCTGAAATGAATCACCTGAGGTCCTCCCTCCCTGTTTTCCCTTGTGCTCTATCCTTTCTCCATGGCCCAGAACAGGCCTGACACGCCCACCCACTCCCAGCCCCACCAGGGCCTCCAGCTGTCTTGCTGTCTGGACCACTCAGAATACAGTAGCTTCCACTTCCACAGGACTTGAATGCTTACACATTCAGGAATTATGGCAAGAGTTGCAACTCAAACTCTCCTAGGACAGGTACTTCAGTGTGTTCTATGAGGACAATAAGTATCTCCTAGTGATACTGTAAATGAGGCGCTACATCTGCTAGTACAGAATGAAAAGGAAGGAAGACCACAGCGTCCTAAAACCGGGACTATATCCTAGTCACCAAGGCCACTGCCCCAGGGAAAACCGCCTCAATGCTGGTAATCTGGAACCTAATATATGTACTCTATCCTTACCTAGTATTGGATCTGAAAGGCATTTTGTAAGGCATGAAACAAACAAATAAAAAAATGAAATACACACACATATACCCCTTACACATTCAGGGAATTTCTTTCCTACTCAGAGACAGATGTATTTTTCTAGCCTTGGAAGGCAACACATAAATACACTTGATCTAGAAAATACTCAGAGACTTTTTTTTTAGCAGTGGAAAGCGGATGAAGACATCATTTTAGAATTTTAGTCTAGCAAGACTACCATTCACAGCTAAAGAACAGAGTGTACTGTCAGGTTCAAAGTTCCCCCAGCTCTCCACAGGGATTAGCTGTTAGGACAAGGACCCCACTCACCAATCCAGTTAACAAACAAGCTCAGGGAGAAGGGTTCCCCAGCATGGGAGATCACCCGGTGCCGGCTTACAGTCTTAAAGGCGCCAACTTCATTTTTATTTGAAACCAGAAGAACAAGACCTGGGGACAGTGTTTGCTCGGGTAAAGCACACTGTGTTGTTTGGAAAAACAACAACTCATAAACGAACGCTCCTTGCTGTTAGGTGAAAGCCAGGGCGCTGCACATGGACTTAGGACTGCACGCTCAGAGACCTTTGCCGACAGGGACCAATGAAGGCCCACAGGGCTGCGAGAGGCAAGGTAAATGATCCACTGAGTGTGGGGATGGGTCACCTTGTGACTGGTTTTGTTTTTGCGCTCCCAACGATTCTCAAAACGACTGCTCTTCACGCCACTGCCCCTCTGAAAAGCAGTCGACTCCATGAGTTCACAATTTCCTGTGTACCAAACAGAATGCTGCTTGTTAGGAAAAGGACAATGACAGACACACATGCACATGATTTCTGTCCCCTTGAAGCAAAATAGTAAGCTTCAGGAAAGGACACTGGGGGGGTCACCCTGTTTTAGGCTGCAGTGTGGAGAACACGCTCAGGAACTAGCCTGCCCGCCTACAGTCAAATCCCTGCTCCACCACTTACTGTTGTATAACCCTGGGTAAGTTACTCACCCTTTCTGTGCCTTAGTTTCCCAGTTTGTAAAATGAGGGTAAGTACCTTCCTCATATAATTATGTTAATACAGGTAAAATGTTGGGACAGTACACGGTACACAGCCTAGTACTGCAAAAATGTTTGTATTATCATGCCCCTACTGCAGACTTTGAACACTGATCAATGTCACAATCTATGCTCAAGACAGTTCTGCTAAGCTTAAGCTGGAGTTCTGTGCAAGGGGCACGAGCAGTGATGCTTGCCCACAGCAGTATCTCACAGCTCTGTGATTCTGTTTCAGACGGAATCACATGCCAAAGTGGATTTGTAAGAGATTCTAGACAAATTCCTTTGCAACGTTAAGGGGATGCTGGAAGAGCAGATCAGTGTCAATCCCATCGTTAATACAGAGCCCGAGGCACCAGTACCTCATCTGTCTCTTTTGTACTCCCAGCAACGAGCATATGGTACATGCTCAATAAATTCGTTTGAACAGAAGACTAGGTGTACAAAGATCACACAACTGGTGTGGAGCCAAAATTTGGACATGAGTTTCCTACTCCGATGGTCAAGCACTCTTACAATACCCCAGGCAGCCTTTCAAGGTAGCATCTCCATGTATTTATTGCTAAGAAGATGATGACAATACGTACCACTATTGGTTGAACTCATACAGCTTTATCTATTAGAATATGACAAAGATTAATGTAAATTTATTACTTTAAAATATTTACTTATTTATTTGAAAGAGTTACAGAGAGAGAAGGAAAGTGAGAGAGAGAGAGAGTGAGGTCTTCTATCCGCTGGTTTACTCCCCAGCTGGCCGCAACGGCTGAAGCTGCGCTGATCTGAAGCCAGGAGCCAGGAGCCTCCTCCAGGTCTCCCACATGGGCACAGGGGCCCAAGGACTTGGGCCATCCTCCTCTGCTTTCCCAGGCCATAGCAGAGAGCTGGATCAGAAGTGGAGCAGCTGGGTCTTGAACCAGTGCCCATATGGGATGCTGGTACTGCAGGCAGTGGCTTTACCCACTATGCCACAGCACTGGCCCTGATTAATGTAATTTTGGATAACAGTGTCCAAGAAAAAAAAACCCACAAAACACAACCCACCTGTCCATCTAAGAAAGTTTGGTAACAGAAGCCCTAGAAATCTCTGTACTCAAGACCTAGATGGGAAGAAAAAGGAGCCTCATGTCCAAGCTCTCATCATCACTCCCACTGTACCTCAATCAGTGAGTGATAAAATGACAGACTTTCTAAAGTGCTGTGATTATCAGTTATACTGTAATTATCTGTTCATGTGTCACAATCCCCACCAGGTCTAAGCTCTTCAAGGGCAGAACCTCTGGTGTCCTAATCTGCATCTCTAGAGAGCCTGGAGCTGAGACTGACTGCTCATTGCTAGAGGAAACCAAGAATGAATGAATGAATGCCTTTCCAGAGTTCCGTGGCAGTGAGATCTCCAATCTGGCTACAACTCAGAAATCCTTGGGAGCTTTAAAAAGCATAGATGTCTGGGATCCACCCCTAGAAATTCTGATCCAAGGGTCTAGGGGCTGAGAAAATTACCTTTAAAAAGTTCTTTGGATAATTCTAAGGAACAGCCTGTTTGGGGAATCGTTGTATGCAACAAACTGGGCTCCTAGACTAACAAAATCCAATGTTAGTTCAATGGCCCAGACGGTATCCATATATTGTATTACATTGCCAGGGCCTACACCAGCAGGATGGTCTCAAGGACAAGCTATTTTTTATTCCAACAAATTATGTTACAATTCTCTGTCTGCCCTAACTTCACTAGCCAGGGAAGAAAAGTCATTTCCTTCCCAATCATCTCGCAAGATGAAATAACACCCACCAAAGCAGAGATCAGCTCTCCACTTCTCAAATACTAGGTCACAAAGCACACACCACATATGATTAACCTGCATTAAACAGTACAAGTTTTTTCCTCATTTTGAAATGTTTTAGTAAAAATTCTACTGTCGGTGCAGGAGACCCTAACACCTGCCACCACATCCTGAGACAGGAGTCAGGGTGACCCAGTCTGTAAGGTCCACTGAAGGCAGGGAACCCCTTTATCTTGCACCCTTTGATCCTAAGCAGCTGTTTTTGGCACACAAAAATATTAGGTCATTACTTTCTTACTCATATGCAAGTGGGGGCAGCTTAGGGTACCAATGAGTGGCTGCTGCTGCCACCAAATCATGCATATACTTGGCCACAGCCAACTAGGTACATTCTTTGGGAGGAGGCAAGGTACAGACAGGAAAAACGTGACACTGGCTGGGAGATGCAGGCCCCAATTCCACTATCATCAGCTCTAAATGGAGTCACTTCTGATTATCCAAGCTTCTTTTTTCTTTTTTTTTTTTTTACAGGCAGAGTGGACAGTGAGAGAGAGAGAGACAGAGAGAAAGGTCTTCCTTTTGCCGTTGGTTCACCCTCCAATGGCCGCCGCGGCCGGCGCGCTGCGGCCGGCGCACCACGCTCGTCCGATGGCAGGAGCCAGGAGCCAGGTGCTTTTCCTGGTCTCCCCATGGGGTGCAGGGCCCAAGCACCTGGGCCATCCTCCACTGCACTCCTGGGCCACAGCAGAGGGCTGGCCTGGAAGAGGGGCAACCGGGACAGAATCCGGTGCCCCCGACCGGGACTAGAACCCGGTGTGCCGGCGCCGCAAGGCGGAGGATTAGCCTGTTGAGCCACGGCGCCGGCCTGATTATCCAAGCTTCATTAGCTGGGCTAGATGATCTCAAGCTCTCTCCCAGTGAATCTGGTATTCACGGAAGGCAGACTCTGAGATGGATCCAAGGATCCCCTTCTCCTGATACCCACACTCTGATGCACAGAGCCGGGGTTATGTGGGAACAACAGAACACACATAGGGATGGTCTGTCACTTCTAAGATTAGGTGACAGGCAATACGTGGCCTCCGTCTGGGTCAGTGGCCTGTTTCTGTTTCTCAGAACACTGGCTCTAGGGGACACCAGTTGCCAGGTTATAACAGTCTTGCAAGGAAGTCAGCGTGGCAACAAAACAACGCCATCTAAGAAAGCGCACGTCAGGGGCTCAGCAGATCCTCTGGCCCCACTCCTTTCCAATGATAAAGACTTTGAGCCAGAACCACCCAGCTAAGCCTCTCAGGATTCCTGATCCTCAGAAACTGTGACATAAGAAAGGTTTGCCTGACCTTTGCTTTAGGCAATCTGGCTTACACTTCAGGCCAACTTTTACAGCAAGTACTTCTATCCATGGACACTCTAAGGTAGTTAGGGATAAGCGACAGGTCTTGGAATATACACTGATAGAACAAGGAGGTACGTGTGCATTAGTGGAATCTGCCACATCTAACAAGTAGTATGTTTACTGAAAGAGACACTAACAAGTTCTATGCTCCGGCTAACTGGTTTTACAACCTGCACAAGGACAGCCTATCCCTACCCACTATCTGAGAATTAACAGAATATTTTCTTTCCATCCTAAAGGCACTCCACTTGCAATTTGCTTTATTCCAGTTCTGCTCATACTGACTTATAAACCTGTGTTTCAGGATTTAGCAACTTCTGAGAGTAATCATAACCATGTGAGGAACACAGCCATTGGTGTGACTGAAAATACTTCAGCTCATGAAACATATTCATTAGATGAGATAGGACAAGATTTCCACACCCACAACAGGCAGGGCCCGCATTCAGATCAGCAGCAAGTAGATACAGAAGATATGATGAGTCTATGCCCTTCAGCATCTCCTTGAGATTAAGGGTCAGAAATCTCTGAGGGGGAAATGAAGAGGGAAATGTCAGGGAAATAGATTAAGTTCATGAGCTGGAGGCCATACCTTCCCCACCCCAATGCAATCCTATCATCAACTAGATAACCCCCTCACCAAGATGCACCTCCCCTTACCTGGGACCTGGGGGCAGCACTATGTAACCACTTCCCTCTTCCAAGCTAATAGAAGCCCAGTGACAGGGAGGGCCTTATTTCCTGTCTCCTTACCTCATGGACCCAAGATGAGCAGAGCAGGGTATGGAATTCCCCCTTCACCTTTCCTGGCCCACTCTCCCTGAATGAAGCCCTCACATCCCTGTGCATTCTTCTCACTTTCTAAATAAACATTGCCATGCTGCAAAAATAAATAAATAAAAATAAATAAATAAAAAGAAAGGTTTGCATTTTATGCTGCTAAATTTCAGCATACTTTACTACTCAGAAACAGAGAAAAGGCTTAGGAATTAAGGAAGTCAGTGTTAGACTCAAGCAGGTGGCAGGGAACCTTTTTTGGATATGTGTAACAGCATTCATGGGCCACACAGAATTATCAACTTAAAAATTGGCCTACTATAGATTTACTGAATTTTGAGTCCCGTCTGCAGGTGCCTTGGCAAAACCAGACCAAAGGATTGGGCAGGCCCTTTCCAGTCCGTGGGCCAGACTCCGCATCCCCGTGAGGAAGAGGTTCTGAAAAGTCAACCCTCCTTTCTCCCTTGCCAGCCTGCCTTTCGGTTCCTACAAGGTTCCTACAAGGCAGGCGCCGATTCTAAGCTTGGCTTAATGAAGCACAAACGCTCCCCCTTGATCTAACTTGAACTGGGAAGAGAAAGGAAAGGCTTGCTATTTTTAGTGTAGAATTTGGTTATGAAAACAATACACTTGATTACTCGTCCAAGACAAGGGATCTAACACACCAACATCTATTGTGTACCTAGCTTTTCAAAGACTCAATAAGGAATTAGCTCCATTTTCTAGATGAGGAAACTGAAGTTCAGAGATTTTAAATAATCTCGTCAAACCAAATAGAGACACTTTAACTCCAGGTTAATGTGCTGTCTTCTATTTTTGTTTTTTGGTTCCTGAAACCAAACTGCAACTTTCAATGCTAACATCAGGAAATTTCTGGGCACACCAGGAAGAGTTGGCCACCTTACTTCTATTAAATATCTCATAATGTTAAGCGACTTTGGAGTTGGTTGCAACTCACCACACAGCTGATTTTTTTTCTTTTATTTTTTTTAACTTTTATTTAATGAATATAAATTTCCGAAGTACAGCTTATGGATTACAATGGCTTCACCCCCATAACTTCCCTCCCACCCACAACCCTCCCCTTTCCCGCTCCCTCTCCCCTTCCATTCACATCAAGATTCATTTTCAATTCTCTTTATATACAGAAGATTGATTCAGTATATACTAAGTAAAGATTTCAACAGTTTGCATCCACAAAGAAATACAAAGTGAAAAATACTGTTTGAGTACTAGTTATAGCATTAAATCACAATGTACAGCACATTAAGGACCGAGATCCTGCATGAGGAGTAAGTACACAGTGACTCCTGTTGTTGACTTAACAATTTGACACTCTTGTTTATGGCATCAGTAATCACCCTAGGCTCTTGTCATGAGTTGCCAAGGATATGAAAGCCTTTTGAGTTCACCGACTCTGATGATCATATTTAGACAAGGTCATAGTCAAAGTGGAAGTTCTCTCCTCCCTTCAGAGAAAGGTACCTCCTTCTTTGATGGCCCCGTTCTTTCCACTGGGATCTCACTCGCAGAGATCTTTCATTTAAGTCTTCTTTTTTTTTTTTTTTTTTTTTCCAGAGTGTCTTAGCTTTCCATGCCTAAAATATTCTCATGGGCTCTTGAGCCAGATTCGAATGCCTTATGGGCTGATTCTGAGGCCAGAGTGCTGTTTAGGACATCTGCCATTCTATGAGTCTGCTGTGTATCTCGCTTCCCATGTTGGATCATTCTCTCCCTTTTTTATTCTATCAGTTATTATTAGCAGACACTAGTCTTGTTTATGTGATCCCTTTGACTCTTAGTCCTATCATTATGATCAATTGTGAACAGAAATTGAGCACTTGACACACAGTTGATTTTTAATGTTTATCTTTAAGCAATCATTTGGCAGCTTATGATCTGCAACGAATTTTGAAATGTCACCTATTAAAAAGAAAACCACAAACCTCTCCAGTTTTTAATCTCATAGCACCCAGGAAAGGCTGTTGTGGCTTTTTTTTTTCCCCCTTGGAAAAGAATAAAACAACTGCTGCTTTTGTGAAACATACTAGTAAGCGTGGAAAAATTCCAGCTGAAGAGATTCTGCAAATTTCCATTCAAATGCAGATGAGTCCACACAGCACACTGGTCATACCCCCTGGGTCTCACCAGCTCCCGCGGTGTGGCTCAAAGAGCTGACAGATGATCGCAGATGACCGCAGAACTACACACCAAGTCCCATGCTCTGGCAGCAGCGAGTAAGGCACACACTTTTCTCTTCTACAGATGCTCAAAGACAGTCAACAGGCACTATGGGAATTCAACCCAAACCATGCTACTGGCAGGGCAGAGAGGTAGGGCTGCCCAAAAAAGACCCAAGTAACACCCACTAGGATGGTTATATCATAAAGACAAACAGTAACAAAAGCTGCCGAGGATATGGTACATCTGCTGCTGACAATAATTTAGCAGATCCTCAAAAGCCAAACACAGAGCAACAGTATGAGTCAACAACTCCACTCCTGCATAGATGCCCAAATGCAATGAAAAGGTTATATTCTCAGAAAAACCTGTACGCAAATATTCACAGCAGCATTATTTACAATATTAGCCCAAAGTGGAAACAACCCAAAAGCCCCCAGGTGATGAATGAACAAACAAAATGTGGTCCACCCACAGAACAGAATATTATTCAGCCCTGATACCTGCTACTGCATGGATGAACCTAGAATTCATTATGCTCTGTGAAAGAAGTCAGACACCAAGTGCCACATACCCTTATGCTTCAGTTTATACCAAGTGTCCAGAATAGGCATATACAGAGACAGAAGGTACAGCAGTAGTTGCCAGGGGCTGGGGGAGGGGCAGAATGAGAAGTGAGGTGATGAAACTATCCTCAAATGAGATGCACTTAAAGTAAAAAGTAAACTTAAAAAGAAAAAGGTGGGGCTGGCGCTGTGGCGTAGCAGGTAAAGCCGCCATCTGCAGTGTCCACATCCCATATGGGCGCCGGTTGGTATCCCGGCTACTCCACTTCTAATCCAGCTCTCTGCTATATCCTGGGAAAGCAGTAGAAGATGGCCCAAGTCCTTGGGCCCCTGCACCTGCGTGGGAGACCTGGAAGAGGCTCCTGGCTTTGGATTGGCCCAGCTTCAGCCGTTGGGGCCTCTCCTCTCTCCCTGCCTCTCCTTCTCTCTCTGTGTAACTCTTTCAAGTAAATAAATCTTAAAAAAAAAAAAAAAGAAAAAGGTTCAAAAACTTTTAAATTTTGTATACTCAAGCCTACATCTAGAAATCCATACTGAAGCAATAAAAACACATGTGTACAAGATTGTCGTCAGTGATGTTTGCAACAGCATAACAGAAGGGGGCCCTCTAATAGACCCACCGAGAGGCAAGCAACCACAGAAGTTATGGTGCAGGCATACGGCTCAGTGTAATGCTATCGATCATTTAAATGAAGTTATCGGGCAGATACTCCAGAGGCAAGGCAAGTTACATTCACCAGAAGTCCTGTACCCAAATGTTCACAAGCTTTATTCATAACATTCCAAAACTGGCAACAGCCAAGATGTTCTCCAGTGGGTGCACCACTCAACAATCTGTGGTACTTCCATAACACAGAACATTACTCAGAAATAAAAAATAAATAAATAAAAAAGATAAAAGAACTATTGGGGAGCTGGTGTTGTGGCACAGCAGGTTAAGTCACTGCCTGGGGAGCCAGCATCCCGTACAAATGCTGGTTTGAGTCTCCATTCACTACAGTTAGGGCCTTTCCTTAAATGCTGGTATTTTAACTATTCCTCAGTCTCCTAGCAGTCTGACTTAGCTGCCCAGGAGCACTTACTTACCTAGACTGCTGGCATTAGGGATGGTATTTTGACGAGCCTAGTGTTCTGATTCACTGCAAGGATCACACATTTCACACAGAGGTTAGTTTTTGAACAGTAAAATCATCATGAAATACTAAACACAACCCTCCTGAATAAAATAGACTGGGTGATTCGAGGCATATTTTTGATCACCAAGTACTTCAGAGTGAGAACTGGAAATGCCATATCTCACTTTACAGTGTGTATATGAGCAGACATGGATAATCAGGATAAATCTGCTAGGACTCTGCAGCTTCACATAAGAAGTTCCTAAAACAGTTTGCTTCCATAACCATCTTCCTTTCTCATAGATTGAATGTTACAACATCAATAATTTCAGACTGTCAGATTCTATAAGTTTTTGATCATTAAAAAAATAGTAAGAGCTTACTTATAAAAATGAACACTGCTTTCTTCTATTGTTTGGATCATTTTGTCAACCCACTGAAACACACAAAGGGGCTAAGAAGCACTTTTACCATGTTGGGAATCTTGTCACTGTGAATGCAGTGTACAGGGTGCGCCAGGCATTTTGCTGAGGGACAACCAGGAAGGAGCCATTCAACGCCCACAGCCCTCCAGAGCACAGCCCTCCAGAGCACAGCCCTCCAGAGCACAGGGGATGAGTTCCAGAAATGGATCAGATGATTTCTATAACCCTCTCTGGAAAGTCTCGAGCAAGATTAGAACCCTTCCTGGCAATGCCTCTCCCCTTTTCACCAAGTGCTACTTTCCACAAATGTGTCACTGTGTTTAAAACTCCCTTGACAACCATTAAAGGTGACAGACTGAGAATTAGGCCCAAAGGTGATTACATTCTAGTTGAACTACAAGGACTTCATCTTGTCATACTAATGTAACTGAATATTCTGACTGGCTTATAAGATTTTTCCTCCATTTCACTTCTCCCCAAATAGCAATACTCAACTCTAAGCTGTCATAAAAGCCATTTTGCTGTAACAAAATGAAGGAAAGCTAGTGATCACATTAGCAGGAAGTCAGTTAGGTACCCAAACACCACCAGTATACCAAGGGAATGACACCAACTGGTCCCAAAGCGAAAATTAAAGACATAGCTAAGGAAAGAGAAAATACCCGTTTGGGTAAGGAAGCCATAAAAATTCCTTCCCAAGAGTAATCAGGCAAAAAATTTAGAAAAAGACTTTAGATGATAAAGTGGCACAAATCATTGTTACTGAGCCCCAAACATGTGTAAGTCACTATGGTAGCTGGCAGGTACAGAGAGCACGGTCTGTCTCCTGAAGCTCAGAATCCAGCTGTCATCCTATGGGGACACATATTTTCAGTTCATTTCAAAACACAGAAATTCAGCACAATCAACAACAGCACATCACAATCACACAGAAACAGACACACACACACATACACACACACACACACCCCTCTGAAAGGTAAGAACATGTGGCGGCATGGAGGAAAGAATTTAACATGGTATACAGTATCTACTTCGATTTATTTAGAAAAGCTATCACATTTTTCCCATGCAGAATCTAATGAAAACAATTATGTAAGGGACACGAATATGACTACAGAAGTAATGACATATTTAAAGTGTTTTACTATTTTCTCCAATAATTTTTTTTCCAAATACGTTAACAATTCAACATAGACCACCAGGTTGGAAAAGGGAAGGAAGAATGTCTCAGTCAGCTTTCTCCAAAATTTCACAAAATTTCACTGACTTGGTGGCTTAAGCAACACACATTTATTTCCTCCAGCTCTTAAGGCTGGGAAAGTCAAGATTAAGGTGACAGCAAATTTAGTTCCTGATGAAAACCTTCCTTGTAGCCTGCAGATCGCTGAACTTGGGAGGGAGAGGAGGCAGTCTCTCTTCCTGTTCTTATAAACAGACTGAACTAGACCTAATCATCTCCCCAAAGCCTCACCTTCCCATTGGGGCTTAGAAGGCTTCCAGGCTTGAATCTGGGGACTGGGAGCACATATTCAGTGCACAACAGAGGGGCAGTTTTCTATTTGAGAGTAAAGGGAATGACTACAGAGTCTAAAGAAAATTACCGCTTTTTAAAAACCTAGTCTCCAGGGTGAATCATTTTCACTCATTTCATTCAATCAGCCAAGTTATCAAAACACACAATCTCCACTGTGTTCCAGCTGTTCATTTGCACATCGGTCACTTGCCCTTTGGAAAATAATTTTCTATAGGAATAACATTATATTAGTGGGTCTGAACCTTTTGGGAGTCCCAAACCAATTGTGAAAATATCATTAAAACAATGCGACCTCCTCGCTTTCACCAAAAGACAGAGAGTTTGGATAAAATCTACTTTGACAAGTCCCCAGCAGAAGTTAAGAACTCTTGCTGCCAGTGGTTGACGAATCTCCAGACTTAACTATTAGACTCATTATGAAATGACACCAATAGGCCTACATCAGAATTCCTACTGTGTCTATGAGCAAATGTAAACAGTAATACAGCTAGCTTGTGTTACAGTCCACTGAGCTCTGATATTGCAATGACCTCGGGCAAGCTGTTAACCCTACTTCTTGATCTATGGACAGGAGCATAATAATGCTTAAACTGCACAGGGCTGCTGTGAAGATTAAATGAATTATACGGAGCATTTCAACAATGCATAAGCATCTCAACTCACAGCAGCTATTTTTATTACCATCAGCAAACATTCATCAAACATACATACGTATATATTTAACACATTGGCATAGGCACAGGAGACTCAAAGATGATAAATCTGCCTCTCCAGGGAGATTAGGGAGAGCATGAATTATGATATATACTTTCTTGGTTTTCAGCCACCATTCATGGCTCATAGCCCTTTTTTTTTTTTCTTTTAAAGATTTATTTATTTATTTGAAAGTCAGAGTTACACAGAGAGAGAAGGAGAGGCAGAGAGAGAAAGAGAGGTCTTCCATCCACTGGTTCACTCCTCAAATGGCCACAATGGCCGGAGCTGCGCCTATCCAAAGCCAGCTGCCAGGAGCTTCCTCCAAGTCTTCCTGTGTTACTGCAGGGGCCTAAGAATTTAGGCCATCTTCTACTGCTTTCCAAGGCCAAAGCAGAGAGCTGGATCAGAAATGGAGCATCTGGGACTTGAACCGGCACCCAAACGGGATGCCGGCACTGCAGGCAGCGGCTTTACCCACTATGCTACAGCGCTGGCCCCGGCTCATTAACTCTAGTTACTTCCTAAATGGCTAGATCATATTTGGCTTTCTGTCCTTGGTTCCTACAACAGCTTCAGAACACCATCAGTGTAATAAAGATGAAAGACTTCTTATGTTAGAGCACTTTAGGCTTCAGAAGCACACCTCAAAAGCAAAATCCCCCTCTCTCTGACCTTCTCCTGCCCTTAGTCACCTGCTCCTTCTTTTACCCAAGGAAAGCCATGGAAACTAATTATCTTTCTGTCTTGGAGCTGGCCATAAAGAAATTCCCCAACCTGCCTGGTCTGATGCTAAATGTTAAGGCCCCAATTTCAGAAAGGGTCCTGCTCCATACCTGGGAGCAAGGAATGCTGCACAGACTGGCATCACTGGGTTTCCACATCCAGCCTATTGCATTAGAGCACAGCTCTGTTGTCCAATCACATTTCTACATAGTTGTTCAGGTTTCAATTGTGCCCATGCAATGAAGTCTCTGTACAGACCCAAAGCTCAGGGTTGGAGAAGACTCTGGAAAGCTGAACACATGGAGGCTTACATGAAGATGCACAGGAACTCGTCCATGTGCTGGGTGTGTCACATCCCAACTCCACTGGGACCCTTCCAGATCCGGATCCAGCCCCTTCATCTGACTCTTATGTATGCTTTAAAATTCCTTTATAAGGAACCGGTAACTCTGAAGTGTGTCCCTGAGTTCTGTGAGCTCAGGTAGAAAGTGTCAGAATTCAATTGAATTAGTGGGTACCCTGCTGTTGTCCCCTGTAGATCTGACTGCTTGTTGGCTGGTAGGGAAAAATGCCCACATGCTGCGATCACAGAAGTGGTCTGTATCAAGAGCAAATAGAAAAAACTGGGTTTGTTTCTCATAATAGCCTCAGAGACACAGAGAAACAGTAACTCTAATGAAGAGATGGAGGTGCCATTATCAAGTACATGGAGGGGAAACAAGGCACATAAAAAGAGAGCAGTCAATTCCAGGTGGGGACCATCAGGGCAGAGGAGGCTTTGCAGAGAGTAAAGGCTTGCCTGTCAGGGATTAGACATGCATATGTGTATGTGTGAGAAAAAAACCAGTTTGAAGAGGTAAGGGCCCTTTTCTGACTTTCACCTGGGGATCAGATTGGGTGGGAGCTGGGGCAGGCAAAAGGTGGCGAGAAGGTGAGATCAGCACTAGGTCAGTTAGCGAACTCCTGCAACAGTATTCACGACAGAGATGCAGCCCATCCTGAGCAAGGCAGGTGGGAGAGGGAAGTCAGAGGTCTGGCTTCTCACTCTGCACCCGACACGTGGTGCCAGCTATGGTTCAGGGAGCACGGGGGCAGGCGGGGCCAAGGAAGGGAATATGGAAAGCACTGCTCAATTAGAAACGTGATGCTCCACTAATTTTATTCATAAGTCAGCTACACAGTTTCATGTGTTATGTTCTATACAGGTTGACTCAGGAGGCATGCCACATATTTTGAATTAGTGGAGTACAAATCAGTGAAAAACATGTATTGATATGTTCTCTAATGGGGAAAATTTAGCAGATGAACTGCACACTGAGTTTATAACATTCAGTTTAGTAAGTTCAAGCTTAAACTAGAATCTAAACTACCCATCTGTCTAAGGATGTATGTATAGAGGTCCCTTGGTTAAACCTGGGGAATCAATTCCAGGACTCCCCTTAGAAAACAAAACCCACATATCCTGAACTCTCTCATATAAAATGGCATTGTATTTGCACATAACCTACGCACATGATTCTGAATACTTCAACTCATCTCCAGATGACTCACAATGCCTAATACAATGTAAATACTATGCAGATAGCTGTCATACAATACAAAGTACAGTAAGGAAAAAGAATCTGTACATGTTCAATATAGATAATTTTTTTCCAAATAATTTTGACCCATGGATGTGGAGGTCAGCTGTACCTTTGTCCCAAGAAAACATTAAGCCAGCTATGTTCCACCGTGAATTACACACTTCAGTGGGTTGAATTATTTAGCAAATTGCTATTTCCTTCACTAAATGGTCTGCTAATGACTGCTCACAAGAAAGCTTTCCAAACCAAAGTGCTATTTCCCAAGGCATTGAATCTATCCAGAAGCTGATGATCATTTAGAACCTACCCGGGCCCACCACTTCAAATGATGTTTTCTCTTTTATATTTAATCCTCATCCTAGCTTCACACATATCCCCTTTCCATAGATGAGTATACTGAGACATCAATTAAGTCATTTATCCAAGGTCACATGGACAGCAGGTTGACTGACTCCACAGCCTGTTCCTTCAACCACTACATCCACTGACTCCCTCTGTTAACTATAGAAATTTTTTATAAAAAGGATATTTACTATGGGCAATGTGAAAAGTAGAGAAAAATGTTGCATTTTAAAGAAAAGACCAAAAAAAAAGCAACCAACAGTGTAGCAAAAACTGTTGTAGTAGTAAAAAGTGTTAAAAGTATAGTAAAAGAAATCTTTTAGTATGAGGGGATTTCAGAAAGATCACAGAAAAATGTTATGAAAAGAAATTTATTTTGGTGCAAAATATTTTGAGATGCATGCATACATGAGGCCTTCAAAGAATTCACTGAAAATGAATGTTACAAAATATTATTCATGGATTTCAAAACTTTATTTGAAGCAAAATCAACTTATCTGTCAATCCCACTTCTCCATGAACTTTCTGAAGATCTAGAATATTTACAAATAGAGTGATCTAGAGCAAATTAACCTCTCATAACCTCACCTGGATTATTTCTGTCAAATGAAAAGAACAGCATTGACCTAATCAGATAAGATAGCTCAGGTGGAGAAGCATTTAGAATGAAGCTGTGCTATTATTATATATATTATATATTATTATATATAATATAATATATAATATAATATTATATATTATATTATATATAATATATATAATATATATAATATTATATATATTATAATAAATATAAATAGGCCGGCGCCGTGGCTCAACAGGCTAATCCTCCGCCTTGCGGCGCCGGCACACCGGGTTCTAGTCCCGGTCGGGGCACCGATTCTATCCCGGTTGCCCCTCTTCCAGGCCAGCCCTCTGCTGTGGCCCAGGAGTGCAGTGGAGGATGGCCCAGGTGCTTGGGCCCTGCACCCCATGGGGAGACCAGGAAAAGCACCTAGCACCTGGCTCCTGCCATCGGACGAGCGCGGTGCGCCGGCCGCAGCGCGCCGACCACGGCGGCCATTGGAGGGTGAACCAACGGCAAAGGAAGACCTTTCTCTCTGTCTCTCTCTCTCACTGTCCACTCTGCCTGCAAAAAAAAAAAAAAAAAAAAAATATATATAAATAAAATGTAATTGTATTTCTTTTCTAAGAAAGTGCATACTTATAAATCTTAAATTTAAAATTAAAATAATCATTTTGAGTTTTTTTTAATTTTAATTTTTATTTTTTGACAGGCAGAGTGGACAGTGAGAGAGAGAGACAGAGAGAAAGGTCTTCCTTTGCCGTTGGTTCACCCTCCAGTGGCCACCACGGCCGGTGCGTTGTGGCCAGCGCACAGCGCTGATCCAATAGCAGGAGTCAGGTGCTTCTCCTGGTCTCCCATGGGGTGCAGGGCCCAAGCACTTGAGCCATCCTCCACTGCACTCCTTGGCCACAGCAGAGAGCTGGCCTGGAAGAGGGGCAACCAGGACAGAATCCGGCACCCTAACCGGGACTAGAACCCAGTGTGCTGGTGCTGCAGGCGGAGGATTAGCCAAGTAAGACGCGGCGCCGGTCAGTACTACTGAATTTCATTCTCAGTGACCCTGGAAAGGAGGGGCAACTTCTGTGTGTCTCTGCTTTCTGAAAGATTAATTTGTGAATATAATCTGGTATTTGTTAATTGGTTACTTATGCTAAGAGCCTTTCATTCTCTAGGGTTATTAGTAAATAGTAAATGGAATTGTCTGCATTCCACAAGGAGCTAAGTCTAGTTATTTTTAAAACCTATAAGAAGTATCACATGCCACATAAACAGTAGGGATCCCTGAGAACAGTTTGGATTTAAAAAGCATTTCCTAAGTATCTATTCTGTATAGGGCTGTGGCCTGTTATTTTTAAAAAATTAAATCTACAATCCCAAGTATAAAGGAGCCCTGCATCACACAGCAAACAGAGACATTTATAAAACTATCTTTAAAAAGCCCAATGCGTGAAGAATTTGAGGGAGGATGACTTTTCCAGCTGACTTTTTAACTGTGTACATAACATTTTGCAGAAGACACGACATTTTTATTAATCAGCAGCTGCGTCAGCCAGGTTCAGTTTAGGTCATTATTATTGTTGTCAATAAAGCAGCATAAAACAGCTGATCTTTCTCCCAATCCCACGTAGAGGCACAAAGGGAGCCGTTGGGAAAACATTCTGACTTGCTCACAGATAAATTTCACACACATGTCGCAAGACACAAATGAGAAACTCCAGTGAATTCTGCCTGTACTTCTGGGCTCAGCCACCACATCCAGAGTAAATAAGCAGTGTGGGACACAAGCATTTTCCCTTTAGAGTCAACCCTCTCCTACCTGGGTCATAACACCATCGTGGTGATAAGTGGCCCACCATCTGAGAATGCAGTCCCACTGAAAGGACAACTTCATGAGCAAAATGTCTGGCAGTCACTGAGATGAGCTATCAAAGGTTTAACAGGATGAGGTGGCATCCCCCTGCCTCATTTGTTCCAGCATCAGACAATTCTTGCATCATTAGGGACTAAAATGCTTAACAAGTTAAGATTTCATTCAAAAGCCCTAATACTTCCATCAGCAAGTCCTTGGTTTCAGTAACATGGAAAACAAAACACACACCCATGATATTAATCATAATAGCCACTTATACTCATCATGTTTTATGTGCATCACACCATACATTTCACACATACTACTGAATTTCTTTCTTCCTTTTTTTTTTTTTTTTTTTTGGACAGGCATAGTGGACAGTGAGAGAGAGAGACAGAGAGAAAGGTCTTCCTTTGCCATTGGTTCACCCCAAATGGCCGCTGAGGCCGGCGTGCTGCAGCTGGCACACTGCGTTGATCCGAAGCCAGGAGCCAGGTGCCTCTCCTGGTCTCCCATGCAGGCGCAGGGCCCAAGGACTTGGGCCATCCTCCACTGCACTCCCTGGCCACAGCAGAGAGCTTGCCTGGAAGAGGAGCAACCGGGACAGAATCCGGCACCCTAACCGGGACTAGAACCCAGTGTGCTGGTGCTGCAGGCGGAGGATTAGCCAAGTAAGCCGCGGCGCTGGTCAGTACTACTGAATTTCATTCTCAGTGACCCTGGAAAGGATTAGTTCTCTCATTTACAGGGGAAATGGAGGCTCACAGAAGTTATGGAACCTGTACTTGGTTGGAAATGGGATTCAAACCCTGGCTGCTGGCTCCACACCCTGAGCTCTCAATTTTATTCTTATCTGCTGGGAAAACACAACAGTGCATCCAGCCAGCAACCTGTCAAAACCCATGACACAGTACTGGGTCCCAAGTAGTAATCTAAAATGTGAGAAACACCACCAGAGCCACTTGACACTAAGAAGATGGTGAACAAAATAGAATGTCAACAAGCTACCGTGTCCAACTAGTTACAATGCTTTTACAACATAACACTTGATTTGGCTTCTCTTCCCCCATTCAAATGATTCATCAGCTAGACTCTGGTCTCCTGGAGACAGCACACCTGAGTATTAATTCTCAGGCAGAAATGACATACAAGCAAGTATAATGATAACCTGACTTCAGGGAGACTGTAACTGGAAAAGTCTCAAATAGAAACTTTTTGCCCTGGAGGGTAACACAGCTTGGAATAAGAAGTATATTTAAGTGTGTTTATGTGTTCAGCATTGCTCATTTCTGCAGGGCCAGAAAGGGAGCAGGTTTTTCTCAGGATTCCCTTAAAGCATGAGTATGCAGCAAGTAAAAAAATCAGTGACAGATTGATCTCTAATCCATGGATATTAATTTTTAAATGTATGTAACTACAACACACATTTTAAAACCATGGATTAGATAGAGTTAAAAGAATTATGGGGACAAAAAAATCAGGGCATGGCAATGAGTTTGCAACAACTAGAGAGTCCTAGATTGAGACTAAAAAGCAGAGGAATGAGCGGGCATAAAAAAAGGAAAAGTCAGGACTTCATCACTTCATCTGCAAAATGAATCAACAGGAGACAAGGCCACCCCGAGGTGTGGTGTTAGGAAGAACTTGCAGAGCCACAGGCTAACACTAGAGGTTTGCCTGTGCTGGGGCAGTGTAGAGGAGCCCCGCCTCTCCCGTGGGTTAACCTGAGGCAAAGGAGGGTCTGGTGACACAGATAACACTGTTCCAGGTAGAGTGCACCTAGGTAGAAAGGCATTGTGTTAAAGGTCATCTGGCCTCCCTGGCTCTGCCCTACCCTCAGTCCCACTCTCTAACTTGCACAGCCTACCCTTCCTGGTAATGTCCTTTCAGAAAGATCAGTTCACAGATAACACTCCAGATTGCTCTAAACTTCTCATTTAATCTACTACTGACCAACTTCACATATGTTTAGATGGCCTAACCAAGGACCAGACAATTTATAAAAAAACAGCAAAGGAAATAATTTGTGTATCATCCTTTAGACCAAAATACAAAGTCTTGCCTAAGATTTCCATTACTGTAACTTAAGCCAAATGTTTGCTTACATCCAAATATCACTTCTTAAAAAGTACCCACATCAGGGCCGGCACTGCTGTGCAGGGGGCTAAGCTGTTGCCTGTGATGCCAGCATCCCTGATGGATGCTGGATTGTATTTCAGCTGCTCCACTTCCAACCCAGTCCCCTGGTAATGACCTGGGAAAAGCAGAGGAAGAAAGACCAAGTGCTTGGGCCTCTGGCACCCACAGGGAGACTTGGATGAATCTCTTGGCTCCTGGCTTCACTGTGGGCCAGCCCAGGGCCACTGCAGCCATCTGGGGTGTGAACCAGCATATGGAAGATCGATCTGTTTCTCTGCATCTTTCCCCCTCTCTCTGTAAGTCTTGCAAATAAACATTCTTTTTAAAAAAGTACCCACATCACATCTGTCATTTATGGGAAATGGTGAAGGTGATGTGCTGCTATCTGCAGATACTGTACAAGCATGCTTCTGTATGGAGTGAGCCTTAGAGTTTACAGCTCTCCAGCACAACTGGAATCACACACACTTGTAGTATTAATGGCCACACCAGCCATCCAGTACAGACCAAAGAGGGCAGGGATACGGCAAGTAGGGAGAGCCAGGGTACTCCTGCTTAAAAGCTGGAGACTGGGGGCCAGCACTGTGGCATAGGGGTAAAGCCACTGCCTGCAGTGCCGGCATCCCATATGGGCACCAGTTAGAGTCCCGGCTCCACTTCCGATCCAGCTCTCTGCTGTGGGCTGCAAAAGCAGCAGAAGATGCCCCAAGTCCTTGGTCTCCTGCACCTGCATGGAAGACCAGGGAAGAAGCTCTTGACTTCTGGCTTCAGATAGGCACAGCTCTGGCGGTTGCGGTCATTTGGAGAGTGAACCAGTGGATGGAAGACACCCCCCTACCCCCGTCCTGCCACCTCTGCCTCTCTGTAACTCTGCCTTTCAAATAAATAAATAAATAAATCTTAAAAAAAAAAATCTAGAGAGTGGGCATAGGTCAAGGAATGGGGAAAAGAAAATGCTCCCCAAGAGTAGAGTTGGAAGTGAGCTGTACAAACACTCCAGAGGGTCTGAGATGTTGATTGGGCCTGAGGAATGGCTCACATCCTACTTTCCAATTTCATTAAGCAGCCATGTAATTGGCTGGCATGTGTTAACACTCTGCCGTACCAGAAAACCAGGTCGGCAATGAGTTTAAAAGCACATTAAAAAGCACATGTGGACCCTCTGTAGATATCTGTTCAATGAATTGATTCTGAGCAAGGCATCAGGGAAGATGTCACACAAGTGGCATCTGGCCAGGCTGTTAAGGATTTGACCTGGGGGAAGGCCTGGCAGGAAGAATGTTGATGGGACTCTCAAGAGCTGAAGGCACAGCGTGAGAAGAGACATGCAAGCATGAAAGGATGCAGTGGAAGGAAGGCAGGGTACCACAGTACGCAGCTACTTTGTGGATCCACTTCTTCCCTCGTGGACCACCATCCCAGACCAAGGCCTGTCTGTGGACTCCAGCTGCCTTTCAGGCATCCACACTGGTCCACTCCGACCCACCCCCACCCTGGAGAGTTTCCTTTAAGCCTCTCAAACTGATGGCACCTGAAGCCTTGTACCCCTTTCTCTTTGGACACAATCCACAATCCCTCCCCTGCTGAGTGGCCCCTCCAAGCCCTGGTCCACATTGGCTTCCCCAGCCCTACTTCCACCCTCCCTCCTGCTCACTGTCCTCATTGTCCCCTAGCTACTTCCACCTTCTCCAGTGTGCCCTGATCTGCATATCCTGCTCCCAGCTCACACTCAAAGAGGGCGTGCTCCAGAGACATCTTCCCTGACTCCTCCCCAAAAGCCCAGGGCTGGGTCAGGTCCCTCCACCCAGGCTCTCACGCTGGTTCCCAAATACCCGCTCTTCATCACATGATTAACATCTAAATCCTTGAGGGCACAAGCTAGGCCTTTCTGGGGCTCATTACTTACCTGTGGGATGAACAGTCTGCCAGGTCCTGTGGCTGGAAAGCAGCAGGGTATAAAACAGGGAGGGTGTGAAAAGCTAGAAGTGCCCCCACCTTTACCCTGCAGGTGCCGGAGAGGAGACAGCTGCACCCTGCCTGTGGTGGCTGTCCCATAGGTACCAGCAAGAATGGCTGACTCAGCTTTCCCAGCCTTCGGCAGAGGCAATAGACAGAAACTCAAGGTCAGCTTTCCACTATCCTGAGTGGAAACCCTCAGAGCAGTAGTGCTGCACCATTTCCCAGCAGCAAAAGGTACGCAGCTGCAACATCATTTGGTTCCTTAGAAACTCAGTCTGTCCAGCTGCTCACCGCACCTGCCCACTTCAAGAATTGATCCGTTTCCTGTTCCCCCTTTTACTTTCAACTGCTTCTCTCCACAGGATCCCCTTTTCTGCTGACAAATCACCTCCAGCCTCCCCAACCTAAAAATCCTTCTCTGAACCCCATTTTCTTCTCAAATCTCATCTAATCTCAAGATCTCACAAAAAAGCAGCAAATATCAACAGCCCCCCTTTTTCACCTTCTAGTTCCATTTCCAGGATTAAGGCAAAGTGAGTCAAACTTACCTGCTATGACACATCTGGGACTGAGAGACAAGATATTAAAACAACACTCTTGCTAAAATGAATGGATGAGCCTGCAAGAAACTGAGGTCAGGAATGTGCCAGGAATGAGTCATTAAAAAGAAGCTGCCAAAGACAATCTGCAAATATTTGCAATCTACTCATCCAACAAGGGATTAATAGCAAGAATATGTAAGGGACATGAATAGTTCAACAGCAAAAAAACAAGTAATCTGATGGAAAAAAAAGAGCAGAGAGTCTGAACAGATGTTTCTCAAAGAAGACAAGTGCAGAACAAGTATATAAAAACATGCTCAACATCATGAGCCACCAGGGAAAGGCAGATCAGAACCATAGTGAGGTATCATCTCATTCCAGTTAAAATGGGTATTACCAAAAAGGCAAAAAATAACAAATGCTGGAGAGGTTGGGGAGAAAGAGATGTTTTTATACACTGTTGAAGGGAATGTAAACTAGTATCCCACTATGGAACACAGTATGGAGGTTCCACCAAAAAAAAAAAAAAAAAAAAACCTAGAAATAGAACTGCAATCCAGATAAGATCCAGAGGTATTCAAATCAGTCTGTAGAAGAGATATCTTCACACCCCTGTTTACTGTAGCCAAAATAAAGAACAAACCAAGGTGCCCATCAACAGATGAATGGGTTAAAAAATATTTATACACAACGGTATATTATTCAGTCATTAAAAAGAATGAACTCATCATCTGCAGCCACACAGGACAGGATGCTGTGTCGAGTGAAATAAGCCTGACACAGAACACAGACACTGCATGTTCTCCCGCATACATGGGAAGCCAAAGAAACTGACCTCATAGAAATTGCAGGATAGTGGCCACTGGAGACTGAAAGGGGTGGGGGGGTGCGGACAGAAGGAAGATGGATAAAGAGGTACCAGAATATAAGTAGAAGAATAAGTTCTATTGTTCTATGGCATAGTAGAGTGACTAATTTGCAACAATTTAGTCATATATCACAAAACAACTTAAAGAGTTTAAAGGTTCTCAATTTAAAGAAACGCTAATTACCCTTAGTTGATCATCCCACATTGGACACATCCATCAGATTATCACATTGTACTCCATAAGTATATGCAACTATGTGTCAAAAATTTTTTCAAAAAAGGAAGATGCCACACACTCTTGACACTATACTGTCCAATACAATAGACACAGGCCACGTGTAATTATTTAAATTCATTAAATCAGTTGCATTAACCATTTTTTAAGTACTCAATAGCTACAAGTAGCTAGTATCTATTATTTCAGTGGCAGAAAAACGTAAGTATCTTAAAATGTAGTAGCTTGACTGTACCGGCACCTCATTCAGGTAGCACAGAACCTGAGGTTATAAATATCCTGAGAGAATTCCCTAGAACAAAATAAAGGGGCAACTAACGCTATTAACTTTTACTCAGAGTAGACTTGACCTGATCCAACACTTAACAAAAACGGTCAGAGGGATCCTTTTGCAATATACGGGATTAAAGTTAAGTGGTTACATGGAACAGGATGAAGATGTAGGACATGACACCCCAAGTTTTTATTTAAACAAGGCTATGTCCAAAATAAAGATTAAGAATAATAAAGATGTCAAGCAACACTAAACAAAAAATAATTTTTAAAATTGCTTATTTATTTGAGAGGCAAAACGACAGAGTTCTCATCTTTTGGTTTATACCCCAAATGTCTGTAACCAGGGTTGGGGTTAGGCCAGCAAAGCTGCAGATCTTCCACATGGGTGGCAGGCAGGAGACCAATTACTTGAGAATTCACTGTTGTCTTCCCAGGTCTTCATTACACACCTTAATCTATTCATTTACTCTTTTCCACTTTGGATTTTTTTTTTTTTTTTTGACAGGCAGAGTGGACAGTGAGAGAGAGAGACAGAGAGAAAGGTCTTCCTTTGCCGTTGGTTCACCCTCCAATGGCTGCCGCGGCCGGCGCGCTGCGGCCGGCGCGCCACGGCCGGCGCGCCGCGCTCATCCGATGGCAGGAGCCAGGTACTAGGTGCTTTTTCCTGGTCTCCCATGGGGTGCAGGGCCGAAGCACTTGGGCCATCCTCCACTGCACTTCGGGTCACAGCAGAGAGCTGGCCTGGAAGAGGGGCAACCGGGACAGAATCCGGCGCCCCGACCGGGACTAGAACCCGGTGTGCCAGCGCCACAAGGCGGAGGATTAGCCTGTTGAGCCACGGCGCCGGCCTCACTTTGGACTTTTGTCTGTAAAATTAACCACCACGGTCCTACCCAAGCAACAGGTATTATGAGGCATGAATTTACTTTTAAGTATTATTCTTCCTAAATGGGTACCCCAGAAATATTTCATTTGCTAAAAAGACCAAAGTCAGTCCACCCAATGAAGTTCAAATGTTAATGTGACATACATGTATCTTGCAGCATAAATCAAGAAATTTACTCAGAAGGAAACAGGAGGCAATGGCTACTGAAGAAAGAAGGGTGAATAAGACACCCTAATAGCTAAGGAGAAGTTTAACCATTCTTTAAAAACACAATAAAAAGGATCTATTCATACAGAGAATCTCAGAGTACAGTCCAGTCACCCCAAGGTCCCTGGACCCTGTCAGGAGATCAAAGTTATCTTATAATCCTCTTAAGGTATTACTTTTTCCTTCTCCTCTCTCTCATTATTGTCAAGTTTTCTAGAGGCTACATGCTATAGGATATTTCAACAAAATGACTACAGAGCCAGGTAAAAAGATCCAGCTGTTTTTCATTAAGCCAGAGACCTAAAATACTAGCAAATGTCAAGCACTTCTGTCATCACTAAGTCACTCTGTTTTGGTAAGCATACATCTCATAAACAAATGAGCTACTTAAACAATCCTATAATGCATTTATTATTTTAAATAGAAATAATTATTTAGAAATTTTCTTTTAAAATAATTTAAAATGAAATTCGAGTAAGGTAAATATCATCCAGCATCTCTGAGGTTCTCACTAACTTTTTAGTTTGAGACCAAATAGTTTGAGAGCTGTTGCACTAAGAACTCTATAAGGTTTTATCTCTAAAAAGACATTATAAACTGAGCTTATCAGCTTAAAGGCAAATATACCACATTAAAGTACTGCAAGAAGTTCATGGAATATAAAATTAAAAATTAAGTTTATTTTGGTGCAAAAAAATTTGAAGCTCCCATGCATATGAGGAATCTTTTCAAAAAGTTCATGTAAAATCCATATCACAAAAAAAGCTACATATATATTTCAAAATTTTTTCCTTATATTTTCATTTTAATTTTCCTACAAACCTTTCATATACCTGGGGGGAAAAAAGGAATGTTTAGGGGCCTATGCTGTGTGTGGCGTATTAGGTTAAGCCTCTACCTGCAGTGCCAGCATACCACATGGACACCGGTTTGAGTCCTGGCTGCTCCACTTCCAATCCAGCTCTCTGCTATGGCCTGGGAAAGCAGTGGAGGACAGCCCCTGTGCCTGCATGGGAGGCCCGGTAGAGGTTCCTGGCTCCAGCTTTGGGTTGGCCCAGCTCTGGCCGTGGCAGTCTTTCAAGGGGTGAACCAGTGGGATAGATGACTTCTCTCTCTCTTGGCATCTGCCTCTCTGTAACTCTTTCAAATAAATAAATCTTAAAAAAAAAAAAAAAAGAATGTTTATACTTAACACTAACAGTTAAACCTGGAGTACACAATTTTAAACAATGAACAGATAGTCCAAAGCCTTAGTTAGTTAAAATGGGCTTTTCTGAAACTGTGCTAACAAAAATGAATAAAATAAAAAAAAATGATTATCATTAAAAGTAACCTGTGAAATAATTAAGTTCATTTTGGCTCCCTACTAACTCATTAAATTATATATAGTGTGGCAGTAAGAGAAATTCAACACAACCAACCAAACAGGGGTGAGCTGATTTTCACATTAAAGTGTGGACATAAAACTGAGTCCTACAACGACACTAACCTTCAGTTAAAATGAGGATACCACTCCTGGAAACTTACTCACTACAGACTCAAATTTTAAATCATAAATAACAAGAGAAGCCAGTTTCCTGTGACTAAGTCACATTAGACACTACCGAATGTAAATGCCATGCATTCAATTATTAACCTCTTCCTAAGTGCAAAAGTGTTTGTATGTACATGGAGCCTGGGGAAGGATGAGGAAATGAATGAATGGACGAATGAGAAAAGGGAGAAAATGACAGCACCTGCCTTCAAAGTAAGAATCAGAGTGACATTTCACTTCTCCACGCATGCCTTTCTTTCCCAGTTTGGAAGCACATTCCTTTGCCAATACAACAGTGCCAATGACAGAGGAGATCTCGTGTGACACCCTCCAGCACCTGCGGTAAGGGGACACTGACGTATCCCCATGTGTAATGAAAACACCCAAAGCTTTTACACCAGAACTCAGAGCAATTACGACATCACTCTCCCAACAGTGGACATCTTCAGGCTTCTCCCTACCAAATGTTTCCTGTTTGCTTTCTTAGTTTGGAAAATATTACAGAGGAAAGTCTAAAAGACAGGTAGATTGCCTCACAAGGGAAAACAACTTGACGAGAAGGAAGAAAACCTGACTACAGGAGAGCATGCAGCTCCAAAGTTAACCACGGGCATGGAAGAAGGAGACGGTCACCATTTCCTCCTGCGTGGGACAGCTCAGTTGTGCTGCACTCAGCTTATGCTTTCAGGATACTAAAGGGCTCTGTCTTACACCAATAACAACATGGCGATGTAACAGATACATCTTATTTCAGCCAATCAGAGAGCCAAGGGAAGGGAGAACAGAAAGTTTCATTGGTTAACACAGAACAAATGGGATCTCTTGCTTCCATCTTACTTCCCCTTTCAGAGAATGAAATATAAGTAGCAAGAGTTATAATTAAACAGGCTTTCATTTGTGGCTTGTTGAAGTCATTACTTTATCAGTCATACTTCATAACTGTATAAAGATTTCCAATGTTTAAATTATATTCAAGGGCCAGCACTGCGGCACAGTGTGTAATGCCTGTAATACCAGCATCCTATACGGGTTCCAGTTCCAGTCCCAGCTGCTCCATTTCTGATGCAACTCCCTGGACCTGGGAAAGCAGCGGAAGACGGCCCAAATGCCTGGGCTTCTGCCATCCACGTGCAAGACCCAAATGGACCCCTGGCTCCTGGTTTTTACCTGGCCCAGCTCTGGCAGTTGTAGCAATTTGGACAGTGACCCAGCAGATGGGAGCTCTTTGTTTCTCTCTCTCTCTTTCTCTCTCTCTCTCTCTGTCCCCCACCCTGTAACTCTGCCTTTCAAATAAATATTTTTTAAAAAATAAATTATATTCAGTACAGTATTCATTGAAAAATTGTTCTTTTCATCTGGAATCTCAAATTCCATGGTACAGAAGTGATTAGGTAGGACAGTAACCAAACAGAGATAAAATACCAACAGACAGGTGCAGAGGCCTTGTGGTGCCACAGGGGAAAAAAATCTCTAATACCAAAATATTCTCCACAGTTGCTCTAACATGGCCTCGCTCCCATTTCTCAGGAAATGAGCTGTACTTTTAATCACTACAGCCAAGTTAATTACCAAGAGTAAAGAACTTCAGAAACCGAGAACTTTCATAGTTTTTTGTTGGGATGCTGGAGCACTACACTCAAACGAGACAGGCCTCAGAAAGCAGCGTCTCTCTCTGGCCATCTCTTGCCCTCCTCTCACTTGCTCCCTTCCCTCTCCTAGGGAGGTCATAGAAATTTCAATTTCTATTTTGCAACGCAGGTCATAAAAGCTAAAAATAACCTTTAATCTTCTCCTGCTGTTCTGTCTCGGAGTCGGTCATGAAGCAATTCTCCGACAGTAGGTCCTAAGACTCCCATTTCAGAAGGGGCCTTGCCCCACACCCAGGAAGAGGCGAGAAGAATCTGAACCGACAGGCCTTGCTGGGGTCCCCTCCCAGTCTACTCCCTTTAGACCATTGTGCCCAATCACATTTCTCCATGGCTGTTCATGCTTCAATAAGTCTCCACAAAACCCCAAAAGGACAGGGCTCAGAGAGCTTGTGGACACCTGAACACGCTGAGGCTTAAAGGAAGGCAAACAGGAAGCCGACCCCAGCTCCATGACCCGCTCACAGACCTCGCCCCACTTATCTCTTCATCTGTTCAATGTGTTCTTCAAAACCTCCTTCACAATAAAGCAGTAAATGTAGGTACAGTGTTTCCCTGTGTTCTGTGAGCTACTCTGGCAAACTGAACCCAAGGAGACTGTGAGAACACCCACTGGTGGCCTGTCAGCCAGGAAGGAGTTCCAGAGGCATGCATCTGTGCCTGGTGTCCGCAGTCGGGGCACACCACGGGACCTGCCGTTCCCTCCAGGCAGACTGTGCTGGGACTGAGCTGATCTATGGGACACCCTGCGAGCACCTGCTGCAGAAGGGGCTCCCGCCTCACACGCCCAGCGCCCAGCGTCTGAAGTAGTCTGTGTGATGAGACTGAATTTCAGTGGATTTTGTTGAGGTAGACAGGGTTTCTCACTGGAATAATCTAAAGAAAGGGCATAACTACTCGTGACCAATGTCACCCATCCGGCATGCCAATCCCAGCCTCAAGGGCCTGTATCTATCTACGTGCCCTCCCTCTCCCCCTACACAGGATACTTCTGAACCCTAAATTCTACAAGTCAACCACTGAATTCATCACTTTTCCCTCCTAACTGGCTGTTCCTCTGACTCTATTATTTCTGTTACTAGCCCCATAACTTCCCTAGGAATCCAGCCCTAGAAGCAGGCTAGACTTTCCCCCTACACTGGACAGCAGGCCCATTAGCTTTCAGGTCTGTTCTTGGCTCTGCAATTTTGGTCACCCATCCCCAACACATCACCCTCTTCAGTCTTGGTCCTCTGCCCTCCAAATTCCTGCCCATTTCCTCCTCCCACCAGACACATTACTACTTAACACTGATGCTCCAGTCGGTCTGAGATGTCCTTTCTGTCTGCTCCCACTGCAATCTATACCTCCCTAGGCCTCATCGCTGCATTGCTAAGGTCTGTTCGTGTTGGCAGTGTCCTCCACCAGACTCCAAGTTCCAGCAGTTCCAGTGGGGACCGTCAATCTTGTTCATCAGCTGTGGTACAGACTGCTGGTTGCTGCTCAGACTCCTGACATAGCAGCATGGCTTTTAGCTGCACACAGCTTTTGAGAATCAAGATGAGGAGTCACAGTGAGGTGCAGTGGGTTAAGCCGCCACCTGCAGCACTGGGATCCCATATGGGCACCAGCTGGAGTTCTGGTTGCTGCACTTTTGATCCAGCTCCCTGCTAATGCAGCTGGAAAAGCAGCAGAAGATGGCCCAAGTGCTTGAGCCCTTGCCACCCACGTGGGAATTCCACCCACCTGGATCGGAGTTCCAGGTTCCTGTCTTGGGCCTGGCTCAGCCATGGTGGTTGTGGCCATTTGGGGAGTGAAGCAGCAGACAGAAGGTCTCTCTCTAACTCTGCCTTTCAAATAAGTAAAATGAATATTTTAAAAGAGAGATGAGATTTCCCAGCCTCTTGGAGCTTTATTTAAAAATTAAAAATTTTTTTTTTTTTATTTGACAGATAGAGTTAGTGAGAGAGAGAGACAGGGAGAAAGGTCTTCCTTCTGTTGGTTCATCCCTCAAATCATTGCCACAGCTGGCGCTGCGCTAATCCGAAACCAGGATGTATGGCCTCTTGGAGCCACACATTTAAGTTCTGGCCAAAAAGATGCAAATAAAACTGTGCAGGGAGAATTTCTATGAATGCCCCTAAGAGAACACACCATTTATGCTTCTGCTTTGTCTCTTCCATCCTCCTGCCTGGAAGATGGGGGAGGGCACACTCTTGGGTCTTAGGTACTCAGGTCTTATGTACAGTGAGTTAGAAGGAGTGTGGCGGGGTTCCATCAGCTCTGGATGACCTTTCACGGGTGACGCATTTCTCCTTTGTTTTGAAATTCCAAAATTGGAGCCACTATCATTTTGGGATCCCATGCAGCTGAATCTATTAGTAACATATAACTATACTGGCAGTATCAATAATTATCTGTTGGTTCAAGTACACACCGCATCTTCCCTATTGGATTATAATCTTTATTTTGCTAATTGGACGACTACATGTCTCCATAGGATCTACCTTTCTCAGCAGAGAATAGCACACAGAAATGCTCAACAGTGAGTATGAGTGACCAATGAAGTTAATAGCCATATGGCTACCAAAACAGATATTCCCTGTCCAAACTTTAAGATCTATTTTAGCCTGGGCACCATGTTACTGCCAACCAAAATCAAGTTTAAAAATATTTAAGGGGCCAGAGCTGTGGCCTAGTAGGTTAAGCCTCTGCCTGTGGCACCAGTATCCCATATGGCCACCAGTTCATGTCCCGGCTGCTCCTCTTCCAATCCAGCTCTCTGCTTATGGCCTGGGAAAGCAGTAGAAGATGGTCTAAGTGCTTGGGTCCCTGTACCCATATGGGAGACCCGGAAGAAGCTCCTGGCTCCTGTCTGGCCCAGCTCAGGCCATTGCAGTCATCTGGAGCGTGGACCAGCAGATAGAAGATCTCTCTATCTCTCTCTCTCTCTCTTTCTCTCTCTCTCTCCCTCCCTCCCTCTTCTGCATTTCAAGTAAATAAAATTTTAAATATTATCATGAAATAGCTGGGTTCCTATACACCAAAGTCTATTTCTTCTGGGCACAGACATCATCTTCCTGAAAGCTTAACAAGGTATATGCAAATAAGAAAGGCTCTTAGAAAAAAAAAAAAAAAAAAAACAGCACATGTAACCTCCACTCTGAACAGGTGGGAGGTCTAACCATTTGCATGGTCTGAAAGTTGTTGCTGTTTTACTCCCCTGGCCTGGACAACCTGCCTGCTGGAGTCCCCCTGCCCGGGTAGGCTCCTCAGTTTCATACAATCACTAGCACAGGTTATAGAACTGAATTCCATGTGAAAGGTACTTATGCATTTATGACATATTCATGCAAATAACAGCTAGAGATACTGCGTGCCAGACAGTAAGTAAGCATGCTCCAGACACTTTGCAAAGCACTCTACAGGAAGAACCTCATTTAATGCTTAGGAATCAAGAAAAGGAAAGCATGGGTCCATCCTGATTTAAGAGTGAGGAAACTGAGGTATCTACAGGTTAGGTGTGAGGACCAAGGCCAAACAACCAGCAAGTGGTGGGAACGTCCAATTCACATGGAGAGGACCAGAGGTAGGTTGTGAGGGTTTGAGTTTGAGGAAGAGAACCTCCTCAGTGAGGATTTTGTTTTGCGCTGTGGTTTTGCTGAGGGACAAGTGATGAGGAAGCTACTGAAACTCAAGCCCCGCAGAGCATGGATGGAAGCTGGCAAGGCACACTTGCGTAATGCCAGCCTTGTGTGTTCAGGGTGAAAGGTGCTCGCGTGCCCCTTGCCTGCCTCATGGCACTGGATCATGGGAGTAAATGAAGCTTTCAAAGTAGCATGCAATGATCCTATAAACATTCCAGAACACCACTCTACTCTGTCAACAGAGTAGGGACCAGAACACAGAGAGGACAGAAAGGCATAGGGAGAAACTGTAGTAATCCAGGATGTATGGCAGTATTTTGTGGAAAACAGAAATTGAAAGTTTATTTTGGAAAACAAAACAAAACAAAACAAAACCTGAAATCCTTGCATATTTTTCTCCTAAAATGCATTTTGATTAACTTTCTTAAGACCTCTTATATGTATGAACTTCAGAACTTTTTGCACCTTATAAAGATCTTTTATTGTAATTTGAAATTTCTATTTATTTTATTTCAAAGGTAGAGAAACAGAGAGAGAAGACAGAGATCCTTCATCTACTAGTTCACTCTCTAAATGTTCACAACAGCCCAGGCTGAAGACAGATGCCTAAAACTTAATCCCATGTGGGTGGCAGGGATCTGACTACTCAAGCCATCACTTGCTGCCTCCCAGGGTGTACACTAGCAAGAATCAAGAGCAGAGCGGAGATTCACACCCAAGTATTCTGATATGCAATATGAGCATCCCAAATAGTGACTTAATCCACTATGCCACAAAGCCCACCCCAAACATCTTTTAAATTCCATTTTTCCAAAATTTTCTTGAAGCAACAACATACTGGAAGGACTGGAACCATGGGGTTAGGGTGCCTAGGAAGGAGTGGCTCAGAGGGACTGAAAGGAACCTGAACAAGTAACACATGGTGACTAACAGTTGGAGGGAGTAGTGTAGAAGGTAGATGTTGAGAGAAAAGGAGCCAAGCACTGCTTCCACCCAGCTTGATAGCTTGGACAAACTGGTGGACACTAGTACCCCTGACCATGCTGGCCACCAGAAGAGGTTTGTTGGAGGCATCCATACCAACTAAGCTGATGAGAAGTTACCAAGTTATGCCTCTGGAGTGCAGAAGAAAGGGGTGGTTAGACATAATATCTGAGATGGACAATGCATAGACCAATGGATACTGGAGTCCATGGGCAAGTAACCCTCCAGAGAGACTTGGTTTTCCAACAGTAATTCAAAGTTCAAGATCTTAATCAAATATGCCAGTCCCTTTTCTCAAAAAGATGAGGAATTTTATACCACTGCTCAATGCAAAACACCTATCGTGCTGTCAGTGAGGTCATGGCCAACCTCCTGTAGGGTTACTGAGCCCATTCCAAACCCTGTCGTTCCTTGCAAAGTGAGCTGGTATGAAAATAAAACCACCACAGTATTCACAGCATTTTCCTAGGGACAAGGAAACCCTGAGATACTGTCTTTTGGGGGCTTTTGGGAGAAGCTCCATCTATTTCACAGAGCAACTACCTTCTTGGGTGAAGTATACTTGCAGAGAAAACAGACAAGGGCCAAGGCAGATAATGCACATCAAGATACTACACATGCCTTTCACTGTTCCCTTTGAGATTTAATTTAAAGAGGCCGGGCACTACTTCAATCATATTTTAAACACATAAAGCAACAGACTGCAATTACAAATAGCTGGAAGACACATATTCACGAGACTCCTAAGCAACATTTTCTTCTATGGGCAGTCACTTATAATTCGTATTTGATTGCAGTCACTTAACTGATGTGATTACTTGAATATTCAAAATAAATTACCATGTTCTCCAAACTAA
This sequence comes from Sylvilagus floridanus, assembly GCA_949820135.1. NCBI lineage: Eukaryota > Metazoa > Chordata > Mammalia > Lagomorpha > Leporidae > Sylvilagus > Sylvilagus floridanus. The sequence continues at coordinate 111,726,472 of OX463227.1, read as the reverse complement.
TTTATGCAAAACTTACAAAGGCAGTGCTACAGCCTGAGTTGAGCACAGAGAAACAACTGATATAGTTAGCAACCCCCAAAGAGAAAATGTCCTCAAAGATTTTAATTCAAACTTGTGTACCATAAATAAGGCATGGAACATGAAAACATATCTTTTCTTAAACTCAATCTAAACACCCACATTTTATAACTGTTGTTTGGGTGTGGGAGTGAATGAAGAGAGGGAGAAGGCAGTGTTGAAGTGTGTAAAAGAGAGGAGAAAAGCCTGTTATAATGTGGCATTCTTTTTCAAAAAGCAAATACAAGTAATCATGTATTCATCTCTTCTATATATAAGACTGTGTCTAAAGCAAACAGTTGTTTCATCACCTGGTCAGGCTCCATGTTAATGTATAAGCCATCCTGTGAATTCTGATTCTCTGGTTTAAGAATTATAGTACTCCCAGCCATCAGACCTAGTGACCCACACCCAGAAAGAAAACTCAGTTCTGAAAGAGTCTAAGAACCCACATAACTGAAGGTGATGGGCAACATCTGTACAGCCTACAGATACAGACAGCAGCCCCACACGATGGGGCTTGTATAACAATAATCTACAGGGCTGGCACTGTAGGGTAGCAGGTAAAAGCTGCCGGCTGTAGTGCTGGCATCCCACATGGGCGCTGGTTCAAGTCCCACTTCCAATCTAGCTATCTGCTATGGCCTGGGAAAGCAGTAGAAGATGGCTCAAGTCCTTGAGCCCCTGCACCCGTGTGGGAGACCTGGAGAAAGCTCCTGGTTCCTGGCTTTGGATCGGTGCAGCTCTGGCCATTGCGGCCAATTGGGGAGTGAACCAGCAGATGGAAGACCTCTGTGTGTGTGTGTGTGTGTGTGTGTAACTCTGACTTTCAAATAATAAATAAAATCTGTTTTTTTAAAAAAGAATAATCTACTTGGTATCTTCAAAATACACATGACTTCCACCTTCTCCCAAGGTTCCACAAGGCAATCTGGAAGAGGCAGCCCCCTAGAGGATTTAGGCACCCTTCCTTCTCAATCCACACCTCTTTGGTCTTACACAGCCTGTACACCTGGATGGGGCAGGGGCTGGCTAAGAACAGCAAGGCTAGGTGCTCTCAACCAGGCACATTAGGCCAATTAAGAGACTGAGCTTTTGTACACTGATTTCTCACCCCATTATCTATAGAGCTCTTCTGTTTACACTTCTGATGACCCCTCCAAAAGGAAAATCTTGAGATCAGAATTTCTAAAAACAATTGGGGCCGGAGCTGTAGCACAAGTAGGTTAACATCCTGGCCTGAAGTGCTGGCATTCCATATGGGCGCCGGTTCAAGACCCGGCTGCTCCACTTCCAATCCAGCTCTCTGTTATGGCCTGGGAGAGCAGTAGAAGATGGCTCAAGTCCTTGAGCCCCTGCACCCGTGTGGGAGACCTGGAAAAAGCTCCTGGTTCCTGGCTTCGGATCGGTGCATCTCTGGCCATTGCGGCCAACTGGGGAGTTAGCCAGCAGATGGAAGACCTCTCTCTCTCTCTCTCTCTCTCTAACTCTGACTTTCAAATAAATAAATCTTTAAAAAAAGAAGAATTTCTAAAAACAAATTTGCAGAGTATTCTACTGCTCAGATGTTGCAAAACTCAAGACATTTATCCCACTGACTCCCAATCTTCTGCTATTATAAAAATAATGCCTCAATAAACATCCTATCCAATGGATCTTTTACCATGTGAATCAAATTAAGTGATGGTTCCACTTAAACTACTAGTGGTTCTAACATCCTGCAGTATTCGTACAGGAACTTTCACCTCCAAGTTCTAGATAGGACCTGAAGCCTTGAGGATATACCCAAGCCCAGACAGCCCAAAGTGACAGAGCTGGAACTCCACACAGTGTGCTGTGGCTGCTAATCCAAAAGGCATCATCTTTAACCTACTTTCTACAGCTTTCCTCACTAAAGGCAGCACAGTAGATGCCCTTTGATTTCATATCAGAGGCATAACAAATATTCAGAAATTGTCAGAAGCAAACTCAAATTTTCACAGAGGTGCATTATCAGCTAACAAATACGGCAAACAGAGGTGTCAACAACTTCTGCAAATATGAATGTAATTTATTTCTTCTGCCAAAGACTGAAGCAGAGGGACCCTGAACACCATCCCTGGGGACATAAAACCCACTGCCAAACTCCCAGGGAAGCAAATGAACAATTATTGAATTTGGTATCATGAGAACTATCCTTTGGGGAAGGAGAAATTCACAACAGCTCACCTTGCTGTAGCTTTTGCCGTGCATCAAGACACAGAGGGAACAAGTAACCTGGAGCTCAGGAACTCAGATAAAGCACATCAGCACCAGCACCTGGATGGTCAAGTCTCCAGTGTGGCTTTCATGAAGTCTGTTTAGTATGAGTTTATAAGAGATGGGCCCCGACAGGACCACACTGTGGACCCAGGCAACAGGGAGGGGACAAAGGGGAACATAAAACCAATGAGACTCACAAGCACAGCACGTGACAGCATTAGCAGGATAGTTCATGGAAAATGGAATTAAAAGATTAGTTTATTTTGGTGCAAAAATCCCTGAAATTCATGCATAGTTTTCTCATAGTATACATTTCCATGAACTTGAACATCTGTTGCATAACTCTAAGAATTACAGCTAAAAATCACAAAATGATTACTATCCCAATCAGGAAAAGCATGACGGTCTCAGCACTAATGATTTTTTTTTTGCCATTAAAAGAAGTTTTATTACTTACAGCTCAAAGAGGAAGGGCCACACCACACAGGCAAGGCCACACAGGGAAGTACTAGGGTCAGTTAGGGGCCTGAGGGACTGAAAGAGTGAAACGGAGTCCCTACACAGTGCCTTGAATGCAGGCACTAGAAACCATCAGGCCGCAGTCTCCTGGCCTCCCTCCCTTAACTTGATGTCTAAAAAGCTGAAATGGAAACTTCCTGAGTCCTAGTCAGCATGAAGACAGCAAACAAATAGTACAGAAGTCTAACTGAAGATATGTGTGCTCCCAAGCATACATCAGACAGAAATGGGCAGGGGAGGGGGAGGAGAAGAGTGGGAATTTAGTCTTTCTAAAAACTCACCAAGTATGAATAGTTTAAATTCAGTCCACACAATCTTAAAAGCCAATGCCCACAAGTCAACTAAAAATGTTCTCAGGGAAGAAGCATGGCAGCAGGAGCCCCCAAGGGACCCAGAAAGTTTGGCAATGGTAACATTTATGGCTTGAAATCGGGGCTGGATGTTAGGCATTCCCATTGCAGACACTCAAAATTAGATCAGGTTGGTTTCTTGAACAATTCATTCTGCTAGGTCAGAACATCTTAAAGAGAAAAGCAGCAGCTGTTTGCTTTGGCAATTGTCAATTCCCAACACTAATTCTGACACAGACCTTTCTAGACCCAAATGATCTCAATTTTCATTCTCTGTTCCTGGCCAAACAGAAACAAAGGATTTGTTCTTGGCAAAGATGAAAAAAAAATTTAATCTTCATTTAAAAAAAAAGAGAGAGAGAGAGAGATCAATGCCCAGGGTAGACTTTCTTATGCTTATTAGTAAGTTAGGCCAAGAAACCACAGTAGCTAGGTTCTTTTACAGGAATGGGGCACCTTCCTGAAACAGCCATGCCTTCTAGTCTTCTCCCATTATTTGCATTTTAATAAACAGACAAATCTGCAAGTGCTTTATTCTAATCCTGTATCATGAGGCTATGTATATTTTAATAACTCTTATGTGAGCCAAGGTATACTGGCCAATGGAAAGATCCCAGGGGCTTTGGTTGTTACCCCTGGCTCTGCCAGCAGTTGGTTTCAGGAGCTTCTGCAATACTGGGGCTTTCCTTCTCTCACCGATGAAACTTCACTGAAAGGTGGGTATGCACATCCTGATTTCAGTAATACTAAAATGCAGAAAGGTATCTAATTGTAAGTTGCGTGTCTTCCCGGATGTTAAATATGTGAAAAGCTGACTGAGAATGGATAAGATGTTGTAGAAACATGGACTTGCAAAAGGGCAGCCAAAAAAGTGGCTAAGGGGCCAGTGCAGTGGCTCAGTGGGTTAGGCCACCACCTGCAGCACACACAACCCATAGGGGCCCCGGGGTTCCAGTCTCAGCTGCTCCACGGCCAATCCAGCTCCTGGCTAATGTGCCTGGGAGGACAGCAGAGGATGGTCTAAGTGCTTGGGCCCCTGCACCCTCATAGGAGACCCAGATGAAGCTCCTCTCCCCTGGCTTTAGCCTGGCCCAGCCATTGCTGTGACCACTTGAGGAGTGAACCAGAAAATGGAAGATACTTCTCTCTCTCTCTCTCTCCTTCCTTCATGTCCTTCCTCCCTCCCTCCAACTCTGCCTTTCAAATAAAATAAATCCTTAAAAAAAAATGGCCAAGACAGAGTCTGACCATGAAGAGGAGAAATCTAGATTAGAGAGAAAGAGATGGCTTTTCTAGGTATCTGTCTGGGCTGTCTGGACAATTTCCATCTGCTTATAAAGCTTCCCCCTCTCCTTGCAACATCATGTTTCTTCTATACCCAGTCTTAGAGCATCCTTCCTTGTCAGCCCTGGAATCCACTGGTCTTCAGGTTCTATCCTGGACACAACCTCCTACATTTTGCTCTCTCTCCAGTCTGGGCTCATGGCTAGGTCTCTGGTCAGGCCTTACCACTGCCCCAGACACCTCTAATGGCCTCCCAGCCCCTCTCCACTCTCCTAACCTCTGTCCACACCAATCCATCCTATATACTCTGATGAGACTCCTATTTCTGGAACGCAGCACTCATGCACTCGTTCTAGTTCAAAAGCTTAGTGCTATTCTGTTACCAAACACCTCAGGAGAGTGAGCAGGCTAGGATTTCAAGACAATCTGGGCTGGGATGCCCTATGACCTTGGGCAAGTGTCTAAGCTTCTCAGAGTCTCCACTTCCTCACCTGTAAAGTACAAATGCTTCAGAACCAACTAATAACTGAGATGAATTCTCCCAGTGATCAATGACACACACTAACTCAATAAAAGTTTGCTATTATTATTATCATATCTTCCACCCTATCAGCTTCAGCCAACTGGACTAATTTCTTTCTACCCAATAATTCTACACTTGCTTGCTCTTTAAATTCCCTCTGATTTAAAATGCATATGCTGCTTTCAATGTCAATTAAAATTCCTCTATGGAATATAAGGCTGCGGCTCAGCAGGCTAAAGCCGTGGCCTGTATCCAATGCGGCCACCAGTTGTTCCATTTCCAAGCTAATGCACCTGGGAAAGCAGTGGAAGATGACCCAGGTGCTTGGGTCCCTGCACTTCCCTGGGAGACCTAGAAGAAGCTCCTAGCCCCTGGCTTCGGATTGGCCCAGTCCTGGCTGTTACGGCCACTTGAGGAGTCATCCAGCGGATGGCAGATATCTCTCTCTCTCTCCTTCTCTCTCTAACTCTGCCTTTCAAATAAATCAACACATATTTTTAAAAAGAGAGAGATAAGGCTGAAGAAGCCAAATGTTGATTCATTTCTGTTGCATGTAGTCCAGTCATCTGTTCCCCAGCGCTGACATTCTGGAGGTCCATATAATGGTCACTGTAGTTAACTTTCTCCTGTTCCAGCTTGCCCTCCCTGAAGGCGTTATAGCCAGCATGACTGGGTAGGATTTAACTCCTCACTTTTCCAGCCTGAGGATAGTCCCAGGTTATCACTTTCCACTGTTCCAGTTAGTGCTTCCAGTAACCAAGGCTAAGTTAATCACTTCAAGACCAAGAGACTCTTTGGAAGGTGGTAGAAAGGGAGGTTCCTATGTGTAATTATGTGGGGTAGAGGAGGGATGTTCAGACAATTCCTCGCAGTCATCTTGCAAAAATCAGCCTAAGGACAACTAACATCTGGGAGGACTTCTGAGAAATGGGACAAAAATCTTGCCCTGAGGACTGTTCAGGACAGGTACACAATTAAGCCTATCTGAGTCAGATATTCTATTTCTTGCACCAAAAGCATTCTTACCCATTTACAAGGGCCAGGCACTCATATGGCCAACATGGATAGCACTGCCATAAAGCTTTCCCAGAAGGAGGCTGCCAAGTGCCCCAGAAATCTGCTTCTGATTCCCTTTTGGTCCAAGATGCAGATTAATTTGGGAACTAAAAAGTTTAAAGAGGAAAATAAATCAGGAGGTCCTTTAGAATATCCAGAACTGTGTCATTTGTCTATACCTAACCTACCACCCACACACACTCATTAAATACATACTCAATAACTGAAAAGTCAATAAATTAATAACAATAATGAATTCATATGGGCTAAAAAGAAAGAGAACAGACTTTAGGTGGACTTGAGATAACAAAATGATAATCTTGTATGGATTATTAGGGCACAATGCTAGATTTCTAAGATATGGAGTAACAGAGTTAGATTTATGGCACAAAGTACATTGGGCAAATGATCTAGCCCTGTGAGTATAGATGAATAAGCAGGAAACTTGCAAGAACTATGTGGTATCTTCAAAAAGTCTGTGGAAAACACATCATTAAAAGCTATGTACAGCACTCTGGCCTCAGAATCAGCCCTTAAGGCATTTGAATCCTGCTAAAAAGCCCATGAGAGTTTCTCAGGCATGGAAAGCCAAGACACTGTGGCAAGAAAAATGACCTAAAATGAAAGATCTCTGTGAGTGAGATCCCAGCAGAAAGAAAAGGGCCATCAAAGAAGGAGGTACCTTTCTCTTAAGGGAGAAGATAACTTCCACTTTGATTATGGCCTTATCTAAATAAGGTCAGAGTTGGCGAACTCAAGAGGCTTCCATAGCCTTGGCAGGTCATGACAAGAGCCCCGGGTGATTACTGACGTCATAAATTAGAGTGTCCACTGTTAAATCAACAACAGGAGTCAGTGTGCACTTGTTCCCCATGTAGGATCTCTGTCCTTAATATGTTTGCTGTACTATGAGAATTAACGGTAAAACTAGTACTCAAACAGTACTTTATACTTTGTGTATCTATGTGGGTGCAAACTGTTGAAATCTTTACTTAGTATAAACTAAGTTGATCTTCTGTATATAAAGATAATTGAAAATGAATCTTGATGAAGAATGGGATGGGAGGGAGTGGGGAGATGGGATGGTTGTGGTGGGAGGGAGGTTATGTAGGAAAAACCGCTATAATCCAAAAGTTGTACTTTTGAAATTTATATTTATTAAATAAAAGTTTTTTAAAAAGCTATGTATAGATTTCAAAAATTTTGGCACCAAAATAATCTTCTAATTCTGTTTTTTAATTAACTTTCTAAAGTATCCTCAAATGTGAATTTGGGCAAGTCACTTGGCATCTATAGCCCTCTGTTCTCAAAAAAAAAAAAAAAAAAGGCGGCCTGCACTGTGGCTCAATTGGTTAATGCTCTGCCTGCGGTGCCAGCATCCCACATGGGAGCCGGATTCTGTCCTGGTTGCTCCTCTTCCAGTCCAGCTCTCTGCTGTGGCCCGGGAAGGCAGTGGAGGATGGCCCAAGTGCTTGGGCGCCTGCACTCACATGGGAAGCCAGGAGGAAGCACCTGGCTCCTGGCTTGGAATAGGCGCAGGGCAGGCCGTGGTGGCCATCTGGGGAGTGAACCAACGGAAGGAAGACCTTTCTCTATGTCTCTCTCTTTCACTGTCTATAACTCTACCTGTCAAATAAATAAAATAAATAAATAAATAAAAAGATATAGGGGATAAAACTTCTCTCAGGGATGTCATAAGGATCATGTGTGGAAAGCAGTTGTCTGTATTTGCAGATTCTGCACCAAATGCTGCTGGCTGAGACATGTGAGCAACTTAATGGTTACTCATTGATTGCTGAAGAATGGAAAGGCCAAGAGAAGTAACCAAAAAATTACAAAATTCCTCAGGGAAGGGCAAATAAGTCGACGGAGAAAGAAAAATGCAGAACTGTCTACTTACACACTCCACTATCTACTTAGGCACCAAAGTCACCCTCAAGGAAGGCAAACACAGTATGGCTATGATTTTATGTAATTCAAATTGGAAATAAGACATCCAAGGACAGGATAGTCACCTCTGGAAGTAGGAAGACACACAACAATTACAGAGACTGCAAAAGAACAGGTACTGAAAACAAGACACTTGTAAACATGAACCATCCAAAAATGAAGTCTCTAACCAAAAAGCAGCTCTGCTGATTGCCAAAAGAGAGAAGGAGACATTCATCAAGCCAACATCTGGTAGACCCATGCTGGGCTCTTTCATTTCTATCATCTCTCAAAATTCATGGGGGCAGGGGTGTTCCGACAGTCATCTTGCAAAATCAGCCTAAGGACAACTAACATCTGAGAGGACTTCTGAGAAAGCAACAAGGAGCCCCCATTTGTAGACAAGGAAATTGAGTTAGGGGGTGACAACACTGTCTGAAGCCAGGAAGTACTTTTCTTGAAAAATGTGACCACCAAATTCGAATATGCTTTCTACTTTCCCTTCTCAGTAAAGTTCTAGCCTACACATGGTAAAATCAGCCATCTGCAACCATCTACATTTTCCCTTTTGGCTTTGGTTAGAAACGAAAGAGAAATGAAAATGCAAAAAAAGAGAAACACTATAGTAAAAGTTCCGGGCAACGAGAAGTTATAATCTGGGCTAAGAATCTAAAAAGCGAATATGAGCACCATTTCTCTTTGGAGAGCAGAGCTGTCCTGAAAATCCCAGGCTGACTAGGAAAGTGATCCACTTGACTCCAACCACAGTCGCAAAGCTAAAGTGTTTGTCCACCGCCATCTAATGCAAAACCAGTTGGTGTCTTTATCTATAGATGCTGCATCAAATGCTGCTTCCTGAGACGTGCAAGCAAAACAAGTGCACACCAACAGGGTACCTGCCAAGTGGTTAGGGGAATGAGTTTCAAAACCCAAGAAGCAGCATTAGCTCTTCATACAACCCTCTAGAGCACTTCCTGCCTCGGTCCCGCTATTTAGAATAAAGAAATAAGGCTGCTCACTCCCCCACAATTCCCCAGCAGCAGCTCTTGGCTCCCTAGTCCAGCTAATAAGTCATGCACAGGATTCGTCCAAGCTGGACCCGTCGCCTCCACCCCTCCTACCCTCTCCCCTCACTCCGGCCTTTCTGCAAAACCCAGCCAAATGTAATCTCCAAATTTGCAGTCCAGGAACCCGGCGGTGATCTTAACTCACAATCGTGAGAAGGGGAACTACCAAGTGCAAGAGCATGGAACGGCTGCAAGGCAGTTCGGAAAGAACAACTCGTGCTCCAGTCACCGCTCCCTGCGCCTCGAGGTTGGGGGAGGGCGGTCTCGCTAGCGTGCAAACACGAAAAGGGCACTTTTTCTTAAAATTCCAAACACAACGCGCCCCACCGCTCGACTGGCCCAGGGCCGCTCCGGCGCCGCGCCTCCTAGCACGCCGGCCGCTCCCGCGCCCAGACTCCCTAAAAGGGCCGCCCGGTGGCCCTCCAGTCTCCGCCCTCTCGCCAGCCCACCGGCCTCATCCCTCCCCGAATACCGAGGGCTGCGGTTATCTGGTTTTAATAAAACCCGAAGAGGTCCGCGGCTAGCGGGCCTCCCTCCGAGGGGCGGATGGAAGGTCCCGAAGGCTGACCGAGGCGGGGAGAAGCGGGCAAGGCCGGAGCGACGGATGCCTAAGCCGACCCGCGACCCCGCACCAGGTCCCCAAACTCGCCTACGTCTCGTTTCCCCCACCCCCAACAAGGAAGGGCGGAGGGCGCTCGCAGAACCTCTCACCCGCGAGTTCATCCCGACGGGGCGGGAGGACTCGGGCGCGCCGAGCCCCATCCATCAGCTCCCGTCTGGGCACAGCGTCGAGTCCCCGCGGCGTCCGTCAGCCCGGCCAGGAGCCCGCGCGCGGCTGCCACCCGCAGAACAGGTGCGACAGCATCACGGCGGAGCTCCCGAGGCGCCCTCCTCGGCCTTGGCGCCCAGGGGCCGAGCCGTCCCCACGCCGGCCCGGCCGGCGGCCGCGGGGTGGAGCGCGGGCCACGCCGGCGGCTCTGGGTCCGCACCGCCGGGTCCGGGACCTAACGGCAGTTCGCCTCCCCGCTCCCCGGGCGCGCGAACGTGGGTGTCATGGCGAGCGGCAGCCGCAGACGAAGTTTCCCGGAGCTGCCGGCTTACCTCCTGGCCCCAAGGGCAGCAGCAGCGACGCGGCGGCGGCAGCGGAGCGCCGGTGGCCAGCAGGAGCCTGGGAGGATGTCGGAGGGAGGCGCCGCGAGCGAGGATCCGCCGCGATGGGAAGAGGAAGGCGCCGGGTATCTACAATCAGAACGTGGGCTGACCGTGACGTCACAATGGCGCGGCCGGCCAATCGGGGCGCGAAGGATTAATCAAGCGCTATGATGTCATGTGGCCCCGCAGCCAATCGCGGGGCGGTAGAACTTTCGTGATTGTAAATTCCAGGACCCGATGCGGTGGGGAGCCGAGGCCGGGGTTGGTCCCCGCGGGTTCACGTGTCTCGGGGCGATTTTATCCCCCTTTCTTCCGAATAAGCCTGCGTGGAACCGAGAGCCTGCGCATTAGCGGCAGTGAAGTTCCCCTTGCGCTGAACTCTTTGATTTTTTTTGATCCCAGCGGTGGCAAGAGTCGGTGGCCGCGTTTGGGCAGCGGCAGCCCGCCCTCCGAAAGGCCTTTAAGGTCCTGAAGGGGATGTAGGTCTTGGTTCTGCCTGAAAGGGTTAAATGCCTGCGGGAGACCACTGGAGGGAAGCAACAGTAACAACAAAAAACACTCAAAAACTTGCTGCAGCCTCAGCTCCCTTAGGACAGAGTTACCCTGTTGTTTTTCCTGGGCGTTTTTTTCTTTATTTGTCACTATCAGCTCCATTTCTGCTCTAGAAGTTACTCCAAAGACTTGTAAAAGGAGGGAACGTGGTGGAGTGAGTGATGGTTTTTTCAGAGGCAAACTCTGCATTTAAGACAAAAGAGGCTCAGGGCACAAGCAGAGGAGTCTTGCAATTTTTCACCGATATTTGGACTTATCCAAATAAGGCCTTCATCCTATTTCAAGCGTCAGAAATTTAGCTTTCTTATGTCCTTCCTTCTGTATTTCTACTACACCGTGTTCATCCGTCAGCCATTTAATGAAGACAAATCTATTCTTTCACCTATTTACATTCTAATGTTTATCACGTGCCAGTGTGTCCCAGGCACTGAGCTATTGCGTTGGATAATTTAAATGTCTTCGTCATAGATAATTGGTATTGTTGCCAATTCAACTCTATAGACTGAATGTCTTCAGTTTACCAGACAATATATGCTAGGTGTGAGAAGTAAAGAAAACGAAAATACTAAAAGGGCCCTCCACCTGTAAAATGACATAAAGCTGGGAAAAATAATGCAGAGTGGTAAATGCTGCAATAAAGTCCCAAGAGTTACAGAATTTTGTTTCACTGGGCATGTGAAAAGCATAAGCTGGTGCCATAGAGATTTTGGTATCATATCTCCTTTGTTCTCTTTTCTTGCAACAGTTCAAAGCCAGGGCTGGTTCAGCTATCTGTCACCCTAAGTTCTGCCTTTCCTGGTTTAAAAGTTTCAGATTTTGTGTGGGATTCAAACACTCTCGAGTTTTATACCACAGTCAGTTGTTTGTATTGTATTCAATTGTCAGTTAAATGTTAAGCCCATGCTACTAAAATATCTGCATTTTTCTCAAATTATAGACATGTAACTTCAAGTTAGTGTTAAATAGTAGATGACTTTTAATATAAAAATAAAGTAATGTTTTCTGCCCATGGTATCTTTTCCATACCCTGTGGCTAATGGCTCATAGTTGACACATAGCATTAACCACTCTGCATCATAGCTGTTTACTGTTTTATCTCACTCAATCTCTTGCGTGCACGCACTCCATTGTTTTGGGTTGTAAATTCCGTTGGAGGTTTATCTGTAGATTTTAGTGTGGTTCCCTGGGTTATAATAGGAACTCAATAAATACATTAAGTCCCTCACCATCACCATCCTCACCCTGCTGCTTCCATTCCCAGCTCCACATTCCGACTCTCAATCAGGTGGTCAAGTCCTAGGATCATTAATTCCTCTCAGACATTAAGTTAATAAGATCATGTTCTCATTCTTCCCTCAGCCAGAGACGTAGGATTCCCAAGACATAAAATGCCATTTGGAAGGAACTCCCCACTCCCCATTAGCTAACCGTACACCCTGGTGTGTGAACCAATATGAGTGTGGTAGAATCGCTCCAGATTTCAGCGTCATGGCACTCACGGGTAAAGCTTCAAGATAAGTGGTAAAACTGACATAAGTGTGAGCATTTTTTCCAAATAAATCCAAAGAACACCTAGGATTGCATACCAGGCATACTGAGTAATGGAATTCACGAAAGGTTTTTTGGAGCATCAGAACCAGACTTGAGGCCGGCCAAAATCTAAGGACTGTGTTGCAGCCATCCTTACCCCATTAACCCACCTTCCTGATAAAGAACACAGATAGGTTTGGTAACAAAACACGGTGGGAGTCCCCCAAGAAATGATATTTTGTTACCTTCGTTAGAGCTATTTTCTTCTTCTCTACCTCCTCCTTCTCTTTATTTATTCTTAAATTCTGCAGCATTCTACCTTTTGCTGTTAGGTTTCATCAGTGGACCCAAATCTCCACACAATCTAAGTGTGTTAGAAGTTGGTATAGTATTGCTTTTGAGAAAAAAGTATGTAACATCCTGGGCAGTTTATTGTTACAGCAGCTACAGTTGAATTTAAAAGTATAATTGGAAGTATCCTTAGAATGCATTTCTAATTAATGAAACTGTTCTTTGATTAGGCAGTATTTGCATGACATTTGCCTTTGGCTGTTTCAAAGTTGATTAAAATATAGGCCAAGTATAAACTATTCTATGCAGATAATACACAGTCTCTGTTCCTGTCTTTTTTTTTTTTTTTTTTGGTCCCTCTGTTGATACTTTTCCTTCTCTTCTAATTTTTATTATCTGCTATCTTGCTGCCCTAAATTCCTATTGGCCTGTATTATCTTTACTGGAGGCAAAAGAGATTAAAGGCAGTGTCCTTTCCTCCTTAGATCTTGAGAGTCAGCTCCACATGTCCCTTGTCACTTTGCCGTTCCTCCTCTTGCTTCTGTTGGACAGCATGTACCGTGGGTTATCTTGATTCTCATCCTTGAGTGTTCATCTTGATGACTATGAGCTACCTGAAGGCACTGCCCAGGCCTGGCCTGCCATGTTGCTTTCCCAGTGCCTAGCAGAACTTCTGGAAATGGCAGATGCCCAAATATCTGCTGAAATAATGAACAATTTGCATTATTTCTGGATTATTTCAGTCTCTTCCTCTATACATACTTTTACTCTTCAGTGCTCCATCTGGGAGTGAATGAAAGATGAACAAGCTCTTTATTCTCAATTTTCTTATCTGCATCTGCTTCTCCTTTCATGCCTTTGAACTTTGTGTATGCACTGCTGACTCCCAAATGTATTTCTCCAGCCCATACTTTCCCCTTGGACTCTAAATGCCTTTTAATGACTTCCCCTCTTGAATGTCTAAAAGGCATCTCAAACTAAGGATAATCGAAAATCAAGGATTTGCTCCCAAACTTGATTTTCCCATGATCTTCCCCAGATATGTAAATGACAACTCCACCAATCCAGATTCTCAGGCCAAATGTCTTAGAGATGGGTTTAACTTTTCTCTTTTTCCCACCTCCTATTTCCAAGACATCAGCAAAACCCTACTATTTGACCTTCAAAATGTACCCAGGATGTTTACTTTTCATCATCTCTACCATAGCCTCCCACTTTGTTAATTTTAGTTGTCCAGAATATTGCAATAGTCCATTTTCTGTTTCTATAATAAAATATCTGAGACTAATTGATTCATAAAGAATAGAGGCTTCTTTAGTTCACAGTTCTGGAGGCTAGAAGTCTAAGATTGCCCATCTTGTGAGACAACCTTTTGTTGTATGCATCATAACTTGGCAGAAAAACTGAAGGGTTAGCAAATAGGTATGGAAGAGGGGCCTCCCTTATAACAATCTACTCTTGCAAGAAAAGGCATTAATCCCACTTAAGGACGTAATCAACTCTTAAAGGTCCCTCTGTCAACACCGCCATGATGACAATCAAATTACACCATGAGTTTTGGAGGGGACAAATTTTCCAAAGATACCTCCAAAAGTTAGTGAAAAGTGGAATCAAAAGATGTTTATTTTGATACAAAAAATTTTTGAAAATCCACGCATAAACGTGTTCAAACCACAGCCCCTCCTAACTGAATGTCTCCTTCTGCCTTTGCCTTCCACAGTCTAGGCCCACACCAACAGTCAGAGTGATCCTTTTGCAAACCAAAGCCAAGTTATGGTACATGTCTGCTTACCACCATCTATCAACTTCACATCCCATGGAGAGGAACAGTCAAATCTTTACAATGGTCTGTAAGATTCTTCGTGACTTAGCACCTTGCCATTCATTCCTCTGGCCTTCTAAAGCTTCCCTGTTTTCCATCCACAATGACCTCTTTCTTATTCTGAACACCTGACCGCTTCAAGGACTATGCACTTACTAGTCCCTCAGGCCTTGAATGATCTAACCCAGAAACCTCCAAGATTTATATCTTTTGTTTCATTCTGTTCTCTGCATAAATGTCATCTCAGAGACTTTTCCGCTCTTCAGTTTTGCAACACCTCCCTCCCTGTCTCCTACATTGTAGAGATCTTTCACTCTGCCTTTCTCCTTAGCATTTAATTCGTATTATGGAAAAATCTATGTGAGGATTTAATGTTTTTGCATCAAAAACACATATTTTCATTACATTTTCCCACAAATATCGGAAATCCTCTTGTATTATAGATTTACTTTTTAATATTTATCATCTCCTCCTTCCCCCACCCCGGTAAGCTGAGGGCACAAACTTTGCTTTGATCACTCTGTACGTCCAGCACTTAGAGCACTGCCTGGCACCTAGTAAGAGCTAAGTAATTATTGAATAGCTAGCAAATGAGTGAATAGAAAAGTGAAGTGCAAATCAGTAAAATACGTTTTTTTAAGGTACCATTTGGTCAAAAGTTGTCAAAGAGAAGAAAATATCAACTATAATAATTTGAAAAGTATTATCTATCGGTATCATATTAAGGAAAGTAAATTTCTCTTCCATCTTCCTGAGATATTAAAATCTGAAGGGGGTAAATTGTACCAAGAAAGTTAACCTTTTTAAAGTGCTGTGAATAAAGACTGTGACTACAGTTATGATGAAAAGGAAACACTAGGTTTTAAATTGCGTGGGTTTGAGCTATCTTATTCTCTCTATAAATGCACTAGTTATCTTGAATACCAAGGACTTTCTCTAGAAATACAAACTATTGTGATATTTATTTTGATGATAAATAAAATTTGGTGCCAATTCTTTCCCTTTTGGTTACTTATAAGTTCCTAAAGTCTCATTTTATTCTTTCAACACCAAAATGAGATAAGAATATGGAGCTGAAGAAGAGTTAAGGGGCATACCTGAGACTACAAAGCCAATTAGTGCAGAATTAAGACTTGAACTAAAGTCTGTTCTCAACTACTTCAAATGCTAAGTTATGCTAAAGATAACATTTTAAACGAAGACAGACTCAACACTGCTGCTTGTCAGAACTGTTGTAACTTACTTATTCCATTCTATAGCATATTAATGAGCTAAAGATTTCTAGGACATAGATAATTAAAATTTTAGCCAAAAGCCAGCTGTGCATGGCTGGCAAAAAAGGAGCATGTTTGGCTGAAGTAGTATGTTCTGAAAGTAGTTTATTAGATGTTGGAACCGATGATACAGTACAGAATATGCTTTGCCCTAATCCTATCATTTATAAAACTGGTTCTCAAAAAAATTAGTCATAAGTGATTGTCATTTTAGAACATGTGATATTTTTATTATCTGTATAAGCTACCACAAAAGACCTTGTTTTTGTGCACTTGCAGTATTAGGCATGCTGTTACATATCAAAAATATCTTTTAAAGATTTATTTATTTTTATTTGAAAAGCAGATTTACAGAGAGGCAGAGGCAGAGAGAGAGAGAGGTCTTCCATCTGCTGGTTTACTCCTCAAATGGCTGCAATGGCTGGAGCTGAGCTGATCTGAAGCTAGGAGCCAGAAGCTTCCTCTGGGTCTCCCATACGGGTACAAGGACTTGGGCCATCTTCTACTGCTTTCCCAGGCCATAGCAGAGAGCTGGATCGGAAGTGGAGCAGTCAGTACTCGAACTGGCACCCATATGGGATGCCGGCACTGCAGGTGGCAGATTTACCCACTATGCCACAGCACTGGCCCTGGTATCAGAAACTTTTATACAGTTTCTTTTCACAATCTTAGGTTCACCTTTTGCTAAGAGTGACTATGTCTTAAGGCTCCAATTCTACAAGTTTGTGTTTAGTTTAATTACTTTGAAAATTATTGTTTGGCATTCATATATGTCTTTATGTGGGGTTCATTCAGTTAATTCTCTTGGATTAAACAGCATTGCAGTGTTGACTTCTAATCTGAATGGCTAAATGATATGCTTCCCTGTATCAAATATATTTCTATAGAATGGTTATAAAATTTAAAAGTTGTCAGATATCCTATGAGCATAACATTGGGGCAGCTTTAGACTGACATCTAGAAAATGCAGAATACAATATGCTATTATTTCTTGTTGGTACATAAAATTAACTTCTGCGTCTTGATCTACATTTAACCATTTTTTTCTATTCACCTCCTCACACTTGTTACTTTCCAGAATGTGATCTAGAACAAAATGTTTCTTTCCTTCTCTCTCCCATGATCAGAGCACTCTGTGAAGGTTTTTATTTCACGCATAATTCTGATTGCTTTTTATTTCACTTATAATACTGATTGTTTATACCTATCTTCCCCAAATCAAAGGCATTCATATTTGTTATCTCTACGATGGCGCTGTGTTAGGGACATAGTAAACATTCAATAACTGTTTATTGAACCGGACTCTCAGAGGCTGTTTACTTTCTGCATGATAATGATAGCTAACAAAACACTGCAGGCTGCTTCAGGATATGCCAGGACTTTTGAAGTCCCACATTCAGATCATCAGTGTTTTGTGCTGCGATGATGTGGCAAGCGACTTCTGACACCTGATATCCATGCCCGTGGGCTGAACCTAGCAACCGGCTTGGAAACAAATGAAATGTCAGTTTCTAGACTAGGTTAGAAAAGAAGGTAATTTCTATCTAACTGGCATTCTCTTCATAGCTTCTTGCCTAGAAAAATGCCATATTGGAGATGTCCATATGGCTGGCAAGGAACTAAGGTTGGCCTCCTACCAACAGACAGACAACTAGGAAACTGAGGTCCTCAATCTAATATCCTGTGAGGTCTGAATCCACAGAAGTGAACACGCAAATGAATCTTTCCCAGTAGAGCCTTGTGATGATTACAACCCCTGTTGACACCTTCCTTGACAGTATTCTGTGAGAAACCCTAAAGGAGAGAACCAATTACTCACCTGCAGAAACTTTGAGATAAAAAGACATTTCAAGTCATTAATTTTATGGATAATTTATTATGTAGGAAAAGATAACATTAAAACTTTAACTTTGGGGCTGGCAACTGGCCACTGCCTGCGATGCCATGATCACTATTGGAGTCCCGGCCACCCCACTTTTGATCCAGCTCCCTGCTAATGTACCTGGGAAAGCAGAAGATGGTCCAAGTGCTTGGGCCCCTGCACCCATGGGCAAGACCCAGATGGAATTCTAAACTTCTTGCTTTCCACCTGGCCCAGCCCTGACTGTTGTGACCATTTGGGGAGTGAGCCAGTGGATGGAAGATCTCTGTCTCTCCCTCTCTCTGTAAATCTGAATTTCAAGTAAATAAATAATCTTTTTAAAAAAAACTTTATGAAATAGAACCAAAGACAGAAAAACTGAAATAAAAGTTTATTTACACTACTTGTCACAACAATCAACAATATTGATAACTGTGTCAATATTCCAGTTACAAAATTTGTCTTTTCCAAGTATATTTTTCTCATATCAAAGAAGATTGGTTCACAGGTTGCCGTCTTTCATAAGAGGGATTGAGCAAGGCCAGCCACTCTGAAAACAAATTGAGCTCCTTCTTTATTGATCAAAGAAATTTATTGGGAAGGCACCTGCGTTTCCCAATCTATGTTCCCCAACATTGGTAAACATTTCATCTATTACTTTGAATTAAGTCATTGCAGGTTACTATTATAACACATAAATACACACATGTCTTATGGGGAAGAACAATGCACCATGTTTGCATTCACTAATGGGCAGGTACAGTTTATTTGACCAGCCAACTCAGAAGCAACTAGGCCAAGCCAGCGTTGTGACGCAGTAGGTTAATCCTCCACCTACGGTGCTGGCATCCCATATGGGCTCAGGTTCTAGTCCTGGCTACTCTTCTTCCTATCCAGCTCTCTGCTACTGCCCGGGAAAGCAGAAGATGGCCCAAGTCCTTGGGCTCCTGCACCCACGTAGGAGACCTGGAAGAAGCTCCTGGCTCGGATTGGCCCAGCTCCCACCGTTGCAGCCATTTGAGAATGAACCAATGGATGGAAGACCTCTCTCTTTGTCTCTCCCTCTCACTATAACTCTGTCAAGTAGATAAATAAAATCTTGTGCTCGCTTTGGCAGCACATATACTAAAATTGGAACGATAAATGAATAAAATCTTTTTAAAAAGAAGTAACTATGCTTTGGAAGCCTGGAAAGCTGCCTTGAGGTTTAAAAATCAAGAAAAATCCCCAAGGAGTAGGGACATAGGATGCCACAGTGGGTGTATAGGGCAAGCACAAAAGGATCGAAGTAACTTTCAGGAAACAGGCGTGAACGCCGTATTTCATTTTCAAAATGATCCTCAGTACCTAGCAGAAATCTGGAAGTCAGTTGGATGCTAAGTACATGGTTACTGACTATGCTCAGGGGATCTGTTCTATGCCAGGAATTGAGACGATAAAATTACAATACATGGTCAAAAGTCGTGAGCCTTAGGAAGTGCAAAAAAAGAAAAAAAAGCTCTCTGGGAATTCAGACGTGGGAGAGATGAGGAAATGACTCTGAGGCTGCAGGGCCTTCGCCAGGACTACAAGTCAGCTTTGCCTGGGGGTCTTGTCCTAGTCACACTGCCCCTTCCTCAGTCCCGTTTCCTTAGCTCACAGCACTTCCCACAGCCGGTGCCCGCAGGGTACCGAACACAGACACGCACGTGAGCCGCAGCTGCCCCTGGGACGAGCCCGCCATCCAGAGCCCGGGACGCAGCCTCAGGGGCACGGGTTCCCTTAGGCCCCGGCCCCCGGGCGCGAGCGACTTCCCTGTGCACCTAGGTCTTCCGCCCCCAATGCAAAGGCTGGGCCCCCGCACGGGGCGCCGACCCACACACCACGCCAGCCTCGCACCCGCGCCCACCTACGCGGCCCTCCCCTTCCCTCGCGGGGAACCCGGACCGTTAGCCGCCCGCGCCCGAGGGCGTTGCCGCCACCCGCGCGCCCTCCGCGGCCCCGCCCCGCCTCCTCGCTCCCCCTCCCCCTCCCCGCCGCGGTCACCCCATTCATCCCGCGGCCGCACCCACCAATCACCGCGCACCAACGGCGCCGCATCTGCCGATGGGGCGGGGCTTCGCGAGGCGCGCGCGCGCTCCCTCCCCGCCCCGCCCTGCGCTCGCGGCCAGGCCGGGTCATTCCCGGGCAATGACCGGACCTCGTCCCCGCGCTGACCCTGCGAGCGACGTGGGGGTGGGAGCTGGGGCGAATGAACCAGGCGGAGCAGAGGTGTGTGGGGATCCCCAGGCAGATGCCGGCCTGCGGGAAGAATGGAAAGCGGCCTGGACTCCCTCCCGGGGGTCCCACGCCAGTGAGACCCCAGAGTCCAGGCTGGAACGTGGAGCGCCCCGGGTCTGGAGACGCGACTCAGGGGCAGTCGGCGGGACGGCAGAAGAGGCAGTAAGAAAATATGTCCCTGTGGGCGGCTCTGGAGGGCCACTGGAGAGAAGTCGTAACTCCTCTTTATCATCCCCGCTGAGCCTTGCCAGATAAACTGGGCTAACCCTTGCCGCCTAGGCCAGGGTGGAACAGTGACAGGCGGCTCCCGTTGAGGTTAAAAAATTATATATATATATATATGATTTTTGTGCCCTCACAGATTTGCGACGTTGATGTTGACACTCTTTCTCCTGGTGTACTTTACAAACGGGCTGTTTTTTTTTTTCTACTGAGCCATCTTCCGTGAAGGCTGACTCACCAGAGAGGGTAAGAAAAGGAAACCTAGTGGTTTTTCTGTTGGCACCGAGGTCATACACTGCCTCCCCCCCACCCACCCTTCAAGTTCCTTGTAAACCGTAGAGGCACCGAAAGCAGTTTCTTCACCCATGGCTGTTGGATTTTCACTTCTGGTTCAATCCTCCCGACGTGTCTGGAGGGTCAGATGCAGAAACAGGCCCAGAGATTCTGGCCCAGGTCAGGCGTGTAAGGAACCAAGCCTGGGCCCTTTCCACACCTCTTTGCCCCGGATCATGACGTTTCAATCCACAACCAATGGAAGGGGCAAAGGAACCCCGTACTGTTTGCAGTCCCTAGCAGAGGGATGGTGCGTCTAGCCAGGAGCAAGCTCTTCTTGGAGACGGGTTTGCATTTCTTGACAACCACGTAAAGTGCAGAGTTTGCATGTCAGGACATTTCCTGGAGGCCTCGAGATGTCCCATATGGGTTGGTGGCTTTGTAGCCCTATCCTGACCTAAAACAAAACCCCTTTGGGTGGTTGAGTTGCTGGAGGGCTGCCCAAGTCTTGTTCAGGCGCTTTGAGGCAAGCAGAGGACTGAATAGTTTGATAAAGACAGTTAATTAGGTCACAACTGTTCTGCAGTGAGATGGAGTAGCCAATTACAATGATACTTTTAATTCAATCTGATTTTTATTTTTTCAAAACTTTTTATTTATTTAAAGGCAGAGAGAGAGAGAGAGCTTTCATCTGCTGGGTCATTCCCCAAATGCCAGAGTTGGGCCAGTCATAAGCCAGGAGCCCAGAATCCAATCTGGGTCTCCCACTTGGGTAGCAGGGACTCAACTACTTGAGTCATTAACTAATCCAATTTAACAGATTGGCCAGGGCAGGCACTGTGGCAGTGGGTTAATCCTTTGGCCTGAGGCGCTGGCATCCCAGATGGGCGCTGGTTCAAGACCCAGCTGCTCTTCTATGGCCTGGGAAAGCAGTGGAGGATGGCCCAAGTCCTTGGGCCCCTGCACCCACATGGGAGACCTGGAAGAGGCTCCTGGCTCCTGGCTTTGGATCGGTGCAGCTCCAGCCGTTGCAGCCAACTGGGAAGTGAACCATTGGATAGTTCTCTCTCTGCCTCTCCTCTCTCTGTGCCACTCTGACTTTCAAATGAATAAATAAATCTTTAAAAAGGGCCGGCACCGTGGCTCACTAGGCTAATCCTCCACCCTGTGGCGCCGGCACACCGGGTTCTAGTCCCAGTCGGGGCGCCAGATTCTGTCCCGGTTGCCCCTCTTCTAGGCCAGCTCTCTGCTGTGGCCTGGGAGTGCAGTGGAGGATGGCCCAGGTGCTTGGGCCCTGCACCCCATGGGAGACCAGGAGAAGCACCTGGCTCCTGCCATCGGGTCAGCGCAGCGCGCCGACCGCGGCAGCCATTGGAGGGTGAACCAATGGCAAAAAGGAAGACTTTTCTCTCTCTCTCTCACTGTCCACTATGCCTGTCAAAAAAAAAAAAAAAAAAAAAACCTAAAAAAAAATCTTTAAAAAGAAAAACCAGATTGGCCAAGTGTATCTGCTCCATCCTCTATGATATAAGCCCATTAAGATGAAGGAGAAACCTTTGCTGACCTGTGGAAAAGATACCAGCACATAAAGTGACATACATTAGTACAAGGCCAGAGCGTCAGTGGAGTAAGCGAGGGCAAAATGTGGAAGAGGAGTGTTCCCCTGTAGGGAACCACCTGGCCCCTCTCTGTACTCCATCATGTGTCCCTTCTACGTTAGTTTCCGTTTCTACCCCAGGGACTTTCCCTTCTAGATAAGACATACTATTATGCCTGACATTAGCCCCTTTACTTTTTTTCTCAGTGTGCTTACCAAAACTTGTAAGGTATTGTTCTTTTGTGATTATCTTGTTTAAATGTGCTTGTCGTATCTTCACATCGTGTTCCCTATTTGGACTCACAACATGTTATAATATGGACTGTGTTTATCTTTATGTCTGCCAGTGCCACTTGTTTTGGGGCTCCATGCAGACATGATTTTGTTTCCCACGATATCCGGTGCTTAGCAGCATAATGATTGACACATGGTCAGTGCTCAATACATATTTGCCAAGTTCATATTCCAGCTCAGTTGGCTTAGGATTATAGGCCTGAGAGTAGTAGGAAAGAGGTTAAGCAAAGTAGGCTGGAGCCAGATTGTGAGGGGCCAGTGAAAGGCATTTCTGTCCAATTTATTACACCTGTGTTATCCCACCCATTGGCTCCAAGCCAATGTGGCTACTGAGTACTTACAGTGTGTCTAGAGTGACTGAAGAATTACATTTAAAATTTCTTTTTGTTTTAATTAATTTACATGTTCTAAAGTATATGAACAACTTGGGTATAGGAATCTATAAATTTCATGAAATCAAAATATAGATCAAATTATTTCTGATAAAAAAATTTAGGACCTAAATTAGTAAATACTATAACTATATAGGATTTTTGAGAATTTTTATAATGTAAAAAATAATTTTTTTCTTTTTAAGCATTTATTTAAAGATAGACAAACACACACACATACACACACACACACACGTTGGCATGCACAGAGATAGGCAGAGAGAAAAAGAGAGAGACTTGACCTAATAATGCATCTGAGAGGTAGGCCTGGTGGGAGGTGTTTAGGTCCCTGGGGTCACCTCAGAGGGTGTATTTCAAGAGAGGTTTGAGTATTCAAGTTCAAGTTCTACCTAGTTGTTCTCTCTTTGCTCCCTGGATCACCATGTGATCACTGCTTCACAGATACTGGACTACTGGGCCACCTGATCCTTACCTGTAACCTGCAAGCTGCAATCAACTTTTTGTTTCCCAAGAAGCTCTTTTCAGGTATTTTAGGTAAGGTAATGAAAGTGGACTAATATAGATGAAACTACCAAATTATATCTACAGATAAATGGATAAACAACATGTGGTATATCTATCTATCTACAATGGAATACTATGCAACCTTGAAAAAAGAATAAAATTCTGATACATGCAACAGTGTAGATTAGCCTTGAAAACATTATGCTAAGTAAAATAGACCAGAAGTAAAAGGACACATGTTGCATGATTCCACTTATGTGAGATACCTAGTATAAGCAAATTTCATAGAAAAGTAGAAAAAAGAAAAGTAGAAGGGTAGGTATGAGGTGCAGTGGGTTAAGCTGCCACTTGGGACACCTACTTCCCGTTGCTCTGCTTCCAATTCTAGCTTCCTGCTAATGCTTACCCTGTGAGGCAGCAGAAGATGGCTCAGGTATTAGACTCCCTGCGACCAATATGGGAGACTCAGATAGGGGTCCCTAGGTCCTAGCTTCCGTCTTGTCTAGCTCCAGCTGTTGTAGGCATTTTTGGAGTGAACCAGCAGATGGAAACTCTCTCTCTCTCTTTCTCTTTCTCTTTCTCTCTTTTCCCTTCTGCCTTTCAAATAAGTAAAAATAAATAAACTTTAAAGAAAAGGAAAGTCGAATGACAGTTACCAGGGGTTGGGGAAAGAAGAAATAAGAAGTAATTGCTTAATGGGTGTAGAATTTCAGTTAGAAATGGTGAGAAAATTCTGTAATCAAATAGGGGTGAGAATTGTGTAATATTGTGCATATACTTAGTGCTACTGAATTGTATATTTAAAATGCTAAAAATGTTAAACTTTATGTTATGTACATTTTATGCAATAAAATTTTAATGAATTACAATTATTTCTTTTTACTTTTTAAAAGTGTGGCTGCTACAGGGGATTCCAATTCAATCCCATCAAGGTGGCATGTACTAATGCCATCTCACTAGTCAAAGTGATCAATTTCAGTTCACAATTGATCTCACTGATAGGTCTAAGAGTCAAAGGGATCACATAAACAAGACTAGTGTCTGCTAATACTAACTGATAGAATAAAAAAGGGAGAGAACGATCCAACATGGGAAGTGGGATACACAGCAGACTCATAGAATGGCAGATGTCCTAAATAGCACTCTGGCCTCAGAATCATCCCTTAAGACATTTGGACCTGGCTGAAGAGCCCATGAGAGTATTTTAGGCATGGAAAGCCAAGACACTGGCAAAACAAACAAACAAACAAAAAACCTAAATGAAAGATCTCTGAGAGTGAGATTCCAGTGGAAAGAATGGGGCCATCAAAGAAGGCAGTATCTTTTTCTGGAGGGAGGAGTGAACCTCCACTTTGACTATGACCTTGTCTAAATAATATCAAAGTTGGCAAACTCAAAAGGCTTCCATAGCTTTTGCAGTCATTTGGGGAGTGAACCAGTGGATCTCTTGTTCTCTATCTCTCCCTCTCTCCATAACTCTTTCAAATAAATAAATAAATATATCTTTTAAAAAAATTTTGTGCTGAAGATTTTCACAAATGCCTTTGGTACCAGAAAGCCTGTCAGAAAGGAGGACAAGAGGGAAACAGATAATGATGAACCCAAGAATTTCAGATGTAATTTGTTATAAAACAGCACATGAATGCAAACCTGGTGAAATGAAAACCAAGGAAATGCAAAGTAGGATGTAATCTTACAGGGGCTTTCCTTGTGACTGAAGTGGGAACCTTCCAAATATCATGTTTTCTTTGTTGTAATAGGCTAACTTGGCCATAAACCCAGTATGATGTTCTTTCTTTGTTGCAGGAACCAAGGAGTTAATATGTATGAACAGGCTATTTTGAGCTGAGAGGCACAGGAAAAGTGTCAGAGTTAAACTATGATATTTCTTCCATGTGTTTGGGGCAATTTTTCCTGTCTACTCTAGCTTCTGCAGAAACTGTAGCTTTGGACGATTTTCTACCTGTGAAAATATTTTATCTTTAAATAAAACTGTTTGAAGGGTTGTGCATTATGACTGCCCAGTGCCTCAGCAATAGAAATCACTCCAAAACTACATCATCAACCACTTTAAGAATGTTGCTCTTAAAAGAACAGGTGTATGTATGTGTGTGTGTATGAATTTGAAAGGCAAAGTTTCAGAGATTGAGAGAGAGACAGACACAGAAATCTTCCATTAGTCGGTTCATTCCTCAAATGGCTACAAAAGCCAGGGTTGGGCCATGCCAAAGGCAGGGACTCTTTTATTTTATTTCAAGGTTTATTTATTTATCTGAAAAGCAGAGTTCCAGGGAGAGATGGGAAAACAGAGATCTTCCATCCACTGCTTCATTTCCCAAATACCTACAACAGCCTGGGGCTGGGCCAGGCCAAAGCCAGTAGCCAAGAACTCTAGCCAGTTCTCCCACACAGGTGGCGGGAATTAAATACTGTGGCCATCATCAGCTGTTTCTTAGCAGGAAGCTGAATCAGAAACACAGTAGCTCTGTCATCTTGAATGTGTGGAGGCCCTTTGGGGAAAGGACCTCTAAAAGGCAGATATATCTGGAAGGCTATGGTGCAAGGCCGTTTTTGCTGCCTATAAAGGAACCCTCTAGAACCAAGGGGAACACATAGCACTTTTTAAATTGAAGGTGATTATGCTCAAGATGAAACTGAATTCTATTTGGGCAAGAGATGTGATTCCATGTACACAGCAAAGAACAACACAATAACTCTGGTGGCAAACTCAGCAAAACCAGAGTAATCTGGTAACTCACATTTATGGAAACCATGGCATGGTTCATGCCAAATTTCAAAGCAACCTTCCTGTGAAGGCCATTGGACGCATAATCCATGTGATGTTGTAGCCCTCAAAGATTTAAACTAGTAAAAAATAAAATGAAAATTTTTTTGAAAGGCAGAATTACAAAGAAAGGAGGAGAGACAGAGAAGATCTTCCATCCACTGATTTACTCCCCAAATGGTCCCAATGGCTGGGGCTGGGCCAGGCTGAAGCCAGGAGCCTGAGGCTTCATTCACATCTCCCACATGAGTGCAAGAGCCCAAGGACTTGGGCGGTCTTCCACTTCCCCAGGTGCATTAGCAGGGAGATGGATTGGAAGTGGAGCAGCTAGATCTCAAACTGGTGTCCATATGGGATACCCCATGTTACAGGTGAAGACTTAACCTGCTATACCACAACACAGGCCCCGTATTTGTTCTCTTGCAAGAAAGAAGGAGGGAAGGAAGGTAAGAAGGAAGGACAGAAAGAAGTAAAGAAAAGAAATGAAGCACCAAGTAGCTTTGACTCAAACCAGGTTCTCTTCTATGGTATGCAAGGGTCCCAAATTGCAGCTTAACCTGCTGTAGCACAACACCCACCCTAGTTTAGTTATTTCTAAAGGTTCTTGTAGGGCTTACAATAAGGTGACAATCTGACCATTCTAATATTTGTCAAAAGCCAATTCCTGCACCTATCTGTCTACAGCATTGTTGCTGGTCTGGGAGTAAGGGAAGTATATATCTAACACCATCTAAATTCCTTTTTCCTATTCCTAAGTAGTTAAATAGTATATTTGATGGGACTTTGCTGATAGCTCATACTATGTTGCTCTGATCATGGCCTGAAGTTTGCATTACATTTCTAGATATTACAAGTAATTGATTTGCTGGAGTAAATTGTTCCTTTCTGTCAGTTCTGAGAAGACAGCTATTTTTGTGCTCACTATATCCAAAGCATTCTAAGGCTATGTTTGTTCTTGACAAAGTAGAAATTAGAGATAGCTATTGAAAAGCTGAGAAGGTCCACTTTGACCTGAGTCTTTCAGGTAACAAGGTTTAACTTAACCTGGTAATGATTCCAGCATCTGCCACTTCTCACTCTCCTGGGGACATATGGGCATTATAAAGTTGCCCAGGGAAATGAATGAGACCTGGGGAAGAAATGCTTACTAGTTTGTAATTGCCCAAGATTTAGCTATTAATTTGACTCCAAAGAGAAAGCTATTACAAATCATTATTTTGTAAATTAGGAAGCTTTTTGATTGAATTCTTCTTATGTGATGCAAGAGAATGCATCTCAGCTAAAAGTGCTGAAGGATTAAAAGATACCAGAGTCAGGGCAGGCATTGTGGCACAGTGGGTTAAAGCCACTACTTGGAATGCTGGCATCCTAAATGGGCTCCAATTGCTCCATTTCCAATCCAGCTCTCTGCTAATGCACCTGGGAAAGCAGTGGACGATGGTCTAAGGAGTACTTGGGCCCCTACACCCACATGGGAGACCTGGAAGAAGCTCCTGGATCCTAACTTTGGTCTGGCCCAGTCTTGTCACTGCAGCCATTTGGGGAGTGAACCAGTGGGTGGAAAACCTCTCTTTCTCTCTTACCTCCTCTCTCTCTGCAACTCTGTCTTTCAAATAAATCTTTAAAAAAGAAAACATACCAAAGTCTTTTTTTTTTTTTTTTTGACAGGCAGAGTGGACAGTGAGAGAGAGAGAGACAAAGAGAAAGGTTTTCCTTTTGCCGTTGGTTCACCCTCCAATGGTCGCCACAGCCAAAGTCTTTTAATATAGGAACAACCATAACCTATAGATGGCAAAGTTCTTTAGTCCTCGGGATGGTTCTGGAAGAACCATTATGGTATTACAACATATAATGCATTTACAATGTCTGTATCCTACATTGTCATAGGGTGAACATTTCTGGGTTCTAAATTTGTTGTAGTAGTTGCTGTTATTATTATTATTGGTTTTTTATTTGAGAGACATTAATTATGGCTCCATGTTATGCCTTGTCCTCTTATCCATTGACAAATCTAAGATATTTTTCTAAAGTATTTACGCACTACCATGAAATAGAAGGCTTTATGGGAATAGGGGAACCACAACTATTGACTGCTTCTTTTTCTCAAGTGTTCATAAAATCCCAAATCCACCAATTGTTTGATCTGAATAAAAGCTTGTACATATTTTAAAATCATGTAAGCAGTATAAGCATACAGCCTTTGAAATAAGACAATATTTCTCTAAAACAAACCATTTTATAAAATCTATTTTGTACCTTCATTGTTTACCGAATATACATTCTTTACACATTTGTACAACTTTGTTTCAGCTTGTTTAACTTAAGAGTTAATTATGATATTTTCCATGTTGCTACATCGTCTTTAAAAATATGTACACTAAGTACACCATAGCCATTGCTTTAGTCACGGATGCTCAGTGAACATTTCTAGGCCTTGAACTAAACCTACTGAACAAAAAATACTGAGGTGAACTCAAGAACCTCTATTAAACAAGTTCTTCTTCTTTACCAAAGGTATTGACCCTGAGAATCAAGGACAGGAGGAGCTGTAGGAGTGCTTCTGATGCTGAATTGAAAAGTCATCATTTTCCACCATGGTAAGCAATGTTGCAATAAATACTCTTTTGAACATATGTTTTACCTTCTTTAGATAATTTCTTCACTTTTTATTGTGTCATATATTTTTACAAATACAGGCAGAATTTTTTTTTTACCTACTCTTGACTTTCTTATATCCTTTTCCTGAATTAGTTAACAAATATTTCCAATAATAAACATGATTTTAGCTACATTTTTTAAATATTTATTATTCATTATTTGATAGACAGAGTTACAGAGAGAGAGGTAGAGCCAGAGAGAGAGAGAGAGAGGTCTTCTATCCACTGGTTCACTCCCCAATTGGCCGCAACTGCCAGAGCTTAGCTGATCCAAAACCAGGAGCCAGCAGCTTCTTCTGGGTCTCCCATGTGAGTGGAGGGGCCCAAGGACTTGGGCCATCTTCTACTGCTTTCCCAGGCCATAGCAGAGAGCCGGATCAAAAGTGGAACAGCCAGGACTCGAACTGGTGCCCATATGGGATGCTGGCACTGCAGGCCAGGGCTTTAACCCACTGCGCCACAGCACTGGCCCCTAGCTACATTTTAAATTGTAGATGCTACATGGGCAACAATTTAAATTTGGGGAAGTAAACAAAGAAAGATCAGACTCTCCCATTCTCTACCTGGCTGACTAGTCAGATTGGAGCAGATGGCAGTGGCAGTGTGTGGTGGGACTGCAGCCATTCATGAAGAACTGATTGAGGAACTGATTGGTGGTCAAAGTACTAACTCATACAGGGAATGTTTTTTTTTTTTTTTGTAAAGATTTATTTATTTATTTGAAAGGCAGTTACAGAGAGGCAGATGCAGAGAGAGAGAAAGAGAGAGAGAGGTCTTCCATCCGCTGGTTCACTCCCCAAATGGCTGCAATGGCCAGAGCTGAGAGCTGATCCAAATCCAGGAGCCAGGAGCTTCTTCTGAGTCTCCCATGTGGGTGAAGGGGCCCAAGGACTTGGGCCGTCTTCTACTGCTTTCTCAGGCCATAGTAGAGAGCTGAATCAGAAGTGGAGCAGCCAGAACTCGAACTGGTGCCCATGTGGGATGCTGGCACTGCAGACGGCGGCTCTCCCCACTAAACCACAGCATCAGCTCCCGGAATGTTCTTTCTACTTAGAGAGCCATTTCATGTTCACCATCTCGTGAGATTGTGAGGAAGCCATGCTCAAGCTTGTCAAGCAGTTTGCCCAAAACTCCTCTTTGTTGTCTGAATGTGGTTTTCTACCTCACGGCGTACTCTCTCTATATTTATTTACTGGTGATATTTTCCAGAGAGCATTTATTATTTTATTCTAATTTTAATTTTAAAAATTGGACAACTACAGTCCCATCAGTTCAGTTAAAATAGAAAAGAAAACAGGTAATTAACAACAATTAGTTGCAAAATTCCACAAAGTTCCTACAGGTACTGTAGGAAAACAGAGTTGACAAGGCACAGCCCCAGGCTTTTAGACACTTAAAAATAGTTTTATTTGAAACACACACACACACACACACACACACACAGAGCGAGAGAGGGAGAAAGAGAGAGAGAGAGAGAGAGAGAGAGAGCGAGCTCCCATCCACTGATTCACTCCCCAAATGGACCCAATGGCCAGGGGGCTGGGCCAGGCCAAAGCCGGGAGCCTGGAACTCCATCTGGATCTTCCATGTGGGTGCAAGGGCCCACACACACTTGGGCCATCACTACTGCATTCCCAGGTGCATTAGTAGGGCACTGTATTGGAAGCAGAGTAGCCAGGACTGTAAACTGGTGCTCATATGGGATGCTGGCATTGCAAGTGGTCATGACATTAGCTCCCCTGGGGGCTATCATCTGGGCAATGTACAGAGCATGCTTAGAGCAAGAGAAGACCGGGGACTAGAAGAATTTGTGTGTTCTTCCTTTACTGTTGAGGTAAATGAGCCTGGGCATCATGGATTCCACACTTGAATTATTGCAGATACTCCTACTGTGCTGGTCTCTTGTCTGGGGCTTCAAGAGCAGGACATGGCTTCCTGTGCCCTTCTGTATTTGGTCCCCTGTGGTCATGCACTGCCATGTGTAGAGTGGGCATATATTAAATACATCTTGAACTCAATCTCTTCTAAATGGAATATGCTTCAGGATATTTTTCTTCATGTAACAGTATTTATTTAGTTTCTACTATGTGGCTGGCATTTTTCTAGGCACTCAAGAGATCAGGAAACAAACACAGAAAACTTTGTTCTTCCAGAATCAAAACAAAAAAGAATCCCTTTTTGATTCCTGGGATTTTGATACCAACATGGTCTATGCTGTAGGAGGGATGTTAAGATTGTCTCTACTTTCAGCTTCAGTTCTTCTGTACCTCATGTTGCTGAAGTAACACAATGATTTGTAATAAATGAAAAAATTTCCAGTACCTCCCTTTTACTTCTTTCTGTTAATCTTGACTCTGCATAAATCTGAGTTTCGTGTAGAATTTTTGAAATTGTAGGAAAGGGTCGTGGCAGAGACAGAGTGATGAAAATGCAGCAAATGTTTTATGTTAGTGAATGAGCCACGTGGGCAGAGCGTGGGGTTTGTGGAGCCATTAGGTGGAGAAAAGATCAGGGAGTTGGTTTGAGACCAGGGTTGAGGTCCTTGGGAGAAACCACTTAGATCTGGGGTAACTGAGAGTGATCTGAAGCTATTTGAGGAAGGTCCTATGGTAGTGGTGAGAAAGATGCAGCAGACAGGTTGAGACAAATTAGGAGCATCTTACACACTGTGGGTTATGAAATATGAGGCCCATAGCAGGACAGCAGGGATGAGACAAGGGGAAAGACACTGCAGAAGCAGAAACAACAGAGCTCCAAGGCTGATGGGATGAAAGAAAGAAGAGAATTCATTTTTCTCTTAAATGATACTTTTATAAGTCAGTTTTTAAAAAATTATTTATGTGAAAGGCAGAGAGAAACAGCAGGAAATCTCCCAGCAGAGGCCAGGGCAGGATGAAACCAGGAGCAAGGACCTCAATCCAGTTTTCCCACATGGGCAGTAGGGCCCCAGCTACTTGAGCCATCATCTGCCACCCCCTAGGACGTACATTAGTAGGAAGCTGGAGTCAGAAGCAGGGCTCCAATGTGGAATACAGGCATCATAAGTGACAGCTTAACTGCCAAATTCCTTCTCCAAGGAGAAAATTCTTGATGGGAATGAAGAGATTTCTGGGAGGTTTGTGGTGATTCGTCATTAAAAATGCAGGACAATAAGGAGGTTTTTGATTGATGGATACAAGTGGTATAATGAATGCAATCTGGACATTCTGTACCAATTATCTAGGACAACATACTTCACATCATTTATATCAAGTAATTACATTCAGTTCAACTCAACACATTTCTCATGTTCCTGCCACTTGCTAAGTGTTAGAGATTATATAAGGCAAGTAAGACAAACACTGCCTTAAATGGCTTCAATATGATAGACGAAGTAAATACAAATAGTAATAAAATGTAAAATAAGATGTTTCATAAGAGAGGTAAAGGAGGCATCAGGACCCAGAGAAGGGGAAGATGATATAGCTCTTTAAGGGCAAGCTGCAATGGTTAGAATAGGATAGGATAGAAAAACAACTTTCTAATTGAAAATATTTTACTCTAAATATACCTACTGAAATGACCAAATTCAGAAACATGTAACAAAAGTGAACTTGATATGCACTCAAGTATAGTGGATATACTATGAAATACCAAGTGAATTCCTTCGATGGGACAGTCTAAGATGTGTGAGTGAAAATCCAGGCCTATAAACATCTAAGGAAAAGGGATGACAGAGATGATTTTTAAGTTACTGTAGACTATACTTACAGACTGAAGCTGACATACTTTGGCAGACTCTTTATTCTACTCCTGAACTGATTGAAATGCCACAACCTGGGCCTTTGGGTGAGTTTCTAGGCAACTCAGCTAACAAGGGCAACTTCGTTAACTGCTGCAGAGAACCTTGTAAGCCCTTGGACAAACTTCCTTTGAAACTCCTGATTTTCCAGTATTACTTTCCTGAGTTCATCTGGTAAAAGCAGATCGACATTTTCTCCCAAATATCAGTTGAAATAGGTGATAATGAAGTTGTACCACACACTGATGTGATGTCTAACTCCTTTCATATGCATAGGTGTCTCTGGCAGTTTGTGCCTGGTTGAGTCAGGAATAGTGAGTCTTCTAACTTTTCCTTAAAATTTCAAAGGAGTCAAACACTCCAGCCTGAATGCCAATTATTATATCAGCTCCTGTTCTTTCTGAGCAGGCAAGTAAGTTTCAATCCATGTGCCTTCTTCTTTTCCCCATTCATTTTTTGTAGTCTCCCCATTTCTTTCCATAATAACAAGCTGTTGCCTGTCTTACCACTTCCTGTCTTTCTGTAGTATCAGGTTTGGAATCCTGTTCATGATGGTTCCACTGACTCTGTCTTGGTTGTGGACCATAAACTTTGTCTTACATTAATAATTGTGAACCTTTGTTTAATAATTACAAAACTGCCTTCCAATCTCACATTGATCATTAATTGCAGAGTGAGAAAGATCAGGAGATGTGGGTCTGTGTCCTCTTAACCACAGCTGGCCAGTCATTTTCACTGTGAGGGTTGTCTGATTACCAAACAGGAACACCTTGTACTATCCCCACATTCGTCTCAGGTGCAGAAGGGTTGTTGGAACCACCCAAGCAGACTTTCCAACCCTCTCAGCCAAAGCCCCTGCCCTATCCCACACAGGAAACTTAGAGGCAGATGCAGCTAAGGATTATACCCAAGCCTCTTGAATAGGAAGTGTTGATTTTAAGTATACTTTTAAATAAGCTCAACTCCAGCTATTTTCATAGAGAGTATGTCTAGTTAAAAAAAGACCAATTTTTGTGTTTTTATTTTATAAAAGTAACACAGATTCACTGTAGAAAATATGAAAATACTAAAATTTGAAGAAAATAACTCAAACTACCCATCATATCACAACTCACTGGTAAAGGCTTTATATTATTGTGTTTTCCTTTTTTCTTTTGTTTATAAAACACAATTTGGACAAACATACCTTAATACACATATACTCTTAATTTTTCACTTTAATTTTGCTTAACAAATCCTGTGTGTGTGTGTGTGTGTGTGTGAATCGCAAATCCTTTGCACTCTGGTTACCTCTGGAGTTATCCTGTTTCCCTCTGTTACACATTTACCTGACACAAGATCTTTGTGTCTGGTCTTCTAGGACATTTGGCTGCATTTCATTTATACAGCAAGTCCCTGGGGCTGGGGGGATTATGTTATTTTCCCAGTTCTAGTTAGAGTATCTTATGTTTTTGCTTTAACAGCCTAATGTGTAATTTGATTACTCTTATGCAAGGAAAAGTAGACCAGCAACAACCCTAGCTTGTTCCAGCAGTTGTGAGTTTCATTAAAGACTTGGGCCTCATGAAAGTATCTCAGGCATGGAAAGCCAAGACATTATGGCAAAAAATGACCTCAATGAAAGATCTCTGTGAGTGAGATCCCCGTGGAAATAAAAAGGCCATCAAAGAAGAAGGTACCTTTCTCTGAAAGGAGGAGAGAACTTCCACTTTGATTATGGCCTTGTCTAAATAAGATCAGAGTTTGTGAACTCAAGAAGCTTCCATAGCCTTGGCAGCTCATGACAAGAGCCTCAGGTGATTACTGACATCATAAATAAGACTGTCAACTGTTAAATCAACAACAGGAGTCAGTGTGCACCTGCTCCCCATGTAGGACCTCTGTCCTTAATGTGTTGTACTATGAGAATTAATAGTAAAACTAATCTTCAAACAGTACTTTATACTTTGTGTATCTGTGTGGGTGCAAACTGTTAAAATCTTCAGTCAGTATGAAGATGATCTTCTGTATATAAAGATAAGTAAAAATGAATCTTAATGAAGAATGGGATGGGAGAGGGAGTAGAAGATGGGATGGTTTGCAGGTGGGAAGGTGGTTATGGGGGGAAGAACTGCTATAATCCAAAAGTTGTACTTTTGAAATTTATATTTATAAAAGTTTTCTATTAAAAAAAAGGGTTGGGCCTAACATGGGGCCATTCCATTAAACATATGCATATAATGTCTGTACTGTCCTGGAAAGTGATAATTAGAGGATTAACAACATTTGGTCAAAACTCAGAATGATCAGTTGCTGCAACCATTCTTGTAAAGTCAATGGCCTGATGGCCTCTAGGGTTCAGGGTTGGCTGTGACTGTCAGTGGAGATTCGTGCATTCGAGGAATTGGAAATGAGGAGAGATAATTAGTCATCATTTCTCCCACATTTTGGGGGTAAGAGGGTATTTTTCTTCTGGACACTTCAGAGGAAGTCAGACCCAGAACCTCAGTTGTGTAATTGTTTCCAGAAATCATAAATGGACACTAGAATGGGCTCTTAAAAACATTGACTAGAAAGAGAGAAATAACATTCCCAGTGGGATTCAGTAAGCAAGGAGGGTCTATAATAAAAGGTAACTATTTGAAGATTCAGAAAATAAGACATTTTTGTTTCTGTCCCTTAAAGAACAGCTTGATTAGTAGAAACTGACTGTGGTGTCACCTACTGCCATTGCCAGATCAATATCCCAATTTGGTGCTTTCATATTTAATTTAGGCAGAAAAGTTTGTGTTTTGTAAAATCTTTTTTCTGGTTTTAATCATGTTTGTTTGATTGTATAGCCTTGGCTCAAAATTACTTTAACTTCTAACAGAGGGAGATGCTACAGTAGACCACAGTAAATATCAGTATTCTCTAAATTTGTAAACATTGTAAGTCCAAACACCTTGCAGAGGTTGTGACCCACTCCTTGACATACAGTTAACCACAGTGGGTTAGAGGATAAATGCATACGCTTTTTGGTGTGAAAGCACCTATAGCTATGGACTGCAGAGCCCTTTGTCTTAACTTTAGAGAAGAGTGCAACCTAAAAATCTGTAATAATAGCCAAGCTGATTGAACACGTCCAACATATTAGCTATTGTGTCCACCATTTTAATGTATCATATCATCTTCATCATGACCTTATGAGGCAGTTAGTGTGATAATTCCCATTTTGTAAACCACAAAGAGGTAAATGGCTCTTCCAAGGTCATGAAGCCAATAATGACAGAGCCAAAGCTTGAACTCCAGTCTGGCTGATGACAAACACATAGCCTAAGCTTTAAACTCTGTGTATTACTTGTTGGTAACTAGTTCTTATATCCTGGCAAATCAAAGGCTAGGCTCTTTTATCTTTTTCAGCTTTATTGATGACCTCATAAATCAACATTAATGAAGATTTCAAATAAAGGCTGTGAGCCTTCTGGTGCTCTTTTTTCTGCTTCCTTCTCAAATCAGGAGTCTGTCAACACAAAATTACAAAATCAATGTGACTTTTTGTTTGGGGGAGTGCATATTTTTCTGACATTTAAATAGTTACAAAATACTATAGAAATTTCACTTATACTTAAATTCTGGGTAAAATATTAGTGAATAGAATAAGGATCACATTAGAATTCCAGTGGAGTTTGAAATATTAGTAAATGGAATCCAGCAGGATGTTTCAGCATACAAGTTCTTTGCAGAAATATAAAATTAATTTTAAAATGAGATTAATATTATACAGTTAGCTATAAGAATGGATTAAGAAACCAATTTGATCATCCTCAATTTTGGTAAAGACATTTAATACAATTTAATATTCATTTTTGATAAAAGTTTTTACAAGTATCAATAATATCATTCACTGAAAAATATGTATAATTCAAAGCAAATACTGCTATCATCCTTAATAATAATGCATAATAACACTAATTTTCCTATGAAAATTAATTGAAAAAGACATATATGTCTTTCACTGTACCCTACAATGAACACAGTTCCAAAAATAGTGCTCAAAGCTGTTAGATTCAAGACAATCTGGTTCCTAGCACACAATAGAAATGGAATTATTTGTTGAATGAATCAATGAAAGACTGAAAAGGAGAGGTATGTATTGTGGAACAGAGGAGTCAAAGTTACCATTAAATGCAAGAAATAAAGTGTTTTCTAAGAGAATCAACTAAAAATGACGAAGTAATAGAAACACTCAGAATAATTGATATATTAAAAACACAAACTGGGATGGCAATATGGCATACTAGGCTAAGCTTCTGCCTGTGGCGTTGGCATCCCACATGGCCACCAGTTCATATCCCAGCTACTCCTCTTCTGATCCAGCTCTCTGCTTGTGGCCTGGGAAAGCAGTAGTGGAAGGCCAAAGTGCTTGGGCTCCTACACCCTTATGGGAGACCCAGAAGAAGCTCCTAACTTCTGGCTTCAGATCATCTCAGCTCCAGCCATTGCAGCCATTTGAGGAGTGAACCAGTGGATGGAAGACCTTTCTCTCTGTCTTTCCCTCTCTCTGTCTGTATTTCTACTTCTCAAATAAGTAAATACAAATCTGAAAAACAAACACAATCTACAAAGAGTGGTAGAAGGAAGGATTCCTTTTTTTTTTTTAAGACTTACTTATTTATTTGAAACACAGAATTACAGAAAGAGATAGAAAGAGAGAGGCCTTCCATCTGCTAGTTTACTCCCAAATGGCCACAATGGCTGAAGGTGGGCTATCAGAAGCCAGGATCCAGGAGTTTTGTCCGAGTATCCCATGTGGGCGCAAGAGCCCAAGCACTTGGGTCATCTTCTACTGCTTTCTCAGGTGCATTAACATGGAGCTGGATCAAAAGTGGACCAGCTGGCACCTATATGGGATGCCTGTGCCACAGGCAGAGGCTTAACCTGTTTTGCCATAGCACTGGCCCCAGGAAGGATTCCTTTTAAGCTAATCACAAAAATAACAATAACCAGAAATATACTTGCCCTACATGAAGAAAATCTTAGAATTTTGCTGAAAATACTAAAATGTACATACTCTTCCCTTAGCAATTGTCACAGCAGCAATTCTAAACCGATCTACACATTAATAAGGTGCTAACAAAAATGCAATAGGACATTTCAAAATTATCCAACTGATTAAACAGAGTTTGATATTAGTCAGTGATGGTGTGTGATGTGGAAACAGCACCCACTATGGGGCAAGGTAATTACATAAACACTCAAGCAAGCCATTTGGTAACTGGCACCTATCAAAAAAAAATTGACCAAAGTTTCACTTTAGGATATTTATCTTCTAGATATTTCACAAAGTGCATAATTAAGTATATAACAACACATGCATTCAATAAGGAAAGATATATGTGTACAATTTTCTTTATAGAATTGACTTACTTTGTTTATTAAGTAATAATGATCAGCACTTATTGCATTTCAATGAAAAAGAGATACTCAAGTTTGTCACATACACAGGACCTTATTTATTTCTGAGCACTTTTCCTGAAAAACAACCTGCAGGAAAGTTGTTTTATCTATTTATTTACTTTTGAAAACATCTAACAGAGTGGTTGTTTTATTTCAAAAGCACTCATTTGTTCTTTTCTTTAAAAATATTATTTATTTATTTGAGAGAGAAAGAGACAGATACAGACACAAAGAGTGTCCATCTGCTGGTTCACACTCCAAATACCTGCATCATTTGGGGTAGGCCAGGCTGAAGCCAGGAGTCTCCCATACAGGTGGCAGGAGCCCAACTATTTGAGCCATCTTCCACTTCCTCCTAGGCTGTGCATTATCAGACAGCTGGAATCAGGATCAAAATTGAGACTCCAACCAAGGTACCCTGATACAGGATGTAGGTGTCCCAAGCAACAGTGTAATTGGAGCCAAATGCCCACCCCTGTTTTCCTTTTTAAAGCTATATCTGAGCCCAGGTCTCTAGAGAGCAAGAACAAAATGCTAATACTTCATTTGGGTTGGTGATCATCCGAAGATTTGAGGAACAATAAAGAGAAAGTAGACAAGAAAAAGTATGAAGCAAGGCAGTGGTTCCTTATTGACTACTCTTTCACAACAAGGTACCTAATGCACATCTACACTATTTCAATTTCTTTCTTTCTTTCTTTCCTTCCTTCCTTCCTTCCTTCCTTCCTTCCTTCCTTCCTTCCTTCCTTCCTTCCTTCCCTCCTTCCCTCCTTCCCTCCTTCCCTCCTTCCCTCCTTCCCTCCTTCCCTCCTTCCCTCCTTCCTTTCTCTCTCTCTCTCTCTCAAGTTATTTGAGAGGTAGGGTTACAGACAGAGGGAGGGAGAGACAGAGAGAAAGGTCTTCCATCTGCTGGTTCACTCTCCAAATGGCTGCAAAGGAGCTAGGCTGATCCAAAGCCAGGAGCCCCACAGGTGCAGGGGCCAAAGCACTTGAACCATCTTCCACTGCTTTCCCAGGCCATAACAGAAAGCTGGATCAGAAGAGGAGCAGCCAGGACTATAACTGGCACTCATTTGGGATGCTGGTGCCACAGGCAAAGGCTTAGCCTACTACAGCACAGGGATAAGGTTTTAAAGGGATAATAAGGGGCCTGAATTCAAGTACAGGCTCTATTCTTGATTCCAGCTTCCTGCAAATTGTACTCTGGGAGGCGGCAGGTGATGGCTCAAGTAGTTGGGTCTCTGCCTACCATGGGAGAGACCTGGTTTGAGTTACTGTCTCCTGGCTTCAGCCTGACACAGTCCCAGCTTTTGTGGGTATTTGGGGGGTGAATAATGGATGGAAGATTCTCTCTCTCTCTCTCTCTCTCTCTCTCTCTCTCTCTCTCTTTCTGTCTCTCTGCCTTTCAAATAAAATCAAATAATATAAAGGGAAAATAAGGAAACATGGAGGAGGTTGAGAGGAGATTCAGTAGTATCAAGGAAGTGAGAAATTATAAAAAAGTGGGAAAGGGAGACTATCCATGTGGCACTCATCTGGGTTTGCTTACTGGTGCTTATCAGAGTTAAA
This sequence comes from Sylvilagus floridanus, assembly GCA_949820135.1. NCBI lineage: Eukaryota > Metazoa > Chordata > Mammalia > Lagomorpha > Leporidae > Sylvilagus > Sylvilagus floridanus. The sequence goes on along the minus strand of OX463227.1, from coordinate 111,687,213 downwards.
ATCCCACTCTCCTACAGAGACTGGGACACAGGAACTCTGTCATTAGGTATTGGCTAGAACAAACAGTGAATTCTTTTGGCAACCTTGGGAAGACATTTTGAGGAGAGCTAGCTTTATTATAGGGATGCAGCCTTGAGCTGCTAGAAACTATGCCAGTGTTTGTTTAAATCTTTTTATAGGTCAAGACTGGGGAGTAGTCAAGAAGAGGACTCACAGGAGCCTGACTAAAGTTTGGTTAAGGAAGGAATTTGGGTAATAGGTCAAGAAAATCAGGGACAAGTGGGGAAATGTCCACTATGATCTCAATACAAGGTTTTGAAAAAAGGAGTGGAATGCTATGGGGAAACAAGAAGGGGGAGAGTTTTAATTACATTCCATGCTGAAAAGACTGCCAAATTCCAGCCTCCAAAACTAAGTGTATTGTCTTTACTGTGCGTTGCTAAAATCTAAACCAGAAAACTATTTACTTCATGCATATCTGGACCCTCAGGATGAAAATTAATGTTGAGAGCTGGATTTTTTAAAAAAAGGTATATTTATGTATTTGAAAGGCAGAGTTACAGAGAGGCAGAGGCAGAGGCAGAGACAGAGAGAGAGAGAGAGAGAGAGAGAGAGCAAAGTCTTCCATCCTCTGGTTCACTTCCCCATATGGCCGCAATAGATGAAACTGGGCTGATCCAAAGTCAGGAGCCAGGAGCTTTATCAAGGTCTCCCATGTGGGTGCAAGGGCACAAGGACTTGGGCCATCCTTCTTCTACTGCTTTCCCAGGCCATAGCAGAGAGCTGATCAGAAGTGGAGCAGCCAGGTCTTGAACTGGCACCCATATAGGATGCTGGCACTTCAGCCCAGGGTGTTAACCCGTTGCACCACAGCACCGTCCCCAAGAGCTGGATTTTAGTTTAAGTATCTTTTTTTTTTTTTTTTGACAGGCAGAGTGGACAGTGAGAGAGAGAGAGAGACAGAGAGAAAGGTCTTCCTTTGCCGTTGGTTCACCCTCCAATGGCCACCGCGGCGGGCGCGCTGCGGCCGGCACACCACACTGATCCGATGGCAGGAACCAGGTGCTTCTCCTGGTCTCCCATGTGGGTGCAGGCCCCAAGCACTTGGGCCATCCTCCACTGGACTCCCGGGCCACAGCAGAGAGCTGGCCTGGAAGAGAGGCAACCGGGACAGAATCCGGTGCCCCGACTGGGACTAGAACCTGAGGTGCCAGTGCCACAGGCAGAGGATTAGCCTATTAAGCCCCAGCGCTGCCCCAGTTTAAGTATCTTGCATATTATTGACTAGTTCCCAAAGAAGAGAAGAAATGGTAATATGGACTGGTTTATCTTTAAGGACTAAAGGAACGTAATCCTCTCTTTTAAATATCTAGATTTATCATTTAAAAATAGTTAAATTTATTCTGCTAGCCTTTATTTGCATTTTGGAAATGTACAATGTATCCTCCAACTGAGGTTGGTAATTTGATTGATTTTACGTCATTTTCTGGTCTGCTGTGGTTTATGACTAGTGACATGGTGTCTCTATTTTTCCATATGATGTTCATGGTAACACCCTCCATGGCCCAAAATGCTTAACGATGGAGTGGGTGCATTTAGGATAGATCTTTAAACTTAGTGTACTCTTTTTGAACTTGTTAGGATAGAAGGGCTAGTGAATGCATGATGTGGTTGTTTACAGGATATGTTTCTCTTTTTAAATCAAAATATAATCGAAGCAGTGAAACATGCAGATCCTAAATGTAGACTTATTTTTACAAATGCATATATCCATATACCTCATACCAATATCAAGATATCGACATATTTTCATTAACCAGAGTGTTTCCTTACATCCAGGCACTTCTAGAAGCAACTACGGTTCTGAGTTCACCATAAATTTGGTGGGGTTTGTTTGTGCTACATAACTTTATATACCTAGTACTCTTTCGTATCTCACTACTTTCATTCAGTACAATATTTTTAAGAGGTTTATTTATTTTTTTGAGAGGCAGAGTTACAGACAGAGAGAGGAAGAGACAGAGAGAGATCATGCATTTGCTAGTTCACTCCCCAGATGGCAGCAATGGCCAGGGCCGGGGCAGGCTGAAGCCAGGAGCCGGGAGCCGGGAGCCCAGAGCTTCTGAGTCTCCCATGTGTGTGCCGAGACCCAAGCATTCAGGTTATCTTCCACTGCCTTCCCTGGCCATTAGCAGAGATCTGGACCAGAACAGGAGCAACTAGGACAGGAAATGGTGCCCATATAAGATGCTGGTGCCACAGGCAGAGGCTTAACCTACTACACCACAGGCAGAGGCTTAACCTACTATGCTACAGCACTGCCCTTCAGTAGTTTTTGAGATTAATTCATATTTTTGCCTGTGCCTCTAGTTTGTCTCTTTTTATTGTTGAGTTTGCATTTCACTGTATGACTATACTATATTTTGGTGTTTTTTTTCTTGTTTTTTTTTTTTTTTGCCTGATTTATGGACACATAAGCTATTTCCAATTTGGGGTTATTATGATTAAAGGAACTATGAGCATTCTTATACAACATCCTTTGTGGACTAATGTTTTAATTTCTTTTATATAGGTACCAGAATTTGAATTGCTGAGTCATAGGATAGACGTGTGTTTAATTCTATAGGAAAATGTCAAGCAGTTTTCTAAAGCGGTTATACCATTTTACCTTCCTGCTGTGATGAAAGTTCTGTTTGTGTCTCATCCTGGCTAACATTTGGTGTTTTTAAATCTTTTAAATATTAGTAATTCTGGTGAGTTTCCAAGGACATCTTAATGTAGTTTTAATTTGGGCCTCCCTAACAACTGATTAATGATCTTGAATACTTCTCATGTGTTCATTGGACATTCATATATCTTCTTTTTGAAGCATTTGTTCAAGTCTTGCCAGTTGTAGAAACTGAATTGTTTTTTATGAATGCATTATAGAAGTTTAAAAATATTAATATTCTGATTAAAAGTCCTTTTCAGATTGCTATGTTGTTTATACTTTCTCTTGGACGTTGGCTTGTTTCAATCAGGTCTTCCATTGCTGGTTCACTCCCCAGTTGGCTGTAATGGCCGGAGCTGCGCTGATCTGAAGCCAGGAGCCAGGAGCTTCTTCTGGGTTTCCCACGTGGGTGCACGGACCCAAGGGTTTGGGCCATCTTTCCCTGCTTTCCAAGGCCATAGTAGAGATCTGGATCGGAAGTGGAGCAGCTGGGACTCAAACCATATGGGATCCGGCACTGCAGGAGTGGCTTTACCCACTATGCCACAGCGCTGGCCCCTTCCAGAAGCTTTTAAAAATTGTTCATTCATTTATTATTTCTTCCTCTTTTTTTTTTTTGACAGGCAGAGTGGACAGTGAGAGAGAGAGACAGAGAGAAAGGTCTTCCTTTGCCGTTGGTTCACCCTCCAATGGCTGCCGCGGACAGCGCGCTGCGGCCGGCGCACCGCGCTCATCCGATGGCAGGAGCCAGGTGCTAGGTGCTTTATCCTGGTCTCCCATGGGGTGCAGGGCCCAAGCACTTGGGCCATCCTCCACTGCACTCCTGGGCCACAGCAGAGGGCTGGCCTGGAAGAGGGGCAACCGGGACAGAATCCGGCGCCCTGACCGGGCGGCCACTTTACTTATCTCTTAGTGTAGTAAAATATGTAATGCTAAACGAGTTAAGATCCAGATCAAGTGATTAAAATTTGCCTTCTGTTACCAATAGCTTATCTTCGTTCTCTTACTGGATTGACATGTCACTTGAAACAGCTGAGCAATTAAAAGCATTTCCCATATTTGATCAGTCCTTATATTAAAATAATGGCTAAATTGGACATTATACAAAAAAAACATTGCTTAACTAGTGCACTAGTAACATGGTCACTTTTTGTTTATGATTTTTTATTTTATGATAACTTTTCAAAAGGAAAAAAATCATAAAGACAATTGGGAAAAATGTTTTTTCAACCTCAATAATTTTCTGTAATCTAACATCAGTCTTTGAAACTTGTAGATAACACAATTTTTCTACCTGAAACCCTAGCACAGTTTGGCCATTATATTTTCCATTGTTGAAGCGGCCACTTTACTTATCTCTTAGTGTAGTAAAATATGTAATGCTAAACGAGTTAAGATCCAGATCAAGTGATTAAAATTTGCCTTCTGTTACCAATAGCTTATCTTCGTTCTCTTACTGGATTGACATGTCACTTGAAACAGCTGAGCAATTAAAAGCATTTCCCATATTTGATCAGTCCTTATATTAAAATAATGGCTAAATTGGACATTATACAAAAAAAACATTGCTTAACTCGTTAAAGTTTATTTCTATCTCATACATCAGATTCAAAGTGGTGTTTCCGATCAATGGCTCTCTTCCATGTATTCGGGGATTCAGATTCTTTCTGCTTTGTCATCCTGACAGTTCCAAGGTACTGTCTTCATGTGCATAGTACAAGTTGGTTGTGAACAATTCTGTGAACTAGCCCATGAGAAGAGGTAGCACAGAGAAGTACACGCTAATTACCTTAAAGTCCAGTTCTAAAAGGGACACACATCACTTCTAGGGCACAGTAGCCGCAGGTGAATCTGGGAAACAAGTCTAGCTGAACAACTATGTTCCACTCACAATTTTTTAAAATATTTATTTATTTAGGGGCCAGCACTGTGGTGCACTTGGTTAATCCTCCACCTGTGGCGCCAGCATCCCATATGGGTGCTGGGTTCTAGTCCCGGTTACTCCTCTTCCAGTCCAGTTCTCTGCTGTGGCCCGGGAGGGCAGTGGAGGATGGCCCAAGTGCTTGGGCCCCTGCACCCGCGTGGGAAACCAGAAAGTAGCACCTGGCTCCTGTTCGAATCGCCAGGTTCTAGTCCTGGTTGCTCCTCTTCCAGTCCAGCTCTCTGCTGTGGCCTGGGAAAACAGTGGAGGATGGCCCAAGTGCTTGGGCCCTGCACCCTCATGGAAGACCAGGAGGAGGAACCTGGCTCCTGGCTTTGGAATGGTGTAGCTCCGGCCATGGTGGCCATTTGGGGGGTGAACCAATGGAAGGAAGACCTTTCTCTCTGTCTCTCTTTCTCATGAACTCTATCTGTCAAATAAATACATATTTTAAAAAAGATTTATTTCTTTATTTTTATTTGAAAGAGTTACACAGAAAGAGAGAGAGAGAGAGAGAGAGAGAGAGAGAGAAAGGTCAGTCTTCCATCCTCTGGTTCACTCCTGTTACAAGACAGTGCTGGCCCCCCAGTCACAACTGATCACAATGGAAGAGGAGGAGAATGAAGGTGAGTAGATAATTATCAGATTGTACTGTATTATCTAAGCACTTTGAAAGTTCAGCAGAGATTTTTAAAGGGCAATTTAGAATCTGCTTGGAATTCGAATTTGCAGTAATCCTAAATATGAATAATGAGATGTTATATTTATATATATGTCTCTCTCTCTATATATATATGTCTTTTCCATGTAGCTTATTCAAAATGCAGGCATATGTTATCTAAGTAAAATAGATCTTTAAAAAGAATTTTGAAAAAAAAAGAATTTTGAAATACAAACTTCAGAACACGAATAATATTTGCGGTATATATTAAGAAAGAACAACAAATGAGAGAAAAGAAAAAAGAAAAGAGAACAAAGACTTTCAGATTGTTCACAGATTATATTAGATTATATCATAGCAGTCTTCAATAACATTGGTATGCCATAGTATCAATTAAGGCCTCCTCAAATTCACCTTAGTGAATATATGTCAAGAATCCAAAAGCCCACTTAATGTTTGAAACATATCTTTGTTCTTATACAAAAATTTTGAAATCTGTGCATATTTGCTAATGTACTTTTTTTTAAAAAAAGATTTATTTATTTGAAAGCCAGAGAGGGATACACACACACACACACAGAGAGAGAGAGAGAGAGAGAGAGAGAGAGAATCTTCTACCCACTGGTTCACTTCTCAAATGGCTGCAACGGCCGGAGCTGGGCCGGTCCAAAGCCAGGAGCCAGAAGCTTTTTCCAGGTCTTGCACATGGGTGCAGGGGCCCATGAACTTGAGCCATCCTCTCTGGTTTTCAGGCCATTAGTAGGGAGCTGGGTCAGAAGTGGAGCAGTGGGGACTTGAGCAGTGCCCATTTGGGATGCCAGCGTCACAGGTGGCAGCTTTACCTGCTAGGCCACCACACTGGCCCCTCAGATGCACTTTCTGTGAACATTTTGAAGAGCCCTCATATACATGGATGTCAAATTTTTTGTGCCAAAATAAACACCTTTTAATTCCATTTTCTACAAAATTTTGAAGTACCCTCATCTTGTTAAATGTAACTATATCTTTCCTGTTTCCATTTATATATTGTGTAATTCCTCACTCATTCACTCCTCATCCTTCCCCTGACTTTTACCATCAGTAATAGTGTTCTTCCAACTCTCCAGCTTTTTCTCCTGGTATACCATCTTAGCCCCAGTTTTTACCCAAAAACTATATTGTTTTAAGCCCCAGTAGACTGACATAACCATGACTGTGTGACCAGGTTCTAGTTAGTATCTGAAAAAAATGATAAATTCTTTTTTTTTTTTTTTAAATGAGTTTAATGGAAATTTGAAGTAAAGCATTCATGAAATTGTTACATTTTCATGCAAAGATGATTAAAATGCTGTTGTATTACTTCATTTCCAAAAAGCAGCTGGAATAAAACTCATAATACTCTTCTTCCAGGAGAGTTTTGAGAGAAAAATGTGGCAATTCATCTGTGATGATTTAGTCACCAAGTTTCACCATCTTTAATATGCTGCCCTATCTTGGTTTTAAGCTACTATTCACTACCGATAAAGATGGCAATGAAACAATGGAAAAGACAAGTTTATGTGGATTCAGATAGTTGTTGACTGTGAACTGTTACATCATAGACTAATGGGATCATAGTCCTGTTCAGATGCTAGGTAATAAAATCTGTAATAAGATGAAATATCATAGTTTATTTTACAAATATGTTTGAATGCTCCTTAATTTTTTCATTCGATTTCATGTGCTAAATTGCTGCTACCCTTCAGAGCATGAACTGAGCAAGAATTTACATTTATTGTATTATTTACATAATATTTCTGACTTCAAATTCTTTATTTGTAAATTGCCTTAGGATCCAGGAGGAAGTTATTTTCCCCATGTACTAAGATAATAATCTTATATGTCAATGAAATCATACAGTAGGATTGATGACAAAGGATTTTAATGGAAATTAAATTCCTTTGATAATCAAAAGTTTTTTATTTAAAGGTTTATTTTCTTTTTTTTTATATACAGAAGATCAGTTTACTATATATTAAGTAAAGATTTCAACAGTTTGCCCTCACATAGCAACACAAAGTGAAAAATACTGTTGGAGTACTAGTTATAGTATTAATTCACAATGTATAGCACATTAAGGACAGAGATCCTACATGATATATTTTTTTAAAAAATTGATTAATTTTCTAGGCAATTTCCAATTTAACACCAAGATTTTTTTTTTCATTTTTAATTATCTATATACAGAAGATAGATTCAGTATATACTAAGTAAAGATTTCATCAGTTTGCACCCACACAGAAACACAAAGTGTAAAATACTGTTTCAGTGCTAGTTATAGCATTACTTCACATTGGACAACACATTAAGGACAGATCCCACATGAGACGTAAGTACACAGTGACTCCTGAAGTTGATTTAACAATTTGACACTCTTGTTTATGGTCTCAGTAATCTCCCTAGGCTCTAGTCATGAGTTGCCAAGGCTATGGAAGCCTTTAGGGTTCGCTGACTTCAGTCTTATTCTGACAGGGTCATAGTCAAAGTGGAGGTTCTCTCCTCCCTTCAGAGAAAGGTACCTCCTTCTTTGATGGCCCCATTCGTTCCACTGGGATCTCACTCACAGAGATCTTTCATTTAGGTCTTCTTTTTTTTCCAGACTGTCTTGGCTTTCCATGCCTATAATATTTTCATGGGCTCTTGAGCCAGATCTGAATGCCGTAAGGGCTGATTCTGAGGCCAGAGTGCTATTTAGGACATCTGCCATTCTATGAGTCTGCTGTGTATCTCGCTTCCCATGTTGGATCATTCTCTCCCTTTTTGATTCTATCAGTTAGTATTAGCAGACACTAGTCTTGTTTGTGTCATCCCTTTGACTCTTAGACCTATCAGTGTGATCAATTGTGAACTGAAATTGATCACTTGGACTAGTGAGATGGCCATGGTACATGCCACCTTGATGGGATTGTATTGGAATTCCCTGGCACAATTCTAACTCCATCATTTGGGGCAGTTCCGATTGAGCATGTCCCAAATTGTACATCTCCTCCCTCTCTTATTCCCACTCTTATATTTCACAGGGATCACTTTTCAGTTAAAATTTAAACACCTAAGAATAATTGTTTGTTAATTACAGAGTTCAACCAATAGTACTAGAATAAAAAAATTACTAAAATGGATAAAGTATTACATTGTACAACAACAGTCAGCACAAGAGCTGATCAAATTACTGTTTCTCATAGTGTCCATTTCACTTCAATAGGTTTCACCTTTGGTGCTCAATTAGTTGTCACCGATCAGGAGAACATATATTTGTCCCTTTGGGACTGGCTTAATTCACTCAGAATGATGTTTTCCAGATTCCTCCATCTTATTGCAAATGACTGGATTTCATTGTTTTTGACTGCTGTATAGTATTCTATAGAGTACATGTCCCATAATTTCTTTATCCAAATGTATGCTTTGAATTCCCTGTGATCTTTTGCTGTGAGGTTCCCTTCGTTTACCTTCTTTCATGTTGATGGCCGTGTTTCTGTGTTTCTGTGTGTAACACATCTTTAAGTATCTTTTGCAGGGCTGGACGAGTGGCAACAAATTCTTTCAATTTTTGTTTGTTATGAAAGGTCTTTATTTCACCTTCATTCACAAATGAGAGCTTGGCAGGATATAATATTCTGGGCTGGCAGTTTTTCTGTCTAAGTACCTGGGCTATGTCTCGCCATTCCCTTCTAGCTTGTAGGGTTTCTGATGAGAAGTCTGCTGTGAGTCTAATTGGAGATCCTCTGAGTGTAATTTGACGTTTCTCTCTTGCGCATTTTAGGATCTTTTCTTTCTGTTTCACTGTGGTGAGTTTAATTACAATGTGTCGTGGTGAGGACCTCTTTTGGTCATGTTTACTAGGGGTTCTATGTGCTTCCTGTACTAGGATGTCTCTGTCCTTCTCCAAAACTGGGAAATTTTCTGCTATTATCTCACTAAAAAGGCCTTCTAATCCTTTCTCCCTCTCCATGCCTTCAGGAACTCCTAGAACTCGAATGTTGGGTTTTTTAATAGTATCCTGTAGGTTCCCAACAATATTTTTTAGATTTCTAATTTCCTCTTCTTTTCTTTGGTTTGACTGTATAGTTTCCTGTGCTCTGTCTTCTAAGTCCGATATTCTCTCTTCTGCCTCACCCATTCTGTTTGTAAGGCTCTCTAATGTGTTTTTCATTTGATCTATTGAATTCTTCACTTCATTATGATTTCTCGTCACTATCACAGTTTCATGTTCTACTAGTTGTTTCATTTCAGCTTGATTCCTCCTTAATATTTCATTTTCACGAGAGAGATTTTCTACCTTGTACATTAAGGATTTCTGTAGTTCAAGAATTTGTTTTTGAGTACTTCTTAGTGTTCTTATCAATTTTTTGAGATCTGCTTCTTGCATCTCTTCTATCTCATCATCTTCGTAATCTTGAATTGGGGTGTCTTTTTCATTTGGGGATGCCATAGTGTCTTCCTTGTTCTTATTACCTCGGTTTTTGCGTTTGTTGTTTGGCATATTGGTTTCTTCACTGTGGTGTTTTTTTCTTGTTATACTATGACTCTAGATTAAGTGGACTGTCTGCTTTTGATGGAGCCTTAGAGGCTTGAGATGGGTGTGGCCTGATAGCTCTGTTTGGTTCCTCAGGGTTGAGGGTGTGTCAAAGGAGACACTCCCAGGTTAGGCGTGGTAAATCTCTCTCTGTTACTTTTTTTTTTTTTTTTTTTGGTTCAAAAGGGAAGTAATTCCACACAGCTGAATGGAATTGGGGGTGGTTAGCAGGCGAATGATATACCCACAGGAGCCAGAGATTGGAAGCTCTTTCCCAAGGACCAGAGAGGGAATCTTTGCGGCCCTTTGTGTGGGCTGAGATTCTCCTGTAGTCTCCCACTGGGCTGCCAAGGCTACTGAACTGTAGCGTCTCTGGAGAGTACTCACATGAATTCGTGATTTCCGTGAGTTCTCTCCCCCACCGTCTCTTTTTTCACAGTCTCAGTTCATTAGCACCACACATTCATTAGGTTCTAATCTCCTGTTATTTCACCCCTCCCACCCAGAGTCAGGTTTTTCTGCTAGGCTCAGGGCCGGTGCCGACCCGAGGTCGCCCTGCTTATGACGTATTCCAAAATGGCGCCTGCTCTTTGTCTTGCTCACCTTTGAGAGGTGAGCGGAGAGAGAGAAGCTCGTGTCCGTATGGGTCACGTTTTTTTTTCCCTCTCTCTCTCTCTCTTCTAGTTAGCCTGGTGAACTTTTCCCCGCAGGGTTTCAAGCCTTGTTCGCTCTAGGCTCCCTTTTCAGCTTCCCTGCTGGTAATTCGGGCTATTGATGTTCTGCTCACCTCGCGTTCCAGTGCTGGTGTGTTGAATCTGCTGCTGGTGTCCCAAACTGCGGGCTCCCACGCTCTCCACGCAGGTCCACTGTGAATCTCCAGTTCCGGAAGGGTTTTCTCTGCTGTATTTTCCCCTACTCTTCCTTGAACCTGCAGTATCTCCACTTTTATTAAACTGTCTCCCCCCAGACTATCGGTGTGCTCCCTTCCTATTCCGCCATCTTGCCGCTCTCCAAAAATGATAAATTCTTACTAAATACTTACTCAATAAAGAAATAATTGAGGGTATGTCATTGCAAAAATTAAAAGAAAAACAAGAAGAGAAGGAGGAGGAGGATGGGAGAGAAGGAGAGATGGTAGCAAGTATCATGTTCTTAAAACTGTATATGTGAAATACGTGAAATCTGTTCCCTTTATATAAATAAATAAAGCATTTTAAAAGTGAAATAAAAGAGAAAAACAAAATCTAAAATATGTAATTCTTTCCTTAATTTATCTCTTGAAGTTCAAATCTCATAAATGGTTTCTTATCAGGGTTTGGTTGAAGCCAGAGATTATTAAAATGTATTTTATTTGAACCTAGGTATACTTTATTGTTTAGCATAACTCTGCATATAAGTGGGTATATGTGCTTTCCTTATCATGTAATACTAATTTAGGAATAGTAAATAAGTCAAGATTATGTATATGAATAGTTTGAAGATACACTTTTAGAAAGAGAGCAAAGTGGGGAAATGAATAATTAACCCTTAATTCTAGGATTCATTAATAGTAGCCATTCAAGATAACATCTTTGAAGAACTTTCTCTGCAATACCAGGTTCTGCCATTTATCTCATTCTTGATACTTTTTAAAATTTTTAACTTTTTTTAATTGGAGCGGGGAGAGGAAAACTCTGATCCTGCTGGTTCATTCCCCAAATACCCACAGTGACCGGAGCTAGCCTGGGACTACAGCCAAAAGCCAGGAACACAACTCGGGTCTCCCACATGGGTGATAGGAACACAATCATTGGAGCCAACACTGCTGTCTTCCAGGCTGTGCATTGGCAGGTGACTGGCATCAGGAACTAGAACTGGGAATTGATGCCAGGCACTGTGGTATTGGACACAGCTGTCTTAACCACTAGGCTGAACAAAATGCTCTCCTTGATACATCTTATCTCAGAAGACATCCCTTTGTCAGACTTTCTCAAGGCAATCTAGACAGACAAATCACACTCTGAATTCCTCTACTCTAGTACACATCCATCTGGGTACAAACAAACTCAAGTTAATATGAATGCCAAGGAGAACATATAATGGGGAAGAAGGAAGTTTCAAAATGAAGATAAAAGACAACTGATGTCTCCTATCCTCAGTCTTTACATTTCCCAGTCTTTACATGCCCATGGTTTTAATACCATTCAATATTGGCAACTCCCATCTCTCAGACCAGCTCCCTCTGATTCCTCAGACTCAACATATCTACAACAGAGTTCACCATTTTGCACCCCACAAATCCCCCTGAGAAGTGCGCCTCTTCCTGTATTTCAATCTCCCTAGTCACCAAAGATATTATTGATCCAACATTGGTCTCTTTCTTAGCTCCAATAATAAAAGTCTGCTGAGTTGATCTCTAACATTTCTCCTTGTCTTCTTTTATGTTTCCTCTGCATTAATTCAGGATTTTATAATATAGTAGCAATACTTTGACCACTGGCATGCGTGCTTGGCTCTAACACTTTCCATTGTATTCATCCATTCAAAACAAGCCTATTTGATGCTTACTGGGTACCAAGAAGTACTAGAGATATCAGGAGCATATAGCCCTGAGCTTCAAAGGGCTTGCAGTTTAATGCAGTTAAACATACAAGTAAATTATTGGAAAATAATTTGATAATTATAGTGATTGAAATACACCAGAGGATTATGGCAGCATTGAAAAGGGCACAGAACCCAATTTGGGTAGGGTGTGTGTGTGTGTGTGTGATCAGATTAGAGAAGACTTCCTGTAAAATGATTACTTGGCTGGCATTTGAAGGAGGCACACGTGGGTGAAGTCTGAAGATTGATAAGAGGTCAGATGACATTTCAGGCTGAGGAACAATTCTAGCAAAAGGAAATACCAGGAAACAACATGTTATATGGAAAGATACAAAAATATTTTTCATTGCTGACATATAAATTGCCTGAGAGTTGAGACTGCATATGTAGGCAAAGGCCTGTCATGTACCTAGCCAAGGAGTTTAAATTAAATCTAGAAAGTAAAGGGATAGAGGAACATGGATACATTATCACTTTAGGTACATTATTTTGATACCAACGTGGGCAATGGATTTGTGGTGATATTTACTGTAGTAGAAAACTTAAACTAAGACAGAGATAGACATGGAGTTGGGAAACACATAGGCAACAAAGCTATCAGGACCTGGCAAATGACTTGTCCAATTTAAGGAAGAGGGCTGAAAGAGGGTGATTTACAGGTTTGTAAATTTGGTGTATGGAGATGCTGTCTTAGAACTGGAGAATACAAGAAGAGGTGTAGATTTGGTTGAGAAAATGATGAAGCCATGTTTGGATGAACATCAGATGGTACTGGGATGTCCAGCAGGCAGCTGGACATAAATATCGGGAAAGGAAAGACCTGATCCCAGGTATCCCTGCAGTTTTCATCAGTTTCTTGCATCTGCTTGTCCCTCTAAGGTGCCCAGGGTTGAGTAAGTATAGTCTTTAGCAGATAGATGCACAGTGAAGGAGATACCAATCTCCTGCAAGCCCTTCTATGGGGTCAAAGCCTGGCACCATAATTCTTGTCCCTCAGTTTATTCTTGCAAGAATAGGAGATCTGTTGGCTAATTAAGAGAGAGTTTCCATGATCCTGGTAGTTCTGATCCTAGCAAGAGTGAGTTAGTAATTTCAAAACCTCCTTTTACATAACAAACCTATTTCTAATGCTTTTTCCCCTGCTGACTTGTTTATTCTAATTTATCCTGCCTCTTTGGAGGATGAGTGGAGTGGCCGTAAAATGAAGACAATTTTCCCTTTGATTGAAGGGAGAGATTGAGATGATAGAGAGAGATGTAGGGGAATCAGTTCAGAGGTCATAGATTCTCAAACTGTTTTTTAAAAAGATTTGTTTATTTATTTGAAAAAGTGTCAGAGAGAGGGAGACACACACACACACACACACACACACACACACACAATCTTTCATCCATTGATTCACTCCTAAAACATCTGCAATAGCTGGGGCTGTGCCAGACCAAAGCCAGGAGCCAGGAGCCAAGAACTCAATATGGGTCTCCCAAGATGCCAGCTCCCAAAGTCTTATTTAAGTCTTTTTAAAATAAAGTTCAAGCATATGTAAAGGGGCAGAAATTAGTGTAGTGATGAACTCTTCCTCATCATCTAGACTCATTAACTGTCAGATAATGAGAGGCCTTACTTCTTGTAAAACTTCTCTATTCACTCCTAATTTGGATGATTTTATAGAAAATTTGAAGAATTGAATCATCTTAGCCTTGATTGCTGTAATATGCACCTTTACAAAATTCTTGTCAATACAATATCTTTACCATACCTAAAAGAATAAATAAAATTCCTAATCCTGGGGCTGGCACTATGGCGCTATGGGTTAAGCTGTCATCTGCAGTGCCAGCATCCCATATGGGTGTTGGTTCCAGTCTTGCCTGTTCCACTTCCATCCAGCTCCCTGCTAATGTGCCTGGGATAGCAGTAGAAGATGACCCAAGTCCTTGGGCCCCTGCACCCATGTGGGAGACCTGAAAGAAGCTCCTGGCTCTTGGCTTCAGCCTGGCCCAGACCTGACTGTTATAGCCATTTGGGGAGTGAACCAGCAGATGGAAGATATCTTTCTCTCATTCTAATTTGTAAATAAATCTTTAATAAATAAAATTCCTAATTCTATTAAATATTCAATGAGTTGTCAAGTTTAAGAGGCTGAGGCATGAGCAGAGAGAGAGACAGGCAGGCAGTCAGATTTCCTTCACTATTTTACTCCCAATATGCCCACAATGGCCAGGACAGGGCCTAACCAGGAATGCAAATGTTTACTGTGGGTAGCAGGAATCCAATCACTTAAGCTGCCACAACTTCTTTCCAAGCTCTACATTATCAGGAAACTTGACTCAGGAACTGGAGATGGGTGTCCAGCCCAGGCACTCTAGTATGTAATGTGGGCATATTAATTGCTGGACCAAACATTCACCCCAAATCTTATCTTTTCATTCCATTTTTCATGAGTTCTTTGAAAGGCTCATATACTTGCAGATAGAATAAATTTATGATAACATTAATGTCATAGGAACTTAGATTTTATCAGAAGATAAATGATATCTAATCATAAAATCATCCAAGTAAGTAAAATCTCTTTAACTCCAAATTTGAATTGGCAGGGCCCGTGCTGTGACATAGCAGGTAAAACTGCTGCCAGCAGCTCTGGCATCCCATATGCATGCTGGTTCCAGTCCTGGCTACTCCACTTTCAATTCAGCTCCCTACTAATGTGCCTGGGAAAGCAGCAGAGTATGGCCCAGGTCATTGGGCCGCTGTACCCATGTGGGAGACCGCAGTGAAGCTCATGGCTTTTTTTGGCTCCTGGTCCAGTCCTGGTTGTTGTGGCCATCTGGGGAATGAACAAGTGGATGGAAGACTTTCTCTCTGCCTCTGCCTCTCTCTCTCTTTCTCTCTAACACTTTCAAATAAAAATAAATAAATCTTTAAAAAAATTTGAATTGGCAGCGTCAGAGTGAAATCCTAGAAATTTTCCTTTAAAAAAATAAATATTTCCTAACTCTGTTTACAGCAAAGGTCGATAGAAAATAATCAGCTCAGGAGCAATGGTCACCTTTAAACCCAGACTATAGTTTCTAAACATCCTTTCTCAATGCACAGCACCAAAAATCCCCGGAGAAATGGACGGCCAGGACTAGAGCAGGGAATATCATGAGATGAGCCTGGAGGTTTCCCACCTTTTCTGTATGAACTCTAACTTAAGATGCACTGAGAATAGGTGAAGGAGAGTATGGAAGAATTCCAACTAGTAAATGAAAAAGAAATAATAGAATTAAACTATCTTCGTTTTTGCAACTCCTGATGAAATATTAGACTTACACAAAATATGAGAGTAGTTTCATTTCTTTCATTTAGCCTATTTTTGTTTTTTATTCTAAAATGGAAGGAGTATGGTTTCAGCATCCTTTTTGTCCTAGTCTCTAGGATGCTCTGTCCCCTGTCCCTACCACACCCTTATCTTGATCACTGAGTGGCCAGGCTGGGGTGCACATTCTTCAGCCATCACAAAGATGTAGGAGTAGGAGGTGCTAGTTCAGCTTTCTCTTAAATGGAGCTGCTCCTAGCTGGGAAACTCGTGCCAGGTCCTTAATAACATGGGAATTGTATTCTAGGAAATCTTACCCCATGGGTCTCCTGTTTTTGAGGACTTCGTGGGGTTCCCATGAGCAATCAGTGATTAGTTATGCTAACGACCACACAGAGAGGATTTGTCCTTCCTCCTACTGGGACTTTGATCCTTGATCTGTTGATTATCTTCTAGGAAGGTTTGGTGACTGCCTGGCCAGATGCCCAGCTCAGTGCACCAGTTAAGTGCAAAAATAAGCAAACAGCCAAGTAGAGGAAATATGAGGACTGGTAGCAAAGGATTCACTAGGAAAACTTCATAGACACAGGATTTGTCTCCCATTTGTCACTCTGGGTGGGGCTGAACACCAGACTCCCTCTTCCTCATGCTGTGGGGCATTGAAGCTGAAAAAGGAAGGAAGTCTTGATCCCTTCTCTGTGATCAGGGCTTGGAGCCATGCCAATGTGGTGTGGCACCTTCTAGTCTCTGGTCCTAGACTGTCAGATCAGTTTCCAGTTTGACAGAATCATCACCTTGTCTCACAGTGTGATAAGGGTGCTGGGGTCCAAGCCCTGTCGTTAACAGGATTTTCCATGTGATTGGCCAGGATTAAGAAGGTTCCAGGCTCAGCCCAGGCATCATCAGGGTAGGTGGTGGGTGGTGTGGGTGCTACCTTAAGCACAAGGCCATCATGGCTTCCAGAGAGCTTCTTCCAGGAGCAGGATCACTCCTTTTTCTGGGGCACTAGCCTGCAGGGACTGTCATGGAAAAGATAATTCTTTCATCTCTGGATATTTGGTTAGTTTCAGGTCTTTGCTTTGGAAATAACACAACAGTGAATAGATTTGTGTCACTTCCTTTTGGAAATTCACCACCAAATGTTTGAGACTAGGTCCAGAGAGTGGGATTTCTATGTCAAAGCCACATGCAAAGTTTCAACATAGTGCCCATTTCCTTCTTTAGGACTAATACTGTCTCATCAGAATTCTTGGAGAGGTCTCTACGTGATTCTAATATGCAACATCTATTGAGAAACACTGGCCTAGAATAGACTTATAAAAATTTCAAGTATCACTTGAAAATTATTTGTACTCTTTTGTTTCTTGGTAGATCTCTGATTAAGTCTTTAGTTAAAACAAACAAACAAAACAAATCCCACCACAGCATTAGCACTGCTGTAATAGGACCTTAGGCAGAATGTGACAGCAGTACCCTACAGTTGTGCAGCCATTTCACCAATGCCATCTCTTCTGATTCTTGTAGTGCTTCAGTGGCATAAAGAAAGTAATGTCATCATCTTCATGTTGCAGTTTGGGAGCATAGAAGAGGATTAACTAACTACACTGAAAAACTGCTTGCTCTGAGGTCCATGGAACAGCTTTGGAGAGGGATCCCTGAGCCCTCTGAAGTTATGTGCAATAACTGTGAGTGGATTTTGCTGCTGGAGGTAATGGCGGGGGATTTACCCATAGCTATTACCAGGTTCTCAAAAAGGTTTATTTACTCAAACAGGCTAAGTGGAAAGAACGTGGATTTGGGTTTGGAGGAAAACTGAGACAGGTGTTTTCTGATTGTGTAATTGGATCTGAGAAAGATTTGGCAGGGGTGGCTGTGGCCAGGCTGCTCAGCCAAGTTGATGTGCTGATCCTGCCTTCCTTGGCCCAAGACTTGCTCTCTTTGTAAGGGTTAGGGACAGTGAGTCCTAAGGTCGGGGGTAGGGAGTAGTCACAACCTCACAAACTCTTACCCAAGGCCAAAAGCAACTCAGGCTTTCCCTTTTTGTCCTGCACAGGGTTTAAACATCTTGGGTTTGAACAGTTTTTGGTGGGGGTAAACTCTCTGGTTCTTTACAAGCTCTAGCACTTCCTGTAGTTTTAGAAGCCTAGGATTTATGACATACACTGGGTTAATTTCCCCTGTGATTCCCTCTTCTTACAGAACTCTGCACTCAGATGTTCTTATCATCCAGATTAAAGCTCAACCATCACCTCTTCAGAGATGCTTTTCTTGGTCACCCTAGATCAGTGCTGTACAACAGACTTAATGACATGAGCCACAAATATGAGCCACTATGCCGCTGTAAATGTTCTGGTAGCCACATTTTAAAAAACATAAAAGGAAACAAGTGAGATTGAGTTTACTAATGCATTTGACTAGTTTAAGGTGTTAAGAATTTTTCAACACATAAACACTATAAACATTACAGTTGAGATATTTCACATATTTTTGTACTTCAAAATCCAACTTGTCTTTCACAATTGTACCTATTTATTAGAAAGGTAGGGGGGAGGGAAGAGAAGGAAGAGGAAAAGGAGGAAGAAGAGGAGGGGGAGAGAGAGAGAGAGAGAAAGAGAGAGAGAGAGAGAGAGAGAGAGAGAGAGAGAGAGAGAGAGAGAGAAAGAGAAGTTTCCTATGCAGTAATTCATTTCCCAAATGCCTGCAACAGTTGTGGCTGGGCCAGGCCAAAGCCAGGAGCCTGGAACTCAATCTAGGTCTCCCACTTGGGTGGAAGGAACCCCAGGACTTGAGCCATATCCCACAGCCTCCTAAGGTGCTTATTAACAAGAAGCTGAAATTGGAGGCCGGTGCCATGGCTCACTTGGCTAATCCTCCACCTGCGGTGCCGGCATCCCAGGTTCTAGTCCTAGTTGGAGAGCCGGGTACTAGTCCCGGTTTCTCCTCTTCTAGTCCAGCTCTCTGCTGTGGTCTGGGAGGGCAGCAGAGGATGGCCCAAGTCCTTGGGCTCCTACACCCGCGTGGGAGACCAGGAGGAAGTACCTGGCTCCTGGCTTTGGATCGGCCCAGCGCCGGCTGTGGTGGCCGTTAGGGGAGTGAACCAATGGAGAGAAGACTTTTCTCTCTGTCTCTCTCTCACTGTCTATAACTCTCTCTCTGTCTCTCTCTTCTCTCTCACTGTCTAACTCTGCCTGGCAAAAAATTAAAAAAAAAAAAAAAAGAAGCTGGAATTGGAAACAGCTGGGATTTGAACTCAGGCACTCTGATTTGAGATTGCAGGCATTCCTAGTGCTGTCTCTGTGCCAAATGCTTATGCCTAATATATATTTTATGCTTAAAAATATATCTCAGGGCACTATTGCATAGTGGTTATAGCCACTGACTGTGGTTTCAACATCTCATATGGGTGCTGGTTTGCGTGTCAGCTGCTCCAGTTCCGATCCAGCTCTCTGCTATGGCCTGGGAAAACACTAGAAGATGGCCCAAGTCCTTGGGCCCCTGAACCCACTTGGGAGACCTGGAAGAAGCTCCTGGCTCCTGACTTCTGATCAGCCCAGCTCTGGCTGTTGCAGCTATTTGGGGAGTGAACCAGCGAATGGAAGACCTCTCTCTCTCTCTCTCTCTCTCTCTCTCTCTGCTTCTTTGCAACTCTGCCTTTCAAATAAATAACTCTTTTAAAGAAAATACATCTCAGTTTATAGATGCTACATTTCAAGTGCTTCATAAACACTGTTAGGTGAATTGCTAATGTACTGGACAACTGTAAGCAAAACAAAGGCCCCCCCCCCATTTCTACACAAAAGGTCAGTTTAATTATTACCAACACTTACCATAATCTAAAACTGTCTTATTTACTTGTTCTTTATGCTTATTGTTGGTCTTCCTTCCTATTCTGTTAACTCCATGAGAGTAGGAGTTTTATACAGTTCACTTCATGTCTAGTCATCGGTATTCAACAAATACTTTTTAGATGAATAAATAAGTGCATGAATACATAGTTGTTAAATAGATGAATGAATCAATGATTGAAAAAATAAATGAAACTGGCAGTTCTGTATAAGTATTTGAAGATAAAACCCCTGTTGTAGGAAAATCACTTGACTTTTCTGAGCCTCAATAAAATGGGGACAATTTGATGAACTGCATAGAACAGTAATGATTAAACAATGAGTATGAAATTGTTTCCTTAACAGAAAAGCCCCCTGTCAATGGCAGTTTTTAGTCTCTAGTGATGAGCCCAAATGTGCAGAGT
Source organism: Sylvilagus floridanus (assembly GCA_949820135.1). Classification (NCBI taxonomy): domain Eukaryota; kingdom Metazoa; phylum Chordata; class Mammalia; order Lagomorpha; family Leporidae; genus Sylvilagus; species Sylvilagus floridanus. The sequence goes on along the minus strand of OX463227.1, from coordinate 111,667,263 downwards.
TAGCAAGTGGGGCAAGAACGGGCTTTTGGAATCCTATGGCCTTGCCTTGCCACTTACCAGTTGTGTGGCTCAGGCACACGGCTTAGCCTCTGTGGCCAACTGGGACAGAATCTCCAGGGAAAGGGTCCGGCTTTTTAACAAACGCCCCCAAGTGATTCCTGTTATCTAGCAAGTTTAGGTAACATGGGGACATGAAATTGCTGCAATCAGAGCTATCTGTGAGGCAATTATGACATAGTTACCTCACCAAGCCCTTGCATTTAGGTTAATACCCTCAGCTTCAAGATTAATGAATAGCAAGAGACAAGTCACACCACATTAGCCAGGTCAGCAGTATCAACCCTGGAGGTCAATGAGATGACAGATGCTGCTGCCAACTCACTCTCCTTCTCTCACCTGAAGGGTGATGTCAGCTCTGGCATCAATTTCCTGGGTCACTGTGTTTTTCAGGCCAGAAACCGAAATCAATATGAAGGACTGTAGCAAGGGTAGAACAGAATCTCTCTCCATTAGAGAGAGATGTCACTTGTCTAACAGGAGGATCCTGGTGGAGGCCTGTTGACAGGCCCCCATAGAGAAGCAGAGAACCCATGCAAAGGTCTGGTAAATTTTGCCAGCTCTTTCGGGATGGAGTGTCTGCAGAACAAGTGTCAGGAGATTTGGGAGACAGAGAAACTTCATTCTTTAATATGAATTTCTAAAATCTTTATTTGTTTCCTTTCAATATTCTTTGCTAGTTGGGATATACTTAGCATTTGAAAATCCTCCCACCCCACTCCATCCGAAATGCAATTTGCAACCTCATTCATAAAGAGACCTGCGATGCCATTTTTTTTTTTCACCTATCAGACTGGCAAATATCAGAAAGAAAAGAGAGTATTGGCAAAGATGTGGGAATTAGGTAGTTTGATACATTGCCGATTTGAGTGTAAATTGAAACAGATCCTTCAATGAGAAGAAGAATGTGTGTAATTCAATAGTAGACAAATAATACAAGTGTGCATATCCTTGGATCTAGTAATTCCATTTCCATCATACAATATGTTAACATATATGCAAAATATCCTAAGTGCATACTTACAATAGAATATTTTCAGCCCTTAAAAAGGAATAGAATTCTGATATATGCTACCACATAAGTAAATTTTGGTTGACTAAAAGAAGTGAAATAAGCCATAAATAGCTTATAAATAAATGTGTTTAGTTATAATAAGCCAACACTCAGGACAAAACACTGTATTCTTCCACTTAGATGAAGTAACTAAGTACCAGGGCCTAAGTGGAGGGAGAATGAGAAGATATTGTCTAATGAGTACAGAGAGTGTCAGTTTGGGATAATGAAAGAATTTGGAGATTGATAGTTGAGATGGTTGCACCACAGTGTGAATGTGTTTAGTGTACTGAACTCTACACTTACACAGGGTTAAAATATAAGTTTTATGTTGTGAATATTTTACAGCAATAAAAGTAATCATGTGCAAAGTTATTTATTACATATTAATTACAGTACAATCTACAATAAGAAGTTTGGAAACAAACTAAAGGTTCATTATAGAGTACTGATTATATGCAAATTGTTGTATATTCATGTAATGAAATTCTATGCAGTTGTTTAAGCATGAAATTCTTTATATATTGATATATGCATTTGTTAGTGTATGGAATGAATCAGCTGGACTTCATTGTTCCTTGCCCTGTGTCAGTAAGGCCAGTGGGAAGCACCAGCAGGAGTTAGTCCACTGGCTTCCTCTGTGCTAGGCCTTAGCTTGGCAGTGGCTGTGTTCCTTTCCCAAAGGCCACAGCTCATATTTGGCAGGATTGTGGCAAAATCTCCACCCCTGCTTTGCTTCTTCAAGCCTACTGGTGGAGAGAGTTTCCCACGGTTGCTAGCTTTGGGCACTTTGACTTCTGTTGTTGGTGTACTCTTATTTATTGAAGTCTGGACTCAGTGGTGTCATACCATCACTGAGGTTAACATATTGTAACCTTCCTGTAATACTGTACAAGCAGAAAGTCAAAAGCTTGGGAAGAGAGAAATGTTGCAATGCATTTTCATATGCAAACCTCTAAGCCACATGCTAACCATACATCCAGCTAGATCTAAAGAAGACTCCTTTCCTAGGATACCAGGAAATATGTTGGTGAAGGCAAGAAGTAACAGCCTCCTTGAAAAGTTCTGTGACTGGGCTTTCTGGGGCAGAAATGAGAGTAGGACATGATGCACTAGAGTTAGGTTCCCGGTTTCCATAGGAATAATAGAATCTTGGAGTGGTGGCCAGGTGGCACCAAAAGACAGGGAGGATGCATTATTCTAATAAGCTTCAAAGACTACTGAGTAATAATCAAGGTTTTGACCTGTAGGGTTCTGTGGTGGTGGATAATTGGTCATGAAGTCTGTCTGAGTGTTTTGTATTGCTATAACAAAAAACTTGAGTCTGGATACTTTATACAATAAATAGGTTGATTTGGGTTCATGGTTTAGGAGTCTGAAAAGCCCAAGCTCAGGTGGCCACATCTGGCAAGAGTCTTATGCTGGATCAGAACGTGGGAGGTGGCAACACATGGTAAGTAGGAACACATATGAGCCCAGCAAGTGGCATGTGCAGAAGAGGGTAAACATGTGGGGTGACCTCAATTCATAACAATTCTCCTTTGAAGCACCGGCTTCAGCATGGCAAGACCTAATGCACTCCTGTGAGACAGATATTAATCCCTTCTGAGAGTACTGATATGGTGATCTAATGCCCTTGCATTAGAGCTCACCTCTTAAAGATTCCACCACATCTCAATCATCTTACATGAGACCAAGCTCCCAGCACATGAATCTTTAGGGGACAAATCATAACCAAACCACAGTTGGGTCCTTAGGAATGAAAGATATGAGCATATTTATAGGATCCTGCTTGATTTGATAAGTAAACAAAATTCAAGCAAAGGTAATCAAAAATAATTTTGATTTTGGACTAGACCTAATTTCTAGTCCAGTTCCCAAGACCCAAGATGGTACCCAAATTTGGAGCTTCTTTTTTTTTAAAAGATTTATTTTATTTATTCAGAGTTACACACACAGAGAGAAAAAGAGAGAGAGAGAGAGAAAGAGAGAGAGAGAGAGAAAGAGAGAGAGAGAGAGAAAGAGAGAGAGAGAGAGGTCTTCCATCCATTGGTTCATTCCCCAGATGGCTGCAATGGCTGGAACTGCGCCAATCTGAAGCCAGGAGCCAGGAGCTTTTTCTGGGTCTCCCACGCAGGGGCCCAAGGACTTGGGCCATCCTCTACTGGTATCCCAGGCCATAGCAGAGAGCTGGATCAGAAGATGAGAAGCCGGGACTCAAACCAGCGCCCATAGGGGATGCCAGCGCTTCAGGCCAGGGCTTTAACCCACTGCGCCACAGTGCCAGCCACTGGAGCTTCTTAATTTGGAGGAAGCAGGTCTTATGGAGGAAGGACCATGCCATCCTTACTACTACTTCCTTGGAGGAATCTGTAGTCATTTACCAAGGTGACTACTGGAAAAGTTCACATTCTGACCTTTCTTTCTGACTCTAAAGTGGAGTCCCCAAAACACCGTGTTTGTCTGTTGAGAAAGAACTTATTGAGGTTAATGACAGATCAAATATCATTCCATGCACATCAGAAAGTGGGTCCCATGAGTTCCTGTACCCATTCCTATACGTATTTCCCTTGTCTCAGATTGTAGAGTGGTAATGGTTATATTTAGTAAATTGATGAGCCCCCAGGTTGTCTCTCTCTCTCTCTCTCTCTCTCTCTTTTAAAGATTTATTTAATTATTTGAGAGTCAGAGTTACACAGAGAGAGGAGAGGTAAAAAGAGAGAGAGAGAAAGAGGTCTTCCATCCGCTGTTTCACTCCCCAATTGGCTGCAATGGCTGGAGCTGCGCCAATCCGAAGCCAGGAGCCAGGAACTTCTTCCGGGTTTCCCATGTGGGTGCAGGGGCCCAAGGTCTTGGGCCATCTTCCACTGCTTTCCCAGGCCATAGCAGAGAGCTGGATTGGAAGTAGGGCAGCTGGGTCTTGAACCAGCACCCATACAGGATGCCGGCATTTCAGGCTAGGGCGTTAACCCACTGTGCCACAGCACACTCCCTCCCCCCCATTGTCTCTTAACTCATGGGATATTATGTATACCATAGTCAAACAGAAGCCCTTGGAACTGCCTCCATCCTGACCTAAAACTCAAGGTAGTAAACCAAAAGCAGCATCATATTCCTGGGGATAATTGCAGAGATTAAAGACTCTATCAAAGGTTTAAACGTAAAATTGGACATTTCTACCAAATCTCTATTAACTTACCTGTTTGGATGGTGCAAAAGCTAGAGGTCTTTGAGGATTACTATAGGTTGTTACCCAGGAGGTAACACCATCTCAGCTGAGGTTCTGGATGCAGCATCGTTACTGGTACAAGTTAGCCCATACCTTCATTACCCATGGCCTTTATTGATTCATCATAGGTCTGTTTTGTTCATTGGTATCAGCAAAGATAATCAGAAGCAGTTTGCCTCTACAGAACAGAAAAAGTAGCACATTTACTGTTCTAACTCAGGGCCATGTCATGTCTAGTTCTGCCCCAAAAAGGTCCAGAGGAAACTCTATCATCATGATACCTCACAGAGCATCACATTGATCTGCTGTATTAGCAAAGTTAATGAGAAGTAACCAGTACACATGCATGTCAATGAATGGTAAATCAACCTGGCAAGGTACCTGCCACAGCAGAGATGTTTCTGTGAACATCCAGTATGTTCACCTAGTCATCCTAAAGTGAGAGATAAGTTGCTTGACTTTGCACCTGGGACTGTGGAAAAGAGACATTTTCATTTTGGAGACCCCAACCCACAAATTGGGTCAGTTCCGAGTGGTGTCCAATGGACAAACTGTCTAACAAGTGAAAGATGTTGTTCAAAATGCCCTGCCATGTGGCCCAGTGGCAAATCTGGTGGCTGTGGAAGGTTCTATGGCAGACAGAGATGCTGCATGGAGCCTTTGGTAAGACTCAATAGGAGAAGCAGAGCCCAGAGCCCAGATCCCTAGGGCTTCAGAGTAAGGCCTTGCTTTCTTGATAGCTGTTCTCTCTTTGAATTTCAGAGAAATTACTGCTGGGTAAAAGCCAGATTACTGCTGCCTTGCTTCTGGGTCCTGGTAAAGACTAGATGAATGCCTGAGTATGTGATACTAATTAACTGTGTTTCAGATTACTCATCATGAACAGATGTTGTTTGAGCCACATCATAATATGGACTCCAACATTCAATGGAAATGGAATGAAAAAGCATTGGTTTTTTTTTTTTTTGACAGACAGAGTTAGACAATGAGAGAGAGAGAGTGAGAGAGAGAGAGATGGAGAGAAAGGTCTTCCTTCGGTTGGTTCACCCCCCCACCCCCCAAATGGCCTCCAGGGCCAGCGCTGTGCTGATCCTAAGCCAGGAACCAGGTGCTTCCTCCTGGTCTCCCATGCCGGTGCAGGGCCCAAGCACTTGGGCCATTCTCCACTGCCTTCCTGGGCCACAGCAGAGAGCTGGACTGGAAGAGGTGCAACTAGGACAGAATCTGATGCCCCAACTGGGACTAGAACCTGGGGTGCTGGCGCCGCAGGCGGAGGATTAGCCTAGTGAGCTGTGGCACCAGCGGAAGCATTGATTCTAAAAGTAGGTTTTATAATTGACGAGATAATTATGGAATGTAGCAGTTGTTCTGCATGAATTGTCTTCATCTCCTTCCCTGCTAATTTTTTGCAATATTTTAATGAAATACACCTCATCTAACACAAAACTTAACCATTTTAAAGTGCAAAACGCAGTGGTTTTTCTATTAATATATTTGCAATCATCACCACTGGTTAATAGCGATAAAGATAAAGAATTCCCAGGAATGGTGTTGTGGCACAGTGGGTTAAGCTGCCTCTTGCCATGCCAACTTTCCTTATGAGTGCTGATTGGAGTCCTGCTCATCTTCTGATGCAGCTCCCTGCTAATGCACCTGGGAAAGCAGCAGAAGATGGCCCAAGAGCTTGGGCCCCTGCCATCCACATGGCAGGGGATGGAATAGAGTTCCTGGTTCCAGCTTCACCCTGGCCTTACCCTGGCCATTGCTATTTGAGAAATCAACCAGCAGATGGAAGGTATTTTCTCTCTCTCTCTCTCTCTCTCTCTCTCTCTCTGCCTCTCTCTTGCTATCTCTCTCTCTCTTTCTCTCTCTCTCTCCTCTTCCTTCCTTCCCTCCCTTCCTTTCTTTCTTTCTGAAACTCTGCCTTTCAAATAAATAAATAAATAAATCTTTCCAAAAAGGGAGGTGGGGAGAGAAGCCAGGAAACAACTAATGTTGATGAAGATGTAGAGAAATTGAAATCATTGTGTAATGTTGATGGGAATATAAAATTGTGCAGCTCTTACAGAAAACAGTATGGTAGTCCTTTGAAGAAATTACAAATAGAATTACCATGATGCAATGATGTCATTTCTGAGTATATACTGCCCCCAATTTAAAGCAGAGTCTTGAAGAAATACTTGCATATCCATAATCTTAGCAGTATTATTCACAGTAACTAACAGGAGGAAGCAACCCAATCAAGCTTGGATGGATGAATAAGCATAATGCAATATATATATACAGTGGAATATTATTTAGGGTTGAAAAGAAAGGAAATCTTGTCACATGCTACAACATGGAGGAACCTTGAGAATATTTTGCTAAGCAGAGTACTGATGATTTCCCTTATATGAAGTACCTGGAGAAGTCAAATTCAGAGAGACAGAGGTTTGAATGGTGGTTGCCAGGGCTAGGGAAGGAGGAAATGAGGAATTGCTGCTCAGGTGGGTCTAGAGTTCCTGTTTTGCAAGTTTAAAATGTGTTGCAGATCTGTTTCATTAGCAATGTGCATATACGTAACACTACTGAACTGTCTACTTTAAAATGAACATAGTAAATATTATAATATTTTTAACCCACAATGAAAAGCAAATTCAGGGAGCTGGTGTTGTGGCACAGTGAGTAAAACCACCACTTGTGATGCCAGCACCCCATATGAGTGCTGGTTCATGTCCCAGCTGCTCCACTTCTGATCCAGCTCCCTGCTAATGGCCTGGGAAAAGCAGCAGAAGATGGTCCAAGTGTTTGGGCCCCTGCCACCGACCTGGGAAACCTGGATGAAGCTCCTGGCATCTCGCTTCAGCCTGGCCGTAGGTCTGGCTACTGTAGCCATCTTGGAGAGTGAATCAGTTGGTGGAAGATTCTCTCTTTCATCTCCCTCTCTCTATAATTCTGCCTTTAAAAATAATTAAACACATTTTTAAAAAAGCAAATTCAACTGTGCCATATCAAATATAACCTAACCAAAGAGCGGTATTTCATCATGTTCTCAGGTTCTACCCACACCCCATGGGGAGAGATGACACCGGCCTGAGTGTCATTGGTGTCTTTTTAGGATTCTGCCTCCAACACAGTAGGACTAAAACAAATTACTTTTTCAGAGATGTGTCCTATCCAGACTTTTGCTTCCAGCTATATAAGCTCTGGAGGTTCTGTATTCTGTTTTATTTATTAGAGACAGAATTTCCTCCATTTAAAAGATTCAGTGATGATTTTCTGAGTATAATTTGTGGAAACTTATTTTCTGGAGTAGAATGACTTCTTATTCATGGTGTGTTCTCTTTCTCTCTCTCTCTCCTTCTCGCTTTCATTCTAGACACAGAGAGATCTCTCATCTGCTGGTTCATTCCCTTAAATGACTGTGATAGCTGGGACCGAGCCAAGCTAAAGCCTGGAGCCTGGAACTCAGTCTGGGTCTCCCACATCGGTAGCAGGGACCCAATTATTTGATTCATCATTTGCTACCTCCCAGAGTGCTCATTATCAGGAAACTTAATCAGAAGCAGAGGTCTTGAGACCAGAACCCGGAGACTCCAATAGGAAATGTGGATGTCCTAAGCAACATCTTAATCATTGCACCAAATACCAGCCCCTGTGGTATGTTCTTTATGTTAGATTGAACTGCTGTGGCATCTCTGGGTTTGTTTGCCTGAATGGGTCACCAGAGCCTGTCTGGGAAAATCTTATGTTTAGCTAAGAAATATTTTCTTAAGAGTTAGGTTTGAAAACACATAGGTAAAGGGGTAAGTAAGTACTTGGAACCATTGTTTCTATCTCTTTTAACTTTGTCCCAGATCTCAAGGATTAAGTAATACCCATGGGAAACCTGAACTTGAATAATATGGTTCCTGAGCAAATATTCTTACTGAGTTAGAAGCTTGACAGGATTGTGAATACAGTCTTTTATTGAGTCAAAATGCACAAATGAAGCCACTAACATAGGATTTGCAGAAAGAGCTTACTTTAATCACAATATATAAAGCATAATTTAGCTGTAATAAAACTAGGAATTAAAATTCAATTTATATCATCTGGCATTCTAAAAGCAAAGGAACAATCTACAGACACATACACACACATACAGATACTTCTAAAAGCTCATGGAAAATGGAATTAAAAGATGTATTTGGCTGGCGCCATGGCTCAATAGGCTAATCCTCCGCCTGTGGCACCGGCACCCCAGGTTCTAGTCCCAGTCGAGGCGCCGGATTCTGTCCTAGTTGCACCTCTTCCAGTCCAGCTCTCTGCTGTGGCCTGGGAGTGCAGTGGAGGATGGCCCAAGGACTTGGGCCCTGCACCCACATGGGAGACCAGGAGAAGCACCTGGCTCCTGGCTTCGGATCAGCGCAGTGCACCAGCTGCAGTGCACCAGCTGCAGCGGCCATTGGAGGGTGAACCAACGGAAAAGGAAGACCTTTCTCTCTGTCTCTCTTTCTTACTGTCCACTCTGCTTCTCAAAAAAAAAGTTTTAAAAAAAGATGTTTTTATTTTGAAATCCATGTATTAATATATATTTTAATATGCATAGTCTTTTCTTAATATACCTTTTTCATGAATTTTAAAAGACTCCTTGTATGCGTGGATTTTTTTTGCATCAAAATAAACTTAATTTTTAACTCCATTTTCCATGAACTCTGGGAAGTATGCTCACTTATCATATGTCATATATATAACGTGTACCCAGAGAGAGAAGATCCCTATATACTTTCTTCCTCCTAAATTAGGATGTGAACTCTAGTTTAAAAGCCTGCAAGCTGCCCACAGTTTCTCCCCTCTCACCTTCTGTTTCCTAGTGTCCCCATTTTTGAAGACAAATGACTGACTGCTCTTGTGGAAAGGAAGGTGAGTGTCTCTTGTTTAATGATTTGGATCATTAACCTACTAGATAACCCCAGATTTCACTTAGTAAAATGTTCCCAAAATTTCACAGGGAGTCTTAAGTGCTATTTTTCTCAGCAAATGAAAAGTCCAAAGAGATTGCATCTTGGCCATTTCCCTGCCCAGCTAGTGAGAGTACCTGAGCTACGAAATAAAGGTTATGTGTCTTACCCAAAAAGATGCTTTCAATTTTTCAGGAACACTCAGAGATTTGTCACTTAGAGCATAACCCAGTTTCAAAGCTATTTTTGCCAAGTAGCCACTTCAGTGTTTTTAAGCAGTACATTGATTGGTGCCTTGGGCAGTCAAGGAGAGCAGCATTTTCACACTGAGAAATGAAAAGATACCACTGATGTGTGTTAACTGATCACAGTCATGGCAGCTGTTGACATGAGCTTCTCCAGGTACAACAGTCTGCCACTGTAAAGAGGTCTGTGGGAGTGGATGTGACAGGATTGAATTCTCTTCCACTCCAAACCTATCATGGGTAATATCATTTTCATTTGGCTTCACTCAAGGACTCTGAGCAAAATTCATCGGAACCTTTCATGACTCCTCTGCTTGTGTCCAAGGCCATAAGTATCTTGTAAGAGAGCAATGACCCACTCAGATCAGCATCTGACATCTTCCTAAAATCATTCTGTCTCAAGCACCACTGTCAGTGTGTTGTCTGACTTCTGTTCTACTGATTTTGTATTTGTATCTTCCCCCATGCCTGGCTTTTAGCTGATCATCCACTGGTCTGGGGATCCCCTTTTCCCCAAGATTGTGTTGGAACCTGAGAATCTAAACTGGAATCTAGGGCATAGGCTGGTCTGAGAGGGAGATCTGGGACCTGTGGTTTTTGTTTCTGGTAAATTGCTCCTGGATGCATTTGTTTTCTGCTGCAAGTCCTGATGGTGGCAGAAGGTGGTACTCCATGGCATTTCTCAGACTATTCCAGGATGTTGGAGAGCAAATGGCCTTGGAAGCTAAAGATAATAAAAGCTTAGAAACATCTCCCTCCTCAGACGTTCCAGGACAACATGATCCTCCTCCTCTCAGGAGATTGCTTACATTCCAGAGCAAAGACAAGGGCGCCCTCTCTCTGGAGAGGAGGCTGGGCAGGTCACCTGCAGCTGGACATGCATCAGTTTTGCCTAATTTGGGGATTTCTCTCCTGTGATGTACTTTAGGTAACATCCAGTCCTAATTTTGTCCCGCAGTTGGAATTGGGGCTTTGAGATGTGACACAAGACACCTCTGTGGCTACCGATTTTGTTTGTCCAAAGCTTGTATGTTCTGTCAGTGCGTGTACATAAAACTGTAGCAGTCTCTTTTGTTAGCTTGCAAATACTGCAACATTCCCAATCCTTCAGTTTCTGAGTTAACAGTGTCCTTCAGTCTTCCAATGAGATGCCAAACTCGGGAATAGAAAAAGGCAAAGAATAAGATACAAACTTCTGGCAAAGAATAAAGTTCAGGCCACAGTCCAGATTCTGAAAATGTGGATGTGGCAGATGGGAAGACCTAGCTATAATTTAGTCACCTTTACCCTAGAACATTCTTATCACTCCATTCTTTAGGTTTCTTATTGTGCCTAATAATAGATTTCAAAGGGCTGGTGCTATGGCACAGCGGGTTAACACCCTGTCCTGAAGCACCTGCATCCCATATGGATGCCGGTTCGAGACTCGGCTGCTCCACTTCTGATCCTGCTCCCTGCTATAGCCTGGGAAAGCAGAAGTTGGCTCGAGTCCTTGGGCCCCTGCACCCGCGTGGGAGACCCGGAAGAAGCTCTTGGCTCCCGGCTCCTGGCTTCGGATCAGCGCAGTTCCGGCCATTGTGGCTAATTGGGGAGTGAACCACCAGATGGAAGACCTCTCTCTCTCTCTCTCTCTCTCTCTCGCTGCCTCTCCTCTGTGTAAATTTGACTTTCAAATAAAAATTAAATCTTTTAAAAAAGAGAGAGAGATTTCAAGAGGAATAATATTCCAGAAACAAATGTGGTGGTTGAGAACAAGAAAAAGAAATTTCCACTTAAAGCATGGAGGAAAGCTGTTTATTTGGTCAAATAGGTTATACGCTGACACCATCATTGTGAGGATATTGCCCAGAGGATGGTGTGAAGCTGATTTGAGTCAGCTAATTAAGGGAAAACGAAACAAAAGCAAGCGATAGCCTACTGAGAAAATACGTCTCTTAGGTTAAAATGTGGTACACAGCTATGGAAATTGTTTTCCTGGAATAAAAGTATATGGAAATCTCTGGAGAGACAAAAGGTATTTCTACAGAAATGTTTGAACACCACCAAGTGTGGTTTGGGAGTTGGATTAGGAGTAATAAAACAAAACTCCTCCCAGCTTCTTAAGAAGCAGTCACACATCTTTTGTAACTTTGCAAAATAAGTTAGAGCTTCCACTTTCCCTGAGGCATTGCACTTCAGTATTAAGAAATAATTGAGAAAACATACTTTTGAAAGCAATCTACCTACTTGTGTTTTTGTTACATCCAAGGAAAACAAAGGCATTTTTAGTAGGTTGTGGGGTACACAGCTCATAGCAACAAGAAAGGATGCTTAAAATCAAAACAACCCGCCATTGTGTTAGGATATTTTTATGTAGTCAACAGAAGTGAGACTTTTGCATGCAAAACAAGTGCTGAACAGATTTTAGAGGGGAAAGTGACCTGAAAGGCCACATCAAGGATGCAGGGTATCAGTGGCTTCACCGGAGTCCCACGGTAATGTAGCCAGGACTGGGCCTTCCACAACAGGCAGCATCCCTGTAGGTGATCCATTCACATTAGCCAGTAGGTGCAGTACATGGGTGAATACCCTCACTTACATTTCAAGAACTGACAGAGAAATTTCAGAATGACTTTCTTCTGTGATGCTGGCAGTTTTCTGTACTTCCACAGGGACGGTGTCAGGTCCAGGAGCTTGAGCTCTGGTGTCAGTCAGACCTGGGTTTGAATGTTGGCTCTGATACATTTGCTTGTGACCCTGGATGAGTTATATTTGACCTCTCTGGGTCCTCAGTTTCTTGTCTGTCAAGGGAACATAATAAGAATCTATTTTATGAGTAACAGATGAGGTGATAAACACAAACCTCTCTACGTGGTGCTTGGGCATACAGTTGGCATGGAGTGAGTGGGTAACAGTACTCTAGTCATTAGATACATAGCACTAGACTATGAACAGTTTTCATATTCAGCCTGCCCTTGAGGTCTGCATTTAATCACTCTATCGTTTCACGGTGACCCGCTTGGTGCATTGCCCCACTCCGGGACCCTGCTTTATGTTCAGTCCTATCTTCTTGACTTTACACCGATTTTCCACTCACTCTGAACAGCAAGAATGAAGTCAATGCTTCCTTTGTTCCATCTCAAGTTCTCCTCCTCCATGAAATCTCCTCAGATTTCTTTAGATCCTATGGATCCCTCCCCTTTCTGAATTATGGAATTAACTCTTGGATCTGCTCTGCACTTCCATCTAGCTTTGTTCAGTCTTCCCAAATAAGGTAAAGGCAGACTCCTGTGAGCCTGTGCCTTTGTTGGATTGCCTTAGCCTCTGTCCCAGCACAGTCCTGCAGTGATAGAGGGGGTGTAACTCAGTAAGTTGATATATGGCACCCACCAAACATACAAGCCAAGTTTAAGAGCACTTCAGGATGATAGAGATTAATAATTTCCAAACCAAAATTCAGGCCTTTTGACTCAGGGAATGTGGAGGAGAACATTTGAAACTGGGACTGTCGCCGGCGCCGTGGCTCAACAGGCTAATCCTCCGCCTTGCGGCGCCGGCACACCGGGTTCTAGTCCCGGTCTGGGCGCCGGATTCTGTCCCAGTTGCCCCTCTTCCAGGCCAGCCCTCTGCTGTGGCCCAGGAGTGCAGTGGAGGATGGCCCAAGTGCTTGGGCCCTGCACCCCATGGGAGACCAGGATAAGCACCTAGCACCTGGCTCCTGCCATCGGATGAGCGCGGTGCGCCGGCCACAGCGCGCCATCCGCGGCAGCCATTGGAGGGTGAACCAATGGCAAAGGAAGACCTTTCTCTCTGTCTCTCTCTCTCACTGTCCACTCTGCCTGTCAAAAATAAATTAAAAAAAAAAAAAAAAAAGAAACTGGGACTGTCCCAGAAAGGGCAGGAGGTCTCATGATGGTTCCACCAGAGAATCATCAACATAGGAGTCACTTTTGTCAGTGATTCTTGCTGCAATCCAGGACATTTTTAAGACTCTAGTTCATAAATCTTTTATGACTGATGAAAGCCTGATGACCCTTCCCTGGTGCTTTTTCTCCTTCAAAAATTAGTTTGTGAAGAATAATTGGGCAATAGAACTATTCATGAAAAATAGAGGCAAAAAGAATCTTACAGTAACTATTGATGAACCTTAATCTTAAAATTCATAAACATATTCGGATGAGGTGGCAAGATGGCAGAATAGGAAGGGAGCACACTGATAGTCCGGGGAGAGACAGTTTAATATAGAAGAGGATACCAAAAAATGGAGAAATCTTCCATGCTCATGGATTGGAAGAATCAATATCATCAAAATGTCCATTCTCCCAAAAGCAGTTTACAGATTCAATGCAATACCTATCAAAATACCAAAGACATTCTTCTCAGATCTGGAAAAAACGATGCTGAAATTCATATGGAGACACAGGAGACCTCGAATAGCTAAAGCAATCTTGTACAACAAAAACAAAGCCAGAAGCATCACATACCAGATTTCAGGACATACTACAGGGCAGTTGTTATCAAAACAGCATGGTACTGGTACAGAAACAGATGGCTAGACCAATGGAACAGAATAGAAACACCAGAAATCAATCCAAACATCTACAGCCAACTTATATTTGATCAAGGATCTAAAACCAATCCCTGGAACAAGGACAGTCTATTCAACAAATGGTGCTGGGAAAACTGGATTTCCACATTAGAATCATGAAGCAAGACCACTACCTTTCACCTTACACAAAAATTCACTCACCATGGATTAAAGACTTAAATCTACTACCTGACACCATCAAATTATTAGAGAGCATTGGAGAAACCCTGCAAGATATAGGTACTGGCAAAGACTTCCTAGAAAAGACCCTGGAGGTACAGAGAGTCAAAGCCAAAATTAACTATTGGGATTGCATCAAATTGAGAAGTTTCTGTACTGCAAAAGAAACAGTCAGGAGAGTGAAGAAGAGACTGAAGGAATGGGAAAAATGTTTGCAAACTATGCAACAGATAAAGGGTTGATAACCAGAATCTACAAAGAAATCAAGAAACTCCACAACATCAAAACAAACAACCCACTTAACAGATGGGCCAAGGACCTCAATAGACAATTTTCCAAAGAGGAAATCCAAATGGCCAACAGACAAATGAAAAAATGTTCAAGATCACTAGCAATCAGGGAAATGCAAATCAAAACCACAATGAGGTTTCACTTCACCCCAGTTAGAATGGCTCACATTCAGAAATTTACCAAAAATAGATGCTGGAGAGGATGTGGGGAAGAAGGGACACTAACCCACTGTTGGTGGGAATGCCACTATGGAAGTCAGTCTGGAGATTCCTCAGAAGCCTGAATATAACCCTACCATACAACCCAGCCAACCCACTCCTTGGAATTTACCCAAAGGAAATTAAATTGGCAAACAAAAAAACTGTCTGCACATTAATGTTTATTGCAGCTCAATTCACAATAGCTGAGACCTGGAACCAACCCAAATGCCAATCAACAGTAGACTGGATAAAGAAATTATGGGACATGTACTCTATAGATTACTATACAGCAGTCAAAAACAATGAAATCCGATCATTTGCAACAAGATGGAGGAATCTGGAAAACATTATGCTGAGTAAATTAAGCCAGTCCCAAAGGGACAAATATCATTTGTTTTCCCTGATCAGCGACAACTAACTGAGCACCAAAGGGGAAACCTGTTGAAGTGAAATGGACACTATGAGAAACAGTGACTTGATCAGCTCTTGTGCTGACTGTTGATGTATAATGTAATACTTTATCCATTTTAGTATTTTTTCTCTGTTTTGTTCTAGTACTATTGGTTGAACTCTGTAATTAACAAACAATTATTCTTAGGTGTTTAAATTTTAATTGAAAAGTGATCCCTGTGAAATATAGGAGTAGGAATAAGAGAGGGAGGTGATGTACAATTTGGGACATGCTCAATTAGATGGAGTTAAAAAATGTGCCAGGGGATTCCAATACAATCCCATCAAGGTGGCATGTACCAAGGCCATCTCACTAGTCCAAGTGAGCAATTTCAGTTCACAATTGATCACACTGATAGGTCTAAGAGTCAAAGGGATCACACAAACAAGACTAGTGTCTGCTAATACTAACTGATAGAATCAAAAAGGGAGAGAATGATCCATCATGGGAAGCGGGATACACAGCAGACTCATAGAATGGCAGATGTCCTAAATAGCACTCTGACCTCAGAATCAGCCCTTAAGGCATTTGGATCTGGCTGAAGAACCCATGAGAGTATTTTAGGCATGGAAAGCCAAGACACTCTGGAAAAAAAAAAAAAGACCTAATGAAAGATCTCTGTGAGTGAAATCCCAGTGGAAAGAACGGGGCCATCAAAGAATGAGGTACCTTTCTCTGAAGGGAGGAGAGAACTTCCACTTTGACTATGACCCTGTCAGGATAAGATCGAAGTCGGCGAACTCAAAAGGTTTCCATAGCCTTGGCAACTCATGACTAGAGCCTAGGGAGATTACTGACGCCATAAATAAGAGTGTCAAATTGTTAAGTCAACAAGAGTCACTGTGTACTTAAGTCTCATGTGGGATCTGTCCTTAATGTGTTGTCCAATGTGAAGTGGTGCTATAGCTAGTACTGAAACAGTATTTTACACTTTGTGTTTCTGTGTGGGTGCAAACTGATGAGCTCTTTACTTAGTATATACTAAATCGATCTTCTGTATATAAAGATAATTGAAAATGAATCTTGATGTGAATGGAATGGGAGAGGGAGAGGGAAAGGGAAGGGGTGTGAGTGTGAGGGAAATTATGGGGGGGGAAGGCATTGTAATCTATAAACTGTACTTTGTAAATTTATATTTACTAAATAAAAAATAAATAAAAAAGAAACTCGAATGAAAAAGCATTAAAAATTCATAAACATATTCTAGGTAGCAAATGTGTGCCATCAGAAACAGTCTTTGTTTAGCTCCTAAAAAATTATATAGAAGTTGATCTCTTTTTTTTTATTTTTTATAACGCTTTTATTTAAAGAATATAAATTTCCAAAATACAGGTTATAGATTACAATGGCTTCCCCCCCATAACTTCCCTCCCACCCGCAACCCTCCCCTTTCCCACTCCCTCTCCCCTTGCTTCACATCAAGATTCATTTTCAATTCTCTTTATATACAGAAGATCAGTTTACTATATATTAAGTAAAGATTTCAACAGTTTGCCCTCACATAGCAACACAAAGTGAAAAATACTGTTGGAGTACTAGTTATAGTATTAATTCAAAATGTATAGCACATTAAGGACAGAGATCCTACATGGTATATTTTTTTAAATTGATTAGTTTTCTATGCAATTTTCTATTTAACACCAAGATTTTTTTTCATTTTTAATTATCTATATACAGAAGATTGATTCAGTATATACTAAGTAAAGATTTCATCAGTTTGCACCCACACAGAAACACAAAGTGTAAAATACTGTTTCAGTGCTAGTTATAGCAATACTTCACATTGGACAACACATTAAGGACAGATCCCACATGAGACTTAAGTACACAGTGACTCCTGAAGTTGATTTAACCATTTGACACTCTTGTTTATGGCATCAGTAATCTCCCTAGGGTCTAGTCATGAGTTGCCGAGGCTATGGAAGCCTTTAGGGTTCGCCGACTTCAATCTCATTCTGACAGGGTCATAGTCAAAGTGGAGGTTCTCTCCTCCCTTCAGAGAAAGGTACCTCCTTCTTTGATGGCCCTATTCGTTCCACTGGGATCTCACTCACAGAGATCTTTCATTTAGGTCTTCTTTTTTTTCCAGAGTGTCTTGGCTTTCCATGCCTAGAATATTCTCATGGGCTCTTGAGCCAGATCCAAATGCCTTAAGGGCTGATTCTGAGGCCAGAGTGCTATTTAGGACATCTGCCATTCTATGAGTCTGCTGTGTATCCCGCTTCCCATGTTGGATCATTCTCTCCCTTTTTGATTCTATCAGTTAGTATTAGCAGACACTAGTCTTGTTTGTGTGATCCCTTTGACTCTTAGACCTATCAGTGTGATCAATTGTGAACTGAAATTGATCACTTGGACTAGTGAGATGGCCTTGGTACATGCCACCTTGATGGGATTGTATTGGAATTCCCTGGCACATTTCTAACTCCATCATTTGGGGCACGACTGATTGAGCATGTCCCAAATTGTACATCTCCTCCCTCTCTTATCCCCACTCTTATATTTCACAGGGATCACTTTTCAATTAAAATTTAAACACCTAAGAATAATTGTTTGTTAATTACAGAGTTCAACCAATAGTACTAGAATAAAAAAAATACTAAAATGGATAAAGTATTACATTGTACAACAACAGTCAGCACAAGAGCTGATCAAATTACTGTTTCTCATAGTGTCCATTTCACTTCAACAGGTTTCCCCTTTGGTGCTCAATTAGTTGTCACCGATCAGGGAGAACATGATATTTGTCCCTTTGGGACTGGCTTAATTCACTCAGAATGATGTTTTCCAGATTCCTCCATCTTGTTGCAAATGACCGGATTTCATTGTTTTTGACTGCTGTGTGGTATTCTATAGAGTACATGTCCCATAATTTCTTTATCTAAATGTATGCTTTGAATTCCCTGTGATCTTTTGCTGTGAGGTTC
Source organism: Sylvilagus floridanus (assembly GCA_949820135.1). Taxonomy (NCBI): domain Eukaryota; kingdom Metazoa; phylum Chordata; class Mammalia; order Lagomorpha; family Leporidae; genus Sylvilagus; species Sylvilagus floridanus. Next base: position 111,649,140 of record OX463227.1, on the reverse strand, counting down.
CCTTCGTTTACCTTCTTTCATGTTGATGGCCGTGTTTCTGTGTTTCTGTGTGTAACACATCTTTAAGCATCTTTTGCAGGGCTGGACGAGTGGCAACAAATTCTTTCGATTTCTGTTTGCAATGAAAGGTCTTTATGTTACCTTCATTCACAAATGAGAGCTTTGCAGGTTATAATATTCTGGGCTGGCGGTTTTTCTCTCTTAGTACCTGGGCTATGTCTCTCCATTCCCTTCTAGCTTGTAGGGTTTCTGATGAGAAGTCTGCTGTGAGTCTAATTGGAGATCCTCTGAGAGTAATCTGACGTTTCTCTCTTGCACATTTTAGGATCTTTTCTTTCTGTTTCACTGTGGTGAGTTTAATTACAATGTGTCGTGGTGAGGATTTCTTTTGGTCATGTTTCCTAGGGGTTCTATGAGCTTCCTGTACTAGGATGTCTCTGTCCTTCTCCAAAACTGGGAAATTTTCTGCTATTATCTCACTAAAAAGGCCTTCTAATCCTTTCTCCCTCTCCATGCCTTCAGGAACTCCTAGAACTCGAATGTTGGGTTTTTTAATAGTATCCTGTAGGTTCCCAACAATATTTTTTAGATTTTTAATTTCCTCTTCTTTTCTTTGGTTTGACTGTATATTTTCCTGTGCTCTGTCTTCTAAGATATTCTCTCTTCTGCCTCAGCCATTCTGTTTGTAAGGCTCTCTAATGTGTTTTTCATTTGATCTATTGAATTCTTCACTTCATTATGATTTCTCGTCACTATCATAGTTTCATGTTCTACTAGTTGTTTCATTTCAGCTTGATTTCTCCTTAATATTTCATTTTCACGAGAGAGATTTTCTACCTTGTCCATTAAGGATTTCTGTAGTTCAAGAATTTGTTTTTGAGTACTTCTTAGTGTTCTTATCAATTTTTTGAGATCTGCTTCTTGCATTTCTTCTATCTCATCATCTTCGTAATCTTGAATTGGGGTGTCTTTTTCATCTGGGGACGCCATAGTGTCTTCCTTGTTCTTATTACCTCGGTTTTTGCGTTTGTTGTTTGGCATATTGGTTTCTTCACTGTGGTGTTTTTTTCCTGTTATACTATGACTCTAGATTAAGTGGACTGTCTGCTTTTGATGGAGCCTTAGAGGCTTGAGATGGGTGTGGCCTGATAGCTCTGTTTGGTTCCTCAGGGTTGAAGGTGTGTCAAAGGAGACACTCCCAGGTTAGGCGTGGTAAATCTCTCTCTGTTACTTTTTTTTTTTTTTTTTTGGTTCAAAAGGGAAGTAATTCCACACAGCTGAATGGAATTGGGGGGTGGTTAGCAGGCGAATGATATACCCACAGGAACCAGAGATCAGAAGCTCTTTCCCAAGGACCAGAGAGGGAATCTTTGCGGCCCTTAGTGTGGGCTCAGATTCTCCTGTAGTCTCCCACTGGGCTGCCAAGGCTACTGAACTGTAGCGTCTCTGGAGAGTACTCACATGAATTCGTGATTTCCGTGAGTTCTCTCCCCCACCGTCTCTTTTTTCAGTCTCAGTTCATTAGCACCACATATTCATCAGGTTCTAATCTCCTGTTATTTCACCCTTCCCACCCAGAGTCAGGTTTTTCTGCTAGGCTCGGAGCCGGTGCTGACCTGAGGTCGCCCTGCTTATGACGTATTCCAAAATGGCGCCTGCTCTTTGTCTTGCTCACCTTTGAGAGGTGAGTGGAGAGAGAGAAACTCGTGTCCGTACGGGTCACTTTTTTTTTTCCCTCTCTCTCTCTCTCTTCTAGTTAGCCTGGTGAACTTTTCCCCGCAGGGTTTCAAGCCTTGTTCGCTCTAGGCTCCCTTTTCCGCTTCCCTCCTGGTATCTCGGGCTATTGAGGTTCTTCTCACCTCGCGTTCCAGTGCTGGTGTGTTGAATCTGCTGCTGGTGTCCCAGACTGCGGGCTCCCACACTCTCCACGCAGGTCCACTGTGAATCACCAGTTCCGGAAGGGTTTCCTCTGCTGTTTCTTCCCCTACTCTTCCTTGAACCTGCAGTATCTCCACTTTTATTAAACTGTCTCTCCCCAGACTATCGGTGTGCTCCCTTCCTATTCTACCATCTTGCCGCTCCAGAAGTTGATCTCTGGGAAGACTTATTATATGTTGAATCACTTGAAGTTCCATTTTTTAAAAATATTTTATTTGTTCATTTATTTGAGAGGTAGAGTTACAGACACAGAGAAGGAGAGACAGAGAAAGGTCCTCCATCTGCTGCTTCACTCCCCCAATGGCCAAAATGGCCAGAGCTAAGCCTATCCAAAACCAGGAGCCAGGAGCTTCTTCTGGGTCTCTCATGTGGGTACAGGGGCACAAACACTTGGGCTGTCTTATGCTGCTTTCCCAGGGTGTAAGCAGAGAGCTGAATGGGAAGAGGTGCAGCCAGGACATTAACCGGCATATGGGATGCCGGTGCCACAGGTGGAGGCTTAGCCTGCTATGCCATAGCACTGGCCCCTATACATAAGTTTATTGAAATACCATTTTTACTTAATCCTCTCAACAAGCTTGTAAAATAAATATCATCTTATGTAAACATAAGGTAAATATTGCGCATTATGTACAGAGACATAGAGACTGAAGTTGGGCAACAAAATAGTCAAAGTTACCCAACTGGTATCTGGTAGAACTAGGATTTATTTATCTTTTGGAATGCTATTAAGCCTTTTTATTTATTTATTTTTAAAGATTTATTTATTTATTTGAGAGGTAGAGTTACAGAGAGAGAAGGAGACACAAAGAGAAAGGTCTTTCATCTGCTGGTTCACTCCCTAAATAGCCGCAATGGCCAGAGCTGAGCTGATCCAAAGCCAGGAGCCAGGAGCTTCTTCTGGGTCTCTTACATGGGTCAAGGGCCCAAGCACTTGGGCCATCTTCTACTGTTTTCCCAGGCCATAGCAGAGAGCTGGACTGGAAGTGGAGCAGCCAGGATTTGAACTGGTACCCATATAGGATGCTGGTACTGTAGGCGGATGCTTAGCCCACTATGCCACAGCACCGAAACTAAAGGATTTATGTTAATTTTATTAACTCATTTTCTTTACCTTTTCTGTTCTAGAATCACTCCTTTTTCCCCTTCTCCTTTACACTGTTATATTCTTGGAGTAAAATTATACCTTTAAACATTATAAGGCATTATGCAGTTGTCTTTTTTTTTTCTTCCATCTGCTGGTTCACTCCCCAATTGGCCGCAACAGCTGGAGCTGAGCCGATCTGAAGGCAAGAACCAGGATCTCCTTCCAGGTCTCACATACAGGTGCAGGGACCCACGGACTTGGGCCATCCTCTACTGCTTCCCCAGGCCATAGCAGAGAGTTGGATTGGAAGTGGACCAGCCAGGACTCGAACCGGCTCCCATTGGGATGCTGGCACTGCAGACTGGGGCTTTAACCTGCTATGCCACAGCGCTGGCCCCTGCAATTGTCTTTTAAATCAGATGATGGAAAGTTACAAAAATACATTTATTCTGTCTTATATTCACCCATATTGTTATGCTTATTAGTGCTTTTTTATTTCTTTGTGAGGACTTATCTAATTTTCCAGTGTTCTTTTCTCTCACATGAAGGACTCTCTAAAAGGATTTCTTATAGGGCAGGTCTGGTAGTGCAGAGCTAGGATATGATCCAAAACCTTCTCAGTTCAAGACTATCTCTTATGTGGCCGGCCACTGTGGTGTAATGGGGTAAGATGCTGCCTGCAATGCCAGCAACCCATGCAGGACACTGCTCCACTTCTGATCCAGCTCCCTTGTAATGTGCCTGGGAAAGCAGCAGATGGTGGCCCAAGTGCTTGGGCTCCTGCACCTATTAGGGAGACTAGGAAGAAGCTCCTGGCTTCTGACTTCGATATGGCCCAGCTCTGGCCTTTGCAGCCATTTGGGGAGTGAACCAGAGGATGGAAGCTCTCTTTCCCTCTCTCTGTATCTCTGCCCCCTTTCAAATAAATTAAATAAATCTTTAAATTAAAAAGACCATTTCTTACTCAGGGCAGTGAGCTCATGAGCTCCAGGACCATCTTCCTAGGTGAAATTTAATTTCATCATCCTTGAAGTTGGTCAAACCAGAATTTCTTAACATTGTCCTCATTGTTTTTACCCTGATTGCCACAGAAGCTTTAATCAAAAAGTGAATTGCACCATTTTCTTGGTTCATTTTGTCCATTATCACACTACAACATGTAGATGAGTCACGGTTAGCAGCAAGCCAGGTGTTAAGTGGGGTAGGGAAGAGGTGAATATTGAAAAGTGTTATGTAAATCCAAGTTATGAAAGACAAATGGATAATCTAATCATAAATCTCATTGTAAGAAAAGCAGTATATGCTTATCAAAAAAATTAGACAGGACAAAAAAAAAAAAGCTTAAAGAAGAAAGCAGACAACAACAAGCAAGGCACCCTCTGTCAACTACCAAGGAATGATCATCATTAACAATTGGCATATATTGGTCTACTACTCACCTCTCTATGTATGTGTCTATGTACATGTGTGGATATAACTCTATAGAAATAGAATCTAACAATGTACATTTAAAAAATACATTAGTGGCCAGCATTGTGGTGAGGTGGATAAAGCTGCCTCCTGCGATGCTGGTATCCCACATGAGTGCCAGGTCATATTCCAGCTGCTCCATTTCTTATCCAGCTACCAGCTAATGGCTTAGGAAAGCAGCAGACACCCCAAGGGCTTAGGCTGCCTATGCAGGTTGTTCTTGAGTTTTGTGTCACAGTTTTTCATATTCCGGGGTATTCAGGAGTGCTCTAATGATTTTTTTTCCAAAGAATTGGATGCCTCAAATTTATTAAGCTCTTATGAGTTGGATTTTGCCTCAAGCATTATTTCATTCTATATTCTTTTTTAAAAAGAAGATTTATTTATTTATTTGAAAGTCAGAATTACACAGAGAGAGGAGAGGCAGAGAAAGAGCAAGAGAGAGAGAGAGAGAGAGGTCTTCCATCCGCTGGTTCACTCCCCAATTGGCCGCAACAGATGGAGCTGCGCCGATCTGAAGCCAGGAGCCAGGAGGTTCTGCTGGGTCTCCCACGCGGGTTCAGGGGCCCAAGGACTTGGACTATCTTCTGCTGCTTTCCAGGCCATAGCAGAGAGCTGGACTGGAAGTGCAGCAGCCGGGTCTTGAAATGGTGCCCATATGGGATGCCAGCACTTCAGGCCAAGGAGTTACCCCACTGTGCCAGAGCACCAGACCCCATTCTATCCTCTTAATAACCTTGGTGGAACATTAACATTTTCATTTTGTGGGCAAAAAAAAGAAAAAAAAAGAAAAACCAACAAAAAACTCAGGCTCTGCAAGCTTAAGGCACTTGCCTGCCTTTCTCCAGTTGGTGGTGGTGCCAGGAGAATTCTGATGCCAACCCCAGTGTTGATGCTTTGAGGCCAGGTGGATCTTCTGTCTATGCCAGGGGAAGACCCTGTACCGTTGGTTTCCCACTGTTGACAGCCCTGACAACTTCAAGATGATGGTCTTCTCTAGAAGACCATCTTCTCACAAGACCATTGAGGAGACTCTGATGGCCACAGTCTCTTCATGGTCATGGCAGTCACAGCTCCCAAGGTGAGGCTTCCAACCCCTGTGATCAGATTTGCTGTGGGCCCTGTGCTAGGAGGCGGTGAATAGGGGGAGTATGGGGCCCTGCTGTCCTGCCTCCACTAAGTCTCATCTTTCTTCCAGCATTCCTGTTTGCCTTTTTAAAAAATACTTTATTTGTTTGAAAGTCAGAGTTACAGAGAGGGAGAAGGAGAGAGAGAGAGGGAGAGAGAGAAGAAGAGGGAGGGAGGGGGAGAGAGAGAGAGAGAGAGAGAGAGAGAGAGAGGTGTCCACTGGTTCACTCCCCAAATGGCTGCAATGGCTAGATTTGGGCTAGGCCAAGCCAGGAGCCAGGAACTTCATCTGGGTCTCCCATATGGGTGCAGGGGCCCAAGCACTTGCGCCATCTTCTGCTGCTTTCTCAGGCCATTAACAGGGAGCTGGATTGGAAGTGGAGTAGCCGGGACTCGAAACCGTGCCATTATGGGATGCTGGCGTTGCAGGTGGCAGCTTTACCTGCTTCGCCACAATACTGGGTTCCCTTGCTAGGGTTTGAATGCACACTTTCAACTCCATTGAAATTTATTTATTTTAAAGATTTACTAATTTATTTTTTTGAAAGGCAGAAGGAAGGAAAGGGAAAAGTAGAGAGAAAGGGTGAGAGAGCAAGAGTGAGCTATCTTCTGTCCATTGGTTCACTCCCTAAATGCCTGCAATGACCTGCTGCTGGGCCAAGGTGAAGCCAGGAACCTGGAACTCCATCTCCGTCTCCCACATATGTGGCAGGGACCCAAGCACTAGGCTCATCTTCTGCTGCCTTCCCAAGTGCATTGGCAGGGACTCAATCAGACACAGAGCAGCCAGGACTGGAACAGCGCTCATATGAGATGCCAGAGTTGCCAATGGCAGCTTAACCTGCTGTCCACTGGGTTAGCATTTAATTGCCGTTTTAACAATGTTGCTTGGTTGGACATTTGGGGAGTGGTTAGGCACTAAATACGCTGCCCTCACCTGTAGACTAAGGCTGTTGCAGCCAGAGAGGGTCAGTTGTCCCGGTAGAGGCTTTATCACTCAGCACCCCTCCGCTGTGTGCTCTCCTGTCTTGGAGGCCCCTGCCATGCTCTGATGCAGCCAGGAGGCCCTCATCTTGACCTTGGACATCCCAGGATGCCGCATTGGGGGAAAATAAATTTCTTTAGAAGTGACCTTGCCTGTGGCATTCTGTTCTATTTCTTTTTTTTTTTTAGAAAACTTTTATTTAATAAATATAAAATTCAAAAGTACAAGTTTTGGATTATAGTGCTTTTTCCCACCATAACCACTCTCCCACCCACAAAATAAGCCATCTCCTACTCCCTCACCCATCCCATTCTTCATTAAGATTCTTCATTAATCTTCATTAAGAATCTTCATTAATATTCATTTTTAATTATCTTTATATATAGAAGATCAACTTAGTATATACTAAGTAAAGATTTCAACAGATTGCACACACACAGACACAAAAAGTATAAAATATTCTTTGAATACTAGTTTTACCATTAATTCACATACTACAACATAATGAGCACAGAGATCCTTGACTACCTGTACTTCTGGGGTCTTTTCCAAGAAGTCTTTGCCTGTGCCTATATCTTACAGGGTTTCTCCAATGTTCTCTAATAATTTGATGGTGTTGGGTCATAGATTTAGATCCTTAATCCATGTTGAGTAGATTTTTGTGTAAGATGTAAGGTAGTGGTCTTGCTTCATGATTCTAATGTGGAAATCCAGTTTTCCCAGCACCATTTGTTGAATAGACTGTCCTTGCTCCAGGAATTGGTTTTAGATCCTTGATCAAATATAAGTTGGCTGTAGATGTTTGGATTGATTTCTGGTGTTTCTATTCTGTTCCATTGGTCTAGCCATCTGTTTCTGTACCAGTACCATGCTGTTTTGATAACAACTGCCCTGTAGTATGTCCTGAAATCTGGTATGTGATGCTTCTGGCTTTGTTTTTGTTGTACAAGATTGCTTTAGCTATTCGAGGTCTCCTGTGTCTCCATATGAATTTCAGCATCGTTTTTTCCAGATCTGAGAAGAATGTCTTTGGTATTTTGATAGGTATTGCATTGAATCTGTAAACTGCTTTTGGGAGAATGGACATTTTGATGATGTTGATTCTTCCAATCCATGAGCATGGAAGATTTTTCCATTTTTTGGTATTCTCTTCTATTACTTTCTTTGGTGAGCTGGTCTCATGCTTTTTAAAAACAACCCACTTTTGTAAGAACTCACTCACTCTGGAGTACTAGTATAAGTCTTGCCTGAGGGTGGTGCTCCAATGACCTAAGTATTTCCCACAAGGCCTCACATCTTATAGATCCCTCTACCTCTCACACTGAACCCTGGGGTTGAAGCTTCCAGATAAGAACACTTGGGGGACCTGCTCAAATTATATCTTAACCATAGCATAATGTTTATGGTTTTGTTATTTATGCCAAAATCTTTGATCCAATGGAAATATTTCTGTTGTAAAGTTAGAGGTGTTTATTCAAGCTTAGCTTTATTTTTAGAAGGTTATCTGGTTTCCTAACAATATTTATAAAATGAGTCTATCTTCTTAACATTTTAAATTCTCAATTCATTTTTTTTATTCTTATTTATTTCTTTTACTCAAAAAGAAGAGCCACAGGGAGACAGAGAGAGAGAGATATCTCCCATCTACTGTTTCACTCCCCAAATGCTCTCAACAGCAAGGACTGGACCAGGCTGAAGCCAGGAGCCAGGGACTCCATGCAGGACCATCCAGATCTCTCATGTCGGTGGCAGGGGCCTAAGCACTAAAGCCATCATCTGTGGCTTCCCAGGCACATTAGCAAGAAGAAGGAGGAGCCAGAGGACCTGTACTTGCCCTCTGGTATGGGATGCAAGTGAAACAAACTGTAGTTTAACAGGCTGCAGCACGATGCCCACTCCCCATCTTCACCTTTACTAGGTAAAAGAGACAGCTTGGAGCAGAAGTTAAGATGCTTAAGTGCCACATCGGAGTTCCTGGATTTGATTCCCAACTCTGGTTTCTGATTCCAGTTTTTTGCTAATGCAGATGCTGGGAGGCAACAGTGAATGGCTCAAGTAATTGGGTCCCTATCATTCACACAGGAGACCTGGGTTGAGTTCCAGGCTCCCAGCTTCATCCCCAGCATAGCCCTAGACATTGTGGGCATTTGAGGAATGAGCCAGCAGATGGGAGCTCCCTCACCATCTCTGTCTCTCTGTCCCTGTGTCTTTTTCTGTCCCCCTACTTCTCAAAGAAAGAATTCTTTTTCAAAAAGAGAAGACTTTATGGAGATTTTAGAATATATTTGCATGCTAGTGGGAATGATCCAATGTAGAGGAAGCTGAAATTTCAGGGGTGAAATATCTGAAATGGTAGGGGGCATGGAATCTAGAACACTATAATAATCTAGATAATAAAAGCTGGCACTTATTGAGGGCCTTACATAAATTAGTAATCTAATTCTTTGATTGAAGATCCTTTTCCACTTACAACAGCACTTGCTTGGGAAATACTGAAGGCAAATGCTGTGTTTGATCACTGTTGGTAACCAGCTGAAGCAGAAAAATGACAACTCCAAGTGAACCTGTGTGGCAGAGCCTCACTGACTCTCCCTGAAGATACTTTCCTGCCTGGTAGAAAAATGGGACTTACATAGTTTCATGGACTCATTCTTCCCTATCCAGAGTGCAAATGAATTATTCTTAATTAGCATAACCACCACGGACCCCACCAGCCCCTTTATTTCTTTAATTTCCCAATCTTCTCAATGAACATTTTCACTGGTGCATGTTTCCTATATGGCAATTAAATAAACTCAGAGTTTAATTTATTGATCGCTATTGTGGTCATTGGCTTTCTTTTAGCAACTCACAACAAACCAATGAGATGGATTTAAAATTGCTCCCGTTTTATTCTTGAGAAACCTAAGACCCAGAGAGACTAAAAGATTAGTTCACGATTATATTGCTGGGGCAATATAATTGCTGGGGCCTACGTTCTGGCTTAATGGGTTAAGCCACTGCCTGCAAAGCCAGCATCCCATAGGGCGCCAGTTTGAGTCCTGGCTGCTCCACTTCTGATTCGGCTCTCTGCTAATGCTCCTTGGAAAGCAGCAGAAGATGTCCGAAGTCCCTGGGCCCCTGCTACCCATATGCAAGATGTGAAAGAAGTTCCTGGCTCCTGGCTTTGGCCTGGCCCAGCTCCAGCTGTTGTGATCATATTGGGAGTGAACCAGAGGATGGAAGACGTCTGTCTTTCTCCCTCTCTTTCTGTAACTTTGCCATTCAAATAAAAGAAGAAACAGCAACAACAAAAAGTCACATTGCTGCAGAGCCCTAGAGCTGCTCCTACCCATGATCACCCTTTAACATCCCTTCAGGTTTCTCTGCTTACAGGTCAATTCATGAAGTCACACATCTGGATTTAGTTTCTGAGAGCTGCTTCCAGCATTACTAGTTAATCATGTGGAACACTGTTTCATGAAAGTTATAAGAATATGAGAAAGGGCAGGCGCTTGGCTTAGTAGTTAAGACTCTTCTTGGGATGCCTACATCCCATATTGCAGTGTCCAAGTTTGAGTCCTGATTTTTCTCTCAATTCCAACTTCCTGGTAATACTCACCTGGGAGGTAGTTGTGCAAAATGAAGTAATCGAGTCCCTGCCATTCATGTGGGAGACCTGGATTAAGTTCTGGCTCCTGACTTCAACCTGGCCAACCCCCAGGCATTGTGAGCATTTGGGGAATGAACCAGCAGATGGGAGCTCTCTGTGTCCACTTATCTCTGTATGTCTATCTCTACTTCTCCAATCAATCTATTAAAAAAAAAAAAAACTGGCCAGCTTCATTTTTTTTTAAATATGAGTATACTGGAAAGAAGGTATTTTGAAAGATGAGACATGGAGAAAGTAGCGTAAGTCTCAATCTTTTTTTTTTTTTTTTTTATTTGACAGGTAGAGTTATAGACAGAGAGAGAGACAGAGAGAAAGGTCTTCCTTCCATTGGTTCACTCCCCAAATGGCTGCTATAGCCTGTGCTGCGTTGATCTGAAGCCAGGAGCCAGTGCTTCTTCCTCGTCTCCCATGTGGGTGCAGGGGCCCAAGCTAAACTTAGGCCATCCTCCACTGTCCTCCTGAGCCACAGCAGAGAGCCCATATGGGATGCTGGTGCCACAGGCAGAGGATTAACCAAGTGAGCCACGGTGCCTGCCCAAGTCTCAATCTTTTAATGAATATTCAACAAAAACTGATTACTGAGTAGGGCGTGGGTAAGAAGATTGAAATTCCTTTTTTTTTTTCTTTAAGCCATTCCCCTAGAGGTAGGCGCCGTCATTTCACCTTTCAGCTTATCTTTGACACTACTGGTTACTGGTCCTCATGTGAATTAAGTGCTTATGAAATACTTGCTGAATGGGTTAATAAAAACAGAGGGAATATTTTAGCATCTTTACTGGTCATTATCCTTACCCACAACACTTTTCCTTCTCTAACAAAAATACATAGGAACCACCTTGGTTTGAGGAGTCCTCCTCCTCCATGAAATCCTGCCTAGTATCAACATACCCTTTTAGATATCTATGGAATGGAAAGCTGGATCTATACCAATAGCACCTGCTATCTCATATCTTGCATTGATATTCTTTCTCCTGCTCTCTTTCTTATACTGTGTATGTATATCTTAATCTCCAATAAGTGTGCACATTTCCTGATTGCAGGGACTACATCTTTTACTTTTTTGCTAATATCCATGGTTCCTGATATGGTATTGGTCATAAAGTGTTGTCTCGGAAATATTTATTGATCTTGTCATCTGAAAATCAACATTATTAGAAAATAGCTCAGAACCTCTTGTTAACCCACACTGCATAAAAAATTGTAATGACTTTTCTGCTTAATCCTCAGCCTAATCCTCCAACCCTGAAAATGTATGTATCTTTATTTGTACAGGATGTTACGGCACATTAAATGTTGAAAATTAAGAGGTCTATTAAAACATCTTTATCTGGAAGGGTCATGAAACTGATGGTTTGTAGACACAACTTTCACATGAATGTGAAAGGTAAACTCTCATTATCAGTAGATGTTCAAGTCCAACATTACTGAGAGATGATGGTAGCAACTCACTAATATTTCTTGAAACATCCAGTGCTTGTTTTTTCTACTCTGCTTAAAAATCCATTTTTTTCTTTGTAGTGAATATTGTAATGCCATGGCTTTATATTATTCAGTCTAACACTTCTGAGAGTTTCTTTAAAGCTAGTGGCACATTGTGAATATTCAAATAGATAAAATTCTAGAGTACACTTTTTTTTTTGACAGGCAGCTTGGACAGTGAGAGAGACAGAGAGAAAGGTCTTCCTTTGCCGTTGGTTCACCCTCCAATGGCCGCTGCGGCTGGAGCACTGCGGCAGGTGCACCGCGCTGATCTGAAGGCAGGTGCCAGGTGCTTCTCCTGGTCTCCCATGGGGTGCAGGGCCCAAGCACTTGGGCCATCCTCCACTGCACTCCCGGGCCACAGCAGAAAGCTGGACTGGAAGAGGAGCAACCAGGACAGAATCTGGCGCCCCGACTGGGACTAGAACCCGGTGTGCTGGTGCCTCAGGTGAAAGATTAGCTTATTGAGCCATGGCGCCGGCCTAAAGTACACATTTATTGCTGACTTGGTTCAACTTCCCAAGAAATTACATTTCATCAGTTCTCTGTAGATGACAGGTAGGTAAATTATGATTTGAATCATAAAGAATGAATGCCAACCTTGGAGTTGAGACACACGGAAGAACACCAGAAGGATTATGGGATGGATAATAGATGAGATTTTTACAGAATATCTCAAGCTTTCTCCTGCAAGTATCTAATTTGTATTTTCATTACTGGTCTAGGCATAGCCTGGAAGCTTACACCAGAACTTTACAACTCTTCAAGGATGCAGTCCTATTATCAGCCTGTGTTTAAGTGTGAACTGAAAAAGAGTTCTTGTTCAGCCATAAAATAACTTGATACACTCATGGAAACTCAGTTTTGGACTAAATGACATTTGATATATCTTCCTGCTCTAAGATTCTGAGTCTACTTATTTTCATAGACCCAAGCACTTTTCCTGATCATTTCTACCCATTCCAGCATTACTCCATTCCAATGAAACATCATTCGTGGTCTCTTTGGAAATGACTGTCTATTCCCTTGAATTCCTCATAGAATTTTACCTGTAACTTTTTAATTATTTTTAGAAAATGTATTTATGTATTTGAAAGGGAGAGAGGGACAGGGACAAGAACAGGGAGAGAGAGAGAGAGAGAGATTGCCTATTCACTGGTTCTCTCCCCTAATGTCTGCAACAACCAGAGCGTAGCCTGGCTGAGGTCAGGAGCTTGTCACTTAGTCCAGGCAGCACGTGGGTGACAGGAACCCAGTCATTTGAAGCATCACTATTGCCTCCCAGCATCTGCATTATCAGGAAATCAGGAGTCAGGAGCAGAGTTGGGCATTTAACCCATTCACCCAAATATGGATCTCGAGTGTCTTAACCTCTAGGCCTAACACCAGCCACTGTAACTTTTTTGTAGCAAGCTCCCGACACTTTCTTCCTGATGTCTTAGTTATGGGTATATATATATATATATAACATCTTCTTCAATGAACTTAAAACATACAGGCAAGGAGAGAGAGTGCATTTGGTTATACTTGTATTTGTACCAACAATAGCACAGAGCATGGTAGCTTCGCAAAAGATTTTTTAAGGATTCACTAAATGCTTGTAGAACATGAGCAAAATGCATTCATTCATTCACAGAAGAGCTGACACCTCGGGGCATGCAAGTAGAAGACTAGTTGAGAGTAGGAGACATTTAAATGGGTAAAGGCAAGACAGTCAAACTTGTTGCAGGTTTGTGGTCTATACTCCACTGTCTACACATCAACCTGAACAATCTTTTTATAACTTAAATCAGACAATGTCACTCCTCTGCTTAAAAAGCTCCAGTGGTGGGGCTGGCTCTGTGGTACAGCAGGTAAAGCTGCTGCCTGTGGTAATGGCATCCCATATGGTCGCTGGTTTGAGACCTGGTTGCTCCATTTCTAACCCAGCTCCTTACTAGTGCACCTGGGAAAGCAGCAGAGGATGGTCCAAGTTCTTGGGCCCCTGTACCCATGGGAGACCCATAAGAAGTTCCTGGCTCCTGGCTTCAGCCTGGCCCAGCCCTGGCCATTGCAGCCATTTGGAGAGGAAGCCAGCAGATGGAAGACTTCTCTCTTTGCCTCTGCCTCTCCTGCTCTGTAAGTCCACCTTTCAAATAAATAAGTAAATCTTAAGAAAAAAAACCAGAAAATGATTTAAAAAATAAAAAGCTCCAATGGCTTCCCATAATTATTTTCTTCTCTTGATATCTTAAAATTTTATTTTATTTGCAAGGCACACACACACACACACACACACACAGAGAGAGAGAGAGAGTATTCCATGTACTAGCACACTCTCCAAAGACCTACAACAGCCAAGGCTGGACCAGGCTAAAGCTGGGAGAGCTGGGGCTCAGTTTGAATCTCCTACATGGGTTTCAGGGACTCAACTATTCCCTCTTCTTCCCAGGATGCACATTACCAGGAAGCTGGAACCAGGAGTGGGGCTGGAACTTGAACCAGAGAAATCCAACATGGAATCAATCAGTTGTCTTAACCAGCTCCTTAACAGTAAGCAAAATCAAATGCACTCCCCCTCCTTAATTGAATTCTGGCAAAATCCAGAGTCCTTGGTTTGTCTTACAAAGTGCAACAGACTCTGACCCTTGCCTAGCTGTGCGCTTGTCATCTACTGCCTTCCCCACTCTTCCTGACTTGCTGTCTACACACAAGGTATCTTTTGTTCCTTTGGACACCTTAGCCTTATTTTCATGCTAAGTGTTCTAGTCCTTCCCATTGTCTGCAGTACTCTTCCTCAGAGTTTCTCTTGGCTGGCTTTTTATTTTTACAGAAAGCACAAAGACTGGGCAGCTAGCATGACCTGCTTACAAAGAGCAGAGTGGCCAGTGTGGCTGAAGTGGTGAGCAGTGGGGAAAAGGGAGAAATTCAGCTGTAGCACTGCTTAGAGGAATGATTGAGTGGGGCCGGCCAGCAGTGGTAAGGACTTTGGATTTTACTCTGGATGAGAGGAGAAGCTGTGAAAGGGTTTTGTGAAGAATGACACTATCTATTCACCCTAACTGTTGTGTGGGGAATGCCGAAGATTTAGGGTGGAAGCAAATAGACCTAGTAATTAGGCTATGTGAGAGACAATGGTGTCTTAGACTAAAGGGACAGCTTTCCAATTTTTAAAAAAGATTTATTTATTTGAAAGGCAGAATATCAAAGACAGCAAGTGCAAAATCTTGCATCCTCCGGTTCACTCCCCAGTTGGCTGCGCAGTTAGGGCTGGCCCAGGCCAAAACCAATTGTGTCAGAGACTGCTTATAAAAATCCATTCCCCACATTTTCCATAGCAAGAGAATTATATTCAGGCACATGGCTGCCCACTCCATTTCTAAGAATCCCTTGTAGTTAGATGCAGTTACACGTGGCCATGTGGAATCAGAGCAGAGGACATATGTGTCCCTCCGGGCTGGCATCTTCAGACATAGGCATGTCTTCTACAGACTTTGTTTCATTTCCTCACAAGTGTAGGTGAGGGCAGTATACTAGGAGATGGTGAAGGGACTAGGTTTGTGAATGACCCCACTGGAGCAGAGTTGCTGCCAACCAGCTCTACTGACCCCAGGTTGTAATATGAGAACAAGCCACTGAATTACTATTGGGTCCCTGAATAATGGCCTTGCCAGTGTGTTTATCCAGTTCTGTCACTATTTTGAGTCTCATTTTCCTTATCTATAAAGTAGAAATTATATTATTACATCTTTTATAAGGCTGTGATGATAAATACATAATTCAATTAAGGTGCTAGTGCAGTGCCCTTTTCATGGTAAATTTTTTAGAAAACTTTTATTTAATAAATATAAATTTTGAAAGTACAACTTCTGGATTATAGTGGTTTTTCCCCCCATAACCACCCTCCCACCCACAAACTATCCCATCCCCTACTCCCTCTCCCTTCCCATTCTTAAGATTTATTTTTAATTATCTTTATATACAGAAGATCAACTTAGTATATACTAAGTAAATATTTCAACAGTTTGTACCCATACAGACACACAAAGTATAAAGTACTGTTTGAAGACTACTTTTATTGTTAATTCTCATAGTACAACATATTAAGGACAGAGATCCTACATGGGGAGTAACTGCATAGTGACTCCTATTGTTCATTTAACAATTGACACTCTTACTTTTTTTTTTAGAGATTAATTTTATTTATTTGAAAGACAGAGTTACAGAGAAAGGCAGAGACAGAGAAAGAGGTCTTCCATCTGCTGGTTCTCTCTCCAGATGGCCGCAAGGCTCGGAGCTGTACCGATCCGAAGCTGGAGCCAGGAGCTTCCTCCGGGTCTCCCACATGGGTTCAGAGGCCCAAGGACTTCAGCCATCTTCCACTGCTTTCCCAGGCCATTGCAGACAGCTGGATAGGAAGAGAAGCAGCTGGGACTTGAACAGGCGCCCATGTAGGATGTGGGCGCTTGAAGCCAAGGCTTTAACCTGCTGCACCAGAGTGCTGGCCCCGTGACACTCTTATTTATAACTTCAGTAATCACCGGAGGTTCTTGTCATGAGCTGCCAAGGCTATGGAAGCCTCTTGAGTTCACACACTCTGACCTTATTTAGACAAGGCCATAATCAAAGTAGAAGTTCTGTGTTTCTTCAGAGAAAGGTACCTTTTTCTTTGATGGCCCTTTTCTTTCTACTGGGATCTTGCTCACAGAGATCTTTCATTTGGGTCATTTTTTTTTTTTTTTTTTTTTGCCAGAGTGTCTTGGCTTTCCATGCCTGAGAAACTCTCACTGGCTTTTTAGCCAGATTCATGGTAAATTTTTTAACAAGTGTTTTTTAACAGTATTAATAATAAATATAGGTCAATATTTAATTTTAATTTAATTTGGAAAATGTATATCTGGCTATTAAGGCAAGTGGAGTTAGTGAACTGATAGAAAGATCTACAGATTAGCCATGAGTTAAACACTAGTAGTTTTCATATTTTTAAAATGTTCCCTAGATAGCTCTGATGCTTAGCTTGGATTGGGTAATACATACTTTATATTTGCTGTATATCACGTAGTGTTCTATTAATTTAATGCCTCCATTTGGAAGGAGGACAAGTTTGAAAATACTGATATTCACATAAGTGCTAGAAAAGGGAAGAATAATAGACCAAATTAGCCAAATTCTATGACATGAATTTCCTGCAAACACTAATGTAAAACACACACACACACACACACACACACACCCCTCTGCATGGGCAGCATTCTCTGAAGACCCCTCCTACAAAACAATCAAGTACATCATAGGACCTAAGCTTATTTTGCTTTTCTGAGATTGAAGTGAGAGAAATCTAAGGCCCATAAACCCAACTCTGCTGATTTACAAGCCAAATGAAACTTCAAAGGTAAATTGTGAGTGGATACAAAAAGTAAGGCTGGCTTAACTCTTTTTTTTAAAAATTTTTTATTTATTTATTTTTGACAGGCAGAGTGGACAGTGAAAGAGAAAGAGACAGAGAGAAAGGTCTTCCTTTTCCATTGGTTCACCCCCCAATGGCCGCTGCGGCCAGCGCACTGCGCTGATCCAAAGCCAGGAGCCAGGTGCTTCTCCTGGTCTCCCATGTGGGTGCAGGGCCCAAGCACTTGGGCCATCCTCCACTGCACTCCCGGGCCACAGCAGAGAGCTGGACTGGAAGAGGGGCAACCGGGACAGAATCCGGTGCCCCAACCAGGACTAGAACCCCGTGTGCCGGCACTGCAGGCGGAGGATTAGCCTATTGAGCCGCAGCGCCGGCCCTGGCTTAATTCTTAACAGTAGCACTGAACTCAACAAATTGGAGAGATAAAACAGAGACTCCTTGATTAAGCTGGGATCTGGGAAGGGATACAGACTGGCTCCACAGTCCTCAGGTTATAAGCAGACCAAATGCAAGTGCTTTCTGGAGGAGATCATGCCCCATGCGAGGGCTCAGGATTTCTTGGCATAAAGATCAGCCAAATACAGGCCATTTAGGTCAACCAACAGACAAGAAACACCTTCATGAGTGAAGCAAGGAACAAAAAAGACATCAGATACTAAAAATATCATACTCCAAACAATTCTGTATAAAGTTTTTAAAGACAGCTTTATTGAGATACTATTCACGTCCTATGTAATACACCTATTTAAAGTGCACAACTCAATGGCATATAGTATAGCCACAGATATGTGCAGCTATCAGCAGAGTCAGTTTTAGAACATCTCCATCACCTTAAAAAGAAACTCCATACCCTTCAAATGTCACCACCACCACCACCATGTCCCATTCTGTGCTCCCATAGAGCTGAGTAACTATGAATCTACATTCTACTTTACAGATTTCCCCAGTCTGAAGTTTCATATGAGTGAAATCATATGGTCTTCTGTGATTGGCTTCTTTCATCAATGCTTTCAAGATTCATGCATGTTATTGCACATATCAGTAGTTCATTTCTTCTTATGGCTACATAATATTCCATTGTATGAATATATCATGTTTGGTTTATTCATCTGTCCATTGATGAATATTTGGGTGATTTCCACCTTTGGGCTGTTATGGATATGCTACTATAAATGTTCATGTGCTGATTTCTGTATATGTAGTTTTTCATTTGGGAGGAAGGGTGTACACACCTAAGAGAATTACTGGGTCACTCAGTAAGTCTGTGTTTAATCATTTGAGGATATGCCAGGCTGTTTACCAAAATGGATTGCACTATTTCACATTTTCCACCAGCAACTCATGAGGATTCTGATTTCTCTACATCCTTCCCAATCTTACTGCTGCCTGATTTTTTGACTTTCACTATCTTAGTGAACATGAAATGGCATCCCATTATGGTTTTGATTTGTATTCAGATAATTTGTCAATTTTCAACTTTTAATATTTAATTATATTTGAAAGGCAGAGTGACAGAGAGAGGAAAATAAAGAGAAAGGATGAGGAGGCAGTGGAGGAGGGAGAGAGAGAGAGGTCTTCCATTTACTGTTTCAACTCCCCAAATGGATGCAACAACTAGACCTGTGCCACGCTGAAGCCAGGAGTCAGACACTCCATTCAGGCCTTCCACATGGAGGCAGGAGCCCAAGCATCTGGGCCATCTTCTGCTGCTTTCCTAGATACATAAGAAGGAAGCTGGATTGCAAGCAGAGTAGCCAGGACGCAAACCAGAACTCCAATATAGAATGCCAGTGACACAAATGACAGTCTAACTAGCTCCATCGCACCACCAGCCCCAGTTTATCTATTTTAATTAAAATATTTATATCTCTTCATTATTCAGTTGTAAGAATTCTTTAGATATTCTAAATATAAGTCTCTTACATGAGATATATAATTTACACTTTCTCCTAATATATGGGTTGCCTACATTTTCAAAATGGTATCTTTTGAGGCCCAAAGGTTTTTTTTTTTTTTTTTTTTTTTGAAAGACAGAGTTACAGGTTACAGAGAGTGAGAGAGGAGGGAGAGACAGAGAGGGATCCTCTATCTGCTGGTTCATTACCCAAATGGCCACAATGGCCAGGGCTGAGCCAGACTGAAGCCAGGAGACAGGAACTTCTGGGTCTCCCAGGTGGGTGCAAGGTTCCAAGCACCCAGACCATCCTCTGCTGCTTTCCCATGCACTTTAACAGGGAGCTAGATGGGAAGCAGAGCAGCTGGGACTCACACAGGAGCCCATATGGGATGCTGGCATTGCAGGTGCCACAACATTGGCCCTGGGATAAAAGTTTTTTATTTTGGTGAGTATAATTTACCTATTTTTTATCTGTGCTTATATTTTTTGTTTTGAATCTAAAGGTATTTTGCTAAATCCAAAGTCATGAAGATTTATACCCTCTCATTCCTTGCAAGAGTTTTATAGCTTTTGCTCTTAATTTAGGCCTCTGATCCATTTTGAGTTAATTTTTGTATATGGAATGAAGTAATGTTTTATATTCATTATTTTTCATGTGGATATCTGGTTTTCCTGGAACCATTTGTTTCAAAGGGTTATCCTTTCCCCCCATTAAACAGTTTTGGCATCCTTATTATTAAATCTTTAGAATAGCAAATTGAGTACAGTTCAATAAAGAATGTGTGCACTGAGAAACAAAAAATGCAAAATAAATCTTTTAAATAGCAGATTGACTACAGGTCAATAAAGAACTTGTGAACTGAAAGTAGAGACAAATAATGCAAAATGGAAAAGAGAGGTTAAACTGATGGAGGATAGACTGAGACAGTCAACATATACTCAATTGATATTTCACTTTTAAAAGAGATAATGGCTAAGGAAATTTTTCCAGAAGTGATATAAGACTTGAATGTAAAGCTATAAAATATTTAATACCCAAAAAGGCCCTGAAATTGTCAACCTCACATCTACCATGATGAGATCTACAATTCTAAGCTGAGAGTATAGGTTCTTATAAAAGTACTTCACAAATGTAGTGGGAAATGGATTAAGAGATAAATTTATTCTGGTGCGAAACAATTTGAAACCCATGTATAGTTTTCTCATACTTTGCATTGTCAGGGAACTTTTTGAAGTCCTCTTGTATTTCCATTCAGTTACAGAGAACAGGAAGAGCACTTTCCTGCCACCTGTGAATACATTTTTTAAAAAGTGTAAAGAGTCCCAAAATAGACAAACACAGATGGGATTCAGAATGCGCCTACTGAGTTAGTCAACATAACTGTTTTATTGATTTTGATGATTCTGGAGAAAGAAATGGAAGAGAAAGCTTGCCAGGGCTAGAATAAGACTTAGAAGGCCTGAGTTCTGGCTTTAGTGGTACCCTTTCTGGCAATTGGATCTTGAGTTTATCTTCCCCAGACATGTTTCTTTTGTAAAATGAAATATTAATAACATTTGTAAGCACTAGCCATGTTCCAGCACCACTCTAAGGACTTTATGAATTCCTAAAATAAACCAAGGTATTATTGACATCATTCCCCATTTTAAAGATAAGGAAGCTAAGACCTAGAACAAAGCACTGACTTCCCCAATATCCATGACCCTTGTAAGCAGCTTGCTTGAGTTGAAACCAGACATTATGCTTTAACTGTTCTGTGTCACCTGCTGTGCCCATCACCATTCTCCACTCTGCCCTATAGCTTGGGAGGATGATCCATGTGGGTATCATTGCCCTCTAGCTCTGGGCTGGGCTCCAGCAAGGACAAGAGATAAGAAAGTGAAGTTGTGTTTTTTCTTCTCTTGGATGGCTTCCTGAGTGGTCACCACAGATTGGCAAAATGCTTTTATCAAAGGTGATGGCTTCCCGGTTGCCCTTCTTCCAGGCCAGCTCTCTGCTATGGCCCGGGAGGGCAGTGGAGGATGGCCCAAGTCCTTGGGCCCTGCACCTGCATGGGAGACCAGGGGAAGCACCTGGCTCCTCGCTTCAGATCAGCGCGGTGCACCGGCCACAGCGTGCTGGCCGCGGTGGCCATTGCGGGGTGAACCAACAGCAAAAGGGAGACCCTTCTCTCTGTCTCTCTCTCTCACTGTCCACTCTGCCTGTCAAAGAAAAAAAAAAGGTGATGGCTCTTGTTGGGTACCTTCACCATACAGTTAATCTATTCTGCTCCTAGAAACTGCTCTTTTATCTAACTCCTCTCTCACCTAAGAAGAGTAAGAACTCTTCACCCTTGCCAGCCTGGGATCCTGCATCATCCCTTGCTGCTAGGAAACACAGTGATTACACGCTGCAGTCTATAATGTGGCACACATTGTATTATACCAGAGAAGATTTATTTGTGATCAATACTTTTTACTTGGTTTAATGGCATTCTGCTTAATAAAGGCTACTAACTGGACCTCCTAGAAGGGAGATAGCCAGCGGTCAGTGCTGTGGTGTAGAAGGTTAAGCCTGTGGTGTTGACATCCTATATGGGCACTGATTTGAGTCCCAGCCGCTCCACTTCCAATCCAGCTCCCTACTAATGTGCCTGGGAAAACATCAGAATATGGCTCAAGTACTTTGACCCCTGCACTCATGTGGGAGACCTGAAAGAAGCTCCTGGCCCCTGGCTTTGACATAGCCCATCTCTAGCCATTACAGCCATTTGGGGGAGTGAAACAATGGATGGAAGATCTCTCCGGCACTCTCTTTCTCTGTATCTCTGTCTTTCAAATGAATAAGAATCTTTTTAAAAATCTGAGAAAGTGTAGAAAGTGTTGAATAGATTTCTCCCTTAATTTTCTTTTCTTTTTTTTTTTTTAATTTGACAGGTAGTTATAGACAATGAGAGAGAGACAGAGAGAAAGGTCTTCCTTCCACTGGTTCACTCCCCAAATGGCCGCTACAGCTGGTGCTGCACCAATCCGAAGCCTCCAGGAGTCAGGTGCTTTTTCCTGGTTTCCCATGCAGGTGCAGGGGCCCAAACACTTGGGCCATCCTCCACTGCCCTCCCGGGCCAGAGCAGAGAGCTAGACTAGAAGAGGAGCAGCCGGGACCAGAACCCGGTGCCCATATGGGATGCCGGTGCCACAGACAGAGGATTAACCAAATGAGCCTCGGCGCTGGCCCCCCTTAATTTTCTGTGGGTGATCCTGTGCCTTGCTGGGAGACTTCCTGCCTAGCCCATGTAGGAGGTTAATAGGGCATGGCACACCATACCTCCTGGGAAAGACCCTGGGCAGGGGCTCAGCACACTGAGACCCACATATGACCTGGCTGCTGGCAGGTGGCAGAAACCCTAGGCACATTTCCCCCACCCCCATTTTCTGTTGAGAGGCCTTGTGATTGTCAACTATGTGAACAGCTCCTGTTTGTGGTCCAGA
The DNA here is from genome assembly GCA_949820135.1 of Sylvilagus floridanus. Classification (NCBI taxonomy): domain Eukaryota; kingdom Metazoa; phylum Chordata; class Mammalia; order Lagomorpha; family Leporidae; genus Sylvilagus; species Sylvilagus floridanus. The sequence goes on along the minus strand of OX463227.1, from coordinate 111,626,650 downwards.
TCCATAAGACCACCTGGAAGGCTATGAAGGCTATGTATGACCTTCAAGCTAATTGGAGAAGCATAGAGCTGCCAGCATCAGCTTTATCCTATAGAATTAGTGTTGCTACCCTGGACTAGCTACTCCTCTTTGCCTGCCCTATAAAAGCTTGTGCCTGACTGTTAATAAACGGATATGTTCACTGTTTGTCTTCTTGTCAAAGAATGCCATCACACCATCCCGACAGTGTGGGCCTCGTGGGATTAGCCCCCAATTTTCTGACCAGAATTTGTAGACTTCCAAACCCTTCCAAACTTATTTTTCCCAGTGCATTAACCTTCTTTCATTAACTGAATGTGTCTTACAATCAACACATACTCTTCCTTCTGCTTGGAACATTCCTTATTTTTCTTTTTTTTTTTTTTTTTTTTACAGGCAGAGTGGACAGTGAGAGAGAGAGACAGAGAGAAAGGTCTTCCTTTGCCGTTGGTTCACCCTCCAATGGCCGCCGCGGTCGGCGCGCTGCGGCCGGCGCACCGCGCTCGTCCAATGGCAGGAGCCAGGAGCCAGGTGCTTTTCCTGGTCTCCCCATGGGGTGCAGGGCCCAAGCACCTGGGCCATCCTCCACTGCACTCCTGGGCCACAGCAGAGGGCTGGCCTGGAAGAGGGGCAACCGGGACAGAATCGGTGCCCCGACCGGGACTAGAACCCGGTGTGCCGGCGCCGCAAGGCGGAGGATTAGCCTGTTGAGCCACGGCGCCGGCCTTCCTTATTTTTCTTTTCGCCTCTAGAATGCCTTGTGACTAGCTTAGGGAAGTCTTTCTTGGAACACACCCCTCACTCCAGCCAGGATAGATGAATATCCCCATTATATGCACTATTAGCTTTTTCAATCTTTTCCTCACAACGCTTAATTTATAATTATGCATTTGGTGATTATTCGATCCATATCTCCCTACACAGTAGATAGGAACTTCCAGAAGGCCTAGAGTTGCTTCTGGCTTCACTCAACATTAAACTTCCATGAGTGGGCTTGGTGCTGCCTATGGGCACTGAAAAATGCTTCTGACCCATTCATACATAGATATATGAGCAGGCGTCATACCCAGTGGTAAAGATGGCAGACTGAGAAGAAAGATAGGAGAATGCGCTTTAGTGGATCCAAGAGCATACAAGTAAAATGGACCTAGGTTCTTGCCTGGGACCTTACAAATGTGTTAAAATCCTTGTGAAAAAAGAGTTTGTTATTCTTGGGAAAGTAGTAGAATATTCTCAGAAGTGAGTAGACTAATGGCAATAATGACGAGAAGAAGAATATATCATAGACTTTGCAGGAAGTTCTAGTCCCATCTTATGAAGGGAGGGTCAGGGAGAGCTGTTAAGGGATGGGGGTAGTTTTCTCAGTATTGTCACCACTGGGCCACGGGTAGAGCTGAGGAGAAAGAACAGAGGATAGGCCATGTGAGGCATGCATCAAGGACCCTTGGGAATCAGAAAACTTTAGGTACTTCAGAATAACGTGTAGGAAACTCCAGAACCTAGTTAGAGGAAGAACAAGGGAGCACTAGTAGTTTCACTGGTGTATGCTTGAAATAATGACTATTTTTCTTGACTGCATATTTCATGTTGCTACCCGTTGACTCATTTTGATTATGTATCTTATCAGGCAAGGGAAATGTGTGCAAAAGATGAGGTCTGGGCTGGAGTCATGGTATAGCAGGTAAAGCTGCTGCCTAGGACAGTCAGCATTCCTTACAGGTGCCTGTTTGTGTTTGGGCTTCTTTATTTCCCACCCAACTCTATGTTAATGGCCTGTGGAAAGCAGCAGCAGATTTCCCAAGTGTTTGGGCCCCTTCCACTCAAGTGGAAGACCCAGAAGAAGTTCCTGGCTTCTGACTGCTCCAGTCCTGCCTGGCCATTGTAGCCCTCTGGGGAGTGAACCAGTGGATAGAAGATCTCTTTCTTTCTCTCTCTCTCACTTTCAAAATAAATAAATTTTTACAAAAAGGGTGTATTTGGTTTAATCACTGATTTTAACTATTTCATCCTTCTCCATCAAAAATGATATTTCATAGTTGATTATGGCTCCTTCTAGAAATGAGATGTTCCATATTATTTCTGAACATTGATAGTATATCTGTCATAAACCATTGAGATGGATCTATCTCCTAATTCGTTTGAATCTAGAACTTGTCAACATATTTATTTTGTATGTATTTTTATATGGCTCTAAATTTTTCCATTTTGGTTACACAGTTGAACAAAATAATTTTATTGAAATGTAAATTGCTTATTTAAATCAGTTGATATACCTTAGATGGAAAAAAACCCACATGTAAATAATAGAGTAGCATTTTTAGTTTTAACTGTAGGTTTATTATTGAGTAATGTGGGGAACTGATTAAACTAACTCCAGATGCCATCCTTTTTTGACCAATTTGTGTGGACAATTATAAATAGTGCCATAAACTCTGCCTACAGGGCTGTAAGCCAAAAATCTTTGCATGCATAAAGGGACTGCTGTTCTTTGTGAATAGGCAATTATTATATGGTGTTTCTGAAACTGGAAGCTAAGTAAAGCAGCTTGCCAATAGATAATCTAATAACAAAGAAATTTATTTGATAAAAATTCCACTCAAAAGTGGTTCATCTACTTTATACTTTGTGTATGTATTTATTTTACATATGCAAAAATTACTTCCACTCATGGCATTGATGAGCTATTTATTCATTAGAATAAAATATATGATGTTCAAAAATTTGGTAACATTTTCCTGAAAAAGTTATTTATGCTCTTAAAAATTATTCTGTTTATAGATATAATACATATTCAATGGAAAAATGCAATAATAAGTGAATAATGGTTAAAAGAAAAAATAAAAGTACCCAAATTCTTACCATGTAAAAACAACCAGGGGAGTGGTGGCTCCAGATGGCAGAATAGGGAGGGAGCTCACTGATAGACCAGGAAAAGATAATTTAATAAAAGTAGAGATAATGAAGTCTCTGGGAAGAGTTAGGGAAAAAACTGCAGAGGGAATTCTTCCGGAATTAGAGGGACACGGTGGATCTACGGGGAGGACACGGGCACCTGCAGAGGGAACTCTTCTGGAATTAGAGGGTGGATCTATGGGGAGGACACGGGCACCTGCAGAGGGAACTCTTCTGGAATTAGAGGGTGGATCTATGGGGAGGACACGGGCACCTGCAGAGGGAACTCTTCCAGAATTAGAGGGACATGGTGGATCCACAGGGAGGACACGGGCACCTGTAGCTTGGGAGCCCAGCTGCTGAGAAGCTTCTCCCCGACACCAGCGCTGGAAACAGAGGTGAGGTGAAACCGCAGTAGCCCAAGACACCGGCAGAAAAGTGGTAGGAGGAGCCTAGAGAGAACGAGGCTTGAAGCCCCATGAGGGAAAGTACACCAGCCTAAGTAGAGAAAAAATAATAAAAGGGATGGTATGAACACGAATCTCCCTCTCCACACACCTTACAAAGGTGAGCGAGAAAAGCCACCACAGCAAGGACAAAAAAGAAGAAACCAAAGGATATCTCCACAATGCCAAACAACAAACACAAAAATCGAGGAAACAAACAAGGAAGACATCATGACACTCCCAAATGAATATGACACTCCAATACAAGATTATGAAGGTGATGAGATAGAATAAATGCAAGATATGGAATTCAAAAAATTTATGATAAGAACATTTAGAAATTGTCAAAAACAAATGCATGAACTACAGAAATCCATACAGGACATTGCAGAAAATCTCTCTCATGAAAATGAAATCTTAAGGAGGAATCAAAATGAAATGAGGAATTTAGTAGAACATGAAATTGAGATATTGAAGAGTAACTAAAATGAAATGAAGAATTCAATAGAACAAATGAAAAACACATTTGAGAGCCTTAAAAACAGAATCAGTGAGGTAGAAGAGAGAATATCGGACTTAGAAGACAGAGCACAGGAAAGTATACAGTCAAACCAAAGACAAGAAGAGGAAATTAGAAATCTAAAAAATATTGTTGGGAACCTAGAGGATACTATTAAAAAAAACCCCAACATTTGGGTTCTAGGAGTTCCTGAAGGTATGGAGAGAGAGAAAGGATTAGAAGGCCTTTTTTTTTTTTTAACTCCGTAACATTTTAATAGAGTTCACTTAAACATATAAAACAGAGTTGAAGAGTCAAATCCCTCAATTGAATGAAAATCATCACACAAAAATTGAAAAAGATACTGGAACCAAAAAATTCCTGGTAACAAGATGTTTTTCATCTACTGATTACCTCTCTGCAGCACTAGCTATGTGAAAAACGTGCTCATCTTTATTCTGTAACCATTATTTTCTCCTCCTTTCAATGTCATGCCATAGGTCATTTGGATCTATTGTTTTGACTGCAATCTGTTCTGAGTCATATACTGTAGTTTGTTTATTCTGAAACTCATCCAAAGAGTTCAAAATATATACTGGAAATATCTTTGGAAAAATGGCAGGGCAAAGTCACTATTTTTCAAAAGTCACATTAATGTAAATGGCCTTGAATTTCCAGTTAAAAGACACAGATGCCTGAATGGATTAAAGAACAAAACCCATTCAATTGCTGCTTATAAGAAACACATCTTTCCAACAAAGATGCAGGCAGACTGAAAGTGAAAAGTTGGAAAAAGATATTCCATGCTAATAGAAACAAAAAAAGAGCTGGCATAGCCACATTAATATCAGACAAAATAACCTTTTACACAAAATCTTAAAGAAAAAAATAGAAGAGGATACCAAAAAATGGAAAAATATTCCATGCTCATGGATTGGAAGAATCAACATCATCAAAATGTCCATTCGTCCAAAAGCAATGTATAGATTCAATGTGATACCTATCAAAATACCAAATACATTCTTCTCAAAACTGGAAAAAATTATGGTGAAATTCATATGGAGGTACAGTAGACCTCGAATAGCTAAAGCAATCTTGTACCACAAAAACAAAGCTGGAGGCATCACATACCAGATTTCAGGACATACTACAGGGCAGTTGTAATCAAAACAGCATGGTACTGGTACAGAGACAGATGGATAGACCAATGGAACAGAATAGAAACACCAGAAATCAACTCAAACATATACAGCCTACTTATATTTGATCAAGGATCTAAAACCGATTCCTTGAGTAAACAGTCTATTCAATAATGGTGCTGGGAAAACTGGATTTCCACGTGCAGAAGTGTGAAATAAGACCACACCTTACACCTTACACAAAAATTCACTCAACATGGTTTAAAGACTTAAATCTACTACCTGACACCATCAAATTATTAGAGAGCATTGGAAAAACCCTGCAAGATATGGACACCAGCAAAGACTTCTTGGAAAGGACCCTGGAAGCACAGGCAGTCAAAGCCAAAATTAACTATTGGGATTGCACCAAATTGAGAAGTTTCTGTACTTCAAAAGAAACAGTCAGTAAAGTGAAGAGGCAACCGACAGAATGGGAAAAAATATTTGCAAATTATGCAACTGATAAAGGATTAATAACCAGAATCTACAAAAAGATCAAGAATCTCCACAACAAAACAACCCACTTAAGAGATTGGCCAAAGACCTCAATAGACATTTTTCAAAAGAGGAAATCCAAATGGCCAACAGACACATGAAAAAATGTTCAAGATTATTAGCAATCAGGGAAATGCAAATCAAAACCACAATGAGGTTTCACCTCACTCCGATTAGAATGGCTCACATACAGAAACCTACAAACAACGGATGCTGGTGAGGATGTAGGGAAAAAGGGACACTAAACCCACTGTTGGTGGGAATGCAAACTGGCAAAACCAGTATGGAAGTCAGTCTGGAGATTCCTCAGAAACCTGAATATAATCCTACCATACAACCCAGCCATCCCACTCCTTGGAATTTACCCAAAGGAAATTAAATTGGAAAACAAAAAAGCCGTCTGCACCTTAATGTTTATTGCAGCTCAATTCACAATAGTTAAGACCTGGAACCAACCTAAATGCCCATCAACAGTAGACTGGATAAAGAAATTGTGGGATATGTACTCTGCTAATGCTGACTGATAGAATTAAGAGAGAATGATCCAACATGGGAAGCAGGATACACAGCAGACTCATAAAATGGCAGAAGTCCTAAACAGCACTCTGGCCTCAGAATCAGCCCTTAAGGCATTTGGATCTGGCTAAAAAGCCCATGAGAGTTTCTCAGGCACAGAAAGCCAAGATACTCTGGCAAAAAAAAATGAGCCAAATGAAAGATCTCTGGGAGTGAGATCCCAGCAGAAAGAATGGGCCATCAAAGAAGAAGGTACCTTTCTCTGAAGGGAGGAGAGAACTTCCACTTTGATTATGGCCTTGTCTAAATAAGATCGGAGTTGGCAAACTCAAGAGGCTTCCATGGCCTTGGCAGCTCATAACAAGAGCCTCAGGTGATTGATGACGTCATAAATAAGAGTGTCAATTGTTAGATCAACAACAGGATTCACTGTGCACTTACTCTCCATGTAGGATCTCTGTGCTTAATATGTGGTACTGTGGGAATTAACAGTATAACTAGTACTCAAACAGTACTTTATATTTTGTTTTTCTGTGTGGGTGCAAACTGTTGAAATCTTTACTTAGTATATACCAAGTTGATCTTCTGTATATTGAGATAATTGAAAATGAATCTTGATGAAGAATGGGATGGGAGAGGGAGTGGGAGATGGGATGGTTGTGGACGGGAGGGTGGTTATGTGAGGAAAAAGCCACTACAATCCAAAAGTTGTACTTTGGAAATTTTTATTTATTAAATAAAAGTTAAAAAAAAAACAGGGTTAAGTTCCTTTCAAATGTATGACTCAGAGTCCTTTCTGAGTTAATGAGTGTAGGTATACATCTTCATAGTTTTAATAGCTACTATTAACATCATTAATTCCTAAAGCCAATTTTCAAAATCAATCTAAGCCCATGTGCCTATGAAATTGAATCCAGAACTTGAAATAACTGCTATGTTTTATTGTTGGTGGTGGGGGTGGGGGGTCGTGTGTGAAATCCTAGGGTAACAAGAGTGAAGGAAAAGATACATGAAGCAGGGAGAGTAGGAAGCAATGTCATGCAATGCATTTTTCTTCATGAGGAGAGTCTCAGAGACAAAGCCTGTGCCTTAGCAAGTGCAACTGCTCAATCAGGCAGTGTGTACACAGGAAGAAAACTACATGGAGAATAGACATTTGGAGGGAGGAAGGGGAAGACATTTACCTACTGAATCTTTTTCTTTTCCTTTCTTTCAGAGGTCACATTTTGCCTCACAAGTTTGCTCACAATCATGTAGCATCTTTGGTGGTCATTTGCCAAGCCAGAGCCCTCGAGATTACAGATTTAGGGAACAAACCAGGAAACAGGTCAACAGATAGCACTTTACTAATGGAGATCCCTGGCAGGCAGGAAGAGGAAACAGAGAAAGCTCAGGTTCTAGTCCTGAGGGAGGGTGGGAAGGAAAGGAATGGAATTAAAAGATAAAAATTTTGGTGTCAAAAAATTGGTGTCAAAAAAAATCAAAATACATGCATAATTTTTCTTAATACTTATTTTACATGAACTTTCTGATGACTCCTTGTACATATGGATTTCAAATATTTTGCACCAAAATAAAATTATCTTCTAATTTGACTTTTCCATAAGCTTTTTGAAGTGCCTTCATATATATGTATTACTATAGATATCTCTGTAGAGCACCACAATCCTAAAGAGTATCATCAACAGACCTATGATTATGGAGAAGCACAACAAAAATAAACAAGAGAGAAATTATTTCAATTCAGGTGGTAGATTATACATAAACCTTATCTATTCTTCCTCCTGAGACCCTGTTAAAGTGATGGTAAAGACTTTTTTGTTTGTTATATAGTTATTTTTTAATTTAATAAATGTGAATTTACAAAGTGCAACTTTTGTATTATTGTGGCTTCCCCCCAAACCTCCGTCCCTCCTGCGGCCCTCCCCTCTCCCACTCCCTCTCTCCCATCCCGCCCTTCATCGAGTTTCATTTTTTTAAAAATTAAATGATATTTTAAAAATTTATTTTTTTCAAAAAAAAAGAGTTACAAAAAGATATATGTATGTGTATATATATATATATATATATATATATTATATAAAGAGAGAGAGAGAGAGAATATCTTCTATACACTAATTCACTCCCCAAATAGCTGCAATGTCTGGGGCTGGACCAGGCTGGAAACACATTAGTAAGGAGCTGAATCAGAAGTGGAACATCTGGGACTCATTTTATATGGGATGCCAGTTTCATAGGCAATGGCTTAACTCACTGTGCCACAGCTCCAGCTCCAAAAACATTTTTAAAAAGTATAAACCTACAAAAGCAGTGGAAGATGACCCATGTGCTTGGACTCCTGCACCCACAAGGGAGATCCAGAAGCAGCCCCTGGTTCCTGGCTCTGGATAGGCTCAGCTCCAGGCATTGCAGCCATTTGGGGAGTGAGCCAGGAGGTGGAAGACCTTTCTCTCTGTCTCTTCCTCTCTCTGTCTGAAACTCTACCTCTCAAATAAATAAATAAAATCTTTTTTCCCCAAAGAAACCTTTTATTTAATGAGTACAAATTTCATAAGTACAACTTTAGGAATATAGTGATTCTTTCCACCCTACTTGCCCTCCCACCCACACTCCCACCCCACCTCCTCCTCCCTCTCCCATATCCAGTTCCATTCTCTATTAAGATTCATTTTCAATTAACTTTATACACAGAAGACCAACTCTATACTAAGAAAAGATTTCAACAATTTACACACACATGCACACACACACAAAAAAACCTGTTTGAGAACCAGTTTTACAGTTAATTCTCATAGTACAACTCATTGAGGACAAAAGTATTGCATGGGAAGTAAGTGCACAGTGACTCCTGTTGTTAATTTAACAATTAACTCTCTTATGTATGATGTCAGTGATCACTTGATGCTCTTGACATGAGCTGCCAAGGCTATGGAAGCCTTTTGAATCCACAATCTCCATCAGTATTTAGACAAGGCCATAAGCAAAGTCGAAGTTTTCTCCTCCCTTTAGAGAAAAGTACATCCTTCTTTGATGGCCACTTCTTTCCACTGGGGTCTCTCTCACAGAGATCCTTCATGTAGGACATTTTTTTTTTGCCAGAGTGTCTTGGATTTCAATTGCCTGAAATGCTCTCATGGACTTTTCAGCCAGACCAGAGTGCCTTAAGGGCTAATTCTGAGGTCAGAGTGCTATTTAAAGTGATTTTCATTCTATGAGTCTGCTGTGTGGACTGCTTCCCATGTTGTCTCTCCCTCTCTTTGTCTGTAACTCTACCTCTCAAATAAATAAAATCTTTTTTTTAAAAAAAGAATAAACATACAACAATGCAGAGAAAAATCAACAAAGGAAGTATGTAATAAGAAAGCCAAGTCAAGGAAATCAAACACTAAAATAAATACACCAAACAGCTGCCCTACCCAGTAGACCACACTGAACTTCCAGCTGGAAAAGTTTGGTGACACATGTGGGTAGAAATCAATGTGACTGACTGCAGAGTCAGATGCAGATTACACAGCTTCCCATGCCCCCCTTGTCCCTTCATACCCTCAAAAGCAGCTAGGTCTTCACTCCTTGGTCAAAAACTGACTTTGGTAGGTTTTTCTCCCTTTAAAAAGCTAGAATAATTTTACATAGATGAATGAAGGTAGTCTGTGTGGATTTGGTGCCCCTGAATAAAGTCTTTCTCATTCTGTCACTTTAATGTGCCCCAAGCTTTCACCTACTCACTCCAAAGTGAAACCAAAGGAAATTCACTGTTTAACTCTTCCCTCTTCTGTAGATAAAAGGACCATGGACTATGATAGGGATCCATACCCCAGAGGACAAGGTGGAGCCCGGATGTCCTAACAAGTCTGCAAAGCCTCAGCTGTTTTCCTTCTGTGCCCCACTTACCATTCCTCAAATGACAGAAAAGTGAAATAGCCAGTAGTCAATATTTAGATCCAGAAACCCAGAACACTATAAAATACAGTGAAAATAAAATCAACAAATCACACATATTATGTGAGAACAAATGGGATATCTGAACAGATTACAAGCATTAGTAAGGTGAAAGAAAATGATTGGAAATTTTACAAGACTGATACAGAATGTATATGAATATATATGTGTGTATATGTGTGTGTATATACATATACATACCTGCATACAAACATGCACAGAGCAAAATGTAACATAGTAGGCAATGACAAAACCCAATTTATAAGGAAAAATAAATCCAAATATTCTTTACAAGTACTTACCAAGCAATTGCTGACCTAGTAGAAGAAATCTAAAACTGGTGAGTGTATTAGAGAATTGATAGAGTTTAGATTCAGTAAATGATATTGTGGCAAATGGCCATCCATGTAGAAAAAATTTATATCCCTTGGGCCCAGCATTGTGGTGCAGCAGGTAAAGCCACTGTCTATGACACCAGTACCTTTTACAGGCACTGGTTTGAATCCTGGCTCCTTCATTTCCAATCCAGCTCCCTGCTAATTGCCTGGGAAAAAGCAGCAGAAGATGGCCCAAGTGCTTGGAGCCCTGCTACCAAAGTGGGAAACCAGATGAAACTTCTAGTTCCTGGCTTTGGCCAGCCCCAGCCCCAGCCATTGCAGCCATCTGGGGAGTGAACCAGCAGATAGAGGATCTCTCTGTGTCTCTTCTTCTTTATTTGTAGCTGACTTTCAACAAAACAAATGTTTTAAAAAAAACTTATATCCTTCATCATACAATATATAAAATATCATATGGCTTAAATAGCTAAACATAAAAATGATAAGAAGTCAAAGAAAACTATAGAAATATAATTTTTATAAAATTTCATTACATAAAGTCTTTTGATGAAAACAGAAAATCTAAAATCTCCTTGAAGGGAAAGACTGACAAGATTTGGATATCCAAAAATTTGTGAACAATGAAGGACCATGTGCTTATGATTAAAAGATTAAAAAATTCTGACCTAGCAGAAATGCCATGAAAGAGTAAGAATCAGCATCCAGTAGGCAGAGTAGAGTCTTGCCACAAGAGAAAAGCATGTTGACAGGCAGAAATTAGAGACAGACTACAGCACTTTACTGCAGAGCTGTCCAGGCGAGGCACAGAAGCAGGAAAAGCTCACCCTTTCCATTCCTAAGATGTATTTGAGAAAGAAGTCATGTCAGCTCAACTAAGGAAACAACACAAGCAGAGGGCTCTGGTTTTACTCCCTACATGGGTCTTAGAGAAGACAACTGTACAGCGGTGGTGTGCCAACATAATGGTGCCCTAGGAAAGAGAGAAAGAGAGTTGGAACATTGATAGTGTTTCTGAGTTATGCTGAGCTGAGAGCCGTAGCCTGTTGTGAGGACGAGGATGGGCCCTGCACCAAACCTGAGTGTTAATGACTTAGGCCAGAGTGCAGAATGCCCAGCAAGGTGTCAGAGGATACCAGGATAGTGGTGGTGGGGAGGCTGCTGTGGCTGTTACCCAGCTGAGACGAAATAGACCTTGGTCACCAGCTAAAGATGCTTGAAGAATGCACGTGGCCTGGATGTGTCATCCGTTAAGTGCCAAGCCAACCATTCCGCTGGTGCCACTTGTGGAGATCTAGAGCTTGTTTCCTGTTCCTGAGGGCCCCTCCACTCTGTTTCCTGAACGCACATTAGCACCTCCTCCCATTGACCAACAGCCATCTTGGGAGCAGTAGCAATGAAGGTAGATGCAGTGGTGGTGGGACACACATAATGGAATCGACTCATCAGTTATCGTCCAAAAGTGAGCATTATCCAAAGGAACTGCTAAAATTACCAAATCAGGTGAAGAAGTAAATTGCCCAGTTTTCCTGTCTCTTTCACAGCTGGGGCTCCTTAGATGATGGACAATAGTCAAAATAAGGAAAACCACATTCTCTAGACATCAAAGGTTGTAATCCACTTACATCAGCCACAGACTAGGAAGAAAGCTTTCCAAAAATATGTAACAACGGACTGATGTTCTGGGGCCGGTGCTGCGCCACAGAAGGCGAAGCCTCTACCTGCGTTGCTGGCATCCTGGGTGCTGGTTTGAGACCCAGATGCTCCACTTCAGAGTCAGTTCACTGCTAATGTTCCTAGGAAAGCAGCCAAAGATGGCCCAAGTACTTGGTCCCCTGCACCCTTGTGGGAGACCCGGAAGAAACTCCTGGCTTTGGCCTGGCCCAGTCCCCACTGTTACAGCCATTTGGGGAGTGAACAAGTGGATGGAAGACTCTCTCTCCCTGCCTCCCTCTCTCTCTCTCTCTCTCTCTCTATCTCTCTTTTTCTATAAGTCTTTCAAATAAATAAATATTAAGAAACAAAAAAGAACTAATCTTGTTTAAAGGTATAACAATAGAAAAATGGGCAAAAGATTGGAGTAGGTAATCCATAGATGATAATACAATGAGCCATAGCTATATGAAAATACTCAATGTCTCTGGAGAAACTATAAAGTAAAACAGTAATGAATATTTTTTTTGTTCAGTGTATTAGCAAACAAGAATGGCTGATAATACTCTCACATGCTTTCTAACTTAAGTGTTTGCTAACACCAGTGGTTGACCAGATGCCTCCTAATTGAAAATCCACATTCTGTTATTTAAGGGAATCAGCAAAATCTAGCAGAAAGTCCTCCAGAAGACATCTCAAGAGACACAGAATCTAGTGGCAGCTCTGAAATAGATTTTGTCCATGACCTTGGGGTAGACTTTCAGTGCCTTATTCTTCATCTCAAACTTGAGGAGGATGAGACCTACTTTTCCCATGTCTCACTGAAATGTGATCAAGATTAATGGCCTAGCATAGAAAATGTTCCCAGCTCCTTGAAAGACTGGGGTGTTTTATTCAATTCCTAAATTTATAAATCTGGTGAAAATCAGTTTAATTCACTTAACTCAGGAAAAACGCTCACCTAAAACCATACCATTTTAGAATTGGATGTTAAAAATATCCAATTCAGTGCCTTTCAAAATGCCCCTTAACTGGTAGTGTTAACTTGGATTTAGGGAATTGTTTGACTCTTAGAGTGCAGAGATTTAGAAGCTGCATACAATATTAACTAGATAGTTATTGCATTTGTCTCACACATGTACATTTATTTTTATCACACACGTACGTTATTTTCCCTGAGGCTACACTCTAGTTATTGAATTTGTGTAAGCAAACATGAAAACATTGCAAAATCCTTTCTTGCTCCAGTTTTTAAGCTTTTACAGCATAATACGTGTCTTCATTTTCTAATGTAAATTGAAAGCCAATTTCTCATGGTTCTTACTGCTTGCTTTAGTAGTGTTTTAAGAAGATTCATATTTGTAATCTATGGAAAATAATTGATTGCAAGTCTCGGAGTTTTTTTATGACCCATGTACTTTTTGCACAATTTTGTGCTAGATAATTTAAACTAAGTTATACTGCACTACACAAAACCAGCGTATTCCTGTAAGCAGATATATTGAAATAGATATGTTAGAAAGAAAAGAAAAAGTTCTCCAGAGCTCACCCAGAAATTCTACAGTGTGGATCCTCTGCCCTACCCCTCCCAATAATAACACTAAATATAAAAATACCACCGGTGTAAGGAGTACTTACATATGACAAGTGTAATACTTTAGTTTATCTTACCCTCTCCACTCTATTTCCATTTTATAGCTGAGATGTTGGAGGCTTGAAGAGACTCAGTAGTTTACCAAAGGCCTCACAGGTGCTGAATATCCATCCAGTCCTTTGTCATTTCCTTCTTGAAACAGGGCAGCTGCACTTTCATCTCTATTAAGTACTGCAGATACTGCATACTCGCTCCTGATATTGTTGTGTCTTCCACATAGGCTGGAGGTGAATCATGATAGTGCCATTCTAACAGTGATACTTCTCTGCTGGAAACCCTTGACAATTTCTCATTGCCAAGTTCTCCAAGTGTGTTTCCCAGACCAGCAGCATGGGCATCACCTGGGTGGTGTAACAAATGCTCAAATGCTCACTCTTGGGCCCCACGTTGAGCTTAGCCACCTGGGTGTGAACAGGCTTCTGGGTGATTGTGACACTGCTCACTCACTCTCCATCTTTAAATGATGCTGGTCTGGCCTATGCTCTCCTTGCTGCCTTATCTTGCTGTTCACTGCCTTGCTCACCAGACTACATGTGGATCCCCCTACACATTGCATAGCTGCTTCCTGTTTAGGCAGTTACCTGGTGTCAACCACAAGGATTTTGGAGTCAGACTGCCTGGCTTTCACTGCCACCTATGTCAGTTTCTAGCAGTTGTGTCCTCCTTGCCAGCTTCCCCTGTCAAATGAGCAAATCCCTGAGCCTTAGAGCCCCCATTACTTCACTCATTGTCATGAGAGTCAAACCAGTCAACACTTGTGCAGCACTTAGAAGAGTGTCTGACACGCAGTCAATGCTCTAGAAATACTCTATTGCATTTGCTCGTGGTATTAGTTTTCTGTTACTCTCCTAACAAATTGCCATCAACAGGGTGGTTTTTAAACCACAGAAATTTGTCCTTCGTGGTTCTGGCAGCCAGCAATTTAATGTAAGTTCCTCTGGGATGCACTCTCTTGTCTGTCGACTCCTTCGGCCGCAGAAGGAACGACACTGCTTTCCGTTAATCGGTTTTCAAAAGACTTTTACTTAGAAGGAGTGGGAAAGAGAGAGTAGGGGACCGGGAGAAGGGGGAGAGATGGCAATGGCACGCACGTTCCTTAAGGGGGAAAGCTGGCGAGCCCCCCTCTCGCTCTCGCTCTCCGCTTATATCCAGAATTCAACCAATCACAGTCAGTCAATTACAGTCCATGCATAGAGCTCTCCAATCCGGCACTTGATCACGATCAGCTGTGGAGTCATGCAGCAGGCAGGGCATCAGCGCCATCTTGTTTTCCACGATCCTCAGCTAGATGGAAAGTTCAATCAGCTGCTACATCCACATTACTGCTATAAGCCAAGCCCAGCATGGGGGGGTCCCATGGCAAGCCTATCCATGGGTCCCCACACTTGTCCCTCACCAGGGGCTTCTGGTGGCAGCCAGCATTCCTGGGCTGGTGGTTGCATTGTGCCAATCTGCCTCTGTTCTCACATCACCTTCTTCTCCTGGTGTGTCTAATCACCCTCCTCTTTTTAATTTTTTTTTTAAGTTTAAGGTATACAAGCTTCATGCATTTCTTTTTTTTTTATTGACAGGCAGAGTGGACAGTGAGAGAGAGAGAAAGGTCTTCCTTTTGCCGTTGGTTCACCCTCCAATGGCCGCCGTGGCCAGTGTGCTGTGGCCAGCGCACCGCGCTGATCCGATGGCAGGAGCCAGGTGCTTCTCCTGGTCTCCCATGGGGTGCAGGACCCAAGGACTTGGGCCATCCTCCACTGCACTCCCGGGCCACAGCAGAGAGCTGGCCTGGAAGAGGGGCAACCGGAACAGAATCCGGTGCCCTGACCGGGACTAGAACCCCGTGTGCCAGCGCCGCAGGAAGAGGATTAGCCTAGTGAGCCGTGGTGCCGGCCCATGCATTTCATAAATACAAATTTAAGAACAGAGTGATTCTTCCCACCCTACCTTCCCTCCCACCCTTCTTCCTCCTCCTCCTCCTCCTATTCCCATTCTTATTTTTTACTAAGATCTATTTTCAATTAACTTTATACTCATAAGATTAACCCCACACTAAGTAAAGAGTTCAACAAATAGTATGGGGGGAAAAACTGTTTCTCAACAGTCGAGAAAAAGGCTGTTCAAAGTCATTGCATCTCAAAGTGTCAATTTCACTTCTTCAGATTACCTTTAAAGTACTCTGTTACCGCAGTCAGAGAGAACATGTGGTATTTGTCTTTTGGGGACTGGATTATTTCACTAAGAATAATGTTTTCCAGCTGCATCCATTTTGTTGCAAACTACAGCAAACTGCTTCTCTCTTATAAGAAGATTTGTGACTGGATTTAGGGCTCACCTGCATAATCTTAACTTCATCACACCTGCAAAATGTTTCCTTACACAAGAACGTTTGCTGGTTCTAGGGATTAAGACTTGATATCTTTGGGAAGCCATCACTAGCCCACTGCTCGAATATTATCCAGTCTGTAGTACCCTTTGCTCTGTTTTTTCCTCTTCCAGACTTAGTTCAGAGTTTGCCTCCTCCAGGAAACCTTCCTTCTCTTACTCAGTGCCAGATTTAATTCAGCTCCTCTGTGCCCCTATAATGCCTGGAACATAGTCCTGTCACTGTCTTTTTTAGGTTTCAGAAAAATTGCATAGAAAGCAGAGAGAGTCCCACACACAACCCTCATTCTTCTGCCCACCACCCTCACTCTTTTGTTTCTTCATATTTGTCACCACTAATGATCCAATACTGATTTATTATTATTAATGAGAAGTCCATGGTTTACATTAGGGCTCACTCATTCTGTTGGTTAGTTCTATGAGCTCTGACAAATGCATAATATACTATATCCATCATTACCTTGTCACACAATTACACTGTCCTCAAAATGTCCTGTGCTCCACTGCTTCATCCTGTTGCAGGTAAAATCATCAGGCCCTTGCTGCTGGCTGCTGGACAGCATACGCCAGACAGGAGGGTTGGTAAAAGGAAAGAGTTTGCTTCAGGAAGCTGGCATTCTCTGAGACATAGTGATCTCTGGAGCTAAGATTTACTCTTTCCCTCCCAACAAGCCAGTGAGAAGCATTTTTAAAGGGAAAGGGTAGTTAAATATAAGAGAGGGAGGAGATGTACAGTTCGGCACATGCTCACTAGGACTTACCCCTAATGGTAGAGCTAGAAACGTGCCAGGGGATTCTAATTCAATCCCATGAAGTGGGCAAGTACCAATGCCATCTCACTAGTCAAAGTGATCAGTTTAAGTTCATAATTGATCATAATGATAGGATTAAGTGTCAAAGAGATCACATAAACAAGACTAGTGTCTGTTAATAATAACTGATAGAATTAAAAAGGAGAGAACGATCCAACATGGGAAGCGGGATACATAGCAGACTCATAGACAGGCAGATGTCCTAAACAGCACTCTGGCCTCAGAATCAGCCCTTAAGGCATTTGGATCTGGCTAAAAAGCCCATGAGAATTTTTCAGACATGGAAAGCCAAGACACTATGGCAAAAAAAAAAAAATGACCTAAATGAAAGATCTCTGGGAGTGAGATCCCAGCAGAAAGAACAGGCCATCAAAGAAGAAGGTACCTTTCTCTGAAGGGAGGAGAGAACTTCCACTTTGATTATGGCCTACTCTAAATAAAGTTGGAGTTTGGGAACTCAGGAGGCTTTCATAGCCTTGGTAGCTCATGAAAAGAGCCTAGGGTGATTGCTGACATAAATAAGAGTGTCAATTGTTAGATCAACAACAGGATTCACTGTGCACTTACTCCTCATGTAGGATCTCTGTCCTTAATGTGTTGTACTATGAGAATTAACGGTAAAACTAGTATTCAAACAGTACTTTATACTTTGTGTATCTGTGTGTATGCAAACTGTTGAAATATTTACTTAGTATGTACTAAGTTGATCTTCTGTATATAAAGAGAATTGAAAATGAATCTTGATGAAGAATGGGATGGGAGAGGGTGTGGGAGATGGGATGGTTGTGGGTGGGAGAGAGGTTATGGAGGGAAAAGCTGCTATAATCCAAAAGTTGTACTTTGGAAATTTATATTTATTAAATAAAAGTTGAAAAGAAATAATGGGAAAGAGTAGTTACAGATGTAGGTTGGGAAAAAACTGACTCTAGGCTGTTGATAATTGAGCATCTTTTCAGGCCTCGTCCTGATGCTGGTTCGGAGGGAGCCTTCCTGATAATGGAGCTCAGCGGTCTGCAGCAGAAGGTTGCACACCCTGTCCTCAGCTCGTGTGAGGTCTGCCTTTCCAAGTCATCTCGTTTCCGAAGGCTCCTGAAATCCCCATGCAAACATTATCCACCAGACACAGGTTAATTCACGATGCCAGCAGCTGGTCCTTGTTAGCCAAAGCATGAAAAGGGAAGAGAAGAGGCCTTCGTTATGGTTACAGTCCCGGCGATCCCCCTGAACTCTTGGCAACCACTGATTTGTTTACTGTCTCCATAGTTTGGCCTTTTCCAGGATGTTACTTGGTTGGATGTAGAATGTAGCTTTTCAGATTGACTCTTTTTTTTTCCCCCAAAGAAACCTTTTATTTAATGAGTACAAATTTCATGAGTACAATTTTAGAAATATAGTGATTCTTCACACCATCCTCCTGCCCCCACTCCCATTCCATCTCCCTCCTCTCTCCCATTCTCTATTAAGATTCATTTTCAATTAACTTTGTACACAAAAGACCAACTCTATACTAAGAAAATATTTCAACAGTTTGCAAACCACCCTCCCCCCACACACACAAAACTGCTTGAGAACAAGTTTTACAGTTAATTCTCATAATACAACTCACTGAGGACAGAGGTCCTGCATGGGATGTAAGTGCACCATGACTCCTGTTGTTAATTTAACAATTAACACCATTATGTGTGACTCAGACTGACTGCTTAGAAATATACATTTTAAATCCTCATCTTTTCATGGCTTGATAGTTGATTTCATTTCAGGGCTGAATAATATGCCATTTTCTGATTGTACTATAGTTTATCTATTCACCTACTCTGAAGGACATCTTGGTTGCATCCAAGTTTTGGCAGTTATGAATAAAGCTACTATAAACATCCACGTGCAAATTTTTATACCAACCTGCTTTTTACTTGCTTCTGGATAAATACCAAGGGGTGCAGCTGCCAGATCATATGGTAAGCATATGTTAAGCTTTGTAAGAAACATCCAACATACCTTCCAAAGTGCTTGTACCATTTTGCCTATCTGCCAGCAATGAATTCCCGTTCCTCCAAGTCCTTCCTTGTCAGCCTTTGGTGTTGATGTATAACTAGTTAAAGTTTAGCGAGCTAAAACTCTTCTATCCCTATACAATAATTGGATCCCTTTAACTGTCAATTTGGTACGCTCACCTTTCCAGTCGCATCTGGGACAGAGCGCAAGCTCAGACCCCACCCGCCATTTGCATACCCAATCGGGTTCCACACAATACTTTGTAAAAGAGGTGGAAGGCAGGCGAGAGCCGTCTGTGCACCGCGAAGCGCTGTGGGAACTGTGGCTCTTCGTTTGCGTTCTGCTGCGAAGCAGTTTCTGAGGGACCTCTCCCACTCTTGGACGGACCTTCTCAATTAATAGGTACGAGTTTTGTTTGTTTTTCTCTTTCTCTCATTTAGGGGCAACTCTGGCCCACTCCTATTGGGCGTTTCTCACGTGGAGCGGCCCAAGCTTGCGTGTGAACGTGTGTTTATCCCCTCACTGATAAACTCTGTTCCTATTTGCACACCACACCACTCTCTACTTAGTATTTCTATCTCAGCGGGAGACAAGAACTTGGATCAAAAACTAATATATTCATTGACCACATCAGTATTGTATTTTGGATTATAATCATTCTAAGAAATATGTAGTAGTCTCTCATTGTTACTCCAGTTTGTACTTCTCTACTGATGTGTGGTGTTCAAGATCTTTTTATGTGTTTACTTGCAATCTGTATGTCTCCTTTGCTGATGAGTCTGCTCAGCTCTTTTGTCCACTTTATGACTTAATTGGGTTGTTTTCTTATTGTTGAGTTGTGATAGCTGTTTGTATATTTTGAATACATGTTCATCAGATATATATTTTGCCATTTAGTTTCTCCCAGTTTTTGCTTTGACTTTTCATTCTCTTCACAGTGTCTGTTACAGAATAGTTTTTTATTTTAATGAAATTCAGCTTATTTTTTTCTTTCATGGATCATATTTCCAGTGCTGTTCCTAAAAAGTCAAATCTAAACCAAAGGTTACCTAGAATGTCTAAATTCCTTTAGATAAATGTATCAGTATTTATTTAGATTTATCACTTCCATAACCTATTCGAGGTTTTATAGTTTTGTGTTTTACATTTAGACCTATGATCCATTTTGAGTTATGCTGCTATTCTTATTTTGTGCTTGTCTTTTTGCTTTACTGTGGTGTTTTCTTAGAGATTATGGATATATTTTATCTGTATGTAGTTCCCTTGGTTCTAAGCAGACCTCCAAAAAGTGAGTGAGCAACCATTGTCCAGCTCAGTAACTCAGTCCCCTTTTTATTTGCTTTTAAAAATGTTTTATTTGTTTAACTTCATATTTCATTTATTTTTAGATAACATGCTTTATAAATATTATCTTCAGCTTTTTTTAGCTTTAAAATTTCACAAAATTTTGGCCATTTAAAAATATGGAATGCTTCACAAATTTGTGCGTCATCCTTGTGCAGAGGCCATGCTAATTATCTGTGTATCATTCTGATTTTAGTTTCTGTGCCGCTGTGGTGAGCACAGCTCAGCCACTTTTACAAGTGCCAGGGCTGCTGGAGGCTTGCTCTCTGGAGGAAAGGGTGCAGGACTTTGGGCTGGGCCTCTGCTTGCCTGCTCTCATAAATACCCAACAGCTGCTTCCTTGGCCCTCCTAGGACTTGCACAGTAGTGCAGAAGGTCTCTCGGTGTCAACGATGCAGTCCCGTTAAAAGCCTAAGAATAGATGAAGCTTTTTATTTTCATTGGATCTGAATCTACTTTCAGTGGCAACCTACAGAAGAATGCCCTGTGGCTTAGGGTCAGGGTAGGGTTAAGAGTCAAAAGTTAAAGTGCCATGTGGCCGTTCTCCCTTCAACTCAGTATGACTCACAGTTTCCTGAGTAAAATAATCTTTCTTTCTATTTATATGCTTCTGGATTTAGAAATAAAAGCAAGTTCCTTAATCGGAGGAAGAATGTATAAGTTTTTTCTATGTTGAAAGCAGAGAAGTATCTATATCAATCCTAACTTCCTTTCCCATGGAGAGATAAACATAGCAACAGAATGTTCAGATGTTGTTGGTACAGTGATTAGATAGTATAGTTTTTCTGTAATAACATCAGTTTCAACTAATTTCAAATTTCAGATAAATGTGATTTAACTTAAGCCTTTCAAAAGGCTTTAAGTAACTAAATTCAGAAATCAGGAAAATTTTTTGTTGGTCTGCCTTGGAAGATATCCTTAGCACAGTCTCCATTATGGGCCAGAGGCGCACTAAACCAATACCACTTTGGTTACAGACTCTCCCTAAAGTGTGAGAGCCTAGGCTTTTAATGTAAGTTGACCGGTATGATTTAATTACAACACAGCGGTTCTTGTTTAGTTTCATTTTGCAATGAAAGCATGTGGTTGTTTTATATATATATAAGATTTTATATACATGTAATTATATGGTTGGTGGACTATTTGACCATCTAGTAAAAGCCAAAACTATCCAGTAGGTCCTAAATAAGGAAGGCACAATGGCCAATTTTACATGGGCAGTGCTTGGGACCACAGAAATGAGACACAGGCTATCTTTGACTCTAACTTCTCAACAGCCCTTGGCCTTCAGCATGCCCAGTACTCAGATACTAGTTCTCTTCTGGATAAATGATGGCTCACAGCTTCTTAATCTAGTTCCTGTCTTAATGATATTGAAATTTTGAGCATTGTTCCATCTCTATGGTACAGTGATGAATTCCAGTAACAGCCGATAAAAATGCTTACAAGGGGCCGGCACTGTGATGCACCAGGTTAAAGCCCTTGCCTGAAGCGCCGGCATCCCATATGGGTGCTGGTTCTAGTCCCGGCTGCCCCTCTTCTGATCCAGCTCTCTGCTATGGCCTGGGAAAGCAGTGGAAGATGGCCCAAGTGCTTGGGCCCCTGCACCCACATAGGAGACCTGGAGGAAGCTCCTGACTCCTGGCTTCCATTGGCTCAGCTCTGGCCGTTGTGGCCATCTGGGGAGTGAACCAGCAGATAGAAGACCTCTCTCTGTCTCTACCTCTCTCTCTAACTCTGTCTTTAAAATAAATAAAATGAATCTTTAAAAAAAAATAAAAATGTTTACAAAATATATTCAGAAATTCTGCTGTTTTTTTAAAAAATAAGGAAGCTAAACAAACAATTACAAATATTGTTAACTGGCTTTCTTGTAAGTCCTAATATGTCTTTACAGTCCAATCCAAGGCAGTGTGCTAGGTAGATCAGCATCTGCCTACATTTGCTTGATTGACTTAAGTAACCCTTTCTCTGGGTGATTCTTTAGATATAAGTGTAGTTAGAAGGATAGGTCTCGGCTGGCGCCGTGGCTCAACAGGCTAATCCTCCGCCTTGCGGCGCCGGCACACCGGGTTCTAGTCCCGGTCGGGGCACCGGATTCTGTCCCGGTTGCCCCTCTTCCAGGCCAGCCCTCTGCTGTGGCCCGGGAGTGCAGTGGAGGATGGCCCAGGTGCTTGGGCCCTGCACCCCATGGGGAGACCAGGAAAAGCACCTGGCTCCTGGCTCCTGCCATCGGACGAGCGTGGTGCGCCGGCCGCAGCGCGCCGACCGCGGCGGCCATTGGAGGGTGAACCAACGGCAAAAGGAAGACCTTTCTCTCTGTCTCTCTCTCACTGTCCACTCTGCCTGTAAAAAAAAAAAAAAAGAAGAAGGATAGGTCTCAAAGGGCACACTGAAGATTTCTAGCAGCTTGTATTAGAATGGGGTCTTGCTATTCTCAGGTAAAGAAGGAAGGGAAATTATGAGCATAGCAGTCAATAGATAGTTGAGTAAATAATTTGTGTATATATATATATATTTTGTTGTTGTTAAATCACACACTGTGCTACCTACACAAATGAGCATATCCACCAGTGGAAAGATCTTAGGGAGAAGATGTAGGACAAAATATCAGTAGATTTAAAATTCTTGTTTTCATAGACTCCTATTATAAAGTTTATACACACACCCTTCCTGTGCTGAGTTTATAGTTTTTTTTTTAGAAAAGCCAGCTCTGACCTGAAGTTGGTGGCAGCTCCAGAGTCTGAGGTCATGTGGGAAGGATGTTTCCATGAATTTTCCATCCTCAGGATTTTCTTCTCCTTTTTTATTATTTATTTATTTGAAAGGCAGAGTTACAAAGAGGCAGAGGCAGAGAGAGAGAGAGGTCCTCCATCTGCATGTTCACTACCCAGATGGCAGCAAGGGCCAGAGCTATACCAATCCGGAGCCAGGAGCCCCTCCAGGTCTCCTATGTGGGTGCAGGGACCCAAAGACTTCGGCCATCTTCTACTACTTTCTCAGGCCATAGCAGAGAGCTGGATCAGAAGTGGAGCAGCCAGGACACAAACCGGCTCCCATAGAAATGCCAGCACTGCAGGCAGAGGGTTAACCTACTGCACCACAGCACTGGCCCCCAGGATTTTCTTAAATAGACTTGAGTACATTCATTAGACCCCTCTACTTACCATGTAGCTATCTCACCAGTCAGTGCTCAGTAACTTTGGGACATATTTGATCTAGCATCTAGCATTAAGGTCTTGAGACCCCTTACAGTCTAGCCCTGTTGTCTCAGTTATCATATATGAAATTACTTAGAGGTTAAATCATGGTGACTAGAGGATTAATGATCACTGATACTATCATACTACCTTTCCAGATCACTGTACCAAACCTAGAATGCTTTTTGCGCCAAATTCAACCATTGACTTGCTAAAGATTGACTGACTGAAGGTGGAGCAGAGTCTGGGGCACAATGGAATGGACAGAGACAGCATCTCCATTTCTTAGCTTTTTGGGTTTCACAATTATAGCTTAGTGAAAATTGTTTTTTTTTTTCTTAAAGCCTTTACTTTCAGACATGATGGAAATATCTCACAGGTACACATGGAAAAGACGGACATGATCACAGTTGGGTGAAGACAATGTAGCCGGGAAAGTCTAATGGCTGTCAGCCACTGTTGAAGTTCAGTGAGTGTGACATGCTGCAGGGCTCAAAGGAATGGAAAATTAGTATTCCTCTCCTTCCTCCTCACCCTCACCTTCAACAGAATCCACACCAACCTCCTCGTAATCCTTCTCCAGGGCAGCCATGTCCTCACGAGCTTCAGAAAACTCTCCCTCCTCCATGCCCTCCCCCACGTACCAGTGAACAAAGGCACGCTTGGCATATATCAGGTCAAACTTGTGGTCCAGGCGAGCCCAGGCCTCAGCAATGGCTGTGGTGTTGCTCAGCATGCACACAGCTCGCTGCACCTTGGCCAGGTCTCCACCAGGCACCACTGTGGGAGGCTGGTAGTTAATGCCAACCTTGAAGCCAGTGGGGCACCAATCCACAAACTGGATGCTGCGCTTGGTCTTGATGGTGGCGATGGCAGCATTGACATCTTTGGGAACCACATAGCCATCGTACAGCAGGCAGCAAGCCATGTATTTACTGTGGTGAGGGTCCCATTTCTATTTTTTTTTTTTTTGGCGTGGGAATTGTTTTACTGCTGAAGATGCACTTTCCAAAAGCACAGGGGCATCCGTGGCCAGGACAGAGGCTGGATGAGCCTCAGTCGGACACAAGCAGGCAGGGCAGTCCCCGGCTGGCCTGGATCCGCTGGGACACTCGGAAGAGCTCCATGGTCGCCCTTGCATCTTCCACTGAGCTGTGGCCCAGACCAGTGTTCTGGATGTGCCTGTGGAGGAGGTGCTCACACAGCACCCGCAGGGACACTCGCCTGCAGGAGCCCAGTCTGGCCTCGCACCACAGCAGCCTGTCTGTGGCCATGTCGTAGATGGTGTAGGCCTCCATGTCCTCCCACAGAGCCTGGAAATCATGCTTCAGGTCGTGGCCCACCACCAGCTTGCATCTGAGCAGCTGCAGAATCTCTCGCCTGGCCTGGGCGAACGGGGTGGCCGTGGCCATGTGCCATGTTGTGAGGTGGGAGTCCCTGTAAAGAAGAGTGGGTGGCACCAAGGGAGGTAATATAGATAGAATGTGACGTTTTATGATTCTGTTTGATCTCAGTTTTTGAAAAGGATATAGAAAAATTCATTAAAAGTTCTTAGGTCACTGGAGACCTCAATTTATTTACCTTGTAGTCACATTTTGTACTATCAGGGATAATCAAGAACCAGCTAGCCTCCAGAGCAATGATCTAATGAATGATGGTCATCTGGAAGAAAAGCAAGGTGAATTCTTATCCATTAAGTACTAGTGTGTCAAGAAGCCTTCCAATAGGCTTATTGATGAATAAGGAAAGATGCTTTGTAGGCTTCAACCATACAGTCTAGTTTCTTCAAGACAATAATTTTCTCATATTTTTTATTAATTTTTTCTATCCAGTGAAGAAATTTGATGTGTTTCATATATATAGATTTAGGACCATAATGATACATCACACACTATCCTCCCTCTCTTCTATGCTCCCACTCCCCTTCCTTTCTTATTATTTCTTTTAATTTTTACAATTTTCAGTTTATTTTGTAATCACAAGATTAACCCTCCACCAAATCAAGAACTCAACAAGTAGTAAATAGAAAAATCACTGTTCCTCAAGAGTATAAACAAGGGCTGTAAACAATAATCAAATCTCAAAATGTCAATTTCACTCATACATTACATTTTTTGTGCTCTGTATATTAATTACCACAAATCAGGGAAAAACATAATATTTGTTTTTTGGGACTGGTTGATTTCATTAAGCCATAATGGTTTCCTGTTGCATCCATTTTGTTGCAAAAGAAAGAATTTCATCCTTTTTTTATGACTGAGTAGCATTCTATAGTGTATATATACTACATTTTCTTTATCCAGTCATCAGTTGATGGACATCTGGGTTGATTCCATATCTTAGCTATTGTGAATTGAGCTGCAATAATATGTGGGGGTACATATAACTCTTTCATATGATGATTTCATTTCCTTTGGGTAAATTCCTAGTTGCTCAATGGCTTGGTCATATTGTAGATCTATTTTAAGATTTCTGAAGAATCTCCATACTGTCTTCCATAATGGTTGTACTAGTTTACATTTCTACCAACAGTGTATTAAGGTTTTTTTTTTCCTCACATCCTTACCAGCATTATTTTTTAAATTTCTGTATGATATTCATTCTAACTGGGATGAAGTGAAACCTCATTGTGGTTTTTGTTGGCATTTCCCTGATGGCTAGTGATCTGGAGCATTGTTCCATGTATCTGTTGACCATTTGAATTTCATCTTTTGAAAAATGCCTATTCACTTTTTTTTGACTGGATTGTTTTGTTGTTGTTAAGTTCCTTGAGCTGTTTATAGATTCTGAATATTAATCCTGAATCAGTTGCAGAGTTTGAAAATATTTTTTCCCATTCTGTCAGTTGCCTCTTCACTTTGGTGAGTGTTTCCTTTGCAGTGCACAAGCTTCTTATCTTGATGTAATTCCACTTGTCTGTTTTTATCTTTATTGCCTGTGCTTCTGGGGTCTTTTTCAAGAAGTCTTTGCCTGTGCCAATATCTTGCAGAATTTCTCTAAGGTTTTTCTCTAGTAATTTGATGGCATCGGGTCATAGATTTAGATCCTTGATCCATTTAGAGTTGATTTTTTTGTAAAGTGTGGGGTAGGGGTTTTGTTTCATATTTCTGCACGTGAAGATCCAATTTTCCCATCACCATTTGTCAAAGAAGAGACTGTCCTTTTTCCAGGGATTGATTTTAGCTCCTTTGCCAAAGATTAGTTGGTTGTATATGGTGCATTAATTTCTGGGATTTCTATTCTGATCCAGTGATTTACATATCTATTTTTTGTGCCAGTACCAGGCTGTTTTGATTGTAATTGCCCTATAATATGTCTTGAAATTTGGCATTATGATGACTTTGGCTTTGTTTTTTTTTAATTTGTTTTATTTATTGGAAAGATAGAGTTACAGACAGGTAGAGATAGAGAAAGGTCTTCCATCCACTGGTTCACTCCCCAGAAGGCCACAATGGATGCAGCTGAGCCAATCCAAAGTCAGGAGCCAGAAGCTTCTTCTGGTCTTCCACATGGCCAAGGACCTGGACCGTCTTCCACTGCTTCTCCAGGCCCTAGCGGAGAGCTGGCTTGAAAGTGGGGTGCCCATATAGGATGCTGGGGCTTCAGGCCAGGGCTTTAACCTGCTGCGCCACAGTGCTGGCCCCTTGTTTTTGTTGTATAAGATTGCTTTAGCTATTCGGGATTTCTTGTATTTCCATGTGAATTTTAGAATTATTTTTCTAGATCAGAGAAGAATGTTGTTGGTGTTTTGATTTGGATCTCATTGTATCTGTAAATTGCTTTGGGTAGTATGGACATTTTGATAATAATTCTTCCAATTCATGAACATGGAAGATTTTTCCAATTTTTTGTGTCTTTTTCTATTTCTTTATTGTCTTGTAATTACTACTACAGAGGTCTTTCATATCTTTGGTTAAATTTATTTCAAGATATTTGATTTTTTTTTGTTGTTATTGTGAGTGAATGGAATTGATCTTAGAAGTTCTTTATCAGCCATAGCATTGCCTGTATATACAAGGGCTACTGGTTTTTGTGTGTTGATTTTATATCCTGCAACTTAACCAAACTCTCTTATGAATTCCAATAGTCTCTTAGTGGAGTCTTTTGGATCCTTTATGCATAGAATCATGTCATCTGCAAGTAGGGATAGTTTGACTTCCTCCTTCCCAATTTGTATCCCTTTGATTTATTTTTTTGCCTAATGGCTCTGGCTAAAACTTCCAGGACTATATTGAATAGCAATGGTGAGAGTCGGCATCCGTCTCTGGTTCCAGCTCTTATGGAATGCTTCCAACTTTTCCCTATTCAATAAGATACTGGCCATGAGTTTCACAAATTGCCTTGATTGTGTTCAGGAATGTTTCTTCTATACCCAATTTGCTTAAGGCTTTTATCATAAAAGGATATTGTATTTTATCAAATTCTTTTTCTGAACTATTGAGATAATCATATGGTTTAATTTCAATTTGTTAATGTGTTATATCACATTAAAATTAATTTACATATGTTGAACCATCCCTGCATGCCAGGGGTAAATCCCATTTGGTCCAGAAAAATGGTTTTTCTGATATGTTTTTGGATTAAATTAGCTAGTATTTTATTGAGGATTTTTGCATCTATGTTCATCAAGGATATTGGTCTGTATATATAGCTCTTTCTTTATATCTTTTTCAGGTTTTTGAATTAAGGTGATGCTGGCCTCATAGAAGGAGTTGGAAGGATTCCTCCCTTTCAATTGTCTTGAGTAGATTGAGAAAAATTGGAATTAGTTCTTCTTTAAATGTCTGGTAAAATGTAGCAGTGAAGCCATCTGGTCCTGGGCTTTTCTTTATTGGGATGGCCTTTATTACTAATTACTATTATTATTATTCCATCTTGGTTATTGGTCTATATAGGTTTTCTGTCTTCATGACTCAATTTTGGTAGATTATATGGGTCCAAAAATCTGTATTTCTTCTAGATTTTCCAATTTGTTGGCATATAGCTGTTTGTGGTAATTCCTGATGATTATTTTTATTTCTGTGGTATCTGTTATAACATTGCCCTTTTCATCTCTAATTTTATTAATTTGGGCCTTCTTTCCCCACCTTGTTTTTGGTTATTTGAGTCAATGCTGTATCAGTTTTGTTTATTTTATCAAAAACCCAGTAATTCATTTCACTAATCTTTTATATCATTTCCTTGGTTTCAGTTTTGTTTATTTCATCTCTAATTTTAATTATTTCTTTCTTCCTACTAATTTTTGTTTGGTCCTTGTTGTTCTATATCCTTGAGATGCATTGTTAAATCATTTACTTGATGCTTTTCCAGTTTCTTGATGTAGGCACTAATTGCTATTAACTTCCCTCTTAGCACTGCTTTTGCTGTTTCCTATAAGTTTTGATGTTATGTTGTCATCTACATTCGTTTGCAGGAACTTTTTTATTTCCCTTTGATTTCTTCTGTGACCCACTGCTTTTCAGGAGTGTGTTGTTCAGTCTCCATGTGTTTGCATATTTTCTAGTTTCTTAAGTTGTTAATTGCCAAGGTCATTCCATTGTGGTCAGAAAATATACATGATTTCAAATTTTTTGAATTTGTTGAGACTTGCTTTATGGCCTAGTATGTGGTATATCCTAGAAAAGTTCCATGCACTAATGAAAAGAAAGTATATTCTTCAGCTGTGTGATGAAATGTTCTGTAGATATCAATTAAGTCATTTCATCCATAGTGTAGATTAACTCTATAGTTTTCTTGATTTTTTTTTTGTCTAGTTGATCTATCCATTGATGAAAATGGGTGTTGAAGTCCCCCATTATTATTGTATTGGAGTCTATGTCTCCCTTTAGATCCATTAATGTTTGTTAAGAAAATAATTTTATCTAATGAAAAAATAATGTTGAAACATATTGCTTTGCCTTCCCTTTCAGACAAGTTAGCAAATAGAGCACAGGCTTGCAAACAATTTTGACTGAGAGGCAAAAAAGATAAGTAAATTTTATAGTGTAACCAGAATATTTTATTCTACTCCCCCCACAAATACAATAAAAGCAAGAGTTTTAGGGCAATACACTTTAGAAATAATGTACTGGGATATTTTCTCTAGTTCCTGAAAAAATAAGAGCTAGTTGCAATCCACTGAACTGTTTGACTAATGGGTCATAATTTGCAATATGGAGTCCATTAACGGAGAAGGTGTTAGAGACAAAGACACTGACTTAGCAGAGGGCCAGGCCAACTCCAGATTGGCTACAACCACAATTTCTCTCCCTAAAGAACTGGAGAAAATGCTGCTCAGCTAGGTCATATTGGTAATATGTGGAAAAGATGGGTCAAGGTGTCTTGATTTTGCACAACCTGTGGGGAGATACATCTGTTTTAAAATAATACCCAGAAACCTGTTTATGGAACCCAGGTAGGTCCACTATTTCCTACAGGTGTTTTCAGGTACATATGATTATATTACCTTAACCAAAAAAATCACTATATAAAGATGAGGAGTTCTAGGTAGTGCTAGGTAGATTCCAAGTGTGTTATAGTGAAAGACAGGACTCAAATCCTAGTAGAGAATTCTATAGCAAATCAGAATTCATGCTGGACCATTGTAGTGGGGTCTCCAAGTTCTAGATCACAGACCTCTTTGGGAATTGAATGCTGCAGTTTACAAAATGTGGACCCTAATCAGCAGCATCAGCACTACCTAGAAACTCAATAGAAAACAAAATATTGGGTCCTACCCTGATCTACTGAGTTAGAAACTCTGGGTAAGGGGCCCACAGTCTGTGTTGTAATAAGTCCCCTGGCTGATTCTGATGCAAGCTAAATTTGAGGACCATTGATTTAAGGAAATGAATAGACCCCTTTTCAGTAAAATGTATATGTACTCAGAATGTTTTATGTATAATTTCTAATCTTTGTGAAGTTATTGACCCCTAGTTCCTAAGTTAAAGGGGAGTAAGAGAAGTTCAGACAGTTCAGTGAAAACAGAAGTGTGTACTTGGAGAGTACCACTGAGATCTGTAGCCACAGAAAAGCAACAGTGATTCCAGGCATCCGCCAAGGTAGATACGGCTCCCACTATGCTGACTAGATGGGAAAGGACTGGTACAGAAGTCACTGGGGAATAAGCTTGCAAGTGTTGGGCCTCAGTTACTTGTGTCTGTCCAGAGGACATGAGAAAGCAGAAAGGAGTTTCCAGAAGGGGTAACATCATGAAGACAAGCACAGATCTTTGGGTTGGTGAGCTAAGCATGAAGATTTTGAACATTTTATTAAGGATATACTATGCAAATGTACGTCCAGGAATTTCCAGAATGATTCTGATTTCATGCACTCTTTTCATTTTCAATACAAACCAATATTTTAATGTGTAGGTAAATGTGGTTACATTTTTATATCTCATAGAATAGATTTACAAATCTTAAAGAAATATTCTTTAATGGGCAATGTGCTTATGTTCAGGTTAAGTGATTCTCAGTCTATATGGTCAAGTAGATGCAGTTTAAGTGGTGTTGGCTCCACCGTCATGGGTTTAGAGGTAAAAAAATGGCTGTGAGGAAAGGGGAGTCACTTAGTATTTACTGCAGTTTTCATGGCCAATGACTTTTGTTTTATTGAGGTGAAATCAGAAAATAAAAATAACATGAAGAATTTAGTGGAATTAATCTATTCAATTATGTGCAAATGCCATTTCTATCTAGTTCCAAAGCTTTTAATTCTTTCAAAATAAGAAATTATGTAGTGATGATATGGTTTTATTCCCTACTCTATCCTCCACTTAAGCCCCATTTATTGGGCTACTTTCTGTCAATTCTGGATATTACAGATAAATAGGATCATACAATTCATAGGCAACTTTTGGTGCCTGGCTTCTTTCATTTGACATGCTTTTGGGATTCTCCAGTGTTGCAGCATGAATCTATATTTCATCCCCTTTAAATAGCTGAATCATATTCCACTGTATGACTATACCACATTTTATTTACTTATTTGAGAGGCAGCGTTGAGGGGGGAGAGAGAGGGAAAGAAAGGGGTCCTCCATCCACTGGTTCACTCCCTAAATGGCTGCAATGGCTGGAGCTGGGCCGATCCAATGCCAGGAGCCTCCTCTGGGTCTCCCATGTGGGCACAGGGGCCCAAACATATGGGCTATCTTCCACTGATTTCCCAGACCATAAGCAGAGAGCTGTATCTGGATCAGAAGAGGAGCATCCAGGACACGAACCAGTGCCCACACAGGATGCTGGCTCAACCTGCTGTGTACAGCCCTACTGGCCCCTATACCACATTTTCTTTATCCATTCATCCATCAGTGGATATTTGAATTGTTTGAAACTTTTGACTGCTGTGAACATTTACATACCATGCAAATAACTTTCACTCTTTTCTTCTTGGAACCTCTTCAAAACATAGAGGTTGGAGGAGTTTCAACAGACTTCACACCCAATTGTTCTGTTCAACCTCTTTAATTTCATTCTTATCCCAAATTCCAGCCTGGCTCACCACTAAGTGGAAACTAAGGCATGGGTTACTTGACCAGTTTTGTGCATCATAGTGTAACATTGTCACATGCAGTATAGTATATCCTACCCAGTAAGTTGATCATGGACAGAGTCAAATACTGAAGGGACATCCTACACTATGACCAGTTAGTTACATAACTCCTATCTCAGAGAATTCCCGTAATCATAGCTGATTTATTCAAAGCTTGAAAGATGTCAACTCTTTGAGCCAGCTTTCCTGCTTTCAATTCTCCTCTTCCCATAGAGTTACTTCAGCCCACCCTTCTCTTCCTCATTTGCTACTCCATATAAAATTCAGACTCTGTCTTTCTCTTATTCAACCCACAAGGCACTAAGGTCTTCTTTCCCTCCTGATTTCTGTGATTGGCCATGTGCTTGAAATCTAGTGAAAGCATATCCTTAGTGTCTCCATCATGACACTTCTTACTAGCACAACACTAACTTCTCTGAGCTACAGTTCCCTTAAATTATTTCTATAACCATTATTTCCAGTTGTACAAAATAGGGGTTCCAAACCTTACCATTCAGTGTTGTTACTGTGATTAAATAAGACATACAAAGTAACTAGCACAGTTCTTGGCACATGAAAAGCTAACACAAAGTGGAAACAACTGCATTATCATAATCTCTCTGATTCATACTTTTCTGAGCTTGGCCCTCTCTATAGTCTTTTTGGCCCATGTTCTCTTCCTGCACGTTTGATTTTAATGTTCCTTTGCCCACAGCCAGACATGGCTCCAAGCATTCATTTACTTCAGCCCTTGCATGTTCTAAGTGTCAGCCTCTCTTAACAGCAAGTCCCATTGTCTCCTGACCTCTCGGTTTAGAAAAATGCACTCAGTGAATGCAACTGAGAAGGAATAAAGTTTTCTTGGGTATATCCAACCAACTTCTCATTTGAAGGCTTAAAAATCTGGGGGCTGGCATTGTGGCAAAATGAGTTAAACCACTGCCTGCAATGCCATCATCGCATATGAGCACCAGTTTGAGTTCTGGCTGCTCCGCTTCTGATCCAGTAATGTAGGAAATGATTTCAGTAGTTAAGGATGGAAATGGATATCATAATTAAAGATGAGCTGTTTTTTGTCATTCTTATGAATAATTAAAATTGACCCAACAAAATCAACGGGGCCAGCATAGTTGTGCAATGGCTTAATCTGTAGCTTGTGACACTGGCATCCTACATCAGAGTGCTGGTTCAAGCCCTGGCTACTCAGCTTCCAATCTAACTACCTGCTAATGAACCTCAGAAGGCAGTAGAAGATGGTCCAAATACTTGGGCCCCTTCCACCCATGTGGGAGAAGAATGGAGTTTCTGGCTCTTGGCTTTGATGTTGCCCAACCATGGCTGTTTTGAGAATTTGGGAAGTGAACTAACAGATGAAAGATCTCTCTTTCCCTCTCTCTGTATCAGTCTTTAAAACTAACAAATCATTTTTAAAATTTTATTTTTATTTGTTTGAAAGTCTTGAAAGGTAGATATACAGAAATAGAAGGAAGGAGAGAAAGATCTTCCATCTACTGGTTCACTCCCCAAATGACCGCAACAGCTTTGGCTGGGGCAGGCCAAAGCCTGGAGCCAGGACTTTCTTCTGGGTCTCACATGAGTGTGCATGGGCCCAAGTACATGGACCATATTCTGCTCCTTTCCTAGGTGCATTAGCTGGGAGCTGGATCAGAAGTGGAGCATACTGGATGTACCTATGTGGAATGCATTACAGGCAGAGGCTTAACCTTCTACACCACGGCGTTGACCCCACCAATAATTCTTGAAGAAGAAGAAAAGAAGAAGAGGGAGGAGGGGGAATAGGAGGAGAAGGAGAAGAAGAAGAAAAGGAGGAGGGGGAGGGGGGAAGAAGGAAGAAGGGAGGGGGCTGGCACTGTGGCGCAGCGGGTTAATGCCCTGGCCTGAAGTGCTGGCATCCTATATGGGCAGTGGTTCTAGTCCCGGCTGCTCCACTTCCAATCCAGCTCCCTGCTAATGGCCTGGGAAAGCAGTAGAAGATGGCCCAAGTTCTTGGACCCCTGCACCCACATGGGAGACCCAGAAGAAGCTCCTGGCTCCTGGCTCCTGGCTTCGGATCATTGTGGCCATCTGGGGAGTGAACCAGTGGATGGAAGACCTCCTTTTCTCTGCCTCTCCTCTCTCTGTGTAACTCTGACTTTCAAATAAATAAGTAAATCTTAAAAAAAGGAAGAAGGAAGAAGGAGGAAAAGGAAGGAGGAAGAAGGAAGAAGGAGGAAGAGGAAGGAGGATGAAGCAAGAAGAGGAAGAAGAGGAAGGAGGAAGAAGCAAGAAGAGGAAGAAGGAAGAAGAGGAAGAAGGAGGAAGAAGAGGAAGAAACGAGGTCAAATTTTTAAATATTTCTCAATTGTGTGAGAAGGAAATGGGGTGAAAATCCTTCTTGAATACTACAATAAGGTCTCCTAGGCCAAAAGTTTGTGGTAATAACAGGCATAGTTTTATAGTCCTTCCTAGTTGACAAAGAACAACATTGCATTTTATTCTCAGTACCTAGTGGTAACACAGTCCACACTTGCCCCTAAACTAGTATTGGAATGTGTATAAATACGTGCCTGGCATACTACTAACACTTAATGGTAGTTAGCATTGTGTGTATATATTGAGGGAATGTCAAAAGTCTGTGGAAAAAATCAAATTAAAAGATAAGTTTATTTTGGTGCAAAAATATTTTGAAATCCATGTGCATGAGAGATCTTCAAAAAATGTTCATGGAAAATGCCTGCACTGAAAAAAGCTATGCATG
Source organism: Sylvilagus floridanus (assembly GCA_949820135.1). Lineage (NCBI taxonomy): Eukaryota > Metazoa > Chordata > Mammalia > Lagomorpha > Leporidae > Sylvilagus > Sylvilagus floridanus. The sequence continues at coordinate 111,592,029 of OX463227.1, read as the reverse complement.
GATTTCAATTTTTTGCACCAAAATAAGCAGCTTAATTCCATTTTCTATGCACTGTTTGAACTACCTGTATGTGTGTGTATCTGTGTTTATGAAGTGTAGAGAAGGAGATAGAGGGAGAAAGACAATGAGCATACCCACCTAAGGTCAGAAGAGCATGACTTTTCTTGGGAAACAGAAGAGGTCCACCCTGCTGGGAAGAGCTGTTACTATTCACTCACTGTTAGTGCTTAAGAAAAATAGAACAAAGTGGGGGTGGGTCATGGAAGATGAAAGATCTGTTTATATTTACTGCTGGAACAAAACACACCCTTTGAGCTAATGGTTACACAGTATTTCTGCCAAGCCAGCCTCTCTCTTATCAAACAGGTTCCTCATGCATTGTCTTCCCATTGCACGAAAGCTACTTGGGAACAAAACCATTGTCTGCTGTTATGTGCTCCTACCCTCCTAGTCTTTCAGAAACCTTAATCTTCATCTCAGCATTTCTCCCTGCTTTGAATTAGATTTGGATTCAAATTCTAGCTACAACTAGGTATGTGACCCGTGTGCACCTCTGTGTCATCTGCTGGAGCAAGCAGTCGCCTTCTTAAGTTATCATCAGGAGGAAATGTGATAATGCATCAACAAGAATTGCACTGCTGAAGGGTTCTCTAAATGGTCCTTTCACTTCCTCTACAGCTCCTCCCTTTTCTCTTTCCTACTTTCTGATATCAGCCAGGGGATCCTTCTACAGAGAGCAATAGACAGAAAGACACAGGCTGTCAACCTCCACCCCAACATCCCTTGACTCCCTATTTGAACAAGAGAGGGGTACTAAGCAGATACAGAGGTGAGCGTGGTCCGAGTACCTGGAGTTGATCTTCCAGATGAGAGACACTTGCCACCTCCTACTTAAGGCTCTCCTAAAGTGACCTCAACCTGAGTTTTAAAATTTCCTTCCCACCATTTCCACTGTATGCTTTTCTATTCTCTATGATTTTCTGACCCAGAACTGATAATCACTTCGATCCCCACCTTGTATTTCTGCTTCTTCCCCACCCTGGGCTTTGGCTCTTGTGGTTTCCTGAACACAAAGTCCTGACTACTCACTTCTCCTTTGAAAGCCCACGATGCTGTGAAAGACTTCTTTCCCAAGAAGCCTGCCCGCCTCTTTGTCAATGACTCTTACCGTCTTTCCCCATGCCACATCTCCCTATGACCCACCAAATACAGTTTGTGGGATTTTATTGCCTTTGAACTCTTCAGTTGCATTTGTAGCTCTCATGTAACTGCCTTCTCCCATAAAGTAATGAAGGCAAGACTTTGGGGGACAGCTACCTCGGTACCTTGGTCAAGACTCTAGACTGAAAGTTTCTTGGAGGCTAGGGTTTGTGTCCTCCTAATCTTTAAACACCCCTACATGACCTTGTGGAATGTTTTTCTTTGCAGCTAAAATATCTGTTGAATTGAAGTTAATGTATTTCCCCTTATTTTAGACGAAGCTGAAAGAAGGTGTGAGGTCTGTAGGGTTGTCAGGTAAAACATAGATGCCCATTAAATACAAATTTTAGATAACCCATGAGTAATTTTACAGTATAAATATGTCCCAAATATCGTGTGGGATATACTTGTACTAAAATTTATTTGTGGTTTCTCTAAAACCCAAAATCTAACTGGATACCTTATTCATTAAGATGCTGGCTGTGGGTTTGTCATAAATTATGTTGAGGAAGGTTTCTTCTGTACCCAATTTGCTTAGAGATTTCATCTTGAAAGGGTGTTGTATTTTATCAGATACTTTCTCTGTATCTATTGAGATAATCGTATGGTTTTTATTCTTCAAATTGTTAATGTGATGTATCACATTGATTGATTTGCAAATGTTGAACCATCCCTGCATACCAGGTATAAATCCAACTTGGTCCATGTGAATGATCTTTCTGTTATTTTGTTGGATTCGATTGGCTAGTATTTTGTTGAGGATTTTTGCGTCTGTGTTCACCATGGATATTGGCCTGTAATTCTCTTTCTCTGTTGTATCATTTACAGGTATAGGAATTAAGGTGATGCTGGCTTCATAGAAGGAGTGTGGGAGGATTCCTCCCTTTCAGTTGTTTTGAGTAGATTGAGAAGAATTGGAATTAGTTCTTCTTTAAATGTCTGATAAAATTCAGCAGTGAAGGCATGGGGTCCTGGGATTTTCTTTTTTGGGAGGATCTTTATTACTGATTAGTCTCCACCTTGGTTATTGGTCTGTTAAGGCTTCTACCTAAATGAAAGATCTCTGCGAGTGAGATCCCAGTGGAAAGAACGGGGCCATCAAAGAAGGAGGTACCTTTCTCTGAAGGGAGGAGAGAACTTCCACTTTGACTATGACTCTGTCGGAATAAGATTGAAGTCGGCAACCCTGAAGGCTTCCATAGCCTTGGCAACTCATGACTAGAGCCTAGGGAGATTACTGATGCCATAAACAAGAGTGTCAAATTGTTAAGTCAAAATCAGGAGTCACTGTGTACTTACGTCTCATGTGGGATCTGTCCTTAATGTGTTGTCCAATGTGAAGTAATGCTATAACTAGTACTGAAACAGTATTTTACACTTTGTGTTTCTGTGTGGGTGCAAACTGATGAAATCTTTACTTAGTATATACTGAATCTATCTTCTGTATATAAAAATAATTGAAAATGAAAAAAAACCTTGGTGTTAAATTGGAAATTGCATAGAAAATTAATCAATTTTTTAAAAAAATATCATGTAGGATCTCTGTCCTTAATGTGCTGTACATTGTGATTTAATACTATAACTAGTACTCCAACAGTATTTTTCACTTTGTGTTGCTGTGTGAGGGCAAACTGTTGAAATCTTTACTTAATATATATTAACTGATCTTCTGTATATAAAGAGAATTGAAAATGAATCTTGATGTGAATGGAAGGGGAGAGGGAGCGGGAAAGGGGAGGGTTGCGGGTGGGAGGAAAGTTATGGGGTGGGGGAAGCCATTGTAATCCATAAGCTGCACTTTGGAAATTTATATTCATTAAATAAAAGCTTAAAAAAAGGCTTCTATCTTTATGCCTCAAGTTATGTAGGTTGTATGTGTCCAGGAATCTGTCCATTTCTTCTAGGTTTCCTGATTTGTTGGCATACAGCCCTTTGTAGCAATTCCTGATTTTTTTTAAAATTTCTGTGATATCTGTTGTTGCATTTCCTTTTTAATCTCTGATTTTATTAATTTGGGTCTTTGGGTCTTCTCCCTTTTTTTTTTTTTTTTTTGTTAGTTGAGCCAATAGTGTATCAGTTTTATTTATTTATTTATTTATTTATTAAAAAAAAAAAACTCTTCATTTTGGGACATGCTCAAGCTGTCTTGACCCAAACGGTAGAGTTAGAAACATGCCAGGGGATTCCAATTCAATCCCATCAAGGTGGCATGTACCAATGCCATCTCACTAGTCCAAGTGATCAATTTCTCTTCACAATTGATCATAATGATAGGACTAAGAGTCAAAGGGATCACATAAACAAGACTAGTGTCTGAATAATACTAACCGATAGAATAAAAAAGGGAGAGAATGATCCAACATGGGAAGTGGGATGCACAGCAGACTCATAGAATGGCAGATGTCCTAAACAGCACTCTTGCCTCAGAATCAGCCCTTAAGGCATTCGGATCCGGCTGAAAAGCCCATGAGAGTATCTCAGGCATGGAAAGCTAAGACACTCTGTCAAAAAAAAAAAAAAATGACCTAAATGAAGGATCTCTGCGAGTGAGATCCCAGTGGAAGGAATGGGTCATCAAAGAAGGAGGTACCTTTCTCTGAAGGGAGGGGAGAACTTCCACTTTGACTATGACCTTGTTTAAATATGATCGGAGTCGGTGAACTCAAAAGGCTTCCATAGCCTTGGCATCTCATGACAAGAGCCTACAGTGATTACTGAAGCCATAAACAAGAGTGTCAATTTGTTAAGTCAAAAACAGGAGTTACTGTGCACTTACTCCTCATGTAGGATCTCTGTCCTTAATGTGCTGTACATTGTGAAGTAATGCTATAACTAGTACTCAAACAGTATTTTTCACTTTGTGTTTCTGTGTGGGTGCAAACTCTTGAAATCTTTGCTCAATATATACTAAACTGATCTTCTGTATATAAAAAGAATTGAAAATGAATCTTGATGTGAATGGAAGAGGAGAGAGTGCGGGAAAGGGGAGGGTTGTGGGTGGGATGGAAGTTATGGGGGAGAAAGCCATTGTAATCCATATGCTGTACTTCAGAAATTTATGTTCATTAAATAAATGTTAAAAAAAAAAAGAAAAACGAAAACTCTTCCTTTCACTCATCTTTTGTATTTTTTGTTTATTTTTCTAATTTTAATTATTTCTTTCCTCCTACTAATTTTGTGTTTGGTTTGTTGTTTTCTAGGTCCTTGAGATGATAGCTAATTTATTTGGTGCCTTTCCAATTTCTTGATGTAGGCACCAATTGCTGTAAATTTTCCTCTTAACACTGCTATTGCTGTATCCCATAAGTTTTGATATGTTGTATTATTTTCATTTGTTTCCAAAATTTTTTTATTTCTCTTTTGATTCCTTCAATGACCAATTGTTCATTCAGGAACATGTTGTTCAGTCTGCATGTGTTTGCATATGTTCTAGAGATTCTTGAGTTGTTGATTTCCAGCTTCACTGAATTGTGGTCAGAAAAGATACATGGTATGATTTTGATTTTTTTGAATGACTGAAACTTGCTTTATGGCCTAGCATGTGGTCAATCCTAGGGAAAGTTCCATGCACTGGTAAGAAAAATGTATATTCTGCAATTGTAGGATGAAAAATTCTGTAGATATCCATTAGGTCCATTCGGTATATGGTCATTAACTCTGTTGTTTCTTTGCTGATTTTCTGTCTGGTTGATCTGTCCATTGCTGAAGGTGGGGATTGAAGTCGCCCATTAATATTGTATTGGAATCTACGTCTCTCTTTAGATCCATTGACATTTTTTTTTTGACAGGCAGAGTGGACAGTGAGAGAGAGAGACAGAGAGAAAGGTCTTCCTTTTGCCGTTGGTTCACCCTCCAATGGCCGCCGCGGTCGGCACGCTGCAGCCGGCGCACTGCGCTCATCCGATGGCAGGAGCCAGGTGCCAGGTGCTTTTCCTGGTCTCCCATGCAGTGCAGGGCCCAAGCACTTGGGCCATCCTCCACTGCACTTTTGGGCCACAGCAGAGAGCTGGCCTGGAAGAGGGGCAACCAGGACAGAATCCGGTGCCCCGACCAGGACTAGAACCCGGTGTGCCAGCACTGCAAGGCGGAGGATTAGCCTGTTGAGCCATGGCGCCGGCTGACATTTCTTTTAAATAGCCAGTTGCACTGTATTTGGGTGCATGTATGTTTATTATAGTCATATCTTCCTGTTGAACTGATCCCTTCATCATTATATAGTGCCCTCCTTTGTCTCTTTTAAGAATTTTTGTTTTAAAATATATTTTTGTGTGGTATTAGGATGGTTACACCAGCTCTTTTTTTGGTTCCTTTAGCATGGGATATCTTTTTCCATCCTTTAAATTATATAATATATTAAGTAATCAAATTAAAACCATTTCAGCCCCCTTCCAATTGCTCTAAACTCTATCCTTCCCTGTGAAACAATGCAAACCATGCATGTATAGGATATTTGACAAGTTCATGGAAAATGAGTGTTATAAAAAACTCACGCATAGAATTTAAAATATTTTTGCAGCAAAACAAGCTTATCTTCTCAATCCCCTTCTCACAAACTTTTTGAAGCACCCTGTAGAAGGCATGAGTGCTTGCAGATGTGGAGGCATGCCTTGCTGCCTGCTCTGTGAAGAGCTGTCTCCCAGTGGGAGAAGAACAGCCAAATCCCTGTCCCTTCCCCTCAGAATGGATGTGTGGGATTTGACACAGTATTCCACCAAAGCACCTCCTGGGCAGCAAGAGAATATACTGTGTTTATTCTCATCCAGTGTGAGAGCAGGTGGCTTCTTTGTTTTTATCTTTACCTTTATTGAAACAAAAACAAGTAAACCAAAGAGAAAACACTTCTTTGTAAAGCTGGCTATTATCCTACTCCTCTATTCTATTAGCTTTCAGTCTATTCCAATTTGGAGTCATCTGGGCCGTGGAGAAGTACAGTTCTAAACGCAATAAAGTCTGGTTTTTGTTTCCAGCCATTCAACTGCATGTGTTTCTTTCTTTTGTTTTTTCAAAGATTTATTTATTTATTTATTTGAGAGGCAGAGTTAGAGAGGAAGAGAGATTGAGAGAGAGAGAGAGAGAGAGAGAGAATCTTCCATTTGTTGGTTCACTCCCCAGATGTCCACAGTGACCAGAGCTGGTACCATCCAAAGCCAGACCAGGAGCTTCTTCCAGGTCTCCCACATAGGTACAGGGGCCCAAGCACTTGGGTCATCTTCCACTGCCCTCCCGGGCCATTAGAGAGCTGGATTGGAAGTGGAGCAGCCAGGGCTGGAACAGGAGCCCATAGGGGACGCTAGCCACACCTGAGATGCCTAGTCTGCCTGTCTCCTTTCTTTTTTTTTTTCTAGTTATTATCTCTTATATCTCATCAATTCTGCCCCCATAGTATCCCATGAATCTCTCCACTCCCTTTGATTTCCACTGTTATCTGTCATAATTTAGGTTTAGTAATGAAATAATTGCAAAACCAGGTAGGTGGACCTTAACAATGCTTCTGTTCCAGAGAGAAGGAAGAGGGTGAAGACTGGGGAGACCTTGGGTTTGTCTCTCAGGAGTTCATTGGCATCTGTAAATGGTAAATACCCTGGTTCAGTAGGAGAAAGGTGAAAAAAGGTATTGAAGGCACATTGCAGGACTATGGCAATATCCTGGAGCACTGGGATCCCCATGTGCTTCTCAGCCATCTGTTGCTATCATTTATTCTTCCTGGTCCAACTCACATTCATCAAATGTGTATACCCATTAGTGCAGAGTGATTTCTGCTGTCTGAGCTGATAATTATATATCTGCTGCATTGTCATATGGCTATTTCATTGGAATACGTTTAATCTCCCCAAAATTACACTGTGAGCTCCTAGGTAGTAGTGGTAGTTGGATCATATTTTCATTTCTTAAGAACACCCCACAGTTCCTATCATGTGCCATGTGACCATCAGTGGCTAGTTACATGGATAGGGGCCCAGTTGAAGCAGAAATATGGAGGCAGGTTTTTTGGCCTAGCATTGAAGGCACTTTTGTCTCATGTTGGAGTAGCTGGGTTCAACTCCTAGCTCTGACTCCTGATTCCAGCTTCCTGTTAATGTAGAGCCGGGGAGACAATGGTGATGGCCCAAGTAATTGGGTGCCTGATGTCTACATAGAAAAGCTGGATTCAGTTCCTGGCTCCTGGCTTTGCTGCCCTGGCCATAGCCAGCATTTGGAGACTGAACTAGCAGATAGGAGTGCCGTCCTCATCCCCCTCTCAAATAAACTAATTAATTTTAAACATGAAAATATGAGGCTCCTTGTTCAAAAAGAAGAATAAATGATTTCTCCCTTATGACAAAGTTTCCTTTAATTTTTATCTATTTGCAAGGCAGAGGCAGATAGCCAAAGAGAGCACCCCCAACCAGATTCACTACTTAAATTCTCTTGACAGCTAGGGTTGTGCCAGGCCAAATCCAGGAACTTGAAACTCCATTCAGGTCTCCCACGTGGTTGGCAGGAAGCTGAGAACTTAGGCCATCAATCTGCTGCCTGTCAGTTTGCACATGAGCAAGAAGCTGGAAACTCAATCCAGTTCTCCCACATGGGTAGCAGGGACCCAGGTGCTTGAGCCAAAACCTGCTGCTCAGACAGAGATAGCAGGACTCCACCCTCTGCCCAGATCCCAACCTTCTGCCTGGCTCCAACCCAATCAAAGCCAAGGAGTGTCCACACCCTTACTGCATAAGGCATGCCCAAGGTGGCCCAGTGTGACCAGTATCTGACCTTTTCAGGTTGGTCGAAGTGAGCAACATCACCACATTGCACATGCTGTGTGCAAGAGAAACAACAGTGCCTTCACAGAACACTGAGCCAGATACAAATCCTGGTGCTGTATGCCAAAGGGGCCAAGCCAGAATGACAGGATATTAGGTGCCAAGGGCATGCCTCCATGCCTCTCCAGCTGATAAAAGCACCTGCCAGCTCCTTTCATTGAGCCAGTAGTGGAACCTCCTCTCATTGTGCTGGCTCCCTTGCACTCCAGCAAAATTCCCAAGAAACCTTGTGTAGATTGCTTATTGACCTCTTGTGAATTTCCACTGCAAAAGAATCCAAGAGCCTGGGTCAGTATCACTGCCTCTCAGGGTACACATGAGCAGAAAGCTGGAATAGGGAGCACAGCTGGCACATTCAAACCCAGCTATTGGATGTTGCGTCTCAACCACAATGCCAAATGCCTGCCCTCCAGTCTTTCTTGATCTGTTATGCTGTTTTGTTGGTGTAAAAGAATTTTCTATTTAAATCATGCTCCCATGGGCATCATGATTCTCTTGGGGTGAGTGCAGACACTCACAGGTGCCCAGGATCCTATTCTAAGATGTAGCAGGCAAGACAGGTGCATTTGACCTCAAGTACCCCTGCACCAGCAATCAGGATAGTGGGGAGGGGAAGGCCAGACAGGGCTTTGGGCATCAGGTGTGACAGCATGTGCCTAAGAACCTTCCAGGAAGCAGTGAGGTAGCAGAGATAGTATTAAATGAGAGTCAAGGTTTCAAGCCCCTGGAGCAGCATCACAATATGAAACCCCAAGCCTGGGCCTCCAGACCAGAGTGCTGTGTGACTGCCTTGGCCACAGGTTCTTGCCATTAAACGAGCCAGTGAGCATGGAAAATGATAGATAGTCTGATCTTCCAAATGACAATAAAAGGAGAAGAGAAAGGCAAAAAAGAGGGAAAGAGGAGGTGAAGCAAGGAGTTTCAGTGTCTGTGATTCTAAGAGGCGAGTGGACTGAGGAGGGGTCCTTGAAAAGACTGATTGTGGGGAAGTTGTGCTGGCCTGTGGCAGGTGCACAGACGAAGAGCCTAACCTCGGAGAAGATGAGCTCCAGCTCTTTAGCAGGGCTGCAGTGCGGAGAGAGTGAGTGCAGAAGCAAAATCATGGTCAGAACCACGAGACTTCATCATATATATTGGATAGAAATCAGTAAAAGTATTTAAGATTCAGTAAGATGCCATTTTGCCTCTTTGCCTAAGGATTAAGTAACTATTTGTAAGAAACTATTATGCAAGACACTGAGTGCCTGTGTGTGATGCTTTTATAGAGAATCAGATGCCATGAGTGATCCAAAGAGCTTACAGCCTCAGAAGAGACAAACATAAATATATAATTTAGACAGAATGTGATGAATGACTTGGAAAATCCCTTTTAGTTAAACCAAGCTTCCTAGAAATAGCTTCTGGCTGAAGATTTGCTAGCTCAGCTTAAGACAGAAGGAAAAATACAAATGAACATGAACAGTGGGGAGGAGTCAGGAAAGATGGCCTCAGACTACTGCTTCATTTTTCCCTTCAGCGAGATCCCTGTGTTCTTCCAAAGTCTATTTGCTAAGAGCCTGCTATGTGCCAGGCACTGAGCTCTATTAAATTGGGCTGGAGGGGTAGGTGCTGTGGTGCAGAGGGTTAATGCCCTGGCCTGAAGTGCCGGCATCCCATATGGGCGCTGGTTCTAATCCTGGCTGCTCCTCTTCTGACCCAGCTCTCTGCTATGGCCTGGGGTAGCAGTGGAAGATGGCCCAAGTCCTTGGGCCTCTGTACCCACATGGAAGACCTGGAAGAAGCTCCTGGCTTTGGATTGGTGCAGCTCCGGCCTTTGCGGCCATCTAGGGAGTGAACAAGCAGATGGAAGACCTCTGTCTCTGTCTCTACCTCTCTCTGTAACTCTATCTTTCAAGTGAATAAAATAAATCTTTAAAAAAAAAAAAGTGGGCTGGAGTTGGCAACTACCAAGTATAGGGTAGTAGTTTTTAAAATTTCAGGTTGCCATAGGAGAACCTCTAGCTATGGGTCTCATCAACAGAGAAGTCTGCCCAACTCCCCAAATTCTGCCCTCCAGAAATTTAGCAGCCAAGACAGAGCTATGTCCTTAAGTAACCACCCTGGTGGATTTGGGAGCAGACTGAAAATGAGTCCAGGGATTACAAATCTCTGCAGAGCAGCCCAAGGGGCAGACCCAGAAAGAATGCTTCAAGATTGCACCTGGAGGGGCCGGCGCTGTGGTGCAGTGTGTTTAAAGCCCTGGTCTGCAGCACCCACATCTCATATGGGCGCCGGTTCGAGTCCTGGCTGCTCCACTTCTAATCCAGCTCTCTGCTATGGCCTGGGAAAGCAGTAGAAGATGGCCCAAGTCCTTGGGCTCCTATACCCACATGGGAGACCTGGAAGAAGCTCCTGGCTTCTGGCTTCGGGTCAGCTCAGCTCTGGCTGTTGCTGTCATTTGGAGAGTGAACCAGAGAATGGAAGACCTCTCTCTGTCTCTACCTCTCTCCGTAACTCTGTCTTCAAATAAAAATAAATCTTTAAAAAATATTAATTAATTAAATAAAAGGATTGCTTCTGGCTGTGATCCTGAGTCCTTAAGGGGAGAGAGCAATGTGATGCAAGGCTTGCCACGGGGAGAGAGAGAACTAGAGTCCTGCTTGGTGATCTCCCAGCAATGCTTGCAAAAGGGAGTGAGAGCAGAGTGGGTAGACAATCTGGGGCAGAGAGCAAATTTCATTTCTCTTGCACTCTACACAGCACTAGGTGGACTTGCTGATGGAGAATCCTCAGGGCAATGGTACATTCAGAGCAGGACCACCTACATAATTCACTGGGCTCTGTACAAAAATGGAAAGGACAGTGTCCTTGTTCAAAAACATTATGAATTTCTTGTTTGTGTGATCCCTTTGACTCTTAGACCTATCAGTGTGATCAATTCTGAACTGAAATTGATCACTTGGACTAGTGAGATGGCCTTGGTACATGCCACCTTGATGGGATTGTATTGGAATTCCCTGGCACAATTCTAATGAATTTCAAGACAACAGAAACACAGTGTTAAAACAAGGGTGGGTCCTTTGTGCACAAGGCCCTGCGTGGCTGCACAAGCAGCAGAGTTGTGAAGCTAGCTTTGATTTCAAGCATAGAGTTTGTTTAAAGAGTGCAAGTTGGCTTCCCTACTTCCTTAGCAGGAAGGAATGCAATGCGCTTTCAGAGCCCCAAATAGAATCGGGCAGGAAATTCTCCCACGGTCATATCATGCTCTTTGTAAATCTTCCACATTGTTATTCTGTACCAGTGGTGCAGACTGAGAACATAGACTTGTTTGTATACATACACACCCACACACACACAAGGGTACTTCAAAAGACTCATGGAAAAATGAAATTAAATTAAAAGATAAATTTATGTTGATGTAAAGCATTTTGAAATCCATTCAGAGTTCCTTCATGACACATATTTTCCATGTACTTTCTGACAACCCATCATATGTTTGCATTACATTTTTTTTGGCTGGACTGGGTTGTGGCACAATAGGTTCAGCCTCTGCCTATGATGTCACCATCGTACAAGAGCGCCAATTTGATTCCTGGCTGCTCCACTTCTGATCCAACTCCCTGCTAATGCACCTGGGAAAGCAGCAGCAGATGGCCCGAGTGCTTGCATCTCTAACACCGATGTGGGAGACCCACATGGAATTTGTGGCTCCTGGTTTCAGCCTGGCTCAGCTCTAACAGTTGAGTTATTAGGGGAGTGAATCAGCAGATGGAAGCTCCCCCCACCCGCCTGTAACTCTGCCTTTCAAATAAATAAATAAGTATTTTTAAAAAGAAAGAAAATTGTACAACTGCTGTATAAAAAGTCTAGCAATTCCCTAAAAAAAAAAAGTTCACTGGAGAGGCAGGCATTCGGCATGCTGGTTAACATGTTGCTTAAGGTGCCTGAATGCATCCCATGTCAGAGTGCCTAGGTTCAAGTCCACACTCTGCTTTCAATTTCAGCTTCCTACTGATGTACATCGTAGGTAGCAGCAGGTGGTGGGTCAAGTGCTTGGGTCCCTACCAGCCGTATAGGAAACCCAGAAGGAGTTCCTCGATCCTGGCTTTGGCCTGGCCTAGCCATGGCTATTATGAATATTCAGGAAGTGGGCCAGCAATTGGAAGATTTGCCTCTATTTATTTCTCTCTGCCTTTAAAATAAATTGTAAAAAACTTTCTTGCACCAAAATAAACATTTTTTTAAATTCTGTTTCTGCGATCTTTTTGGAGTGCCTTTGGGTATACATGCACAAGCATGCAGGAATGCTCACACATATGCACAAATATCATTTGAGTGAAATCCACATGAGCCTGACCTAGAGTCATCTCTTTATTCACAGAGCTGCATGGAGGTACAATATCAAGTTGGAAATCAACTTGCAGTAATTTTTATTTAACCACTGGTCACTGGGTAATGTTACCTGCCAGACACTGTTCCAGGGGCTTACAATGTGATGCTAAACATTAAAAGCTCTGTCAGCCACAAGACTTACATTACTGGGGACGCAGACAATGAACATAACACGTTCATATGTAACAAAATCAGCTCATGGTACACACGATGAAGAGGAACGGAGGAGACAGAGTGGAAAGTGACAGTATGTGTGTAGGACCAGGCACACTTGCTTTAGATAGGGAGCATTACATTTGTGTAAGAAGAGGAATGAAATGAAGGGTGTCATGTAGGTGGTGGGGAGAAGAGCCTTCCTGCAGAGGGAACAGCAATGTGAGGCTGTGGGCAGGACATGCTGGGAAGTTACAGGGACAGCGAGGAGCCCAGTGTGCCCTGAGCTCAGTGAGACAAGAGGGTGTTAAGGAATGAGATCAGAAAGGTAGCCAGGCTTGGATTGCTGTAATATTTGCAGGCCAAACTAAGGAATTTTGGCTTCAAGAGACACTGATCTCAGTTTTGAAAGCTGACGAGTCATCTAGCAGATAAGGAGGAAGGCATATCCCAGGCAGGAGAAATTGCATATGCATGGAAACAGTGGGGTTGGCCTTTTGTCTTTGGGAGTTAATGAGGATTGGGATTGGTGGGATCAAGGAGGAGAGGAAGGGTTTGAAGGTCACAAGGAAGGTCAGGGACAGCCTCAATGTATCCACAGAGCACCCTACCACCAGGCCAAGTTCTCTGGGTTCTCCTAGGTGAGAGGCAAGCCCACTGTGCCCATGGGTTCTGATGGGAGGGGTATAGAAGGCAGCAGATGATAGCCCAAGTGATTGGGCCCCTGCCACCTGCATGGGAGACCTGGATGAGTTCCTGGCTCCTAGTTTTGGCCTGGCCCAGCCTTGGCTGTTGTAGCCATTTGAGGAGTGAACTAGCAGATGGAAGACCTTTTTCTCTCTATCACTCTGCTTTTCATAAATATACATATATACTTATACATACATATAAATATAACTAAAAATTTTTTCTAAAAAATATCCTCTCACCTTTTTTGACAGTGGTAAACTGACTGAGATACTGCTGGTAGCAGGAAGTCTGAGATTATAGTTATGTTGTTCAAAATAGATCCTCAATGTCAACTTTTTGGTTATGTTAATTAGAATTTTCGTATCTTTTTCTTTTTTTCTTTAGTGTTTTTTCACCTACTTGAAAAGCAGAGTGACAAAGAGTGATAGAAGAGAGAGAGAAAGATCTTTTTAAAAATATTTATTTATTTGAGAGGTAGAGTTAGAGAGAGAGAAAGAGAGAGGTCTTCCATTTGCTAGTGTACTCCCTAGATGGCCGCAATGTCTGGAGCAGGGCGGATCCGAAGCCAGGAGCCAGAAGCTTCTTCCAGATCTCCCAGGTAGATGCAGGAGCCCAAGCATTTGGACCATCTTCCATTGCTTTCTTAGGCCATAAGCAGAGAGCTGGATTGGAAGAGGAGAGCTGGGACATAAACCAGTGCCCATATGTGACGCCAGTGCTGCAGGCAGAGGCTTAAACCTACTGTACCACAGCAGTGGGCCCGAGAAAGATCTTCTGTTTCACTTCCCAAATGCTCACAGTAGTTAGGGCTTGGCCAGGCTGAACTGAAGCCAGGTTTCCTCCTGGGGTGGTAGAAGCTGAAGCACTTGAGCCATTATCTGCTGCTTTCCAGGATGCAATGGCAGGAAGCTAAATTGGAAGTAGAATAGCTGGGACTTGAACTGGCCCTCTGATATGGAACATGGGCATCCCAAGCAGTGATTTAATCCACTGCTTCACAATACCTACCCTCAAATTTCCTGTTCTTATAAGGATACCAATTATATTGGTTTAGGATTTGCCCAATGGCCTTATTTTAACTTAATCACTTCTTCTAAGATTCTATCTCCAAATATAGTTGCATCTTGAGATACTGAAGTTAGGAGTTCAGATTAATGCATAACATCACTAACCACATCCATTAAAAAATTTAGGTCCCTAATTTGGTGGAACAAAAATCTTACTTTTTCTGGGAAATGCGTTGACCAGCATTCTGTTATTACACATTATTCTAGCATCTCACAAATGGGTTCATAAAAAGCACAGTCTCACATGATGCTAAAAGCCACTACCTGATAAAAGAGGTCCAGGAAAATAAGTTTTGGAAGCAATGAAAGTAGCAGAGTTTCCCAAATTTGTTTTATCAGGGAAGCCCTTTCTCATTGACCTATCTATTAACAACTTTCAGAAAGGTGCTCTGTAGGAGTGGGAATTGGCACAGTGATTGGAATGTCCTTGGGACACCATATCCCATACAGAGTGCCTGGTTCAAGTACTAATCCCTCTGCTTCCTATCAGCTTCCTGCAGATGTGTGCCCTGAGAGGCAGCAGACGATGGCCCAAGTACATGGGTACTGGCCACCACATGAGAGACCCAGATTGAGTTCCAGGCTCCTAGCTCTGGCTTGGCCTAGCATTGGTTGTTGGGGACATCTGAGAGATGAACAGTGGATGTAAGATCTCTCTCTCTGTGTGTCCCTTTCTGTCTCTCTGCCTTTCAAACAAATAAATGAAAAAAAAAATTTAAAAGGAAAGATTGCTCTGAGAACAAACTCAGAAAAAGCTGATTTGTGGCAAATTTATAGACTATAAAAATTGTAGAGATATTGGTAGGAGTATGTGTAATTGCTGTTACTTAAAAATATATTACCACAGAACAACAAAAAAATAATAGATATCTGTACTAACATTACTTAAGGCTATATTTTGTAACTGGAGTCTGGGACACACACGTGAACTTGAGAAGACCTGGTTGATATTATCCCCAGTGCTCACTAACAGAACCGTTGGCTAACAGACCTGGCATGAGATTCAAAGTAAAGATGACATCTTCCACAGAGGCCCTGTAGCAATTGTGGATCCACTGTGAGAGAATGAAAAGAGCAGAAAGTGCAAATAAAATCCTCCTCAGTCTGACCAACTAGAGGCACTCTTGTGTATATCTCAAATTGCTTTCATTCTTTTTGTTCTACTCACCTATATCCTTGGCATGGTTTTTATTACACCACATATTAAATTCTAATTCCTGTTTGATATCTTACTGTTATATCAGAACCACCTTTTCATGCCTTTAGCATTGTTCACAAATATCTTTCCTAATGGTTGTGAAATGCTCCATCTCAATCATTCTAAAGCATGGCACTCGTAAGCTTTTCCTTAGTAGTAGATGTTGGGTTGTCAATTTTCTTTATTGTAAATAACACTGTGAAGAGAAGTCTTTACATAAAAATACATAAATGTGTGTGTCACATGCTCTCCACATTTCTGATAATTTCCTGTGACACATTCCTTAAAACAGAATTCCTAAAAGATGAGTATCTAAGGCTTTAAGTCAAGTGCTTTTGAGGTGTGGGCAAGTGCTGATTTGGTATATCTATGTCAGTACTGAGTATGACACTTAAAAACAAAACCTATGCTAATCAGAACAGCAAAAATTAATTCCATTTTAATTGTAATATCCTTCATTACAAATGAGTTTGTATATTTTTCATATGTTTGCTAACTTTCACTTTTCCTTTTATTTCAAAATTTTAACCTTTAATTGTGGTAAGATGCATATAAAATTGACCATTCTAAACAGTTTTGAAAAAATTTATTTATATATTTGACAGAAAGAGAGAGGGAGGGAGTGAGGGGCAGGGAAGGAGGGAGGGAGGGAGAATTAAAATCTTCCATCTACTGGTTTACTCCCCTTATGGCTGCAATGGCCAGAGATGGCCGGGCCAAAGCCAGCAGCTGCGAACTATTCAATCAGGTCTCCCACATGAGTTGCAGGAGCCCAGGTACTTGGGCCATCTTCCACTGTTTTCCCAGGTGCATTAGCAAGGAGCTGGATCAGAAGTGGAGTACCCAGGACTTGATCCAGTGCTCAAATATGGGATGCCAGCAATGTAAGTGGTGGCTAATCCACTGTACTACAAAACCAGTCCCCATTTTAACCATTTTAAAGTGAACATTTCTATAATTAACTACATTCACATTGTAGTTCAGCCAATGTCTAGAACTTTTTTATGAAACTGCACATCCCTTAAGAAGCAACTCCCTGATAGCATCACTTATTTTCTGTGTCTATGATTTTGAATACAGTAGATATCTCAAATGTGTGGAATCTGTACTTTTGTGATTGGCTTATTTAACAGCATAATATCCTTCAGGGTTCACTCGTGTTGCAGCAGCATGTGTTAGGATTTCCTTCCCTTTTAAAAGAGGCTAGATAATATTCCATTGGATGTGAATGCTAAATTTTCTCATGGACATTTAGGCTGCTTCCAACTTTGGCTATTGTGGATAGTGCTAGTATGAACATGTTTGTACACATATCTTTTTGAGACCACACTTTCAAATATTTTGGGAATATACCTAGAAGTAGACTAGTCGGATCATGTGGCAATGCTGTTTTTATTGTCTGAGAAGCCTCCATACTGTTTTCCATAACAGTCACCATTTTATATTCCCACCAACAGTGTGTAAGAGTTTCAGTTTCTCCAAATCTTTGCCCACACTTGTTTGCTGTTCTTTTCATAGTGGTCATCATAACAAATAAGAGATGAACTCTCGTTGAAGTTTTAGTATGTCTATCTCTAATGACAGTGACATTGAGCATCTTTTCATATGTTGGCTATGTGTTATGTTCTTTGGAGAATTATCTATTCAAATCCTTTGCAAATTTTAAATTAACTGGTTTAAAAATATTTATTTATTTATTTATATTAAAGGCAGAGTGAGAGAAAGGAGAGGAGAAAGAGAAAGAGATCTTCATCTGTTGGTTCATCCCTTGCATGGCTGCAATGGCCAGGGCTGGGCCAGTCCAAAGCTAGGAGCCTAGAATCCCATCCAGGTCTCCCATGTGGATGGCAGGGGCCCTCGCACTTGGTCCATCATCTACTGCCTTCCCTGGTGCATTAGCAGGGAGCTAGATTGGAAGCAGAGAAGTTGAGACTCGAACCAGGACTCTGCTATGGGATGCCAATGTCACAAGCAGTAGTTTAATCCTGTGTGCCACAATGATGGTCCAGCTTATTTGGTTTTTGTCTGTTAGACTGTAGGAGATGCTTTTATATTCTGAATATCAGTCCCTTAAAAATACATGATTTTAAAATATTTCTTCCATTCATAGATTGGCTTTTGATTGTTTCCTTTGTTGAACAGAAGTTTTCAACTTCTGATGTAAACTCATTTGTCTGTTTTCACTTGTGTCACTGTGCTTTTGGTGTCATATACAAGACATCATTGCTAAATCCAGTGTTTTCTAGGAGATTTATAATTTTAGACATTACATTTAGGATTTTGACCTATTTTGAAGTGATTTTTGTATTTAGTATAAGACAAGGTTTAGTTTAATTATTCTGTGTTTGAATATCCAGTTTGTTTTTAATCTTTTTTTTTTTTTGACAGGCAAAGTGGACATTGAGAGAGAGACAGAGAGAAAGGTCTTCCTTTTGCCATTGGTTCACCCTCCAATGGCCGCCGCGGACAGCGTGCTGCGGCCGGCGCACCGCGCTGATCCGATGGCAGGAGCCAGGTGCTTCTCCTGGTCTCCCATGGGGTGCAGGGCCCAAGCACTTGGGCCATCCTCCACTGCACGCCTGGGCCACAGCAGAGAGCTGGCCTGGAAGAGGGGCAACCGGGACAGAATCCGGCACCCCGACCAGGACTAGAACCCAGTGTGCCGGCGCTGCAAGGTGGAGGATTAGCCTGTTGAGCCACGGCACCGGCCTGAATATCCAGTTTTCCCAACAATTTGTTGACAGGATAGTTCTTTCCCCATAGAATGATCTTAACACTCTTGTCAAAAATCCTTTGACCACACGTATGAGGATTTATTTATCAACAACCTATTCCATTCTATTGATTTTTATGTCTGACTTTATGCTATTACCATACTGTTTTGATTACTGGGGCTTTGTAGTAAGTTTTGCATTTAAAAAACATGATATCCAACTTTGCATTTCTCAAGATTGTTTTGGTTATATGGGGGTCTCAAGAGGTTCCATGTGAATTTCAGGATGAGTTTTTCTATTTATGCCAAAAAAAAAAAATCATTGTGCTTTTAAAATCTTTTTAAATGTATTTTATCTATTTGAAAGGCAGCACAAGAGAGAGAGATTTATATTGATCTTCCATCCTCTGGTTTATTCCCCAAATGGCCACAACAGCCAGGCCAAAGCCAGCAGCTTGAAGCTCCAATCATGTCTCCCATGTAGGTATCAGGGCCCCAGGTACCTGGGCCATCTTCCACTGCTTTCCCAGGTGCACTATCAAGGAGCTGGATTGGAGGTTGAGCAGCCAGAACTTGAACCAGCACTCTGATATGGAATGCCAGCATCCCAAGCAGTGGCTTAACATACTGTACCACAACATTGGTCCCTGTCAGTGAGATTTTGATAGTGACTACGTTAAATATGCAGATCACTTTGCATAGAACTGACATCTTAACAACATGATGCCTTCTAATCAGTGAGCACAGATGTTTTGCCAAGGTTTTCCTTTTCCATGAATAGTTGTTTTGTCATATCCTTTGCATTTTCTTGATAGTCTTAAAATCTTTAATTTTCAATGTTTATAAGAACTCTATATATTAAGGATACTAATTTTGTTATATGGTGGCAAATATTTTCCCCAGCTAGTTATGCATCTTTCCATTTTCTTAATGATGCTTTATAACAAATTTTACATTAAGTTAAAACCTATAGTAATTTTTTGAATATATTTCTCATTTTGGGTCATTTTTTAAAACTACACTCACATAGAATTATAGCCAGCCTATTGAGTGCTTACTATTCTATTAGTACTGTTTTACGTGTTTGACATATAACAGTTCTTTGATTTTTCACAATGACTCTGTGAAATTGGTGCTATTATTGTCATCCCTATTTTACAAATGAGGAGCCTGAGGCCCAAAGAAGTTAGACAACTTGCTCAAGGTCACACCATCAAAATTAAGCCATCAGATGTAAATGACCTTGCCCCATGAGCTCTATGTTCTATTGTGTCTATTACTTATGTCTTTGTCTCCACTCATGATCATTCAGACTTCCCATAGATTTTTTTTTTGACAGGCAGAGTTAGACAGTGAAAGAGAGAGAGAGAGACAGAGAGAAAGGTCTTCCTTTTTCCGTTGGTTCACCCCCCAAGTGGCTGCTATGGCCAGTGCGTTGTGGCCTGCGCGCTGCGCTGATCCAAAGCCAGGAGTCAGGTGCTTCCTCCTGGTCTCCCATGTGGGCGCAGGGCCCAAGGACATGAGTCATCCTCCACTGCACTCCTGGGCCACAGCAGAGAGCTGGCCTGGAAGAGGGGCAACCAGGACAGAACTCGGAGCCCCAACCGGGACTAGAACCTGGGGTGCCGGTGCCGCAGGCGGAGGATTAGCCTAGTGAGCCGTGGTGCTGGCCAGTTCCCATAGATTTATCAGAGGAAAATGAAGAAGTAGTTGGGAATCTTTGTGAATGAAAGGATGTCTCTTTGCCAAACAGAAAGCATGGTATCATGCTTCACTGAGACAAGGCTCCTTCTGAACCAGAGTCTAGATTAGAGGAGCAAGGGTAAAGAGCTGTCCCTCGAAGGATAGAACTGAGCCGTCTCCAGAGCAAAAGCTGCTTGTTAACACAGAGAAGAAACACACTGTGGCAAAAATAAGAACATTAAGCCATTTGTTTAAAATTTTGTGTGGGATGATTTCAATAACTGATCCATGACGTCTTTGGGTGGGTGTGTTCGAATAATACTAACCAGTCACATTGACAGTAGTCACTTTTTCTCACCAAAGTTTTGTTTTTGTTTCGAGTCAGAAATGAAGATTTTCCTCAGTTTCATTCTTTGTTGTTGTTGCTTGCTTTTAAGCTTTGCAGTGTGTTGAGCTCATCCCTTTTCCAGCCATCAGAGAGAATGCACCCTGATCTCTCCAGACCAAATAGTCAGTCATGCTTTACTTGGGGCAGATACTCAAAAGGATAAAACAGTTCAAACACTGTGAATACCACCCCAGAGCAAACCTGGATTCTTCTCTCATATGTTGTTTATTTTTCAGAAAGAATTTTATTGACACAGTCCTCTAATTTAGAAAAAGGCACTCTTTGTTCTTTGATTGTGTTAGCCACGCTCTGCAGGCTTTGCTTCATAGCCAGTCTCTGCAGTGCCTACATACGTTCCCCATAGCTGTGTTATGCATGTCACCTCCCATCCTTTTCCACTTTGGGCAACCAGACTGAGGGGGCAACACAGGGATAGAACACCTGCTGAGTGACAGAGTGAAGCTGGGAGTCTTGAGATGGCATAGATCATCAAGATTCAGATGCAAAAAATGAGAATGTCCTCTGCCTTGTGTTTCATTTTTAAAGAAAGCCTAATATACTGTGCTCCACTGTTGTAAGGGGCTTTGAGGAAATAGACATTCCACACTCTCCACAGAACCCATGAATCCAGGGGAGGCAGAACTGTGAAAAAATCTGAGTCATGATATCTATGTACTGTACTCATGAGGACATGGGCTTCTTGAGAGCAGAAGTTGTTTGTCTTGGTCACCCTGGATTTAAAGATCAACAATCCCTGGCATTGAGTGAACGCTGAAGAAATATTTGCTAGGGGGCTGGTGCTGTAGTATAGTAGGTTAAGCCTCCACCTGCGGTGCCGGCATCCCATATAGGCACCAGTTCGATTCCTGGCTACTCCACTTCTGATGCAGCTCCCTGCTAATGCTCCTGGGAAAGCAGAGGAGGATGACCCAAGTCCTTGGGTCCCTGCACCCATATGGGAGACCCAAAAGAATCTCCTTGCTCCTGGCTTCGGCCTGGTCCAGCTCCGGCCAATGCAACCATTTGGAGAGTGAACCAGTGGATGGATGACCTCTTTCTCTGTCTCTCCCTGTCTCTGTCTGTAACTCTGATTCTCAAATAAATAAATAAGTCTTTAAAAAAGAAGTATTTGTTAGGGACCTGCACTGTGGCAAAGCAGGTTAAGTTGCTGCCTGCAATGGAGCGCAGGTTGAGCCCTGGCTACTCTGCTTCCAATCCAGCTTTCTGCTAATGCATCTGGAAAAGCAGCAGCGGAGGATAGCCTAAGTGCTTGAGTCCCTGTCACCCACATGGGAAACTCAGATGGAGTTCCAGGCTCCTGGCTGCTGTTTGGCCCAGCTCTGACCGTTGTGGCTATTTGGGGAGTGAACCAGCAGATGGAAAATCTGTCTTTCTATCACTCTGCCTATCAAACACATAAATACAACTCTTTTTTTTTTTAAAAAAAAATTTATTTATTTTACTTGTAAGTCACAGTTACACAGAGAGAGGAGAGGCAGAGAGGAGAGAGAGAGAGAGAGAGAGAGAGAGAAAGAGGAAGAGAGAAAGATGTCTTCCATCTGCTGGTTCACTCCCCAAATGGCTGCAATGGCCAGAGCTGTGCCGATCCGAAGCCAGGAGCCAGGAGCTTCTTTCGGGTCTTCCGTGTGGCTGCAAGAGCCCAAGGATTTGGGCCATCTTCTACTGCTTTCCCAGGCCACAGCAGAGAGCTGGATTGGAAGAGGAGCAGCCGAGACTCGAACTGGCGCCCATATGAGATGCCGGCGCTGCAGGCGGAGGATTAACCTGCGCCACGGCGCCGGCCCCCCAATAGAACTCTTTTTAAAAAAAAAATGTTTATTAGCTGCCAGATACAACTGACCACTGCCTTGTCAGTGCTTACTGAGGAACATGGCAATGAGGAGGTCAGTAACTCTAGGGAATTGTGGGAATCTTGTCTCTAGGCAGAACAGGCAGCTCATCCGCATTATGCTCCATAGATACCCCATCTATCATGAGGTGATTTGAAGACACTCAGAAAGCCATGCCAGTTTCCTCAATGCTGCCTAAAATTCCATGCAAAGAGGTTTTTTTCTGTTTGTGTCTTCCTCACTGATTTCTTTGAAAAATGCCTAGAGGAGGGGAGGAATGGAAGCCCTTGTGGCCTTCGTGAGAATGACTTGATCAGGTCAAAGTGTCTGCCACAATAAAAGGCCACTAGGAGGAAGAGGCTGCTGCTCACTTAGGAGGGTTGGCTTGGCCTGCACCAGTATTCCCAAGCAAGCGGAAGCAAGGGTTCCTCTGGACTTTCCCACTATCCTTCCCACTGGGTTAAGCAGAGGCATTCCAGCCCTCGAAGACAGGCCTCTGTCTTTGAGTCCCCGCCTGCTGTCCACCACCTCCATATCAGCCAGTATTATGGTTGTAACTTTTTTTCTTCATGGGAGTGATGCCTTTTCTATTTAAAAAATAACTCCCATGATCTTTGTGCGACTTGAATTTGAGAGCATCCGGAGAATCTGTTCTCAAGGCATGGCAGAGGCTGATGTTGCTTGAACCTTTGACATGAGCCAGGAGCCCAGCCAGAGTCACACTTCCTGCTTGACATAACTTTGTAAAGCAGATGTTATTGTCGTTTCTGTGTGTACTGTGACCAAAGCTGTTCGGGGGATCACCAAGCTAAGTCTAACCCCAGATCCTATTCCCTTCCATAGCAAGAAGATTCCTGGTCCACACAGGATCAGGGAACACGTCAGTGATTCCTTCACATCCACCTCCACTGAAGCTACCACAGGGCATGGTGTCTTTGATAGGAAATGATTGTCATAGACACCTATTTGAGATAAACAAAACCGTGAAGTTGTTGGGTGGGCTGTTGATCACCCGCAGCGTAGGAAGAGAGTTGAACAGCCACAGCCTCAGCAGCAGAAGTTCTCGGTCTTTCTCTCTAGTGTCCCACTCATGAGTGGACTCAGTTGCTTGCATCTCTGTCTTAGTCGGACTTCTCAAGAGAAGGAGAACTGAATTGGTTCCTGGATTGCCTCCTCCAGATGTTTGCCTCTAGACCAATCAGCTATGACCAAGGGTCATGAAATAAAAACAAGAACTCTGGGGACTAATTCTGTGTAGATGGATGGGACAGTTCTCTGGGAAAAGAATCTAGTGTGCTGGGAAGACAGTCCAAAGGTGTCTATTGCACTTGAACATAATCCAGTACAGGCTTATTGTCTGGTTTTTGTTTTTTGTAGTCCCAACCTAGCCCTCTGAGGACAGTCAGATCATCCTCCTGTTGTTCATTTAATCCCCAGGCAGGGGTTCATAAGACCATATGTAGTCAAGAGAAACACGTGACATTTCTATATACCAGTTGTCTCCTTGTTTACAACCATTGGAGCACATAGAGAAAAGAGAAATGAACAATTTATTCTCAAATGCTTGGTTTGAAAGGCACAGAGGAAATGGGAAAAACACTTGTGGATAGGGCTATTGTGTTTGCTGCTGGAAGACAACCAAGCCAGTTATTAAATGGGTGGGCAGCAACAAGTAGGGGCTTTGTTTTTTCCCAAAAGGAAGTTGTTTTCTCTGTTTTGCAAGTTTGTTGGATTTCTTTTGTTTCTGGAGTCAACAACCTTAGATGCCTGAGACTCCTCACCCCCCCCCCCCAAGTGCACTAATTTCACATTGTGCCTAACCCCAGAGCAGGCCAAAGGCTGATGTGTTGAGAAGCACATGGCTTGCCGGTCAGCTTGTCAACTCTGCAAGCTGCAGGTGCAAGTATTAGTCTTATACTGCCATCATAAGGGGGCTGCTGGAATGCCAAGGTGATTTTAGTTAAAATGGTTTATCAAATGTAAATTTTCAGAAAAGGAAATGAGCAAATTCACTTTAAATTATATTATTTAAGGGTCAGCGCTGTGGTGTAGCGGGTTAATCTGCCGCCTGCAATATGGGCTCTGGATTGAGTCCTAGCTGCTCCACTTCCAATCCACTCTCTACTAATACACTTGGGAAAGCAGTGGAGGATGGTCCAAGTGCTTAGGCCCCTGCACCCATGTGGGAGACCTGGGAGAACTCCTGACTTTGTCCTGGCCCAGCCCTGGCAGCCACTTGGGGAGTGACCCAGCAGATGGAAGACTTCTATTTGTGTCTCTTCTCTCTCTGTAACTCTTTCTTTCAAATAAAATAAGTAAATCTTTTTTTTTTTTAAAAATTGTATTATTTAAGTTAAATTTTAACCTTAACTTTATAATTTATAAAATACTTACAATGTCCCAATCCTCCTCCTAAAACATGACTTTGTGGAAGGCTGAAAGCGATATGATTAACATAGAGATGGTCCTCTATATATAAAATCATACTAAAAATGATCCATAATGAAGGAGATGGGAGAGGGAATGAGAGGTGGGAAGGGAGCGGGATGGGGGGCATGAGGGAAAGAACCACTGTATTCCTAAACTTGTATCTATGTAAAAATGCATTCATTAAATAAAAAAAAAATATGTTGCATTAGGGAGGTGAAGGTTTGAGAGCTGCCTCTACCTACTACTGCTAGCAGCAGTTTTTAGGTCAGGCATTAGTCTTCCAGGCCACTGGTGTAAAAGTGGATCCTGACAATACTCATTTCCCAGTGCTTTGTGTTGACGAAATGACATAGTCTGTGTCAATCTTTAGCACTCGGTAAGGACTCAGTAAATGACTGCTACTGTTATCACCTGAAATTGACCACACCCGAAAGCATTAGGGAAGCCTTTTGTGGGAAGAGTGGCAGGCACTGGTAGCCCAGTGAAACCAAACACCAGTATTCAGCAGGAGTAGACCTTCAGTAACCCTGGAAGATTCAGGGATGGCCCCAACTGGCAAAGCGGGCACAGAAAAAAAAATATTTCTGCTGATCATTTTAGAGTCAGGGAATCATCAAAATACAGAATGATGTTCATGTGGTAAAGATTCTAGAAACATCTTTTTTCAAATGGGACAACCAAGTCCTTGAATCATCTCTCAAATTAAAAGTGAATCAGGGGGCCGGCACTGTGGCGCAGTGGGTTAACGCCCTAGCCTGAAGCGCCGGCATCCCATATGGGCGCTGGTTCGAGACCCGGCTGCCCCACTTCTGAATCAGCTCTCTGCTATGGCTAGGGAAAGCAGTAGAAGATGGCCCAAGTCCTTGGGCCCCTGAACCCACATGGGAGACCCGGAAGAAGCCCCTGGCTTCGAATTGGTGCAGCTCTGGCTGTTGTGGCCACCTGGGGAGTGAACCAACAGATGGAAGACCTCTCTCTTTCTCTCTCTGCCTCTCCTTCTCTCTCTGTGTAACTCTGACTTTCAAATAAATAAATAAATCTTTAAAAAAAAAAAAAAGAAGTGAATTGGTTTGGGCAGCTCTGTAGCATTTCAGGTAAGGCCACTGCCTGCAGAGCTGGCATCCCATATGGGCGCCAGTTTGAGTCTTGGCTGCTCCACTTCCCATCCAGCTCCCTGCTTTGGCCTGGGAAAGCAGTAGAAAATGGCCTGGGGCTGGCGCCATGGCTCACTTGGTTAATCCTCCACCTTGCGGCACCAGCATCCCATATGGGCGCTGGGTTCTAGTCTCAGTTGCTCCTCTTCCAGTCCAGCTCTCTGTTGCCTGGGAGGGCAGTGGAGGATGGCCCAGGTGCTTGAGCCCCTGCACCCACATAGGAGACCAGGAGGAAGCACCTGGCTCCTGGCTTCAGATTGGCGCAGCGCCAGCCATGGTGGCCATTTGGGGAGTGAACCAACGGAAGGAAGACTTTTCTCTCTGTATCTCTCTCTCACAGTCTATAACTCTACATGTCAAATGGAAAAAAAAAAAGAAAAAGAAAAAATGGCCTAAGTCCTTGGGCCCTGCACCCACGTGGGAGACCTGGAAGAAGCTCCTGGCTCTTGGCTTCTGATTGGCACAGTTCCAGCCACTGTGGCCAATTGGGGAGTGAACCAGAAGATGGAAGATGTTTCTCTCTCTCTGCCTCTGTATAACTCTGAATTTCAAATAAATAAATAAATCTTTGTGGGGACCCATGGATAGGCCTGCCATGGGACCCCCCATGCTGGGCTTGGCTTATAGCAGTAATGCTGGTGTAGCAGCTGATTGAACTTTCCATCTAGCTGAGGATTGTGGTAAACAACAAGATGGCGCTGATGCCCTGCCTGCTGCGTGACTCCACAGCTGATTGTGATCAAGTGCTGGATTGGAGAGCTCTGTGCATGGACTGTAATTGATTGACTGTGATTGGTTGAATTCTCTTTCCCACTCCTTCTAAGTAAAAGTCTTTTGAAGACCGATTAACTGCGAGCAGCGTCATTCCTTTTACGGCCGAAGGAGCTGACAAGTGGTGCCGTGACTCGGATCCACAAATCTTTTTTTAAAAAAAGTGAATCAGTAAGAGTGGGACTGGAACCCAAGATTCTGGACAAATAATCTGGTATTCTTCACATAGCACTGTAATATCATTCAAGATTGGCTAAATCAAGAGTTCTCTTTAAAAAAAATTACTTGGTCAAGTTACTAACTCATTTGTGTTTTATTCTCCTTGCTGACAATATGGCAGTAAAATCCTACTGCAAAGAGTGATGATAAAGATAAGATGAATTACTACATGCAAAGCATCTGTCATTGTGCAATAAATATTAAGTAGTAAGATTACATGACTACAGAGTTCATCTGTTAGAATTAAGCTGTCTCCTGGATCTGCCCAATGGGCCTTTGCCATCTTTAAAACCACTAAATTTCTTTTTAAAAAAGATTTATTTATTTATTTATTTATTTGAAAGAGTTACCCAGAGAGAGAAGGAGAGGCAGAGAGAGAGACAGAGAGAGTGGGGGAGGGTGTCTTCCATCTTCTGGTTCACTCCCCAGATGGCCGCAACAGCTGGACCTGTGCCGATCCAAAGCCAGTAGCCAGGAGCTTCTTCCAGGTTTCCCATGCAGGTGCAGGGGCCCAAGGACTTGGGCCATCTTCTACTGCTTTCATAGGCCATAGCAGAGAGCTGGATCAGAAGAGGGGCAGCTGGGACCTGAACCCGTGCCCATATGAGATCCCGGCACTGCAAGCTGCAGCTTTACCCACTATACCACAGCGCCGACCCTCACGGAATTCCTTACTCCATGACAATTTTTTTTTTTAAGATCTATTTGTTTGTTTAAAAGGCAGAGTTGCAGAGAGAGGGAGTAACAGACAGAGAGATCTTTCATCCCCAAATGGCCACAAAAGCTGGGGCTGAGCCAGGAGCATGGAACTCCATCTGGGTCTCCCATGTGGGTACAGGAGCCAAAGGAGTTTGGCTATCTTCTGCTGCTTTCATAGGTACATTAGCAGGGAGCAGCTGGGACTCAGACTGGAGCTCATATGGGTTGCTGGCATCACAGGAGGCAGTTTAATCAGCTGCACCACAGTGCTGGCCCCAACTTAAATTCCTCAGGGCAGGGAACATTTGTTACCTCTTTCTATTCTGGCACCTGTACAATTACCTCTTAAAGCTAAACTTATTACTTTGAGATGGTAAATTCATAGGTAACTATATGAATAATGCAATGACAGTGATTAATTTTCAATTTACTTTATAATCGCAAGCATAACCCTTCACTAAATAAAGAATTCAACAAGTAGAAAGTAGAAAAACTACTGTTCCTGAAGAGTATAGACAAAGGCTATAAACAATAATCAAATCTCAATAAGAAAGGAAGGGGGGGGTGGGAACTAGGGATGGGCAGAGGGTGGGGTGGAAAGTATAATTATGCTCTTAAAACTGTATATGAAATATGTAAAATTGTTTCCTTTATATAAATTTTAAAATTATTAAAAAATAATACAGAGGGGCTGACTCTATGGCTTGGTGGGTAAAGCCGCTGCCAGCAGTGCCAACATCCCATATGGGCACCGGTTCATATCCTGGCTGCTCTACTTCTGATCCAGCTCTCTGTTATAGCCTGGGAAAGCAGTAGAAGATGGCGTAAGTCCTTGGGCCCCTGCCCTTGCATGGGAGGAGGCTCCTGGCTCCTGGCTCCTGGCTTCGGATTGGCTCAGCTCTGGCCATTGTGGCCATTTGGGGAGTAAACCAGCAGATGGAAGACATCTCTCTCTCTGTTTCCCCTCCCCCTGCCTCTCTGCCTCTGTGTAACTCTGCCTTTTGAATAAATAAATAAATCTTTAAAAAATACAGAGGTCCCTTTTGTCCTATACCCAATTTCTATGATAGAAATAGTTTGCAAAACTGTAATCAAATACCACAACCAATATATTGACCTTACTATAATCATCCAATCTTATTCTGATTTCTCCAGTTTTACTTTTCTGTGTGTTTTTAGTCCTGTATAACTTTATCATATTTATGGATTCATGTATTCATTGTCACAATTAAAACATGGAGCCGTTCCACAGTCACAGGATCCCTGGTACTGCCCTTTTATAACCAGGCTAACTTCTTCCCCATGTCCCTGCTTCCATCCCTAAACTCTAGCAACTGTTAATTAGAACTGGGCTTTGGCCGGCACCACGGCTCACTAGGCTAATCCTCTGCCTGCGGCACTGGCACCCCGGATTCTAGCCCCAATTGGGGTGCCGGTTCTGTCCCGGTTGCTCCTCTTCCAGTCCAGCTCTCTGCTGTGGCCCAGGAGGGCAGTGGAGGATGGCCCAAGTGCTTGGGCCCTGCACCCGCATGAGAGACCAGGAGGAAGCACCTGGCTCCTGGTTTCGGATCGGCTGGCTGTGGCGGCCATTTGAGGGGTGAACCAATGGAAGGAAGTCCTTTCTCTCTCTCTTTCTCACTGTCTAACTCTGCCTGTGGGGGGGAAAAAAAAAAAAAGAACTGGCCTTTTTTCCCTCCAGGATAATCCACTGGGGACTCATCCAGACTGCTGCTGTTTGTTCCTTTTTCTTGCTGAGTAATATTTGGTGGTATACATGTACCATATTTGCTTAACCGTTTGCTCCTTGAAGGACATCTGGATTGTTTCCTGTGTTTGGTTACTAGGAATAAAACTGCTTTTAACATTTGTGTAACAGGTTTTTGTGTAAACATTGAGTTTTCATTTCTCTGGGATAAATATCCAAGAGTGCAATTGCTGGGTCAAATGCGAATTACATATTTAGTTTTATAAGAAATGGTCAAGCAGTTCCCAGAGTGGCTTGGCCAATTTTCATTCCCATCAGCCAAAATATGAGGGTGATGCAGTTTTTCTGTATCCTTACTAGAATTTGTCACTATTTGTTTTAATTTTCACTTTTCTAATAGGTGTATAGTAATATTCACTGTAGTTTCCTATTGCATTTCCCACCTGCTAATGATGTTGAATTTCTTTTCATGTGCTTATTTACCATCTGCTTTGTCTCTTTGTTAGAATATTTCTTCCTATCTTTTGTTCATTTTATAATTGGATTGTTATTTCTACTGTTGGGTTTTGAGACTTCTTTTATATTTTAGATATAAAGCTTTGACTTTTATTTTTAAAAGTAAAACATCAGTGTTGGATTTCAAGTACTGTAACACCTTTGGAAGCAAAGCATATGGCAGTAGCACAAAAAATGGGAGGTGCACTGTTGTATGGTTCTCATGCTATATATATGAATGAGATAATATTATCACATGATTTATGATGTTAGAGATCCACTTTATCATTATTTTAAAAATTCACAAAGAGGAATCATTAATTTTAAAATCAGAGGTATAATTACATCAATAAGAGGGATAAAATGTAAAACGAAAAAATAGCAAGAAATAAGGATTAAAGGAACACAGAATGGTAGAAACATGTAGAATGGTAGATTTAAACCCAAACATGTTACTTATTATAATAAATATGAATGGGCTATTTCAATGAAAAAGAAATTTAAAAAGACCCAGGGCTGTTAGTAAGGACTACACTTTAAATTATAAAATCTTAGATAGGTTGCCAGTAAAAAGATGGAAAATATCTGTTACATAATCACTAATTATAAGAAAATTGGCATGGCTGTATTAGTATGAGACAAATTTCAAAACAGGAATATTGGGGTTGATGATGTGGCACAGTGGGTTAAACCATTGCTTGTGATACCAGCTTCCAGTATGAGTGCTGATTCAAGTCTTGGCTGCTCCATTTCTGATCCAGCTCTCTGCCACGGCCTGGGAAAGCAGAAGGTGATGGCCCAACTCTGTGGGCCCCTGCACCCACATGAGAGGCCTGGAAGAAGCTCCTGGCTTTGGATCAGCTCAGCTCTGCCCATTGCAGCCATTTGGGAAGTGAACCAGTGGATGAAAGACTTCTCTTTGGTCCTACTTCTCCTTGTAACTCTTTCACATAAATAAAATAATAAATCTTGGGGCCTGCACTGTGGTGCAGCAGGTTAATGCCATGGCCTGAAGCGCCAGCATCCCATATGGATGCCGGTTTGAGACCTGGCTGCTCCACTTCCAATCCAGCTCTCTGCTATGGCCTGGGGAAGCAGTAGAAGATAGCTCAACTCCTTGGACCCCTGCACCCACGTGGGAGACCTGGTAGAAGCTCCTGGCTCCTGGCTTCGGATGGGCGCAGTTCTGGCCGTTGCGGCCAACTGGGGAGTGAACCATCGGACAGAAGACCTCTCTCTCTCTCTCTGCCTCTCCTCTCTCTGTGTAACTCTGACTTTCAAATAAATAAATAAATCTTTAAAAAAAAAAAACAAATCTTAAAAGTATTACCAAAGATAAAAAAACAATACTGTATAATGTCATAAGGGTCAGGTCATTGAGAAGACATGTTGTTACAGTTTGGATATTAGTTTGTGTGTCCCCAAAAGGCTCTTATAGCAAAGGCTTCGCCCTCAGAGTCTTATGTTGACAGTTAATGGATTGAAGCTGGAAATTTCTATCTCAAGACAGAGCAACACACATTTACTAAAGCAACTACAGGAGACCTGCAAGGTGTTCTCGTGTATGCAAGCCTGGGACCCTGGACCACAGGGGCTTTGCAGGCCACTGCCTTCCCAAGAGGCGGAGTCCTCCAGCAAAGGCCGCTTGTGGAAAGGAACACCTGCTACAACGGAGCGGGGAAGCCCCGTTCCTCTGCACGCTGCTGGCCCCGCTCAGCTGTGGTGCACAAGAGGAAAGCACTGTGCACACAGGGCATTTCCATGCCACATGCCATGCCTCACACACGCTCCTCAGAGGCCCTTCCTGCGCCAAGTTTCTGTGCCGGGGGAGAAAACTGAGAGCTGACTGAAACTACCTGCTGTGTTTCTGAGTCCAAGAGGCTGCAAACCCAATCCAGTTATGGGGTTGGAAGGAGGGGCCTCGGGAGGTGACAGGGTGCAGTCTCCACGGTGAAAGTCTGGTGGTTTCATAAGAGACCTCACATGAGGCCGGTGCTCTGGCGTAGTAGGTTAAGCTGCCACCTGCAATGCCAGCATCCCACATGGGTACCAATTTGAGTCCTGGATGCTCCACTTTTGATCCAGCTCCTGGCTAATGGTCTGGGAAAGCAGTAGAGGACTGCCCAAGTGCTTGGGCCCCTGCACCCACATGGGAGACTCAGAAGAGGCTGCTGGCTTCAGCCCACCCCAGATCCTGCTGTTGCAGCCATTTGGGGAGTGAATCAGCAGATGGAAAATCTCTCTCTCTCTCTCTGCCTTTCAAGTAAAATAAAAATGAAAAATAATAATAATAAAGAGAGTCACTGTGCACTTACTCCTCATGTAGGATCTCTGTCCTTAATGTGTTGTTCAATGTGAATTAATGCTATAACTAGTATTGAAACAGTATTTTATACTTTTTGTTCTGTGTGGGAGCAAACTGATGAAATCTTTACTTATTATATACTAAATTGATCTTCTGTATATAAAGATAATTGAAAATGAATCTTGATGTGAATGGAATGGGAGAGGGAGCGGGAGATGGGAGGGTTGTGGGTGGGGGAAGTTATTGGGGGGGGAGCCATTGTAATCCATACTTTGGAAGTTATATTTACTAAATAAAAGTTTTTTAAAAAGTGCGAGACCTCACGGACACCCCTTTCTCCTGTCACACGTGGCCCTGTGCCACCTATGGACTCTGCCAGCACAAACACCATCTGGCCTGGTCTTAGACTGTGAACCTCGAGAATCAAGAGCCCCAATAAACCTCTTTCCTTTATTAAAACAATTTTAAAAAACTGGAAATTTAATCCAATTATGATAGCTGAAGGTGAGCCTTAGAGAAGTGAATAGATTGGATTGGGCTGCTGGGTGGAGCCCACAACTGGATAATGATATAAGGAGAGACCTCATAGACCTAGGTGAGTGCGTTCCATTTCTCTACTTCTTGGTTTGCCTTGTGATCCTCCTCTGTTCCACCATCCACCATCCTTGTCAGACCAATAGGGTTGCCTGATCTTGGACTGGGAACCTCCAAAACAGTGATTCAATTAAACCTCCTTCCTTCACAAGAAGCTCGTGCTCGTGTAATGTACCTAGCCGTAGTACTGAAAGTCTGGCTAATACCCATGCTAGTCCTAGATGTGTAGATAGCTGCTGACACAGCTTCAACGTGTATGAAGCAAGAGCTGACACAACTAAAGGGAGAAAGAAACCAGTCTGCAATCACATTTGGAGAGTCTGAACACTTTGCCCTCAGAATTGAAAGAGAAGGCAACAACAACAACAACAAAAAGAAGGAGTAGGGAAACAGAAGATTGGAACATTATCAAAAATTCAACTTGGTAAAGAAAACTACCCATTACAGATCCTAGTGACACATTATATTGTCATGTGGAATAGTCATCAATAAAGGCCATATGTTGGGCTATTTAAAAAATCTAAAATTTGAAGCATTGAATAATCATACAGAATATGACCACAATGAAATTATAGTGCACATCAATAATAAGAGAGATGTAGGCAAGTCCCAAAGGTTTTGAAGTGAAGCTGCACATTACTCTGTAACCATGTCCAAAGAAGAAATCACAAAGATCTGAGCAAATACTTACAGCTGAATAAGGAAAGCAGAGCATAACCGGATGACCAGTACCAAGCTGGAACAGTCATAAAAATGAATCTCACAGCTTTAATCGCTTATGTCAAAGCACAAGCTTACTTATATGTTAGAATGAGAATCAAAAAATATATTCTAATACTGTACTGGTATTGTTCAGTAAATTTGCTCAGAATTGGCTATTTGTCAGCCAGTGGGATGAAATGAAAAGGCAGCTACTAAGTAGACCACTAGGAGGCAGTATTATCTGAAGTCCAGAGAAGAAAGCTTTTGGTGTGAAATATTGAGCAAGGTTAGCTCCGGAACAGACCTACTGAAATTGTATCCCTCTGTTTTGCTAATGAGACCATTGAGATCCAGAGGAAGCCAATGACTTACTCAGTTATCACACCAATACAGGTCATAGAGGCTGAACCCAGGAGCCAGTGCCGTGGCATAGAGGGTAAAGCCGCCTGCAGTGCTGGCATCCAGTGTGCTGCCATCCCCAGCTGCTCCACTTTCAATCCAGCTATGGCCTGGGAAGGCAGTAGAGGATGGCCCAAGTCCTTGGGCCCCTGCACCCACGTGGGAGACCCGGAAGAAGCTCCTGACTTCGGGTTGGCCCAGCTCCAGCTGTTGCAGCCAATAGGAATTAAACCCCACCACCACCACCACCTCTGCCTCTGCCTCTCTGTAACTCTGCCTTTCAAGTAAATAAATAAATCTTAAAAAAAAAAAAAATACTAGAACCCAGTCTCTTGAGAACACATCATGGTTCTTCACCAGGTCAGAGGCTGACACAGACATTCCTGTAGAATTGAGGCAAATGAGGGGGGTGCCCTTTTCCACTGGGGGGGTGTCCACTACTAAGATGCACTCCTGGGGTCCTTGGGACTGCCACACAGTGGGTTGGGCACAGGGGGCAAAGAGGATATTTTGGAGAAAACCTGCTGAGAGTGAAATCACTAAAGTGGGAAGTGTGGGCCAGAGATGCAGACCCAAGGACTTGATGGCATTTGAATCCCAAGTAAACTCTGCTTGAAGCTAGCACCACCATCAAACATTTCAATTGTGCACACTGGGAGATCTCTCTTTTGTTTAAGCCTGTTGGGGTACTGTGTTTCTGTCACTTGCATCCAAGCATCCTGAATATACCAAATACCTCTGCTCTGTAGGAAGGCCAACAGTATTCAAAATATTTGGACTTTTAGGAGTTGGTGATGTGGAACAGCAGGTTGGGCTGCCACCTGCAGGGATGCTGTGTGCATCCCATATCAGTGGTAGTTTAAGTCTGGCTATTCCCATTTGAACTAGCTCCCTGCTGATGCATCTGGGAAAACAGTGGAAGATTACTGTGCTTGGGCCTCTGCCACCCATGTGAGAGATGCTGGTGGAGTTCCAGGCTCCTGGCGTTGGCCTGGCCTAGTCCCAGCCATTGCAGTTATTTGGGGAATGAACCAGCAGATGGAAGATTCTCTCTGTGTGTCTCTCCCTCTCTCTGTGTAACTCTACCTTTCAAATACATAAATAAATCTTATTTTTAAGAAAGGTTCTAAGAAACTCACCATGACTGTGTATGAGAGATGATAAAAACATACAAGGAACTTCTCTTGTTTCGTTCTCCTCCCAACCTAGAACACTTAGTTCCTAAGTTAGCAGTGTTTGTTTTTCTCGGCTGACTTCTCACTGCATTTTTGGAAGGGTAGGTTACTCTGAAGGAGACGGTTGAGAAAATGTGTTATGTAGATAGGAAGTAGATGGAGTTCGTGTCATCTTTAGCACAATAGCGCCCTCTCACTGTTAAGGTAGGGGGTGCAAACAGCGGACCTGCGGAGCTTATGCACTTGGCTTTGACGAGTGTCACCTCTTCTCCACCCCATAGAAACACTGCCAAGAATTCTCAAATCCATTTTACAAATGAAATACAAACGGTTATGTTGCTTAAAGTGTGCAAATACTGGCATTTGAAAACCTCTCCACTCTTGCTTTTATGCTAGAAGTACTTGTATTCTGTACCAATACAGTCCTGATAAATTTCTAGTATTTATCCATAGTTGTAGGCCACAGTACAATAATTCAGTTCATGTATACAATATCAAATCAAGACAATTAGCATTTCCTTAAACATTAATCATTTCTGTGCATTGGAAATCAAACTTCTTACTCTTCCTTTCTAGTTATTTTGAAATACTCATATATTGCAGATTATTATGAACTTTAGCTACCCTGCTGCGTAGCAGAGCATCAGAACTAAATCCTCCTCTCTGTTTTGGTGTCCCTTGACTAACTTCTTTTTTTAATAAATTTTTTGAAGATGTATTTATTTATTCCAAAGGCAGAATTACACAGAGACAGAAAGGTCTTCCATCTGCTGGTTCACTCCCCAAATGGCCACAACAACCAGAGCTGGGCCAATCCAAAGCCAGGAGCCAGGAGCTTCTTCCAAGTTTCTCACGTGGGTGCAAGGGCCCAAGAACCTGGGCCATCCTCCACTACTTTCCCAGGCCCATTAGCAGGGAGCTGGATCAGAAGTGGAGCAGCCAAGACATAAACTGGCACCCATATGGGATGTGGGTGTCACAGCCAGTGGCTTTACCTGCTACACCACAGTGCCAACATCTAACCTCTCTTATTCTCTAGACCCCTCCCTGTCTCTGGTGACCGTTCCACTCTCTTCTATGAGATTTTTTTTTAATTCTGTGAGACCATGTGGTATTTGTCTTTCTGTGCCTGGCTTATTTAATTGAACGTGATGTCCTCCAGTTCCATGTACCTTGTTGCACGTATCAGAGTTTCATTCATTTTTATACCTGAATAATATTCCATTGTGTGGATTCTTTTTCTTTATTCATCTGTCAATGAATACCTTAGTTGATTCCCTGTGTCGGCTGTTGGGACTAACAGTGCAGCAATAAAAATAGGTGTGCAGATGTCTCTTTAACAAAGTGATTTGATTCCATTTGTGTATGTATACTCAACAGTGAGATTTCTCAATCATATGGTGATTTTTATTTTTTTCAAGGAGTCTCTGTACTCTTCCATAGTGGCTGTGCTAATGTACATTCACACCAAAAATGTATGAAAGTTCCCTTGTCTGCATCCTTGCCACATGTATTTTTTGTCTTTGGAGTGAGATGTTCTTTCTTTGTAGTTTTGATTTGCATTTTCCTGATGATTAGTGATATAGAGCATTTTTTAAAGATTTATTTATTTATTTGAAAGTTAGAGTTACATAGAAAGAGGAAAGGGGGAGAGAGAGAGAGGGAGAGAGGTCTTCCATCCGCTGGTTTACTCCCCAATTGGCTGCAACGGGCGGAGCTGTGCCGATCTGAAGCCAGGAGCCTCTTCCAGGTCCCCCACTTGGGTGCAGGGCCCCAAGGACTTGGGCCATCTTCTACTGCT
Organism: Sylvilagus floridanus; assembly: GCA_949820135.1. Classification (NCBI taxonomy): domain Eukaryota; kingdom Metazoa; phylum Chordata; class Mammalia; order Lagomorpha; family Leporidae; genus Sylvilagus; species Sylvilagus floridanus. The sequence goes on along the minus strand of OX463227.1, from coordinate 111,555,470 downwards.
TTCCCAGGCCATAGCATAGAGCTGAATTGGAGGTGGAGCAGCCGGGTCTCAATCCAGCGCCCATAAGGGATGCTGGCACTTAAGGCCAGGGTGTTAACCCACTGTGCCACAGTGCCGGCCCTGGGGCACTTTTTCAAATACTTTTTGGTCATTTGTATGTCTTTCTGAGAGTTGTCTATTCAGATAATTTGCTCATTTTAAAATTATTTGTTTTTTGTGCTATTGTTTGAGCTCTTACATAGTCTGGATAATAATCTCATCAGATGAATAGCTTCCAAATATGTTCTCCTATTCTGTCTGTTGTCTCTTAACTCTTGATTTTCTGCTTTGCTGTGCAGAAGCTTCTCAGTTTGATATAATCTTATTTGTCTATCACTGCTTTTATTGACTGTGTTTCTGGGGTCTTACACAAAGATATCTGCCTATACCAATGCCTTAAAGTGTTTTTCCTAGTAACTTCACGTCCTTTGCTTAGGTCTTTGATCCATTTTGAGTTGAACTTTGTGTATTTTATAAAATTTTTACCTCCCTTTTTTTGTTTGAAGTATAATAAACATAAAAAGTATAACATGCCCCCTTAATTATTCAGATCAGTTATTTTTATTGATTTATTCTTATTTTAATTTGAAAGGCAGAATCCTCCAAACACCCAAGACAGCCAAGGCTGGGTCAGGCCAAAGCTGGGAGTCTGGAACTAGTGCAGGTCTTCCAGGAACACAATTACTTAAGCCATCACCTGCTGCTTCCCAAGGTGCACCTGCTGAAAAGAGTACTGGTGGTGAAAGTGAAACCCAGGCACTCTGATATAGGATGTGGGAGTCCCAGGTGGCATCCTAACCACTGTGCCAAATAATCGTCCCGTTCAGTGAGTGTCAAACATATGTCTATGAATCATCACCCACGTAGATTTGAAACATGTCAAGCAACCCGGAAGTTTATGTCTTTCCAGTCAGTGTTTGCTCACTCTTACCCAGAGGCAACCACTAGAGGGACTTCTGCAGGGACACTTAGCTTTGCTAGCTTTCAAGTTGAAAATGTAATCTTTTTTTTTTTTCTTTTTTTTTGACAGGCAGAGTGGACAGTGAGAGAGAGAGAGACAGAGAGAAAGGTCTTCCTTTGCCGTTGGTTCACCCTCCAATGGCTGCCGTGGACGGTGCATGCGGCCGGCGCACCGCGCTCATCCGATGGCAGGAGCCAGGTACTAGGTGCTTTTTCCTGGTCTCCCATGGGGTGCAGGGCCCAAGCACTTGGGCCCTCCTCCACTGCACTCCCGGGCCACAGCAGAGGGCTGGCCTGGAAGAGGGGCAACCGGGACAGAATCCGGAGCTCTGACCGGGACTAGAACCTGGTGTGCCGGTGCCGCAAGGCGGAGGATTAGCCTGTTGAGCCACGGCGCCAGCCTGCAAATGTAATCTTACAGTGCCCATCCTATCTGGCTTTGTTCACTCAACATGAAATTTATGAGATCCATGTGCTGTGTGCGTCTTCCATACTTAGTGTTGTAATCTTTCATTTCATAGACTGTTAAGAGTGCAAAGGATGTTAAGGAGTTATCCAGCCTCTGCTTACCAACTTGTGACAGTCCAAGGAACATGTCTCTTCTAGACCCCTCAAGGTCTCCTCACTTCCAGATCTGTACTCACTTCCCTTCTCTTAGGGATTGAATGTATCCCCTTTAAGACTTCCTATATTGTATTCTAAACTCAAATGTAATGCTGTCTGGAGGTGGGGGCCGTTGGGAGGTAATTAGACCATGAGGATGGAATTAGTCCCTTTTAAGGAGATATGACACAATCTCTGTTCTCAACATGTGAGGGAAGGGCAAAGTGGTCCTCTGCACACCAGAAAGGGAGCCCTCACCAGGAACTGCCTCTGTCAGGACTCTTATCTTGGTATCCAACTCCAGAAAGCCGAGAAATAAACGTCTGTCACTCAGTCTATGATACTGTTCCAGCAGCTTAGATGGAAAAACCTTCTAATTCTCACTTTCCTAAATATCACCAGGCATGTATTCCTGGTAGTGTTTATAGGGAAAGTTAAATATTTACACAAAAGCACAATGGAGAGAACAGCTGGCAGAATTCTGTGGCTTCTCTTCAGGGGAAGCAGGTGAGTCTTAACCCTCAACGGGAAGTTCATGAGCAGAACCCCTGAAAGCCACGCCACCCAGCTGAGTATTTGCAGCCATGGCAAGGACTCTCATCTAGCCAGGCTTTGAAAGGCCTACTTCCCTGTGGCTTCCTCCCCCATGTCAAACACTACAAGTTACCTGAAGGATATTTCTACCTTTTCTGTTTCAGGTCTCCAACAAACATCCCATCAGCTCGTCAGAACTTTGGCTAATTTTTGGCGTCACGTGGTGGTTCCCCAGAAGATCAAGGAAAGTTCTCTCCCCTGCTCTCCGCCTCCAACCTCAGAGACATGCTAAGTGCCAAAAGCATTGTGGGACTAAGAGGAAACTTTATTTTTAGATTTATTTTATTTACTTGAAAGGCAATTACTGAGAGAAGGAGAGACAAAGTCTTCCATCTGCTGGTTTGCTCCCCAAATAGCCGCAATGGCCAGGACTGGGCCAGGGAGAAGCCAGGAGCCAGGAGCTAGTTCTGGGTCTCCCACACTGGTGAAGGGGCCCAAACACTTAGACTGTCTTCCACTGCTTTCCCAGGTGCATTAGCAGGGAGCTGAATCGGAAGAGGAGCAGCCGGGACTAACGAACTGGTGTCCAATTGGGATGCTGATGCTGCAGGTGGCAGCTTTACCTACTATACCACAAAGCTGATCCCTGGAAACCTTTTCAATGCAGGGGACCTGATAGGAAGTTGGACTTTGGGTTAAAAGCAGGTAAAGGACACTTGTGTTCCAAGTGAAGTTCCGATTTCCTGTGCTTAGCTATAGGAATTTCTAATGAGGAAAAAATACTTTTTGCTCATTTCCGTTGTTATAATTCTGTCCCTCAGCCTCTGACTTCTCAGGTTCTGGTGGTAAAGCTCTTGATCGGCTTACTTTCTCTGGGAAGGAGTATTACCTGATTTCAGTAAAACAGACACAGGAGTCTGAAGGCGAGTGATTTGAAATGGATTTGTTTATAGCCTGGGTACAAAATAATCTGAGTTCTTGTTCTCCATGGAGTAAGCAACAGTGTCAGCACTATCCAGGGGCCTGTTATGTATGCAGAATGCTCACTCCCCAATCTAAGCTGCAAGAAGACCCCTGAGAAATCGTAGGCATATTAGTTTGACAGCATTGCCTGGGAACATCTAGATAAAGTCAGCGCTCTGAGCAGACTGTATTGCCCAGAGGAAGCCCACTGCTTCACCAGCTCTGCCCATGGAGGTGGACAGGGTGGGTTAACACTGCAGGACTTGATGATTCACAGCGTGTCCAGCACCCACGTTCCATCAACACTCCCCTTGTCACCCCGACCCAGCACAGCAGGCTATGGCGTCAAGACAAAGCCACTTCTAGGGGCACAGCAGTCATTGCAGTCACACTCCAAGTCCTTCTGCTATCCTCATAGCTACTTAGGGAGTTGTGGTATCTGGTGTCTTTCTAGAAACATCTGAGGATTGAACACTAACTTCATGGATTCTAAGCTAATCAAGGAAATCAACTCTACTATTCATTTAGTTGTAGGATTCAACATTTAAGTTTCCTGAAAGCTAATTTCACTCTCTTTTATACGTCAAACACTTTATCTACCTTTATAAAATCTGACTCACACAAGAAAAGTTGTAAACCAAAAATAGGCATTCTTTAATCCTCCAGAATACAAATGTGAAATACAGAATGCTGGGGCCGGTGCTGTGGCATAGCGGGTAAAGCTGCGCCTGCAGTGCCGGCATCTCACACGGGCACCAGTTCGAGTCCTGACTGTTGCACTTCCAATCCAGCCCTCTGCTATGGCCTAGGAAGGCAGCAGGAGATGGCCCAAGTCTTTGGACCTTGCACCTGTGTGTGACCTGGAAGAGGCTCCTGGCTCCAGATCGGCTCGGCCCCGGCCGTTGCAGCCATTAACCAAAGGATGGAAGACCTCTCTCTCTCTCTCACTCTCTCTGCCTCTCTCCTTCTCTCTGTGCAACTGTGACTTTCAAGTAAAAATAAATAAATCTTTAAAAAAAATAATGCTGGTCTTTAAACACATAAACAGGTTTAGCTGAAACAGCTTTATTGCAATCTTTTAAAATTAGCATTACAGTTTAAATATTTATGCCTTAAAGGTTTGCATAATGTATAATACAGTTATTTTTAGAAGCAGTTAAGACTCTAATTGTGAAAAACAAAATTTCAACACAAAGCTGTAACAATTATTTGAAACAAAATTATTTACAATTAAACATCTAGGGTCCTGATTCCCAACACTTCGTGCATTTCATGATTTATGAGTTTCATAGAGAAAGATAAGCAGTATACAGAACGTTCTCCAAGACTGGAGTGAATGGCTTTTAAAAGAAGTCCATGTCAATATGCTCAAGGGAAATGAGAGAAGAGAGTAATTAAAAAAAAAATCCTAGAACTTCAGTAACTGCTTTAGGTTTGAGGATTTAAGAATAAAGCAGCAATCTGAATCAGAAGAACTGATGTCATTTTTGACAGTACGTACAGAAGAAAAATGATAATCATTACAGGTGAACTCTGGGTAAGCCTCCTTTCCTCCTACAAAGTTATCTTTTAAGGACTGAATTAGCAAGTGTAATAATGGAGATGCCCTTTCACAACAAGCCATCAGTGTTCAGTGGGTTATATTCGGTCCCAGGGTCAGTTATTCCAGCTGCAGAGGAAGCACCACAGATAAGGTGCTGGGAATCCAAGGTCAGCCCTGACGCACCTCCCATGAATTCTAAGTGATTTTATGTACACAACAAAGGAGATGACTCAAAGCAAGAGCAAGTATTTTTAAAGTGATACATTTCAATGAATCAGGTCCCACATAGTCTTCAAAGGAACAAAAATTTACAACAAACATTTTAAACTCTGGAATGAAGGTATTGTACACCTGCTAGTACACTGCATTTACAAGACTGCTTAAACAGTATTCTCTCCAGAGTAAGAATTCAAAAATGTACAAGCCAGTTCACATTGACTGTAGGTACAATGTTATTAAAATACATTGTTAATCATAAAAATACTTTACTTTGTACATGTATACTGTATAAACTGTAGATCTGCCTACTGAAGAAAGCCTCTAAATCCATTTCTGGCCCACTGGCCCAGGAAACAGTGCAGTTCTATTATTTGGTCTTCACACCATACACGTGGGTTTGGAGTCCCAGTCCCGCAGTCACTTCTTCAATGAATTAATGTGTTGTTCTTTCTAGAGAATGTCTAGTTGGAAGAGTCAGTTTTACTTCCACTATATTTTACTTTCCTAAGGGCTGAGCCTAATAACTCTGGGCATTCACATAATTCATTTGCAATTTGGTTACACTTCAAAATAAGGCTATAGTTCATTTCATCGGTGATTACACTGTCTTGCTTGTAGTCAGGATGGTTTGCAATAAACTCCCTCATCCATCGGGCAACTGTCATTAGTTCTCCTGGAAAAACAGTTTAACAATGGAAAATTAATAGAATTAAAATAAGTTGACACTTAGTGCCTAGCATAAATATGATTTTGAAAAGATACTGGCCAGTGCCGTGGCTCACTTGGCTAATCCTCTGCCTGTGGCACCGGCACCCCAGGTTCTAGTCCCAGCTGGGGCACCAGGTACTAGTCCCAGTCGCTCCTCTTCCAGTCCAGCTCTCTGCTGTGGCCCGGGAGTGCAGTGGAGGATGCCCAAGTGCTTGGGTCCTACACCTGCATGGAAAACCAGGAGGAAGCATCTGGCTCCTGGCTTCGGATCAGCACAGTGCCGGCCGTGGTGGCCATTTGGGGAGTGAACCAATGGAAGGAAGACCTTTCTCTCTGTCTATAACTACCTGTCAAATAAAAATTAAAAAAAAAAAAAAGGAAAGGAAAGATATCAACATGACTTTTCAGTGCAGACACATGGCAGCAGTTGGGAGCAACCTACCTTTCACAGAATTCCCCCTGGGGGTCGGCGCTGTGGCAGAGTAGTTAAGCTGCCGCCGGCAGTGCTGGCATCCCATTTGGGCACCAGTTCATGTTCTGAGCTCCTGCACCCACATAGGAGACCTGGAAGAAGCTCCTGGCTTCAGATTGGCTCAGCTCCAGCCACCGCAGCCATCTGGGGAGTGAACCAGTGGATGGAAGACCTTTCTCTGTCTCTCTGAAACTCTCTCTCAAAATCTTTAAAAAAAAAAAATTCCCCCTGGGGAATAATTTTATTTAATATTTATTTTATTTATTTGAAAGGGAGAGTGAGTGAGGGAAGGAGAGATCGATCTTCCATCCGCTGATTCACCCCCCAAATGGCTACAACAATCAGGGCTGGGCCAGGCTGAAGCCAGGAGTTCAAAATTCCCTCCCCATCTCCCATGTGGCTGGCAGCGGCCATCCTGGCACTTGGGCCATCTTCTGCTGCTTTCCCAGGTGCATCAGCAGGGAGCTGAATTGGTAGCAAGGCAGCCAGGGACTCAAATCCCACTCCTGTGGGATGCCGGCATCACAGGCAGTGGGTAGCTTAACCCACTGTGCCACGACAGCAGCCCCTGGGGAAGAATTTTAGTTTGCAGGTGGGCAACGAGAACATATACATTTGGTTCCTGTAAGATGCCACCTGTATGCCAACACAGCCAGTTCTTAAGGTACAGGAGTTCAGCACATCTGTGCAAAAGCACATGTCCTCTATTTGGCCAGAGGGCTGAGACCACATGTACCAGTGTCCTGAGACTACCTCAGAGAACAAAGGGGTTCCGAGAGCAAACACTGGTCAGGAGAAATGAAAGAGGAATACAGTGGAGAATGTGAGTGAGGAGAGAAACTGGCAGATAGACCACCGGGATGTGATGTCGGGATGTATAGCTTTCCTGACTCCAGAAGATTCACAAAAGGCTCAAGTGAAATACAGACAGCGCTGCTGTTATTTATTTTTTTAAGATTTATTTATTTAAGTACGTACATAAAGATTTAAGAGTTACAGCGAGGCAGAGAGAGAGTGAGAAAGTTAGAGGGAGGTCTTCCAGCTGCTGGTTCACTCCCCGAATGGATGCAACAGCCAGAGCTGTGCCGATCCGAGCTGAGAGCCAGGAGCTTCTTCTGGTTCAGGGGCCCAAGGACTTGAGCTATCCTCCACTGCTTTCCCAGGCCCTAGCAGAGAGCTGGATTGGAAGTGGAACAGCCAGGTCTCAAACCGGTGCCCACATTGGATCCCAGCACTGCAGGCGGTGGCTTTACCTGCTATGCCACAGCGCCAGCCCCATTACTTTATCTTTTACAGAGACCTTTTTATTTGAAATTTAAGAATTATGGGTTGGGGTGCTCTTTCTCATTATCTCTTCCTCTCAAATAAAAAAGGAAAACATTTTTACAAATCAAACTGAATGTTTTAAGATTGTGTAGCTCTACCTATATTAAGAGCTTAAGAAAAAGAAAAGAAATGGCCAGCATACCAGATGCTCTCTTCTTAATCAGCTTCAGGTAGTTCAGAATACTGCATCTGGTGTCCACATCCACTTCCATGTTCTCAAGGTAAGAGTTCAGGATGGGGATGAGCCCAGGAAACACACCTTCCTGTAGGAAGCAGGACACAGGCTGAGCACCCTACGAGTCGGCGAGCACAGCGCGGGGCCGGCCGGGGACCTACCTTCCCGTTGATGATGGTGTCTATGCTCATGAGGGCGTACTCTTCCACCGCCAGCTCTGTGCTGTTCTGCGCCTTGCCACACCCGTCCACCACAGCGTTGCCACCTGCCACGAGAGCGCGGAGGAGTTTTAGTGGCCTGTTGTGGCCAAAGCGGCCCTGAGAATCCAAGAAAATGTCATACCTTTGCAAATATCCTTCCTGAAATAAAACATCTCCTTCAAGACTGCATCTCTTTTCTGTGCGACTTTCATGTTTTCATCAACCTGAGGGGGAAGAAGAACCACGAGTACGTGAAGATGTCTGTGACCTGGCGCGGAAGCACCATGCCTCAGCCGCGGGGCGCACTCCTTTCGGGATTCTACTTCCCCTCTAGTCCTCTCTGGTTGGAAGACCACTTCTTCCTCACGTGAGGCTGTTTCACTCAACCACTGACTACAACATGCTTTTAATCACACATGGAGAATACTGAGATGTTTACCTTAAAAAATAATACATTCCTGTAAGATGTCTGCATTTCAAAACAGCATTGTGACTGAACCTTGCAACAAATCTACAGTGCTGGGAAGGCGAGTGGTTGGGTGGCTTTACACAGTTCAGCAGCATATCAGAGGTCCCCGGGTAACGAAGGTAGGGCGGGACTGGAATCCAGTTCTTACGGTTCGTTCAAATGCCGTTCCCTCCTGCCACTCGTTTTGCTGCCTTACTTGCATAAGCAGAGTTAACAGGCTGTCAGATCTGGAGTAAGCTTTTTAGTCCTCCAGGGTCCAGTCACCAGTGCTGTCTGCGTACCTGGTGGCCCTGGCTACGTCAACTCATTCACAAGCCTGAAAAACTGTGAATGTCTCCATTTGTTGAATGACTTTCCAAGATTCTGAAAGTAGAGCTTTTAAACCTTTCAGTAGTAGTCTTTTCTATACTGCAATGTGATGTGGAACCTCAGCAAACAGAAACACGAGTGAGGGGGTCAGAATGACATGGCCGGGAAGGCCAGGTTTCTCCTGATTAACTTCCTCCCGTCCTCACGGGGGAGGAGTCCTACGGTTGGTATCTATTTGTTCTTTGAGACTCCTGGGAACAGGAGTATTCAGATTGTGGTCTGAAATCCCACTACAACTTGGACATCTCTACTTTCATTCCTAATAGTATCTATTCATAAAGATCACTGGTTTTATTGCTTCTTCTGCTTTCATTAACTCATTTTTGAAAGTGAATTTTACCACTACTCTTTACATTCTTGAATGCTTAGGTTTATTTTCAACCTTTATGAAACACCAAAAGCTATGATTTGTCTTTAGAGACAAGCTCTGTCAGCATCCCGCTGTCATTTGCTTTCCTGAACAATCTTTAATTATGGTTTTGATTAATTCGGACATTAGGACAGATGCTTTTAATTTCCAAAAGTGAAATGTTTCTTAAATACCTTTTTGCTGAATTCTGGTGAGAATGCACCCCATATGGTCTTATTCTGACACATGCACGTGCTCTTTAATTTTCGTAAATCTTCCTCAAAGCATTTGAAAACTGTCATTTAATTCCCCTATGGCCTTTCTCTCTCTCCCAGTACCTGACCTGTCAGTGCTGGGTAACACACAAGGTACTCAACTGAGTGCTTCATCTCCCTTTATACTCACATGAGCTCACAACAGCCTGCTTACCTCCATCTACATGCGGCAAACAAGGCACACAAACATCAAGTAATCTGTCCAGGTTTAAAAGCTACCAAATTACTACAAGGGATTTATGTTCTTAGCTTTTCTCATGAAACCTGTATCTTATCACCCAAGCCATTAAATTCTTCTCACATTTAAGTATTGTTATACTTTAGGGCTCTGACAATTTCTTTGTCCTTTTCCCCACTCTTTTAGCCAGCAGTCTGGAAATAATATTTCTATACTACTAGTGGTTTACTTTTAAAGAAATCATTCTGACAATATTCCTTTCTAAGTGTCAAGCATTCAACAGTCTCTACCATTCATCTCTCTCTGCTATCCCCCTGCCAGCAGCCATGATCTGAACATCTGTGCCACTCCACCCCATTCATACTTCAAAACCTAATCTTGAATGCAACAGTAGGAAGAGGTGGGGTCTTTAGAAGGTGATCAGATCCTAGGTTCTGCTCTCATGAATGAGCTGCATGCCCTTAAGAAGGACCTCGCTTGCTCTCCACCATGGGAGGATGCAGTGAGAAGATGCAGTGAACCGCAGTGGGTCCACACCAGACACGGCATCTGCCAGTGCCCTGATCTGAGACTTGCCAACGTCCGGAACCATGAGTGACACGTTGCTGCTGCTTTCATTACAGTGGTCTGAATGAAGACATTCGATAAGAGGCAGAATCATCTGGAAATTAAAGTTTGGTGGGGAAGAGAATTCCGTGGTTGCTAATTCTTTACCGTTCAGCATCCCTGAGAGGTTTCTTTCCACCTCCTCCCGTGCTGCATTTCCCAACTTTCTCTGCTGTGCACAAATCTTTCTCTTTACTTGACATGTATACAATTCCTAGATTTGGGTTCTTCTTCAAAACTAAAGGCACTTCAAAAAGTTCCTGAAAATGTGTACTACAGAGAAACTGAATGGATTTCAAAAATTTGTTACACTACTTTCCCATGAACTTTTTTTAAATATCCTCCTATTTCTGTTTCATTCTGAAGGGACTCCTATGGTAACGGCAAATTCTATTATTTCTTTGGTTACTGTATTTTGTCTCTTTCTATACGGACCATTCTCTTCTTCTGACTGCCAAATACCGAACATTCCAGAGCAATTCTCCCTGTTTTAGTTCTCCCATAATATCCATTTGTCTGCCATTCTATTGGAATGAATCTTAATTTAGTCTCTCCTAAATCACTAACTCGACCTTCAACAACACCTGCTTTGCTGGTGAGTATTCTGAGTGCTGAATGTGCTGCTACCGCGTCTCGAGTCCTAGATTCCTATTTCTGCCAGCGCTCTTTGGCTCATCCTGATTGTTTATCTAAATGCAGCCCTTCCTGAGAACCTGAGGGCATCAGGTAGCATTTCTTTAAGAAGTCTTTCCAGTTTCTTGAATTAACTCTTTCACTGAGGTTAGCCTACCCTGCAGGCCTGCCCAGGTCCTGTCTTTAAGACTCTGCTGCCTTTCAGACCTCTATTCATATTTACAAACAGGCTCAACTGTGGCTAGGTTTTGGTCTTCCCAGAAAGTACACCCCATAAGGGAAACAGGCACACAAAATTCTACAGGTTTCCTTCAGCCTGGATGTGATGGGCAGGCAGGGCAGACTGACTGCTCAACTTCCATGGGAGGAAATGGGAAGACGCCAGGCATAAGCTGACAACCTGGCTTGTGGAGGGAGCAGGGAGGCAGGTATCCTGCAGGCAGGGGCTGGATCCATGCAATTTTATTCTTCCATCCATGTTTGCTGTGCCAGGGCTGCTCTACTTCTTTCTCTGGTCCTGACCCCTCACAGCAGGAACCCACTGCAGTAAGCCATCACCCAGCTGGGCAGTCAGTCTTTCCCATACAGTCTCTCTGCCTGGATGACCCCAGGGCCCCCAGAGCCCCCAGAGCTCCCAGCTCTGCAGCTTTGTAGCCTGGGGTTGCTCCAAAGCTCTGCTGGGAAATGCCCAAGAAGCTCCTTTGCTGGTCTCTGTTGGGATGGGTTGAATCAGCTCCCATCTGCTCTCATGTCAGTCGGGTGCTCTCTGTGTCCTCCAGCAACAGCTCAACTCCAGTCCTACAGATGCGAGACCTCTCTCTCCATTCCTACAGTCCTGCTTCCCCTCATTCTGATTTTACCATTGTAATCAAAATGGGGTTTTAGGTAGATGAAATCGATATATGGGGCTATCTCCAGCCATCAATTATCTTGAATGGAAAACCTCTAGAAATAAAGCTTAGGTTTAAAATGAAAAATAGAATTGAGTGAAAAAGAAGCACTTCATTCTAAAGGTTCTAAAGAATTCTAAAGATTCTAATGGTCTGATTTGAAATGAACAGTATATATGTATATGAGTAGACACTCTTACCTTTGACAGCGGAATGAGAAAATCCAGTTTGTATGAGAGAATCACTCTGGTGAGCAGCACCACAAACACCACATAGGCAGAGTTCTCAAAGTCTGTTAACTGAACCTAGACGAGCAGGAGCCCAGAAAGTCATGGACCAAGCACACAGTAACCCCCTCCTCCCGAGAGGCCCTGCTCTCCCCTCTGTGGGTCATGTCATCCCAAGCCATCTCTGCAGCTGAAAAGCCTCCGCCCAGATCTGTTCTCAGAGATCTCCTCCTGAGCTTGTGGACCCGCTTTAACATGCACATGCTGGATCTTCACTGCCTTACAGTGACAGTGAACTTAAAAACCTTCTGATACGAGTACTGGAAGGGTGACAAACACCAAAACACGTATCTCACCTCCATGGGCCGGAATTCCACTCTCCAGCCAATATCGGAGTTTGGAGGAGGTGGCTTAAACCTCATTGTCTGCCAATTTGTAGACTGAATATTCTGTAATAAGAAAGCAGAGAATAAAACCAATTTTCTACAAGTCCAGAACATTAAGATAATCTGACATTTAATTAGGGAAGAAGGCTGCTTATTGTCCATGCCAAATACTCTTCAATTCACAAATACAAAAAGGTTGTTAAGGTTTTCTTGGAAGTGTGATGTGCTCAGAAAAAAAAAAAAAATAGCAAGTGTTTAGCAAAAAGCTAGGGGGGCATGCCTGTGGCACTAAAATAACTACAATGTTCAATGTGTAATTCTTCTTAGTTCTTTACAGCGCTGGGTGATGAATGAATGGTGTGTTTTATTTCTACCGCCAACTACTTCCTCACGGGTTGGGAAAATGGCTTCCCTTCTTGGAAATGTACTTAAGACAGAGGAAATACCTCAAAATGGTCAGACTCATTGGCATCATCCAGGTGTATTTTCTCTTCAAACAGAGTCAGGGGGTCTCTAATAAAGAGATGAGCAACATGCTGCGCCAGGAGATGGTCAATCCCTGCAAAGACAGACCACACCGCTCACTGCAAAGTGCGGGGCACCGCTTCCTCTCAGTCCATAGTTTGAAGGCAGGGAATCTAGGAGCTTAGGAAACAGCTGGTTTTGTTCAGTATTCTCACCTCGCCTGGGCTTTTCTCCTACGGACACTGGGGAAGAGTCAGCGTTTTAGTCGCTACTTACACAGTGCCTGCTGGGGCACTGGTGTGGACCTAGATACAGGGCTCCAAAGCAAGTTCCTTTTGCTAAAAGTCAAGAAGATCTCACAAGTATTTGGAACTTGAAACTTTAGGAACAAGCAGCCTCATAAGAAAAGTTAGAGACTTCACACTAAAAACAGAAACCAGACCAGGAGTCAGCAAAAAAAATGTTGCAAAGAACTTTGAAGAACTAAAGGCATACAATCAAACCTAGCAATAGGCTTAGATGCTCACCTTCCTTCAACAGCTGCTCGTAGATTTCTTTATCTATCGTCAAGTCAATGTCATTATACTTCTCACCACACTTAGATAAGTAGCTGTCTATTGAATCATATCGAGATTTACTAATCCTATAGTTACTGTTCTTCAGTGGCTAAAATTTAAGAAAATATGAATGAATGCCATATAAGATGATTTGAAAATAAATCAACACCCAAAATTATTACATTAAAATGTCATATTTACATAGAACAATATAAAAATCTTAAAATAAGAAAAACATTAGTGAGCCCTAGGATGTATTACTAGGGAAAATTATATTTTATAAATATCCAGAGGTAATTTAAGTATCCTTTTATTTTTTGGCATCATTTAAACATATTTTTTTCTTCGTAAGATAGATCACTTTTCAACACTATCAAAGTATGAAAACAGATGTCAAGGTTGGAAGCAAAAAAATAAAAACCCATAATGTAAAACAGGGCTGTCAATCAAAATCACCTATCTTTTACAGTTTAGTTCCACGTAGAAAGCATGTTCAACAATTTATGATGGGGCCAGCACTGTGCCACAATGAGTTAAATCCCCAGTCTGCAGTGCCCACATCCCATGTGGGCACTGGTTTGGGTCCCAGTTGCTCCACTTCTGATCCAGCTCTCTGCTATGGCCTGAGAAAGCGGCAGAAGACAGCCCAAATCCTTGGGCCCCTACATCCATGTAGGAGACCCAGAAGAAGCTCCTGGCTCCTGGCTTCAGATTGGTGCAGCTCCAGCCATTGCGGCTAATTGGGGAGTGAACCAGCGGATGGAAGACCTCTCTCTCTCTGCCTATCCTTCTCTTTGTGTAACTCTGAATTTCAAATAAATAAATAAATAAATCTTAAAAAAAGGCCTAGGTGTGGTTTGGATGTGCACCCTGGTTGGAGAGATGCAGGGTTACAGCTTCCCATGAAAACATGATGCGCTAATCTGTCTTTATTAGTAAAACCTAACCCTTCATATGGAAAAAAAGAATCTGACAAGAAATTACCCTTTCACAGCAGAAAGCATTTATTTATACAAAGCACTTAGATAGCACCTAAAAGCATTTTGATAAAAATAGCCATCAGCACTGACTTCCAAAATATAGAAAACTGGTACCACTATTGTTAAAAAAAGTTCAAATACAATGTCAACAAATGATAAAAATTAATTCCCAACCCAAACCAAATCACATTCGCCACATATTCACTGCAAAACAAAGTCGGGTTTACTAACCCAATGCAAGACTTTAAAAGCCTAAGGGAGATCTCAAGATGCCAAGTATGTACACTACCCCTATTTCACTTCAAAAGGCTACTGAGGAAAAATCAATCCCACCTCCAGTCCTCGCTCCTCCCGAGTTCTGTCGTCTACAGATGCAGAAATCACTCCCCAGCGACAATCAATGTCCGACACGTAGCCACGGTAAAAGGGAGACGCAGCACTCAGAGCCATCTAGAAACAAACAACAGTCAGCTCCTGCAGGCGCAAGGTAGCACTCAGATGCTGGCAAAGCTCTGTGTAGTGACTTCTGTTTAAAAAAAGCGCGTTTATGCAACTCATACAATAATTTTAATATATGTACTTTTCCTTCCTTTTTTAAAATCAGTTTCCAAGTATTTTAACTAAATTTTGGAATAAATGTCAAGAACATTTATAAGGAAAAAAAAATCCAGAACACAAGTGGAAATTGACTGTGTCTGGCATCCAATGATAAAATAAATGCAAAGGCATGGACAAATCAGGAGAAAAATCAGTCAGTCAAAACTAACTCCAAGATGGCATGTACTGTAATATTAGTAGACAGGGATATAGAGACTATTAGTGTAACTATTTCATATGCTCAGATCGTTACAGAAAACACTGCAAATGTTAAGTATAAGAAATCCGTTCCCTTTTAAAAGAAAAGATCTTGTATATGCCAGTTTCTCACAGTGAAATATACCAGAAGCGACCCAAATCCTTGGGTCTGGGGCATTTAAATCATTATCTCTATCATGTGCAGATACACTATGACAGGGAAAATGGCCACACTGAAATGATACAGATGTTTTACCAGCAATTATAAACTTGGACAGCTTCATTAAGTCTGCATACTATCTAGTTTGTTTCTAAATAAAATCTTAACTAGATTTAAATAGCACAAATCAGCAAATTCTGCACATGCCATCTTATTTTGTACAACAAAGTATTTAAAGAAAGGTAGAAGCTCTACTTACAACAATTGGGCAGATTGTTGCCAATTGATCATAAAGGTATCTGGCCTCTGATATGCTACAGGCTTGGAATGTCACCTGTTTAAGAATTAGAAGTTATTAATGACAAGAAACAAGCATTAGCTCATACAGTCTGAGAAGGAAGATGGCTGGGAAAGAAGGGGACAAGGTCATGACGGCTGTTTCATAGATGGCAACAGTTAATACAACAGTTTTGTTTAAAAGCTTTTGTGGGTAAAATCAAATGGTATTTAATCATGTTCCACTACATGGAGACAACGAATATAAACAAAAGTGTTCCAAAGCGAAATAAGTCAGGAAAAGAAAACAAGTCAGGAAAGAAAAGTAAAACGCAAAATACATGGTGAAGTTCATCAGGTCATTTCCTCCTCTACTGGCCAATTTCCTCCTATAGCATACCATTACTTCAGTGAGGTAAGGGCTTCTAACACGTTGGCACAGAAGAGACCTGGAGGTGTTCATGATGGTTACCAAGTTCGCCTGGCAATTCAGGGAGCAGCTAGGAAGGGGCAAGACTAGAAGAAAGGGAATGCAGTCAAAGCACTGCCGCCAGAAAGGAAAACGCTGGGGCAGGCTGCTGGGAGTAGGCCAACGCACGGGGATGACTTGGATTCAGTGCCAGTGTTACATATACCCCGCACACACGGGGAGACCAGGTCAGGAGAATGGTGCCAGGTGCCAGGCAAAGAGGACGTGCAAAGTGGCTAGGTCTCCATGGCTGGTGGCCAGAAGAAACATCTGAGCTGGAGAAATCCGTGGGGTGTGACGTCCTGAAGATAGGGAGATGCCCCGGGAGGCCTGCACATGGGCAGGGGAATGAAGGCGGATGGGGGGACAGGAGCACAAACTGTGTTAGCACGCGTGTAACTAACTGCAAGCTGGGAAGAGTTCATTCCCTCTGTTATTGTTATGTGCTAATGACTGGATTTAGTGACTGGCTTCTCTTGGATGGTCGAGGATACACGAGCAAAACCCAGAGAAGCGAACCCTAGAAAAGTAGGCTTAAGAAAATTAGCAACTGGAATTTAATAGTTCAGTTCACATCAATGAAGTGACTCAGCTATTTTCAATAATAAATCCAGTAACCAGCTTGCTGACTCTAGGGCAGATAGTGACCATCAACTCAAATAGAACATCAGTATGGGTCATGACTCAGAACAGAAGAAAACTTAATACACCTTAAGAAGGTACGAATTTATGAATAGTTTTAGCTTCTGATATCGTTTTTCAAAGATTTATTTATCTGTTTCAAAGTCAGAGCCACAGAGGGAGAGACAGAGAGAGGTCTTCCAGCTGCTGGTCCACTCCCCAGGTGGCAGCAACCACCAGGCTGAGTCAGGCTAAAGCCAGGAGCTTCACCTGAGTCTCCCATGTGGGTGGTAGGGGCCCAAGCACTGGGGCCGTCTTCAGCTCTCTTCCCAAGCCATCAGCAGGTTGCTGGATTGGAAGTGGAGCAGCAGCAAAACAAACTCCACTATACCACCATGCCAGCCCCTTGTGGGGTCCTTTAAAGCATTATATAGGCTGGCACTGCGGCTCAATAGGCTAATCCTCTGCCTTGCAGTGCCGGCACACTGGGTTCTAGCTCCGGTCGGGGCGCCGGATTCTGTCCCGGATGCCCCTCTTCCAGGCCAGCTCTCTGCTGTGGCCAGGGAGTGCAGTGGAGGATGGCCCAAGTCCTTGGGCCTGCACCCCATGGGAGACCAGGAGAAGCACCTGGCTCCTGGCTTTGGATTAGCGTGATGCACCGGCCGCAGCGCGCCGGCCGCGGTGGCCATTGGAAGGTGAACCAACAGCAAAGGAAGACTTTTCTCTCTGTCTCTCTCTCTCACTGTCCACTCTGCCTGTCAAAAAAAAAAAAAAAAAAAGCATTATAGAAAGAGACATAACGTAACTAACATTGACAAGACAGAAAAAGGGGCACAAGGGAAGTAAATGTTAGAAATCTAAATATCTGGGGTGTAACACATAAAGCCACTGACTGCAGTGCCAGCATCCCATATGGGCGACAGTTCGAGACCTGGCTGCTCCACTTCTGATCCTGCTCTTTGCTATGGCCTGGGAAAGTAGTAGATGATGGCCCAGGTCCTTGGGCTCCTCACCAATGTGGGAGGACCAGAAAAAGCTCCTGGCTCCTGGCTTCAGATTGGCCCAGGTCCGGTTGTTACAGCCATTTGGGGAGTGAACCAGTGGATGGAAGATATTCTCATTCTCTCTCTCTCTCTTTCTCTGCCTCTCTGTAACTCTGTCTTTCAAATAAATAAATCTTTTTTAAAAAAAAAGAAATTAAGTATCTGATCTAAAATTTATATAGAACTCAAGTTTGAAGCCACATGATTTTCTTAAGGTAAAAGAGCCATCATAACATATCATGAACTTACTGATTTTTTTTTTTTTTTGACAGGCAAAGTTAGAGAGAAAGGTCTGTTGGTTCACCCCCCAAATGGCTGCTACGGCCGGTGTGCTGCGCCGATCCAAAGCCAGGAGCCAGGTTTTTGGATGCTTGCATCCAAAGCCAGGAGCCTGGTCTCCCATGCGGGTGCAG
Organism: Sylvilagus floridanus; assembly: GCA_949820135.1. NCBI lineage: Eukaryota > Metazoa > Chordata > Mammalia > Lagomorpha > Leporidae > Sylvilagus > Sylvilagus floridanus. The sequence goes on along the minus strand of OX463227.1, from coordinate 111,537,567 downwards.
GGCCCAGGCACTTGGGCCATCCTCCACTGCCTTCCTGGGCCACAGCAGAGAGCTAGACTGGAAGAGGAGCAACCAGGACAGAATCCAGCGCCCTAACCAGGACTAGAACCCAGGGTGCCGGTGCCGCAGATGGAGGATTAGCCTAGTGAGCCGCAGCGCCGGCCTGAACTTATTGCTTATTAAATGATTCCCCAAAAGTCCAAAAGGCCAAAAATGTGAGTGTGGTTAAAATGCCTTTTTTATTTTATACAGTAAGTCTTCCATTAGCCTTAAATATTACTCTGAACCATTTTTTCTGCTTTACTATATAATAAGCAGTTTCTAATGCTTCACTTGCAGAGAAAGGAGTTTTGTGGCTATCTGTGGAATTCATTTGCCATACATGTCACATTATCTGGGCTTACGACTTTTTTTTTTTTTTTAAATGGAGTACTGGAACTGGACACATCACTGGGAAAAAGACAACCTAATCCTAAACCCATGACAGAACTTCAATTGGAAAGAAAACTATCTTCAGGCAACAAAAAATATTCATTCATGAGGACACATTTATTCGCATAAATATAAGGTTTCAAGGGAAAGAATATCTCTTTGGAGCTTGTATTAGAGCAACTGTGTGGTCCTTGGCAGAACATCCTGGTGTAATATTAAACCAAGGAAAGGCAACTGGTACTGTGATAGCACTTATACAATTTCAAAGCCACGTACTGTAAGTTCCTAGAGCTTAATGGTTCTCTTTAGAAACACTTGTAATTAAGATAGGCAAGCAGATATGCAGTTAGTCAAGATTTTTAAAACGTGAAACAACGTCTAAAGAAACTTAACTGGCCTATGTTTGTTTGAAAGCAGTATATTTCATGCTACTTATATATGTCAGGAAAACAGGAAAAAAAGAAAAAAACAAGATCATTGGCTATGCAAATTCAGCGTAGAGAAATCTGACTGGCATTCCATTTGGATTATATAGTTTTGAAAGCAGATGGGTGGGATGTATACACACGAGCCAGTGCCTGTTACACTGCAGTGGTTCGGCACGAGGGGAATGCTGGGTTTCAGAGCCTCTGTGCTGACTGCCATCAGGCAGGGGGCCCCAGACTTTGCACTGCCTCAGGTCCCTAGACACTCCTCCTGATCGGCCTAAGTAACTAGAATTGGACAAGATCTCTTTGGACAACAACAAGCAACTGCTCTTTTCCTAACTTTAAAAAAAGCTTTTAAAGATTTTATTAATTTATTTGAGAGGTAGAGTAACAGATAGTGAGAGGGAGAGAGAGAAAGAAAGGTCTTCCTTCCGTTGGTTCACTCCCCAGTTGGCCACAACGGCCAGAGCTGTGCAATCCGAAGCCAGGAGCCAGGTGCTTCTTCCCGGTCTCCCATGTGGGTGCAGGGGCACAAGGAGTTGAGCCATCTTCTACTTCTTCTTTTTTTTTTTTTTTAACAGGCAGAGTGGACAGTGAGAGAGAGAGAGAGAGAGAGAGAGAAAGGTCTTTCTTTGCCATTGGTTCACCTTCTAATGGCTGCTGCGGCCAGCGCACTGCGACCAGCGCATCACGCTGATCCAAAGCCAGGAGCCAGGTGCTTCTCCTGGTCTCCCATGGGTTGCAGGGCCCAAGGACTTGGGCCATCCTCCACTGTACTCCTTGGCCACAGCAGAGAGCTGGCCTGGAAGAGGGGCAACAGGGACAGAATCCGGCGCCCCGACCGGGACTAGAACCCGGTGTGCCGGCGCCGCAAGGCGGAGGATTAGCCTACTGAGCTGCGGCACCGGCCTATCTTCTACTTCTTTCCCAGGCCACAGCAGAGAGCTGGATTGGAAGAGGAGCAGCTGGGACTAGAACCAGCACCCATGTGGGATACCAGTGCTGCAGGCGGAGGATTAACCTACTGCGCCACGGCACCGGCCCCTTTTCCTAACTTTCAATTTAAAAAATTATGTTTTGTGTAATTCTTACTCCTTCCTAACATGACTCTAATCAAATTGTGGGTTAAAACAAACGTCCCTAATAAAAGCTACAGAATAAATACAAGCTCTAAGTCAGATCTGGAAGAAGCTCTAATGCAAACCTTTGGTTTAAATCATGAGAAAACTGAGCCAAAAGCAGCGAAGGGCGTCACCCAAGTTCCTGAGTGAAAGCCAATGCCCCGGCACAGGCCTGTGATCTCCCACCCAGGTCTGCTACGAGCCTGGGTACAGCCGCTGCCAGCGGCACCAGGAATTTAATCAGATCCAGGAAAAATGTTAATTGAATAAACAGAGAAAGGCTATTTTACTTCCTGGGCCACCTAACCAGCACCAAGGCAAACAAACATGAGTTGCTAAATATTTATTCTTCTTTCATACCATTAGATGATTCTGCACAAAAGTAAAAATTTAAACAATCCTTCACCCTTGGATCACAAAATCACTACAGTACTTCCATCAGAGCTCATTTTCAGAAATAATAATCAAGATTTGAGCGATGTTCAACCACCTCAAACTGTCACCAGATGGCAGTAAAAATTAGGCATATGGAAAGGGGATGGTGCCCATGTTCATAGAGTATTCTGCATTTTAAGTTAATATAACAGGGGCCAGCGCTGTGGTGCAGTGGGTTAACACCCTGGCCTGAAGCGCCCACATCCCATAAGGGCACCGGTTCTAATCCTGGCTGCTCCTCTTCCAATCCAGCTCTCTGCTATGGCCTGAGAAACCCGGAAGAAGCTCCTGGCTCCTGGTTTCGGATCAGCACAACACCGGCCATTGCGGCCATCTGGGGAGTGAACCAGCAGATGCAAGACCTCTCTGTCTGTACCTCTCTCTGTAACTCTTTCAAATAAATAAAACAGATCTTAAAAAAAAAAGTTAATATAACAAATAGATGCCACTGTGGTGAGCTGTAGAATATTCTATAGAGTTCTGTCAAGATAGCTTTGGCTGGCACTGTGGCACAGTGGGTTAAGGTCTCAGCCTGCAGTGCTGGCATCCCATTTGGGTGCTGGTTCAAGTCCCGGCTATTCCTCTTCTGATCCAGTATGCTATGGCCTGGGAAAACAACAGAAGACGGCCCAAGTCCTTGGGCCCCTGCAACCACATGGGAGACCTAGAAGAAGCTCCTGGCTCCTGATCAGCTCACCTCTGGCTATTGTGGTCATTTGGGGAGTGAACCAGCAGATGGAAGACCTCTCTCTTTCTGGCTCTACTTCTCTCTGTAACTCTTTCTTTCAAATAATTAAATAATTTTTTTTTAAGATTTATTTATTTGTGTGAAAGTCAGAATTACACAGAGAGAGGAGAGACAGAGAGACAGAGAGAGAGGTCTTCCATCTGCTGGTTCACTCCCCAATTGACGGCAATGGTCGGAGCTGAGCTGATCCAAAGCCAGGAGCCAGGAGGTTCTTCTGGGTCTCCCATGTGGGTACAGGGGCCCAAGGACTTGGGCCATCTTCTACTGCTTTCCCAGGCCATAGCAGAGAGCTAGATCGGAAGTGGAGCAGCCAGGTCTCCAACTGGCGCCCATATGGGATGCCGGCGCTTCAGGCCAGGGCGTTAACCCACTGCGCCACGGCTCCTGCCCCATAAATAAAATAATTCTTTAAAAAAAAAAAAGATAGCTCTACATGAATTCATAAAATAGTTTCATTGCTTTCAGAAAGTCATATCAGCTACCATTACAACCTGATTAAAACATGGTTTTTTAAGACAGGAAACACGCAGGTATAAAGAGAAGTTAAACAGAAACAGATGAGGACACTTAGTCTCTATGTATTTGAAACAATACCTGAAGACAGCAGTTGCCCATTCCAAATCCCATGGCATCCATGTAAATATGGTCCGGCTTGGAAGCCTTTGCTGCTTCATCATCCTCAGGAAACGTTTCTATAAATGGAGATGGTGTGTTCTTGTCCTTAAATACTGTGTTATTAATTAAAGAAGGGAGAAAACGGAAATAGTTGAGAATTAGGGCTTAGACAACAACTCCACACGTCTCTCCCAGCCCCCTCGCTGCAGACTCACTTGGTACGTTGATGACCACCTTTTCTCCTCTCCTGTGTCGTATATTTCTCGTTAGGGTACTAAAACAGACAACCAAACATCGCACATTGGTTACCAAAGAGCCTTCAGGTAAAAGGATCTGATTACATCAAAGTATGTGGGATGAGTGTTTGGCTTAGCAGATCATTTGCCCGGGAACCACATGGGAGGGGAGGACTTCAGATACTCTCCTCCAGCTCCTGGTCACGGCTTCCTGCTAGTGCAGGCCATGGGAGGCAGGGGTGATAACACAAACAGTTGGGTTCCTGCCACCAACATGAGAGACCTGGATTGAGTTGCTGGCTCCCAGCCTCAGCCTCAGCCCAGTCCAGGACACTGCAGTTAGGGCATGAACCAACAAATGGCAGCACTTACTCTCTGACTCAAATACATGCAGAGGGAGTAAATGGAATGAAATTTATCTCAAACTAATTATTCAAGAAAGCACCACTGAGCCTATCAAAGGAGGAGGTACTTTTCTCTAAAGGGGGGGAGAGAACTTCCACTTTGCTTATGGCCCTGTCTAAATACTGAGAGTTTGTGGATTTAAAAAGCTTTCATAGCCTAGGCAGCTCATGTCAAGAGCCTCTTATGTATGACATTAGTGACCACCAGAGTATTGTTAAATTAACAACACGAGTCACTGTGCACTAACTCCCCATGTAGGACCTATCCTCAATGAGTTATATTATGAGAGTTAACTGTGATGCTTGTTCTCAAGCAGTTTGTGTGTGTGTACAAATTGTTGAAATCTTTACTTAATCTAGAGTTGGTCTTCTATGTACAAAGTTAAACTGAAAATGAATCTTAATGGAGCATGGTACTGGGAAGGGGAATGTGGGTAGTAGGGTGGGAATGGTGGGAAGAAAAACTATATTCCTAATGTTATACATATGAAATTTGTATTCCTTAAAAAAATAATTAAAAAGAAAAAATACCACTGTCTAGCTACCCGAGTTACACTCAGCCCTTGCTCCTATGGCTCCTGGTTACTTGCCACATCAAGCTCAGGTGCTCATGGCTGAATTTCAGTCTAACATTTCCCATGTTAATTCCAAAGACTTCAAACATTAGTACTCACATCCCCCTCACTATGAATCCCCGGGCCTCATTCCTCCCTTCTCCCAGTCTGCAGCATTAATATTTACTCTTCAGAACTATTCCGTCTAACCCAGAGACTACCAGGTACACTGTGGCTACCAAGTGCTCATTAAAACACACTGTCAGAGTCAAGTACACACCAGATTGTAGACTTAATGCAAAAAAGAAAAGTAACATTTCCTAATAATTTAAAAATACTGGCTACATGTTGAAATAGCATTTTGAACATTTTCAATTGTTAAAACATTATAAAATTAAGCTCATCTGTTTTTCCTTTAATGTAGCTACTAGAAAACACACAATCACACGTTTGTGCCTTGACTGTGTTTGCACTGAGTTTGAATGCCATGTCTTCTGTGACGCTCGCTTTGATCTTCTCAGGCAGAAGCACGCTCCTTTCACTAAGGAAGATCTCTGGCATTACCATCTTTTGACATCTGTCATAATCTATCTTTTCTTGTAGCTGAATATTTTAATTTTAAACACCTAACACTTGAAGTTAGAAATGATCTCTATAAATCTTTGTTCCTTCCAAAAAGACTCTGCACACAGCAAATGTGCAGGTCTTTGGGAAAATCCCAGTGTCCCTAATTGTGGGTCAGGATCCCAGGCTCAGGATGACAGGTGAGCACTCAAGGCACAAAGCCAGGGGCAGGCTGTGCAGACCTGAAGCAACTTATAGCCTAAGAACTAAACTACAAAGCAACAGACCTAGAAGTTAAGAGACTACAGGAACAATATGCCTTTTACATACATCAGGTGGTATACACATTTTACCTTATTATCCAGGAACGAAGAGGGAGATGACTGGATCACACACACCGATGGTAACTTGCGGGGGGTGGGGAGGGGGGGGATTAAGGGGAAATGTCCCATAATAGATGTTTACAGAGTAGGATTGAAAAGACTGCTCATAAGGGGGAGGGCAGTGGCCAAACTAATGACTAAGATGACCTGGAAAGTCTGGGTACAAGCAGCAATGATCAAGCAGCCGGGGGTGTAGTGGATGTCCGCCGTCTCTTCTGGCTCAGTAGCCAGCATCAGTACAGGATAGGAAGGCCGTCCTCGTGAAGGGCAACTGCATTTCAACACAGAGCAGACTCACCTGAAGCGGGGGTGCTTGTTTATGGCTTCATCTGGAAAGAAGAGGGACTTGGAAGCTCCGCCTTCGACCGGGTTAGGCTTGTACTCGGGCAGTGTGAACCCAGGACAGCCTAATCTACAACAAAGAAGAACTAAATAGATGGGATTTGTTTTCAGCAACGAACTGCATGTAGTCTTGCCATCACTGCACCTGTCAAAAAGCACTCATTCCTACCACTCCCCCTCAGTGGGGGGTGGGGCTCTAGCGCGGTTTGTGTGCTTGAAAATACTGTCCCCCTCGCAGCTGCTCCCTCCTGTTTCCTTGTCTTGCTCAGAAGGCTCCTCCTCTGTGATTTCAGCTCCTTATGTATAGGTTCTGCCTGGGTCTCTACTCACCTGCTTTCCAGAGCACTGGCTCAGGCCCTCCCTTCTCCTCCCCTACCAAGGACTGACAGCTCAGGAGCTGCTTCCCGTGGGCAGGCAAGTTGTCGCAGCTTACAGGTGACTGCCTACTCGGCTTCTGGGGTGTACTCCTTAGCTAGCTCGAAACTTGGATCACCTCGGACTCTTGTACACCACCACTGCTCCCAGCCTCCTGCTAGGTTTTGATGTAATCCGGAAGGGCCACCCACTGAGAGCGGCCCCTGCAGTCTGAAACCCAGCTGTGTTATCTTATTTGACCTGAAAGACAGCCCTAGTTTCCAACACAGAAAAATGCAGCTCCCCAGTTACTCGTGAATATAAAACTCAAATTCCACTTCCCCTGCAGGGCACACCAGTTCTTCCAAGTGAGCAACTAAGGTCAATGTTAAGTGTGCTGTGAGGGAGGCAAAGGCTAACCAAGTCAGAGAAAGCAAAACAAGGGAGGCTCTTGTCAGGGTGTAGACCGGTGGCAGGAAGTTTTGGCTCAGGGTCAGGCCTAGCCCATGGCTTAGTTTAACTCCTGCCTTTTACAAAATAAAGTTTCTACTGGTTGCCAAGAGTCACCTATAAACAACTGAAGTTGCTGATTTTATCTGGAAACCAGCTCCTAGCTGCTCTAAGGGCTCCTTGGGATCCCTGCAGCTATGTGGATTCTTTATGCATGAAGAAAAGTCCTTTAGGAGGGTAAGACTTAAATCCCGGGGGTTCCTAGCCAAGCAGAAGCAGGCTGGATGGCGAGAGAATCAGAACGTGTGAGCACGTGGCAGGCGGAGGGCTGGATAAGAACCCAGGCTGCTGGCTTCTTTGGCCAACGCTATCCAACAGAGCTTTCCACAAGCAGGGACATGGTTCGCATCTCTGCTGGTCACGCTGAGAACGTCAGTGAGGCCAGTGTGACTGAGGACGTGAAAACTCCCTTTTCCTATTATGGGACATGTACTCTACAGAATACTATACAGCAGTCAAAAACAATGAAATCCGGTCACTTGCAACAAAATGGAGGAATCTGGAAAACATCATGCTGAGTGAATTAAGTCAGTCCCAAAGAGACAAATATCATTTGTTTCCCTTGATTGGCGATGACTAACTGAGCACCAAAGGGGAAACCTGTAGAAGTGAAATGGACACTATGAGAAACAGTGACTCGATCAGCTCTTGTGCTGACTGTTGTTGTACAATGTAATACTTTATCCATGGTAGTATTTTTTTTTTTTATCCTAGTACTAGTGGTTGAACTCTGTAATTAACACACAATTATTCTTAGGTGTTTAAATTTTAACTGAAAAGTGATCTCTGTGAAATATAAGAGTGGGAATAAGAGAGGGAGGAGATGTACAATTTGGGACATGCTCAATCAGAACGGCCCCAAATGATGGAGTTAGAATTGTGCCAGGGGATTCCAATACAATCCCATCAAGGTGGCATGTACCAATGCCATCTCATTAGTCCAAGTGATCAATTTCAGCTCACAATTGATCACACTGATAGGTCTAAGAGTCAAAGGGATCGCACAAGCAAGACTAGTGTCTGCTAATACTAACTGATAGAATGAAAAAGGGAGAGAATGATCCAACATGGGAAGCAGGATACACAGCAGACTCATAGAATGGCAGATGTCCTAAATAGCACTCTGGCCTCAGAATCAGCCCTTAAGGCATTCGGATCTGGCTGAAGAGCCCATGAGAATAGTTTAGGCATGGAAAGCCAAGACATTCTGGAAAAAACAGAAGACCTAAATGAAAGATCTCTGTGAGTGAGATCCCAGTGGAAAGAACGGGGCCATCAAAGAAGGAGTTACCTTTCTCTGAAGGGAGGAGAGAACTTCCACTTTGACTATGACCCTGTCGGAATAAGATCGAAGTCGGCGAACCCTAAAGGCTTCCATAGCCTCGGCAACTCATGACCAGAGCCTAGGGAGATTACTGACGCCATAAACAAGAGTGTCAAATTGTTAAATCAACATCAGGAGTCACTGTGTACTTAACGTCTCATGAGGGATCTGTCCTTAATGTGTTATCCAATGTGAAATAATGCTATTACTAGTACTGAAACAGTATTTTTGCACTTTGTGTTTCTGAGTGGGTGCAAACTGGTGAAATCTTCACATAGTATATATTGAATCGATCTTCTTTATATAAAGATAATTGCAAATGATTAAAAAATCTTGGTGTTAAACTGGAAATTGCATAGACAATTAATCAATTTTTTTAAAAAAAATCATGTAGGATCTCTGTCCTTAATGTGCTGTACATTGTGAATTAATACTATAACTAGCACTCCAACAGTATTATCATTTTGTGTCTCTATGCGAGGGCAAACCGTTGAAATCTTTACGTAATATGCACTAAATTGATCTTCTGTGTATAAAGAGAATTGAAAATGAATCTTGATGTGGGCGGAGGGGGGGAGGGAGCGGGAGAGGGGAGGGCAGGGGGAGGGAGGGAGGTTGTGGGGTGGGGAGCCATTGTGATCCATAAGCTGTTCTTTGGAAATTTATATTCTTTAAATAAAAGCTTTATATAAAAAAAAAAAAAAAGAACAGATTTGAGCTTAGTGATGACGTCATACAATCATGGTATTAGTTTTTGTTTTGTTTTTTTTTTTTGGTGGATTGATGTTCATGTATGTTAAGTAAAATAAAAGAAAAATGGCTTCAATAAAAAAAAAAAAACAAAAAACAAAAAACTCCCTTTTCCTGCTGTGAGCCAATGAACTTCATTAAAGGCGAGTCGTGATGGGAACACTGTTTTGGCCTACAATTGCTCACACAGAGTAAGTACAGCCTACTGTGCCTCCTCATACACAGCACTCCATTCTCTCTCAACCCTACAATACTAGAAAATGTTCTTTCTTATGTGCTGTGGATGTAAGGAGAGGTATCTAACAATTCACTTACTCAAAATTTCATAATTATTCTTGTCAGGTTCACAAGGCCTAAGATATACTCCTATCCTAATAAGGCTAGACTTAAAAAAAATATCATAGCTTTTTGTGCTGGTACTGTAGCACAGTGAGTTAAGCTGCCGCCTGGGACATCCCATACGAGCACAGGTTCGTGTCCCTGCTGCTTCACTTCTGATCCAGCTCCCTGCTATTGGCCTGGGAAAGCAGTGGCAAATGGCCCAAGTGCATGGGCCCCACAGGCTCCTGGCTTCAACCTGGCCCAAACCGCCACTGTGGCTATTTGGATAGTTAATCAAAGGATGGAAGATCTTTCTGTCTGTCTCTCCCTCTCTCTAACTCCGCCTTTCAAATAAAGAAATAAATCTTTAAAAAAACTAGCTTTTTAAAGAAAACTTTACTTCTCTGTCTCAAATTTCTCTTCTTAAAGATTTATAAAGCAACATTTCTAATTTATTGCTTATTATTTTCTTACTATTACAGAATAAGCCAATTTTATTCTTAAAAAAAGTTTATATACTGCATACATTTTACAGGCTTCTTGTGCTCACTTTATTAACTGAAAAGTTCTACTAGTAGGCTGATCTTCATCTGTTCTCCAGAAAGGGCCTGTTAAATATTATAATAAACGCAAATGGATATTTGCCCTTAGTTTACAAGTTAAAAAAGACTTATAAAGCTAAATCTTTACTAACAGGGCCAGTTTCCACATAGAGTCATTCTCAGATATTTTAAGAGGCATGTGAAGTTTAATGGAAAACTAGTTTGTGCCTCCCTTCACCAAAAAAAAAAAAAAAAAAAAAGTCACCAGTGCCTATCCATACAACTCCTTAATTTCAAAATATAAGATACAACAGTTTTGGTATGCGTTACAAGCTCCTCTTTTGTAAAACTTGCCAAGTCAAATGTATTAGTCCTCCTAATGTTAAGGGAAAAAAAGGAAAACACAAAACGCTAGATTTTCCAGGTTACTGGTAAGTTGTCAAAAAACCTACTTCTCAGCCTCTGTTATTCTAAGGTTTTCATGAGATAATCACCCACCGACAGCTCTGCAGCAAGCTGGCTGATTTTGCCACGTTTTAACCCAGGCTAGTCCAGGCTGCTCTTGTCTTCCTAGACTGGGTCCCTTACTCCCCTCCTCAGAGGCTCTGAGACCTGTTCCCTAGCCACACTCAAGCCCAGGTGAGGGCTGTGACACGAAACCATGATGTTATATACCCAACTTGACCTTCCCAAGGTCTCCTTTCGCTTTTAAGATAAGAACCAAAATTCTCGGCAGCCCAGCCTATCTAGCTTCACCTTACAACATCTGGCTTTGTTCCATGCCTCCTGCCCACACAGGCAAGCTTGCTGGCTTCTCATTTCCATTAGGCTTGAGCTCCCCCAGGCTCTTCCTAGGACCCTGTGCTTGCTCCTCCCTCTCCTAGGACATTCCTTTCCTTCATACTCTCTTAGCTTCTCCTGAGAACTCTGGACAACATCCTCCCGGGGAGTCCACCAGACAGCCACATGGTGCCCTTTCTCTTCCTCATGGAACCACCCTGATTTCACATGTGTCAACTGACTTGTCCTACTCTGCAGTCCCCCCAGCTCCACACAGCAGGCTGTCTGCGCTCACTCATGGTAACACTGCCACGCTGCCCGTGCACGGCGGGGAGTGGGCACTCAGTCTGAGTGAACAGCAGAGCTAATGACTTGATACCCTCTCTTGCAAACAGTAGACAGAAGGAAGATGCCAACTTCCTCAAAACCAACCTGTCCACCCCTCACCCACCTGAGATATTTCCTGCTCGCAGGGAGAGGGAGTGGCCTCCATCCACGAAAGGAATGCATGTTACAGTCTACCAAATGCCGCATAGGAAGTGTACAACTGCCTGTCAAGCCTGAGAATTACAGCGGGGGATGCGTGGGTCACGACGTGCTCCGTTTCTCGCCGACAGCGCAGCTCTCTCTGCTGGGGCACATCAACACAGGAACTAACCTGGGAAACGAGGTTATCGTGCAAACAGCCTGATTTTCTCCCAGCAGAGAAGTGGCCTCCTTCCGGCGTTTTCGCATGTTGTCCTCGACAGTGTTGAACTCGGACATGGTTCCTCCATAGGGCTGCCCAGGTGTGCCCTCAATCATGTAACTGCCATACTCTGGTCTCCAAAGGGTGGGATGGCTGCGGAGGAGAAATCATTGAGACCCATCTCACTCTGCTGCTGCAGTGGACTCAACTTTTAAAGTTGCCTGAAATGTTTTGAAACCATTAGGTACAATGAAGCTAAGAATTCTTTTATAACTCCCCAAAAAAGTTGTTCATCTTCTACAGCTCTTCAATTATATGAGGGTTAAAAAGACCAGGGCCCAAAATATGTACAAGTAAGTGGAAATGCACACAGGACACTCACTGACCAGGACAAGCTTGGCAGGAAAGAATGAGGCCTCCGAGGTGTTTCCAGATCAGTGCTGAGATGCACTTCCCAAAAACCAGGCAGTGACATGGAACTAGAGAGCGCATGCCCCATGCCTCGTCTTTTTCTTCTTCTTCTCTTGAGATTTACTTATTTATTTGAGAGGGAGACACAGGGAGGAGAGATATCTTCTATCTGTTGCTTCATCCCCCAAATGCCTGCAACAGCCAGGACAGGGCCAGGCTGAAGCCAAGAACTGGGAACTCCATTTGGTTCTCCTATGTGGGTAGCAGGGTCATCATCTGTTGCCTTGCAAGGCACATCAGCAGGAAGCTGGACTGGAAGCGGAGCAGCTGGGACTCGAACCAGCCACCAATGTGGGATGCAGGTGTGCCAAGCGGCAGCTTAACACACTACAGCACAATGTGCCTGCTGTCCTGCCATCCTGCTCCCATGTCCCTTTCCCATGCTTTGTCCACATAAATAAAGGAGCATTTTTTAAAGCAACATGCCAATTAAATTCCATCTGCAAGGTTTATAGGATACCATCCTCTGTGATCCCAGTTATCCTTCAATGATGACTTTTAAAAAAATATTTAGGGGCTGGCGCTGTGGTATAGCAGGTAAAGCCACTACCTGCAGTGCCAGCATCCCATATGGGTGCTGGTTCAAGTCTCGGCTGCTCCACTTCCAATCCAGCTCTCTGCTATGGCCTGGAAAAGCAGTAGAAGATGGCCCAAGTTCTTGGGCTCCTGCATCTGATGAGAGACCCACAGGAAGCTCCTGGTTTCTGGCTTTGGATTGGCCCACCTCCAGCCATTGCTGTCATTTGGGGCGTGAACAGGTGAATGGAAGACTTCTCTCTCTCTGCCTCTGCCTCTCTGTAACTCTGCATTTCAAATAAATAAATCTTTAAGAAATGTTTAACAATTGTTTACTGTGCTGAATGCTTAAGTATATCATTGTATTTAATCTCAGCACCCTAGAGTTGGTATTATCTCTCCATATGAGGAAACTGAGGCACAGAGAGAGTAAATTACTTGCCCAAAGTCACTCAGTTACTGCGTAGAGAAATCAGGATTTGAAACCTGGGCAGCTTGGAAACACAGACTGTGCTTTGAGCTGTTATGCTGTCTGGCCCCCGTCAGCTGAGAGGACAGTTTATGTTCCAGTAGCTGTAGCAGTCCCAGAAACACTTTTCAGTGCTTTCAGAGAGTCAGCTTACTTTGGGTTTGTCCTTTCTCCCTTCTCTTGCAGAGTTTCAAGAACTTCCTCTCCAGACAGGACCAGCTGGACTTTTTTATGTTCATGATCAAAAGACACCAACATATATTCCACCTGTGGACAATAAAGGCAAGAAAGATTAACATTTTTCCAAACTTGTGCTCAGTGTGACCTTCATAAAAGAGGATGGCAGGGAAATGTGAAGGCCAGGAAGAATCCACGTGAATGTGAGACAGGCCCGTTTGCTTACACCATGGCGTGTAGCAGATGTTCTCTGTGTAATATGAAAACGTGTAAAGGGGGCCAATCAACGCTGGCATTGTTTAAGGATAAGAACTGTTCTTCTCCAATCCCTTCTCTTTCTCCTGTTCCATTTAATGTCCCAGCACAAGGTCAAGAGGCCTATTTTGACAAATTATACTTCAAAAGAGATCAAAGCTACGATTCTGTCCATTGCAGCTGTATATTCCATCAACTGGATTACTATCAGAAAGGGCTTATCTGAGCATTCCAGCTAATGGTACATTATACTTCCTCAGTGGCAGAATCTGTAATAACCCCACTGCAAGTCCTCTTGTGGAAAATTAAACCATAATCATACATACACTAATGTGGAGATGTTATGTTAGGGGTTAACAATTTTAGTTTATCATGAGTATTTTCAGACAATTTCTCCACTCTGAAACCAATAAAATCTACAATGCAAGGAGCACCTGGTGGGATTTTGATAAAAAGCAGGAGTTAAATATGCCATCATGAACCAACAGGGCCTGCCATTAACAGTGAACCCAAACAAACCTCCTTCCTTTCTGAAGTTACACTGCTTGGCTATTTCACCATCGTAATGAAAAACTAACACAGTCACAATCTGACTTTAAACAAAACATCCATTATCCATATTTAAGTGAAAAGGTATGGAACTGGACCACTTAGCCAAACACTTGCAAGCATCCTTTGCACAACGCACTAAGACAAGTCTCTGCAGGTAACAGGTGGCAGACTGATGTAAACCTAGATTCCCAGCCTTGAAACACACACAGCCAGAAGCCAGCACTGGGTCTGTGTCTGCAGGGCTGGGGCTGAGCTGCTGCCTTCACGAGGCGCACACTCTGATGTGCAATAGCTTATTCTCTTACTTAGGTGTACTCGCCTGGCGTTGGAAGGTATATGAGCCATCCATCCCCATCACAAGACACAGTAACACGGAAGAGATTGTTTTGCTCTTCAGCTAAGAAAGAATTATAAAGAGGGAAACATGTAGCAAGAAATAAGCAAGCCTGACATGTTTAAACAACTAAAACAAAAATCAAAAAATAAACTTCCAATTAGCTATTGCTGGTGGCCTTACTGAAAGGGTTTGGGTTCCTATCAGAGTCTTTTAGTTTAAGAAATGGGTAATACTGCTTGCTTTAGGTAAGTAAACCAAAAATAGGAGGAATGCACCTGCACAATTACTCTGTCAACTGAAACATTCTAGGCTGCAGGACCCAGAACTGCTCCCCAAATCAGGCACAAGTTGCTAGATAGCATCTACAGATGAGTGAGTCCTGAACGCTCAGAACCTGGTAGAACAGGACACTTTGTTAATCTTCAGGAAGGACATGTGAAAGTCCTAGGTATGACCTTTAAATGAGCATAAAGAGAAAAAGTATGCCATAACTTGTCATATGTGAGGAAACTTCAAAATGTGCATGAAAAGTAATTAAAAGATCAGTTTATTTTGATGCAAAGAAATTGGAAATCCATGCATAGTTTTTTCATAATATGCATTTTCCAGGAACATTTTGAAGTCCCCTCACATAAGTTAAATTGCAATAAGCTTTATTAGCATAGTTTTGAACAAAAAATTCTTCATTTTCAAAATCACTCCTTGGCCAGCACTGTGACATAGTGGGTGAAGCCGCCACCTATGGTGTCAGCATACCATATGGCCACCAGTTCAGGTCCACTTTCGATCCAGCTCCCTTCTAATGCACCTGGGAAGGCAGTGGCAGATGGCCCAAGTGCTTGGGGCCCTGCACCCATGTGGGAGACCTGGAAGAGGCTGCTCGCTCCTGCCTTCAGATGGAAGATCTTTGTCTCTCAGTCTCTTCCTTTCTCTTTGTCTCTTCTTCTCTCTCTCTGCCTTTCAAATGAATAAATAAATCTTTACAAACAACAACAGCAAAACATTCCTAGCCCACATTAGCTGGGTAAAAAGGCAACAAGCTCAAACTCATTTTGAATGTTAAACAACAGCCAAATGGATGACATTTAAATGCTAACAAACACTCCTTAATTAAAAAAATAGTCACTGGATGATATCATTAAGCAAATAAAAACAAACAGAACATTTACCAAATGAGAAAAACAAACTTACTTTTCAATAAAAAAGATCTAAGTTCTGTTGGAAGACTCAAGAACTTCCTAAACTAAAATTCAAGGCCTCCCAAAGTCCTCTTCCTCTGTGTCACCCAGATCTTTCTGGATCAGGGGTTCCTTGGCCTCTTGGCTCTTGTTATTCCATCTCCCCTGCCACCTCAACACATTCACATTTACTTCCTAGTCCAGTAGAGACATTCAAATAATTGAGTCTTTAACAGACAAACCAGAGCTGAAATGGGGTTTGGTACAGTAACCTAGATAATGAATGGTAATAAGAAGTGACAACAAAGATACGCCTTTGGCCTAGCGCTTGGGATGCCAGTTCCTGTGTCCCACATACCCACGTCGGAATGCCCGGGTTCAACTCCAGCTTCCTGCTAATGCAGAGCACAGGAGGCACTGGTGATGGCTCAAATAACTGGATTCCTCCCACCCACAAGAGGGACCTGGATGGAGTTTTCTGCCCTGAACTTTGGTCTCCTGGAACTCTGAGGGCATTTGGGAAGGGAACCAGTGGATGGGTGCTCTGCCTCTCAGATAAATAAAAATAAAAAATTTAAGTGATATATTAGAACAGTATTTTCCCAATATGAAACACCTAAAGCCACAATGCTGTATTTTATGATTTCTGGAATTTTGTCACCAGCCTGTACTTGCTTTTTGTATCCAAAAGGTAAGAGGAACAGACAAAAGCAAAAATAACAGAACAGGATATGGAGGCCCTTCTGTACCACCGCACTGACCCTAAGGGTTACAGTACACAGTAGTCTGGTCCCCTACATATGTTTTTGCTCTATGATTTTGGTTACTCAAGTCTGAAAATAGTACTAGTCTTGACTGCTTCAAAAGAGACCACATTCACATATCTTTTACTATGGTATACAAGGGTCTTACAAAAGTTCAAGATTCTGTATTACAAAAAAGCAACATGGATTTCAAGTTTCTTTGCAACAAGAAGTTTACATTTTAATTCCGTTTTCCACAAACTTTTTGAAGTAACTGCATGCTATAACTGTTGTATTTTATTAGTTTTTGTTAATCCCTTACTGAGCCTAATTTATAAGATAAACTTTACCATGGGTAAATTAGTAAATACACTGTGCCCTATCCATGGTTTCAGGCATTCACTGGAGGAGTTTAGAGCAAGTGGGGGACTGCTGAACCGGCTTCTGAGCTTTGATTAGCCTGTCAACCCCAACTTCCAGCACATACGCTGCACACATAAAACTCTAGAAGCTTATACTCACAGGGCATTAAAATGGGGTTGCAAAGTAACTAATTCAGGTCTGTGTGGTTAATAACATCGGGAAGAAACAGGAAAACCAACCACCACTGAGTTCAGTTCAGCACAGATCACAGTTCCTAGGGACAATGCTGTTTAGCACATACCAGTTAGCCTTTTAAGTGAGGGAGAACAGGCCCAGTAAAAACAACTGACCACTGTGTAAGACATTCATATTTTAAATGTGCACTATCCTTTCTACAAATCAGAATTAAAATCCTTAGATTTCTATCCTAAAAGGCTGCAATTTATCCAAATATCTGTGTTGTTGAAAACAAGGACAAAGACACATAGAAAAGACTCTTATGTACTTTGCTTTATGTGTTAGTATAGTGTTGCTAGGAACCACCTGGACACAATAATCCTTAAGTCATTGATGCAGGTCTGAACAAGAGTGAGGTGCTTTGTGTTCATCTGAAATCAGGCCAATTAAAAAAAAAATCTTAATTGAGAGTGATGTAAGAACGCACTGCCCTACTGAATACAGAGTAGACATCTAGCATACCTGTAGCATTAAAGTTTAAGGTAAGTTAATAGCAACTTACATCAAATTTTAGGGATGTTTGCTAAGTCTTTAAATGCATTTACCACTAGTATTAAATAAAAATGTTCCTGTTTAAACATTCTGAGTTTCTACTTTGAGGGTAATGATTTCAGGTACCTTAAAATTTGAGGCACAATTAGATAATTTAAATTTAAAGATTTCTTTCTTTTACTTGAAAGGCTGGGTTAGAGAGAGGGAGAAGCTGGATCGGACATGGAGCAGCCAGGACTTGAACCGGCACCCATAGGGGATGCCAATACTGCAGGTGGTGGCTCTACCTGCTACACCACAGCATCAGCCTCCTGATTAGATAATTATTTATTTATTTCCACTCCCTAGAGGAGAGAACATTGTGTGATCAGGATATGGTCTAGTCCTGAGGCTAGCCCTACGGCATAGCAGGTAATGCTGTGCCAGTTCTGATCCAGCTCCCTGCTAATGCACCTGGGAAAGCAGAAGACGGCCCAAGTGCTTGGGTCTCTGCACCCATGTGGGAGACCTGGATTAAGCTCCTGGCTTCTGGCTTTAGACTGGCCCAGCCCTGGCCACTGAGGAGTGAACCAGCAGATGAAGATTTCTCTCTGTAACTCTTTCAAATAAATAAATCTTAAAAAAGAAAAACACAAGAATTTCCATTCTCAAAAGTATGTAAGCTATCATGTGCCTGACCCTATTATCCAGTCCTTACGGGACAGAGTCACAAGGTCCTACATGCTTCCCCAGACAGTGGACAGGACTTGGTACCCCAGGAAAGGGGCTGTATCCAGGTGCTCAGGTGGAAGAGGGCAAGGCAGGAAAGGGCTCCAGGACATAGTCCAGGAAAGGTGGGTGTGCAGAGCAATGGACATCTGGGGTTCAGAGCCAGCCCCTCTGCTCCACTGCTGGCCCTCGTCCACTGGCCCACTTGCCAATACTGCCTTTTCCTCCTGGGAGACCCAGTTTTCTCTGTACACTCCTGAGCAAGCCCACAGCCATTCAGAGGGTTAGAGCTCCAGTTAGAGTGAGCAACTAAAAGGCACCAAAACACACTGTCTTGCTGTGCCTCCCCTCCCCCACCTCCTTGGGTCCTTTCACCCCTTCAATCAAGCCCTGTGCTGAGGAGGTTCTCAAACTTACACTGGCTGGAGTGACATGAAGTAAGAAGACATGGCTAAGCTCTCTGGGAGAGTGCTCTAAATGACCAAAAGGAGTTACGGACGGGCAACAGCAGGGTCTCTTCCCATCCAGGAGCTCAGCTTTCCTGGAGGAAGTGTCAATTAAATCAAGTGGGGCTGGGCCAGGCAAGGGTGCGGGCCCACACACCCTTGCCATGAGCACTTTCCCCACAAGACACCCCCACCCAGCGGTTCAGCACCAGGGCAGCATGATCCCTGTCTGCCTGGGCCCAGCCCCAGAAAGCATGTTTCAGGGTTGGAGACCGTGCCTTCTGTCCAGAACTGCGTCCTCACGGTGAAATGTCGAAGACCAATGGTTTTTGAGCTATCAACAATCAAGTTGGATGGCCCCCATTTCCACGTCTAGCATCGTACCTGGGAGGTGCTAGCTGCAGTCATCCACTGAGTTTTTCAAATACTTACAGTTACCTAAGGAAGACAACAGCAACACCGAAAGGGCAGCTGTGTTTACAATGGTGGAAAAGTGAGTAAGACATTCTAATACAGATGTAATGAAATTTGATATGGCACAGATTTTGGTTAATGGTGAATTCAAAGGTAGGCATGTCTAACAATGACTTTACGAATACCCAAAACACCATTTCACAAGGCCAAATCTGAAGAGTTTGGGGAGACCATTAAGTGCAAAGCAGAAAATATAATGTGTACTTTCGTGTACATATTTTTCTGTGTACGGTGCTTGGTAACTGTTGATATGTTCTATTAAACTGCTCTGTGTTCCAAATAAGGAAACATTTGAATAGTTTAGTCTAAAGTTGTATCAGATTCTTAAAACATTTCATATGTTTTGAGAAAATGGGTTTTTTCTTCCTACTTTAAAATGTCAATTCAAGCCACAGAATTACTCCTGATGCACTCCAGGGAAAAATTTACATTTTTAGAAACCAAAATCAACGTGGCCTCACCCTGACCCAGTCTTCTGTTGGCTTCATCCACTAGGCCTTCTGCTTACAGAACAGGCTGCTTTTTATTTATGACATATAAATCCCCATTCTAACACTGCATAGAAATCCAGGGATTTGATTCCCTGAATCACCACCTTGGCCTGCATGGAGAAAGCATTCTTCACCAGAGATCCAAGTACAGACGCCCAGACTTTATAAAAGCCACTCCTCCTCCTATAAAGGAACTCCTTCCTACTTTGAACCAAATGCAGCAGGAACCTAACAGTGCAGCCAGCACAATGAGTTACTGACATTTGTTGTGGTCACCAACACAACACAGTCGCCCTGCGATTCAGAAACCTGCACCAGAAGACACTTCCTCTTACAGAAACAATTCTGCAACTATGAGTAGCTCCTATTTGCACCAGAACACCTGTTTAGCACCATAGCTTCTGGCTTCTAAGGACAAGTAAATTCCTTGGCTCTTTCCTGAGAACACATTCCCCTACTAGTATCCAAGATGCTACGTGGACAAGAAAGAGGATATCTTGGTTCCCAGATAAGGTTGTTTGGGTCAGCCACCTGCAGCAGTCGCAGCTGGGATGGGGGTGGGGCAAGGGAGCTGGGGCAGTATAGGGAAGAGGACTGACCAGAATCTCTGCAGTGCCTCCTACCAGGTGCAGAAGCTGGGGCTGCAGCATGGGGCACGACTGTTACTGGAAGAAGCACCCACCCTCCCTGAGCGATGCCCAGCTCAGTGCCTGATGCACTCGTGAAGGGCTGGAGCAGGCACATTCCCTTGAAGGCACTATTTATGAGCTAGCTTGTCCGAAATTCAGGGACTCATTTTGAGAAATATTAGAAATTTACAGCTGTAGTTCCTTGAAGTGGTGTTACACTGACCCATCCAAAAAAAAGAGGAGGAAAAATTAAAGTGCTTTCCAAAGTGCCTCAGTGACAGCCATTGCTAAAATAAAGGAATTTTAACTACAAAGTGACTGCTGGGCCGACCTACACCCCCCAGAGAAAGGATGATAGTGCCTCAAGATCCCCAAGTTTAATGCCATCCACCATCATCAGATACAATCCCATGTCAGGGAGGCAGCGTCACAGATCTCATTCAGGAATTGTACCTGGATGTCACAGCAGATCTCAACTCAGAGTAATTCCAACCTGTGCACAAAGGGATTTGGAAGATTTAGACTCGTGAACATAAAATCCTTCCCTGCCCTATCTAAGACTCAAGTTCAAAGGTGAAAACCTCAAGAAGGGAAGTCAAAGCTTTGTCTTTGACTGTGGCTAGCTATCTGGGCCCTGGGAGGAGGTGAGCACAGGCTGTATAACCATCAAGTAAGGTCAGCCTGATTTTCTTATAAAGGGCTTGTCCTACATCTCTGGCTCTCCACAGGGCAAGATGCCAGCAGATTAGCTGGGAAGGCTGCAGTCACATTATTAAACTTGTTAGCATTTGTCCTGTGGACCGAGAAATTTACCAAGCATATTCAATGGTGTCCTTTTGAAAGAGTGCTGGCACTTCATGAGAATTATGGGCCCTCTGGGGATGGAAAGTGCTGAAGTCTGCATCTGTGGCTCTAAGACACATTCATATTTTCATCTGAGAACAAAAAGCCTGCCTGCCTCCTGCGCTGCCACCGCCCCCTGCCCCAGCCTTTCCAGCCTGGGTCTTGTCTCTGGCTGCCGCCTCTGAAAGCTGCCATGGAGTGCTTAACTCCTGCTTGTTGGGCTGGCAACACGTGGGGGCACAGCTCAGAGTGCACCCTGTGGGGTCCATCTGCTTGAATCATGGTCACTTCTTGTGCAAAACAGGGATAAAATCTACCTCACAGGGTCCCTGGGGAGGACTATGTAAAATAATACATGTAGAGTGTCTAACTCAGGATTCTTTCCTAGCTCTAGGGCAGTGATAACCCTGACTGAGACAGAACAGAGTCTTCTAAGTGCTCTTCAAATGCTGCTTACAACCCCTTCCAGGCCATGGGGGGTTGTGATCAACATTACTGCCCTCTCCCCACCAAAAAAAAAAATTTTTGGTGCAGAAGGACAGAAGTATCGGAACATGCTACTCATAGGAAGGGAAGCGCTGTTTCAGTTTCACATACCAGGCATGTATTCTAGGTGCACAGCTCGAAGACGTAAGTGAAAGCTGCGGTGTAGTGTAGAATGCTCACTGCCTACTGCTGCAGGCAGATCCAGGCTCTTCAACCGAGCAGATCCAATCACTCCACTGCCTGAAACTCACACTCGGCAAAAAGTCCAACATCCCTGCCCAAGAGCCATCCAGCCAAACTTCTCGGCTTCCTTCATCCTGAATCCTGCTCCTCACCCCACAGTGCAGCCACACTGGCCTTTCCTGTCTTTCCAACAAGGCTCCCCTCTGCCTGAAGACTGGCCCTTCAAGAGCCGGCTCCTGTATGCCTCAAGTGAAGTGCCACCTCTTCAGAGAGACCATGGCTGACCCCAGGACACTGTGACCCCTTCATGTCCCTGCCACCATGGAGAGCCACCCACACTAGCACCTCCTGGACTTGGGCAAAGCTGCTCTCTAGCCCCAAGACGTCCTCATCTTCCCTAATTACAGCCACTCAGGATGTGTTGTAGTCTCTGGGCTTTGGTTTGTATCATCTGTAAAACAAGAGAAAAACAAATATCCTTTCTACTCCTAAATGACTGTTTCTGTAGTGAAACTGTTCTAGAAATCCTGTTAATCCAGGACCCTCTGTTTTCTTTCCCTCTCACACCAAATACAGCACACAATTTACTCTGCATTGCCAGAAGGGGTAATTTTATTCAAGGGCAAAGTCTCGTTACCAGAGCGTTATCAAAGCGTGCCCTGTCTTAACAATGCTCACGTACAGTATGTGTGCTGACCTTTCCAACATTGATCACATCCTCTTAAACCGACTGTAAGAAGCTGCTAAGCACACTTTCACTTTTTATTAGCGCTCCAGGCTTCATCAGCAAGTTCATTCCTTTAATTAGAGACCTACAGAACAAGGTCCTTGGAAGTCCACGAGGTGCCCAGAGTGGAACCTGCTTCTTGCAGCTGCTCTCTGGACTGGTTCCTCTCATTTCTGCCCAAGTTGCTTTCTTGAAGTTTCATCCTGAGCAGAAAAACCAGATGACTAAGCACATAGGAACTGTATATAAAGGAAGTGATCCCTACGGGAGCGGCTGAGCTATGCTTCTGGGAGTAAAGTGCATGAACTCCGCGCCCAGAAGACTTCTGTGTGCTTCCTAGTTCTTGCTCTTTGAGCCACAGTCAACAGAACACAACCTGGACACAGCTGCAGTGGCAGCCAGGGGGCTCCCATGCCCAGCACAGGAAGGACTGCTGGTGACTGCACTAGGTGACAGCAGGGCTTCTAAACACCAAATGTGGGGCACAGACGTGATTGCATGCAGGAGCCAAAAGGGAGCACACCCACATAACCTCTCAGGTCAGTGGGCTGACAGGTCTCAGGAAACAGATCAAGATTTTATTTTTAATGCTAACTCTGGTACGCAAGGTCACTTCTGCAACCCCTCATTTTGAACTCTAGACAAGTCCCAGCCAGTGTCCACAGAACTTCCAGCCCCTCCTGGCCCTGGGAAGCTTTGGACCCCCCCTTCCAATGAGCTCGGTGGTTAACCCAGTAGGCAGAATCACAGCCCAGACTCTTACTACTTTCCAGGAAAAGGGTCATGGAGTCTCTCACTTCAGGCCTTTGTTTTAACTCTAAATAGGCACCCAGTTCAAAAAGAAAGGAGTTATCTGAATGCAAAGGACTAAAGGCAGAACCTAGAGGGAGGGAGACAAACTTGACAGTGGGTCTGCCTGGGTGTTTATGCAATTAGAAACAGATTTTAAGAGATCCTATTATAATTCTATTGCCAAAATATGTCCAATCACCAAATCCTGACCACAGCAAACACATAAATCTAGGAAAACAGACAGCTCTTTTCTAAACAGCGTCCAACAGAGTAGCACTTTGGCCATTTTATCTCTGAAGAGACCCGACCTAGATAACCAGTTTCTGTGGTTTGATGTGTGCTTCAAAAAGGCCTCTTGTGTGTGGAGGTCTGAGGCCCATTGCACGCTTCCCTGTCTTGTTGAACAAAGTCTGAGAAACACAACTGTTACTGGAGATTCAGGGTACTAATTCAAACCTACCAAATCCATCAACACTCAGTTTCACTATACAAGGGTGGTAACTTAGTAGCCACAGAAATACCACCCAAAAGACAAAAACTCATCTTCTTTCCCAGTTCTAGTCTGCTTCCTTCGAAAAGTTGTCAATTTCAAGGGCCAGATGAGCTATAAAAATATGCACAGGCTTATAGTATTTCTTTTGGACAGAAATTGATTTTTGCTTTTTTTTTTTTTTTTAAAAAAAGGTTTATTTATTTGAAAGGCAGAGTTACAGAGCAAGATAAAGAGATCTTCCATCCTTTGGTTCACTCCCTAGGTAGCTGCAAAAGCTGAGGCTGGGCTAGGCTGAAGCCAGGAGCTAGGAGCTTCATCCAGGTCACCCACATTGATACAGGGGTCCAAGGACTTGGACCATCTTGCACTGCTTTCCCAGGTGCATTACCAGGGAGCTGGATAAGAGGTGAAGCAGCCAGGACTCTAACCAGTGTACAAATGGGATGTAGGTGTCACGGGCAGCAACTTAACCTGCAGCACTATTTTTTTTCAACTTTAACAATTATAAATTTCCAAAGTACAACTTTTGAATTATAGCAGCTTTTCCCCCCATAACCTCCCTCCCACCTGCAAACTATCCCATCTCCATTCCCATCCCATTCTTCATCAAGATTCATTTTCAATTCTCTTTATATAAGATCAACTTAGTATATACTAAGATTTCAACAGACTACACCCACACAGATACACAAAGCATAGAGTACTGTTTGAGTAGTAGTTTTACCATTAATTTGCATAGTACAACACATTAAGATCCTACATAGGGAGTATGTGCACAGTGACTCCCATTGTCAATTTAACAATTGACACTCTTATTTATGAGAGTCAGTAATTACCCGAGGCTCTTGTCATGAGCTGCCAAGGCTATTGAAGCCTCTTGAGTTCACCAACTCCAATCTTATTTAGACAAGAACATAGTCAAAGTAGAAGTTCTCTCCTCCCTTCAGAGAAAGGTACCTCCTTCTTTGATGGCCAGTTCTTTCCGCTGGGATCTCATTCAGAGATCTTTCATTTTAGGTCATTTTTCTTGTCACAATGTCCGAATGCCTTAAGGGCTGATTCTGAGGCCAGAGTGCTATTTAGGGCATTTGCCATTCTATGAATTGCAGCACTACTCTTTAACATGTTGGAAATACACCATCACCAGAGCCCCCAGAAACCAGTGTCTTTGTTTTGGTTCTCATCCTCTGGTACCCGTTGAAAGCTTGCCATCACTAATCCTGCTACCTCACAAACTGTTACTTTTCAGGATCCCACACTATATTCCCATCTCCCCTTACATGTTTTCGTCAGGGTTCAGAGGCACAGTCGATGTTTTCTCTCTGGGTTATCCTGCCCCCCCAACCACCACCTTGGTTGTTAACCACCACCTTTAGGCTAGCAGCCGCCTAACCTGCAGTCAGCTTAGATGTCGCCACTATCCATCCAGTATTCCTATTGCTTGTAAAGTGCGGAACTCCTCAAATGAAAAGGCTTTAAACCAGGACAGCCAAATCAGTTCCCCCAGGCAGGATCCCAGCAGGGACTATTATACACTTGGCTCCCCAGACTAGACACCCGGGTGAGACACACAGGTACTCCAGGGCCGGGTCCCCACACAACTCTTCTCAGCTTCCTTCCCATTGTGCACAATTCCCTACCTCTGGAGGCTCGGCCAACCCTCCTTTCTCTTCTAGCAAGGATGATGTCCTCTGGTGAGGGCTTCTTGTTTTACTGACCTCTCCAAACCACTATCACATGATCTACAGAAAAGCTCCAAGTATCATTTCTGGACCTGTAATACTACGCCTGCCCACATGGACTATTACAAAGTACCTTCAAAGCATCTCACTGTGGCGTTAGCAGGTTAAGCCTCTGCCTGTGACGCTGGCATCCCATATAGGCATCAATTTAAGCCCCAGCTGTTGACTTCCAATCTAGCTCCCTGCTAACACTCCTGGGAAAGCAGCAGAAGACAGCCCAAGTACTTGGGTCCCTGCACCCATGTAGGGGTCCTGGAAGAAGCTCTGGGCTCCTGGCTTTGGCCTCGCCCAGCCCAAGCCATTGCAGCCATTTGAGGAGTGAACCAGCAGATGGTTCTCTCTTTTTCTAACTCTGCTTTCAAGTTAAAAAAAATAATAATAATAAAAAAACTTAAGAAGAAAAAGAAAGCACCTTCAATAGCCTTAATCTCAATCCATCTTTCTAGCCTCCACCTCTAGCCCATCCCCTGATCGCTGCTTTGGTCATGTTACAGCCACACTACCCAGCACTTCAACTCCAGGAACCGCATAACCTCACACACGTGTACCACACCCTTTCCTTGCCTTCTGAACCTTCCTTTGAGAGCTCTGAGCTCTAAGAGACCCAAGAATCTCTGCAGAGAGAACCAACTCCTCTTCTCCCACACCTACTTCCGCTGGAATTCTGCAAGGGTAGACAGCTTTTTCTTTTTCTAGGTTCTCTCCAATATATAGGAGGCACTCAATAAACGCTTCTTCATTTGAAAGTCCTCCACCCTGGAAGCAAAGCTCTTAGTGTTCTGCCATGTGTAAGTAAAGCTGAAGTCTCTGGAGGCATTTTGCAATACCACTCTGCTTTTCAGAGAAAAGTTGAGAGGCTCAATTAGGTACTTTGGTTTTACTTAGGAAACAAAAGACAAAAATCTAGGGGCAGGCACTGTGGCTCAGTGGGTTCAATTGCTGCTTGGGATGCTCACATCCCGGACCAGAGTGCCTGCTTGAGTCCTGGCTCCTCCACTGAAGAACCAGCTTCCCGCCACCCACATGGGGGGCCAACATGGAATTCTTGGCTCCTGGTTTTGGCCTGGCCCGGCCCAGCCCTGGCTTTTACAGGCACTGGGGAGTGAACCAGTGCATGGAAGATATGACCCTCTCTCTGTTGTTCTGCCTTTCCAGTAAATAAAAATATATAAACTTAAAAATAATAATCATTGCAATCATCAAAAAACCACAACTTTCTATAATCCTAGTATTTATGGCTTTATAATTGGATTATTTTTCAGTTGCCAGTAAAGTATGTTACCTCATAGAAAAGCTAAAACCCAGGGGCTGGCACTGTGACGTAGTGGGATAGGACTCTGCCTGCGGTGCCAGCATCCCATTTGGGTGCCACTTTGCCGATTCAAGTTCCTGCTGCTTCTCTTCTGACCCAGCTCTCTGCTATGGCATGGGAAAGCAGAAGATAGCCCAAGTCATCTTGGGCCCCTGCACCCACGTGGGAGACCCAGAAGAAGCTCCTGTCTCTTGGCTTCAAATCGGCTCAGCTCCAGCCATTGAGGCCATTTGGGGAGTGAACCAGAGGATGGAAGACCACTCTCTCTCTGCCTCTGCCTCTCTGTAACTCTTTCAAGTAAATAAATAAATATTAAAAAAAAAAAAGAAAGAAAAAGCTAAAACCCAAGAGGGAATTGGGTGAGGAAATGGATTCTACTATTTCTCATATGATTTCCTGATTTCCATGTTATATGTAGTTCGGAACATTCTAAAACAAAAATTGTTAATAGATAAAACTGGAAATATATGTATGAGCATGCAATTCAAAACCAAACGATGGAGTTTTCGATTAGATATATAGATAAGGAAACTGCAGTCCAAAGTATTTAAGTTCCGTATCTTAGATTACACAACCATTTGGGGCTTACATCGTCATCTTTAGACACAAGCTAATTCATAAAATGTACATAAACTTTCAAATTACATGTAATTGTACTTTGAACAACTATCCCATCATAGAATGATGATAACAGTAATACTAAACAATGAAACACAACCACAGAGAAAATCCTGGCTTTAAAGCTTGGCTAAATCTTGTTTGCTGGCAGGGATCTAATAACTACTAGAGCAGCCAACTTTAGATAGACAATGGAGAACAGAACTGAAAAGAATATAAAAAGTGGAAAAGACTTTCATTTCTAATAAAAATGAAGTAACAAAGACCTGAAAGAGCAACAACCAAAAACAACAACAAAAAAGGAGAAAGAAAATCCAAGTATAAGAAAGAATAGTTCTGAAGCCATTGGATATCAGCTAATGAAGAGCAGAAATATTTGAGATATGGGGTAAAAAGTTTACAGATGCTAAAACTGCTCCAATTTCCTGCCTGGAGAGAGGCTGAGGTCAGGGTCATGGAAGTGATGCAAAGTTCAATGGAATCCCTGAACTCGAGAGATGAAGGCCAGATTCTTAGGAAATCAGTTCACGGGACAGAGTATCAGAAAGAAGAGAACCCCAGCCGTCTGCAAAGGTTTTCTCCAAAGACTCAGTAGTTCTTCAACACACATGTGTGAGGCAAGTACCCAAAGCTGGAGCAGTGTTTTTCCCATCAGCAAAAAGGAGCAATCATGATTCAGGTGCATTGGGTAGAGTACCCATGAAGGTCTTGCCTTAGTAGAAAAGAATTAGCCCTAAACTCAGAAACCTAAATTATAAAAGCAGCACCTGAAAGATCAAACTGTCTCCAAATAACTGTATTCTCACAAGAAAGCTTAAGCATACTTATAGGTGGCCGGCGCCGCAGCTCACTAGGCTAATCCTCCGCCTTGCGGCACTGGCACACCAGGTTCTAGTCCCGGTCGAGGTG
Source organism: Sylvilagus floridanus (assembly GCA_949820135.1). Classification (NCBI taxonomy): domain Eukaryota; kingdom Metazoa; phylum Chordata; class Mammalia; order Lagomorpha; family Leporidae; genus Sylvilagus; species Sylvilagus floridanus. The sequence goes on along the minus strand of OX463227.1, from coordinate 111,509,393 downwards.
CCAGATTCTGTCCCGGTTGCCCCTCTTCAGGCCAGCTCTCTGCTGTGGCCCGGGAGTGCAGTGGAGGATGGCCCAAGTCCTTGGGCCCTGCGCCCCATGGGAGACCAGGAGAAGCACCTGGCTCCTGGCTTTGGATCAGCGCGGTGTGCCGGCCACAGCGTGGCCACTGGAGGGTGAACCAACGGCAAAAGGAAGACCTTTCTCTCTGTCTCTCTCACTATTCACTCTGCCTATCAAAAAAAGGGGAAAAAAAATACTTATAGGCATATACACATATAATAGAGCAACAAGGTAAAATTCACAATGTTTGGTATCCAGAAAGATTACCAGACATTCAAAGAATCAGAAAAACATACTCAAAAAGAGAAAAATCAAAATCAATTAATTGAATCTGATTGGAAATGACAAAGATGACAGAATTAACAGCCATGGACATTAAAAACAGTTATTAGAATTGTATTATGGGGCCGGTGGTGTGGTGTAGCAGATAAAGCCGCTGCCTACAGTGCCAGCATCCCATATAGGCCCCGGTTGCTCAACTTCCAATCCATTTCTCTGCTATGGCCTGGGAAAGCAGAAGATAGTCCAAGTCCTTGGGCCCTTGCACCCACAAATGGAGACCCAGAAGAAGCTCCTGGCTCCTGGCTTCAGAGTGGCCCAGCTCCAGCTGTAGCAGCCACTCCACTCAGGGAGTGTACCAGCAGATGGAAGTCTTCTCTCTCCCCTCTCCCTCCTCTCCCTCCTCTCTCCCCTCTCTCCCCTCTCTCCCCTCTCTCCCCTCTCTCCCCTCTCTCCCCTCTCTCCCCTCTCTCCCCTCTCTCTCCTCTCTCCCCCCCTCCCTCCTCTCTCCCCCCCTCCCTCCTCTCTCCCCCCCTCCCTCCTCTCTCCCCCCCTCCCTCTCTGAATAAACTACAAAACAAGGTCTGATGTAATGTCATACATTGTAAACAATCTAAAACTTTTTTGCTTTAGAATTGTGGTATAATGTGTTTAAGAAACAGACCTAGAGGGGGCCGGCTCCCTGCTAACATGCCTGAGAAAGCAGAAGATGGCCCAAGTGCTTGGGTCCCTGCACCCATGGGGGAGACCCCGAAGAAGCTCCTGGCTCCTGGATTTTGATGGACCCAGCTCTGGCCTTTGCAGCCATTTGAGGAATGAACTAGCAGATGGAAGATCTCTCTGTGTCTGCCTCTGCAACTCTGCCTTTCAAATAAAATAATTCTTTAAAAATTAAATTAAAAAAATAAATGGACCCAGAGTCAGGCAGAATCAATTCTGTTACCTCTTGCTACTAAGTAGCTGAAAATACCTGGCAGGCAGCTAAGTCAACTCTGGAGTGATTAGGAAAAGTCAAAAGTCATTTATTATCATATTTGCATCACAGATTTCCTCTATCTTTCAATATGCACACAAAATAAAATCTCTATCTGAAAAGGGTGTGTTACCTGTTAAGAAACAAACAAGTGCTCACTTTTCTTTCACCCAGGAATATCTGCGTCACCTCTCTCTACCACTCCCTCCTCTAATTTGGGGGCAAAATGAGGTAACACCCCAGCACCTAGAAGGCAGAAACCTCTGTATCCACAGAAAGCATAACTGTTGATTAGGCAGGGTTTGCACCTTCATATTAAAGTGCAAACAGGAACCTGAAGACTGACCTGTAAATCTAATGGAAATCTACCTATTTGTGATCCTCACAGAAAAATACTTTTGAGTTTCAACAAATTGACAAAAACATGGCTCTATAACATAGTCTACCTTACTACCATGATTGTCTTTACTCAGCAGTTGAAAAGGTTACCTCCAGATGAATTTCAAACAGCTAACACATCCTGGTTTATTAGTAATCCTTTTCAAATTGTACTTACTCAAATGGCAAAAGCTAGAAGCGATCAGATAAAAGTCCAACACACTCACTTTCCAAATGAGGAAACCCAGGCTCAAGATCACACAGGCAATTTGGCAGACCTTGATGAGAACCCACATTGGACCCAAACCCAGGGCTCTTTCTGGCGGGAGAAGATAAGTGCTTGGCATTTCTGAAGTGGCAGACATGGGGTGCATGTTGTGGCACAGCAGGTTAAGGGGCCAGTTTGAGCCCCAGCTCCTCTGCTTCTGATCCAGCTCACTGCTAATGCACCTGGGAGGCAGTGAACGATGGCAAAGTACTTGGGGTTCTTGTCACTCACATAGGAGGCCTGGATGGAGTTCTAGGCTCTCAGTTTTGGCCTGGCCCAGTTTGTGGGCATTTGGGGAATGAACCAGTGGAAGGAAAATCGCTCTCTCTGCCTTTCAAATAAGTAAATCTTAAAAAAAAAAAAAAAAAAAAAGGCAGGGTGGGGGAGGCTCCCAACCATACCTACAGCCACAGTATAATGTTCTTTAAAGGTTCTTTCTTTTGAAAATCAAGGCGTGGCTGTATAAGTGCAACACTGAACCACACCAAACATTATTTTGGTGTCAAGCCAATGCATTCAACCTATCACACTCAAAACACCACTTTCTGCTTGTCACCCTTGATCTAGGGGGGTGGGGGTGTCTACCTCGCCCAACACACCCTCCTCTACATTTATCAGCCCAGCCAGTCCTCAGTTACTTCCCACGTAAGCACACAAGCTCACTTGCTAGTTGCTCCTCTGGGTTTCCCAGCCAGCGTTCTGAATTCTGTGCCGTTCTTGCAATAGTGAGTTCCCACTATGTGCAAAGATTCATGCTGAGCAGCTATTCGTTCTCTCAAGGCTCACCTCATCCACGGAGCCTTCCTTGATAAATCGGGGACTGTGGCCTTCAAACTCTTCAAAGTCAGAAAAAAATGTACATGCATCCCAAGGCACACCCCTATTCACACCTGCTCTCAAATAAATAATGCATAAGTTTGACATAATACTCTTCCTACATGCTTGGTACACTTCATTCTTTTTCATTTCAGTTTTTGAGAATTCTGGTTGGCATCAAGATTACCACTCCAAACCCAATTTTTAACTGACAAAAAAAATGGACAAACAAAATGCAGTACACACAAACGATGGAATATTATTCAGCCTAATAAACAGAAGGAAATCCGAAAACCTGGATGATTTTGAGGACATTACGCTAAGAGAAACAAATCAAGTCACAGAAGGGCAAACTGCTAAAACAGTCAAATGCACAGAATCGCAGATGCTAGGGGCTGGCAAGAGGGAGTTCTTAAGCAAAAGCATAAAGTCTCAATCATTCAAGATGAACAAATGCTATCATTCCTGTAGTTAATTTCGTATCTTACACTTAAAGATTTTGGCAAGGTGTATCTCTTGTTAAGTGCTTTCACCACACCCAAAAGTCCTAACTGGAATCTTCCGTTTCTCAAACCACTAATGGATCACGATCATGATCCATTAGTGCTGTCCCATAAGAGGGTCTCCCATGGGGCAATGCTGTCCCATAAGAGGGTGACGACTTGGGCCTGATGCTGAGGAAAAGCGGCATTAGCAAGTACATGGGTGTGAACCCAGCTGCCCCCAGAGCGGCACACCTCTCCTGAGAAAGCTCAAGGTGCAGAAGGGAGCAGGTCAAGAGAGGGGAAGGAGCAACTCAGCAGGCACCAAGGCATCACGGACTTGCCCTTTTAGGAGCAAAAAGTTGCGTGGGACTTTTTTTTTCCTTTTGGGAAGTCTTCACAATCATAATTCTTCCCCTTTTGTCAGGCTGTTTGTCTACAACTGGACTGTCAATACTTCTAGGCAGGAATGTTATTCTTCTTGAAACTTCTATGCCTCTACCCAGGGACAACTGAAGCAGAATATAATAAATGAACAGAGGCCAGGGTACGGCGCTGCTGGTTAAGCTGCTGCCTGCAATGCTGGCATCCCATATGGGCATCCCATATTCAAGTCCTGGCTGCTCCACTTATGATCCAGCTCCCTGCTAATGGGCCTGGGAAAACTGCAGCAGATGTTCCAAGAACTTCAGCCCCTGCACCAACACGGGAGACAGAGTTGGAGTTCTTGGCTCTTGGCTTCAACCTGGCCCAGCCCTGGACACTCGCTGCAGCCATTTAGGGAATAAACCAGTGAATGGAAGATCTCTCTCTGTACGTAATCTTAATAAAAAATGAGCAGCGTGTGATTTTTTACATCTTTTCTACTTTGTGTTTCTATTAAATAGTAACCTCCCCATTCCAAAGGACACAGAGGACAGGCACAGGAAAGAAGAAAATTTGGGAGGATGGAGAAGACAAATCATAAGATAAACAGTAAAACGCTGGTGAGACAGGAAGCATCTAAAATCAAGTTTAAGAAAAACCAATCTGCAGCTTTGGATCTCACTCATGAAGCAATATTTGGTACAAGAAGTGTGCAGACTAGTCTCAACAGTCACAAACGAAAGCTTTCACTGAACACGTTTAACACATTTTAACATGACAGCAGTGCTGTCCAGGAAACATCATTAGAGCCTTGGGACACCCTGACGTCTCTTTATTAACAGATCTGCCCAGGTTTATCTTTTCAAGTTTTATTACCTGGTTGAAATGCCAAGCCCAATTTATAGAAGCAACACCTTTGATCTTTTGGGGTGGGGTGGAGAGGAGCACCTAATCCTAACATTTTCTCCATGAACGCTTATTAAAGGGGAGACACTTTCCTGGGTGCTGACCTTCAAAAAGACCCTGCTCTTGAGCTCTTCTCATTCAGCTACCTCAACAACTGCAAGTCGCTTCATACAGGAAGTCCTCAATGTTCTTCCTACCTACAGCAAGAAGTTTCCTAAAAGTACAGGACTAAGGACTCTGGCGGGATCTTAGGTGAACACAGCAGAAAGTCTCCAGTTGATGTAATTCTGCCTGGGACAATGACCACCGTTAACTGCTTTCCCTTTGGGAGTCAGGTGTCAAAATGCAAACAAACAAAATTTTAATTTCTAGTTGCTCAAAGATGGCTAAATTGTCTTACAATGGAAAACTAAGTGACACTTCATACATTCCCTGTGCCACAAGCACTTGATGCCAACTGTACCAGGCTCAAGACTAAACCTTAGGACAACAGAAGTGAACAAAAGGCACAATGTACACTGTCCCTGTCTCCTTGGGCTGACATTGCCCTGTGAGTGACACACAATACAGAAATGAATACAGAAAGTGTTAGATGAACTGAAGAAAACTGAAGAATTATCAAACACAGACTGTGGTGTTTTTCTATACAAAGTGTGACAAATCCCTTTTGTAGAAGTGCAAATTACTAGTGATTCTTTTCCCAAGTTAGCAATTCCTACAGCTGTGGGAGGCGGAGCTACCATCCCATCTTAGAAAGCAGGAAACTTTGCCAAGATGCTCCGCAGTGGTGTAGCAGGACCTGCACACACTTACACCTAACACGTAAACACTGACAGACGATACATTCGAAAGCAAAAACTGAAATCCAAAAACAGAGACGGACTTCTGAATAAGTTAATTATCTGTACCGCACCTTGTTTTTTAAAAACATGAAGAGAGGGCTTGGAAAGCCTTGGCAGCATGGACTAAACCTAACAGTTTTAACTGTTAAAGCTGCTTTCCACATCATTCCAATAAACAATGGTTCAACATACTAGGGATAGAGACATCCGCATCATGCTGAAGCACTGACTGGTGAAGTTTAGATGCTGGACTGGGGACACGGAAAGGCACTAACAAATCCCTATTTTGAAGCTCTAGGCACTCCCACTTAGAACTAAACAGGATCAAGGAGGGTTTCCCTCTTCAGGAAAAGGGAGCCAGAATTTGTTGCAATTTTACAGCTACCAGCGTGGGCGCAGGCGGGAGTAGCGGCTTGAGAAGAGCATTATGAAAGACACCTGGATGAGGCAAGGCACTAAGCGAACTTCCAAGACTCGCTTTCTAACAGCAATGGGCCTACGAGGACAAATCAGTCCCTTTCTCATTAACCTCAGAGCCAATTTCGAGACTGGTCGGGAGATGCACTGGACTTTAACACATGTACACTTTCTCATGCTCACGCCATCCCAGCGCCCATCGCGTCTGCCGAATGGAGACACCCAGATGAATGAATGAACGGGGGACATGAGTGTGGCTAAAGATTCAGGCAGGGGCCCCACACGGTCCGGATGGCCCTGGACGCCGGCCAGGCGAAGGCAGGCACGGCGCGCCCGGGACGGGGAGGTCCCGGGGACTCTCGGGGCGCACTGCAGGACGCCGACCGCGATGGGGCCCGGAGCTCCGGTCCCGCCTGGCTGAACAAAGGCAGTGCGGGGTGGCCCGGCCGCGGGCGCTCACCTCGTCGCCCCATTTGAGCACGTCCTTGTGCCGGTCCTTGACGGCGTGGTAGATGTTCAGGAACTGGAGGATTCCGTGCCGCCGCACGTGGTCGGCGTGGCGCTTGGTCTCCTCCCAGCTCAGCGGCGAGCCCTGGGACAGCAGACCCATGGCCGCCCCCTCCTCCGACTCCTTGGAGGTGCCCGCGGCCGCGGGCTCCGGGCGCCCGCAGAAGGAGGCGGCAGCTACGGCTCCACCCCAGGCGGGGGCCTTCGGGACGCAGCTGGCAGAGGGAGGGTCTGTCCGCACCGGCTCCCCGGTGCGAGGACGGGTCCCCGCCGCCCAGATGACAGATCCGGGGGTCCGGCGCACCGCGCAGAGACAGAAGACGGGAAGGCAGGCTGGGCGGCTCTAGGCCTGGCGGCCTCGCCCCTCGCTCGCTCCCGCCCTGCTCCTGCTCCGAGGCGGCGGCGACGGACCCCACGGCCGCGCTGCGGCTCCCGCTCCTCTTTGCCGGTGCCGTGCACTCACTGGCTTCTTCCTACTTGTGACCAAAACCTGCGCCGCCGCGGAGCATGCCCAGTGCCGCCGCCCGCTGGCCCGCCGCTCCAGGTCGCGGGCCGCAGCTCCGGATTTTATAGACTGCGGGCGGGGGGCGGGGAAAGGAGGCGGGGCAGGAGGGAGGGGCGTGGCCCAGAGCCCAGGGGGTCCCGAGGCTCTCTGCGGAGGAGGGGCGCGCGGCGGCGCTGGGGCGGGGTCCAAGAGGAGGCGCTCGGCCGGGCGGGCTGCATCGCTTTAAACGAAAGCGGATGTAAAACTCCTTTTTTCCTAATCCGAAGAGATTAAACTCCACGTCGGGAAAAGAAACAGGTGAGAGCCGCAGAATGCCTTGTAATGTAATTAACTTGAGAGTCGAGTCAATCACAGGGCTGTACCTCAGAGGCACTGGGAAACTTTGGGCAAATTATTTCCAAGCCTGAATGCGCCTAGTCTAATCCTGCCTTCAGTGGATGTTATAAGGTTGGGCATAGTACAATTGTGCATGGATCTGACGGCCAACACATTGAGCCAGCTATTCAGAAAAATCCATTTGTCTACAGGTTTGTAGATAGATGTCGTTTGTGTTTTCTGTAAGTATTTGATAACATGCGTTCTAGATGGCCACTTTTAAAAATAAAAATACGGGGACTGATCGCCGTCTCCACATGAACCATATGAAGGAGTTATCCTGCATTCAAACCTAAGTTTCATCCATTTAAAGTGATCAAAATGCTGTTCACGTGAGCTTACCTAGGAACAGCTGGAGTTGGCTCTCCCTTGGCGGGAACTGGAAGGAAGAGGGTACCTTGCCCCCAAGCACTTGTTCAGTAAATAAGCTTTGACACAGCAGTGACATGACAGGTCCAGAGCAAACTGACAGCAACCAGGTCCTACTTGTCCTGAGGCCAGGAGGAGTGTGCATATGACGTTCCTTTCCCTGGCACTTCAGAGTTCACTTTGCGTAAGCACTTCCTAATTGCTGAGTGCGTGGATTGGGGAGTGTCTTCTCTCACAGCCTCCATAGTACATTGTCCATCACAGGATGCAGGCACACGGATAGGGAAGGTCTGGCTGTGATTTTCACAGTGGGGTGTGTGTGTGTGTGAAGGATGGGGTTTGAAGCTCAGGAGTCTGTGCCTGCACCAGACCTTTCCGTGCCTGGCTTCCTACTTATTGTTTCCGGAATAACCGCTCTCTGTGTTTCAGTTGAATTTGTGCTTGCCTCTGCACACAATATACAATCCTTTCAAAAGCATATCCACACTAGATAGTGATTTTCTCTGAAATTGAGATGACTTATGCCTTCTGTGCTTGGTGTAGGGTAAATACTTCATATCTTAGCTCCTTTGAAAAGCAGGGGGCAGGGGAGAGGGAGATAGGGAAAAAAACTGCCTCACAGATAAGGCATCCAAAGAAAGGCTCATTTGCTTATACTCATGATGTCACATTTCACAGCCTGCAGTGTTCCACATAATGGTCGTTAGCCACATGTGACTACTGGGCATTTGAATGTGGCTAACCAGAAACTGAACGTTTACTTTAACTTCAATATGAATTTAAAAATGGACATTCCATTCACTTACTGGAAAACTTTTTAAAATATTTATTTATTTGAAAGGCTGAGTGACAGAGGGACAGAGAAAATTTTCCATCTGCTGGTTCACTCCCCACATGGCCACAATGGCTGGGGACGGGCCAGGCAGAAGCCAGGAGATAGGGTCTCCCACATGGATGACAGGGGCCCAAGTACATGGGCTATTATCTGCTGCTGCTGCTGCTTTCTTACATTCATTAGCAGGAAGCAGGATTAGAAGCTGAGCAACTGAGACTTGAATCAGCAGAATATGGGATGCTGGCCTAGCAGCAGGGAGCACCTAAAAACCTCAACTGCAGCCCCACCACACCAGCTCCGCTTATTGGAAAACTTTTAAGTAAATTTTGGAACAAGTTGGGAATGTGACTCTGTGTTTTCAATTGTATGTTTCATGAAATCTAAATACAAATTAAGTATTTCCGGTGAAATTTAGTGGTTCAAGAAGTGTGGTGTGTGACTGACCAGCTTTGATGACTTAACACAAAAATCGAATGCAAATATCTAAAATCTCGTGTTGATTGCACGTTGATGTGTAGGAGAGTATTTCAGATACTGAGCTAAGACAGACGTGGTGTATTTAACTCACCTGTTTCTTTTCGATTTTCAGACTGCGTGTGAGTATGTAGCTCGCATCCCAAGTTATTGAGAGCGCGCTGCGGACCTTTATTGACACTGGACGAAGCAGGCTTTTCCCTTAGAGCTGCGGGGTTTCCTAATTACCATACCGTGGAGCCAACCCTCTCGGGAGGGTCCGCTTGGCTCCGTCCAGTAAGAGACTTAAGTTCCCGCCTAGCCAGGCACCCGCGTAGTGAAATAGCTTTAGGATCCGAGTTATTCCGCCCTAGATCTTGGGCTGCACTCACACCCTCCCCCCTCCGCCCCCACCTCCAGCCCCGCACACGAAACCACGGCGGTCATTTCGGCTCCATCGGCAGTTGAGCCAAATTTAAAAGTGGGATGTTGGCCCGCATCCTCAAATTCCTGGTAAAAGGGAAAACACCCCGCTAAGACCGAGCGGTCACAGTCCACAGCCGCTCTAACAGTAATTTGCATTTGCGGGACTCCTTCCCGATCTCACAACGTGGGTTTCACCCAAAGCTGCACGTCCACATTTGGGCGTGGGTTTTCAGCACACAGCTCCGTCAAGACTTCAGCAAAACAGGCAAAGCTCCTATCTTGCAGAACCAGCTAGTCATGAGGTAAGGTTAGAGATTTCCTGACCATTTCCTCCGCGGAAGAACTCAAACACCCGCCCGAACCGAACCCACCCCCGGCAAGCGGCAGACCGAGCACCGCACCGCTGGCTTCCGAGCTCCACGGACCAATGCAAACCCGATGCCGGGCGCACCGGAAAACCCGGCCCGGAGCCCGGCGGCCGGGGACGCCGAGCGCCCGCGCGACCGAGCTGAGCATGCTCCGAACAGCGGGCTGTCGCCGGAGGAAGCGGCGCGGGCCGCGGGCGCTGCACGCCGCGCCGTTGTTGTGGTACAGCCCCCGCCACGTGACTGCGCCGGGCCCGCCTCCCGGCGCGCGCTGCCGCCTCACCGTGACTCAGCACTTTGTGCGCCGGAGGTCAATCCTGAGGAGAGCGAGCCCCGGGGCAAAGTCTCGGCGCGGCACTCCGGATCCGTGGGTGGCTGCTCGCGTGAGGGCAGCAGCCATTTCAGATTCTCAGGCTGGCCGGCCTTTAGGAGAGTAGGAGAGATGGGCTTATCCTTTCCGTGGGGTCGTGCGGTACGGCTTCCCCTGAGTCAGCGGCTACGCAGCCAGCCATGAGGAGAGCGCAGGGAATGTGGCTGCGGGCCTCGGAGGAAGGCGCTCACAGGTGCAAGCCCGGAGGTTTCTCTTCCAGCTTAAACGCTCTTTGTTGTCAGCGCTGCTAAATTAATAGGAAAAAAAAAAAAAACACCACAAGTCTTCTTGTATTTGGTAGCTTTTTAAACATACGGTGTGGAGATACCCTGTGACAAAAGCAAAGACACTTTTTAAAAGTCAATTTTCAGTTCACGTGGATTTCAAGTTTTTACTGTTTTTTTCTATACTTACCATATGAGACAGTGAGATCTGTGTACTGGTTCAGTCCCCGATATGTCCCCCAAGCCAGGACTGGAGAGCTGTAGGGACCCAACGACTTGACCCACCGCTTGCTGCCTCCCAGCCTGCACTCGAGCAGGAAGAGGGAATCCAGTGGAGCCGGACTTGAACTCCTGTGGGATGCAGTGTTAAGTGCTGCGCCGAGAGCCCACGCCCCAGATGGATTTTTCAGGTAGGGTTACAAAGGGTTTATGCAGGCCAGTGAAGACCTGTTTTTAAGATGGGGAAGCTTGAGTGCGCTCCAGAAGATGGGTAGGAGTTCACAGGGGGGCAAGATTCAAGATGTGGAGGTGAGAAAAAGGAAACCGGTAAAAGCAAGAATTCCCAGGAGACATCACGTGATGGGATCCAGAACACACAGGAAGTGGCCGCCTTTTCTCCCTCCCCCCTTTCGGGACAGTATTCCTATGAGATGCTAAGGGAGAAGATAGGATGCTAAGATGCTATCTTGCGTTGGGCAGGGTCATATATGAGTCAGGAGACTCTTCTTCCTGGAGTATGATTAAAGCAGAAATCTTTGTTGTGGGAATCTCCACGCCAACAGGAAAGTGGAGAGAACAGGGTCTGATAAGGACTTTGTTGTGTGTGATAAGGACTCTCCATCTTCAGTGTCACAACATGGCTCTTCTTGTTACTTACCTCCTCTCATTCGTTTAAAGTAAATCTCACTGGAGCCAGATCTCTTAGCTCTAACAAGATTGAAGAGAGGAAGGTAAGACATTGGAACAATTAATATGGAAGGTAATACATGAAAATGGAAAAGTGTGCAGTAGGCTAATCCTTTACTGGAAATCTCTTCATCCTGAAATTGGAAACAGTAGATATTGTCCAGTTATTTTTAGTCCAAATTATCTAGTTTTTGTGTAAAGTATGGAACTGCATTTAAAAAAAAAGTCAAGTATGTCACATGTAGTATAAACTTCCATGAAGACTGGCATGGATGATTATTCTTTTGAAGTAGGCCAAGTGTCAAGGTGAGTTAACTGTTGAAAGCCTGTATTTATCCTTTCAAAGATTCCTAATCTTAGTCACCACCCTTTTCCTCTTATTGGCTTCCTGTAGTTCATGTAAATACATGTAATCGTCATCCTAGATTAGATAACAGCAAGTAATGATCTTTAGCACACAGCAACCTATCATGTCTGGAGTATGAGATGTGAAAAACAGCTAACCATAATTACATCTATGTAGAAAAGCAGCTGTGCTGAATATGAGCATTTTTGCTTAGATAGGACTAGGTTTTTTTTTTGGGGGGGGAACCCTACAAGGAATAACAGAATTCTATTTCCTAAAGGAATTATTCCCTATAATACCCCCTTTCCACTTATTTTAACACTTAGGTTTATAAGTAGTAGGTATATTAGAAAAAAATTCAACTCATCTAAAAGGGACATAATGCAGTGCCAAGGACAGCCTCAAAACATGACTTTTCACTAAAAAATGGCATTAGCAGCCAGATTGAGAAACCTGGTCTATATGGATCAAGATAAACTTTAAGTGTTACACAGGTGTTTTTCCTTAACTATTTGCAAAGGCTCCTAATGGCATCAAATTGATTTGACGAGAAGAACTAACATACACAATGGTTAATATCACTGCTTAGAGTTGTCACAAACATAATTATATGTATGTGTATGTGCACACATCGCCATCTAGTATATTCCTAGTCTTTAGTGCACTGATGTCCCTATAACAGGGCTTCTTTTTTAAAAAAACTTATTTAATAAATTTTGAAAGTACAACTTTTGAATTATAGCAGCTTTCCCCCCAATAACCTCCCTCCCACCCACAAACTATCCCATCTCCCACTCTCTCTCCCATCTCAACCCTCATTAAGATTCATTTTTGACTATATACAGAAGATCAACTTAGTATATACTAAGTAAAGATTTCAACAGACTGCACCCAGATACACAAAGTATACTGTTTGAATACTAATTTTACTGTTAATTTGCATAGTACAACATATTAAGGACAGAGATCCTACATGGGGAGCAAGTGTATGGTGACTCCCGTTGTTGATTTAACAATTGACGCTCTTATTTATGACGTCAGTAATCACCCGAGGCTCTTGTCATGAGCTGCCAAGGCTATGGAAGCCTCTTGAGTTCACAAACTCTGACTTTATTTAGACAAGGCCATAATCAAAATGGAAGTTCTCTCCTCACTTCAGAGAAAGGTACCTCCTTCTTTGATGACCCGTTCTTTCTGCTGAGATCTCACTCACAGAGATCTTTCATTTAGGTCTTTTTTTTTTTTTTTTTTTCACAGTGTCTTGGCTTTCCATGCCCGCAAAACTCTCATGGGCTTTTTAGCTAGATCAGAATGCTGTAATGGCTGATTCTGAGGCCAGAGTGCTGATCGGGACATCTGCCATTCTATGAGTCTGATGTGTATCGTGCTTCCCATGTTGGATCATTCTCTCCTTTTTAATTATATCAATTATTATTAGCAGACACTGGTCTTGTTTATGTGATCCCTTTGACATTTAATCCTATCTTTATGATCAGTTATGAACTTAAACTGATCACTTTGACTAGTAAGATGGCATTAGTACATGCCAGCTTAATGCGATTGATTTGAAATCCCATGACATGTTTCTAGCTCTACCATTAGTAACAGGGCCTCTTTTTTACCCTCTCTTTTCCTTGTGGCCACTTGGTCTGCGTGCCAAAGTGTCTATGCTTATCCTTGAGAGACTTGTTGTATCCTGGTACTAATATTTAGATCTGGTTGCAGTTTTTAGCCCTCCATCTGTATTTAATAAGTGAGTTTTAAGAAATGATAACTCAGGGCTGGTGCTGTGTCATAGTGGGTAAAGCCACCACCTGCAGCACCAGCATCTCATATGGGTGCCGGTTTGAGTCACAACTGCCCCACTTCAGATCCAGCTCTCTGCTATGGCCTGGGAAAGCAGTGAAAGAAGGCCCAAGTCATTGGGTCCCTGGGCCCATGTGGGACACCCGGAAGAAGCTCCAGGCTCCTGGATTCAGATAAACCCAGCTACAGCTGTTGCCACCGTTTGGGGAGTGAGCTAGCCTCTCTAACTCTCTGCCTAACTCTACCTTTCCAATAAATAAATAAATAAATCTTAAAAAAATAGAAATGAAAACTCAGTATATTTTGGAGTAGCTTTGGTGCTACTGGACAGTGAATGGAGCCTGGTGGAAAAGCCTTAGTTCGAGTGTTAGTACTCGGAATCCCACCTCTGCCTGCCTCTAGCTCTGTAACCTTGGACAAGCCCCTTTGCTTAAGTTTCATCTGTTTGATGAGGGAGAGTAATAAGTTGCTGAGTGGTTGTAAAGATTGAAAGTAACATGCAGGGCACCTGGCACGTATGGCAGGTACATTAAATAGTACTTCTTTTGCATCAATCAAGCAAAGGTAAGAATTTCAGGAAGTACAACCCTGCTACAGCCTTGGATGTTTCTACTGCTGCAATGATGAGATTAGCCTTTCCCAGAAAAGTAATTCCCTTGTTACTCCAAATTTCTGCACATGTAAAAGCTAGAGTTTAAGGCTCTCAAATGGCCACCAAAAACCACCTCTCTGGCACTTTTGTTCTTAAAAGTTTGGTAGCGGCTGCCGGTGCTTTTTCTTCAGGTTTCTTTCAGGCAAACTTTCACTGGCTCCTCTCGTGCCTCTGTAATGAAAAACCTGAGTTAATAGGAAGCAGCTTGCTAGTCATGGGCAACCCATGTGGCTTCAGATGTAGGCCTTGTGGAGCCATTCGGCAAGGACGGGAGACCACAGCTGTCATAGCAGGGTGGGCTGATGAGTTCCTCATTAAAAGAGGCACCAGGAAGCCTCACTTTTGGTGGGCAGCTCTGCATTGGGACAGCGTAAGCTGTTACTCTTTAGAGGCGTGTTCAGCCAACGCATGGACACACCACGTAAGCGGGGTTGCTCTGTGCATTTTTGATCTGGAGAAAAATGGCGAACTAAGAAGTTATTCAATATCTATTATGATGAGGAAGGCTTACCTCTCTCCCCATGAGTCAAGTGAGGAGAGCAGCCCAAAAAAGGTGCTGCGGAGCATAAATGAGTAGTTATGGTTGCCAAAATGCCTACTACCCATCTGCCCTTGTGATAGCAAAGAAGGCTCTGCTGTGGGTGGCAGTAAAAACACTCGCATTTTTCAAGGTGTACATTGTTATGAAAAAGGTTGGGGAAGGCTATTGTGTGTATTGAGGAGGAAGCTGAAGCTCTCAGATTAGGAAGCACAGGCAAAGAAAGGCCAAATTTGTAAACAGCAGGACCAGGATTTGATTCAAAGGTGCTCTGTTTATGTTCAAAGTCCAAGTTCATCTCACTTTCCTCACATTGCTCAAAACAAAACCATACAAACAGTTGTACCTGAAATTGGAATAAGCCTTGATGGTTTGCAGAGTGCTTTTACAAAACAAAAGGGGGAAAATCGAAGTGAGAGAAGGAACATTTCTCATCCACCTGAACGAGGATAGCTGATGCTTTGCGTTCTCAGTCTTACTTAATCTTCTTAATAGTTTTAACTTCTTACATCTAAATGTGAGGTGCATAGTCATGGTATGCTTTTTACAGATTTAATTTGCTCTTTGCCAACTGTCATTCCATACCCAACTAATTCGAAGAATGGACTCAATTCCTAAGGAACTTCGAGAGCTCATTTCTTAGAGCAATGATGAGGGATAGAACCTGCATTGAATCCCAGATCTCTCTCTGTCAGTTGTGCATCTCCTTGCCCCAGAAACATGGGACATAGAGATTTGCAAAATAAAATAGTTATTTTTACTGTGTCAAGACTGTATGGAAGGAACACAAACTGATATTTTTAGGTTTTTATGCATTTCTATATACCCTTGATTTCTTTGCTTATGACTTAGATTTTAGAATGATACCTACCTAACTTGCTGATGAAAGGAGACATAGGGAAAGACCAGGAAGTATAGGCTGGGAAAGTAACTTGGGCATTTGTAGAGCTAGTGGTAGAGCTGGATGACCCTCAAGTGAAGATTTGTGTTTAGAGGAAAATCCTCTCTGGGTATGATCCTTGGAGTAAGTCCAAGGAAGTAAAGCTGGTCACTCTAGCATCAGTTCGCAACATCATTCACTAAAGTTCATGGGAGCAAAAATGAGAATTCTCTATCTAGAGTTGTTTCTCAAGCACCCAGCAATTTTTTTCTCATCCAGAAAAACTAAATATAACTTTTGTGAGAGATGGTGAGCCATTTCCGTGTGCAGAGAACTGATGACTGTTCATACTGTCCTCATGAAGTTCAGGGACACTATCCTGCAGTTGCTGGCATGTGCAATGAGGAAATTTGGTAGCTTTGAGTCATAATTTTATTGCAGTGGTGATGCAACAGCTGTGTGAATTTGTCCTTGAGATTAGTTTATCATCAGATTTACATTCGGCACTATCTTGATGCTTTCATTATGAAAAACAAGTAAATCTTTTACAGATGTCTTAATATTGAATAACTTGGACTAAGTATGTTCATAAACTAGCTGTAAAGTTACTCTCAGTGTTGATATGGTTACAAGGAACTTGGTTCAGAAGTTTAAACAGTATGTGAAGTAGCATGTTTATGTAACTAAGCAATTCTCTGCCAGATTAAATTTGTGCTCATTTACTTAAATACTAAGCACCCACTCTGTGTGGGTTCTGCTCTCTGTGCTTGGGGTATTGTGTGAGTTACAGTAACACTTCCTTTTAGAAGACAGAAAATAAACTAAATTCGATCACTGTAGATGGCATACTGAAGCAAGCAATAGAAATACATCTTTGCTAATAATTGAACTACAGGTGCTGTGATTCAGTAGTTTTCTGAGAATAAATCTGTGGAACTAAAACAGGCCACTCCTTTTCAATGTCTGTTTGCAATGTCCTTCACTAAGACTCATAGAACTGTAGACCCAAAGAGCAACCAGCTCTTACAGGAATTTCCTTTTTGCTCCCACTTGGGATAAAACCTGGCAAATGAAGCAAGGAATGTTTATTTCATTTTCCAGAAGGTAGGACATATAGCTTCCTTCTTCAATGCAAAGTGGGATTATCAGGGTGAACTGTTACCACAGACATATTGCTTTGTTCCCTCTTAGTTCTTAGTTTCTGTTATGAATCTATAGATTCCCTAGAAATACTTTTAACCAATTTTTAAAGCCTAAAAGGGCTTATGAGACACTAATGATATTTATCTAGGAAGCCAAAATAGTATTAAAATGTCACAGAATAGGTGATTTTTTTTTTTGAAGATTTACTTGAAAGGGTTAGAGAGCTAGGGAGGGAGAGGTAGAGGTATCTTCCATCCACTGGTTTCTTCACACATGGGCCAGAGCTAAGCCAATCCGAAGCCAGGTCTCCCATGCAGGTGCAGAGGCCCAAGCATCTGGGCCATCCTCTGCTGCTTTCCCAGGTGCATTTGCAGGGAGCTGGATCAGAAGTGGAGCAGCCATGACTTGAACCAGTGCCCCATGGGATGCCAGCATTGCAGGCCAGGGCTTTAACCCACTGTGCCACAGCGCTGGCCCTGAATAGTTGAAATTTTAACTGATTCATGTTTCATGGTAATAGGGTTATATTATTTTTTTTCCCAAAATTTACTTGGGATGACAACAATAGTTAATGGCATCCCTTTGATAATATTACACCATGATATTCCACGGGGGAAGACCAGACTGGTAACTAGTTTCAGGCACAAAATGGTGGAAGACAAAAAAGGGAAAAAGTATAAAAAGTCCTGATTTTAAAAAAGTTGGTACATTTGATGTCAGATTTGTGAGAAATAACTTAATTGTATTACACTCAAGGTTGTGTATAAATCCTGTTTATTTTTTCTCCTCCTAAGAATATAAATTCTACTTGAAGCCAGAATCATCAGTGAGGGTTTCTTCTCTTTATTCTTTCTTGTATTTTCTAGATGTAAAAATTAGTTCAGGGTCATTACATTTTAACTACAGTAATGGTTGAGGTTTCTAAGTTTTGCTTTTCAAGTTAGGACTGGTTTATACATGGAGATGTTTTACATTCAGATAGTTATAAGATGATTTACTTAAAAGGCAAAAAGAAATGCAAACGTAAGCCTGCAAATATTTTCTTTAACATTTAACATCTATTAACAGCTTAATTCAGAAAACATGTTGTTGCATGATTAATGAAAGCTGGACTTAAAAAGCATACTGTTGAAACAATAAAAATGACTACTGTGCTTTGTTTTATTTTTTGAGGCTTTTAGTTTTAGCAATCACATTAGCATTGCATTCCAGAATTCCAGGAAGGGAAAAAACCTATCATACAGATTACTAAAAATTTTCATAACATAAGAAAAGAAGGGGAGACTAGGGCCTGGATGAGTGGCTTGGATTCCTTACCTACTAGCTCACTAGCTCACTCATTCTTTCACAATGGTAGCTACTACTAGTAAGACTTTGGACAAATGAGTTAATCTCTTAGCCCAAGTTCTGGGGGAAAAATAAAAGACAATTCTGGCCCTATCTCACAATTATTGTGAGGCTTTGACAATAGAACACATATGAAAGTGGTTGAGAAACAATCTCTACAGAAGGACATTCCATACAGACACTGTTAATAAAGGCCAAGGCCCATTAACCACCTTATATCTGAAACAACACTCTGGGTACTCCAGGTGGACCCCAAGTGGGACTCAGACTCTGTAGCACAAAGGGCAAGATGAATGACATCCTTATCTTGTGAAAAGTTTGTAGAGTATCGCAAAACTCAAAAGTTGCATATATGAGGTACAGTAGGAACAGAACAACATCTCTGATAAAAAATAACTACTGTTTTGCATACTTAAGATATGATATCTTGTTTGGGAAGAAGTTGGGTAGACGACTCATCCTACAAGAAGGGAAAAGATCAAGGCAACTGATTCACCGAAGCCAATGAGCTACTTCTGAATATTTACAGACCTGGATCAAATAATTACCATAGGTTTGGTCTATTAACTGGGACATTAGTGTGTGTGTGTGTGTGAGTGTTACTATATTCAAGCTCTTAAGCCTCCTCATTGGATTCTTACAGCCATATTGTTGTAAGCAGGCATACAGAATAAAATGGATCAGGTTTGTGAGCTAGAAGACCACACCTTCACCATGCCCTTGTGTGACCTCATGCCCCTACGTGGCCATACCTGTGTACTCACCAGCCAATTGGGTTAATTAACCATTCCCCTTTGGAAATGGATTAAAAACCTGGGACATGGTGTGCCCGCCTTCTCCTTTTCTTGACCTTTTGCCAGTACAGGGCTTTCTACGGCCCTGTGCCTCCAGTGCACATGGCCTTCGGGCCACCTGCCCCATGCTTCCTGACCTAGATGCTCCTCCATGTGGCTGGTTCTTGGTACTCAGTATGAATCCAGATATATCCCTTTCTTTTAGATAAATCTCTCACTCTCCTTTGCGTCTTTCTCAGTGAATAATGTACCATGCTGCCTTGTTCATCTATGCCAGTATTCAGAATTATTCTCTGAATATTGAGCAAGAACCCACACAGGCTTATTAATATTGAGAATTTATTAGTAAGTATATGGTGTTATCATATGGCATCCAGTATTCCAATTTCATATGGCACCCCAGATGGGACTTTTGGAGAACTTTTAAGGGGCCACATTCCAGTATCATTTTGGGGGGGCCAATTCCGATATCATAATAGGGTGGACATTGATTTCTCCATTTTTGCATTTGGAAGAAGTAACCCTTGAAGATTTAAAAGTTTTGAGAAGTTTAGATATCTAATTAGGTAGCAGAATTCCAATTCCAATCCAGGTCTTCACTCTTCCCCAACCACTAGGAGAAAGATGGCACTGGTTTTGGGTCTCCTGTAGAATCAACTATTGGCCCAGGAGACCCAAGTCTCAGCTTTCTCTCCCCACCATGGCAGGGACTTTCCTGTCCTTCCTCACTCTTGTGATGTTATCATTCTGGATGATGGTGAGAGGGAAACTTTCTGTCACTTTGATCCATCTCCTGCTTCTCAGTGATGTTCTCCTAGATCTAGTGGTCAGAATATTTGGCAGGGGTTCATGGAGCAGATGGGAAATTCAGGACTGCAATAAAGGAAAAGATGCAGAAAAACGAGGAAAGTAAGGAGACTGGGGAAATGGGAACTGATTTAATGAACATTTGCTAGGTGCCTGCTGGGTATCAGGTACAGTGCTAGGTGTGTGGGATGAACTAGTGAATCAAAGACAGGATAGTTCTCAGAGTTTAGCTGGGTGGGAGGAGATTAAGTACAGAAGTACATGAAGTAGTGCACAACTTAAAAGAGTGCAACGGCAAAGAACAGGGAAGGGAAATACAGTTTGGGGGATTTCAGAAAAGGCCTGAGAAAATGATGTTTAAAATAACATGTTTATAACTGGGGTTGAATACTGAAATACCTAGTTGTTTGATTCTAGAACAATACAGATATTAACTGGTGAGACTCACAGGTAATGATAGGAAATACATTATTATTTACGTATGGTTTCCATACTTTTTCAAAGTAAACAGTAAGAGCTGGTGTTGTGACATAGTAGGTAAAGCCACTGCCTGTAACACCCTTGTTCCATATGGTCACTGATTGAAGTCCCAGCTGCTGCACTTCTAATCTGAGAAAACAGTGGAAGATGGCCCAAGTACTTGGGCCCTGATGCTCATGAGGGAACCGGGAGGAAGCTCCTGGCTCCTGGTTTTGGATCTGCCCAGCTCCAGCAATTGCGGCCATCTGGGGAATGAACCAGTCGATGGAAGATTCCTGCCTGCCCTCTCCCTTTCAAAGAAGTGAATGGGTTGGGGCCGGCACTGTGGTGCAGTGGGTTAACACCCTGGCCTGAAGCGCCAGCATCCCATATGGGCACTGGTTCTAGTCCCAGCTGCTCCACTTCTGATCCAGCTCTCTGCTATGGGCACTGGTTCTAGTCCCGGCTGCTCCACTTCCGATCCAGCTCTCTGCTATGGCCTAGGAAAACAGTAGAGGATGGCCCAAGTCCTTGGGCCCCTGCACCTGCATGGGAGACCCAGAAGAAGCTCCTGACTATCTGGGAGTGAACCAGTGGATGGAAGACCTCTCTGTGTCTCTCTCTGCCTCTCCTCTCTCTGTGTAACTCTGACTTTCAAATAAATAAATCTTTAAAACAAAAAAAGTGAATGGGTCTCTTATTTTTTAAGATTTATCTATTTTATTAGAAAGGCAGAAGTAGAGGACGGGAGGGATAGAGAGTGAGCGAGAGCTTCCATCTGCTTGTTCACTTCCCAAATGGCTGTAACAGCCTAGAGCTAGGCTGATCTGAAGTCAGGAGCCAGGAGCTTCTTCTGGTTCTCCCATGGGAGTGCAGGGGATCCGAAGATTATTCCAGGTCTCCCATGCGAGTGCAGGGGCCCAGGCACTTGGGCCATCTTCCATTACTTTTCCAGGCCATTAGTAGGGAGCTGGATTCGAAGTGGAGAAGCTGGAACTTGAACTGGTGCCCATATGGGGTGCCGGCACTACAGGTGGCAGCTTAACTTTCTGTGCTTCGCCGCCAGCCCTAGTGAGTATAAGCACAGTAGTTCCTTTACATGGGAAGTAAGATTCTGAAGGTGAATGATAAAATAAAATTGTTTAACATTATGTGTGGAGCCCAAATTTAGAAAACCTTGCATGCCAACCTAAAGACTTAGGACTTCATTTTGTGTTTTCCTTTCATAGGCTGAAGGTTGAGTTAATTGTACTTGTTAATATATAGCATATGGCCAATGATCTGTGCTATACTTCTGTTTCATTCATCCATTTTCATTTCCTTTCATTCCCATTATCTGTTTCTATAACCTTTCACATTAATGGTGACAATTCTAATGTATTTGATACTTATATTTTCTTTGTATGTTTTTAGAGTACCTATTACAGGAAATTTCAAACATAAAGGACCATTATTTTGAACTCTCATGTAGCTATCATCCAACTGCAATAATTATCATTTTCTAATTTTTAAAAACATTTATTTTGAAAGACAGATCAACAGAGAGGGAGAGACAGAGATATCTTTCATCCACTGGTTCACTCCACAAATGGCCGCAGCAGCCAGTGCTGGGCCAGGGTGAAGCTGGGAGGCAGGAATTCCATCCTGGTCTCCCATATGGGTGGCAGGGACCCAAATACTTGGGCCATCACTTCTGCCTTCCCAGGCACATTAGCAGGAAGCTGGGATCGGAAGCAGAGCAGCCAGGACTCGAAAGCAGTATATGATATGGGATGCCTTTGTAAATAAGTCTTGTTTGCTTCTTTTTCTTTGGAATGAAATAGTTGGATCATATGGTTGATGTATGTTTAACTTTTTAAGAAAGTATTAAACTATTTTTTTCAAAGTGGATGAGGATTCCATTCATTACTGAAGGAGGTCTCCAGTTCCACTATGTCCTTGGCAACATTTTGTGGGTTAGTGTGTGGTGGTATTTTATTGGGCTTTTTCATTTTGTAGGTTAGTGTGTGGTGGTATTTTATTGGGCTTTTTTTTTTTAAAAGATTTTATTTATTCATTTGAGAGGTAGAACTACAGACAGTGAGAGGGAGAGACAGAGAGAAAGGTCTTCCATCCACTGGTTCACTCTCCAAATGGCCGCAACAGCTGGAGCTGTGCCGATCTGAAGCAAGGAGCTTCCTCCAGGTCTCCCACACGGGTGCAAGGGCCCAAACACTTGAGCCATCTTTTACTGCTTTCCCAGGCTGTAGCAGAGAGCCTGACTGGAAGTTGAGCAGTTGGGACTGGCATCCATATGGGATGCAGGCGGAGGATTAACCCACTGCCCCTTATTGGGCTTTTAACTTGCAGTCCCCTAATGACTCATGGTGAGCATCTTTTCACGTGCTACTGTGCCATCTGTCAGTCTTTGAGACTTGTCCTATTGCCCAAAATATGGTCTATCCTGAGCAGACACTTCGATCAGTTTAAAAGGATTCAGATCAAGCACAGACCACAATGGAGTTAAAATAGAAATCAATACTAGAATGGTATCTGAAAAGCCCCAAATGTGTTTTCAGTGCTTTTGTTAAGAAATCTGATGTTGGTGGTGTGTGTTTAGTATACTGGTTAGGATGTTGCTTGGGACATCTGCATCATATTCCAGGGTGTCCGAGTTCAAGTCCTGGTTCTGTCTCCTGCTAATGTGCGAACTGGGAGCTGGCAGACGATGGCTCAAGTACTTGGGTCCCTATGAGAGACCCAAACTGAGATTCAAGTTCTTGGCTTCAGCCTGGCCATGTCCCAGCTGTTTGGGGTATTGAGCAGTGACCCAGTGGATGGTGGACCTCTGTCTCTGCCTCTCTGCCTTCTAAATAATTGAAAATAAATGAATAAAAATAAAAATAAAAATTCTTGTACCTTTATAGGATGTAGGACATAAGCTGTCTCTCTCTGAAGCTTCCATAATTCTTTTTGCTTGGATATTTTAAAATTTGCCATATTCTTTCTAGGGCCTTAATTTCTTTTATTTGGCACACAGTTCTTTCTACATGAATTCTTTCATCTTTAACTCAGGAGTATTTATTTTCACTATTTTCTGCATTGTATTTCCCTCCCTTTGCTCTCTCCATTGTACTTTCCAGCCTGTATTTTTCTCTCCTTTTGGATTCACATTTTCAGGATGTCAGGGTACCTGCTTTTATCCTCATGTTTATTTTTTTATGCTGTTCTACCCTCTGGGATGTTTCCACAATCTGTTTACATTTTATTCCTTGGCATATATTTGGCTTGCCATTTGTCACATCTAGTTTTCTTTCAAGTATTTTTTTTTTCAATATCTAATTTTTCTATTGGCTCTCAGCAACTTTTTTCTGCTTCCATTATTTGTGTCTTTTTGACAATATTGGTTGTGCTTGGTTTTTTATTTCTTTAAAGATTGATTTATTTGAAAGGCAGAGTTATACAGAGAGAAGAGATGGAGCTTCCATCTGCTGGTTTACTTCCCAAATGGCCAGAACAGCTGGAGCTGGGCCAAGCCAAAGACAGGAGCCAGGAGCTTCATCTGGATCTCCCATGTGCATTGCAGGGGCCCAAAGACCTGGGCCATTTTCCATTGCTTTCCCAGGCACATTAGCAGGGAGCTGGATCAGAAGTGGAATAGCCAGCTCTCAAACTGACACCAATATTTTTTATTTTTATTAAAGGAAATGTCATAATCTTCTATTTTTTTTAAAGTTTATTCAAAAGGCAGAACACCAGACAGAAAGAGAGGGAATAGATCTTCCACCTACTGGTTCACTCCCTAAATGCCTGTCATAGCAAGGGCTGAGTCAAGCTAAAGCCAGGAGTCCTAAACTCCATCCAGGTCTCCCAATTTGGTGACTGAGACTCATATACTTGAGTCATTCTCTACTGCTTCTCAGACACTATAGCAGAGATCTGGATCAGAAGCAGAATAGCGAGGACTCGGAACTGGCATCCCAATATGGGTTGTAGACCACTGCAAGCAGTGACTTAGCCTGCTGTATCACAATTTCCATTCTGTATGTGTTTATTTTAAACACTTGTCCAGTATTTCTGCTTGATGTGGCATATACTGTTAACCATGTGGTTTTTTTTTTTTTTTTAATAATGGTTACAACCTCAGGTATTCTAGGCTGTGAATTGCTGTTTCCCTGGAATTATCAGGTACCAGGGGAGATATCAATGGCTGAGGCTTTAGTTTATAGCTTCCTTGTGATTCCAGGGAGTCCTAGGTACCGGAAGAACCTCAACAATCCATTTTTTTAAGAAAGCTTTTATTTAATGAATACAAATTTCATAGGTACAGCTTTTAGGAATATTGCAGTTCTCCACCCCCCATCTGTCCTCCTGTCTCACCTTCTCCCTCTTCCATCCCATTCTTCATTAAGATTCATTTTTAATTAACTTTGTATACAGAAGACCAACTCTATACTAAGTAAAGATTTCAACAATTTGCAACCCCCCACATGCAACATATAAAGTACTGTTTGAGAACAAGTTGTACAGTTAATTCTCATGGTACAATTCATTAAGGACAGAGGTCCTACGTGGGGAGTAAGTGCATAGTGACTCCTGTTGTTGATTTAACAAGTAACACTGTTATTTATGATGTCAGTGATCACCCGAGGCTCTTTTCATGAGCTACCAAGGCTATGGAAGCCTTTTGAGTCCACAAACTCTGTTAGTATTTAGACAAGGCCATAAGCAAAGCAGAAGTTCTATCCTCACTTCAGAGAAAAGATGGCCCATTCTTTCCACTGGAATCTCACTCACAGAGATCCTCCATGTAGATAATTTTTTGCTGCAGTGTCTTGGCTTTCCATGCCTGAAATGCTCTCATGGGCTTTTCAGCCACATCAGAGTGCCTTAAGGGCTGATTCTGAGATCAGAATGCTTCAACAACCTATCAGTTGCTTCCCACACTTATAGGGGTGCTTTTTCAAAGTGGAAGTTCTGTAAGATGGGATCTACCATTTTTTATGTAGGCTTGGTGAAGAGGGGGTAGAGAAGCGAGTACCTCCCAAAGTAGGTCAGCCTTCCTCTTAGTGTGGCCTCTTGCTTGCTCCTTGTGCTGCAGAGTGGTTATAGGGATGGCAGTCCACAAAGGGAAACACAGGAGGAGGCAGAGTAGAACCTCACAACCCTCTCTTTACCTGTTGTTCTACTTCTGCACACCTCCAAACACAAAGTTGATGATAACTGTGGTTTCTCTGTTCCTCTCCTGTGGTTTCTCCAAGGCAGATTCCCTGGGAGTGTATGACCCTTGCCTGGTCTAATCTTGTCTGTCCTTCAGAGGGTAGTAGAGTTGTTTACTGAAAGCTGTTGAGCTTTCCTGTGGGAAAAATCTTGTAGGAGAGAACAATAAAAGGAGGAAAGAAGGGGCTGGTGCTGTGACATGGCATTAAAGCTAACTCCTGCAGTGCCAGTGTTATATATGGGTACCGGTTCGACTCTTAACTGCTCTACTTCCCATACAGCTCACTGCTAATGCACCTGGGAAAGCAGCTGAGGATGGCTCAAGTGCTTGGGCCCATGGACTCACATGGGAGACCTAGAAGAAGCTCCTGGCTTTGGCCTGGCCCAGCCCTGGCCATTGTGGACATTTGGGGAATGAACCAGTGGATGGAAGACCATCTCTCTCTTTCTCAATTTTTTGGAAGAAAAAAAAAAAGGAAAGAAGCCAGTTACTAGTGTAGTCATGTAGTGATGGGTGGAGATTTGGATTAATAGTTTTATATGTTGAAGTGTGAAGATATTTTTCTACATAAATCATGTATTTATTAGTTGAGTTCAGGTGTCTTTTATTCTGTTTTACTCCCTTAGTATGCTTATTCTTAGCTATTAAGCAAATTGCAAACAAGCACTGGGGTAAAAGCAGTGAAAAAGGAAGCTAAATAAGGCCAGGATAATTAGGGAGCTAATTATTATTATTGGAAACTTATAGACCACCTTGAATATGCTGATCTTTATTTAAGAAAGTACAGAAACATAATCTCTTCACTTAAGAGCTAACATTTTCAGGAAATACATCTCACACTTCTGTATTTGTCCTCCACAAACTGCCAATATTTAAACTTGTTTAGTTTGAGAAATTTCCTGTTAGTTTTCTTTCCATTGGTTTCTTTTTAAGAGTTGTTTCCTTCTCTCTATCTCTCTCTCACTGTCCACTCTGCCTGTCAAAAAATAAAAAAATTTAAAAAAAAAAGAGTTGTTTCCTTTTTTAAAAAATAGACTACTGGCACATGTTATTGTATGTGCTCATCTTCCTTGGTAACTGAAACACAAGTTCTGTTCTGTGATTTGCATAAGGGGGCAGGGCTGCACGAAAAGCCTGTTGTCCTTTTGCTGCTGTCAGTGTGCCTGAGTGGCCTCTGGATGGATAACTGCTGTTCAGTTTTGTTCTAGGCTAAGATCAAGAGGGTCAGTTTGAACTATAGCATGCAAGACTACATTAATCATAAACATACAAAATATTCAGTCTCAAGACAAACATTATGTGTGTGTGTGTGCATGTTTTCTAGTTATTGCTTGTCAAACTAACAAAACTACATGTAAAAAAAAATTTTGGTATATATATATATATATATATATATACCGGCTCTGTGGTGCAGCAGGTTTGTTGCGGTTGATTTTCTCAACAATGTTTCAGTGGATTCGTTTCTGAGAGGAGCAGTGTGGTGGGGGCAAGAGGCGCGGAGTCACCACACAGACCCCGGGAGTCGGGTGAAAGCAGGCTTGAGGCGAGCAGCCTGCAGACTCGTTTATTACAGTTGGAACCACTCCTTATATAGCCAAGACCAGCCAATCTGGTCAAGGGGCGGTCTATGCCCCAACCAATCACAGCCTGTTGCCAGGCAGTTTCCAAAGCCATCCAATCACAGCCTGTTACCAGGCAGTTTCAAATACATCCAATCATAGCCTGTTGCCAGGCAGTTTCCAAAGCCATCCAATCATAGCCTGTTGCCAGGCAGTTTCAAATACATCCAATCACAGCCTGTTACCAGGCAGGCTCCATTGCCAGGTGGGTTTCAAAGCCATTCCTGAGTAAGTGATGCTCGCTTGCCAGTGGCCACCTTGGCATGGCCTTCTCATTCCACCACATTTCCCCCTTTTCGTTTATTTTTGAGCAACGGGAGGCATGATTCTTGGCCATACCATTGTTGACCCCGTTTCCATGTGGTCTCCGTACGCAGCTGTGCCTGTCTTAGGTTGTCCCCCAGGGGATCTTACCCGTCGTTGACTAACCAGCGCTCAAATCAAGAGACCACAGGATTGCTTGCTCAGATAGGGGTAGGAATGAGGAATAATTGTTATCAGGAATGGCATGACCACACACAGGCTGTGGGCCATTTGAGTGGCTGACCAGAACTAGTGGGGTACAAAACAGTAACAGATGTGGCTATGGGCAGTTTCTCAGGGTAGGATGACAGGGCAGGTGCATCTGCTAACAAGGCGGAGTCTCGGTCTTGTTCAGCTGGTCCTGGTTGGCTGTCCGTTGCAGGCTTGATGTTTCGGGCTGGAACCCAAATGGGCTGTTCTGCATTCTCTGGAAAGACACAAGCATATCCTCGACCTTTGGTTAATAGAAGCCTTTTTACAGGCGTTAGAATCCAGGGCCTGAATTTTGCGTACACTTCGACATTAACAGCAAACATGCTGATGGCATAGGGTCTGGCTGCTGCCCTGAGAGCTTGTGGTGCCCTAGTACTGCCACAAATGTGAGGATCATCACTGGGTGCGGATGGGATGACCTCGAATGAGTTATTGTCTGGAGGTCCTCTAAGTTCATCCCACGGGTATGTGGAGGGTGGCTGACTAGGCATTGCTACCTTGTTTACTACATTGTTTGCTACCTTGTATGCTACATTGTTATTTTCACTGTCCGAGCTCTCTCTCCCTAAATCACCAACTATTGTCTGTGAGACAGGGACCTGGAGTGTCAGGCTCTTATCACTCACAGATTCACTATCTTTGATAACCTGCACAGGATTCTGAGAGGGGGGTATCTTTCCCATGTCTGAGTGCTTAAGAGCGACACGGCATGCCAACTCTGGCCAAAGGAAAGACACGCACAGCACTGCTGCCATAACGAGGCAAATTCCTAGCACCTCAGCTGTTGATGGCATTTTGCAGGAGGTTTCCCTACGTTAGACAAACAGACAGTGGTGTATCAGATCGCACGTATGTCCTGTGCTTAGTGGGGGACTTCCTTGATTCGTTAGGTCAAGGCCGTATGCCCACACGGTGTCTCCGGAGCGTCACCTCTCTCGAGTGAGGGAAGATGACTTGGTTCCGAATTCTGGGATGATCAGTCCCTTATGTGAATTCGCCGGGCGAACCGAAAGTAAAAGGAGGAGCCGAGAAGCGACGTACGCTTCTGGGCGGTGTGTGCTAACCTGGGGTCACTTAGACCGAGGACAAGGACAAGGAAAGGGGCGTAGGAGGGGGTTCTGTGCTCACCCTCACAGAACCGAACAGCCCTGGCCTGAAGCGCCGGCATCCCATATGGGCACTGGTTCTAGTTCTGGCTGCTCCTCTTCTGATCCAGCCCTCTGCTATGGCCTGGGATAGCATAGAAAATGACCTAAGTGGCAGACCTTGAAGAAGCCCCTGGCTCCTGGCTTCAGATTGGTGCAGCTCCGGCCGTTGTGGCCAATTGGGGAGTGAACCATCGGATAGAAGACCTCTCTCTGTGTCTCTACCTCTCTCTGTAATTCTGTCTTTCAAATAGATAAAATATATTTTTAAAACAAAAGAATTTGAACTATAATAAGACTCCTGGTAAAATGCTGGTGGGATTATAACTTCTGTTGACCATGAAGGATACCTATAGACAGCTGTAACATCTGTACCCTCCCCTCCTCTTGCATACCAGTGGTCCTGAAGCTCTGTCATCAGAATTGCCCAGTAGTACAGGCATTTGGCACAGTGGTTATGACACCCACTTCCCATGCTGAAGTGCCTGTGTTTAATGCCCATGTCCAAGTTCTGGCTTGCATCCCATCCAGCTTCCACTAACATGTGTGCAGGCAGACAGCAGGTGATGGCTCAAGGAGACTGGAACCCTGCCACCCACAAGATGAAGAGATTTCCAGATTCCTGGTTTCAGCCTTGCCCAGTCCTACCTTTGTGGGCATTTGGTGAATGAATTAGCAGAATGGAGATGTCTGTCTGTCTGTCCCTGTCTCTCTGCCTTTCAAATAAATACAGTGAGTAATTAGAAAAGGAAAAGGCAAGTGTTCAAAAAGGAAAGAACCACCAAAGAGCTTGTGACAACTTGAATCACTGAGCCTCATCTCCAGTGTTTCTAATTTAGTAAATCTGGATCAAGACCTGAATATTTGCATTTCCAACAAGTTCCCAGGCCACAAAGATACTGCCAGCCCAGGGGCCATCTGAGAGTCGCTGTCATATACCAGTGGTTTATTGAACCTGGGGAATCTTAAAAGGTGTACTTTTGTCAAAAATGATCAGCTCTTGGGGCTACAGCCACTGGTTGTGTTTTAGTTGGTTGGGAGTGGGACATAGATACTTACGTTTTATAAAAGTTTTTCAGGCAATGTGACTTAGGCATTGCCATGTACTCTCTTCCACCCCTCATCCAGAACTGATGTAATTGCTGTTCTGCCTTCCATTCAGCATGAAGATGCTACCAAAATATCTTCAAGTTGATATGTCCATTGGTCTTGGTCACCACTCAATGTAAGCCATTAAGTGATATCTCCCTTGGTATTTGTGATTTCTCTGCCTCTTCCCCCTTCTTCCACATCCCTTTCACATCCTCCAGAATTGCTTGGGAATTATTTACTAACTTGATATTAACAATCACTGTACACTCTCAGCCTTTTTGCCTATTTCTTCCTTCATC
The DNA here is from genome assembly GCA_949820135.1 of Sylvilagus floridanus. NCBI lineage: Eukaryota > Metazoa > Chordata > Mammalia > Lagomorpha > Leporidae > Sylvilagus > Sylvilagus floridanus. The sequence continues at coordinate 111,479,628 of OX463227.1, read as the reverse complement.
TGCTTGCCTTAGCTGGAGCCTAGCTTGTTCCAAAAGACAAAGCTTCCTTTGTAGCTCTTTCAAATATAGGCTACTAGTTTTCCCACATTGCCTGGGTACTGGGATCTGGGAGCCCATTTGTAGTCCTCTTCCTATCTGGCTGCAGCTTCCAGACATTGGTTATTCCTCAACCTTTAGGTAGGTATCCTGCACGTTTAGGTTGGTTCTGTATCACTTCTTTCTGCTTTACATTGCTGTCCCCCAAGGACTTCCTTATCTCTCCACTCGCCCACTCAAGTCTTGGGCCATGGCTCCCAGCCTTCCTTTCTTTTTTATTTAATGATTTATCTATTTGAAAGGCAGAGTGTGGGGTGAGGGAGAGAGAGATATCTTCCATCTGCTGGTTCACTCCCCAAATAGCCACAACCTTGGGAACTAGGCCGATCAGAAGCCAGGAGCTTCTTCTGAGTTTGCCACATGAGTGCAGGGGCCCAAGGACTTGGACCATCTTCTACTCTCCCAGGCTATAGCAGAGCGCTGGATCTGAAGTGGAGCAGCCAGGACTTGAACCTGTGCCCATATGGGATGCTGGCACTGCAGGTGGCAAGTTTACCTGCTACGCCACAGCGCTGGCCCCTCTCAGTCTTTCTTGGAACATTGTCCTTGGCCATCATTCTTGGAGACATGCACATGAATGACCATCTATCACCCTGGCATCCTTGTTGGTCTCATCCTCTATTGGCCTCTCCTCACTCCTTTTCCTCATCCAGTCTAGGTGTTAGACCCTGGGCCTGTCTCCTTCTGTGCAGCATCACCATCCTTGAACACTTGCCGTCCACTATTCCAGCTCAAAGTTGCCTAATACTGCAATCTTGGGAAACCTATTCAAAATTTAAGTCAGTTCTTAGAGGAAAGCAGAACACTTGGGTACAGAACTGAGGATGTATTACCGATCCAAGAGGTAAATAATGTAAGACCTCCGCAAAATTCAACAAACACCAAAGTAAGGGAAAGGGTTTAGTGATGGGGAAACCCAACAGACTAGAGGTAAGAGGTGAAGAAATAAAGATGAGTGTGTAAGAGATCAAGAGATGGAGATAGGGAGGGAGACTTGTTCAGGAACAGGTCCTGTTAAATCTTTGCCAGGGGGGTGGGCAGGAAGTTAGAGCAGCAGATCCCATTAAGGTGGGAGTGGAGCTGACACCTGTGGTTGGGCCATGGGGTCACCTGGCTTCCAGCAATGGTGGCATAGGCTAGAGCCTAGAATGGTGTCTAGGGTGTAGATCACGCCATAGATAAGACTGTGCCATTTTACTAACAAATAGTCTTATATAATTTTAAATCTTAAATGCCATGAAGTTAATGAGCTTACTATATGAAATTATAAATTAAAAGGCCTTATTGTATGAAATTCAAAAGCCTGTTGGCCTGTTTCAATGAACTCAAATCTTTTTTTTTTTTTTTAGGAAAACGTTGTGAAGTGGGGCTCTTTTGTTCATTTTCCACATAGAAAAGGGAATATGATATGTTCCTAACTGCCTTGCCTAGGCACTTCAACTTCTACCTGTAGCATTTTAATCTTTCAGTTGAGGATGACTAACACTACTATGTTTTCTCAGATATTCATGTTTTACAGTGGAAACATTTCTGATGCTTTCAGAATAGGTTTTGTACATCTTGTGAGTTAGCTTCCTATCAAAGCATGATTGACAACATGATTCTGCATCAGATATCAAGAATCTTAAAAATATTTGTATTGGCAATTTGGTCAGAATGTAAATAGGGTCAAGGGACTGGGACTCATGCCAATCCCTTCCATCTATTTCACTTTCATTAAGAGACATAAAGAAAGGGAAATGTCTTCCAATATTTTCACTGGGCACAGAGCAATGCATAATATTCTTGAAATTCAATTCTCCCCTGAGTTGTTCCCTGCTTGTCCAACTGGGAACAAGACTAGGAATTTAGGGAAAAGAGATTTTGGTGTGTCTATTTCTGTAGACACTCTGAACTATTTCTGTTAATATCTCCGTGTCACTGCCCATTGTGTTTTATATTTTATTTTTTAGGTGCTCAAACTTGTGATTCATTTCTATAGTATTTTGTAAGAATGAAAACTAAATAAATGTGTGTATGTGCACAAAATTTTACTTCTGAAAAAGTAACTATAAAATGGAGGATAAGAAAGAAACTCAAAGATTGAGTGCTTTCATACTTTCTATGTATGCATGAACTCTGAGTACAGCTTGACTGACATTTGTGGTTAAGTTAGCATGAGGACTACTCTAACCCTTAGTTACAGTAGCATATATGATATGTTTAAGCTGCAGCTGCTGACATAGTCTTTAATAGAGAGGCAGATTCCAGCCTTCTATGTAAAAACTGGGTGAACAGGAAGAGGATAATGGAAAGAGCAAAGACTTGAGGAATGAAAACTTTCAACTTAGTAACTTTCTGACTTTGGTCAATCTACCTCCTTTATCTGAGCCTCAGTTTTCCTACCTGTAAATTAGGGAGTGGAAGGTCTATTTTACTTCCCTCCCAGGGTCGTTGTTGGGTACAGATGATTTTATGCACGTGAAGTTTGTTGATCATAGTTAGGCACCGCGGAACAAACGCAGGTGTTTTGGGAGCTGCATTGTGCTGCTTTCCTTGCTTCAAGGGCAGTATTTGGTTAAATGACTTAGGATGTCTGTGAAGGAGACATGCTAGCTGTGATCAGTTGTATATTTTAAAATAGTTGGAGTAAATTGTAGTTCTTGGAATTATGATTGACTGAAGATGAATACAAATGGCAGGTATTTCTTTAAAAAGTACCTTAGATTCTGAAACTACTCTTTCATACCTTAATGTATAACACTAGTTACTATATAACACTAGTTAATATGTAATTCATTTTAATGTATAACAAGCTAAACAACATAATATACTATCCAATAAAAACATATAGCCTTTTCATGAACCCTTTTTCTTTCTTATGATAATAATTCTGTTCTTTTTGACCTTACCTAGATCATTCTTTGCTCTTTTTGACCTCACCTAGATTCTTTGTTCTTTTGGACATGTCTTAAATTCCACTCTACTCAGCAAGAATTATCTTTTATATATACATATATTTTAAATGCCCAGCAGATTTCAGCAGTGTTAACTGTGGAGTTCCCCAGTTGCTGGAAATGTCAGTGACCATAAGCTTTCACAATCTGTCATGTTTATGGTCCCTGTAGTCCCTCAATCCCCAAATTCTCAAGTCATAGCTTTGTTTCATGCAAGGGATAAGAATGTTCTACAAATCTCCTAAACTTGGACTTGCACTAATCCCTCACTCCTCAAGTCCAAGGATTCATAAACTTCATTACTTCTCTTTTTTTTTCCTACATACTCATTCTCAAATTTGACATTCCCATTATCCTCCTCAAAGCCATCTTTTTTTTTTTTAAAGATTTATTTTATTTGAAAGTCAGTTACACAGAGGAGAGGCAGAGAGAGAGGTCTTCCATCCATCACTCCCCAGTTGGCCATAAGGGCTGGAACTGCGCTGATCCAAAGCCAGGAGCTTCTTCTGGGTCTCCTACATGGGTACAGAGGCCCGAGGACTTGGGCCATCTTCCACTGCTTTCCTAGGCCATAGCAGAGAGCTGGATTAGAAGTAGAGCAGCCAGGACTTGAACTGGCGCCCATCTAGAATGCCAGCACTGCAGGCGGTGGCTTTACCTGCTACGCCACAGCTCGGGCTCCAAAGCCATCTTTTTAAAAAAGATTGATTTACTTGAAAGGCAAAGTGGGAGAGGGAGAGATTCTCCATTCACTGGTTCACTCTCCAAATGGCCCCAACAACTGGGGCTGACCCAGTTGGAAGCCAGGAACAACAACCTCATCCAGGTAGGCAACATGTGTGGCAGGGGCCCAAATGCATAATGACTGTTCTCAGGCACTCTAGGAGGGAGATGGATCAGAAATGGAGCAGCCAACATTAATTGGCATCACAGATAGTGGTTTAACCCACTGCACCACATTGCTGGCTCCAGAAAGCCATCTTCTTAACATGACGTCATTTATCTTCTGCCTGGATACATTCTCATCCTTCAATATCACCGCCAGAATTGTGTTCTATGTTCACAGTTTGCCCTTGTTTCAAAGTGGTATCCTATTACTCATTCTTTACTGCCTTCTCATTTGCCTTCTCTTTAAGGTCATGCCACCCTTTGCCTGTTAAATCTCCCAAACAAATAAGTCTTACTCATTCACATGTTTGCCAAATCCAATTCAATAATTTCTTTATCAAGCTTGCAACATAAACTGGGCATCAAATGAGCAAACATTAACATATGCACCCCCACCCATGGACAATATGGGTTCAGTGTTGTTAGTTTGTCTCTTGAAGAACAAAGCATTCTGGTGATTCTGAAGAGCAGTAATGGCAGCAGAAAAAAATAGAACCATTTCTTCCACCCTAGGAAATAAAAGAAGATTCTGTGCCCTTCCTCTTGGTAATTGCAAAGATTATCTAGGATCCCAAGAGTGTTCAGAGGTGACCATTGGGATGAGGGAAGTGGGTAAATTTGGCCAAAGGAGGATATATGATAGAGAGGAGTCATTCCTAACAGGGAAAATAGCATTTTTCAAGGCTAGAGGAAAGAAAGGGAAACACTAAATAGGGGACCTTAGAATGTGAACTTCATGAGGACGGGGATATTTTTGCGTTGTTCAGCAGCTCATTCTACTCCTAGCAACCAGAACAACAGCCGGCGTGGGAGAGAAGTTTAACAACGATTTGCTAGATGAATATACAAATCAATAATTGATAGTCAAAGTGCCAGACATGGCAGGAGATTTGAAAATACCTCAGGGCTAACACAGGTTCCTGCCAATATGATGGCCAATGCCAGACGATGGGGCACTGAGAAGGGGAAACCGTGATTCTGTCTTTTCAGAAGTTGATTGATTCTTCCCAGGGAGACATTCTGTGTTCCCCATCTCCCAACTCTTCATCCAAAGATGAAACACACGCATGAATGGGGAAGTATGAGTCAGCACTGTGGATGTAACAGACACTCAAGTAGCTTTTCCTGGGTGTTGTGTGGACAGATGGGTCTGCACTGAAGGCAGGTGAGCTCTGTGGCTTGGAAAGCATCGCAGGACCTGGACGCAAATGGAAAAGGCCTTGCAGACCATATTTCGTGGGGGCAGGCAGTGAGGTGGACAGCGGCTGGTTATGTACCTATTCTTTTTCTTGCTTTCTAAAGGCCTAAAGCCTTCGCCAACCTCTACAGGCTGCACCCAGCCACCACATTCTAGCAGCGCTTCCCTCCCTGTCCTGGAAGTCTGTTACTGCCATTCCTCTTCTGCTGACTACAGTTTCGAAAAATAGGCTGAGGAGAGGCCCTAGCAAGTTCAGCAGTGAAGCCTAGTGTAAGAGGTGTGGGTGGAGCTTCAAGGGGTCTGGGTGTCTGCTTCTGTTTCTCAGAGAATGATGGATGCCCTCTTTGTGAGCAGGCACCCAGGCAGTGACGGACAGGATAAAGGAAGCCAGGATGGAGCTTGCTTATGAGCATCCGGGCAAGATCTGGGATTGCGGGAGCCTGAAGGGGACTAGGATGCAGAAAGGACAGGGCCTGAGTCCACTCCCTTAGAAACTCCCAAGTTCCCTTTCACGCCATGCTTGCCTAAAAAGAGAGCAGGAAGAGGAATCAGAGCTCAATCTTGCACTTAGTTTCATTGGTCCACTGATTTCTGTGAAGACACAGGGTGATTTTTGACTAGAGAAGATCAATTTTGTGGTTCTTAGAAATCTTAGCCTAGGCTGGCACTGCAGCTCACTTGGCTAATCCTTTGCCTGCGGCGCCACCGGCACCCCGGGTTCGTTCTAGTCCCGGTTAGGGCACCGGATTCTGTCCCAGTTGCTCCTCTTCCAGGCCAGCTCTCTGCTGTGGCCCAGGAGTGCAGTGGAGGATGGCCCAGGTCCTTGGGCCCTGCACCTGTATGGGAGACCAGGAGGAAGCACCTGGCTCCTGGCTTTGGATCGGTGCAGCGCGGGCCATAGAGGCCATTTGGGGAAGGAAGACCTTTCTCTCTGTCTCTCTCTCTCACTGTCTAACTCTGCCTGTCCCCCTCCTCCCCAAAAAACAAGAAATCTTAGCCTATTTATTTCCTCCTTTATCATTTTTGGAGGGCTACATTTATTTATCTTTTGTAGGGGTTCATTTTCAATTTTTTTGGAACTGTTGCAATAAAGCCCAAATCACCAAAGCTCACCATAGGTAAATCAGTAATTCAACAAAGTTGGATTTTTTTCATTCTTTCCCTAGTTTCCTTGCTGCTGAGTGATTGTGTTAAACCAACTGATATCAAAGATGCACTGTGATGAACATAATGAATAAGCATATTGTTAACCAGTGTTCCAAGGTGATATGAAGGAAGAACTGCAATCTGGAAAGCAGACTCCACCCAAGGCTGGAATCTGCACAACAATACCTGAGACGAGTTTCCTGCTGGTCAGCTTTCTCCTTTCCCCAAGTTCCATTCTTTTAACCCTTTCAGTGAAAGGCTGGTGAACATCAGCTCACAAGAAAGATGCCTGGCAAGCAAATAACTCTGTTGAACATTTGTCAGAAAGCACAGTTATTTCTTTAATTCTTTTTTGAAATTATAAACAACACAAAGTTTGAAACTGGAAACTAATAGTTATCTAAAATGTATTAAATGCCTTATTATGCATTTTTCTTACTGTTTTGGATTAGATCTAGCTCACAGGCCACACATTTATATCCAAATAAAGTTACCACACTACTAGGGATTCAGAAGAGAGACAGACAGAGGCTGTAAGCCCCTCAAGGAACTCAAAGCCCCCAGAATACCCTTCCATCTCTGTGAATCAGCACCACCTCTGAAGAAAAGAAACGGAAGTTTTATTTTGTGCATATGCGGCATGCATAGGTGGTTCCATAAAACCTAAACTAGGGAAGTGCCCCAAATAAGTATTTTTATTGAACACCTAGTTGTGATGGATGGCAAACTGTTTCCTCATTGTCTGCATCTCCTTTTGCAATGTGAACTTATGGTCTTCTCAATGTGAAGTGAATTCTCAGTAAACCTAGGCTTGGTCATGCCACTTGTTGGGCTGATAGGCCATTAACAAATGTGCTGCAAGTAGAGACTTGAAGTGCTTCTGAATTAGGACTTCTGATTCTTGGAACCCTGAGATAACTGAGTGCACGAATATGCCTGCTGGATGAAGCAGCACATAAATGCCATATTTATGTCATTCCTCCTGTGCCAGCTAACATCTGCCAACCACCAAAGATAATCATCCAACTCTAGCTGAATGGCCATCTACCTGTAACTGTGTAGGAGAACAGGCTGTTATCAGCTGAGTGGGCCCAGGCCAAAAGAACTGCCCACCGGAAAATATGTGCTAGAATCCTAGAAAATGATGAATGCTCCAGTCATTGCATCTGCGGTGCTTTGTTATATAGCAAAAGCTAACTGAAGCTAAATTATTCTTAAATCTCTTCTTAAAATTTAATTTAACCTGCTGCAGGTATAGAATCTGTTTGAGTTAAAGTAAAAATAAGGTCTTAAACTATAACATTTCTTAAGACTGGCTGTCAGTTCTTTTGAAGATTTTTTTAACCTGAGAAACTGAGTGAATTAGTTAAGACAGATCCTTATCTTATTAACTTTAGTGTAAGATGTGAAGTTGAGGTTGATGAGGAGTAAGATTTTTTCAGTTTTTAGCTGAATGAAAAATGAGCTGATTATAATCAATATTATCAATTTTGCTTAAGGAGAAGTCAGTATTTATGACCTTTCATTTCATTAACAGGCTACCTTTTAAATATAAAAATTACCATATTGAATTATACTCACTGTCCACTCTTTCCTCCATCATTTATTCCCTTTATGCAATGATTATAAGGACTACATTCTGGGAAGTGATAGTAACTGTTAAGAGTCGCAGAATAGAGTGTTGTAGGTAGGCATATAGAATAAAATTGATCAGGTCTGTGAGTTGGAAGACCAGGCCTTCACCACGCCCCTGTTTGACCTTATGTCTCTACTTGGACACACCTGTGCACCCACCGGCCAATCAGATTAATTAACCACTGCCCTTTGGAAGTGGATTAAAAGCCTGGAACATGGTGTGCCTGCCCCTTTCTTTTCTTTGGCCTTTTGCCAGTACGGGACTTGCTGTGGCCCTGTGCTTCCATGACACCTGGCCTTTAGGCCACCTGCCTCATGCCCTGGCCTAGATGCTCCTCCAAGTGGGTGGCCCCTGGTCCTCAGTATGAATCCAGATTTACCTCTCTCCGGGCCCTCACTCTCCTATGCATCTTTCTCACTGAATAAAATGCTTAAAACATTTCATGCTGCCTTGTCCGTTTATGCTGGTGTTCAGAATTCTCTGAATATTAGGCAAGAACCCACACGAGCTTATTTATATTGGGAACTTATTAATAAGCACACAGTAATATCATGGCACCCAATATTCTGATTTTATATGGCACTCCAGGTGGGACTTTGGGGGAAGTTTTGGGGGGACCATATCCGATATTAAGAGGAGTCAGTGTACAAATTTACAGCCATACAGAATTTATTCAAAGAAAATAAATTCATAGAGATGGGTGACCAACTGCCTGCGTGCACATTGATGGAACACGCGGCAGAAGGCCCTGACACCAAGGGGCCTTTTTATATCTTTGGAGGGCTAGAGATGGGGGTGGGGGTAGGGGACAGCAGGCAGAGGAGAATTCCTGGAATTGGTCTTCTAGGTGTTCCAGCAACTGGTCTTTCAGGTGGCCCTGGGGGTTGGGGTGTGAAAGCATAAGGTGTGAGACCCAGTTGAGATTCAAAGGCAAGGAGTAAATTCCAATGAGTGAGAATAGCTAAGGCTTATGTGTCTTCGATCAGTAATAGTGTTTGGTTGGAAACCCAGTGAATTCAGCAGTGGTCTCTGCTGTCTCCCTTTCTCGCCTGCCACTTCTCAACACACTGTAATCTGGTTTCTGCTCTATCATGCCAATCAAATGCCTCTTATAGGGTCACAGAGAACTCTGTATTGCTAAATGCAATGGGCATGATTCCATTCCTCTTTTAACCTCTTAGTGGCATATGACACTGTATGAAAAATGTTTCTCCGCTTCTGTTGCACCACTGTGTTCTGGTTTTCTTTCTACTATTCTGACTCTTGCAATCTCCTCTGAAAACCTGTTTGATTATCCCGTGTTTCTCATACTGGTGTTCCTTCAGGCCATGTCCTGGGCCTTCTGTTCCTATTCTATATACTCTTATTCTATACACTCTTCCTGGGCAATCTCATCTCCTACATAGCTTCAATTATCTTGTACGAGGGCACTTCAAAAAGTTCATGAAAAAGGGAAACTAAAAGGTAAAAAAAAAATTTTGCTGCCAAAAAAGCCCCCACATTGAAATACATGACAGTTTCGCCATAATACATATTCCCACAGACTTTTTGAGGAATTTTCAGGAATTAATGTCTTTCAAATTCCATGTGAAACCTCTATTCTTAGCCATTTACCAAGGATGCCTTTTGGAGTTCTCTTAGGCATCTAACCTTGATCTAAATGTGTCCATACATAAAGAATGAATCCTCTTCCTCTTGTCCTACCCCACACTCCTTTTTGCTACCCCATCCTGTAGCTCCTCCTTAGTCCCGACTACAGAGTCTGATACTGCCATCTATCTGAAAAAGAAGCCCAAGCATCATGCTCGACTTTCTCCTTCCACATTAATACCTTCCTTAGTTGATTTACAAGTACTGTCACTTCTACCCTCTCGGTACTTGATAAAATCCAGTTCTCTTCATCTGCATGGCCACTCTACCATTTCACCCATCACCAAAGGGCCTCAGCTTTTCTTGCCTGCATTATGAAACAGCTCCATGACTCGTCTCCTTGCCTTGATCTTGCCCCATCCACTTTATTTTCCATATAGCTGTCAGAAAGACCTTCTTTGAATGCAAACCTGGTTGTGAACCTCCCTTGTGTTACGATTCTTTAACAGCTCTTCACTTGCCTTTGTATAAATGCTCAAAGAGCTCATGATTTAAATTAGAGCAAAGGTCGATTATATTCTTAATGCTCCAACTTTATTTCTTGCCATTCTTCCTCATCTAGCCAGTCTGACCCCTCCCTTCCCTGCAAGGCAAAGTGGCAGAGAAAGGGGGTATGCGAGAAAAATCTTCATCTGCTGGTTCATTTCCCTGAATCCTTGTAACAGGCAGGCTGAAACCAGGATCCTGGAACTCCATCTGAGCTTCCCACTTGGGTGTCAGGGACTAAGCACTTGAGCCACCATTTGCTGCATCCCAGGATATGCTAACAGGAAGCTGAATTGAAACTGGAGTAGCCAGGACCTGAACGTGCAAAATGTAATATAGGATGTGGGCATCCAAGTGTTGGCTTGATCTGCTATACCACCAAATGGCTGCCCCCCAGCTTGGTTTCTTCTGGTCCTCCTCCACATTCTTCCTTAATGTTCTCTGGGCATTTGAATATCTGGCAGATTATTTTCTCCTCACTTCCTCATTTGGTTTGACTGATTGCAGATATTTGAGAATCTACCTTACATGATCCATACTTGAAGTCTTCCCTGGAAGTACCCCTCTCCCACAGCTCCATGGCTGTTGTCTGACTTGTGTGCTTTCTCCAGGAAGCAGGACCATAGGGACTTGTTCAACTTCAAATTTCCAGCTACCAGCACAGTTCTTGGCACCTAATAGCTCTCAATACATAGTTGTTGTATTGAATTTAATTAAATGAAGGTTGTTTTCAAATTACCCATTGGTTAAGTCAATCAGAACATCTTAATTTCAAGTACTGGTCAAGATAATTATATTTTAGCTAATATTGACATTTTTAAACTATAATTGGAATTAGCTTTTATTCTTATTACCATTGTCCTTTGGTGTGTGTTAGGGATTGGTTCCAGGACCCTCTACAGATAACAAAATCTGCAGATGCTCATCCCTTGAATAAAACATTTTTTTTTAAGATTTATTTATTTATTTGAAAGAGTTACACAGAGAAAAAGAGAGGCAGAGAGAGAGGGGTCTTTCATCCACTGGTTCACTTCCCAGTTGGCCACAATGGCCAGAGCTGTGCCAGTCCAAAGCAAGGAGCCAGGAGCCCTCTCGAGGTCTCTCACATGGGTGCGGGGCATCTGCTACTGCTTTCCCAGGCCATAGCAGAGAGCTGGATTGGAAGTAGAGCAGCAGGGACTTGAACTGGCTCCCATATGGAATACCAGCACTGCAGTGGTGGCCCCAAAATGGTTTGCTATTTTACATGTAACATATGCATATCCTCTTACATATGAATATATGTGGTTGTGGGTATTGGGACATGGCTCATGTTTCATCTAGCATCAGCAACCATATGGCAGTGCCTCACCTCAGCTTTACCACATATGTGACACATTGTGACAGCTACACAAACTGTAAGTATAAGAGAATAGCACTCTATGGGGATAACAGCCAGGGTATTTTTCATGCATACACATACACACACACGCACACATACATAAAGGATTCTTAATCTGAAATGTTCAAAAATCTCAAACTTTAAAAAATTAACTTTTAAAGTTTATTTTCACTTATTTGAAAGGCAGAGTGACAGAGAGACAGATCTTCCAGTTGCGAGTTCACTCTCAAAATTCCCACAACAATTGAGGCTGAGCCAGGTAGAAGCCAGGAGCCTAGAACTCAATCTGGGTCCCTGCCACTCATGTGAGAGATCTAACTACTTGAGCCATCACCTATTACCTCCCAGGGTATGTGTTAGCAGGAAGCTGGAATTGAGAGTAGAACCAGGACTTGAGCCCAGGTACTCCAATATAGGATGCAGGTGTCTCTAAGCAGTTTTTAACCACTGCACCAAATACCAGCCCCCAAAATCTGAAACTTTTTGAGCACTGACATGACACTCTAAGTAGAAAATTCTACTCCTGACTCCCTCTGATGGGTTGCAATGAAAATGTACCTCAGGCATATTGTGTAAGGTATATATGAAGCATAAATGAATTTTGTGTCTATACTTGGGTTCTGTTCCTAGGGTATCTTATTATATATATGCAGATATTCAAAAATCAAAAAAATTCTGAAATCCAGAGTGCTTCTGCTCCCAAGCATTTCAGATAAGCGATACTCAGCTTGTATGTTTAGCCTTCTTATATCCTTCAGAAGGGCAATTCTTAGTTGTATTTCAGAGACCCTCAAAAATCATAACTGCTATAGCAGTGACTACTTTATGTGCTTGTGGATTGACTCTACCCCAAGCCCCCACTTCAGTTCCTTGAAATCTCTGTCCCCAAAAAACTGACTATAGGCTAACATTTGCCTGTCTCGGGCTCTGCCTCTGGGGGATCTAAGGCTAATAAAGAGAGAGGGAAGAACCTTGGTGGGGCTCCAAGACTTGGTTTCAGCAGCTTGGTGGTGGGCCCAGAGATTGGAAATAGAGGAAGAGCAGCAGCAGAATGTTGGGGTAGGGAGATGATGGATTTGACTATAAAACATTTTAAACATTTCTTCTGTTTTAATAAACATTTTATTTGATAGAGATTAGCAGTTAGAGAAAGAGAATCTTCATCCACTGGTTCACTCCCCAAATAGTCATGATTGTCATGGCCTAAAGTCTGCCTAAAGAAACGTTCACCTTGGAGGAGTGTGTGCAGTGTTAGGAGATAGGCACAAAGGGCAGAACACTGGAGAATACAATCTTTCAAGAAGATCAAGGAAGAGGGACTCATAAAGGAATGAAAAGAAGTGGTAGAAGGACAACCCTGTATAACTGGTATCTGAGAAGACAAAGGATAGCTGCTAAAGGAGAGAATGACCAATGGTGTCAAGATTCATGGACAGATCCAATAAAACGTGTTAATTATACATTAAAGTACACATTGAATGTTATGGACTGTCAATGTGATCACAGAGTGGTGAGAGATAGATAGGGAATGAGAAGTAGAGGCAGAGAATCTAGATTATTCCTTAAGGGGGCATAGGAGAAAGCTGTTTGGCCTAGCAGTTAAGAGGCCCATATCCTCTATTCAAGTGCCTGGGTTTGAGCCCTGGCTCCACTTTCGATTCTAGCTTCCTGCTAATGTGCATTCCAGGAGGCAGCAGGTAAGAGCTCAAGTAGCTTGGTCCCTGCCATCTGTGTGGGAGACCTGGATTGAGTCCTAGGATCCTTGCTTCTGCTAGACAGTCCCTTGGATATTGAAGGCATTTGGGAAATGAATCAGTAGGTGAGTACTTCCTATATTTGTCTCTAAGACACGAATACATGTTTTTAAAAGGGACAGGACTGAATTTTGAATGAAATACCATGATACTGAATTGCTAGAAGGGACTGTGATTAGAAAGGTCATTCTTTTTAACATGGAAAGAGATATACAGATAGTTATATGTTCAAAGTTGTATCAAAATAAGCCAATACAAAATTTATGTCCAGTAGAATGAAAAATACCCTTAATACTGTTCTATTTCTTTTTATTCTCCCTGAGATATTTATTTGAAAATCAGAGTTACAGAGAAGGGGAAACAGATCTTCTATCTGATGGTTCATTCCTCAGATGGCCGCAACAGCCAGGGCTGAGCCACGCTTAAGTTGGGATCTAGGAACTTCTTCCAGGTCTCCAACATAGGTAGTATAAAGAGTCAGGCGGGTTAATAGGCAGTCAGGGTGGTCCCAGTGGAATTTGGGCTGTAGAATGCTTGCTTCCCCCTAAAAGATTATCTTTAGCAAGAACAAAATGTCTGCCCTCCTTCCTTAGGAATCTCCAATTTTGTGAGAATAGCAGGGGGGTGGTGATTTCATCTTTCTGCACTCAGTTTATTATGAAAACAAGTTACCTTTCCCACCCTTCTGGGTGTTTTTTTGTTTTTTTAATCATGAGCAAGCCAGATAGGATAAAGGATTGTAAATCAGGTTTTCTAATGAGTTTTGTCCCGACCTTGCAGCTGAATGTCAATCTGATTAAGTTTTTTTCTTCAAAATCATACTTAAAAACCCCAGTACCATGTGGTCCTTTGGGTTTTTCCTCTCTTGGAAGCCCCCCTCCATGCTACTCTGGCTGGAGGTCTTTGACTCTAATAACTCTTGCTTTTTAAATCTCTCTGCTTATCCATGTGGAAATTCTCTTCTGTATGTGACAAAGAACCAAGGTAATAATAGTTTCTCCACCACCATTTCCCATAACAGTAGCAGGGGCCCAAGTGCCTCCACTGCTTTTCTTGGGCCATTAGCAGGGAGACGGATGGAAAGTGGAGCAGCTGGGACACAAACTGGTGCCCATATGGGATGCTGGCATCACAGGTGTAGGCTAACCTACTATGCTCCAATGCCAACCCTGCTGTTCTATCTCTTAAGGAACTTAATATACACCTGGCAAAGCCATGTGTGAAATTTTGTAATTATGACATTTTTATTATAGCATTGTAGTTTAGAATACCTCTCACTATCTCATACTAAAGCAAAATTTCATTTCTCTCTGGGTCTTGGTTAGCATCTTTTCCTTTAAACACTTTATTTAGTAGTCACTAGTACTCTTTGCTGGCTAGGCATTGCCTTCCTCCATGGAGCCTCCATTCTTTCCTTTATGCCCTTCTTTAGTTAAATGAAAAGACTAGATGATCCACACATCTGTCAGCTATTCTTTTTCCAAGGTTTCTTAGCATTTAGAACTTCCTGTTCATTACCTCATAAACCAATGAAGGGCCTAGCTTATGGTAGGCACTTAATAAATATTTTGGATTAATGAATAAATGTAATGAAAAGTAATGGAGAAAATTATAAAAGAGGAACAAGTTTCTGATATTATCTGTAGATCTATTTCTCTGCCCAAATTTCTAGAGCCGAGAGATACTTATTGCTACTATAATTTTTAAAAGATTTATTTATTTATTTAAAAGACTTACAGAGAGGCAAAGAGAGAGAATGGTCTTCCATTTGCTGATTCACTTCCCAGATGGCCAGAATGGTTGGAGCTGGGCAGATCTAAAGCCAGGAGCCAGGAGCTTCTTCCAGGTCTCCCATGTGGGTGTCGGGGCTCAAGAGTTTGGGTTATCTTTGACTGCTTTCCCAGGCCATAGCAGAGAGCTGGATCAGAGGTGGGGCACCTGGACTCAAACCAGCGCCCATATGGGATGCTGGCACTGCAGGTGATGGCTTTACCTGCTATGTCACAGTACCAGCCCAATTTATTTCTATTAAATAAGTAAATAAATATATATATATATTTAAGTTTTTAAGCTTTTTATGCAGTGAGAGAAATTCAAAGGAGAATGAGGACATTAATCTAAAGGAGAAGGGAAAGCCTGGAAATTAGGTTGGAATCCATACCAAGCAGAAAGCAGACCAAAAGTCACGTGCAGCATGAATTTTGAGCAGCTATCAACTGTTGCTATTATAGATACAGATTTAATTCTGTTTCTTCAACTATGAAAACACTTTTTTAAAAAAAGTTTTATTTATTTGAAAGGTAGAGTTAGAGAGAAAGATAGAGAACTCTTCCATCTGCTGGTTCACTTCCTAAATGGCCACAACAGCCAGAGCTAGGCTGATCTGTAAGCCAGGAGCTTCTGGATTTCCCACGTAGATGCAGGGGCCCAAGGCCTTGGGCATCTTTTCTGTTCTCCTAGGCCATAGCAAAGAGCTGGATCAGAAGTGGAGCATCCAGGCCTCGAACTGGCACCCATATGGGATGTTGACATGGCAGACAATGGCTTTACCTGTTATGCCATGGTGCCAGCCCCTGAAAACACTATTTTTGAGACTAAGTGCTTCGCAGCAGAGGGAAAAGTGTAAGTATGATAATCATTGCATCATCCACCTTCATCGCTATGACATTTTCTTGCTGGAAGCCAAGACTGTTACAGGTGAAACAAAAGCAGAAAGAATATTATTACCCCAGTTCTCTGTCTCACATGGAAGAAGGATTTCCAAGCAGACAAGCAGAGAGATTTAAAAGCAAGATTTATTAGTGTCAAAGACCTCCAAGCAGAGGGCTTCCAAGAGAGGGAAAAAAACTCAAAGTGGTTGGTGACCATGAAGTTTTTAAGCACAATTTTGAAGGAAAAAAACCCTTGACAATCAGGTTGACATTGTTAAAAAGTGGGGACAAAACCCATCAAAAGACCTGATTGGAAATCCTTTATCTTGTCTGGCTTGCTCATGATAAAACAAAAAAGCCACCCAGAATGGTTGGATAGGTAACTTGTTTTCTCAATAAACTGTGAGCTCAAGAGTATGAAATCACCACTCCCTTGCTATTCTCATGATAAAATTGGGAGATTCCTAAGGAAATGCAATCCAATTTCCACTGACTGCTTATTAACCCACCTGACTCCTCACAGTAAGACTTAAATATTGGGTGTTTGTAATTCGAATTTTGTGTAGTATTAGGAGAAATAGATTTCCAATAAGCCTTGCTATTTTTCAGGTTTCTAAATGTTCTTTTGTGGGTAATAAATATCCAACTGTACATTTGCTTACTAACATTTTGTAGGAGCCGTGTGACAAAATGGCTGTACCTTACCATTGTGATACCAACTCTAACAGCCTTATAAAGATTTTCTATATTGGGAGCAGGCACTATGGCGTAGAAAGTTAAGCCTCAGCCTGTAGTGTCACCATCCCATATGGGTGCCAGTTCAAGTTCTGGCTGCTCCACTTCTGATCCAGCCCTGCTAATGCAGCTGGGAAAGCAGCAGAGGATGGCCCAAGTACTTGGTGAAAGGAGAGGGCACCACAAAACAC
Source organism: Sylvilagus floridanus (assembly GCA_949820135.1). Classification (NCBI taxonomy): domain Eukaryota; kingdom Metazoa; phylum Chordata; class Mammalia; order Lagomorpha; family Leporidae; genus Sylvilagus; species Sylvilagus floridanus. The sequence continues at coordinate 111,462,880 of OX463227.1, read as the reverse complement.
ACCAAACACTGGAGTAAGAGAAAAGTTTTGTTGTCAGGTGGGTGAAGCCTGACAGGCTGCCTCCCCGTGCACGGAGAGAACAGCAACCTATAGTGGAAAACAGGTCTTATATAGCTTTGCAGAGGTAAGGAAGTGGGAGTGGCAAATCCCATTAAGGTGGGGGTGGAGCTGATGTTTGTGATTGGGCCATTTGGTCACCTGACTTCTAATAAGCCAGGGTGGGTTTAGAATGAAGCTTATTGTATAAAATGGTGACAGGGCCAGAGCCCAAGATGGTACCACAGATAAGACCATACCATTTTACTAACACTTGGGCTCCTGCACCCACATGGGAGATTCCAGTGAAGCTCCTGTGCCTGGTCCATCCTTGGCTGTTGCAGCCATTTGGGAGTGAACCAGCAGATGGAAAAGCTCTCTCTCTGTTTTTCTCTCTCTCTCTTTTTCTTTCCCTCTGTATCTCTTTCAAACAAAGAAATAAATCAGAATTAGAAGGAGAGATCTTCCATCTGCTGGTTCACTCCCCAAATGGCTGCAACAGCCAGGGATGGCCCAATCTGAGGTCAGGAGCTTCACTGGAGTCTCCCATGTGGGTGTGAGGCCCAAGAACTTGGGCCATCTTCCTTTGCCTTCCCAGCCCATTAGAAGGGAGCTAGATCGGAAGTGGAGCAGCCAGAACTCGAACCAGTGCCCATATAGGAAGTTGGCACTGCAGACAACAGCTTAACTTGCTACACCACAGCACAAGACAGATTTTGACTATAGAATTTTTCTATTCACTCTGATTTTCTGGTTGTAAAGTGGAAGGCCCTCTGACTTAGAATAATGAACTTGTATTTAAGGCTGATATTCCTACTGTGAGGTGCAATAATACAGGTGATCTTGTTTGGGTGAGTGATAAATGAATATGGTAATAATAAGTGTTACTATTATTGTTGTGTCTTTGAAAATGTATTTATCACCTGCTTTTGCTGTTTCTCACAAATTTTGGTGTGTTGTATTGTCATCTTCATTTATTTCCAGAAATTGTTTGATTTTTCTTTTGATTTCTTGAATGATGCACTGTTCATTCAGGAGCATGTTGTTCAGTCTCCATGTGTTTGCATATGATATAGAGATTCTTGAGTTGTGATTTCTAGCTTCATTGCATTGTGGTCCGAGAAGATGCATAGTATGACTTCAATTTTTTTGAATATGCTGAGACTTGCTTTATGACCTAGCATGTGGTCAATCCTAGAGAAAGTTCCATATATTGGCGAGAAATATGTGTACTCTTTGGCTGTAGGGGGGAAGGTTCTGTAGATATCTGCTAGGTCTATTTGGTCTATGATATCAATTAACTCTGTTGTTTCCTTGTTGCTTTTCTGTTGGTTGATCTGTCTATTACTGAAAATAGGGTATTGAAGTCCCCCGGTATTATTGTATTTGAGTCTATATCTCCCTTTAAATCCTTTCACATTTCTTTTAAAGAGCCAGGTACCCTGTCGTTAGGTGCATATACATTTATAATACACACATCTTCCTGTTTATAATGATCAGAGAATCAATTCCAGTGTCCTTCTTTGTCTCTCAATGGTTTTTGTGTTAAAGTCCCTTTTGTATGATATTAGGATGGCCACACCAGCTCCTTTTTGGTTTCTGTTAGCGTGAATTATCTTTTTCCATCCTTTTACTTTCAGTCTGTGAGCATCTTTGTTGGTAAGATGTGTTTCTTGTAGGCAGCAGCAAATAGATGAGTTTCTTTTGTAAACCATTCAGCCACATATGTTATAATTTGGGGTGCCATACGATATCACCATATGATTAATAAAAGTCTGTGTCTTTTAACTGGGGAGGTGAGACTATTTACATTCAGTGTGACTATTGTTAAGTATTGACTTTGCTCTACCATGTTTCCATAAATAGTTTTGTTTATGTACTTTGGATTTCATTGTTCTTTTTCTGGGTAATTTTCTTTGTTCATCTACTTTTGTAGTGATATTCCTGCTTCTATATATAGCACATCTTTGAGCATCTTTTGCAGAGCTGGGCAAGTAGTTACAAATTCTTTCAATTTCTGTTTGTTGTGGAAGACCTTATTTCTTCTTCACTCATAGATGAGTTTTGCAGGGTACAGTATTCTGGGTTGACAGTTTTTTCTCTTAGAACTTGGAGTATCTCTAGTCATTCCCTCCTTGCCTGTAGGGTTTGTGATGAGAAGTCTGGGGTGAGTTTAATTGGGTTTCCTCTGAATGTGATTTGTCATTTCTCTAGTGCACATTTTAGGATCTTTTCTTTACATGTTACTGAGTAGAGCTTTGCCAGTATGTGTTGAGGTGAGGATCTTTTCTGGCCATGTCTATCGGGAGTTCTGTGTACTTTCTATATTTGGATGTATCTTTCTCCAGATTGGGGACGTTCTCTGTTATTTCATCAAGAAGGCTTTCTAATCCTTTCTCTGTTCCTTTGTGGGGCTCATACTCTCTTCCTTATTCTTATTAAGGCTTTTCACTTTGTTTTTTGGCATTTCTGGTTTCTTTTATCTTTAACATGTGTCTTGGTGCATGTGGTGAGATTTCCTTCTGCTATGAGCTGCTATATGTCTGGGCGTTACCAGTGGAAACACGCAGCCCCACCTCTGGGAGTCCTGCTGACTTCTGGATGGTGATGGGGGCAGATAGGAGAGCTCTGGTGTGCTAATCTCCACCTAGTTGGGCCGGCTCTAGTGTGTGAAATGAGCTAGGGATTTTAATGTTTAGAACTTCTCCCTGTTGTACAGCTTGCATGGTGGTTGGGGGAAGTTACTCTGAAATGTTATGATTTTCACTTCCAGGTAGGGGTGTGTTGTGAAGTGGCCCCCACAATTGATGGGCATGTACATGGGTGGCAAATGCGGTAGCACCCTGTTTACATTCAGAGATGTAAACAGACAATATAGCTTCTCCCAGCCAGCTGCAGATCCGGTTGGGGGGAGGGGGCAGACGTGGATGGACAGGGGGTGTGCCTGAGTTCTGTCTATTGCCCTATTCTCCCACTTGGAACTTCAAACACAATTTGCCTGGCTCTCCCTGCTGCTGCTAACCACAGCTCCGTGGACTTGTGACCTCACATCTCACCTGTCCCTCTGGGGGAGGTTGGGATGGTGTGGCATCAGTCTCCTCATTCGGCTACTCCACTGCACCTCTGTCACTCCGTGCTCCCTCTGTATATATTTGCTCAGTTTCTGCTGGACTCCTGGGCTTTTCTGTGAAACTCTCATGGCTCTGTCATTGGCCAGTACCCCCTTTACTTATTAGCTATTTCCCCCTTGTGACTCGGAATGTCCTGTTGCTGTACTGCCTTACATTACATTTCAAAATAGTTTCAAGAAAATAATTTTTAAATGCATTATCATTTAATTCCATTTTTTAAAAATACTCATTTGAAAGGCAGAGCAAGATAGAGAAAAATATCTTCCACTTGCTGGTTCACTCCCCAAATACTTGTAAGAGCCAGGCTAAACAGAAGCCAGGAGCTAGAATTTCTGTTAAAGTCTTCCACATGGATGGCAGGGATTTAAATACTTGAACCATAAACTTCTGCTTCCTGCTTGCCAGGCACATAAGCAGGAAATTAGTTTGGAAATGGATGCAAGAGTAAAATCCCAGGTAATTCAAAATAGTCTGCAGGCGTCCGAAGCAGTGGCTTTGTTACTGGAATTTGGCCCCCTAAAACATATATGAAATATGGCCCCTTAAAGTTCCCCCAAAGTCCCATCTAGGGTGCCACATATGTTATAAATTGGGGTGCCATACGATATCACCATATGATTAATAAATCCCCAATATTAATAAGCCTGAATGGGTTCTTGCCTAATATTCAGAGAAGAATTCTGAATACTGGCACAAATGAACGAGGCAGCATGGTTCATTTTAAGCTTCTATTTAGTGCAAAAGATGCATAGGAGACTGAGGTCTTTATTTATAAGAGAGAGGTAGATCTGGGTTCATACCAAGTACCAGGAACCAGCCACATGGAAGAGCATCTAGGCCAGGAAGCCTGGGGCAGGTGGCCCAAGGCCATGTGTCCTGAAGGCACAAGGCAACAGCCAGCCCCCTACTGGTAAGAGGCCAAGGCAAGGAAAAGGGGCCGGGCACACCCTATCCCAGGCTTTTAATCCACTTTAAAAGCGGAGTGGTTAATTATCCTGATTGGCCAGTGGGCACTCAGGTGGGGCCAGGTAGGGGCATGAGGTCACATAGGGGCATGGCGAAGGCATGGTCTTCCAGCTCACAAACCTAATCGATTTTAACCTGTATGCCTGTCTACTTCAGCTTAACTTGCTGTGCTGTGAGGAGTTGGATGGGTTAATAGGCTGTTAGGTTGGTCCTGGTGGAAAGTGAGGAAAGGGGAGTCTCTCTAAAAGGGTGCAAAATGCTTGCTTCCCCTAAAAATTATCTTCGGCAAGATCAGGGTGCCAAATCCTAATGCATGTTTCTCCTCAAAAGCTGCCTTTAACCAAACAAAAGCACCTGTCCCACTCGTGACAATAGCAAGAGAGTGGTGATTCACCCTTCTGAGCTCCCAGTTTACTGTAAAAGCAAGTTACCTACCCTACCCTTCTGATGGCTCTTTTGATTTACCACGAGCAAGCTGCACAGGGCAAATAAAATTACAAATCAGGCCTTTTGATAGTGTTTTTTTTTTTTCAAGATTTATTTTATTCATTCAAAAGAGTTACAGAGAGAGGTAGAGACATAGAGAGACATCTTTCATCCGCTGGTTCACTCCCCAGATGGCCGCAATGGCTAGAGCTGCACCAAACTGAAGCCAGGAGCCAGGAGCTTCCTCTGGGTCTCCCATGCAGGTGCAGGGGCCCAAGGACTTGGGTGATCCCTCCACTGCTTTTCCAGCTCATAGCAGAGAGCTGGATCAGAAGAGGAGCTGCCTGGACTAGAACTGGTGCCCATATGGGATGCCACCACTTAAGGCTAGGGCTTTAACCCGCTGTGCCACAGCGCCAGCCCCTTTTGATGGGTTTTGTCCACACCTTGTAACTGATTATTAGCTGAGAGTCAGGCCTTCCTCCCCCAAAATGTTTAAAAACCCTACAATCATTGGCTTCTTGGGTTTTGCCTCTTTTGGAGCCCCTCTCCTGGCTATTCTGGCTGGAGGCTTCTCACTTAAATAAATCTTGCTTTTTTTTTTCTGCCTTGTCTGTGTGGAAATTCTTCCATGTGAGACATAGAGCCAAAGTAACCTTTCTCTGCTGCCATTTCACCCGGAACATTTTGCTATAGTGCCTGCCCCTCAAAAATAATCTTGTAAAACTCTTGCAAAATTGGAATTGTGATGAACTTCCTCACTGATCAATAACTATAGTCAAGAAGCAGTTGAAAGAGTATTTTATGAATAATTGGAAAAACCTACATCTAGTTCTGGTCTCAGCTGTTACTGTCTCTAGCACTTTGGACAATCTGTGGCAACTCCTACAGCCTTGGATGAGGAAACAGTTTTGTCCCCACTCCAAAGCAACTGTTGGCAGGAGTCCGGGAAGCAAGAGGAGGAAAAGAATGTTTAATGTGTCAACAGAGAATGTCTTTCCGGCTTTCCCTCCAAGTAGGAAGTGACTCCTAACAAATATGCTTTAAACGACACACACACTTAGTCACAGCATGCAAAATGATGATCTGCAGAAAGGACACTGTGACTCCAGCTCCCACAGATTCAATGGCAAAGCTCAGCAATTCATAGCCATGGCTAGGATTTTGAACTGATAATGGACAAAGCCGTTCATCCTAATCAGCTGATAAACTCAGTCTTAAAAGAATGCATGTGAACAAGCTGATAAGCAAAGCTAACTCCCTGAAATCATTCCTAAGGTTCCCTGAAATCATTCCTAAGGTTCCCAGAGCATGGAGCAGATACCTAAGTGATTAAGTGCAGGACACATATCATGAATCCTATTCAGAAGCCTAACTGGACCTTGACTAGGAAGGGGGCTTGCTGTAGCCCCGCACCTGCAGGGCGCATGGCCTTTGGGCCATGTGCTCTAGGCTTCCTGGCCTAGATGCTCTTCCATGTGGCTGGTTCCTGGTGCTCGGTATGAACCCCTATTCACCTCTGTCTCTTAGATAAAGCTCTCACTCTCCTATGCATCTTTCTCACTAAATAAAAGCTTAAAATGTACCATGCTGCCTCGTTTATCTGTGCTGGTGTTTAGAATTCTTCTCTAAGTATTAGGCAAGAACCCTCTTGGGCTTATTAATATTGGGGATTTAGTAATAAGCCCATGGTGAAATCGTAAGGCACCCCAAATTCCAGTAGCACATGTGGCACCCGGATAGCAATTCTATGGAACTTTAAGGGGCCACATTTTAGTGTAAAATTTTAGGGGGTCTTCTCCGATTTCAAACCGTGCATTAATCTCATTTCACGAGGGCTCTGCATTCATGACCTAATCACCTCCCACAAGCCTCACTTCTTCATATCATCTCATTGGGGATTGTATGTCAACACATGGCTACTGTTAGATTTTAGGATATTAGGGTTCAGAGAAGGAAAAGAGATGGTTAGTTAAAGTAGAGAAGACTTTATTTTAGGGAGGACAGGATGGGAGTGTGGGGTAAAGACAGGGTGGGGATTGAGCCTGCCTGGACAGAGGATAGGGGGTAGGAAACTAGACTTCATTCATCTGAGCAGCAGCAGAGTCCATTCTTAAGCTGCTTGTTGGGGGAGGTGCAGAGAGCCACCTGGCCCCTGAAGGGGGGGGGGGATGCAGAAAGGCTCTTGCACTGCATTGTCTTAGCAGTTTGGAATGTCCCCAGGTATGGGTTTTCCTGAGCAATAAGCATTCCACTAAGCAGTACATTATCTACTTGCACCCAGTTTCATCAGGAATAGTATTCTTTTTTTTTTTTTTTTTGGACAGACAGAGTTAGACAGAGAGAGACAGAGAGAAAGGTCTTCCTTTTTCCGTTGGTTCACCCCCCAAGTGGCTGCTACAGCCGGCTCTTCCTCCCGGTCTCCCATGTGGGTGCAGGGCCCAAGGACCTGAGTCATCCTCCACTACACTCCCGAGCCACAGCAGAGAGCTGGACTGGAAGAGGGGCAACCGGGACAGAATCCGGTGCCCCAACCAGGACTAGAACCCGGGGTGCCGGCGCCGCAGGCGTAGGATTAGCCTATTGAGCCGCGGCGCCGAGGAATAGTATTCTTACAACTATAGCAGGTGAGTTCTTTGGATTTGTCGTCAAGCTTATTGACTTTACTTATGCAATCCCTAGTCTACTATGACATCTATGAAATGCATGTTTTATTTCAGGAAATGTTATTTTCAGTTAAAGAGTTTCCACTTGGTTATTTAAAAAAAGTTTCCCAGCTTTGATGCAGCTCAGCCCCTGCCATTGTGGACATTTGTGGAGTGAATCAACAGAAGGGAGCTGTCTGTGTTTGTCTTTCCCTCAGAATAAATAACCAAATAAAAAGCAAATAAATTACTGAAGTAAAATAACTAAATGAAAAACAATTTCCATTAAAAAGATTGATTTATTTGAAAGGCAGAGTGATGGAGAGAAAGAAGAGTGGTCTTCTCCCTACTTGTTGGCACTTCAAATGCCAGCAGAGCTGAGCCAGGCAAAAGCCAGGAGCCAGGACCTCCATCTGGATCTCTGACATAAGTGGCAGCAAGTCAGCTACTTGAGCCATCATCTGCTGCTTCCCAGGCACATTAGCAAGGAGCTGGATCCGATTTGGAGTAGCCAGGGCTTATTCAGACACTCCTGTACAGAATGCAGGTATCCCAAGTAGTGGGATATGTTCAGATTTCCCATCTATTTATTATACTTATTTTTTATTAACACATTAAACATAATTATAATGAGTATTTTTATGTTCTTGTCTGCCAGTTCTAGCATTTGGGTTACCCTAGGGTCTAAATAAAGTTTCATAGTTATACAACTGTGGTTATCATTTACATGTTGTCTATGGATACTTTCATGCTACTCTGTGAATGAATGAGTGATTGTGAAAGAGACCATATAACTTGCAAGACTAAAATATTTACTATTTGTCCTTGTTAGAAAAATTTTGCCAACATCTGCTTTAAAGAATGCCCTGCAATTGAGGTCAGAATTCTTCCTCCTGTCACATGGCCTTTTGCTAAAAGGAGGCCAGGTTCTATGACAGTGAGAGAATAACCCCAAAGGCATTTCAGAGATCTTTGAGTCAAGATTTCCAGAGAGGCATCAGCACTGGCTGTCCTGAACTGCCTAGGAACTCTGTTTCTCAAATTCCCATAGTGCCCTGTGTCTGTCCCAGCTGTAGCTCAAGAGGGCCCAGGTATGGCTCATGTAATAGCTGAGGGCACAAGGTGTAAGCCTTGGTAGTGTCCACGTAGTGCTGAATCTACAGTTGCACACCATGTAAGCATTATGGGGTCACAGTTTCCTCTACCTAGATATCAACGGATTTTGCAGACAGCCTGGGGACAAGGCAGAGACTTTTTATAGGGGCAGAACCACCAAAAGAGCCCCTACTGGGCAATCTGAGTTGAAATATGGGGTTGGAACCACCATACAGAATCCCCACTAGGGCAATGCTTAGTGGAGCCGTGAAGACCCCAGAAGCATAGAGCTGCCAGTGTGCAGTGCTAGCCTGGAAGAACTGCAGGTGCAAAACTCCAAAAATCTGTGAAAATTGCTACATGAGTTCAACAAAGCTATGGGGCAGGGCTGCCTGAGGCTTCAGGACCCAATCCCTTCAGTTTATCTGGGAGGTGGCACATGGAGTCCCAGGCGATCATTCTCCAGCTTTGAGAACTTAGGTCGCTTTTCTTGTTGGGTTTTGGAATTACTTAGGAGCAGTTACCCTTTTCTTCTTGCTTATTTCTCTCTCCTGGAATGGGAATGTTTATTTTGTTGTCTATCCCACCATTGTATTTTGCAAGCACATAGCTTACAAATTTCACAGGCTCTCAGCTGAGAGGAATTTGCTTTTGGATGAATCATGCCTTCAGTCTCATATCTGATGTAGTTGAGACTTTGAACTTTGGACTCATTAGTTGGTGCTAGAATGAGGTCAGGCTTTGGGGCTATTAGGACAGAATGAATGTATTTTGCATGTGAGAAGGACATAAATTGTGTGGACCAGGGGTAGAATAATATAAATTTTTGTCTAAGGAGGTCCACTGAGTACACTTAATCACGAGTTGAGAGGTGGGACCACTGAAGTCAATTGCTTAACTAGAAATGGTTCCTGATAAAAGGAGGAATTCAGTTCCTTTCCCTTCCCTTCCTTCCTTCTCTCTGTTCCTCCTCCACCTCCCCTCATTTGTGCACACATGTTTTCTTGCCCTTCTGCCTCCCACCATGGAGTGACACAGTAAGAAGGCCCTTGCTAGATGCAGAACACTTGAACTTGGAATCCTCAGCCTCTAGAATGATAAGAAACACATCTGTTCTGTATACATTATCCAGTTTGTGAAGTTCAGTTTTGGCACTGCAAAGTGGACTAAGACACCACATGAGCCAGATGTGTCAACAGGCTCTTTTTACCAGCATTAGCACATTACTCAATCAGAAAAGGTTTAAATTTTTACTAAGTTATGTGAGCACCACTTGGTGAAATTAAATACAAGGAATGGTTTGCTGAAACACTGTGCCAGATTCACTAAGTCAGGAAAATCTGAGGTTGTTGACCTCAATCTTGGATGTGAACTGGATTTTTCAGAGGTGTGGGAATACTTACAGCTACATTTAACTATTTACATGGTTGTGGGTGTATGTTTTGATGTCTACTGGCCGGGACCTTTGGAAGAGAAGAGGAGAGATGAAAAGATAGAATGGATGAATGGGAACTGGGACATAGCAATTTATAACCATGTACTTTATCTTTTCTTTTTTCTCCAAATAATTCACTTTCCTTTTCCTCAAGTCTGTTTCAGCTTGCATTGTGCCTCAGTGCTCAGTATCCTACTCAGGAGAATTCCACCTCAGATCAGTTGAGTGAACCAGCATTTGGTTAGATTGATGGATAGGGGCAGTATGGAGTTTCTAGGTAGTTTATTTTATTATTTTTTAAAAGAGATTTATTTATTTGAAAGACTTACAGAGAGAGGTAGAGAGAGAGAGAGACAAAAAGATAGGTCTTCTCTCAGCTGGTTTACTCCCCAGATGGCAACAATGGCCGGAGATGGGCCGATCTGAAGGCAGGAGCCAGGAGCTTCTTCTGGGTCTCCCATGTAGGTGCCAGGGCCCAAAGACTTGGGCCATCCTCTGCTGCTTTCCCAGGCACAATAGTAGGGAGCTAGATGGGAAGTGGAGCAGCCGGGACTTGAACCAGTGCCCATATGGGATGCCAGCACTGCAGACCAGGGCTTTAACCCACTGTTGCACAGTACCAGCCCGTATTTTATTACTTTTTAAAGGATTTATTTGTTTGAGAAGTAGAGTTAGAGAGAGAGAGAGAGAGAAAGAAAGAGAGAAAGTCTTCCATTTGCTGGTTCACTCCTCAAATAGCCACAATGGCCTGAGCTGGGCAGATCTGAAGCCAGGGGCCAGGAGCTTCCTCTGGGTCTCCCATGTGGGTACAGGGGCCCAAGTACTCGGGCCATCTTCCAATGCTTTCCCAGGCCATAAGAAGAGAGCTGGATCGGAAGAGGAGCAACTGGGACTTAAACTGGTTCCCATATGGGACGCCAACACTGCAGGCAGAGGCTTAGCCTACTATGCCACAATGCCAGCCCCTTGATTTTATTTTTGTCACTGTGGTTTGAGTTGGTCAGTGTTGTGAGATTTACTATGAGTATTAGCATAGAGAAGCAGATAAAATAACCAGGAGAATGTTTGAGCCCTAATAACATGGATGGATCTTAAAGTTTGTTCTGATAGGCAAATAGAATATAATTCAGAGAATTTAGACAAACACCAAGTTATACTGAAACGAAGACGGCTAGGGTTAGAGACAGATTGCCATCTGTTGGGTTCAATGCTTAGTTGGGGCATATTACATACCAGGCTAGGAGCAGGGAGATTCACCATAGACTCTTTCTACTTGCAAGGTTTAGAATAGCTTAGGCTTACCTGTTGTAACTGAGATTCTCAAATGGAGGCTATATGCCAACAGCTGAGTATGGTTTGGTTGACAGACTAAGCTATTTTTACTCTTAAGAAAAATGTCATGACGTGTCATCTATTGAACAATTACTAGGTGACAAACACCTTATAAATAACAACACTACTCCTTTCCATGTCTCTGTTTAAAGAAGGTGTTATTATATCTATTTTATAGAGCAGACAAAGGTATATCAATGAACTTTAATGACTAACTTGGGCTGGTGGGCAGAAATGGGCTTTGGATTTAGGTAACTGTGAATCCAAAGGACAAAAACTGCTTAGTTTTATATCCAATATTCCTTCTTCAAGGGGCATTCAACAAGTGCTACATGAAAAAAAAAATTCTAAAGCATGTCTAAATTCACAATCCTTTGAAATGTTAAATATAACTTTTTTTTTTTTAAATTACTGACTTATTTGTAAGGCAGAGTGACAGAGAAGGACAGAAAGTGAGAGATCTTCCATCTGCTGGTTTACTCCCTAAGTATCTGTTAGAGCCAGGCTGGCTCAGGCTGCAACTAGGAGATCAGGATTCCATCTGGGTCTCCCACATGGGTGGCAGGAACCTGAGCACTTGAGCCATCGTATGCTGCCTCCCAGCATACACATTGGCAGAAAGCCACATCAGAAGTGGAGGCTGGGACATGGTCCAATAGGCTGGTATGGGGTGCTTGGGTCCCAAGTAGCAGCTTAATCTGCTGTGCAGCAATATCTGTCCCTTCCAATAAAATGTGATTTACAGATCAAATAAAGAGGCCTGAGATGCCGCTGGGCTACCTATACTGCACAGGACACTTTGCCTCCTATAGCAAACGATTTTCAGGCTCCATGTGGCCAGAGCACTGAGATTGAGAGACTGCATTTGGGAGGATCAGCTCTAAGGAAACTTCTCTCTCCTTCCCTCACCAGAGTGTCTGGTGCTTGCTGCAGTGCAGTGAGGTAGGGTTGAGAAGGACCTGGTCCTTCTCAGGGTAGCTGGGGCCCAGCACTTGGGCCATCACAAGTGGATGGCCCAAGTAGAGCTCATCACAACAAGGCTTTTAATTTTTATTGCAAATCAATGAGATTGCTCATTCATCCATTTCAAATGTAGTAATATGACCATATCCCCAGAATTTTGAGATAGTTTAAAGAAGGATGGTCTCAAATGAAACTTTTTAATAATAGTTTACTTACCTGCTTTTAGATTCTATGACAGAAATCACCTCGTACAGTTCTTAGCATAAGTTAACCAGCTCAAATACCATATACTAACTTTCTTGCATTATTAACTTAGACTTTTAATCAAATACTGCACTGTAGTTGCCACTTTGATTTCTCTCATGTGTCCACAAGGAGCTTGGTGGATTGACTAGAGTGTCAGATTGAGTCATTTTAACAAGTATATAGTATGTGATGAATTTCCATAATATTCAGATGCACAGAAATTCCCATAAGGTTTTCTAAACCAAGTAGAACAAAAAGGGTTTTAAAAAATTGTCAGAGTTGTCACTGGGTGATGTTGAACAAGTTCCTGAACGCAATCTTCCCCACCTATGAAACTGGCATTTAATTAATGGAATAGTTTCTTGACCTTTTCAGTATTGTTGCAATTCAGATGTGGAAATCTTAATTGCTTCATGGAATAGACTAAAGAAAATAGAATATTTTTTCAAAAAGAGAGTGATCTCTTTCATTCTGCCAATGATGTATTTATAACTTTGCCAAAAAAGAGTAATTTGATTAAAATAAATATATAATTGTAAAGGCTCTTTAGGTGAATAGCCGTGACTAAGCAAGAATGCTACAGAAATATTGATGTGCTCTTTCCTTTATTCTCTTGGTCCTAGGCGTTGCAAACAAGCCAATGATTCTCAGGGCTAACCCATTTCAGTGAAACTTGCCCTGACTCATTTTTCTCCTTTACTGGGAACTCATTGTACCAGAAACTGCTTCTTTCTGTTTACTTTTTCAATGACTTTAAGCTGACTTTTCTGTCCCTTTAGTAGGCACCCAATATGTTGGGGTAGATGGATGGATGAATGGGTGGAGAACTGTTCTGTCCTTGATTTGATTTGTTTATTGAGTTGAAGAACAAACCATGATGGCCTCTCATTAGCCGTGCCATCTGCCCACATTTTCACTGTGACTGACACAGTTCTTCCAATGAGTTCTCGGTGTGCTGTGGAGTTCACTCAGCTTCTGTACTCTCTACATTAGATTGCTACTTTTTTTTTTTTAATTTTTAAAGGCAGAGTGACAGAGTGAGGGAAAGAGAGATCTTCCATCTGCTGGTTCAGACTGCAAATGACTGCAACATCTAGGGCTGGGTCAGGTTGAAGCAGGAGTCTAAAATTCCATCTGGGTCTCTATCCTGGGTGGCAGAGGCCCAAGTACTTGAGCCATCTTCAGCTGTTTCTCAAACACATAAAACAATGCATCCGGGATTCAAACTCATACACTGATAGAGAATGCTGGTGTTGGGACTGGCGTTGTGGTATGGCAGGTAAAGCTGCTATACAGGTATCCCATGTAGGGCACTGGTTTACGTCCTGGCTGCTCCACTTCTGATCCAGCTCCCTGCTACTGGCATGAGAAAAGCAGTGGAAGATGGCCCAAGTGCTTGGGCCCCAGCTACCAATATGGGAGACCTGGAGGAAGCTTCTGGTTTTGGCCTGGCCCAGTCACGGCTGTTGAGGCCATCGAGGGGAGTGATCCAGTGGATGGAAGATCTTTCTTTCTTTGTCTCTTTAACTCTGACTCAAATAAATAAGTATTAAAAAAATTACTAGTATCACTAGCAGCAACTTAACCTGCTGTGCTATAACACAGGCCCCCAGATTATTACTTTTAGGTTAGAAAGTGAGTGTTACTGAGGAATTTTTGTATTGTATATTTTCTATGTGTTTCTATATATTTAGTTGTTGATGACTTTAGGTTTTGAGAAACTGAACTAGTTATTTATTATTCAAATGAAATTATTAAAACTACAACACTCACCAGGGTGTATTGGAATGTTAAATGTTGTTCCATGAGTTTAGGTACAATTTTTAGTTCTCAACTTACATGTTAGAATTATTTAAATACTGGGGGCAGCGCTGTGGCACAGTGAGTTAACGCCCTGGTCTGAAGCGCCGGCATCCCATGTGGGTGCGGGTTCTAGTCCCAGCTGCTCCTCTTCTGATCTGGCTCTCTACTATGGCCTGGGATAGCAGTGCAAGATGGCCCAGTCCTTGGGCCCCTGCACCCACATGGGAGACCAGGGAGAAATTCCTGGCTTCGGATTGGCGCAGCTCTGGCCATTGCAGCCATCTGGGGAGTGAACCAGCAGATGGAAAACCTCTCTCTCTGTCTCTACCTCTCTCTGTAACTCTGTCTTTCAAGTAAATAAAATAAATCTTTTTTTTTTTTTTTGACAGGCAGAGTGGACAGTGAGAGAGAGAGACAGAGAGAAAGGTCTTCCTTTGCCATTGGTTCACCCTCCAATGGCTGCCGCGGTCGGCGCGCTGCGGCCGGCGCACCGCGCTCATCCGATGGCAGGAGCCAGGTGCTAGGTGCTTTTTCCTGGTCTCCCATGGGGTGCAGGGCCCAAGCACTTAGGCCATCCTCCATTGCACTCCTGGGCCACAGCAGAGGGCTGGCCTGGAAGAGGGGCAACCGGGGCAGAATCCGGCGCCCCGACCGGGACTAGAACCCGGTGTGCCGGCGCCGCAAGGCGGAGGATTAGCCTGTTGAGCCACGGCGCCGGCCAATAAATCTTTTTTAAAAAAAGAATTATTGAAATGCTTATTTTTTTCTAGTGATTTCACTTCATAGTAGGGTTCTGTTACTCTTTAGTCCATAGCTTTGTCCTTTCCCTGGCATTTGGATATTTATTGCTTAACTTTGACTGTTAACATTGACTATTGGAACTAGAGCAAATGTTTTCCAAATACCGTTGATATACAAACACTGACCATATAAGGGTAGTGTCCAGACCTAATGCTGACCATGTAGCAGATCCTACCTTCTGTTTAACAAAAAGAACCAAAGTGCAGCTCAATTCACAATAGCTAAGATATGGAATCAACCCCAATGTCCATTAACTGAAGACTGGATAAAGAAATTATTATGTACGTATACCATGGAATACTACACAATGGTAAAAAAAAAAAATGAAATCCTGTAATTTGCAACAAAGTGAATGAAACTGGAAAACATCATATTTGGTGAAATAAGCCAGTCGCAAAAGGATATATACCGTATGTTCTCCCTAATCTGTGATAACTAATACAACACCTAAAAGGTAATCTATAGAAGTGACATTGACATTTTGAGATGTAATGACTTTGAATAGCCCTTGTCTTGAATGTTGAACAGTTTTTTTTTTATACTATTTGTTGAATTCTTTACTTAATATAGAGCTAATCATATGTGGATAGTAATTGAAAATAGATCTTAGTAAAAAATAAGAATGGGGCCGGTGCCGTGGCTCACTAGGCTAATCCTCTGCCTTGCGGCGCTGGCACACCGGGTTCTAGTCCCGGTCGGGGTGCCGGATTCTGTCCCGGTTGCCCCTCTTCCAGGCCAGCTCTCTGCTGTGGCCAGGGAGTGCAGTGGAGGATGGCCCAAGTGCTTGGGCCCTGCACCCCATGAGAGACCAGGAGAAGCACCTGGCTCCTGTCATCGGATCAGTGCGGTGCGCAAGCCGCAGTGCCCCGGCCGCAGTGGCCATTGGAGGGTGAACCAAGGGCAAAGGAAGACCTTTCTCTCTGTCTCTCTCTCTTACTGTCCACTCTGCCTGTCAAAAAAAAAAATAAAATAAAATAAAATAAAATAAAATAAAATAAAGAGGAAAAAAATAAGAATGGGAGTAGGAGAAGGAGGAGGAGAGGGATGGGAAGGTGGTGGGTACAGTGGGAAGAATCACTTTGTTCCTAAAGTACTTATGAAATGCATGAAGTTTGTATTCTTTAAATAAAAGGTTTCAGCAGGGTAGGGAGGAGGAACCAAGGGCTAAATAGGGTTTAAGGCATCTACTATGTCTAAAAAGAGAACTAAGAATAGTTATTAGATAAATCATCTTCTTCATAGGGCAAACAAAACACTCATATTTAAAAGTAAATAGAGTATTTGTGAAATTTGTACCCATTAAATGGTTTCTTTGGGGAAAAACAAAAGTAGATAGAGGGGGCAGGTGTTTGACACAGCGGTAAGTCACCACCTGGAATGTCTGTACCCTCTCTGAGTTCTGGGGTTCAAATCCCACTCTGCTTTTATCTAACTTCCTGGAAATGCACACTCTGGGAAGCAACAAATGGTGGCTCAAATACTCGGCGACTGCCATCCATGTGGGGGACCAGGATGATGTATAAGGTTCTTAGCTTCAGCCTGACCCAGATTGGGGTATTGTGGGCATTTTGGAGAGGGATGGAAGATGTTTCTTTCTCTCCTTCTCTGACTTTAAAATGCGTTAAAAAAAAATAAAAAGACATTTAAATAATCACCTCTGATAAAACATAATTATTAAGGTAAATTGAGAAGAAAATGCCTATTTTTTTAATTTTTTTTTTTTTATTTTTGACAGGCAGAGTGGACAGTGAGAGAGAGACAGAGAGAAAGGTCTTCCTTTGCCGTTGGTTCACCCTCCAATGGCCGCCGCGGCCGGTGCGCTGCGGCCAGCGCACCCCGCTCATCCGATGGCAGGAGCCAGGTGCCAGGTGCTTTTCCTGGTCTCCCATGGGGTGCAGGGCCCAAGGACTTGGGCCATCCTCCACTGCACTCCCTGGCCACAGCAGAGAGCTAGCCTGGAAGAGGAGCAACCGGGACAGAATCCAGCACCCCAACTGGAACTAGAACCCAGTGTGCCCGAGCCACAAGGCGGAGGATTAGCCTGTTGAGCCTTGGCGCCGGCCCAGAAAATGCCTATTTTTAAAAAAGATTTACTTATTTATTTGAGAGAGAGAGACATAGAGGTCTTCCATCTTCTGGTTCACTCCCCAAATGGCTGCAATGGCTGTAGCTCCTCCGATCCAAGGCCAGGAGCCAGGAGCTTCTTCTGGGTCTCCACTGTGGGTGCAGAGGCTCAAGCACTTGGGTCCTCCTCCACTACTCTCTCACCATTAGTAGGGAGCAGGATCAGAAGTGGAAGAGCCGGAACTCAAACTGGTGCCCATATGGGATACTGGCACTACAGGCAGAGGTGAAGGTATAGAATAACACACTGATTACTCTTTGAGGGGCTTAGGAGTGCCTGATTTTTAAAAAATCATTTATTTAATGAGTACGAGTTTCATAAGTACAACTTTAGGAATATAGTGATTCTACCCCCATACCTGCCCTCCCACCCCCACTCCTATCCTACTTCCTCCTCCCTCTCCCATCCCATTCTTCGTTAAGATTTGTTTTAAATTAACTTTATATACAGAAGACCAACTCTATACTAAGTAAAGATTTCAACAATTTGTACTCCCCTCACATACAAAATGTGAAGAACTGTTTGAGAACAAGATTTACAGTTAATTCTCATAGTACAACTCATTAAGGACAGACATACTGCATGGGGAGTTAGTGCACAGTGAGTCCTATTGTTAATTTAACAATTAACACTTTTATTTATGTTGTCAGTGATCACCCAAGGCTCTTGTCACGACCTGCCAAGGCTATGGAAGCTTTTTAAATCCACAATCTCCATCAGTATTTAGACAAAGTCTCACAGAAATTCTTCATGTAGGATTTTTTTTTTTTTTTTTTGCCTCCATAGAGTCTTGGCTTTCCATGCCTGAAATGCTCTCATGGGCTTTTCAGCCAGACCAGAATGCTATAAGGGCTGATTCTGAGGTCAGAGTGTTGTTTAGGGTGTTTGTCATTCTATGAGTCTGCTGTGTGGAGTGCTTCCCATGTTGGAACATTCTCACGAGTGCCTGACATTTTTCAACATATGTTCATTAAGCAATTACCAATAGGCAGGTCCTACTCTAAGTACTTGGGATACATCTGTGGATATAACAAAGTTGTCTGCCTTAGTAAAGCTTACATTTTTTTAAATTAAAGATTTATTTTATTTATTTGAAAGTTCAAGTTAGAGATGGAGAGGTCTTCCATCTGCTGGTTCACTCCCCAAATGACCATAACAGGCAGGGCAGGGCCAGGCTGAAGCTAAGAGCTTTGTCTGGGTCTCCCATGTGGGTGTGAGGGCCCAAGGACACGGGCCATCTTTTACTGCTTTCTCAGACACATTAGCAAGGAGCTGGATCAGAAGTGGAGCAGCTAGATCTCAAACCAGTGCCCATATAAAAAGCTGGTGTCACAGGTGCTATGCCACAACACCAGTGCTTGGAGCTTACATTTGAATGAAGGGAGACATATAAAATGCACAGTAAGGAAGTGACTATATAGGAAGTCAGAAGGTGATAAGAGTTAAGGAAAAAAAAAAAAAGCAAAGGATCAGGAGTGTGAGATTAGGCACGTGGTCAAGATACAATACAAAATCAAGTGGTTGTGGAAATTAGGTCTCTTGGGAAGGAAAGATTTAAGCAAAGCATTGAAGAATGTAAGGGATTCAGCCAGGTGGGCATCTGAAGAAAGACCGTTCTAGTGCGAAGGCCATAGTCAGGGTAGCTGGAGTAGTCAAGGAGGCCAGATGGCTGGAATCAAGATGAGGGGAGAGTAACAAAGACACAAATCAAAGCATTGCACAAAGCTTTGTGTGTGCCCCTTTAGTCTCCTTCTATCTGGCCATCCTTCCCTTCCATGACTTCTAATACCTTCTTACCTCTGGAATCATGTAACTTACTTACAATACTAGCCTGGACCGTAAATAGCTGCTGCTTCTTTTTAAAAATTTATTTAAGGAATACAAACTTCATGTATTTCATATATACAAATTTAGGAAGATAGTGATTCTTCCCACTCTTCTTTTTCTAATGGGAACCAAGCTACTCCATGTTTTTGCTGGCTGTCTAAGCATGATTTCTTCTAAGGTTCTCATACCCCCAGACCTACAGGTGGCACAGCGATTATCATTGATGAATATTTTTCTATCCTTTTAGGCTCAACCTATAAAACGACTTGTTATAGTTGAGGGGAGGGAAGGTGATGTTTAAAGCAGAAGATATGAGTTCAAGTTCTTTCTGTGCCAATTAATTTTAGGCAAGTCATTTAGTGTCTTACATCTTCAGTTTTGTTGCTGTGAAATGGGGATGATAACAATCCATCTTTCAGGGCCTATGTTGTGGCTCAGTGGGTTAACGCCTTGGCCTGAAGCACTGGCATCCCATATGGGTGCTGGTTCTAGTCCCGGCTGCTCCTCTTCTGATCCAGCTCTCTGCCATGGCCTGGGAAAGCAGTAGAAGATGGCCCAAGTCTTTGGGCCCCTGCACCCACATGGGTGACCCGGAGGAAACTCCTGGCTCCTGGTTTCGGATCAGCACAGTTCTGGCCTTTGCGGCCATCTGGGGAGTGAACCAGTGGATGGAAGACCTCTCTCTCTGTCTCTACCTCTCTCTGTAACTCTGTATTTCAAATAAATAAAAATAAATCTTTTTAAAAATACCCATATTTCAGGCTTGTGATGAAGGTAGAATGTGGCAGTACTTTTGAGTGTGTTTCTAGATTCCTCAGGGAGTGGCTGACGAGATTAGTGGCCCACAGTTTGTCCTCTTGGCAGCCTCTGCATAGGCTCCCACCTGCTTGCAGCGCATACCTGGGGTTCTCTGCTTGAGGGCTTTGTTTTGGTCCTGTGAACGTGCTCAGGAGCATTGTGGAAGGCTATAGTAACAGACAGGAAATGCTCCTGGAGCAACCCGGAAGCAGTAGAGGACAGAGTGCTGGGGGACCAACAGCCCAGCTTCCTTGCCCCTGTCTGGGATACTCCCAAGGTTGCTCTGACAGTTCCTTAGCAGGACTACCCTCTAGCTGCTCCCCAGAGAAGCTGACTTGATCACACACCCTTCCTCAGCTCCCTTCCCTTTCTCATTTTCTTTCTTTATTCCATTTCTGGTGTTTTCTGGGATTACCACTCAAACTTGGTTTCAGACTGTCTGGCTTCCAATCTATGCCTTTATCCATTAAATTATATCTCAGATATTGCTTCAAAGATTATCTTGGATAAAGGATATGCTCTCTATATAATTGGAATTACCCACTCCATAAATTTAGGTTTAGGGAGTATTCACTTATATTTTTATATTGAGTTTATGGAAACTTTTGAGAATCTCAATTGCCAGAGTAGCAGGAAGTCCAATAGGTCTCTTTTCTAGTTCCTTTCTATGAGTTATTTAAATAAAAACTCTGAAACCATGGGACTTCTGAAGTCTGAGAAGGGCGTCCATATGACTTGCACAGGTGATAGATCAGCTGGTGCCATTCCTCCTGCCCCAACCCCACTGTGTGGGTGCTGTTACAGGAGTGAAGCCTCTGCAACTCACAGATGATGTTGATGGGTCCAACTTCCGGTACTGCTCAGTGCGTTGAGGTGGGAGGAGAATCCTCTGTGTCAGTTCTGGGCCTTGATAAAGGTCCTCCATGGTGGGGCTTTCCTACCTCTCACAGCCGTGTCCTCTGCCTCTATTGCTTGGAGCACGAGACCAGTGTCCTGGTAAATAGGCCTGTGGTGCTTCCAGTAACAGCTGGGTACATGTTGAATGCAGCCCTTTCCCATCCGCTCTGGGGCCTTTGGTGTAGATCCAGCTTACCACTTTATACCTAGAGTCAATAGAATTTCAGAGCCATCCTAGTCTGCCTTGATAATTCCCTAAGTCCACATATCAGGGAGCTGAGGTTCATTAAAACTCAGTTTCTTGCCTCTCAGAGGATCCGGGACTCATGCAAATAGATCCCTTGTTTCCCTGGTATTCAGTTTTATAAAACAAGAATTTCAGGGAGTGGTAGCCTTGACTGAGACACAGAAGTTTGGGTTCCATCCTAATCCCTGGACAAAAGCTTTCTTTTTATCCTGAGCTTAACTAAAAAGCCACACATGTGACTACCCTAGGACAAAAGAAGTTTCACTTTCCTGGCAGAAGTTATTTCAAAACACTTTGCTCACGCACACCAGTTCTTTAGATCCTAGACAAAACCTTTTTGGTCAGCGTCATCTGTTTTAAAGAAATACTACTCTTCTTGGAAGCCCTGATTGCAAAAAGTGCAAGGAGTAAGAACAGGGGAAGATCTCCCTTATTTTTGTACAAATAAATAAATCTTAAAAAAAATTCTACACAAAAGTGTTTATAGCAGCTGTATTCATAAGTGCCCCAAACTCACCTTCATTTGGATAAAACAACAGTGGTACATCCACACTATATCACAGGCCCAGGATGAGGGTGAGGCAAGTAAGATATTCTAATCAGGTACAAATTTTAGGGGTGCCAAATCACCAAGTAAGACAACTAATATTACAGCAATGCTTTTTAAAATCATGAGAAATTAAAAAATAAACATCTTGACCACATGCAATAATGGAATTTTGAATATAAAATATTTATCAAATATCAAAAGATACATTGGAGCCAGTGTGGTGGCACAGCAGGTTAAGCCTCACCTTGCAATGCCAGCATCCCATATCGCAGCACTGGTTTGAATCCTGGCTGTTCTGCTTCTAATTCAGTTTCCTGCTAATGTGCTTAGGAAAGAAGATGGCCCAAGCACTTAGGGACCTGCCACCCATGTGGAAGACAGGGCTGGAGTTCTTGGCTCCTGGTTTTGGCCTAGCCTAGATCTGGCTGTTGTGGCCATTTTGGGAGTGAACCAGTGGATGGAAGAATGGAAGATCACCCCCCCACACCCATCTCTCCCTCTGTCATTCTGCTTTTCACATAAGTAAATCTTTAAAAAATAAAAATGTTATGCTACAATTGAGAAAATCTTGGTGCAATATATTATATACTTCCATGAAACTTTATGGGACAATACTTTAAACCAGTGGAAAACATTAATTTCTATATCTAAAAACCACAAATATATATGAAGTTGTATGCTTCTTAGAAGGCTTATTACTTTGCTTATAACAAAGGATAAAAATTACTTTGAAGGAATATTTGAATATCAAACTTTATCGAGAGATATGAATATATTTCTAGAATTTATAAATATGTGGAAAAGGAATAAGATGTAAGGGGAAGCAAAACTTTTGAGATGGGGCATAATGGATATAATTAGGCCAATGAGGGTGATACCTTCAGAAGAAATTAACATAGCTCTTCTGGGTCCTTATTAGTTCTCCTAAACAGGTTGTTTTAAAAGACAAGTCTAAGCTCTGAATCACTCTCTTCCAACCTGTCTCACAGTGTGTGCTCTCACGCACATCCTGCCATGAAGTCCACCGCCATGCTGTGATGCGACGAGGGAGCCCTGGCCAGAGCTGGAGCTATGCTGTTTGGACTATCAACATCCAAAACTGAGCTAAACAATCCTCTCCATAAGTTGCTCAGCCTCAGGCATTTTGTTAAGTAATGCACAAATGGACTGATAAGATTACACCTTCAGAGGTGAATTTTTAATGAGAAAAAGAGTACTTATCTATGATTACATTTAATTCATAAAAAGCAGTCAGTGACCTGGCTCTTAAATATTCACACAATTTAAATCCTATAGAAATTTCACCTAAAATATTTTAAGCAATATGCATTATAAGTAATTTATAATGTAAAAATTAATATTGTGGTTGGATTTTTAAGAATGGATTCATGTATTTTGCTTAGCACAATCTTTTCCAAATTTGGAAGTGGTTTTGAGATTTTTTTTGGAAATGGCAATCATGGTGGTATCACACAAAAGAAAATGAGATAAACCAAAGAGTAGATTTTGAAAACATAGATGAATTTGCTTCCATTAAAACCAGGAAAGTAAAATTATAATAAAGTGTTTTGCTACAAATAAAGTCTTCACACATAAAATAATATAGTGAATTTTCATGTAGCTTTTTAAAGTGTATTTATTACATTAATATTCTGATAAAATACAAAATCCATGAAAACACAGATGTGGGGGTGCATTTTTGATAAGGAAAAAACTCCTGATGAAGCCACAACACTACAAAACTGATGCATCTCAGAAGCATTGCATGAGGGAGGGGTGGTGGACGGTGGACTGAAAAGACACACCAGAGATTCCATTCTAAAACAGGAACAGTGTCAGGTTAGGGGGAGGGGAGAAAGAAAGCCATGGCTACATGGGGACAGGAGAGAATTTTGGAGATCATGGAACTGCCCATTATCCTGGTTGTGGTTCTAGTAAATACATGGGTAAGCCTTTGTAAATACTCACAGGTTGGTGTACAAAAAGAGTCAGTATTTGTATTTTCACAGTGAGTTTTAGATGATTTTACAACGGGGTTGTAAAAAGTTCTGTTTGGAGGAGATTGCCTGGACTATGGAGAAGACACAAATCAAGATTCTAGAAACAAGGAGACTCTTAGCTAGTGTAATAACCTTTGTGTAAATTGTTCACTTTCTGAATTCCTTTTGTCCCTGATGGTAATGGAGTTCTTCACTTTGTTTTACTACTTTTATGGTTTATTTTCCAGTTAATGTCTAGTGTGTTTATGGGGCCTAGATATTCTTTTTAAGTTATATGCCCAAGACATTAACTGGGTCTTCCAGAGTTGCCTGGCTCCTACTGAGGAAGAGTTCAAGGGTTTTTTGGAGACACATGTTTTCTCCAGGTTGGGCGTGAGCACCTTTTAGCACAAGCCTGTCGTGGGGACAACCCTACTCAGAGCGCATGTCAGAGCAAAGGATTCTGGACTTCAGAAGTTTCCATCCACATCTGAATTATGTTCTTCATTGTACTCTTGGCAAGCTGAGTTTCTAAATCACATGGAGTGCCTCTGACTTTGTGGATTCAAACTTTGCATATCCTGAGATTCGTGTTTCCCGCTAAGTGACCAAGAGGAGTAAGCTATAATGTCCATTTCACAGATACCTTGTTCACAGAGGATTATGAAAATTTCATTTTTAGAAGAAGCCGTAGGACTTTGCTACTCATAAGTGTAGTCCAACAATCTGCATCTGTAGTGCCTGAAATCTTGGGAGAGATGCAGAATCCTGCCCCGGCTCCAGGCCTGCTAGATCAGAATGTGTATTTTCACAACTTCCATTCTCACCCCATGAAGTGTGTGCCCAACAAAGTTTGAGAAGCAGAGCTTTGTAGTTATAGTCTGATTACCTGCTGAGCTCCACCATAGCAGTCCTTAAAGAGCTGGAATAAGTTTAGTTGATTGTAATTAGTACTTTACGATACTATACTTGTATAATATAATGCTTACATATAGTAAAATGAACATTGAACAGGACAGGAATATTTTGGTCACTACTGGCCATGTAAATGTGCCTTAGTAGAAGTTTGCTGAGTACACTAAATACTCATAGGGACTATTAGGGATCATTTGCCTTACAATGCTGAGATATATCTGCTTAAGTATTTTCAGATAGAGGATCATTTCAGAATAACAAACGAGCAAAGACTTCCTGAGCAATTACTTTACCTTTTCCAATGGGACATCCCACAGTGATCCTATCAAGTCATACAGGTCAGTAGTATTTCTGGGACTAGGCCTTGAGGCTAGCTCAGCATTCACATGTATGTAATATTTAGAATTTAGAAAAAAATTTTCCATTCTTTCCTTCTCAGTGACTAACTAATATAGGTGGTTTCCAGTTAAAACACCATGTACATCTGACCTTATTTCAGATTCTCAAAATTTCACCATGGTTTTCACTTCTGCCTGTCCTAATTTAAAGTTATCTTTGTGATTACTCTAAACTTTCTGCTAAGTATATATATTGAGATTATTATTGTTAGAATGCTTCCACAATCTCCTGTCCAATACATTGGACTTAAAAAAATTGGACTTACAGATGCTTGAAAATTTAGAACTTTTCAAATTTAGAAGGTACTGTTTATTATGTAATATTCCAAGAAAGACATGGACAGCACCCTTTACTGAAACATTAATATTTCTGCAATGTTAGCATTCATACTAAATCAGATAACTAACTACTTCAAATGGCCTCTCCTTGGGTCAGGTCAAAGTTTTGTCAAAAAGTTGGTTACAAAAAGTTTTCTGTTTTCCTAGTTTTGTTTGTCTTGTTTTTGCATTTTGCAATTGTGGCTAACGGGAGATGGACTTTTCTAAAGTGAGAAGAAATTTCGGGAGTGCTTTAGTTTACTTTTTTCTCTGCAGTTAATCTGGACTTAGCACATATCCACGTTACTTTTTGCTGTCTAAAACTAGGATTTCTTGGTACAGTTATTTCATAATCTCAGTGTTTAACAATTAACATGGCCATAACACCATATGACTGAGGCCATCCTTGTGTCTGCTCATGCCACATTTCCTATCACGGTTTTCTTCTTAAAACAGCTGGATTGTATCTAATGTGTCCAAAAAATATTTGCTTTACCAGATTGTTGCAACTAGAGGTACCACATGACTCTATAAATTTTCCATGAGAAATAAATGGAGGTTTTCTATGAAACTTTTTGCTTTCCTACTAGGTCTAACTTCTCACCTCCCTTTTTCTTATTCTCCTTTCCTGGAATAAAGATATAATACCTGGAAATGCAGCAGCTTTGTTGCAACCAAGAGGTGAAAGGCATGAAGGTAAAAGCCTCATGATGAGGATGTTGGAGGTAAAAAACAGAAACAGTCTGCTGAGATTCCATAACAGCCCAGATATCTTGTGGCATAAGGCAAGCTTATTATTTAAGTTACTCTTTTCCAGTTTCTGTTATTTGTAGTTAAACACATTTCTTTTTTGTTTATTTGATTACTTCAAAAAGTAAAATCCATAAGCAAAACTTCAAGACAGATTCATACAACTGGAAATGTAAATACCCAAAAGTTATACAGAGAGAACAATGATCAAGGTCACTAAAAAAGTTAGAAGTGGGGCCGGCCCTGTGATGTAGTGGGTAAAGCCGCCTCCTGTAGTGCCGGCATCCCATGTGGGCGCCAGTTTGAGTCCCGGCTGCTCCACTTCCAATCCAGCTCTTTGCTATGGCCTGGGAAGGCAGTAGAGGATGGCTTAAGTCATAGGCCCCTATACCCACATGGGAGACCCAGGGAGGCCGCTGGCTTCAGATTGGTGCAGCTCCAGCCATTGTGGCCATCTAGGGGGTGAACCAGCAGATGGAAGACTTCTCTCTGTCTCTGCTTCTCTGTAACTATGCCTTTCAAATAAATAAATAAATATTTTAAAAAAGAATTAGAAGTTAAAACAGGTTATCATTTTCAGCTATTATTATAGGGTTTTTTGTTTGTTTGTTTTAGGTTTTTATTTGTATGCTTGGTACTTTATTTTTTAGCTTTACTACCCTAAGGTAGCAACAGAGTGAAGTAAAGAGCAAAATGGTGATCCTTTTGACAAACTTGGCACTGAGAAACTACCCAAAGGGCAAGATTTCAAATACGTAGAAATGTTTTATTCAGAAGTTTAACATCACACCATTACTTACAATGCTGATAATTTAGGAACAACCCAAAATTCCAGTGATTGAAAGAAGGTTATATATGGTGGGAAGAATCACTATATTCCTAAAGTTGTACTTATAAAATGCACAAAGTTTGTATTCCTTAAATAAAAGGTTTCTTTGTGGGAGGATGGGAGGGGGAAGAAAGAATGTTATGTAAATTGCAGTAAAATCACATAATATCACCAGCAATATAAAGTATCTTTGCAAAAGTCTGTAATAACCACAAATATTGTGGAAAAAACCCACAAATTGCACAATAGAGAACGTAGTGTAATCACAGCAATGTAAAACACACACCCCCTCCAAAAGGACAGGATAAGACGATCTCTGGATAAAACATTCATGCATTTTCTTTTCTTTTTTATGATTTTATTTATTTGAGAGGGAGAGTTACAGACAGATAGAGGGGTCATCTATCTGTGGTTCACTCTTCACATGGCTACAACAACTCGAGCTGGACTGATTGTAAGCCAGGAGCTTCTTTTGGGTCTCCCATGCAAGTGCAGGGGCCCAAGCACTTGGGTCATCTTCCACTGCTTTCCTAAGCCATAGCTGAGAGCTGGATCAGAAGAGGAGCAGCCAGGACTAGAAGAACAGGCACCCATATGGGATGCAAGGGCTGCAGGTGGAGGCTGAGCCTACTACACCACATTGCTGACCCCAGTAATACACAATCATACATTCATACAATATAGCTTAGGGCCACAAAAGCCCCAGCCTCTTGACCCGGGGTGGGGGTTGGGTGGGAACAAGTTATGAATGGATGGGGCAATGGGGAGGGCAGCACAGATTGGCCAGGGAGAGTTAGGACCAGCAGGCAAACTGGTCAGCCTAAGAGAGGAGCATTGTGGAGCCAGGGAAGACTGCTCCGTGGAGGTCAACCTAGTCTCGCAGTAGGCACTGACCATGTTTTTAAAGGACTTCAGAAAGACACATGGATTATTTCAGGAGCAGGGGAAGAACAAGCAGGGCAGGCAAACTGCTTGGGCAGGAGGGGAGAAGTCCTGAGATGATGGTGGGAGTGGAGAGGTGGAGGTGACTGTCCTGGTGAATTCTGTACTCTACGCCTAAACCAAACATAGCTGGCTCACCTCTGGACAAGTCTGTGGGCAAATGCAGAGAAGGAACTTTGTCAACAGCCAGTGTATCCAGGTCAATCTAGACAGTCCAGGGCAGCCCTGTGCAACCAAGCTTTCAGTGATGATAGAAATGTTTTAGATCTGTAGTTACCGAGCACTTGAAATGCGGTGTGAAATCTGATGTGACAGAGAATCTTCTTTTGAAATCTTACTTCGCATAATTTCACTTAAATAGCCACATGTTCCTGGCAGCTACCAAGTGACAACACAGACCTGGGGCAGTGGTTCTCAAAGTGTGGCTTTTGGAGCAGCAGTGTCAGCTTGCAGCTTGAGAGCAGGTGCTACCCCATATATGGGATCAGAGCCTCTGGGAACTCATTTTTAAAGAATGCTGCACTATGTCACTATCTTTTTTTCTGTTACTTATTCTCTATATACTATAAATCCACTCTACCCACATTCACTCTCAGGCATGATAATTATGACTCCATATTGTCTGTCCAGATCCATTATTGCTTACATTGCCTGTAGAGACACCTTTCCTTTGTGTTGATCTGTTCCTACACGATGCTTTTCTCACCTTTTAATAAACATAGATGTTTACTCAGACAACACAAGGCTCCTTTTCTTCTAGTATAAATCACTGCGAGACAAACTGTTGAAGTTGAGACAAAAAGTTTAGAATAATTTTTTTAAAAATCATTTTTTTGAGATAAACTTAGAATAATTTTAAATGTTCTCATTGGAAAATTTATTTCCTTCAATTTTTTTCTATTCTTAGGCAACACCTACAGCAAAGTTATTAGTAACTGCACAGCTTAATAGTCAATACAATTCAACTTAACACTTTATCCCTCTTAGTATTTTTTTTGTTCTACTTAATACTATTGGTTGAACTCTTTAATTAACACACAATTATTCTTAAGTGTTTAAATTTAACTGAAAAGTGATCCCTGTTAAATATAAGAGTGGGAATAAGAGAGGGAGGAGATGTACAGTTTGGCATATGCTCAATCGGACTTGCCCCAAACGGTAGAGTTAGAAACGTGCCAGAGGATTCCAATTCAATTCCATCAAGGTGGCATGTACCAATGCCATCTCACTAGTCAAAGTGATCAGTTTCAGTTCACAATTGATCATAATGATAGATTAAGAGTCAAAGGGATCACATAAACAAGACTAGTGTCTGCTAATACTGATTGATAAAATTTAAAAGGAGAGAATGACCCAACATGGGAAGCAGAATACACAGCAGACTCATAGAATGGCAGATGCCCTAAACAGCACTCTGGCCTCAGAATCAGCTCTTAAGGCATTCGGATCTGGCTGAAGAGCCCATGAGAGTATTTAAGGCATGGAAAGCCAAGACATTCTGGTAAAACAAACAAACAAACAAACACAAACCAAAACACACACACACACACACACACACACACACACCCAAAACCTTAATGAAAAATCTCTGCAAGCAAGATCCCATTGGAAAGAACAGGCCATCAAAGAAGGAGGTACCTTTCTCTGAAGGGAGGAGAGAACTTCCACTTTGATTATGGCTTTGTCTAAATAAAATCAGAGTTGGCGAACTCAAAAGGCTTCCATAGCCTTGGCAACTCATGGCAAGAGCCTAGGGTGATTACTGACACCATAAACAAGAGTGTCATTTGTTAAATCAACAACAGGAGTTACTATGCACTTACTCCCCATGTAGGATCTCTGTCCTTAATATATTGTACAATGTGAATTAATGGTAAAACTAGTACTCAAACAGTACTTTACACTTTGTGTTTCTGTGTGGGTGCAAACTGTTGAAATCTTTACTTAATATATACTAAATTGATCTTCTGTATATAAAGATAATTGAAAATGAATCTAGATGTGAGTGGGATGGGAGAGGAAGCAGGAGATGGGAGAGTTCTGGGTGGGAAGGAAGTTATGGGGGGGCACTGTAATCCAAAAGCTGTATGTACTTTGGAAATTTATATTTATTAAATAAAATTTTTTAAAAATAGTCAATACAGTTCAGTCTCTTTCACTGCAAATCAGTATATCTTAATTCAATCTATTCCAATTGACCACTGCTTGTTTTCAAATCTGCTTGTTTTCTCAAAATATTCCTGTCTTGTTATAGATTGTCTTCCTTGATCTCTCTCTGTGTCAATTGAAGCATTTGTTTTCAACTTCCTGTCAGGTTTTTCTGTTGTGTATTGTTCATGAATGTTCCTCATATTAGTGTGTCTGCTGACTCTATCCTTGGTCTTTTATTTCCTGTGAGCAGAGGTATGTCCCATCTGACCTCAAAGTTGTAGAATTGTGTCCACAATCCCGTATGACAAATGTGTGCTGGAGGAGCAAAACAGATCGCACCAGACGGGGATATTTCTAGCAGTTTACAACATTCTCTCTACTTGCCTTTTGACTCCTAATGCAAAGATCTTCATTTACAATTTATCATATTTGTGAGGTGTTTTCTTAGAATAGACTTAAGAAAATGAATCATTTCTTACAACTCTGTCTTTATCAACAGCAAGGAACCAGGGCCAGTGTTGTGGTGCAGCCAGCTAAGCTGTTGCCTACAACAACAGTGTCATAAGTCCTGATTGCTCCAGTTGTGATCCAGTTCCCTGTTAGTGTGCCTGGGAGGGCAGTGGAAAATGGCCCAAGGACTTAGGCCCTACCATCCCTGTGGGAAATTAGGATGGAGCTTTGGGCTCCTGGCTTTGGCCTGGGCCAGCCCCCATGGTTGTAGCCATTTGGGGAGTGAACCAGTAGAGGGAATATCCCTCTCTCCCACCCTTCCCTTCTACCCCCTCACTCTTACTCTCCCATTCAAATAATTTTTTTTTCAAATTTTATTTAATAAATATAAATTTCCAAAGTACAAATTTTGGATTATAGTGGCTTTTCCCCCCATATCCTCCCGCCCACGTGCAACAATCCCATCTCCCACTCCCTCTCCCATACCATTCATTGAGATTGATTTTTAATTATTTTTATATACAGAAGATCAACTTGGTATATACTAAGTAAAGATTTCAACACACTGCACCCACACAGACAAAGTATAGAATAACGTCTGAGTAGTAGTTTTACTATTAATTTGCATAGTACAACACACTAAGGACAGAGATCCTACATGGGGAATAGGTGCACAGTGACCCCCATTGTTGCTTTAACAATTAACACTCTTATTTATGATGTCAGTAATCATCTGAGGCTCTTGTCATGCGCTGCCAAGGCTATGGAAGCCTCTTAAGTTCACAACTCTGACCTTGTTAGACAAGACCATAGTCAAAGTGGAAGTTCTCTCCTCCCTTCAGAGAAAGGTACCTCCTCCTTTGATGGCCCGTTCTTTCCACTGGGATCTCACTCGCAGAGATCTTTCATTTAGGTCATTTTTTTGCCAGAATGTCTTGGCTTTCCATGCCTTAAATACTCTCATGGGCTTTTTAGTCAGATCCGAATGCCTTAAGAGCTGATTCTGAGGCCAGAGTGCTGTTTAGGGCATCTGCCATTCTATGAGTCTGCTGTGTATTCTGCTTCCCATGTTGGGTCATTCTCTCCTTTTAAATTTTATCAATCAGTATTAGCAGACACTAGTCTTGTTTATGTGATCCCAAATAAATATTTTGAAAAAAAAAAAATGGAATCAAGGGTAGAAGACAATACAAGTTTAATTTAAAAAAGGAGAAAGCAATTTATGGAAATAATATTCTGTATACTTAACATTCAAAGAAAGTATATTTCTTTCCAAAAAGTACAACTGAGCTAATTGATTATCAGCTCTGTAGATGCTAGAGTCTCTCTGCTGCTGGCGAGATAGACTCATGAGGCAGAGTAACTATGGAGCCTCGAGCGAATCAGGACCCCTCTGAGTTTCGATTTCATCATCTGTGAGAGCAGAATAGTAAAACTGCATAGTGTGCAAATGAGGAGCAATGGCGTTGAGGAAAACACGCTGTGAATCATAAAATGTTGGTGTCTGCTATGGACTGAATGCTTGTGTCCTGCCCCCAAATTAACACATTGAAATCCTAATGCCCAAAGTGGCAGTATTAGGGGGCGACACCTTTGGGAGGTATTTAGGTCATCAGAGCACAGCCTTCAAATATGGGATTAGTGTCTTTATAAAAGAGGCTTCAGAAAGCTCCCTAGTCCCTTCCACCACGTGACAACAGAACAAACAGATGCTGGCAAGGAACCAGACCTGCCGGTGCCCTGATCTTGAACTTCCCAGCCTCTAGGTCCATGAGAAAGAAATTTCTGTTGTTCACAAGCAACCCAATTACGGTCTTTTGTTATAAGAGTCAAAACAGACAAAACAGAAAATTGGCACCAAGCAGTAGGTTGCTGCTGTAGCAAATACCTAACAGTGTGGAAGCAGCTTTGGAACTGGCTCATGGGTTGGGGCTGGGAGGGTTAGGAGCCTACCTTGCTGGTAACAGCCCAGAGGCAAAGAGGACCACAGAGCCTCAGTCTTCTTGGAGATCACACAGGGCATCTTTTCTGTGAACAGAACATCGGTAGATGTTTGGTTGGTAAGGCCATTCTGATGAGGTCTCAGGTAGAAGTGAGGAATGTGCTATTGGAAACTCGAGGAAAGGATGGAATTGTTTATAAGTCTCTCAGTTTATGCTATTTTGTTACAGCAGCTGGACTCAACTAATATTTTAGATGTGGCATTAATACTTTCTGTTGCCCAATTTTCTCTTTTAAGTCACAGAAGTTATTCTTAATACTTGTGGATAGATGTTGATCTTGAGTTTCATGTGAAAAATTTCTTTGCTTAGAAGTTATCTGCAGACATAAGTCAGATCAATACCATTTTTTTTTTTTTTAAATTTGACAGGTAGAGCCAGACAGTGAAATAGAGAGACAGAGAGAAAGGTCTTCCTTCCGTTGGTTCACCCACCAAATGGCTGCCACGGCCAGTGCTGCGCCAATCCGAAGCAGGAGCCAGGTGCTTCCTCCTGGTCTCCCATGCGGGTGCAGGGCTCAAGCACTTGGGCCATCCTCCACTGCCCTCCCGAGCCACAGCAGAGAGCTGGACTGGAAGAGGAGCAACCGGGACTAGAAGCCGGAGCCATATGGGATGCCGGTGCCGCAAGGGGAGGATTGACCAAGTGAGGCACAAAGCCAGCCCCCAGATCAATACATTTTTAAAAATATTTACTTTGTTATGCTCCTTAAATATGGTGCCTAGTTTTAAAAAGTGGTCCAGGGGGCTGGTGCTGTGGCGCAGTGGGTTGACGCCATGGCCTGGGGCGCTGGCTTCCCATATGGGCGCAGGTTTGAGACCTGGCTGCTCCACTTCCTATCCAGCTCTCTGCTGTGACCTGGGAAGGCAGTGGAGTCCTTTGGCCCCTGCACTCGTGTGGGAGACCCAGAGGAGGCTCCTGACTCCTGATTTCAGATCAGTGCAGCTTCGGCCATTGCGGTCAATTGGGGAGTGAACCAGAGGATGGAAGACCTCTCTCTCTCTCTCTCTCTCTCTCTCTCTGCCTCTCCTCTCTCTGTGTAACTCTGACTTTCAAATAAATAAATAAATAATTTTTTTTTTAAAGTGGTCCAGGAAACATTGCTGTGGCATAGTGGGTAAAATGTGGTCTATTATTCATCCTTTGTCATGAGTCCCTCTCTTTCAATTCATTGATCATTTTGATCAATTTATCATGGCAGAATGGCTATTGTATGATATCTGGGACTAGGTCATGAGAACCATGAGCCTTTCTCTATGAGCCTCTTGGAATGCCTGGATGTGGGGGTGGAGTGTGGGACCTTAACAGCTATGTGGAAGTCTGACTACCCTCATCCTGCCGTGCTGTGAGGAAGACCGAGTTAGCTGTTTGGAGAGGCTCTGTAGACACTGAAATGCTTGCCTGGATCCCAAGCTGTCTAGCCAGCTCAGGTATCAGGCCTATGAAGAAGAAAGACTTCATCTGACCGCAATACTATGAAGCACTTCAAGTGAGAATATTCCAGATGAGTCTGGTTAACCAACAAAATCATGAGAAATAAGAAAATTTTAAGTCACTAAGTTTTAGGGCAATATGAATATACCTAAACCAGCAAACAAAACCAGAAAAATTCTTTTTTTTAAAAAAAGATTTATTTATTTGAAAGACATAATACAGAGGGGCTGGCGCTGTGGTGTAGCAGGTAAAGCTGCCACCTGCAGTGCTGGCATCCCATATGGACGCTGGTTTGAGACTCAGCTGCTCCACTTCTGATCCAGCTCTCTGCTCTCTCTCTGCCTCTCCCCTCTCTGTGTAACTGTGACTTTCGAGTAAAATAAATAAATATTGTTTTTTTAAAAAATCCATATACAGAGAGAAAAGGAGAGTGGGAGAGAGAGAGGAGGAGAGGGGGAGACGGGGGGGGGGAGACGGAGAGAGAGAGGGAGACAGGGAGAGAGGGGGGACAGGGAGAGAGAGGGGGAAACAGGGAGAGAGGGAGAGAGGAGACAGAGAGAGAGAGGGAGACAGGGGGAGAGAGAGAGAGGGAGACAGAGACAGAGAAAGAGACAGAGAGAGACAGAGAGGGAGGGAGAGAAAGGGAGGGAGAGAGAAAGGGAGAGAAGCAGAGAGAGAGACAGGGAGAGGGAGGGAGAGGGAGAAAGAGACAGAGACAGAGAGAGAGAGAGACAGAGAGAGAAAGAGAGAGGGATCTTTCTTCTGCTGGTTCACTCCCCAAATAGCTGCAATGGCCAGGGCTGGGCCAGGCTGAAGGCAGGAGCCTGTAGCTTCTTCCAGGTCTGCCAAGTGCATGAAGGGGCCAAGTACTATTTTATCAGGAGCATTAGCAGGGAGCTGGGTCACAAGTGGAGAAGCCTGGACTTGAACCCGCCCCCATATGAGATACCAATACTGCAAGCATAACTTAACCTTTTATACCACAGTATCTGGAAGAGACAAATTCTTAACAAGACAAAAAGGACAATAGGAGCCAAATGAAGATGGCTAGTACTATCAGATGTTAAAACACATCTTGAAGTGTAACAGTTAATACAATATAGCACTGGAAACTGCTGGAAGATAGTAACCCTCAAATAATGAAGGACAATGGAAACTCTAGATTTAGACTTCAATGCAAATAGAATGTACAAAATGCCATTCCAAATCAAAAGGAAAAGTTTTAATTTTTCAACTGTTTAAGTTGAATTTTCAACTTAAGTTTAAGTTTTCAATTGTTTAATTTTTAAATTTTTAATTGTTTAATAAATGGTGTTTATAAACCTTAATGTTGATTGGGAAAAAGTAAAGTTATGTTCATACCTTACATCTTACAACCAAATAAATTCCAAATGAATCAGACATTGAAACACAAACAAAAACCAAATTATTAAAGCACCCACGGAATCCATAGGAGAGTCTTTTTTAAAAACTTTTATTTAATAAATATAAATTTTGAAAGTACAACTTTTGGATTATAGCGGCTTTTCCCCCCATGACCTCCCTTCCACTCCCAATCATCCTATCTTCCACTCCCTCTCCCATACTGTTCTGCATCAAGATTGATTTTTAATTATCTTTATATACAGATCAACTTGGTATATACTAAGTAAAGATTTCAACAGTTGCACCCACACAGAAACACAAGGTATAAAGCACTGTTTGAGTACTAGTTTTACTGTTAATTCGCATAGTACAAAACATAAAGGACAGAGATCCTACGTGGGGAGCAAGTGTATGGTGACTCCCGTTGTTGATTTAACAATTGACACTCTTATTTATGATGTCAGTAATCACAAGAGGCTCTTGTCATGAGCTGCCAAGGCTATGGAAGTCTCTCGAGTTCACACACTCCGACCTTATTTAGACAAGGCCATAATCAAAGTGGAAGTTCTCTCCTCCCTTCAGAGAAAGGTACCTCATAGGAAAATCTTTTTAAAAAATATTTTTTGAGGGGCCTGGTGCTATGGTGTAGCAGGTAAAGCTGCAGCCTGGAGTACCGTCATCCCATGTGGCCGCTGATTTGAGGCCAGGCTACTCCTCTTCCGATCCAACTCTCTGCTATGACCTGGGAAAGTTGTGAAAGATGGCCCAAGTCTTTGGGCCCCTGTACCCTCATGGGAGACCCGGAAGAACCTCCTGGCTTCAGATTGGTGCAGTTCTGGCCATTGCGGCCATCTGGGGAAGTGAACCAGCAAATGGATGACCTCTCCCTCTCCCTCTGCCTCTGCCTCTCTATAATCTGCCTTTCAAATAAGTAAATCTTTAAAAAAATATTTTTTGAGTAAGTGCCCAAAAGCCATACAATAAAAATTCAACTCCATAAAAAGTCTGTATGGTAAATGCCACAATAAGAAAAAAAAAAGGTAAATGAACTGAGGAAATGTTTACAATTAACAAATAAAAGGCTGAGTTTCTAATATATAGGAAGACTCTTTTAAAAAATTTATTTGAGGTCGGCGCCATGGCTCCACCTTGTGGCGCCGGCACACCGGGTTCTAGTCCCGGTCGGGGCACCGGATTCTGTCCCGGTTGCCCCTCTTCCAGGCCAGCTCTTTGCTGTGGCCCGGGATTGCAGTGGAGGATGGCCCAGGTCCTTGGGCCCTGCACCCACATGGGAGACCAGGAGAAGCACCTGGCTCCTGCCTTCGGATCAGCGCGGTGTGCTGGCCACAGAGCGCCGGCCGTGGTGGCCATTGGAGGGTGAACCAAGGGCAAAGGAAGACCTTTCTCTCTGTCTCTCTCTCTCACTGTCCACTCTGCCTGTCAAAAAAAATAAAAATAAAAATTATTTGAAAGACTGTGTTACAGAGAAGCACAAATTGAGAGAGAGAGAGAGAGAGAGAGAGAGAGAGAGAGAGAGAGAGAGAGAGGTCTTTCATCTGCTGGTTCACTCCCCAAATGGCCAGAATGGTCAGATACAATCTGAAGCCAGGAGCCAGGGACTTTTTCCAGGTCTCCCACATGGGTTCAGGGGCCCAAGGACTTGGGCCATCTTTCACTGCTTTCCCCGGCCCTAGCAGAGAGCTGGATCAGAAGTGGAGCTGACAGGACTCGAACTGGTAGCTATATGGGATGCCTGCACTGCAGGCGGCGGCTTTACCCACTATGTCATAGCACTGCCCCCCAGAAGCTTCTTTCAATTAATAAATCAACAAAGAGGGAAATGAACAACAATGAGAAGAAGGTACACAGAAAAAGAAATAGAAATGGCTCGGAGACACATACAATATGCTCAGCCTGAAACTGAGCCCCCATCTATACAGCACTTTGAATGCAGATGCTGTAGGCTGTCAGGCCCAAAATCCTAGCCTCCTTTCTTTGGTTTAAAGGGTCCTTTCCCTGTGTTAAAAAAAATCTATTCAATTGATTTATTGAAAAGGCAAAGTCATGGAGACACACCCACCCACCCACCCAGATATGTTCCATCCACTGGTTCACTGCACCGACAACTACAAGAGCCAGGTATGGGCCAGGAGTCAGGAACTCTGTTTTGTCCTTCCACATGGGTGGCCAGGGCCGAAGTATCTAGGCCATATTCCTTTGCCTTCTTAGGTGCATTAGCAGGGAGCTGGATTGGATGTACAATAAATAGGATAAGAATCAGCATTTCATTATGGATGCTGGCATTATAATTGGAGCCTTCACCTGCTGCACAACACTGGGCCCTGATTTACTTTGACATATGTTAAAGACAAATCTAAAAGTTTTAAAATAGCTAACAATGGGAAATAACCTCAATGATTATCAATAGAGAATGCTTCTTTAATAGTATATCCTGCAGCAGGGTACAGATCAAAACAGTCTTAAATAGGGAACAGTATCCATAGTATCTTGTATGTGTGTGGCTGGGTATAAAACATCAAGTTTAGAACACTGGACATATAGTGTTCCTATAGAATTTGTGTTGGGAAGAAAACCATACACATGCTTATATATTTTGTACATGAATACATATTTCTGTAGAAATGAAAAAGAAGCTGATGTCATTGGTTGACTTTGAGTAGAACTGAATGACTGTAGGCCAGAGCTGAGAAAGGGACATCACGTTTATACCTCTTGAAGGTACTGTATTTTTAAAAATGAAATATGTATTAAATAAGTATGTATCATACTATGTGATTCCAATTATGTAAATTTCACGAATAGACTACATGATTTATGGTAACAGATATCAGAATAGAATACCTCTGTAGGGGCAGGGGAAACCCCACCCCCACTGAAGCTTTGCTAAAATTGATTGACAATAGACAGATTGACAGGAGACATAGGAAGACAAACTGGAAACCACACATACACTTAAATGAAGCTTAAAGAGGGCCCAGATGGCTGAGGCTTAAATATCGTCTTCAGATGGCAGAGAGAAGCGAGAGGTGTTTAAGCAATTTTAGAGGGGGTAGTGAATGATTTTTAGGAGAACTGAATGAGCCCAGAGACGGGGCTATGGCTGAGACAAAGTTCCCCTCTGCTTTGGGGGCGGCAGCAGCTAAGTTCAGGTTGATTAGGGGCTGGGACTTCTCTGGGAATAAAGGTAGTCTTACTATGTGGACAGCCTGTCCTGGCAATCCCGAGCTGCCCTCAGAATAGAGGAAAAGTCTTCTGGGTGTGATGATGACTTTCAGTCTCTTCTCCCATGGTTAATCTTTCCTACTTATTGGATGAGAGTCCTAGGGAGGGGGTTTAAGACAATTACATTTCTTTTGAAGTTTCCTCAGTCAGGTAAGGGAAATTCAGAGAGAACCCCTCCCTGCACTTGGGTGGAGGCAGAAATAAGGGAAGAGTAGAGAGACTTTGAGTCTCAATTCAGCATGGAAAAGCACCATACTTCCTTCTATGAGGAGATACTTACTGGGAAGGGACATGAAGTAGCCCTCTGTAAGGACCAGAGCAGAGATATCCTCCATCTTGAATTGGATAGTGGGGACATAGGTAAATGCATATAGAAAAATTACAGTCCACATTAATATTTTATACTTTACAGTGTGTATATTGTGACTGGTAGGGCACTGTGTGTCCCATGTTGAGCTCAGCTCAAGAAATAGTCTTAGCATCAAGGTCTCTCTGACATGCGCCAGCCCCCAGACTTCTTTCTCTTCCTCTGTGCAGGGAAAGACTCTGATATTCTCTTATCTTGATAAGATATGATCAGCCAAAGAGAATGCAATTGCCTTCTACTCCCACCTGAAATTTCATTATCTATGGCCATAAAGAAGACTGAGGATACAACCACACCTGGATGGACTTCTTCACAAGATACTGTCTGTCCCTCAGGTTCATTCAAATTCCAAAGAGAATCTATTTAAAGCTACTTCCTATCTCGAGGTCCTTTCATTTGCTTAATTATCAATCACTAACTTTCCAAATCACTTGCATTTCTCTTTGCCCCTTTTTCTCTATGAGGAAGGGTATATAAGCAGCTGTTTCCTAGGGCTAGTGGGTAATCACCCTGCTGTGGATGGTAATACACTTATGCTTCTTTTCTCTTGTTAATCTGTCTGTTGCCAGTTCATTCCAGTGAGTCTTCAGAGGGTGGAGGGGAAGCAATTCCTTCTTCCTCCAATACTGTGATAATGAGCAAGAAAATGGAAATACATAGTACTACTTAGGGCTCTCTGTTCAGTCTTGTTCTGGTTCAAATTCTAACTATTTCCTTTCATTTGGTTTTAAGTTTCTTTTAAAAAAGAACTTTCAGGGGCCAGTGCTGTGGAAGAGTGTGTAAAGCTGCCACCTACAGTGCTGGTATCCATATGGACAACAGTTTGAGTCCCAGCTGCTCCACTTTCAGATTGGCTTCCTGGTAGTTTGCCTGGGAAATCAGCAGAGGATGGCCCAAGTGCTTGGGTCTCTGCCCCAACATGGGCGATCCAGAAGAAGCTCCTGGCTTTGGACCGGCCCAGCTCCAGTTGTTGCTGCTATTTGGGGAGTGAACCAGTGGATGGTGGATCTTTTCCTCTTCTCCCTCTCTTTCTGTAACTCTACCTTTCAAATAAATAAATAAATCTTTAAAAATATTTAAAAAATAAAAAAGAACTTTTATGTGAGAATATGTATATATTCATAGGAATATAAATGCAGAGAGAATTAGTGGCTGAGTTGTAGTGTTTAGTTTATTTTAAAATAATGCTTCATTGACCTCATTCGTGTCAAGTTGGTCATTCGACTTTTCTAGAGTCATGCACTGTCAGCTCTACTGTGTGTGTGAGTTGGCGTGTGTACTTAGGTTTATGACTAAGTACATACTCAGGTATGAATGGATCACATAACATGATCTTGAGAACTTCACATTGGACTTTGTTTCCATGTCAAATTAATTTCTAAGCATTAGCTAACTGCAGCTGTGAGTAGTCACAGTGAGTCAGCAACAGCTTAAATGTGAGGGTGCAAAGCAATTACAGACTTCTTCTGGAAAGGAAACCACAGTGTTTACCGGGTCTCTGCCTGCTTCCGCTGTGCAAGGTCTACCTTTGTTTTTAGACAGAAACATCCTATCTAATACAAGTGTAAATATTTAGAATAAATATGTTTTGCATGGGATATACTTCCCTAATAACCATGGTGAGATATGATAAGGCAATATATTTGGAGCAATATCTGGATCACAATGGAGTTAGTATGAGGTGCAAATAACAAAGAAATTTAGTCGTGCTGAATCACTGTGATTTGATGATTTTCTATTGAAAAGTGTATATGGGGAAGCTTACCTTGCACTTCCTTTCTTTTGCTGAGTAAACCTTGGAGACACTGTCACTGGATTCCCTTTCATTGACTGAAGCTCATGTTTCAGGTTCTTTTCTTTCTTGCATAGTAACAACAGAACACAGAGGCCTGGTGTCCCCAGAGAAAACCAGTCTGCCTCACTGCCTCTAGGACTCTGGACTGGACTTTGTGAAGGATTTGGGGATTGATGCTCAGGCACCAGGACACTGAGATTTAGAGTAATACGCAAAGATGTTTCTTAATCCTATCTACTCAGCAGTTAAACTCACTCAAAGCTGAACACAGTGGAGGTACATCAAATTTAATTAGAGAATTACAAAATAATAATCTCTAGGAGACAATCTGTTTGACACCAATGAGAGAGCTCCAAGGACTGGACTGGAAGAGGAGCAGCCAGAACTAGAACCCGGAGCACATGTGGGATTCTGGCACTGAAGGCGGAGGATTAGCTATTTATTTTCTTAAACTTTCCCGACTATAGTTGTTTTCTCAGGGTTTATGTGAATCATGGTTGTTGTTGTTTGGTTTTGCTTTTATTTTTTGTACAATACTAATTAATTCACAAATGTGTAAATACTCTTAAAATTTTGTTTTTATGAAAACCTTGTTTTTATTTAAGACCTTTGCATCTATTTTTTTCAAAAAATGCATTGTAGAGTCATCCATACACAGTGAATACTAGTTAAATATTGATTAAAGTGCGTAACGGTTAAAAGTGTCATATTTACTTCAGTCATCTGGAAAAATATTTACCTTGCTTAATATGACTCTGTGACAATCTGTCCCGACACTGCCATTTGCTGCTAATTTGTTCTCTTGGGTTTTCCTTTTGCTCCGTTAGTAGGATAGACAGTGTGGGGCTCACCAAGTTAGAACAGGGCATTATTCTTATGGGTTTTGTTACCAATACCACTAAATATGGTAGGAAAGAGCAAACCAATTTTTTTTTTTGAACAGTCAACACACAACATCTCACCTTTAGTTGCTAAAGTGTGGGGATTTCTTCCCATCTGCAACCAATCAGTTCTCTGATGGATACCAACTGGGTTTCCTATAAATCAATTCAATTCTGACACTGTCTACCTGAAGGTAGCATAACATCCCACAAAGCTAAGGGCTCAGTCTCATAAGCCCCCACATATGCCAATTACAAATAGGCTGTCACCTGTACTTCTGATCCTCTGGGTGCATAAATTGAAGTTTTTATCAACCCCTCCTTGGGTTTGTTTCATTTTTTAGGATGGCTTCCAGAACTCAAAGACATGCTTGCATTGACTGATCTACTATGAAGCATATTACAGAAGGTACAAATAAACAGCAAGATGGAAGAGATTCACAGGGCAGAGTAAGTGGGAACAGGCAGAGCTTCCACGCCCTCTCTGAGTACATCAGACTTCAGGAACCACTACGTGTTCAGCTACCTAGAAGCTCTCTGAACCCATTCCTGTTGTGCTTTTATGGAGGCTTAATTACATAGCATCATTACATCATTGGCCACTGAGTGATCAGTTCAACCTTTAGCCCCTTTCCCTTACCTGGAGGGTAAGGTTGCTGATGGAGCTAAGTCCCCACCCTCTGATCATGCCTTGTTCTTTCTAGTGGCCACTGCCCATTCTGAAGCTATCTTAAGAGTCTCCAGGAACCAGTGCCCTCCTTAGAATACAACAGACACTCTCATCACCTAGGGGATTAACCAAGGGTTTAGGAGCAGTGTGTCAGGCAACAGGGGCAAAGGTCAAATACTGTATACATTTCATAATAACACACCATGTGCAACTTATCATAAAGATCAGGAATTTACCTATAAGTCAAAAAGCTTGTGAAAGAGTTGATGAGGTTTACTTGGCAGAGAAGGAACCAATGGGAAGGCTCTAGCACTAGACTGCTAGGATTAGAGTTCAGGTAGCAATGTGATTTTTGTCCAAGTTATTTAACTTTTCTGTGCCTTCTGGTGTCTTTGTGTTTCTCTTGTAGTAAAATAAAGACAATGATAATTGTGACATGGTATAAACAGGCAGGCAGCTAGTTAAGCCTATGTGAGCTGGAATCCTGGTAGCCTTGCATGTTATCACTTTACCTATCAGTCAAAGATACCCACCTTCCCAAGATGCCCCTGTGTGTCATTAGCAAGCAAGAAAGGGAGAAACCATGATTATATGGATATTAAATTCCATGTGATGGTGCCATAAAATTTCCAGATGACTTCACACATATTAAGGCACTATCCTCTACCTCATAAAAGAAGCTGAGACTGAGGAGAACCCTTTATTCTTGGTCCTGAACCATGGTTGGGGTGCTATTCAGGCCTCTGTTTCTGACTTTTTCTGCAATCCTCTGATCCCCTCACTCATTCACTCACTCAGGTATCTCTTCATATGGGGTGGTCTACACTCACATTTGAATATATATTCACTTCCTCAGCTTTTGCACAAATCTTGTTCTCACTTTGTGTACTTTTATTTATGTCTCCACTGAGAATTATCTGTGTGAGACAAGAATCTGGACTAGGAATTACAATATGTAGGCCCACATCCATTATATTGATCTTCTAGTTGTGAGGATTAAATGACTAAATATATGGCAAGAGCAAGTGCTAAATGAAAGTTAGCCATCATTGCCACAGCTACCTCTGTTTTGAAGTTTACTTTGAATCTTTGCATGTAAATATGGATCCCAATGCCACCCATAACGGTTCATGAAAATCTACTCTTGGGTTTATTCAACCTAAAGAATAGATTCTGGAAAGTTAGAATAGCACACACCAAATTTTATCTGGTAAGGCAAAGTGAACTCCTAAAGGCTGTAAGGATGGTGAACACAAGATCTTACCTTGCAACTACTTGCGCTCTTAGAACCATTGCTACTGGTAAGACAAAGCCCTGAAAGGAGAGAAGAGAAGTGTGACAAGTACACAGTTCATGATCTTGTGTTGGTTGCTGGTTTGCTGTAGAACTCATTATTGAGAAAATAGTCAAAGTTTGAATGCAAAGTATAGGATAGAGATAGTATGTGTTGAATTTTCTAGTTTTGAACATTATAATGTGATTTTTAAGAATATACTTTTTTAAAGGGTCATTATTTGCTTTTTTTTAATCTAGAAAGATTTTATTTAAGGTATACAAACTTCATGCAATTCATATATACGAATTTAGGAACATGGTGATTCTTCCCACCCTACCCTCCCTCCCAGCCATACTCCCACCCTTCTTCCTCCTCCCTCTCCTAATCATATTCTTATTCTTTAAAAAGATCTATTTTCAATTAACTTTGTTAGTTTTTCCCCCCAAAGAATCTTTTATTTAATGAGTACAAATTTCATAAGTATAACTTTAGGAATATAATGATTCTTTTTTTTTTTTTTGCTTTTTAGACTCAGGCATGGAATTCTTTATTTTACTGAAGGAATTTTTTATTTAATGAGTACAAATTTGATAAGTACAATTTTAGAAGCACAGTGATTCTTCCACCACACCTGCCTTTTCACCCATACCCTACATCCTCCTCCCTCCTCCATTCCCAGTCCCATTCTCCATTAAGATTCATTTTCAATTAACTTTATACATAGAAGACCAACTCTATACTAAGTAAATATTTCAAAAATTTGCATACACACAAAAAAAAACTTAGAATAAGTTTTGCAGTTAATTCTCATAATATAACTCATTGAGGACAGAAGTCCTGCATGGGAAGTCAGTGTGCAGTGACACCTATTGTTAATTTAACAATTAACACTCTTAT
Source organism: Sylvilagus floridanus (assembly GCA_949820135.1). Classification (NCBI taxonomy): domain Eukaryota; kingdom Metazoa; phylum Chordata; class Mammalia; order Lagomorpha; family Leporidae; genus Sylvilagus; species Sylvilagus floridanus. The sequence continues at coordinate 111,418,897 of OX463227.1, read as the reverse complement.
GTATGATGTTAGTGACCATCCAAGGCTCTTGAAATGAGCTGCCAAGGCTATGGAAGCCTTTTGAATCCACAATCTCTGTCAGTGTTTAGACAAGACCATAAGCAAAGTGAGAGTTCTTTCCTCCCTTCAGAGAAAAGTACATCTTTCTCTGATGGCCACTTCATTCCACTGGGGTCCCTGTTATAGAGACCCTTCATGTAGGACTTTTTTGCCACAGTGTCTTGATTGTCCATGCCTGGAATGCTCTCATGGGCTTTTCAGCCAGCCCAGGATGACTTAAGGGCTGATTCTGAGGTCAAAGTGCTATTTATAGTGACTTTCATTCTTTGGGTCTGCTGCGTGGATTGCTTCCCATGTTGGAACATTCTCTCCTTTTTAAATCTGTTGATTATTTTTACCAGACATTTGATCTTATATGATCCCTTTAACCTTAATCCTATGTATATGATCACATTAACATTTACTATGGTCACTTTAGCACTGAAGATGGCATCCTGTTGTTTGCATCAAATGGATCCAGCTGAAAAACATTATTCTTAGTGAAATAAGTCAGTCCCAAAAAGACAAATACCATATTTTTCCCTGATCTGTGGTAACCAATAGAGTAATAGAAAGGTAATCTATAGGAGTAAAATTGACACTTTGAGATGCAATGATTTTGAACAACGATTGTCTTGACTGTTGAGGAACAGGCTTTTTTCCCCATACTATTTATTGAACTCTTAGTGTAGGGTTAATCTTATGTGTATAAAGTTAACTGAAGAGGAGATTAAGATGGCAGAGTAGGGAGGGAGCTTGCTGCTCTAGTCTAGGAGAAGATAGTTTTAAAAATGTGGAAAGAGTGCAGTCTCAGGGAAGAGTTACAAGGAAAACAGCAGAGGAAACTCTATGCAAACTGGAGGAACACAGTGGACCTACATGGAGGGTAAGGACATGCTCAACTTGAGACCCCAGGGGTTGAGAGCCTCTGCAACACCATTGAACTGTGGGGCAAGATGAGAATGCAGCAAGCCCAAGCAACCAGCGAAAAAGCTATAGGAAGAGCTAGAAAGAATCCACTTTGGAACCCCATGGGCCTGCCAAACTAGAGAAGAAAAAATAAAACTGGGGATGTTTTCTCCCTCCCTGATGATACTGCAACTACATTCTGTAATAAGCTGCCAGAGAGCAGGCCCCATTTTGGTCAGATATAACAGCTGCACCATCTCATGTCAATGCCCAACAATCAGTCAAGTGGAGACTCCTGTGTCTGGTGGAAGAACAGAGAACTGGGTTCTTGTGACTGTGAGAGGCTTGTGTGCTGGGAGAGTGAAAACACTGAGGCTGTGTGGGAAGAATCAGGATGTGGCTGGCACTTTGGGCAGTCACTGTGAAAGGCTCCACAAGATCAAGTCTCCCTGGTTACCTGATGAGGGACATTTCTGGGGAATCTGAGCTTACACTGAGGATTGCATAGGTCCTTTGTGTGGTCCATGTGGCAGAGAGGACAAACAATATACCCACTGGGACTGGTCTCCTTTGAGGAAAGGAGCTCAGCTGAGTCTACACCAATAGGAAAGAAAAAACCTCACATCTGATGAAAAAAAAATTTACCACATCAAAGCTGGGTATGTCACCTCAGACACACCCTCCACCCTGGAGCACTGAACAGAGCTCCTTGGCCACACCCATCACATCCCTCTAGGTATTCCCTGAAAGCAGACACTCCATTAATCCACATAAACATGGTCCAAAGATAAAAGCTGCCTCAGCGAAGAAACAAAGAAACCAATGAGCATCTTCACAAATGCCAAATAACAAATATACCAATTCAAGAAACAAGAGTAAGAAAGATAACATGATGCCCCCCAAAAGAACATAACATTTCAAAACTAGATTGTGAAGATGAGATGGAAGAAATGCCAGAAATGGAATTCAAAAAATTGCTCATTTGATCATAGGACTACGTAGAAGTAATCAGAAGCAAATGCACACACTAATGAAATCCATACATGAAAGAAAATTTCTCCATGAAATTGAGATTTTAGGGAGAAATAAAAATGAAATCTTGGAAGTGAAGAATATAATAGAATGATTAAAAATGCAGTGGAAAGTCTTAACAGAATCAGTAAAACAGAAAAAAAAAAGAATATCTGACTTAGAAGACAAAACATAGGAAATTATACAGCCAAACCAAAGTCAAGAAGAAGAAATTATAAAACTAAAAACACTATTGGTAATCTACAGGATACTTTCAAATGACCCAGCATATAGGCTCTAGGAGTCCTTGAAGGCATGGGAAGTGAGAAAGGATTAAAAGGCCTTTTTAGTAAAATAATAACAGAAAATTTCTCTAATTTGGAAAAAGAAAGGGACATCCAAGTACAGGAAGCACATAGAACTCCTAATAAACATGACCAGAAAAAAAAATCTTCAACATGATGTATTGTAATCAAACTCATCACACTAAAACATAAAGAAAAGAATCTAAAATGTGTACTAGAGATAAGCCAGATTACTTTCAGAGGATATCCAATTAGACTCACAGCAGATTTCTTACCAGAAATCCTACAGGCTAGGAGAAATGGTGAGATACAGTTCAAATCTTCATAGAAAAGAATTGTCAACCCAGAACCCAGAATACTATACCTTGCAAAACTCCTATTTATGAATGAAGATGAAAGAAGACCTTCTATGAAAAAAATAAATTGAAAGTATTTGTTACCACCTGTGGGGACCCATGGATAGGCCTGCCATGGGACCCCCCATGCTGGGCTTGGCTTATGGCAGTAATGCGGATGTAGCAGCTGATTGAACTTTCCATCTAGCTGAGGATTGTGGTAAACAACAAGATGGCACTGATGCCCTGCCTGCTGCGTGACTCCACAGCTGATCGTGATCAAGTGCCGGATTGGAGAGCTCTGTGCATGGACTGTAATTGATTGACTGTGATTGGTTGAATTCTGGATATAAGTGGAGAGCGAGAGAGAGAAGGGGGCATGCCAATTTTCCCCCTTAAGGAACGTGCGCGCCATCTCTCCCCCTTCTCCCGGTCCCCCACTCTCTTTCCCACTCCTTCTAAGTAAAAGTCTTTTGAGGACCCGATTAGCTGCGAGCAGTGTCGTTCCTTTTACGGCCGAAGGAGTGACAACCACCTGTCCAGACCTGCAAAAGATGCTAAAAGATGTGCTGCACATAGAAACACAGAAACATGGTCATTACTACAAAAGAAGATAAAGGAAGGAAATCTCCCAGTAAAAGTACAAAGGAAATCCAAAATAAAAAATAGGAATATTTATGAAAAAATGGTGGGGCAAAATAGTTATTTATCAATAGTTACCTTGAATGTAAATGTCTTCAACACTCCAGTTAAAAGACACAGACGGGCTGAATGGATTAAAAAGAAAAACCCATCTATTTGCTGCCTACAAGAAACATCTCACCAAAGAAGATGCACACAGACTGAAAGTGAAAGGAAGGAAAAAGATATTCCATGCTAACAGAAACAAAACAATAGCTTGTGTAGCCATCCTAATATCAGACAAAATAGACTTTAACACAAAAACCATTAAAAGAGACAAAGAAGGGCACTATGTAATGATTAAGGGATCAATTCAATAGGAAGATGTGACTATTATAAACATATATATGCCTAATTACAGAGCACCTGGATATTTAAAAGAACTGTTAAGGGATTTAAAGGGAGAGATAGACTCAAATACAAAGGTAATGGAGGATTTCAATACCCCAGTTTTGGCCATGGAGAGATCAACCAGACAGAAAATCAGCAAGAAAACAACAGAGTCAACACTATAGACCAAATGGACCTAACACATATCTACAGGACTTTTCATCCTATAGCTGGAGAATATACATTCTTCTCAGCAGTACTAAGAACTTTCTCTAGGATTGACCATTTATTAGGCCATAAAGCAAGACACAGCAAATTCAAAAAAATCGAAATCATACCATGCATCTTCTTAGACCACAATGCAGTGAAGCTGGAAATCAGCAACTCAGAAACTTCTAGAACATATGCAAACACATGGAGACTGAACAACATAATCTTGAACAGTGGGTCATAGAAGAAATCAAAAGAGAAATAAAAAAATGACTGGAAATAAATGAAGACAGCAATACAACATATCAAAAATTATGGGACACAGCAAAAGAGAGTAAAGAGGAAAGTTTATAGCACTTGCTGCCAACATCAAGAAATTGGAAAGGCACAAAATAAATGAGCTACCAATACATCTCAAGGATATAGGAAAACAACAGCAAACCAAATGAAAAACTAATAGGAGATAAGAAATAATTAAAATTAGAGAAAAAAATCAACAAAATTGAAACCAAGAAGCAATACGAATGATCAGCAAAATGAAGAGCTGGTTTTTTAAAAATATAACAAAATTGACATACCATTGGCCTAACTAAAAAAATAAAAAGGAGAGATAAGACCCAAATCACTAAAATTATACAGGAAAAAGGAAATGTACAACAGATACCACAGAAATTAAAAAATCATCAAAAATTACTACAATGATCTGTATGCCAAAAAACTGGGGCACCTAGAAGAAATGGATAGATTTATGGACACATACAACCTATGTAAAATGAGCCTGAAGACGCAGAAAACCTAAACAGCCATCTTACCAAAACAGCAATTGGATCAGTAATAAAGACTAGCTATAAAAGAAATGCCCAGGACTAGATGGCTTCACTGCTGAATTCTATCAGACATTTAAAGAACTAACTCCAGTTCTTCTCAAGCTATTCAAAACAATTGGAAGGGAGGGAATCCTTCCAAAATCCTATGAAGCGAGCATCACCTTAATTCCTAAACACAAAGGACTCAACAGAGAAAGAGAACTACAGACCAATTTCCCTGATGAACACAGATGCAAAAATTGTCAACGAAATTCTAGCCAATCAAATCCAAAAATACATCAGAAGGTTCAGTCACCCAAAGTGAGATTTATCCCTGGTATGCTGGGATGTTTCAACATTTGCAAGTCAATCAATATGAAACATCACCTTGACTAACAGAAGAACAAAACCATTAGATTATCTCAATAGATGCAGAGAAAGCATTTGATAAAATACAACATGCTTTCATGATGAAAACTCTTAAGCAAAATGGGTATAGAAGGAACATTCCTCAACACAATCAAGGCAATTTATGACAAATCCACAGTCAGCATCCTATTGAATAGGGAAAAATTGGAAGCATTCCCACTGAGATCCAGAACAAGACAAAGATGTCCTCTCTCATCATTGCTATTCAATGTATTCCTGGAAGTTTTAGCCAGAGTAATTAGGCAAAAAAAAAAAAGAAAAAAAAAAAAAAGAAAAAAAAAGAAAAAAAAAAGAAATCGAAGGAATAAAAATTGAGAAAGACAAAGTCAAACTTTTCTTTTTTGGAGATGACATGATTCTATATATAGGGGATCCAAAAGATGCCACCGAAAGACTATTGGAACTCATAGAAAAGTATGGTAAAATAGCAGGATATAAAATCAATACACAATCAACAGTCTTTGTATACACAGACAATGCCATGGCTAAAAAAGAATTTCCAAAGTCAATCCCATTCACAATAGCTAGAAAAAATACTCAAATACCTTGGGAATGAACTTCATGAGGGATACCAAATATCTCTACAATGAGAATTAGAAAACACTAAAGAAAGAAATAAAAGAAGATAGGAAACAATGGAAAATCTTCCATGTTCATAGATCAGATAAATCAATATCATCAAAATGTCCATTCTTCCAAAAGTAATCTAAAGATTCAATATGATACCTATCAAAATACCAAAGACATTCTTCAGATCTAGAAAAAATGAAGCTGAAATACATATGGAAATACAGGAGACCTCAAATAGCTAAAGCAAACTTATACAACAAAAACAAACCCAGAGGCATCACAATACCAGATTTCAAGAGATACTACAAGGCAGTTATAATCAAAACAGCCTGGTACTGGTACAAAAACAGGTGGATAGACCATTGTAACTGAATAGAAATGCCAAAAGTCAATCTAAGCATCTACAATCAACTTATCTTTGCCAAAGGAGCTAAAACCAATCCCTGGTGCAAGGACAGTCTCTTCAATAAATGTTGCTGGGAAAACTGTATTTCCACATTTAAGAGTATGAAGAAGGACCCCTACCATAGACCTTACATGAAAATCCATTCAAAATGGATTAAAGACCTAAATCTATGACCTGATACCATTAAATTTTTAGACAACACTGGTGAAACCCTGCAAGACATTGGCAAGGAATTCTTGGAAAAGACCCCTGAGGTACAGGCAATCAAAGCGAAAATTAACATATGGAATTACATCAAATTAAGAACTTTCTGTACTGCCAAAGAAACAGTCAGGAAAATGAAGAGGCAACTGACAGAATGGGAGAAATTATTTGCAAACTATGCAACTGATTAAGTATTAACAACCAGAATCTACAAAGAGATCAAGACACTCAACAACAACAAACAACCCAGCTAAGAAATGGGCCAAAAACTTAAACAGACATTTTTCATAAGAGGAAATCCAAACGGCCAAGAGACACATGAAAAAAATGATCAGGATCACTAGCCATCAGAGAAATGCAAATCAAAACCACAATGAGGTTTTTTACCTCCCCTCAGTTAGAATGGCTTTCATACAGAAATCCACAAACAACAAATGAAATGCTAGCAAGGTTGTGGGGGAAAAGGATGCTAATCTACTTTTGGCGGGAATGTAAAGTGGTTTAACCACTATGAAAGACAGTTTGGCAATACCTCAGAAATCTTAATGTAGACCTATGATAGGAACCAACCATCCCACTCCTGGGAATTTACCCAAGGGAAATGAAATCAGCAAATAAAAGAGTTATCTACACCCCCATGTTTATTGCAGCTCAACTCACAATAGTTAAGACATGGAATCAACCTCAATGCCTGTCAACTGAAGATTGGATAAAGAAATTATGGAATATACACTCTATGGAATACTATACAGTGGTAAAAAATGATATCTGGTCATTTGCAACAAAATGGATGAATCTGGAAAACATCACACTTAGTGAAATTAGCCAGTACAAAAGGAACAAATACCAAATATTCTACCTGGTCTGTGGTAACTGACAGAGCACCTAAAAGGTCATCTGTAGAAGTGTAATTGACACTGAGAAGCAATGCCTTGAATAGCCCTTGACTTGACTGTTGAGGAACCGTTTTTATTTTTTCTCTTCTTCATACTATTTGTTAAACTCTTTACTTAACATAGAGTTTATCATGTGTATATTGTCAATTGAAAATAGATCAGTAAAAAATGAGAGTGGGAATAATGAAGGAGGAAGTTTATAACTGTAAAGTTGTATAGTTCTGCATCCATTCCTATGGACTTACTTCTAAGGGTATACTTTAAAAACTTGCCATGGGACCCCAAATCCCATTAAGCTGGGTGATAAAAATGCCTTCATATATTTATTTCATTTCCTTTGGATAAATTCCTAGGAATGGGGTGGCTGGGTCCTACGGTAAGTCTATATTCAGATTTCTGAAGTATCTCCATACTGTCTTCAACACTGGCTGCAGCAGTTTACATTCCCATCAACAGTGGATTAGAGTACCATTTTCCCTACATTCTTGCCAGCATTTGTTGTTTGTTGATTTCCGTGTGAAAGCCATTCTAACTGAGGTGAGGTAAAAACTCATTGTGGTTTTGATTTGCTTTTCCCTAATGCCTAGTGATCCTGAGCATTTTTTTCAATTGTCTGTTGGCCATTTGAATTTTCTCTCTTGAAAAATGTCTATTCAAGTCTTTTACCCATTTTTCGATTGGATTGTTTGTTTAGTTGTTGTGGAGTTTCTTGATCTCTTTATAGATTCTGGATATTAATCCTTTATCAGTTGCATAGTTTGCAAATAGTTTCTCCCATTCTGTCAGTTGCCTCTTCACTTTTCCTAGTGTTTCTTTTGCAATGCAGGAGCTTTTCATTTTGATGTAATCTCATTTTTCCATTTTGGCTTTGATTGCCTGTGCTTCTGGGATCTTTTCCAAGAAGTCTTTGCCTATGTCAATGTCTTGCAGGGTTTCCCTGTGTTCTCTAGTAATTTTATGCTATTAGGTCATAGAGCTGAGTTTCTGATACATTTTGAGTGAATTTTTGTGTGAGGTATAAAGAAAGGGCCTTGTTTCATACTTCTGCATCCTGAAACCCAGTTTTCCCAGCACCATTTGTAAAGCGATTATCCTTGCTCCAGGGGTTGAAATCAGCTCTCTTGTCAAAGATAATTTGGTTGTGGATGTGTGGATTGATTTCTGGTGTTTCTATTCTGTTCCATTAATCTACCTATCTGTTTTTTTGTTTTCATTTTATTTTGCCAGTACCAGGTTGTTTTGATAATAACTGCCCTGTAGTATGTTTTGAAATCTGATATTGTGATGCCTCTAGCTTTGTTTCTGTTTTATAAGATTGCTTGTGCTATTTGAGGTCTCTTGTGTTTCCATATGAATTTCTGCCTCATTTTTTCTAGATCTGAGAAGAATGTCCTTGGTATTTTGATTGGAATGATATTGAATCTGTAAATTGCTTTAGGTAGTATGGACATTTTGATGATATTGATTCTTCCAATTATGAACATGGTAGAGTTTTCCATTTCTTTTCTGCCATCTTCTATTTCTTTCTTTAGAGATGAAATAAGCAAAACTCTCCAATCCATAAATTATCTAACAATTTCCAAAACAAAGTCTCAGATTATAATCATGTGCCACATAACAATGTTTCAGTAAGCAGTTGACAGCATATATCATGGTAGTCCTATAAGATTACAAGGGTGGATGTATGGTGTAGCAGTTAAGATCTTCTTGGGATGCCCACATCCCATATTGTAGTACCTGGGTTTGAATCCTGTCCATGCTCTCTGTCCAGCTTCCTGCTAAAGTATACCCTGGAAGGTAGCAGGTAATGGCTCAAGTACCTGGGTCCCTGCTACCCATGTGTGGGAGAACCAAATTGAGTTTCCTATCCTTGGCTTTAGCTTGGTCTAGTCCCTGTTTGCAGTATTTGGGGAGTGAACTAGTGGATGACACTTCTCTGTTTGTCTCCCTCTCTTTCTCACTATCTCTTTGCCTTTCAAATCAATTTTTTTTTTTTTTTTTTACAGGCAGAGTGGACAGTGAGAGAGAGAGACAGAGAGAAAGGTCTTCCTTTGCCGTTGGTTCACCCTCCAATGGCCGCCGCGGTCGGCGCGCTGCGGCTGGCGCACCGCGCTCGTCCGATGGCAGGAGCCAGGAGCCAGGTGCTTTTCCTGGTCTCCCCATGGGGTGCAGGGCCCAAGCACCTGGGCCATCCTCCACTGCACTCCCGGGCCACAGCAGAGAGCTGGCCTGGAAGAGGAGCAACCGGGACAGAATCCGGTGCCCCAACCGGGACTAGAACCCGGTGTGCCGGCGCCGCAAGGCGGAGGATTAGCCTGTTGAGCCACGGCGCCGGCTCAAATCAATTTTTTAAAAAATGACTTATAAAATGTACAGTGAATACATAAACCAGTAACATTTTCATTTATTATCAAGTATTATGGACTATATATAATTACATGTGTTGAACTTTTATACAACTGGCAAAGCTGAGGCTTATTTACCTCCTCGTAACCATAAACATCAACTAGTACATTGCACTAGAATACAATGGCTAGGACATTGCTAAGTGCTATGATTTGAACAGGATTTAGTTGCCAACATGTTAAGGGAAATTTTGGTTCCCCCAAAGGAAACTGAGTTGACTAATAATTGATCATGAGAATTACTTTAAATTCCCCAACTAAATATATTAAAAGATCAACAGGACAGTAGTTAATTCTAATTTATCAAATTATAATTCTCATTAGATTACCCATCTTTCTTTCACCATCTTTGTTCTATAATAAAATCTTATCTGCAAAATTTCTTTTGTGCTTATTGTGCAAAACTGTGCTGAGTTCTGATGTGCACCTTCCTTCAACCTTCCTGTTTTTCTTTTTCTTTTTTTAAAGATTTATTTATTTATTTGAAAGGCAGAGTTACAGAGAGTAAGAGAGAGAGGTCTTCCATCTGCTGGTTCACTCTCCAAATGGCCACAATGGCCAGAGCTGGGCTGATCCAAAGCCAGGAGCCAAGAGCTTCCTCCAGGTCACCCACGTGGGTTCAGGGGCCCAGGGATTTGAGCTATATTCCATTGCTTTCGCAAGCCATAGTAGAGAGCTGGATCAGAAGTGGAGCATCTGGGACTCCAACTGGAACCTATATGGGATACCGGCATGGCAGATGGTAGCTTTACCCACTACATCACAGTGCTGGCCCCCAGCCTTCCAGTTGAATGGCTTCAGGAACCTTCTCTGAGGTCTTCTTCTGATTCCATGATGGGTGTGAATAGCACACTGTGCCCGGGTAGTGGGATGGTGGGATGTGAGGGTATAGAAGTCCCACTCTCAGAAAAATGTCTCCATCTTCTGCCCACTGCCATGTAACTTGTCTTCAAATTCCACATACTTTTATACCTACTTAGGTTGTTAACCCTCATGACCTCCAGTGCCAGCCCTGTGCCTGTCCCAAGCCAGGAGTCTTGTCTTCACTTGCTTCTCTCAAAAACCCTACTGAAGAAATATCTTTTATATGCATGAGGAAATCAAGGCCCAGGGAAGGCACAGTGCTGCTTAGCTTTGTGCCCTCAGGGTTTCTTATTCAAACCCTTTGTCTACACTACTGTGCTTTATAAATTAGTGTACCCATGGAAACCTGGCAGAAAGCAGGACCTGGAGGAAGTGGACCAAAATCCACTATGTGTCAACCAGGCCATGGGACCAAGGAAATAAAGCAGCTATGGGCATCTGGGGATGGAAGCCAAGGCAGTGACCAAAGTAAAGCAGTGGTGAGATACTGAAAGAAGCTGGAGAGACAAAAATTTTCAAGTTTCACATTTCCCTCTGAATGCTAGACCAAGTTGGAACCTGATTGGTAGCAGACAGTAGGCAGCCAGGCCAGTCTTCAGGACAAAGAGATTGCTGTGGGAAGACTTTGTATTTCCCCTGATGGAACAGTCTCTTTCCAAAAAGACCATCTTTTCTTTCATGTGCTCTGTAGAATGGCATGTGCTTTTCTGAGTATGGATTGGTTTGCCACAATCCTCTCAGTTTCCTTCTATTTTTCTCTCCATGTGATGTGACACTCCCTTTTGCTTTACTCTATCCAAATATATCAAAGAAGCCAAGCCAAATGCTTCCAGTTCTCTGGAGTAAGGTAGCTCAGGTGTGTACAGAGTTCCCCGAGATGCAAGAGGGTAAGATCAGATTCAAGCAAGGCTGGGTTGCACACAGTGCTTCCAGATAGCGAGACAGTACCCCTTGTTCCTACACTCCCAACAGGTATTAAGTCCTCATGACTGGAAGTGGGGGGGGGGGGAGTCTTCTGACTGGTCTCAATCTATTGTTTTTCTGAGTAGCAGTTCAGCATGATCTAGACCAGGATCATTTGTCTGCAAGGTTAGAGGGGAAACTGAACCTAGCTCCAGTAAAGAAGCATTTCTTGAGGATATATCCTGAAACCTGTTTGTAGAAAGTATGCATGCATGAGGGTCTCCAGGGAGCTTACCCTGTCATAGGTTGTCTTCCACACTGAAGTCAGAACTACTCTGCTGCTTGCCAGGACTGTTGTAGTAACGTGTCCTTATGGACTGCGGTGCTGTGATAGCTAACAATGACTCGAGTTTATTGAAAAGCAATGTTCCCTACAGCCAAACTGTTGCAAGTGGATTTAAAGGATGCTGTAAAATACAGGCAATAAAAGTCACGTTCATCTGCATTCATTTAAAAAAAAAAATGAAGCTAATCCATGCTGTAAAACTTTTTCATGCAAGTGCAAAACTGAAGGTTGTTCTTTCATGACTGGACAATCAAGTAGATAATGACACCATTCTAGAATTCCAAGGGGGTTGAGAGGCAGTATTGTTGGGAGTGGTCCAAGAATTCATCCTCCCACGAGACAGTAGCCTCGAGCCAGCATACCTCATAATGCATTCTCCTCTATTCCCTCTGTGTTTCTCCTCCTCCTTATAACATCTCAGATTAACAAGGGGAATATGGAATGTAAATTATTTTTTCTCAGCCTTTTAATATACAGAGAGTTATATCTGAGATACATGGAAACCTGTGAGGATTGGAGATACTTCTCTGGTTCTTATACTTTGAAAGTTTTAAAGTTTCCTCTCCATCTTGTATCAAATATTTGACCCGAGGCTAGACCATGGAACTGAGACTAAGATGGCAAACCAGTGAGCTGTAGGGGGCCACAGAAGAACACTGGAGGACGTTGAATCTAAAGAAATCTAGAATGAGAGATTGAAATGAGAGTACTGAAAGGTACATAATGGATTCATTTAAAAGGAATAAAAACATAAAATGGAGTATTTGGGGAGGGGGGAGGAGAAGTGGTAGTAGCTTTTGTTCTCTACTAATTGCAGGTTTGTCATTACTCTTGCTCTAACTATGTCCCTATTGTACTATCCATGCAACTATTGTAACTTCTAGAGGGTGGAGCTTTGTGAATCAGTTCTCAAAGTGTTTGGTCAAGATGACTTTGGGAGCAGCCAGGATTGGGCAATGCTGTTGGCATTGAAAGGCTATTGGTTGTATTAGGTGAAGAATATATAGGGACACCCAGATATGGAAGCAAATTTCCTCAAAAAGATGATGCACTTGATTATGACACATATTTGGGAGGATCCCTCAACCCATGACACCTGGTAGGTGGTTAGGACGTGCTTCAATTAGTCCTGTTATTCCATGGCCCCACAACCAGGACCCTTTGGTTTTAAGGCAAGAGTAGGACCAAATGTCTCATTCTATTTGTGAATGAGCCCAGAGGATGGGCTGGGGAGAGAAAGATACCACTTTTAATCCCCTCCCCCATCCCTGGCAAGGAGGCCCGGAAGTCCCATTAATGTCCCAATAGTTTGGTCTAATTGAGGTGTGTGAAGTTCAGTGTGTGTGCTTTTATTTTAATTGATGAACTGATTATTGCTGGGCATTGAGAGATTTAAACATGAAAATAATATAATTGTAAACTTTAAAATGCTTAGGGTTTAATGGGAGTAGATAGATAAATATTTATGACATTGTATAAGGACAACAAAAACCAAGAACAAGATATAAGGAATCATCTGGACTTTGTGTTGGACATAATGTCTTTGGCAGGCCCTTTACCTGGAGGCAAATATGGGATCAATTCCAGCTCCAGCTATTCTAAAAGAGACCCGAGTCTAAAGATCACAGATTACCTCATATCTGGAGCCATGCCCGCTGTCTGAAATTTCCCAGTGGCTACAAAGCTATTGTTCTGGTCCCTACAGGCCCATTAATTATTATCCATCCCAAATGACTACTCTTAGAGCAGACACTTGACAGGTTATGTCAGGATCCTTACAGGGCGTACTTGTTCCAATGATCTCTGAGGCAGACCTGTTCCCAGCGCTGCTGGAAGACAGGCACTTTTACGTCCTTATTTCTATCATACTCCCTCCTGCAATCTGTCCCCCAGGACTTTGTTGAAGAGCTCAGAAGACAAGAAGCCAGTAATAGGAAGACTCGGAGCTCAAGACTTGGGTACTCAGTGTCCAGCACATCATAATCGTGGTCATTTAGTAGCAGCACATGAGAATAGATGACCCTTGTTATGGGAGACTGCTGTTATGCTGGATAAATATGCTACCTTTTTAGTACCAGTAGTTCTTTTTATGTTGGTGTTTGGGGAAAACCAATGATTGCATTGTAAAATTAGAAAAGTAGTTTTCTGTTAAGATGAAAAAAAAGCTGTGAAGGTTCAGAGATCACTCATCTATTACCAAAACTGCATTCCAGTGGCTTAAACACAAGGCCAATAAATACTATAGATGTTCTTACATTCTCATTTCATTTAGAAGGCTGTCTCTGAAGTTCTTCTTTGCTACTTGAAAATAAGGCTTCAGGAATATTCAAGAGATACAAGATAAGAATAATGTTTCAGCAACCTGAAGATGTATCCTGTTCTTAGAAGCAGATGCTTGCCGGCGCCGCAGCTCACTAGGCTAATCCTCCACCTTACGGCGCTGGCACACCGGGTTCTAGTCCCGGTCGGGGCGCCGGATTCTGTCCCGGTTGCCCCTCTTCCAGGCCAGTTCTCTGCTGTGGCCCGGTAGTGCAGTGGAGGAAGGCCCATGTGCTTGGGCCCTGCACCCCATGGGAGACCAGGAGAAGCACCTGGCTCCTGCCATCGGATCAGCGCGGTGCCATTGGAGGGTGAACCAAGGGCAAAAGAAGACCTTTTCCTCTGTCTCTCTCTCTCTCACTGTCCACTCTGCCTGTCAAAACAAAACAAAACAAAACCAAAAACCAGATGCTTGATTCCAGAAACTCTGTGCATGGTGCAGCTTTGAAGAAGCTACAATGAATGGTCAGACCTTGATAAAATAAAGCTAACATGTAGTAAGTGTTTTTTGCTGTCAGCCACACTTCCAAGTGCTGTAATACACTCATTGGTTCGTTTCATAGGACAGAAAGGGTTAGCAGGCCCTTTAGGATCTGGAATGTTCCAAGACACGATAACCTCGAAACTGTCAGGGAAAGACAGATTCAGCAAAAAGGGAAGAGCCAACATATTACGCAGATGTCCCTGAGGCTTAGTGGTAGAGACTGGACATTTGTGCCCTTAGGGGGAAAATAATGAGGTCAGAGCAGACTGGGATAGATCAGGTCTGGCACTTTTGCTGCAGAGCCCAGAATCAAAGATGATCTGATGGGAAGCCAGGCAGACAGTTCAGCTAAGGCATTCAGCCACAGAGGCTGGCCAGGAAACACAGTTTGGGTGGGGAATATGGGCACACTAGATCAGAGCATGTGGATTGGGATAAGGATTAGAAGCAGGAGCTTAGAGAGCAACCTTGACCCCTGGGACCTGGGCACTGGTGTCTGGGATGCTCTAATAGGACCTTGTGGAGGGTGTGACAGTCTCCAGAAGTATTTGGGGAAACACTCTGATGGTTTAGTATACCAGGCAAAGAAAGGGGAAAATTACAAGAACGGCAATACCAGGGAGAAGTTGTACCACATCTCATCACCACATCAGAAAATAGTTGCAAACAGTGGTAAGCAAAGGATTTTTATCCCTTGCTTTAAGCCGTATAGAAACCTGTGTTAGACTAATTCACGCCCTTGTTTTCTATTAGTTCTGGGACTCTGATTCTCAATAGTACTGAGTTTTGGCATCCCTTCTCTTATGATTACTAGGGATTTTGGTTGTTTAAACTTTGCTTGGCTTTAACCAGTAGGCACTAATGCAAGCTTCTATCACTAAGCTCAGATTTGTCAAATAAATGGTGGTGCCAAGGGATTCATTGCAAGTTACCACCTGTAATCCATGTTAAAGGTATTGGTGCTTTGCAGTGTTTCTTAGTTTCTGATTCCCTGTGCAATTACCTAACTAAAGCACTGGCCAACTTTTCCCATTAGGGGCCAGACAATAAATATTTCAGGCCTTGTGAGCAACATGTAACTCTACAATCCTAGTCAGAAATGGATATAGACAACAAAACATGTGTGGCTGTGTACCAAATTTTTTTTTTTTTTTCACGAAACAGATGGCAAATTTGCTACATAGGCCTTATTTGCTGACTCATGCTATAAATAAGTAGATGAACAGAAAAAAATCCATTTCATTTATTTTTCAGTTTTTTTCTTTTAATTGTCCTTAAAGGTGAGGGAAAGGGAGAACCATTTTGCCTGCGTGGAGCTGTGAGTTCCTCCCATTTCTCCTTGTCTTTTTTGTGATTTGGAAGCTAACTGTCATAAAACAAACTTCCTTCTTCATTTTAAGATATAGAAAAAGCTGGAACATCTTATGCTGGGTTTTCTTGATGGAGATCCCATTTGCTACTCTTTTACTTCCATCTAGAGAAGTTCTTGACACACAGTAGGCTTGTGGTAAGAGTTTAGTAACTTCCCCTGGATGGCCTCTGTCTTTCCTTCCTCCTATTTCCTTGTCAGTAGCAGCCAATGAAAGACTTTATAATTTTACCATCTTCAGGGTAACTCAGACCTATAAAGAATTAATAGTCTTAAAGACAAGGCAAAAAACACTTCTCCTAAAATCTAGAAAAACACCAACACAGAACCTGAGTGAAAAATTGCTAAAAGAGAACCATCCTAGCCAAAAAATCAAGTCCAAAGGTTTAGCATGTTTTCCTTCCTTATCTTAGGAATGAAGATGCTCAGGCCGATGAGCAGAGCTTGGCCACCTCTAAATTCTCTTTAGTAGCTAGCAAATCTGTTATTAGCTGAATCATGTCCCCCTGAAAGACTGGTTGAAATCCTGGTACCTATGAATGTAAACTTATTTGGAAATAGAATCTTTGCAGATGTCATGGAGCTAAATTGAGGTCATTTACCTGTGTTGTGGCTTAGATATGATTTGAGTGTTTCCCTCAAAGGTTCATGTGCTGGAAGCATGGTCCCCAGTATAATGTGGTTGGCAAGTGGTGTAACTTTTAAGAAGTGGGGGCTAATGGGAAATAATTAGGTCATTGGAGACATTGCCCTCAGAAGAGATTAAAGGTGGCCTCAAAGAGTGAACGAGTTCCTGCCAGCGTGGGTTGTTATAAAAGGATTGAGGCTGGCTCCTGAATCTCTCTGGCTTCCTGTCTTGCTGTGTGATCTCTCCCTCTCACTTGTGTTCCCACCATGAGGACATAGATTGTGTTGTGATGCAGCCACAAAGCCTTCACCAAAGCCAAGCAGAAGCTGATATCATGTCCTTGAACTCCAGAACTGTGAGTTAAATTGACCTCTCTTCTTTAAAAAGTACCCAATCTTAAGTATTTTGTTACAGTCACAGGAAACAGACTAATACAAAGTTGAGCCTAAATCCAATATACTTAAAAGAAGAGGGAAATTTGGATGGAAACACACAGACACAGGAGAATTCCATTTGAGGGCATAAAGACAATCGGGGAGGGGCTGGCACCTTGGTGCAGTAAGTTAATCTTCTGCCTGTGGCACCAGCATTCCATATGGGCACCAGTTCTAGTCCTGGCTACTCCTCTTCCAATCCAGCTCTTTGCTGTGGCCTGGGAAAGCAGTAGAAGATGGTTCAAGTGCTTCGGCCCTTGCACCCACATGGGAGACCAGGAAGAAGCACCTGGCTCCTGGCTTCGGATTGGCATAGCTTCAGCCATTTGGGGAGTTCAGCCAACTCTCAGCATAGTTGCAGCCATTTGGGGACTGAACCAATGGAAGGAAGAACTTTCTCTCTATCTCTTCTTCTTACTGTCTGTAACTCGACCTCTCAATTAAATAAATAAAATCTTAAAAAAAAAAAAAGACAATTGGGGAGAAGATGGCCATTTGACAACAGGGGTAGTGATTGCAGTGATGCACATACAAGCTAAGGATTGCCAAGGATGGCTGGTAACTTCTAGAAGCTGCGAGAAAAGCATGAAATAGACTCTCCTGGAAACTCCAGAAGGAACCAGCCCTGCCGGCACCTTGATATTGGATTTCAAAATCCCAGAATTATGAGAGAATACATTTCCCTTGTTTTAAACCTTCTGATTTGTGGCTATGTGTTGTGGTAATCCTAGGAAACTAATATACCACCAATAGTTATAGTAAAATAATAACTCAAATATATTTAGTAGAGATTTCTCTTTGCTCATTTTTATTAAATATCTTGTTCTTTAGTATTTAGATGCCTCAATAATAAGAAAAATTTACTAATCCTCGCTATCATCATATGTGCAAGCTCTTCTTTGTTTTTGCATTGATCTGTCTTTCATTCAGATGATCCACGACTTTTATAGTTGAATGGGAAGTGATCATTTTCATACTTTTCCTCTTTTTGTTATGTGAATTCAGAGCCAGTCCCAAGGGCAGTTTGGCAAACTGTCAGCCACTGATAATATGACTGAAAAACCTGATATGTCAGCTATTGTTCTTCTGTATTCGCTTCTTTGGGTATTATGAGCTCATGAAATATAACAAAGCTCTGTACTGTCTAAATGCTTCTGAACATAGAGCTAGTGTTCCTGTAATGCCCGTTGTTTTAGTCTGCTCCTGTCCCAGGGAAATTCTCTGATATTTTTGTTTTATTTTAGAATTTCCCCTAGTTTGATCTGTATTTGATGACATGGGTATAAAGAATACCATGTACCTGGTATTGGAGAAGCACATAAAAGCATTGCTAAAAGCTTGCTTCTTTTAAAAAATATGTATTTATTTAAAAGGAAGAAACACAGAGGAAGAGCGAGAAGAAAAGGAAAAGGGAAAGAATGAGAGGGAAAGAGAGAAAGTGAGTTTACTTCATCGATCTTGATCTACTCTTTTGCTCCCCAAATGCCTCCAACAGCTGGAACAGGGCCAGATCAAAGCAGGATATGGAAATTCAGTCTAGGTTTCCCATGTGGGTGACAGGGATCCAAGTACTGGAGCCATCGTCTGCCACCTTCCAGGGTCTGCATTATGAAGAAACTGGACTGGACGTGGAGCTAGGATGTAAATCCAGGCACTCTGATATGGGGGGCAGGCAGGCTAAGCAGAGTCTGAACTGCTGCACCAAACAACCACTCCTAAGAGCCATTTTTCAAAGCTGTGCAATTTGGAAAGGCCCACTATGGGTAGAGTCAAAGGCAGGACATTTCACAGGAAGAAGAATTATTATCACTAACATTTAGTGAGTTCTTCTCATTTACTCAGCACTAGTCTGAGTGCATGACAGAGGCTGACGCCTTTGACTCACACAACAGTCCTAGGGGGCAAATGTTATCAGTAGCCTGCATTATAGCCATGAAAAATAAAACTCGTTAAGCTCACAAGGCTGCTGAGGGGCACCAGCCATGTTTCTGTTGACTTTCTACCTGGGAAATATGCCCATAGCAAGTCTGAATGCTGCAATGTTTCCTTTACTGCAGATTACTGCTTTTGATATCCTTCTCAGCTAATGAAAAATCTGAATCTATGGGCTCAGGATGGTGCTTGCAGGAAAGGACTGAAATCAGGTCGCCTATAGAATCCAGCCCTGGAGATTCATGATTCGATCATGTTGTAGATGTCTCTCAACCTGAGAATGATCAATGCCATGTACATTAGAATTGCATTTTCTTCAACTTCTCAAAATTAAATGTTGTATTTTCAAATCATGTTATTATGCAATAAAATTAATGGTAGTGACTATTTGGAGGGTCAATTTAGTTCTGTATATAGCAGTCAAAGGGTGTCAGAGGTCCAGGAAATAGACAGCTAGAAACCAGTACTTTTTATTTTTTTCCCAAAGAAACTGTGTATTTAATGAGTACAAATTTTATAAGCACAACTCGTACAACTCTAGGAATATAGAGATTCTTCCCAAGATACCTGTCCTCCCACCCCCACTCCCACTGCAACTGCTCCCTCCTCTCCCACTCCAGTTCCATTTTCCATTAAAAAAAAAAAACTGTTCCTCAAGTCAAGACAAGGGCTGATCAAGGCATTGCTTCTCAAAGTGTCAATTTCACTTTTACAGATTTTCTTTCTGGTGCTCTAGTAGTTATCATAGGTCACGGAGACCTATGTCTCCCTTTGGGACTGGCTTATTTCACTAAGTATGATGATTTCCTGATTCATTCATTTTATTGCAAATGACTGGATTTCATTTATTTTTGAAAGGCGGAGTTACAGAGAGGCAGAGGCATGGCGGTGGCAGGGGGAGGTCTTCCATCTCCTGGTTCACTCCCAAAATAGCTGCAATGGCAAGAGCTGACCTGATCTGAAGCCAGGAGCCAGGAACTTCCTCTGGATACCCCATGAGGTTGCAGGGGCCAAGTGCTTGGGCCAACTTCTACTTCTTTCCCAGGTCATAGCAGAGAGCTGGATTGGAAGCAGAGCAGCTGGGACTCAAACCAGTACCCATAAGGGATGCTGGCACTGCACGGCTTTACCTGCTATGTCACAGGGCCAGATCCCGGATTTAATATTTTTTTACCGCTGTGTAGTATTCCATATCCCATATCCCATAATTTCTTTATCCAGTCTTCAGCTGATGGGCATTTAAGTTGATTCCATGTATTAGCTATTGTGAATTGAGCTGCAATGAACATGGGGGTGCAGATAACTCTAATTTGCTGATTTCATTTCCCTTGGGTAAATTCCCAGGCGTGGAATGGCTGGATCCTATGGTAGGTCTATATTCAGATTTCTGAGGTATCTCCAAACTGATTTCTATAGTGGTTTTACCTGTTAACATTCCCACCAAGAGTGGATTAGGGTACCTTTTTTCCAACATCCTTCCCAGCATTTGTTACTTGTTGATTTCTGTATGACAGCCATTCTAACTGAGAGGAGGTAGAAAAACTCATTGTGGTTTTTATTTGTATTTCTCTGATGGCTAGTGATGTTTAGCGTTTTTTCATGTGTCTGCTGGCCATTTGGATTTCCTCTTTTGAAAAATGTTTAAGTCCTTGGCCCATCTCTTAACAGGGTTGTTTGTTTTGTTGTTGTTGAGTGTCTTGATCTCTTTGTAGATTCTGGTTGTTAATACTTAATCAGTTGCATAGTTTGCAAATACTTTCTTCCATTCTGTCTATCACTTGCCTCTTCACTTTCCTGACTGTTTCTTTTGCAGTACAGAAGCTTCTCAATTTCATGTAATCCCATTTGTGATTTTGGCTTTTATTGCCGGTGCCTCTGAGGTCTTTTCCAAGAATTCCTTGCCAATGTCTTGCAGGGTTTTGCCAATGTTGTCTAAAAATTTAATGGTATCAGGTCATAGATTTAGGTCTTTAATCCATTTTGAATGGATATTCATGTAAGGTGTATGGTAGGGGTCCTTCTTCATACTCCTAAATGTGGAAATACAGTTTTCTCAGCACCATTTGTTGAAGAGACTGTCCTTGCACCAGGGATTGGTTTTAGCTCCTTGGTCAAAGATAGATTGGTTGTAGGTGCTTAGATTGATTTTTGGCATTTCTATTCAGTTACAATGGTCTATCCACTTGTTTTTATACCAGTACCAGGCTGTTTTGATTATAACTGCCTTGTAGTATCTCTTGAAATCTGGTATTGTGATGCCTCTGGGTTTGTTTTTGTTGTATAAGTTTGCTTTAGCTATTTGAGGTCTCCTGTATTTCCATATGAATTTCAGCATCATTTTTTTTCTAGATTTTAGAAGAATGTCTTTGGTATTTTGATAGATATCACATTGAATCTGTAAATTGCTCTTGGAAGAATGGACATTTTGATTATATTGATTCTTCTAATACATGAACATGGAAGATTTTTCTTTTTTTGAATCTTCTATTTCTTTCTGTAATTTTTTTGTAATTCTCATTGTAGAGATCTTTGACATACTTCGTTAAATTTATTCCAAGTTATTTAATTTTTTGTAGCTATTGTGAATGGGATTGACTTTAGAAATTCTTTTTCAGCCATGGCATTGTCTGTGTATACAAAGCCATTGATCTTTGTGTATTGATTTTTTTATCCTGCTATTTTACCATACTTTTCTGAGTTCCAATAGTCTTTTGGTGGCATCTTTTGGAACCCCTATATATAGAATCATGTCATCTGCAAATAGGGATAATTTGACTTCCTCATTCCCAATTTGAATACTTTTGATTTCTTTTTCTTGTCTAATGGCTCTGGCTAAAACTCCAGGACTACATTGAATAACAATGATGAGAGTGAATATCTTTGTCTGATTCTGGATCTCAGTGGGAGTGCTTCCAACTTTTCCCCATTCAATAGGATGCTGGCCATGGTTTGTCATAAATTGCTTTGAATGAGTTGGGGAATGTTCCTTTTATATCCAGTTTGCTTAGAGTTTTCATCATGAAAGGGTATTGTATTTTATCAAATGCTTTCTCTGCATCCATTGAGATAATCATATGGGTTTTGTTCTTCAATTTGTTAATGTGATGGATCACATTTGTTGATTTGCAAATCCAGTACATTTTCTTTGGCATATCTACAGCAGAGTATCTTATATTAATGAATTTTAAGAGCTTGAAAGATTCCATCAGAATTGTTTCTTTGGGGCTGGTGTTGTGGCATAGTGGGTTAAGCCTCTGCCTGCTGCACTGGCATATGGGTGCCAGTTGTGTCCTGGCTCTTCTACTTCTGATCCAGCTCCCTGCTGATGGCATGGAAAAGCAACAAAAGTTGGTCCAAGTGCTTGGGCCTCTGAACCCATTTGGGAGACCTGGAAGAAGTTCATAGCTCCTGGGTTTGGCCTGGCCCAGCGTTGGCCAATGCAGCCATTTGGGAATGATAGTGGATAGAAGACTGCTCTCTCTGTCTCTCCCTCTCTGTAACTCTGTCTTTCAAATGAGTAAATAAACCTTAAAAAAAAAATTGCTTCTTGAGCAAGCATTCGAAGCCATCAGTACCAACACCCCTTATGTATAACAAAATTTTAAGATGTTTTTATCCTGAAATAACTTATGTAGATAATATAACCAGGTTGCCTGCATAATTTAAAAATCAACATGAGGTAAGCACTGTGTCACGGCAGGTTGAACCACCCCCTGGGATCCCTGCATCCCATATCAGAGTGCCTGAAATTGAAATCTGCCTCTGCTCTCCAACTTCCTACTAATGTGCTCCTTGGGAGGCGGCAGATGATGATTCAAGTACTTACGTCCCTGCATAAATACCGGAGATAAGGATGGATTTCCGGCTCTTGCTTTCGCCTGTCCTACCCATGCTGTTGCAGGCATTTGAGGAGTGAACCAGCTGATGGAATCTCTCTCTCTCTCTCTCATTGTCTCTCACATAGTCTCTCTGCCTTTCACATAAGTAAAAATAAATAAATTTAAAGAATCAATGTAGTCCCAACTGAAACATAAAAAAATGATAATAAAGTAACATAATATTCCTGGCTCAGGATGACTACAGTAAAGTCAAAATGATGTGGAATCTCTACAAATATAGCAGTGACAAGTGTGCACTGATACAAGAGCTGTGTGAGGCTCTCACACACAGAGAGGGGTCCTATCACAGGAGATGAGATGTTTCCAATGATTTATAATCTAGGCAAAGTTATAAAGTGTAATGACATATAAGCTTCTCCTGATTAAGGAAAATTGTTACTAGAACAATAATATAATTTCCTCCTTTTTTTAGTGGCATTACTAGGATGGTCAGCTTACATTAGAACAAACAGAAAAAATACTATGAATTAATACCTAAAATAAAGTTTAGTCCTGAATTTATCACTTACTGAATCAGACATTAAATAGGATATGGGGCTATTCTTTGTGGGGTGGGACTGTCTCACGCATTTCATAGTATCTACTGTATCTGACGTTCAATGTTTGGACATAATATTCCCTCTTATGTTTTCAACACACTCTTGAGGGGTGGCAGCACATCAACTGACAACCCCTTGGGTAGAGCTTTCTTGTTCACAAATACCTCCTGCCACTCTGTCTCCTCTCACTTCACCCTCACTCTCCTCTCCCCACCCTTTGTCCCTCGGCCAGCCAACACTTCCTTCATTTTACTATGCTTGTTTGCTTTCTGCCCTTGTTGCCTTTCTCTTTTCCTTCTCATCTCCTCTTCTTCCCCCCTCCATCAGGAAGGAGGTGATGGTTTTATTTCTAATGGAGTTGAGGTCCTTTTGACTTTTGTGGTGCATATGCCTCATAACACTGCCTGGTGATATCTTTCCAGACCTGAACTTCCTGATATGTGCTCTTTCTTTTATTCTTTATTTTTTTTTAAACTTCTATATTTGGATCTATGATTTCAACTGGACAGGTCAAAAATATTATCTGACAAGTACTATCATATGGGAGTTTTAATCACTTAATAAAGTTTTGACACAGATTCTTTAGAATCAAGTAATGGGATCCAGTGCTGTGGTGCAATGGGTTAAAACCCCAACCTGCAGTGCCAGCATCCCATTTGGGCACAGGTTTGAGTCTTGGTCACTCCACTTTCAATCCAGCCCTTTGCTATGGCCTGGGAAAGCAGTAGAAGATGGCCTAAGTCCTTGGGCCCCTACACCTATGTGGGAGACCCAGAAGAAGCTCCTGACTTCAGATCAGCTCAGCTCTGGCTGTTGCAGTCATTGGGGAAGTGAACCAGTAGAATGAAAGACCTCTCTCTCTCTCTCTCTCCCTTGCTCTACCTCTCTCTGTAACTCTTTCAAATAAATAAAATAAATCTTTTTTTAAAAAAAGAATCAAATAATGACTAAAATATATCACATACTTTACTATCTGACCAGCACTGTGCTCTATGCTTTAATATACATTGTTGCCTTTAATTTTCATCTTATTTCCATTTTATAGATGAAAGACTAATAATTCAATCAAATGACTGGCCAAAGTCACAGAGCTCATAATGGCAGAATTGGGATGCACTTTTCTCCAAGAGGCCAGGAGACTTCCGGAACAAATTTCTATTCTCAGAGAACTGGTTATCTGGTACAGGATGAGAAACCTGCATATGA
The DNA here is from genome assembly GCA_949820135.1 of Sylvilagus floridanus. Classification (NCBI taxonomy): domain Eukaryota; kingdom Metazoa; phylum Chordata; class Mammalia; order Lagomorpha; family Leporidae; genus Sylvilagus; species Sylvilagus floridanus. The sequence continues at coordinate 111,394,438 of OX463227.1, read as the reverse complement.
ACAGAGGAGAATTTGACAGTTAGTATTTACAGGGTCCTGCCTATGTCATCAGATGTGCTTTACATATTTTCTCTTATTGATTTTTTGAATATTTTAAATGAACAAAATCACATAATTTGTAATGTATAGTATGATATTTTAAAATATGTCTGCATGGGCTGGCACTGTGGCGCAGCAGGTTAACGCCCTCGCCTGAAGCATTGGCATCCCTTATGGATGCCAGTTCTAGTCCCAGCTAATCCTCTTCTGATCTAGCTCTCTGCTATGGCCTGGGAAAGCAGTAGAGGATGGCCCAAGTCCTTGGTCCCCTGAACCCACATGGGAGACCCAGAAGAAGCTCCTGGCTCCTGGCTTCAGATTGGTGCAGCTTTGGCCATTGTAGCCATCTGGGGAGTGAACCAGCAGATGGAAGACCTCTCTTTGTCTCTATTCTACCTCTCTCTGTAACTCTATCTTTCAAATAAATAAAATAAATCTTTAAAAAAATGTGTGCATGGTGGAAGGACTAAAGCTAATTAACATTATATCACATTATATACTAGTTCACATACTTACTATTTTTTGTGGTGAGAATACTTAAACCCTACTCTTCTAGAGATATCAAATTACATGATTATAAAATAGTCACCATTTTGTACAAGAACATTCTTTTTTTCCCTTTAAAGATTTATTTTTTAAAATTTATTTGAAAGGCAGACTTACAGGAGAGAGGATTTCCATCTGCTTGTTCACTCCCCAGATGGCTGCAACAGCCAGGGATGGCCAGGCTGAAGCCGAGAGCCTGGATCGACTTCCGGGTCTCCCACGTGGGTGCAAGGGCCCAAGCACTTGGGACATCGCCCGCTGCTTTTTCAGGGGGCATTCGCAGTGGGCTGGATCAGAAGTGGAGCCAACTGAGCCTTGAACCAGCACCCATATGGGATGCCAGCATTGTAGGCAGAGGCTTAACCTGTTATGCCACAGCACCAGCCCTATCAAGACCATTCTTGAACTTAATCCTAACTGAAAATTTGTATCCTTTGACCCACATGTCCCCAGTCTCTTCCTCCCTATTTCCTGGCTCCTGGGAATCACCATTTTCCCAACTACTCCTAGGAGTTAATAACTTATTTAGATTTCATATAGTAGTGAGATGACATGGTATTTGTGTTTCTGTATCTGGCTTATTTCACTTGATGTTTTGTTGTCCAGATTCACCCATGTTGTTACAAATGGCAGGATTTCCTTTTTAATACTGAGTAGTATTCCATTGCATTTGGAATCAAAAACCGTGTCATGATTTCTTTATCCTTTCATCTGTCAATGGACACCTTGATTGATTCTGTTTCTTGGCCATTGTGAATAAATATTATTGCTGAATAAACGTGAGCTTGCAGATGTCTCCTTGACACGTTGATTTCATTTCCTTTGGATATATACCCGGGGTCACTGAATCATTTGTTCTATTTAAAGGTTTTTTTTTTTTTTTTTTGGAACCTTCATACTATTTTTCATAATGGCTGTACTAATTTACATTCACACCAATAGTGTGCAAGGGTTTCCTTTCCTCTACATCCCCGAAAACAATTGTTAATCTTTTGTCCTTTTGATAGCAGCCATTTTAACAGGAATGAAGTGATATCCCATTGTGGCTTTGATTTGCATTTCTCTAGTGATTATTGATGTTGAGAAGTTTTCATGTAACTATGGGTCTTTTGTATGTCATTTAAGAAATGTCTATTGAGGTAAGTCCTTTGTACATTCTAAAAATGAATTATTTGTTTTCTTGCTATTTAGTTGAGTTCCTTATATAGTTTGGAAATTAACCCCTTATCAGATACAAGCTTTGCAAATATTATCTCTCCTCCTGAAGATTTTCTCTTCATTCTGTTGATTGTTTCCTTTGCTGTGCAGATGTCTTTTAGTTTGATATAATCCTATTTGTCTATTTTTGCTTTTGTTACCTGTTCCTAATGTTTATAAAAAACTTGCAATGCTCAAGTATTATTAGCATTACTGCCATGGCATCCCACTTATAGATAAGAGAGCAGAGGCACAGAGTTTGTTAGTAATGTGGCTAAGATTCCATAGCAGGCAGATTGCTTTGGAAGCCTGGGTTCTTATCCGTTAGTCTAAATGGAGTGATGTCAGAGAGGGAGGTATTTTTGGTAGCTGAGATCAGCAAAGAGTGGCATTTGAACTGAGTTTAGGAATGGGAAGAATTTCTACAATTTAAGATGGGAAAGACTACCTAGAACAACTAGAACAGGAGAAATGAAAGCCACCACGGTGTCCAGACCATGGGAAGCAGACTAGGGACCTTGGTCAGATAATTCTTCTAAATTTTAGAGGCATGATTCCTCAACCAGCAGCTGAATATTGGAAAGGATGAACTTTACTGTTGGGCCTTTGTAATTACTATACATATATCTTAATCTGTTCTGAGTAGTTATTGAAATATTTATTTTGAAAACACCATTGCCATGCCTTCTTGGTTCTGTGTACTGTGCGTGTAAAACAGGGACCTGAAAGCAAGAGCTGGAGTTCAAGTCCTGATTCAACCCTATTACCTTGGACTTTTTGCTGCATCTTCCTCATTCCTCTCCAAGTTTGCTCTAATAATACATGCCCCAGCATTTCCTTCAAAAACATTGGGAAGCAAAGAGGGAACATCTATGCAAAGTTTAAGAAGAAATATGGTACAGAACTCTAGGGAATCACAATTAAAAAAAAAAACAATTTATTTATTTATTTGAAAGGGGGAGAGAGAGGGAGAGACAGACAGAAGGGTCTTTCATCTGCTGGTTCACGTCCCAGATGGCTGCAACAGCCAACATTGGACCAGGCTAAAGCCAGGAGCTTCTTCCAGATCTCCCACATGGTGGGCAGGGACCCAACCACTTGGGCCATTTCTTTTCACTGCTTTTGTAGGCCATAAGCAGGGAGCTGGATCTAAAGAGGTGCAGCTGGGACACAAACTGGTCCCAGAAATCACATAGATTATTACTCTGATAATCTGGTTTTTTGTTTTGTTTTGTTTTGGTTTTGGTTTTTTTTTTTTTTTTTTAGATTTATTTTCCTTATTTGAAGGGAAGAGAGAGAAAGAAGGAAGAGAGATCTTCCATCTGCTGTTCACTCCCCAGATGTCTGCAATGGCTGGAGCTGGGCCAAGCTGAAGCCAGGAGCCAGGAACTCCATCTGGGTCTCCCATGTGGGTTGTGGGGGCCCAACTACTTGAGCCATCTTCCACTGCTTTCCTAGGCACATTGGCAGTGAGCTGGATCAGAAGTAGAAGAGTCAAGATTTTCGAACTGGTGTTCCAATATGGGATGCCAGCATCCCAGGCCAAGGTTTAACTCACCAGGCCCCCAATCTGCTCATTTAATGTGTAGTAGATGGTAAGGTTGAATGTCTCTACCAAAATTCATGTTGACATTATATTCTTATTATGAGGTATTTTGAGGTGGGACCAGATGGACCTTCAAGAGGTTTTTGGATCATGAGGGTTTTGTGGATTAATGGGCTGTCTTTAGAGTGGATCTGTTATAAAAAGCCTCCATAGTTCTGTCTTTGGTATGGTCCCCTCTTATTGTGTGATAACCTTCACTTCAGCACTCTGTGGAAAATCCCCATCAGCAGAAGGCCCTCATTATATGCAGCCCGTTGACCTTGGATGTCCAGAACTATGAGCTGAATAAATCTTTATTCTTTATAAGCCACATGGTCTGTAGTAGTGAGTTAGAGCAACAGAAAACAGACTAAGACAGTAGTGATTAAAAATTGGCTATAAGGGGATTCCAATTCAATCCCATTAAGGTGGCATGTACCAATGCCATCTCACTAGTCAAAGTGATCAGTTTCAGTTCATAATTGATCACAATGATAGCATTAAGTGTCAAAGGGATCACATAAACAAGACTAGTGTCTGATAGTACTAACTGATTGAATTAAAAAGGGGAGAACAATCCAACATGGGAAACGGAATACACAGCAGACTCATAGACTGGCAGATGTCCTGAACAGCACTCTGGCCTCAGAATCAGCCCTTAAGGCATTCGGATATGGCTAAAAAGCCCATGAGAATATTTCAGGCATGGAAAGTCAAGATACTGTGGCAAAAAAAAAAAAAAAAATTACCTAAATGAAAGATCTCTGTGAGATCCCAGTGGAAAGAACAGGGCCATCCAAGAAGGAGGTACCTTTCTCTGAAGGGAGGAGAGAACTTCCACTTTGATTATGGCCTTGTCTAAATAAAGTCAGAGTTTGTGAACTCAAGAGGCTTCCATAGCCTTGGCAGTTCATGACAAGAGCCTCGGGTGATTACTGACATCATAAATAAGAGTGTCAATTGTTAAATCAACAACGGGAGTCACCATACACTTGCTCCCCATGTGTTGTACTATGTGAATTAAGGGTAAAACTAGTATTCAGACAGTACTCTATACTTTGTGTGTCTGTATGGGTGCAACCTGTTGAAATCTTTACTTAGTATATACTAAGTTGAACTTCTGTTTATAAAGAGAATTGAAAATCAATCTTGATGTGAATGGGATGGGAGAGGGAGCGGGAGATGGGATGGTTGTGGGTGGGAGGGAGGTTATGAGGGGAAAAAGCCACTATAATCCAGAAGTTGTACTTTGAAAATTTATATTTATTAAATAAGAGTTTAAAAAAATTGGCTATAGTAGGCAACTCAGTGTAGAAACATTGTGACCTACAATAAGCTGTAGAATGCTCTGATGTTTTCACATAAATTACCTAATTTGATCTATAAAATTGTCTTATGAAGTAAGCAGAGTGGCTAGGATTATTGTCATTTTTGCAGATGAAGGAAATGAAGTTCAGCAAATGCTACATTTGGGTCTGAAAATCCAGTCTTCCAATCCTGAAGACCATAGAAGAGGCAAGCAGGTGACAACTCTTGCTCAATTTTTTGGTAAAATTCAAGAGGCAAGAGTGTCGGGCTTATAATAACTCTCTGAACAGAGTACACAACCCACAGTTACCCTGCATTTCTTAATCTTTAAAAAATTCAGCTCCAAGTTCACCTGTCTTTCTCTAAACCCTCCAGATAGAATTTGCAGCAATCCCAAGAGATTCCACACGTCGCCCTGTAATTGCCGGTATTGCATCATACAGCAGTAATTTGTTTACCTACCTGTCTCCCCTGCCTCTCCTCTCACTTCCCCCCACCTCCGGAGACAGGGAAAGTCTATTCATCTTTGGGTCTTGAGCACCTAGCAGGTTGCAAGATACAATAAGTATCTTTCTGCCTCTATAAAGACTCCTGTACATCCATGGCCACTGGAAACTCAACTGTGTTCTTTCTCCTTAAAAGTCATTTGATTTGTGTCTTTTTAGTCTAGCTGCTATTTAATCAATGTTATATTTTCTATCAGGGTTTGACTGCATTATAATTTCTAAGGTATTATTTTCCAAATAAATATATATATATATAATTTATATATAACTTTTACTTTCACTGTATAAAATTTAGTTTAATAAATGTTACAAGGAAACTATAAAATAAGAATAATGGCAAAATGCCAACTCCTTTGTAAATCATACATGTAGGCTAGCCTAATAAAAATATGAGGTTTAGATGGAATATTTTTGTTGGTTAGGGTTTTTTTCTTTTTATATGTGTATGTGTATTTTTAAAGACAATCAAAATTTATTGAGGTAAATATTAATTTACTTGTATTTATTTCTAATAATACCTCATAGGATATAGAACTGGCTTCAATTCTTTCAACTGTCTCTACTTGATCACGCCAAAATTCATTAATGTTTTAAATAAAGATGGATCCCGTATTTCAATCAAAGTATAATATTTGCACAGTGTAATTCTGTAGGGTCCACTGAAGTGGAAATAATTTATTTATAAAAATAATATTTAAATCATCTAAATCTAACAGAGCAACTGTAGTGTCAATTAAACAGAAACAGTACTACTAAAAAGAAATCACAGTGATTTTTAAGGAGAGAGAAGAGAGAATACAGGCAAATCGGAATCTGTGGTTGTGCAGGCTATGGTTGCTTTGAATACTGAATCAAACCTGCATGTGACCCTGGGTCCCTGAGTCCTCCCAGCCTCAGCCTCCTACTTCTCCCCTGGCCGTCCAGGTGTTGCCCTGATGGTCTCAGGCTGGGGCCCAGGGTTGCATGTTGAATAGCAAGGGCTTCAGTTTTCTATGGGTGCTGGACAAATCACCACAATGTAGCAAGTTATAATAATGCAAATTTCCTATCTTGTAGTCCTGTAGGTTGGAAGCCTGGGCTAGCTGGGCTGGTTTCTCTGCTCCAGGTTTTACAAGGCTATCATCAGAGTGTTGATGGGATGGGCTCTTATGAGGAGGCTCATTCAGATTGCTGGCAACATCCCTCAGTTCTCTCTTTGGCTGTTCCCAGAGGCCCCTCTGTGGCTTTGTATGTGGGTCCCTATGTCTCAGAGCCAGCATATCACTTCAAATCCTTTCATGCTTGGAGGCTCTGGGCTTTCCTCTTCTGCTGTGTCTCTGACTCTAGCTGGAGAAATCTCTGTTCTCCAGGGCTCAAGTGATTAGACTGGGCCATCCAGTTAATGAGGATAATTTCCATACGGCAAGATCCTTATGCTTAATGGCATACAGTCCCTCTGGCCATGTAGTGTAACATGTGCACAGGATCCAGATGGTAGGGTGTGGCCACTTGGGCGGTTATTCATCAGCCTACAAAGCTGTGGCAGCTCAAGAAAATCAGAATTTCAACTCTGCTTTAGGTAATTTTAGTCTGTTGTGGCCATTTCCTTTTCATAGCTCCTTGAGCTTCCTCTTCCTTGAGTGGACTTCGAAGGCCTTTGCTGTTCTTCTCTCGTGGGAGGTATGAATCCAGGTCAGACAGAAGGAAGTTGTTCTCTGCAGTCATTTCACCAGGCCGCGGGCCCTCTTCTGTAGGAGCTGTGCTTTTGATGTATACTGATGATGGACTCCTACATTGTGGAACGTTTCTGCTATATTTCTAAGGGTAAAATACCTCATCCGTCAATCTTCCACAGGCTTCCTTGCATCTTCTTTGAATCATCCTGTCGGTCTTGATGTTGCAGCTGAAAGCTCTTGAATCTCACCTTCTAGCTGTGATTTTCAGATTGTTGGCTCAACTTGGAGACTTTTTATTTGACCTGTAAGCTCTTCATTCATTTTATTTTCTTCGCATAATTTTAAAATAGTGCTTGGAATGAGACAAAGTGAATAAATCAGAGAGGGAGAATGGAGACCACACAGATCTCTATCAGAAGGCAGCATGAGGACCCTCGGTGACACTGCTGCTGTAAACGTTTCCTTTGAAAGACTTGAAGGAGAGGGGCTGGTGTTGCGGCACAGCAGGTTAAGCTGCTGCCTGTGACCTCTGCCTATTGCACAAATGGGAAGAGATCTTATTTATGTAATGCATTAGGGAGAAATGGAAAAGGCTAACCACAGCCAGAGGAGTCGGCCAATGAACACTGGTCATTCCTGCCCCACTTGGCCCTCCCTCAGACCCATGAGAGATCACAGCAGTGCTGTGCCATAACCCGTTCTGGGCACCCGTGCGTGTCAGTGGATAATGGTGGCACCTGCTGCAGCAGAGGTGCCTATGCCTATCCTATATCCCTGGGGGAGGCTCATTTTCCTCTTGACTTCAAGTTTCCTGATCTGTCTGTGCCTGTCGCACAGATCTCCCTCTACTGAAGGTTCTTTCTTTCATTTGTATTAGGTCAGTCTAGGTAGGTAGGGGCAGAGGACTGAACAGCTTCATCAAAGGTAGTATCTGATCGAACTCAACTTCAATTATAAGAATTCAGGGAACTGGCAATGTCTTAACATTTCCTAGATTTTCAGTGGGTACAGTTGTCCCTGTTGCAGACTAGCACCCTGGATGGGGAAACCCTCCTCCAGTGGTAACTCCAGCCCTTTGTGATCCTGCCATTTCAGTGTGAGGCTCCCAAAGTTGGCTCGGGCTGTCTCCAGTCCACTCTCTGTCTTCAGGAGTATGCCTCTGTGGAGGAGGCCACCTTCTATTTCTTTATACAGCATCTACCTCTCCTAGTCTCACTGATAGACTCAGGTCCAGCTCTTCAATGTGCTTCAGCCAGGACTCTGCCATGAGTGACTTGACCCATGAAGGGAGTGGCAGAAACGGAAAAGGAGACCAGTGTGGGGCCTGAGGGCATCCAGGGTTTGGGTTGTGAGCATCCCATTCACTCCCAGTAGTCCCTCTGGGTTGGTTCTACCCTCTCAATTTTCTCCATGTCACCAGGAAGATAGCTGCCCACAGAAGTGTTTAAAGTAGTGAACATTAGGGCTGGCGCTGTGGCTCACTTGGTTAATCCTCCGCCTGTGGTGCCAGCATCCCATATGGGCATCGGGTCCTAGTCTCGGTTGCTCCTCTTCTAGTCCAGCTCTCTGCTGTGGCCCGGGACTGCAGTGGAGGATGGCCCAAGTGCTTGGGCCCCTGCACCCACTTGGGAGACCAGGAAGAAGCACCTGGCTCCTGGCTTCAGATTGGCACAGCTCCAGCTGTAGTGGCCATTTGGGGATTGAACCAACAGAAGGAAGACCTTTCTCTCCGTCTCTCTCTCTCACTGTCTATAACTCTGTCAAAAAAAAAAAAAGTAGTGAACATTACTTGTGAATTCATTTAGCTCTTATGTGAGGTATGATGATGGAATTATGGCTATCAGGGCTATTAGTCTCAGAATGCAAGCATGTAGTAACATGATGCCAAAAATGTTTACATAAGTAAATAAGTATGTGTATACATATACACTGTCATGTGATATGTTTGAGCAAATGTGCTTGATATTTTAGTAAGTACTGAATAAACACCAGCTAAATGCTGAGACTAGTACTAACCTGCTTTTGAAGATTAGGTAATTATAGAAAGAAAACTTGCAATTATAAAAATGAATGGGGAAATAGCTATAGAGATATAAATCTTCTGAAGGGAGATTTCTTTTTAAAAAAAGAAACGTACAGTAAATGGTTGCATAATTCCTTTTGCCTGTGGTATTTCTTAGGAACTTAATTTTTGGCTTCCAGCTAGGTTGGAAAGTCCTAGTTATCATGGTTGTATATTTTATTGGGCTCATTTGTTGTGACTCCTAGGATAAAGGAAAGGGCTTTTTAGATAGTAGAAGCTCAACAAATATTTGTTGGTTCAATAAAAGTAATATTGGAGGAGCAATCAGCAAACATCAAGTCATAATGGCTTTATTGTTTCATTCAGTCTTTTATTTCACATAAAAAAATGCTGTCCTCTTACTACTGTTCTAGACACTGCAGGTACAGCAGTAGATAAGACAGACAAAGTCTTTGCTCCTAAGGAGCATATCTTGAAAAGGGTAGCAGAGCTTAAGAAAATATCCTGAGCTGGTACGAACGGTGTGGTGAGGGGTGAGCTCAGGGAGAGCTGAACCTGGGAGGAGGGCCCGGCTGGCAGGAGCTCTGGCTGTGCAGGGTTGTAGCCCTGCCAAAAGCACTGTGCAGAAACCTGGAGAGGGCAGGAAAGAACTCCCACCACTTGCCTCTGTCCTTCCATCTCCTTCTGATGCCTCCCACTGGATGACACAATGAATTGACCAAACAAGGTGGTGGAGTCAGCCTCCCAGAGCACAGAACAGAAGAAAAAGAGCATGATCAAGGTCATGGGGCTTGGAAATCAAAGAACAACATCTCAATGGAATCAATTAGAAAACTTGGATGACTTCCAAGCACCATGAGGGCAAGCACTGGGTTGGATTTACCTTTTCATCTCCCTGAGGACTGATGGAGCACAGAACTTAGCAGTAAACTATATTCTTGTTAATTTAATTGTACTTGTAGGACTGGCTCCGATCACTGATATCAATGTGCTTCAGGCCTCAGAGTCATTTCCTGAGACTCTGATTCTTGCCTGTCCTACAGAAACACAGCATGATGGTATTCCAGGGTGATGCTTGGTGTATGGTTATGCCCAGTGGACATTTGCTAAGTAATGATTCTTTTTGCATTCAGAATTGCTGCTCAGATGCAGCACTGTGATAGAATAAAACATTTCTTGGGGCTGGTACTGCGGCACAGCAGGTTAAAGTCCCAGTCTGTAGCATTGGCATCCCATATAGATGTCAGTTTGAGTCCTGGATGCTCCATTTCTGATCCAGCTCCCTGCTAGTTTGCCTGGGAAAGCAGTGGAGGACCCTTCTTTCAAGGAGACCCACAAGAAGATCCTGGCTTCAGATGGGCTCAGCTTCTGCCATTGTGGTCATTTGGAGGAGTGAACCAGCATATGAAGACCTCTCTCTCTCTCTCTCTCTCTCTCTCTCTGTGTGTGTGTGTGTCTCTGTCTCTCCGTCTCTACCTATCTCTATAACTCTTTCAAATAAATACAATAAATTAAAAAAAATTCTCAACTTGGGACTCTGCAATAAAGAGAGATGCTTTTAAGGTTAGGAAATAAGACCTGGGGAACTGACTACAACCATTTAAATTTCCTTCCCTGCTCTACCTCAGGATTCTTCTTAATGGTATCTAATGAGATGTGTGCATGGCCTCTTATATGATTTTTTAGGGTTTTATTTATTTGAAAGAGCAATACATGTGCATATATGAGGACACATGCACACAGAGATTTCCTATCCACTGGTTTACTTCCCAACTGGCTGTAACAGCTGGGGCTGGGCCAGACTGAAGCTCAAAGTCTAGAACTCTACCCAGGTCTTCAACATGGGTAGCAAGGATCCAAGTACTTGAGCCATCACCTGTTGCCTCCCAGGGTGTGCATTAGCAGGAAACTGAATAGAAAACATAGCAAGGACTTGAACCCCTAACTCCAATCTGAGATGCAGGTATCCCAAGTGGTGTCTTAAACATTGTGCTGAATACTTACTTATGTCCTCTTTTAGACAGTCCTTGATGTGTTCTTGCCAAACTAGAAAGTGTTGGAACCTGCTTACGTGGCTGCAGTGAGTGGAACTAAGTCATAGATGTATAATTTATAATCAACATTGTTCTAAAAGAGATAAAATCAAGAAGAATTCAGTGAACTCCAGAAGTAGAAGGATGAGGAGACCCAGGGAGGGAGGGATTGAGGACCATAGTTCCTTATGTTAGATGGGTTTCCCTGATGGTTTGTGGGAACCAGATTTCTGCAAATACTCAAGGCATGCAAAATGCATTCAATGCATGCCTTCTCTAAACCTGTAAGAGCACTGAATTAAGAAAAGGCTGCAGTCATTGTCTGAGTTTGTTCTCCAGAAGGGAAAAGAAAGGTGTAGCAGGGGAACAGAGTGTACATGTTATGATCTAGGAAAGGGAGCGCAGAGCCAGAGGGGCTGATTGAGGGGAAGCAGTTTAACTGGAAGCTCCTTGCTCTGTTGATACACAGGGAAGAAAATGAATATTCACTTGTTGTGCTGACAATTTTTTGTGAAAAATTTTCCTTTTCCTTCTAGACTCACGTGGAAATTCTGTTCCCAGTCTGAATGCATCTTGATAGGGCTATATCTCACTGGTTCTGGCCAGTCGACGGGAGTGGGGATGGATACAGATCACTTCTGTATCTGGTCAGGCAAAAACAGATCTTATTTTCCCTCTCCAAATGAGAGTGGAGATATCCTCACAATTGAACGAGATGGAATTCCTGAATGTAAGGACAATAGTGGAAGCCTAAATGTGAGCACAAAGCAAAAACAGCATAAACAAACAGCATGTAAAGGCCAAATCCTCCAATCACACCATTGGACACTTCCCTCCTTTGAGTAAATGTTACAGTGAGGATGGTGTGAGGTGGAGAGAAACGTTTGTTACTGAAGTCAAAGTCTTGCTTCTTTCTCCCCACCCTGGACTAAATAACAATGAAAAAAGGCTTTTACTGAAGATTGCAGGCACTGATCTAGCTATGGTTAAATATCAGAACAAAATCAGATTGGCAATTTCTCCAGGATGAGTTGGCCTGCCTTGATAAGGTGCTTCCCAGGAAGGGATAAGGAAATGAGCTGAGTAAGATCTTCAGGTTGATCAAAGGCCACTGTATCCATCCAGAGGTTCAGGAAATGTGCCTTCCCATCCTCATCATTCTCTAAGGAGCATGTTGGCTCTGAAAATGAAAGATTGGTTTTGGCATAAAGTGTAATACAGCTCACATCTTGGTTCATAAACCAGCCTGTGAATGTGGTTAGAAAAGAAAAAAAATGGGCTAAGCAGGGTGTTTCTAAGGGCCCTAGGCTAGCTATCCTCTGTCCTTGCCTTTCCTGAAGTGGATCTTCTAAGGACTTCCATGCCACTCTGATGAGAACAAAGTCTATGAGTGGGTTTCAACATCCTTCAGTGTCTGGTCTTTCTAGCAAGCTTGCCAAATACAGATGTGCAAAATGGCTACTCCTCTGATATGTCCTAGAGTACATTAGATGTACTGACCAATGTGGGAGGGAGTGAATGTGGGAGGGAGTGCAAACCTGCTGGGAAGCTTGGAGTTCTGTGAGAGTTCAAAGAAAATGCAAAGAAACTCAGAGGCTCAGACTGCTCAGAACTGGGAATGCGGCACCAGCTGGTTTGAGTTTGGGGACTGACTGGTTGCTTCACTTGGCTACAGGAGTTGGAGAAGTTTATGAAAATATTGCTACCGGTTATGATTTTTTAGACAGAACTAGGATGGCCTCAGTTGAATGTTATTATTTAAATACTGGGTAACATCAAAAGTTGAGCATCTTCTGTTGGTTACATTTCATTTGCTCATCTGGAATCATGAGGTGGAAGAGAAAGGTTTTTCTATATAGCAATATGATTTTATTTCCTAATAGGTCATTTCATTGCCAGTAACAATGGGCTTGAATCTGTGTCCAGTTGGTTGTGGTCAGAATGGAGACAAGAGTAGAAACTACACTTACTCTCAGACTTCCAAATGGTCAGATTTGAGCCAGATCTGAACTGGGCTTTTATTGGGATTGCACAGCAAATCAGTAGTGATATTTTATATCTGTTTCCTTTCACTAAGTCTTTAAGCGAATGTGACATTTTTGAATTATTTGTTAAATATTTTTGTCATTGTAATTGTTTTGTTTGGGTGAATCAGCATGAAAAACTAAACAGAAAACAAACACACCATCCATCATAAAAAGGACAAAACTGCTCACATTTGATCATTGACTAGGTTCTTGTTGAGTACAGCTTTATTGATAGTGATGAGGTCATAGAATAACATTACATACATTTTAGTATTTTACACTTTTTTGCCAAAATTTGATGAATACATAAAAAACATTTTAGACATATCCAAGACAAGTATTTTCTTCCAAATTCCCTGAGAGGGACAATTAAATGGTCTTGACCCTCTGAATATGCTGAAGGGTCAATCTTAATATTTTATAGACTTCATTTCTCATAGTTACCTGTGGAGGTATGTTTGGAAATTCTAATTCTTATTGGTATGAAAAGAAATATTGAAATGTAACACTTTAATGCTGCCTTGTGCTAGAAAACACATACACTAGTGGCCGGAACCTCTGGCTCCTTCAAGACACCAAAAATTCATTTGGTTGGAACTAAGGGATAAATAAATTAAGCTATTTTAATTTATTTTATCTAATAACTTAAATGAATTCAGAAGACAGTTGGCCAGAATAACCAGCAAAACAAAACAACTTTTTAACATATTTTTCCGGGTAAACCTCTATTTACATGCATGTTTATAAAACACACTAACTATAATTGCTGGTCTGCCTTAAGTCATAGAACCATTCAGTACTCACTTCCTTATACCTCAATTATATTCTTCACTCATAACGCTCCACTGCCATCTAATCATTGTTTAGAATTACATTAATCTGTACCATCACTGACCTTTAATTCATAAGCATTCTTTCAACATGAAAGTAAAAATGAGACTCATTCAATGTCCTAAAAGCAACTAGGTTAGCAATGATGATAACTTGGCACCAAGAACTGAGTTAAAAATGGACAAATGACATTGAAGTCTGGCCTCTTACAGACTTTCTCATTAGGTCCTGGCCCATTCAGAAAAGAAAGCTTGAATTTTTAATTTCAGCTGTTGGTATCGTGCTATTCCTCAGACACAACGAGTGGATGCTTTTATTTAATCACAGGACACAGGCATGAGGAAAAATAGAAGGTCCTTTTCTTTCATAAAAGGAAGTACAGAGTTGGATCCTAAAACTCAGGAGTATAAGTGAATGTAAGCTTAAAATGGTATCTTAAAAAATGAAGCAAATTTTCCACTCGGGAAACACGGAGAAGTTATGCTTTCCAGGAGCAACTACTTCAACAGTTGGGCTGAAGAACACGCTTCACTTATACATAAAAGAAAGGAGACACACATCATTTTGATTCTGCACTTTGTCTCTCAATTAGCAGTACGGGATATTCTTGGATCTAAAACTTTTACCAATGCTTATGTCCAGACTCCCTTCCAAGGTGTTATGTCAGAAATTCTAGCATTGCAAATTCAAACTGGTCTTTCCTGACCTGCTGAAGCAGAAGATAGAACAGCGACACACCCCAAGAACCTGGGCAGCTCAGATATATGTATTTTCGGAGTCTTAAGATAAATAATACAGAAAATAAGTTTGACTAATTTCAAATGATGTGTCCAGCTGTACCATGTCTCCAGTTTTATCTCCAGAAAGCTACTGCCAAGTCTGTACACAACCTATCCCATCAAGTTCTGGCAGATGGAAAATCCTCTCGTTTCAATGTCTCTCCTCATTTTTCCATCACAAAGTGTTACAACCAATTGGTTCTTATTTCACTTCCAGCCTAGGTCCTCCTTTTCACAGAATACTTCTAAGATCTCAATAGGAGACACATCGACTAGTGTGCATCAAGGAATTACATCTATTTGCCGATGTACAATCTGCAATCCTTAGTAAAACATGTCCTCCCTTCAAAAAGAACAATACACTAAAGGCTGCTCAATTGGGTATAAATACCCACACCTACACACACACACATACATACACACACACATTATGTATAAAAGATGTTACAGTCACCCTCACATAGGCTTTGCAAGTTGTGGTCAAAATAATTGGTTAATGGAAACTTTCATTTTACCAATGCTGCTGGAAGGACAAAAGACTATGTATAGGTTGTATCACTGGTACCTTAAGAGTTCAGTGATTGAACTCCCTAAACTATTTTCTCAGAGTTTTATTTTCCAGCCTGGGCAGATAAGGAGTCAAAGGAGCAGGTGCTTTTAGATCTGGCCCATACTGGTGAAACTCCTTACTCACTGCATGGGGTGAGGAAATAGCCCAGTGTGTTTAACTGAATAATGCCTTGACAATTTACAATATCTGTAATTTTCACTGGGGTGTTACCTTTAACTACCCAAAGACTGAACTTTTTATAAGGGGCAATAGTATAAAATTGTTCCACAAAGTGTCCTATGTGAACCAATTTTCACAGTTCACATAAAATACCTTAGATATAAATATCATAACTCTAGCAATAACCTACCTACAGAAGATGGGAGAGGGTGGGACTAATGAAAACCAAGTTATGTTTCCATAAATCTGTTTAACCCTTTAAACAGTTTATTTTAAAAAATCCAATTGCACATAACCCATACTTATAGGCCACCTGCTCTCCAAAATAAGCTATCAAAGAATAAAGTGATAAATTATAAGAAAGGAAAATATGTATCATTTACTACAATCATTCCCTTTCCCCCCACTTGGCAAACATAATAAAAATGACATCAACTAGGTATACTTTGATGTGCAAAACAGATTTGGAGATGAGTGAATAAGCACAGAATGGGCATATATTATTTTAATATGTCAATGAGTGAATGTATTAGATGTTGAAGAAACCAAGATTGATATGAAATGGAAAATAGCATTTATGCAGGTATTACCAAATCCAAGAATTCCAAATGTTTTCTTCATTCTCATCAAGTAAAAGAGTGGAGCAAATCAAATTACTGTGACTGCTTGTATAACCTTCATGTTATCTAGCTAGAAGTTAATGGTCCTTAAGCATATGATTTTCTTTGGTGATCTTCCAGGGCTTACATTAGGCTCAGGTTGCCTTCAACCACGTTGGTGTAGCTTTTAGGGTGAGGATGTCTGAAATTCCTTTACTAAGAGAACAAAAGTCTTCACTGGGTCAAGTACAGGAAAATCTCCAGTCTTTATGGAGACCCTTGTAATTGGTTTCCATTTTTAAATAAACCTACGAATGAAGATTTTCAACTTCTAAGAGGGCAATATAAGCCTTTGAACATGAAATAAGCTTCAAATGTGGGTATCTCCGCTATACCTTTGGGCCAGCGCCACGCTGGAAGAGCGTCTACAACGAGTTTGGGCTGCCACCCAGTGGCCGCTGAAATAAATTCCATTTCTTTCGTTGGCTAAGACCCTGTATTTTGCTTAAAAAAAAAAAAAAAAAAAAAAAAAAGAGGTAGATTATGCCATGCTAGGAATTTAAAGCCACCAAGGCACCAAGGCATGCACCTCGATGTACTTAAAAAAACATAATCATTGTAGTAAATGTTATATATTTTCCTTTTCGCTAACGCCAAATGTTAACCACGTGGCTCTACGAATACATACGCGTTCTTTCTTGCATGCCGGCAGCTACCTGGGTTCAGATACTGACTGGCACGGAGGACACCGAGCTGGCCCGGGATTCCCGAGTCACACTGTTGGGCATGGAGAGGGTGCAGCAGGACACGCCCACGGTGGCCTCAGGCAGCTCGTCGTCCTCCGACCACTCGTTGAGCTCAGGGCTGAAGCACTGGATGCACTTCTTGTACTTCTTCTCGCCCTCGTTCCAGCCCCCCACCAGGTAGGCGCGGCCGTTCAGGACTGAGGCGCCCGCCGTGCTCACGCCCACCTGCAGCGGCGCCGCGTAGCTCCACTGGCCGGTGGCCGGGCTGTAGCACTCCACGGTCAGCACGTCCACGCGTTCCCCGCGCGGCCCCACCTGGCTGCCCCCCATCACATATACCCGGTCGTTCAGCGTGACCGAGCAGTGCCAGCCGCGGGGGGTGCTCAAGCCGGGCAGCTCCTGCCAGGAGTCGCTGGCCGGGTCGTAGGCGCAGACCGAGCGCGTGTACGCGTTGCCAATGTAGCCGCCGGTCACCAGCATGCGGCCATCAGCCACCGCGCTGGCGTGGCAACAGCGCGCCACCTCCAGGGGCGTCTTGGGCTGCCACTGGTTGGTGGAGGGCACGTAGCACTCCAGAGAGGCCAGGCTGCCCTCTGTGTTGCGGCCGCCGGCGGCGTAAAGGAGCCCGTTGAACACGCTCAGGCTGAAGTGCGTGCGCTTGTGGTTCATGCTAGCCAGGTGTATCCAGCTGTTGAAGCGCGGGTCGTATCTGGAAATGCAGGAGAGACGTGACAACTTTGTTGGCAGCAGCCAGGGAAGCTGCTTGACTTGGCAAACCCCAACGTGGGGACGCTGCCACTGAGCCTGCCAGGAGGTGAGGGACCTAGTGTGGTGCCTCACCTGTAGCCTGCTGTTTCTTTCTCAGCCAGTAAGAATGGGGGCCACCAGGACAAGACAAGGCAGGCAGTAGTGCTCCTACTGCCCCCCTTCCGTCTGTGTGACCCCTTTCTTCTTCCTGGCCACTTGGAGAGGAGCTCACAGAGACAAGCTTTCAGGACCCCCGCCTCTGTGTTCAAATATACACTATTCAGCAGGATTTATGAATTGCCCTTTGCAAGTAGGATAACGTCTCTGGCTAGCAGGCTTCTCATATGCAAATTCAGAATAACCATATCAGGCCTGCCTACCTTATATGCTTATTCAGAAATGTGGAGTGCATAATATATGTAAGTGTACTTTATGCAGTGGAAAGTGCTCTCCATACATAAAGTGTCATTGTTGGTGTTATTACCATTACTGCTGATTTACTGAGCCAATGAGAGGTAATTAGTTTACCTCTAAGTCAGAGCAATTTCCCCATCATCTTGAACCATTCCAATTTTTATTAAAAGATCCCATACCTGCAGAAATTGCTGACTGCATGCTTGGCTTGATTTCTTGCATCATTCTGGTCTTCACCACCAGCCACATAAAGAAACCCGTCCATCACAGCCACACACTGATTGAAACTCTTGGCCGGCATCTCCGTAAGCTTGCTCCACCCATTTTCAGGATCTCTATATAAGACGTCTCTACTAAGGGACTTCTCAGTAAGGCCGGGGCGTCCTCCAATGGTGACAAGGACTCGGCAGCCCCCTCGGATTCTTGTTCTCCTCGACTGCAGTGTGTTTTGATGATAGGGAAGTAAGTGGTAGTTCATGGCATCCACAAGAAGTTTGTGACAATCAGCATCTTGCATCATTCTCGGTACAGACTGAACATAATTGACCAGGTCCTGGGCAGAGATGGTGCCAAAGCGAATATTGCTCAAAAGATCTGCAGCATATTTCACTCTCTTTTGGTCAAATTCTAACCATTTCATTGCTATCTGGAATGCTACTATCTCAGAGGGCAGCTGTAAATCATCATCTATGAGCAGTTCATTGATTTGCTCAAATGTAAGTTTCATAAATTGATCTGATTCTGCAAATTCAAGGAAGTTATCCCGGATAAATTTCTGGGCGGCTGCTTTTGCATTTCTCAGGGAGTACGTTTCAGCGATGTTGACAATATACATACAGTTCTCAACACTCATCTCTCGAATTAGAAAATCGCTGCACATTTTTACCAGCGTATGGATCTGAAGATAGACAGCTGCAGAGATAATGCTTCCTATTGTATACAGAGAGAGAGTCAGCTTCCCAGTGTAGGCGTATGCAATGACAGTGGCCAGGCCTAGTGGCGAGATATCATTGAGATCCACCCTTTGAGTCGATGGGTCTTTTTTCAGGATGTTGTAAAAGTACTCACTGCATGAAGCCATCACTGACTTATGAACATCAAAGGATTTGGTTTTGGTACCAATGACTAAGTCACAGAGGAAGCTTTCCTGCCGCATTTTACTTAAACCTTCCAAGAGGTTGGGGCCGTAAGAAGCATCTGTGAGTTCAGAAGAAATGCAGCTAAGGCCATTGCCTCCTTCTAGGAGCCCGTTCAAGGCATTCAGTTTGTTGAGGGGGCTGTCTTCGACAATTATAGTCATCTCATTAATATCTGCTTTGTTCTTTTTGACAGTCTTCTTTTTGGGCGCCATGTTGGCAAACACTGTCACAGGCAAGAACCTGCTAAAAAAAAGTGCTCTTATTTTAATTGTGCTTTGGACTTGGAAGTACACTGAGAAACTTTTTTTGTAATAATGCTTTAGTGACATAAAATAGATTAATCCTCAAAAATAGATTTGAAGACATTTTAAACTGAAGGCACATTTTATGGACAGTTCATTTCAGCATCAAGACAAGTCTAAGAAGATTTGTATTATCAAGTATGCTCTATTAGTAGCTTGTTTTGTCAAGTATTTATTATGTGCCAGAAATGACAACTTTTTCTATTCAGCTGTGTAGTAGTTACAGAATAGAACTTAAACATCACTGGAAGGGTTTAGTTTACTCTCTGGCCAGTAAATTCATGAGAAAGTAAATGATAACCATGTTGCACATTTTCCTCAATAAAATATTAAAATTCAGGAATCCATGTAAAATGTAGACAGTATTATAAAAAGATGATTTTACTCATAGTAGCAATGAAATCTATAAAATTGGAAGAGACATTCTTGACTGGAATTTACTGAGGCTCATGTGAAAGCACTATAGGACTTTGCTAGCGTATTTAAAAGAAGAGAGATTCCACGTTCTTATATGAGGACAAGGATGTCAATTTGGTGATATTTGTTACTATAAGAAGATTGTTTTTGCTGTTTGGAACTTAATAAAATTCCAAGTTCAACTGAAGGAGTAAGTATGAAAGAACGTTCAAGAATTTTGTCTAAAAATAATAGTATAGAAATATTTTCCAGATATAGAAATTTATAGGAACTAAAAATGTGTGGCACTGGATCAGAAATAGAAAAAAATTCAGAAGAACAAAATGAAAGGTGGAAACCCAATGTAGAGAACCACATTAAATAAGTAAATATACAAGTATAAGTCAAAATTTCATAGCCTTGCATTTACCTTTCCAGATAATTTTATATGCTTATACAAACTTACAGCTGCATATTTTTGAGCAGTGGTATGTTACAAACCCACTATCTGCCGGAGAAAGAATTAGCCTTATTCATTATCTTGCCTTTTTTTTTTTTTTTTTTGGTATAAGTACGTTCATCATGACTGATTTCAAACTATCAATTGTTTAACAGCTAGCTTGCCAAATTCCTGAAAATGTAACAATTAGTTTTGTGAGCCACTACAAGCCAGCTCTAACATAGGCCTCATAGAGAACTTATATCAAAAATATACTCCAGGCTGGTGCTGTGGCATAGCAGGTCAAGCTGCCATCTGCAGTGCTGTCATTCCATATGGATGCCAGTTTGAGTCCCGGCTGCTCTACTTCTAATCCACGCTCTGCTATGGCCTAGGAGACAGTAGAAGACAGTCCAAGTCCTTGAGTCCCTGCATCAGAGCCGGAAGAAGCTCCTGGCTTCGGATGGGCCCAGCTCCAGCCGTTGCAGCCATCTGGGGAGTGAACCAGCAGATGGAAAACCTCGTTCTCTCTTCTCTGCTTCTGCCTTTCTCTAACTCTTTCAAATAAATCTTAAAAAAAATTACACTCACTGGAACCGGCATTATGGCACAGCGGAATAAGCCACTGCCTGTGACACCAGCATCTCACATTAGTCCTGGCTGCACCACTTCTAACCCAGTTCCCTGTTAATGTGCCAGGGAAGGCAGCGAAAGATGGCCTAAGTGTCTGGGCCCCTGTCACCCTTGTGGGGACCTGGATGGAGTTTCAGCCTCCTGTCTTTGGCCAGGCCCAGTTCTGGCTGTTGTAGCCATTTGGGGAGTGAACCAGCAGATAGAAGGTCTCTCTTCCCCTCTGTCTCTGTCTCTGTCTCTGTCTCTCTTTAATTATGCCTTTCAAATAAATAAATCCAAACAAACAAAAAAACCTCATACTATTACTCAGCAAATCATTTTTCTTACCTAACAGTAACTCATACACAGTTTCCCACCTCTTCCCATGTATCTTTTCCATTTAAGTTGAATGCATTTGAATGAGGAAAACAAAAGCCCTGGCAAGGAAACAGATATTCTCTCATTTTAATATATAATTCATCTCCTTTTCTCTATTGAGTGTGTGAGTTTTCATAGTAAGGATGTATAATAAATTACTCGACTATTACCACATCGTTGGGCATTTAGGCATTTAGATGTTTCTCACTTTGGTTTGGTTTGTGTGTGTGTGTGTGTGTGTGTGTGTGTGTATGTGTGTTAAATCTCACTGTGATTTCATCCTTGAAAGGTTTTCAGTTTGATTACTGGAATATGTGTTTCACAAATTCCATAAGCCTTCTGTTGTATCGGATTTGTCTCTGGTTTATCCCTTGAAGGAGAGTAGTGGGTCAGTAGGAAACAGAGTATCTGTTTCTTTGCTATGGCTTTTGTTTTTCTCATTAAGCTCAAGTTGTCCTATTCACATTTGTATTTCTTTAAAAGACTATCTAGCACATAGGCCCATCCTCCTCCCTTTCTGCAAACCATGCAGAAGTTGTCCTCACCTTGTGAAATCAATTATGAATGTACCATCATTTTAGTGTTTAAATACATTCAATTTAGATGTTGATAGTTCCCTTGTGGGATTTTTTTGGGGAGCAATTTAAAATAGTTTGTTCAGCAAGCAGTTCTGCCTACTGCTATGTAGGCAGGACTATGCAAGGAATGAAGGAGCCATACAGGATGTAATTTATATTGACTCAGACATGATAAATATGAAATGATAACACAGAGCTAGGTAAGCACAACAGAGTAAATTTTCGGGGGGAAAGTTCTGTCCTATTTACATCCTGGAAGAACTCTTGTGGCCAACTTTTTACTCATGCTGATATAAGGCTTATAAACACTCATTCTTTTACAGCAAATGCTAAACCTGAGAGTAATCTACATGCTTCAGACTGAATCCTAAATAGTCTGTTTTGCCTTCATCATACTTTGTTGTTGTTGCTGGTGGTGTCACGATGAGCAATGTTGAAAATATTAGTAACTCAAAAAACAGAGCATCTACTAATCAGAATGAACTCAGGCCATAGTGGTTGGAGCTGGGTCCCCGAGTGCTCCCTGGGGTACTCTGTAATTTTTCAGTTACTGCACCGTAGTAACTGAAGCACAGGCTCCGGGAGTCCTAGGAAACAAATGGTAACAGTTAGGCCTGTTATTGGTCTTTTGGTCTAGATAACACTTACAGAGGCATCTCAGAATTTTAACAAAGCTATGGAGAAAAAGGCTCAGCGGGAATTCCAACTGGAGGGGTGATGATAGACTTGAACAAGATCTTATTGCCTGTTTTAAATCTTCCTTTTCTATTTGCTAATCCTTAAGTCATCTGTTTTTTTTTAAACATGTATTTACCTGAAAGAGTTAGAGAAGGAGAGAGAGAGAGAGAGAGAGAGAGAGAGAGGTCTTCCATCCACTGGTTCACTCCCTAGATGGCCGCAATGGCCGGAACTGCGCCGATCACCAGCCTCTTCTGGTCTCCCATGAGGGTGCAGGCACCCAAGGACTTGGGCCATCTTCCACTGCTTTCCCAGGCCATAGAAGAGGGCTGGATTGGAAGTGGAGCAGCCAGGACTCAAACCAGTGCCCGTATGGGCTGCTGGCACTGTAGACGGTGGTTTCACCAGCTACACCACAGCACCAGCCCCTCTCTTAAGTTATCTTAAATGAGGTATCTTCAAGTATCCTTAATAAAGCCTGGTTATTTGCCTACCAGCTCACTATGCCTTTAGGAATGAGTATCGTATAAAGATAACAATTGCCAGCTGGGTGGTGGGGAGGGATGGGGAGAAGTAGGAGGAATTACCCAAAGACAACAGGGAATATAAAAAAGGAGGAGGGAGT
Source organism: Sylvilagus floridanus (assembly GCA_949820135.1). NCBI lineage: Eukaryota > Metazoa > Chordata > Mammalia > Lagomorpha > Leporidae > Sylvilagus > Sylvilagus floridanus. Next base: position 111,371,526 of record OX463227.1, on the reverse strand, counting down.
TGTAGGGGAGACAGTTAGAAAAGGGGCAGAACATTGAGTGAGTCTGTCTTCACTGCCCTCTCCATGGACCCACATATATGTACTTCTTCTCTTTTTTTTTAAAAAGATTTATTTATTTATTTGAAAAGCAGAGTTACAGAGAGGCACATAGAGGAGAGGTCTTTCATCTCCTGGTTCACTCCCCAGATGGCCACAATAGCTGGAGCTGCACCCATCCACAGCCAGGAGCTTCTGCTTGGTCTCCCACGCAGGTGCAGGGGCCCAAGCACTTGGGCCATCTTCTGCAGCTTTTCCAGGCCATAGTAGAGAGCTGGATTGGAAGTGAAGCAGTTGGGTCTTGAACCCATGCCCATATGGAATGCTGCCACTGCAGGCGGTGGCTTTACTTGCTACGCCATAGCGCTGGCCCCTACACATACTTCTTATGTGGCTTTTAGTCTAAGAGTAGGCTGCAGATTAGTACTGCACAGGGCAGTGACAACTCCAATTTCTGGATCAAAGAACCTGAGGACGGAGTTTGTGAAACCATGTTCACTGAAAGTTAGGTGGGGATTCTGGGAACGAGATCCAGAATGGGAAAGGAAATTTATATTCTAAATAAAAGTTTAAAAAAATAAAAAAGGTAAAAGGTGGGGGGCAATGTTGTGACACAGTGGGAGCCACCTCCTTAGATGCTGGCATCCTATATTGGAATGCTAGTTAGAGTACCAGCTGTTTCACTTCCAATCCAGCTTCCTGTTAAAGAAATCTGGAAGAGTAGTAGATGATGGCTCAAGTGCTTGGCCCCCAGCACCCAGGTGGGAGACCTGTATGGAATTCTAGGCTCCTGGCTTTGGCTTAGCCCAGCTCCCATCATTGTAGCCACTTGTGGAGGGAACAAATGGATGGAAGATCTCTTTCTCTCTCTGTATCTCCTTTCTCCATCACTCAGCCTTTCAAATAAATAAAAACAAATCTTTTGAGGAAAGTAAAAAGAAACAAGTGAAATTAGTTTTAGTCATATTTTATTCAATGTAACACATGATATAATTTCAATGTGTAATTGTTATAAAATTACCAAGGTGATGCTCTGTATTCTTTTTTTTTTAACCAAAACCTCAAAATACAGAGCATATTTTATACTGCAGCACATCTCACTGTGGGCCAGCCGCTTTTCAAGTGTTCAGTGACCACATGTGACTAATGGCTATTGTGTTGGTTAACAGACCTATAAACAGCCACTTAAACAATGCAAAGTATAGTTGAAAATTCATTAGATAAGTGGGATTTAGAAGAGGACAGGAAAAGTGGAACAGAAATTATAAGTGGCAAACAGAAAACTAATGATGTAATGGTAAACCTAAAGCCAACTATATTAATAGTTATGCTAAACATTCATGGCAAAGCATGTGAATCAAAAGGCACAGATTACCAGAATGAGTAAGGAAAGCAAAACCTAAATATGTGATGTCTATAAGAGTAGACACTGGAAATATAAAGAAACAGAAAAGTGAAAAATAAATGGATAGAAAAAAGATTTATCACAAAAATAATAAACATAAGAAGGCTGGAGTATCTATCAATATTAAATAAAATAGACTTCAAGAAAAAAATCTTACCAGTGACAAAGGGAATTTCATAATGATAAAAAGATGAATGTATTATGGAGATATAACAATTCTGAACAGGTGTCTACCTAAAAACAAACCTTCAAAGTATGTGAAAAGTAGAAAGGAAGGGGCAGATAGGCAACTCCACAGTCATACTTGAGAATGCATATGTATTATGTAACAGCACTTTTAAGAAATTGACAGAACAGCTAGACAAAATCAGTAAATTATAAATTCTCTGAACAACATTATCAATCACCCTGACTTAATAGGACACTACACCTAACAGCTGCTGAATATAAATTCTTCTGAAATGCGCATGGTACATTCACCAAGTCAGATCCTGTGCTGGGCCACAAAGCATGTCTCAGCAAATTTAAATGCATTGTAATCATGCAGAGTATGTTATCTGATCACAGTGGAACTAAGAACCATTCAATTTTCAATGTTTGAAAATTAAACAATATACTTCTAAATAATCTACAAGCATTAGAAGAAATCACAAAGGAAATTAGATATTTCAAACTGAATTATGACAAAAAAACATAAACACCAACTCCATTACTTATCTGCAGTATGTTCACCTGTAGATTACCTAACCTGTGAGAATCTCCATTGACTTATCTCTAAAAAGAAGAGAATAATACTGCCTGCGTCAGAGTGTCAATCAAAGCCTAATGAGGAAATATCTGAACAGCGTTTAGTAGAGTACCTGAAAAAAAGTGAATGTTCAAAAGCATTTGACTCATCATCTCCATTAAAAGCAATAGCCTTTGTTAGCTGTGTCTTTCTTTGGGAATAAAGGGGAGGAACATGTTTAGGAGAGCTGCCACATTGTGGAGAAGCGGTCACGAGAAGTGGGAGACAATTTGGAACAAGCAAACACAGCAACCCAGAATGAGAACTTGCAAACAGCAGTCAAGGGGAGATTTCTGGAACACATAAAGACTTCTGAGAGATTTTTGAAAATACCAAGTTGAAAAATGGAATTCATGAAATTACATAGGCTGAGGAACAGATTATTTTTGTTTTCATGTAAATACCAGGGCTTAGGACACTTGGTTCCAGGTTAGGTATGCAAAACCACAGATTTATGCAACAGATTGAATCTATGCGTTTGGAGCTAAGGATTCAAACTATTTTGATGGGGTAGTGTGAGGAGGGAAGGGGTGCAGATAACACCAGTCAGGTTGGGTCCTGGTAACGGAAGAGTTCTAGGTCATTAGAGGGAAGTGGAGAGAATGCCTCAAGCTGAAGCAGGGAGGCAGGACCTCGTGCTACCTACAGGCTAAGAGGCTGAGGTCATGAGGGAGGTATTGAGCAGGATGTTCAAGAAGGGTTAGAATTTGATAAGTTCTAATACGTGATTGAGAAGGATTAAGAAAACTCTAGAAAGAGAGAGAATAGCCTGAGGCTAGACAAAATAGTGAAATCAGGAAAAGTTCTTCCTTGCCTCTCCTTGCCTTATTGCCTGTTGATGTCTCCTTCCTCCATCATCTGGCCTTCGTACTGCCTGTGGTGTTGCTCTGTTGGCCTATACTGACCTTGCTCCACTCATGGGAGTTGTCATGACCTTCTCTTGATCTACGTCCTGTTGCTCTTGCCCTCTTTCCTCAGGGCCTGTTGAATGTTACACGAGCAAGTCTGATAAATGATCTAAGCTATTCAGTTAAGGGCAAATCTACTCTGCTTCCTAGATGTGAATGTTTTTTGTGTTGCTTTTTTCAGTATCCTTTTATGTCTCCAATACAAATTTTAAACAGATTAACTTTTGTGGAGTATGTGTGTCTGTGCATATATATATATATATATATATATATATATAATGTATAATCATTATTCTTAGTAAAAAGGGATTGGGGTTTTAGAGCCTGTGAAATCGCCTTATAGAGGTAACTGGCTTCTCTAGCTCTCTCTAGGAAAGGCAGAGGGAGAGATATAGACCTGGGACCATGTAACAGACTATTAAAATCAGAGCATGCAGACAATGTCCAGGTCACTATAATTTCTAGATACCACTAAAGACTGGAGTTATGAGGCTACCACCACATTCTATTCCTGGGTCTGTCCCCCAAAGGTGAGGCTGTCTGTTTCCTGCCCAGATGTTCTCAATCTGTGCCGTGTTCCTACAATAAGGACACTACAGATCCCCCAGAGGGGTCACTGCTTCACAGCTGGGTGAAGCTCTGATGTTGTCTTCAAGGCTGTAGGGATGCTGCCTGGTTCCTGTATCCCATGTGTACTGCCCAACCGGCATTTCTCCCAATCATATTAAAGTTATGTGCAAGGGCAGTCTTAAAGGAAAGACGTTATAAAAGGGCAGTTAGAAGTGCATGTATGCATAAAAGTAAAGTGGAACAATTTAATCCACTTTCATTTGTTCATTTGGGCATGATGTTGGGCTTCAAGGCTGACTGTATGGAAAACTATATTCTCAGAATTGTATCTATGAACTACATTCAATCTGTTCTCTTTATATTAATATCACAATAAAACATTACTCATTAACTAGGTCATTGGTGAACATATAGTCAAAAGCAATTTGTGCAGAATCTGTTTTTCTGCAATTATACAAATGTTCCTAGGTACTCTGTGTCACACAGTAGCTGATCACCAGTGACAGTCATTACAACCATCATAATTTGGCTGGGAGTTCGAGGTGTTACAAAAATGAGTTGGATGTATATATCCTCATATATAATGTAGAGTATAATGTAGGTTCTAAGCAATACAATTTTGAAAGCATTCCATTCTTTTTTGATTAAATTTATACTTAAAGTTACATTAAGAGTTTTACCTACTATTTTTTAAAGCTATTTTGTTGTTGCTGTTTGTTTTTAACCAAGTAAATACCTCATGGCCAACTGCTCAGGGGGTTGCCAAGATGGGAGATGAGGCAATCACCATGGTTACCATACCCTAGGGAAGGGTTGACTCATGCTACGGTCTGCATGGTAAGTAGTGCACCCTTGTTGAACGTCACTGGCTGGAGACTTTGTTCCGCTTTTTTCTTAACTACAACAGGTTTGTTTCTTCCTCCTTAAAGAGGAATCTCTAGGAGGCTGTCCCCATATGATCAAAGGGAGGGAGAACTTCACAGCACTCCCTTGCCACTGTTGGTGGCTTGCACTTTTCACATGGCCCCTACCATAGTAGGAAACACTGGAAAGAGCAGGTTGAGCCATAGCAGCTGAGGTTGTGTAATGGGATGAGCAGCTATTTGGAGGCACTGACAGTCCCTTCCTGTCCCTTCCCTTTTTCGGTCAAAGAAGAAGCTTTGCACAAAGAAGAGGGTGCAGAGGGCTTTAGAAGGGTCCTTCTGCTATGGGAGCTATCCCTTCATTCTGTGGAGGGAGCCCCTGGAGATCCTTTGCCCTGGCTGTGGAAGCCACAGACTCCTTCACTTTCTGCTCCAACCTGTGTTACCCAGAGCAGCCTCTTGGAACCCCTGTAATAGCAGAGCATTAGAAATGGCAGCATGGCAACAGAGAGCAATTCTGTATTCCTTTTGCCACTGCCCCATGCAAATCTTGCCTCGGGTCACTTCTATGACAATAGTATCATGTATTTAACACCTGACAGATAGCTGGGCAGAGTTATGTAAGTCATCACATTGTTCATCATCTTCTATATTTGCCAAGTTTAAATCAAGAATGTTAGTAATTAATTTCTAAATACAATTCACGCAGCATGGATCTATATTATATGTTAAATGTAGGCCAATAACTTTATTTCTACCTAGAATAATAATCAGGTAGTTAACATTTATTGATTGAGGGCTTACCATGTACTGAGCCTTGAGTTAAGTACTTTGTATAATTTTAATTGTTTAATATATAACCAGCACAGAAATCCTAAAGAGTAAGTTATTGTGTTCATTTTGCAAGAGAATAAATTAAGATTCAGAGTTCTCAAAAAATGTGTCCAAGGTCACAGAAGTAAGCATGCAGTGTTGTTGAGTAAAGTTTCAAGCCCAGAGGAAACCTGGCACCCTAGGTCATCTCCCTTAAATCCAGAGTAGACCAAAACCTATAGCAGGTTAAAAGTTAGCTTTGTCTTACATGAAAAGATTGAGGCTGAATAACATGGAGCTAAAGTTTATAAAATAAAAATTTGGATGTGGAGAACATGAACTGGTTATGTTAGTTCCAAATATTGAAATAAAACAGTTGCATTATTGAATATAAAATAAAATTTGGGAGGGACAAAGATCTTAAGAATTTCTTTATCCTAATAAGGGTATAAAGGATGTTAAAGTCCAATAGGTTGTGTCAGCCAAAAATATAAATAGGTCCAAGGAGGGCTTGCATGGATTTGTTGAGCAGGTAATCAAGCACTTCCTTTTGAGTGTTAGATTAAATATGAAATTACCTTTTTGTTGTTGTTGTTAAAAAACAAGTATCTGCAATTCACATGGCTCAACTTAGCTAGAGGCTGTGTGTGTTTTTTATTTATATATATACAGGCTATATATATATATATATATATATACACAAAGTTCAGTATAATTCTATTCTCTAAGTCTGGATTTGGGACACAAAGAATGAGTGCAAAATCTTTAGCTTCAGTTTTGTTGAAACTTTTAGGAAAATGGCTCTCTTTCCTAGATTTTTGAGTGTGGTGGGGGAAAGGAGTTGGAAATTGAGTTAAGATTCACATTCCCTTGAACATTGTAGAACTGAAGACTGGAATTTCTTGTTCATTCTGCTCTATTTGATAGCCCTGGAACAAAATGTTTACCTTTCAGGATTTCCCTTTACTTATCTGTTAAATGGGGAGAAAAGTCCCATTGAGTTATCAAATGTTATGGAGTTAAGAATACACAGCTGACTTCCACTATCAGAACTGTCAAAGTCTGTTCCTGCACCACTTCTCTCAATCTGGTCTTCCATAGCTCTGGAACTGACTGTCAGATGGGCTTGAATTGACTGAAACAGGTTTTTATTTTTCATATGGGCTCTATGTGTTCAGGTCTGAGTTGTCAGATTTAGTTGAGAAAAATACAATATGCCCAATTACATTTGAATTTTAGATAAACTATGAATCATAGTTTAGTGTAAATATAGCCCAGGCAGTATTTGGGACACACTTATACTAAAAGCTGATCTTTGGTTATGTAAAATGCACATGTAGCTGGATGACCTGCTTGGGCTGAGTTTCAGGTGGGCCCACAGCTCTGAAAAAGATTCTGAAAGGTATTCTGCACATTGTTCATGTGCACTTTTTTGTAGAGTGGGCTCAGAGTTTTCATGAGATTCTGTAAAGAGTCCAGAATACTGTTGCCAAGAACTGCTAACATCAGTGTGCCCTGGGTTCTAAGTGGGTGAGTCTCTGTAAGTATTGCACTTCAGTCAAATACCTCCTGGCCTCAAACTGAGCCTGGATGCAAGCTCACAGAATAGAGCTGGTGCATAGGAGGCTATCACTTCATGTTTAATAACATGCTTCTGCACGCCACCCTTGCCTCTTGGGAGAGACCCTACACAGGGCAAGCTGAAAAGCCATGTGTGCTGAAGTGTCACTGTCACTCCCAGGCCCGAGTGAGCTGGGATCCCAGAATGTCTTCTGCCAAGGGGGTAAATCAGCTGCCCCTGTTTGCTGTCCCTGCCGCATTCCAGTCTTAGCATCTGTCGGCGCTTGTCAGTGCTGCCTCCAGGAATAGAAACACCCTGGCTTCTTGTCTTGCCATTTTAAGTTACGGCCAACTGAATGGGGGTTCTTATTTGCAACATGGTTTTTAATATAAAACATATGTCAGGGTAGCCATATATGCACTCTTATAGAAAAAACCTGGCTTTTTAAAAATAACAAATTTGGGGCTTTTTGCAGTGGGAATCGCTCTTTTGTCAAAGATCATATTTCTAGGAGTTCAAAGACATGTCTAGTTTTTGTGCTACCAATGTATTTAAACCTGATAGCAGCATTTGATCTACACTAATCTGCTACCCAATGTTTACGTGGTTCCTGATAAAAATAAAGATGGAGTTCTAAACTTTGTGAACAAAGCCTAAGAATTCTCTCCTTCCCCTTTATAAAATAGTGGAAGAAAAACATTCCTTAAGCTTTAGAGACTTAAAATTGTTAGAAATTATAAGTAATTTTACTTTTATAGGGCATCACTCTCATGCACTCTGTTCCTGTCACATTCTTCTAATTGATCTCATTTTTTTACATTTCAGGAAAATATTTTTGGTCTCCTAACTGCAGATCACAAGTAATCTGACCTAGCTGGAGACTCCCTTAACCACAGACACCCCACCCTGTCCCACCCACACAGCCACATACCCCAAGGATGGAGAAGGTGGGAATCGGCAAATATGGTCCCAACTCCTTACCCTCCTGTGTGTGAAAGGGCAGCCCAACTTGCGATGAGGAAGTTTTAGCAGCACACTCCTCTTGGGAGGCAATCTGTGGAGAGACAGAGAAGGGGAGAAGGAGAAGCCAGTGGGGAGCCACCAGCAGCCACCTGACAAGTCCCAGCAGCAGCACTTTTTAGAGTGACCCCAGGCTGTCCCACTGGATAAAGCAGGCCAAGCCTGCGCGCTCTCTTGCCTGGAGGAGCAGCTTGAGCCCTCCTCTTCCTCTTTGGCTTTGAACTGCAGGCCATCCTGGGGCAGAGGCGGGGCTCTGGTTGTGGGTGAGAGTCAGGTTTCTCAACTTGGCCAGTTGTTGAAAAAGAAAAAAAAAAAAGTCAAGCGCTCGATCTTTGCTGGGTGTGAGGAAAGAAAATGAATCGAGTGAGTGTTTAAGTGTTGAAAGCAGAGAATTGAGTAGAGGCAGAAGAAGGGAAGGGAGTGGGTCAAACTTAATTTCCAGAGAGGTAACTAGCCGGCTCATCTTAGGTCCCCTGAGAAGACTGTGGCTATAAATAGACTGTTCTTTGGAAGGGAAGCACATGTACTCCTGTGCCAGGGCAGGGTACTTTCTACAGACCTCACATGTGGCCCTAGCATGTTAGAGTTGAATAAAGCAGGTTTGCCCTTGGTCTGTGATTACGCAGTGAACTTCAAGGAAGTCTGAGATAAGCACACACGCAGTTGCTCTGGCAATGCTTCACGTGCAAAACAAGACCCAAAGGAGTGTAATGGAGCACAAGCTTTAAAAGGCACCAAGAACATGAAATGACTGCTTAAAAACATGAGGCTGCACTAATGGAAAAATAGGTCATGGACAAGAAATGTTCTAACTATTCCTCATTAGTCAGGTGATCTGATAAGCATAACTTTGCTGTCTTGGCACACAGGGAAGTCATTCTGCAACATGAAGAAGGTGGCTATAAGGAAGAAAACTGTAGGAGCTGTGCATATTGGGAACATCTGGAGAAAAGTACAACTAAGAAAGAAATTAAGATAAATGAGACTTCCATCTTTGGAGGGCTACTGTGCACCAGGGGGATTCAGTTAAAATGTTTGTAGCCTAAGATGTTAAACCCAGTGGATGGAATTTCCTAGGGAAATAAATTTAAAACATGGAAGAAAAATTCTTATTCTAACTTGGTTCCAATGATGAACATGGCAGCATTATAAAGAACCACTTCTGTGTAATTAGATGGGTGGAAGCAAAGGAAGCTATTGAGTATGTGATGTAGAAGGGCTCCTGCCTGCTAGAGGCTGGCACTGGATCGTTTCTGGTACATTTGCTAATGTTCCATGAATTCCTAGGTACTGACCTCTCATTCTCCTGATGTCTCCCAACTCTTTGGGTAGCATCTGTCTTTGTTGCCATTTCTGTTGTAGTTACAGTCAGCTTTGTAACAGGCAACATTACTTTTGTTTCTTAAAAAAAGTTTTTGTTCCTACTCATAGATTTCCAGCACAGTATTTGTTAGAAGTGTCTCATAGACATTTCATTTCTGGTTCATTACCAAGCAATGTTTCTTGGTTCCATGTCCTCAAATCAGAGAAAGGGCTAGAGCATTCAACCTTATTTGTATTATAATGAAAATTTGGATTCTATCAACATTTTTGATAATGACATGATGATGGGAACGGACTTCAAGAAACAGCTATTGGTACCAATGGTATCATTTTAAAGGGTTCGAGATTATTAACCCCAGTCCTACTGGAATGACACTGAGATGGTCATCTTAATAGAATACCTTTGGAGGTAAGTTATGAACACAATGGAAGAATAAATGGCCAAAATGGAAACTCAAAGGTACTTCAATAAAAAAATGTTTCAGAGAGGCTGCCATATGTGAATATTAACTACTGCTATGGTTGATATGCTGGAAACATAGGGGGTGTGAGATGTGCTGGAAAAGGAGCTTGGACAGATAGCTTCAGTATGCATTAAGAAATTTGATCTTTATTATTTTTGTTTTTTAAAGATTTTATTTATTTATTTAAGAGGTAGAGTTACAGACAGTGAGAGAGAGACAGAGAGAAAGGTCTTCCATCTACTGGTTCACTCCCAAATGTAATGGCCGGAGCTGGGCCAATCTGAAGCCAGGAGACAGGAGCTTCTTCCAGGTCTCCCATGTGGGTGCAGGGGCCCAAGCAATTGGGTATCTTCTACTTCTTTCCCAGGCCATAGCAGAGAGCTGGATCTAAGGAGCAGCCAGGACTTGAACCAGGTCACATATGGATGCCAGCGCTGCAGGTGGAGAATTAACTTACTGTGCCATAGTCCAGGCCCGTTCTTTATTCTTAAAGTAATTTGGCTTAACAACTGAAGTTTATTTAATGAAAAGGGGTATCATGCTAAGATAGGCATTTTAGAAAGAACACCCTGGCATTTGCGGTGTAACCTCAGTAGAATTCAGAGAATTTAGATTGAGAAATTTGTTTCCAGTGTTAGCACCCATCTGTCTTCTCTCAATCTCTTCCTATGTACTACCACAGAACTAGCTCCAAGTTAGGTCCCATGGAGGCAGGGATATTAATATTTTTAAAGATTTATTTATTTGAAAGGCAGAGTTACAGAGAGGCACAGGCAGAGAGAGGTCTTCCATCTGCTGGTTCACTCCCCAAACAACCACAATGACTGGAGCTCAGCTGATCCAAAGCCAGGAGCCAGGAGCTTCTTCCGGGTTTCCCACATGGGTGCAGGGGCCCAAGCACTTGGGCCATCTTCCACTGCTTTCCCAGGCCACAACAGAGAGCTGGATTGGAAGTAGAGCAGCCAGGACTTGAACCAGTGCCTGTATGGGATGCCAGCGGGATTGCAGGCGGCAGCTTTACCTACTAAACCACAGCACCAGTCCCAGGGATCTTTATTTTATTCATTGATGAATCTCAAGTGCCTAAAACAGTGCCTTGCACAAAGAGGATGAGGAATAGTTGCTCTTCAACTGACCAGGTAAATGAATCAATGAATGTATATCGAATAAGATATGTTAAAGAACAAGGAAATTGGGGCTATCTACAGTGAAGGTGTATAATGACAGACCATAAATTAGTTGAGAAAGAAGGGAAATGAGGTCCTGAGGGCGGGAAATCTTTTGTGTTTACTATTGTAACCCCGGAACCAGTACAATGTTTAGCTTGTAGTAGGTACTTGAAACATTTTTTGAATGCATGAAACAAAATATATTCTGACAACACAGTAAAATCCAAATTTGTGAAAAATATTGTGATATTGTGCTTTTTGTAGTTTTCTCTTACAAAAATTCATAGAGTCTCCTGAGAAAAAATAAGTGTCTTTCAAAAAGCTTTTTGTAGCTGAAGAAATATCCATGGTCTCCTAAGTGCTGTAGACTATACCTTGGCTTAGTAAGCCATTCTCAATTTCTGTCACCACCAGAAGGTTAGTTAGAATGCTACTTCTCAAGCTATGTGTTTACTCTGTATCAGGTGCCTGTGGTAGGAATTACCTGGGGACCCTGAAAATCTTGGTTCTGACAAGGTAAGTCTGGGGTGAGGGCCAAGATTCAGCCTTCATAACAAGTGCACAGGTACTGCTGATGTTGCTGGTCCAAGGTTTGCATTTGGAATAGCATGGATTTATGATGATTAGCTACTCAGCATCTGAAGGGGAAGCGTCTGGTAAAAAGGCAATGCCTGAGGAAGTCTTTCTATCAGAATGTACTCTGTCCTAAAATTGACCAAATCTATAAGCCTCCTGGAAGAAGTCTGTTATATATTAATGTTAGCCGTCGCAAAACACACCGGACACCGAGGTAAGGGAAAGGGTTTATTGGGGAACACCCCACAGACCAGAGTGAAGGGGCAGCGAAGGGAAAAGAGAGAAAGAGAATATAAGAGAGAAACAGAGAGGAGAGGAGCTAGCAAGGAGAGAAGATAGAGCAGAGAAGAGGAGAGAGGAGAGCAGAGCCAAGAGAGAAGAACCAAGAGCCAAGAGACCAGAGGAGGAGGCTAGAGAGAGGAACCGAGAGAGAAAAGCCGAGAGAGGAACCAAGAGCCAAGAGAGCACGTGTTCAGGAACAGGCCCTTTTATTTTATTAATTCTTTTAAAGGTTTTATTTAAAGAATATAAATTTCCAAAGTACAGCTTATGGATTACAATGGCTTTCTACCCCCCCCATAACTTCCCTCCCACCCACAACCCTCCCCTTTCCCGCTCCCTCTCCTCTTCCATTCACATCAAGATTCATTTTCAATTCTCTTTATATACAGAAGATCAGTTTAGTATATATTAAGTAAAGATTTCAACAGTTTGCCCTCACATAGAAACACAAAGTGAAAATACTGTTGGAGTACTAGTTATAGTATTAATTCACAATGTACAGCACATTAAGGACAGAGATCCTACATGATATTTTTTTAAAAATTGATTAATTTTATATGCAATTTCCAATTTAACACCAAGTTTTTTTCATTTTAAATTATCTTTATATCCAGAAGATCGATTCAGTATATACTAAGTAAAGATTTCATCAGTTTGCACCCACACAGAAACACAAAGTGTAAAAATACTGTTTCAGTACTAGTTATAGCATTTCTTCACATTGGACAACACATTAAGGACAGATCCCACATGAGACATAAGTACACAGTGACTCCTGTTGTTGATTTAACAATTTGACACTCTTGTTTATGGTGTCAGTAATCTCCCTAAGCTCTAGTCATGAGTTGTCAAGGCTATGGAAGCCTTTAGGTTTCGCTGACTTCCATCTTATTCTGACAGGGTCATAGACAAAGTGGAAGTTTTCTCCTCCCTTCAGAGAAAGGTACCTCCTTCTTTGATGGCCCCGTTCTTTCCACTGGGATCTCACTCACAGAGATCTTTCATTTAGGTCGTCTTTTTTTTTCCAGAGTGTCTTGGCTTTCCATGCCTAAAATACTCTCATGGGCTCTTCAGCCATATCTGAATGCCTTAAGGGCTGATTCTGAGGCCAGAGTGCTATTTAGGACATCTGCCATTCTATGAATCTGCTATGTCTCCCACTTCCCATGCTGGATCATTCTCTCCCTTTTTTATCCTCTCAGTTAGTATTAGCAGACACTAGTCTTGTTTGTGTGATCCCTTTCACTCTTAGACCTATCAGTGTGATCAATTGTGAACAGAAATTGATCACTTGGACTAGTGAGATGGCATTGGTACATGCCACCCTGATGGGATTGAATTGGAATCCCCTGGCATGATTCTAACTCCACCATTTGGGGCAAGTCCGATTGAGCATGTCCTATATTGTTCTTCTCCTCCCTCTCTTATTCCTACTGTTATATTTAACAGGGATCACTTTTCAGTTAAAATTTAAACACCTAAGAATAATTGTGTGTTAACTGCAGAGTTCAACCAATAGTACTAGAACAAGACAGAGAAAAAATATTAAAATGGATAAAGTATTACATTGTACATCAGCAGTCAGCACAAGAGCTGATCAAGTCACTGTTTCTCATAGTGTCCATTTCACTTCAACAGGTTTCCCCTTTGGAGCTCAGTTAGTTGTCGCCAATCAGGGAGAATATATGATATTTGTCCCTTTGGGACTGGCTTAATTCACTGAGCATGATGTTTTCTAGATTCATCCATCTTGTTGCAAATGACTGGATTTCATTATTTTTGACTGCTGTATAGTATTCTATAGAGTACATGTCCATAATTTCTTTAATCAGTCTACTGTTGATGGGCATTTAGGTTGATTCCAGTTCTTAGCTATTGTGAATTGAGCTGCAATAAACATTAAGGTGCAGACCATTTTTTTGTTTTCTAATTTAATTTCCTTTGGGTAAATTCCAAGGAGTGGGATGGCTGGGTTGAATGGTAGGGTCATATTCAGGTTTCTGAGGAATCTCCAGACTGCCTTCTATAGTGGATTTACCAGTTTGCATTCCCCCCAACAGTGGGTTAGAGGAACAGACCCTTTTAAAACTTTGCCTGAGGGTGGGCAGGGGAGCAGCAAATCCCATTAGGATGGGGGTGGAGCCTGGCTCAGGTAGCTGGGCCATGCAGCCACCTGGCTAAAACTGCGCCAGTTTCCTAACAAAGTCTCCAACCTTTCCTTCTTCACCTTGTTAGAATGGAAAAGTCCCCTACCCAGATTCAGCCCTTCTTCCAGTCCTCTGGACTGCAGAGGCACCTCATCAGGAGCCTTGCTCTTCAGTTCTCCCCACTGTCTCGTACACCCCCCCACCATATCTGCTGGCCAATTTACACTACCCTTGTGTAGTCTTCATACAATATTCTCCTGTCTCAAGACTTTCACACTTTATGTTCCAATTGTCTGAGTGGTCATTCCCATCATTTTTGCCTAATGAATTTCTAACTCATCCTTTGTATACCCTGGCTTAAATATCACATATTCAAGAAGTCCTTGTCTGAAGATACAGCCTGACTTCTCTGCTCCAGAGACTTGTTTTATTTTCCCTTCTATGCCATAGTCAATAACTCCTCACTGAATGGTAAGTGCCAAAAATGATGAAAGCTAGCATGTAACTAGTTCTCACTCTGTACCAGGTACCTGTACTTGTAGCTTCCAGGATGGCTCCAAAGGATTTTTGCCTTCCAGGATTCATGGTCTTACACAATTCCCTAACTTGTGTATAACCGTTAGAAGACCTCAAAATTGAGATAGTATCATTTCTGTATTAGGTGGCCAAAGATTCTGACTTTCCCCTTTGGTGGCTGTGATGAAGCCCAGTTCCAAGGACGTGCCCAGGCAAGCAGCAGCCAGGAAGGGGCTGCAGCCCTCAGGTCAGCATTCCAAGCAATGAGAATTCTGCCAGGTACCACTGAGTGAACTTGGAAGTTGATCCTTCCTGAGTCTGGCCTTCAGAAAAGTCCTTAGCCCTTCTAATATTTTGGTTGTCATAAAATACCAGCTCTAGTTAAAGAATCAATGAGATAGTAGATGTATGTTGTTTAAAGCTGCTAAGTTGGGGTCGGTGCCTGCTGTGCTGGTGTCCCATGGTTCAGGTCCTGGATGCTCTGCTTCTGATCCAGCTTTCTGCTATGGCCTGGGAAAGCAGTGGGGGATGAACCAGGTCCTTGGGCCCCTGCACCTGCGTGGGAGACCTAGAGGAGGCTCCTGGCTTCAGATCAGTGCAGCTCTGGCCGTTGAAGCCAGTTGGGGAGTGAACCAGTGGATGGAAGACCTTTTTCTCTCCTGCCTCTCCTTCTCTCTCTGTGTAACTCTGACTTTCAAATAAATAAATCTTTAAAAGAAAAAAAAAGCTGCTAAGTTATATAGCAATAGGTAACTAATACAGTCCTCTTACATGTGCTTTCACTGCATAAACTAGCTTAATCTTCACAGTATCTTATCCAGATAGGATCCCTGTTTAACACATAAGAAAATGGAAGCAGATCCCAAATTGTCAGACTCCAGAGTATTCTCTCCACGACTTCACTTTGCATAAGGCAGTGACAGTTTCTGGTTTAGTCACAGTTGAAGTTGTTAGGAAACTGGCGCAGTTGTAGCCAGGTGGCCCCATGGCCCAGCTACCTGAGCCAGGCTCTACCCCATCCCAATGGGATTCGCTGCTCCTGCTTCCCTGCCCGCCCTCAGGCGAAGTTTTAAAAGGGCCTGTTCCTGAACACGTGCTCTCTTGGCCTCTCTTGGCTCCTCTCCTCCTCTTGTCTCTCTTCTCTCTCCTCACTCTTAGCTCCTATCCTCTCTGTTTCTCTCTTAATACTCTCTCTCTTTTTCCTTCGCCACCCCTTCACTACGGTCTGTTGGGTGTTCCCCAATAAACCCTTTTCCCTTACTCCGGTGTCCAGTGTGTTTTGCGACCGCTAACATTAATATATAAAAGAAGTCCCATTTTCCAACCCAGTAGGTTCCTAGTAATTGGCTAATAGAATACTTATTTGAAAAACTGCTAAATGAGTGATCAATAGTCTTGTTGCTCACACAAGGGAATTTTATTAGTGTTCTTGGGAAGTATAACTACATGTTTGGTCTCAAAGGCTTCTTATGTTGTACTATGAATTCTTCAAGTGTGGAATGGGCTATATCCTCATGGACTAAAAATTACAGGTGTATTTCTGTGTGTTGAGTACATAATATACGCAAACCATATGTTTAATTGTAAGTTATCCTGGGGTTACATTAAAATAGTGAAAGGGAACAAGTGAAATTTACTTTAACTTTAACCTCAGTTATATATATTATTATATATTATTTCAATATGTAATCCGTATAAAATTATCAATGAGGCATTTTACATTCCAAATAAGTACTAAGTCTTCAACAAAATCTCATCTTTTATACTTTTAGCAGACTTCAAGTGCTAAAATTTGGTTTTCCTTATCTCAGATACCAATAGCCACAGGCTAGTGTTGGGTAGTGCACATATATGGGCAGTGCAGGTATAGAGAACTTGGAGAGAAGATTTAGCCTCTGGGAGTCTACAGAGCATCTGTTTGCAGTGTGACAGCTTCCTCTGTGTGATCTTAGGATGAGCTGGAAATAGTTCAAAATAAGAGCTGAAGGCCGGCGCCGTGGCTCAACAGGCTAATCCTCCGCCTTGCGGCGCCGGCACACCGGGTTCTAGTCCCGGTCGGGGCGCCGGATTCTGTCCCGGTTGCCCCTCTTCCAGGCCAGCCCTCTGCTGTGGCCCAGGAGTGCAGTGGAGGATGGCCCAAGTGCTTGGGCCCTGCACCCCATGGGAGACCAGGAAAAAGCACCTGGCACCTGGCTCCTGCCATCGGATGAGCGCGGTGCGCCGGCCGCAGCGTGCCGACCGCGGCAGCATTGGAGGGTGAACCAACGGCAAAGGAAGACCTTTCTCTCTGTCTCTCTCTCTCACTGTCCACTCTGTCAAAAAAATAAAAAAAAAATAAAAAAAAAACAAAAACAAAAACAAAATAAGAGCTGAACTTCAGGGGCAGGCTTTATCTTAAAGTTGTTCTTACATGGCAGCTAGAAAACAAATGACTTACTACCTTTAAAAGCAACTTGAGGAAGGGATTCAACTCATGCCTTCATGTTTGTAAATTTTGGGTTACTTGGAACATGCCTTTTCTGAATTTCAAGCAAAAGTAAGGAGAGGTGGAGAGAACAAAACTGCCCATGTGTGTCCTTAGAAGGTGAGATTGGAGAACACGGTCCTTTAGCAAAGAATCCACCAAGTCTTTGGCTGTACGAAATCATCAAGGAGCCAGGAAAGCCAGGAGACTGTGGGTCAGTGGGAAGGTAAAGCAGACAGGTTTTGCTCCTGGCTGCCCCACATCTGAACACCTCCCCAGTGGTTATGGGTTTTCCTACTATGTGAGATCAAGCAAGAAGCAGAAGCTAGTTTTCACCATGAAGCCAAAAACCCAAAGGCATAATTTTCTAGGCTTCTTTGCAGTGATGGCATAGATAGGCACAAGCAAGACATGGGCTTGGCTAATCAGACCACCCCAGGCTAGAAATGGAAGCCACTGATGAAGAAGCAGGGTAGAGAGGAAGCTGTTCTAGCTGTGGGGCCAGTGGTGTCATCTAGAGCCAGAGCTGCAGGCTCTGAACATCAGGCTGTGGCTTCCACTGTTCCACAGGGGCAGCTGTGTTGTCAGGAGCTCTTGGCTTTAGCTCTGGTCGCAGAGCCTTCTTTTGCTCCCTCTCTCTGGCCCGGCTCTCTGATCATCCAGCTGCCTGCTACTCTTTGAGAAGATTATTTCCCCTCTTAGCTGCTCAGTTAGCTAGCTCAGGAGCTCAGCTGCGCTGCAGAGTAAGTGAAGGAGAGATGCTGAGAGGAGACAGCCTGGAAAACAAGGGAGCAGGGAGGTGGTGAGTTTTGAGGGAGACAGGGCACTAAGCTACACAACCGGAAGCTATAGTTGGTGCAGAAAAAGGAGCCAGAGGGGAGTTTCTGATGGCTGCGTGGCTGAAGCACCTCTAACAACAAAGATGTTTGAGGATCCATTTTTTAATCTGTTTGCATTTCTGTGCTGTAAATACTTTCCGTGGCACAAAAGTTTCAATAAAGGCCACTAGACATCACTGCCCTGGGTGAGTGTTCTAAGTGAAAATCAGTGGCAAGCTGCCCAGGTTGCACTGAGTGGACCCGATGGGCAAGCTGTGGGAAACTGTGAGGGGGTGATCAATGGAGAAGAAACTTGAGGTCAGAGGTGACAGATTTTTACACCTGGTACCCAGGGTTTTTCCCTGAAATGCTGACAAGGGCATAGAAGTTCTCAGTGGCAGTATCTTAGGAAGGTCACCCAATTTTATTTAAATATCAACAAGGCTTGGAGACTTCAGCTGACATGTAGGTTGTGCCAGCATTCATCTACTTGTGTTTACTAAGAAGGGCTGGCTCAGAGATCATCACAGGGGACAAAGCATGCTATCTCTCATCTTTTTTTTTTTTTTTTTTGACAGGCCAAATGGACAGTGAGAGAGAGGACAGGGAGAAAGGTCTTCCTTTTTCCATTGGTTCACCCCCCAATGGCCGCTGGGGCTGGAGTGCTGCGGCCGTCTCACTGCACTGATCCAAAGCAGGAGCCAGGTGCTTCTCCAGGTCTCCCATGCAGGTGCAGGACCCAAGCACTTGGACCATCCTCCACTGCACTTCCGGGCCACAACAGAGAGCTGGACAGGAAGAGTAGCAACCGGGACAGAATCCGGCGCCCCGACCAGGACTAGAACCCGGGGTGCCGGCGCCACAGGTGGAAGATTAGCCTATTGAGCTGTGGTGCCAGCCACTATCTCTCATCTTTAATGTGGTAGAAGCAATCTTTGCCTGGAAGATCTGTTAATGATGCCCTGAAACCAACAGGAGATAGGAATGTCTGTATTCCAAAAATTTCCAGATAACAGACACAGAACATTTACCTTTTCAACAGTGAGATAAGGGGATATATTTATTATTTTAGGCACATAGGTGTTTTTTCCAAGAGACAAAATTTAATATATGCATACAGTTTTATATATAATGCAGCATCATACCATGTAGGGCATTTAGCTTTTTTAATACATTCAGATATGTTTGAAACACTTCTTAAGGCTACAAAACAGAACACAAAATTAAACAGGAATATATTCAATACTTACAAAAAGTGATATGATAAAGAATATAAAGTACTATGTTAGGCACATAGGTGTTAAGTCTAGTGACAAGGCAGAGTGTTCTAAGGTCCCATCAAACTCTTACTTTTGGAAAATCAACATGAGGCCAATCAATGAAGTAAAAACTTTCATGGAAACTATAGCTAACTCAGTGAATTCATGCAGCCTATCTTAACAGCGGCTAGAAATACCAGCTGTACTTGGGTTGTTCTCAGTATAGTTAAGAGGTTCCTGATGTAAGTGGACACTTGCAAATCACATGCTGAGTTACGACATTCTGAAGGCAGCAGCACTGTTTTGGTCTGAAGACAGACTTGTGAAGGAGAAAACATGTTCATTGCCAGCACTTTTAAAAGTACAGCATAGTTTTCAAAACACAGTATATGGTTCTCCACTGGCTGTAAGAGTATAGTCATTGAGGGTTGCTTTGAGGTATCAAATAGAAATAATACAAAACAATCTACATATGAAAGCTGAAGATTAAGTCTCAGTTGGCATAGCATCATTGAAGAGTCATCCCTTCCAAAATGAAGAAGTTTATTTCAGAGAACTTGCGATACTTGGCTTAATAAAAGTTAGAAGGGGCCGGCGCTGTGGCGTAGTGGGTAAAGCCGCTGCTTGCCGTGCTGGCATCCCATATGGTTGCTGGTTCAAGTCCTGGCTGCTCCACTTCCGATCCAGCTCTGTGCTATGGCCTGGGAAGGCAGTAGAGGATGGCCCAAGTCCTTCGGCCCCTGGTTGACCTGCCCGAAAGGTTGACCTGGAAGAAGCTTCTGGCTCCTGGCTTTGGATTGGTGCAAATTAGGGACTGGTTCATGTGGCCACGTTGAGTTAAAATAATATAACTTTCTTTTTTAACAAGTTTTGAACTGCATATCTTCTCCGCCAATTGGCTTCCCATGGTGAGACTCGTTCCTTCTCCTGACTGGTTCCCCCTCTCCTACCCACATCTCAGTCTCTCTTTCTTCTGTGTTCCCATAATGCCCTGGGTACATCTGTCTCTCCTGGAACTTATCGTGTTATGACAATATGTTTCCTCCTCCCTGGCTTGTGCAATCCTGGAGGACAAAGTCCTTGCAGTATTTTATTTTTGTGTCTCTGTATCCAGAACGGTGCCTGTTAACATAGTCAGTGCTCAAGAAAATCTGCTGCTCTGGTGATGGCCCCTTTACTTGCATTAAAGATTTGCTAACTCTAGAACTAAACAAGATTGAAACCAGATTAAACAAAACTCCAAAGGCCACTCTCTCATGAACTGCATTGTTAAATTACCTGAAAAAGGTAAAGAACTGAAAAGTTCCCTTCATTCACAGTCCTAGATGACAGCCCTGTCTTTGCTTGCCTGCCACACTTGGTAATTTGAGTTTTCACTCCATTAAAATATTTCTTTATCTCTCTATGACCAATAACTATATGATTAGAAAAGACTTAAAGAAGCTGAAAATAGATAACTGATTTTTTGGTAAAGTTTTAATAATCATTTTTTATTCCTATTCATATTTTTTTTAAAGAAGGCTCCAAGTCATAAAATCTTGAAACCATCTTGCCTTGTGTTTATGCAACTTGGGATCAATTATGTTGTTTTAAAATAGGCAAAGTTATTTCTGAATGAGAGAATTTGTAAAAATTATGTTCTGAAAGTTTCATGGATATCTGAATTCTTTCAGACAATATAGTAACTCTGTTCTCTAGGAAACAGCTGGTAAGAATGCAGAGTTCAAAAACTTCCTCTGGGCTGCTAAAACAGGCATTATAGATTCCTTATTCTGGAAGCCACACTCTTTCTACACAGGTGGTCCCTTCCTGTCCTCCCTCAGTGGATTTTAATTGTTTTTACAATCTGGGTCCTAAGTAGGCAAGAACATAGGCACAGCAAGAGGTGGTGAGTTAACCATGAATGAATGAAAGCAAGGCAGAAGGATTCCGAAATCCTCTCAGTCTTAGATATTTAGGATGGGGGAATCCTCATTTTTGAACACAAGAGAACTCACAACTATTGCTGTGTGGGCTGAATTTGGCTACATGAGTATTTTGTTTGGATATTTATTTGTGGTAATATAAAGTAAGGAGTGAAGAATAACATGTTTACTTGTCACGGATCATCATACAGTTTAGCAATATTGGGCTTGCTTATCTATATGGGAACAGCAGCTGAAGCTGAGTGGTGACAGCACCCTTTAGATAGGACGCTTGTCCTCACTCCTCTGTTTCCATCACCCACCTGTGGTGTGCTCTGCACGGACTGCTGGGTGTTTTCACACATTTCTGCCTGGCCATGAAGGAAATTGAGTTCACCTTGAAGGGCTTTACATCAGTTATGTTTTCTAGTAGTCGTACCATTCAAAACATTGAGGGGCTAGGGCAGGAACTGTGGTACAGTGGGTTAAGCTGCCACTTGGGATGCCCATGTGTCTTATCCAAGAGTCTGGAATCAAATCCCATCTCTGCTTTCCTTGCAGCTTCCTGCTTATGTGCACCCTAGAGGCAGCTGGTGTTGGCTCAGATGCTTGGGTCCCTGCCACACACACATGGGAGACCCAGAGGTAGCTCCTGATTCCTGGCTGTTGTAGAAATCTGTGGTGTGAATCAGCAACATGGGAGATTTCTCTGTCTCTCTCCTTTTCTCTGCCTTTCAAATAAAAAAAATTTTGACATACATATGAAAATTGTACATATTTATGGAGTACCATGTGATGTTTCTATAGAATGTTTTTATATAATGTCCAATTAAGGTAAATATGTCTATCTTCTCAAACATTTAATATATCTTTATGGGGCCGGCACTGTAGTGTAGCGGGTAAAGCTACCGCCTGCAGTTCCGGCATCCCATATGGGTGCCAGGTCGAGACCCGGCTGCTCCACTTCTGATCCAGCTCTCTGCTATGGCCTGGGAAAGCGGTACAAGATGGCCCAAGTCCTTGGGCCCCTGCACCCGTGTGGGAGACCTGGAGGAAGCTCCAGGCTCCAGGCTTCTGGCTTCAAATTGGTGCAGCTCCGACTGTTGCAGCCAATTAGGGAGTGAACCCGTGGATGGAAGATCTCTCTCTCTCTCTCTCTCTCTCTCTCTCTCTCTCTCTCTCTCTGCCTCTCCTGTGTAACTCTGACTCTCAAATAAAATAAATCTTTAAAAATATATATTTATGGTAAAACCATACCAATTCCTACCTTCTTGATTTGAAAGGCAGAGAGACAGAGGGGAAGGAAGAGAGAGAGAGAGAGAGAGAGAGAGAGAGAGAGAGAGAGAGAGAGAGAGAGAGAGAGAGAATACACATCCACACTCCCATTTGCTGGTTAACTCCCCAAATTCCTGTAACAGTCAGGGATGGGTCAGGCCAAAGCTAGGAGACTGGAACTCAATCCAGGTCTCTTAGGTGGGTGGCAGGGACCCAAGTATTTGAGCCATTATCTCCTGTCTCCCAAGTTCTGCATTAGCAGGAAGCTGAAATGCAAAGTGGAACTGGGACCTTGATATGGGATGCAGACCTCCCAAGCAACATCTTAGCTGCCACGCCAAAGACCCACCCCTAATTGTTTTTTCAAATAGAAAAATACACAGTAAAGTATCTATAGCATACTGCTGTGCCACAGAATGCCAGAACTTCTTACTCCATCTAGCTATAACTTGAAAGCAGCTTTATAAAAGCAACTGCCTTGGATAGATTGAATTAGAGCATCCCAGCAAGCAGTCACCTGACCACTCTGTCTTTGCTCCAATGAAAAGATCTTGGCTTTTTTAATTCTTCCTGGGTTAGCAATGTTTATGTAAAGCCCCATGTCCTTCCAAATGTCTTCTGTAGAATTTTGTTAAAGGGAATGTTAGAATTGGGTTACCTTAAAAAAATTCAGCTTAGAAGTAAAGATAGATTTAATTTTTTTTTTTTTTTTTTTTTAGTGAAAGACTTCTCAGACTTGTACATTGTTGGTCTCTAAGAGGAAGATACACATATGCAACCTGTTTTCATGAGACTATTCTGTGGCATGAATGACTTATAGAATAACCATGGAAAATGCAGATAGGAATTCTTATGGATTTCTCTCATTATTTAATCTCAATTATTCCTGAAAAAGTAGTCATAAGCAAAATTGTTTTTTTAAAAAATATTTATTTATTTATTTGAAAGTCAGAGTTATACAGAGAAGGGAGGCAGAGAGAGAGGTCTTCCATC